>JAHQRK010000002.1:2757569-4136354 GCA_019828595.1 Aphanomyces cochlioides | reverse complement strand
GAACATTCTCTTGCCTTACCCACGTCAGCCATCTCGGCTTGACATTAGTCTTCAGCAGACACAAGCATGGCCAAGTCTCTGGCCGTTCATAGCCAAACAGAGGCATGCACACAAACTCAACGAGCGAGCTTGTGCAGTCTATGAAATTGATGTGTTTTTAAAGATGAAAAGAAGTGGCCACGACTCGTGGTATTGGTGTAAACATGGCAGGTCGGACGTTAAAATGGCAGGCGGGAGAATGGAAAAAGTTGGAAAGTGGGAGGGAGAAAAAAAAGTGGGAAAAAGATAGCACTTCTTGGTTTCGATCCAAGGACCTTTGGGTTATGAGCCCAACACGCTTCCTCTGCGCCAAAGTGCTACTTCCTCCTGTTTTCCCGTCAAACACAAATACAAAATTTTATCTCACGCACACACATCGACACACGATTTCACCCTCACACACCACGTGCTCACACAAACCATATCCACACATTACTCATACCGCACAACCCGCCATCTAACACCACAGCGAACATCTCTTGCTTACCCACGTCAGCCATCTCGGCTCGACATTAGTCTTCAGCAGACACAAGCATGGCCAAGCTCCTTGCCGTTCATAGCCAAACAGAGGCATGATACACAAACTCAACGAGCGAGCTTGTGCAGTCTATGAAATTGATGTGTTTTTAAAGATGAAAAGAAGTGGCCACGACTCGTGGTATTGGTGTAAACATGGCAGGTCGGACGTTAAAATGGCAGGCGGGAGAATGGAAAAAGTTGGAAGGTCAGCCATCTCGGCTTGACATTAGTCTTCAGCAGACACAAGCATGGCCAAGTCTCTGGCCGTTCATAGCCAAACAGAGGCATGCACACAAACTCAACGAGCGAGCTTGTGCAGTCTATGAAATTGATGTGTTTTTAAAGATGAAAAGAAGTGGCCACGACTCGTGGTATTGGTGTAAACATGGCAGGTCGGACGTTAAAATGGCAGGCGGGAGAATGGAAAAAGTTGGAAAGTGGAGGGAGAAAAAAAGTGGAAAAAGATAGCACTTCTTGGTTTCGATCCAAGGACCTTTGGGTTATGAGCCCAACACGCTTCCTCTGCGCCAAAGTGCTACTTCCTCCTGTTTTCCCGTCAAACACAAATACAAAATTTTATCGTCACGCACACACATCGACACACTATTTCACCCTCACACACACCACGCGCTCACACAAACCATATCCTACACACCACTCTCATACCGCACAACCCTGCTATCTAACACCACAGCGAACATTCTCTTGCCTTACCCACGTCAGCCATCTCGGCTTGACATTAGTCTTCAGCAGACACAAGCATGGCCAAGTCTCTGGCCGTTCATAGCCAAACAGAGGCATGCACACAAACTCAACGAGCGAGCTTGTGCAGTCTATGAAATTGATGTGTTTTTAAAGATGAAAAGAAGTGGCCACGACTCGTGGTATTGGTGTAAACATGGCAGGTCGGACGTTAAAATGGCAGGCGGGAGAATGGAAAAAGTTGGAAAGTGGAGGAGAAAAAAGTGGGAAAAAGATAGCACTTCTTGGTTTCGATCCAAGGACCTTTGGGTTATGAGCCCAACACGCTTCCTCTGCGCCAAAGTGCTACTTCCTCCTGTTTTCCCGTCAAACACAAATACAAAATTTTATCGTCACGCACACACATCGACACACTATTTCACCCCTCACACACACCACGCGCTCACACAAACCATATCCTACACACCACTCTCATACCGCACAACCCTGCTATCTAACACCACAGCGAACATTCTCTTGCCTTACCCACGTCAGCCATCTCGGCTTGACATTAGTCTTCAGCAGACACAAGCATGGCCAAGTCTCTGGCCGTTCATAGCCAAACAGAGGCATGCACACAAACTCAACGAGCGAGCTTGTGCAGTCTATGAAATTGATGTGTTTTTAAAGATGAAAAGAAGTGGCCACGACTCGTGGTATTGGTGTAAACATGGCAGGTCGGACGTTAAAATGGCAGGCGGGAGAATGGAAAAAGTTGGAAAGTGGAGGGAGAAAAAGTGGGAAAAAGATAGCACTTCTTGGTTTCGATCCAAGGACCTTTGGGTTATGAGCCCAACACGCTTCCTCTGCGCCAAAGTGCTACTTCCTCCTGTTTTCCCGTCAAACACAAATACAAAATTTTATCGTCACGCACACACATCGACACACTATTTCACCCCTCACACACACCACGCGCTCACACAAACCATATCCTACACACCACTCTCATACCGCACAACCCTGCTATCTAACACCACAGCGAACATTCTCTTGCCTTACCCACGTCAGCCATCTCGGCTTGACATTAGTCTTCAGCAGACACAAGCATGGCCAAGTCTCTGGCCGTTCATAGCCAAACAGAGGCATGCACACAAACTCAACGAGCGAGCTTGTGCAGTCTATGAAATTGATGTGTTTTTAAAGATGAAAAGAAGTGGCCACGACTCGTGGTATTGGTGTAAACATGGCAGGTCGGACGTTAAAATGGCAGGCGGGAGAATGGAAAAAGTTGGAAAGTGGAGGGAGAAAAAAAGTGGGAAAAAGATAGCACTTCTTGGTTTCGATCCAAGGACCTTTGGGTTATGAGCCCAACACGCTTCCTCTGCGCCAAAGTGCTACTTCCTCCTGTTTTCCCGTCAAACACAAATACAAAATTTTATCGTCACGCACACACATCGACACACTATTTCACCCCTCACACACACCACGCGCTCACACAAACCATATCCTACACACCACTCTCATACCGCACAACCCTGCTATCTAACACCACAGCGAACATTCTCTTGCCTTACCCACGTCAGCCATCTCGGCTTGACATTAGTCTTCAGCAGACACAAGCATGGCCAAGTCTCTGGCCGTTCATAGCCAAACAGAGGCATGCACACAAACTCAACGAGCGAGCTTGTGCAGTCTATGAAATTGATGTGTTTTTAAAGATGAAAAGAAGTGGCCACGACTCGTGGTATTGGTGTAAACATGGCAGGTCGGACGTTAAAATGGCAGGCGGGAGAATGGAAAAAGTTGGAAAGTGGAGGGAGAAAAAAAAAGTGGGAAAAAGATAGCACTTCTTGGTTTCGATCCAAGGACCTTTGGGTTATGAGCCCAACACGCTTCCTCTGCGCCAAAGTGCTACTTCCTCCTGTTTTCCCGTCAAACACAAATACAAAATTTTATCGTCACGCACACACATCGACACACTATTTCACCCCTCACACACACCACGCGCTCACACAAACCATATCCTACACACCACTCTCATACCGCACAACCCTGCTATCTAACACCACAGCGAACATTCTCTTGCCTTACCCACGTCAGCCATCTCGGCTTGACATTAGTCTTCAGCAGACACAAGCATGGCCAAGTCTCTGGCCGTTCATAGCCAAACAGAGGCATGCACACAAACTCAACGAGCGAGCTTGTGCAGTCTATGAAATTGATGTGTTTTTAAAGATGAAAAGAAGTGGCCACGACTCGTGGTATTGGTGTAAACATGGCAGGTCGGACGTTAAAATGGCAGGCGGGAGAATGGAAAAAGTTGGAAAGTGGAGGGAGAAAAAAAGTGGGAAAAAGATAGCACTTCTTGGTTTCGATCCAAGGACCTTTGGGTTATGAGCCCAACACGCTTCCTCTGCGCCAAAGTGCTACTTCCTCCTGTTTTCCCGTCAAACACAAATACAAAATTTTATCGTCACGCACACACATCGACACACTATTTCACCCCTCACACACACCACGCGCTCACACAAACCATATCCTACACACCACTCTCATACCGCACAACCCTGCTATCTAACACCACAGCGAACATTCTCTTGCCTTACCCACGTCAGCCATCTCGGCTTGACATTAGTCTTCAGCAGACACAAGCATGGCCAAGTCTCTGGCCGTTCATAGCCAAACAGAGGCATGCACACAAACTCAACGAGCGAGCTTGTGCAGTCTATGAAATTGATGTGTTTTTAAAGATGAAAAGAAGTGGCCACGACTCGTGGTATTGGTGTAAACATGGCAGGTCGGACGTTAAAATGGCAGGCGGGAGAATGGAAAAAGTTGGAAAGTGGAGGGAGAAAAAAAGTGGGAAAAGATAGCACTTCTTGGTTTCGATCCAAGGACCTTTGGGTTATGAGCCCAACACGCTTCCTCTGCGCCAAAGTGCTACTTCCTCCTGTTTTCCCGTCAAACACAAATACAAAATTTTATCGTCACGCACACACATCGACACACTATTTCACCCCTCACACACACCACGCGCTCACACAAACCATATCCTACACACCACTCTCATACCGCACAACCCTGCTATCTAACACCACAGCGAACATTCTCTTGCCTTACCCACGTCAGCCATCTCGGCTTGACATTAGTCTTCAGCAGACACAAGCATGGCCAAGTCTCTGGCCGTTCATAGCCAAACAGAGGCATGCACACAAACTCAACGAGCGAGCTTGTGCAGTCTATGAAATTGATGTGTTTTTAAAGATGAAAAGAAGTGGCCACGACTCGTGGTATTGGTGTAAACATGGCAGGTCGGACGTTAAAATGGCAGGCGGGAGAATGGAAAAAGTTGGAAAGTGGAGGGAGAAAAAAAAAAAGTGGGAAAAAGATAGCACTTCTTGGTTTCGATCCAAGGACCTTTGGGTTATGAGCCCAACACGCTTCCTCTGCGCCAAAGTGCTACTTCCTCCTGTTTTCCCGTCAAACACAAATACAAAATTTTATCGTCACGCACACACATCGACACACTATTTCACCCCTCACACACACCACGCGCTCACACAAACCATATCCTACACACCACTCTCATACCGCACAACCCTGCTATCTAACACCACAGCGAACATTCTCTTGCCTTACCCACGTCAGCCATCTCGGCTTGACATTAGTCTTCAGCAGACACAAGCATGGCCAAGTCTCTGGCCGTTCATAGCCAAACAGAGGCATGCACACAAACTCAACGAGCGAGCTTGTGCAGTCTATGAAATTGATGTGTTTTTAAAGATGAAAAGAAGTGGCCACGACTCGTGGTATTGGTGTAAACATGGCAGGTCGGACGTTAAAATGGCAGGCGGGAGAATGGAAAAAGTTGGAAAGTGGAGGGAGAAAAAAAAGTGGGAAAAGATAGCACTTCTTGGTTTCGATCCAAGGACCTTTGGGTTATGAGCCCAACACGCTTCCTCTGCGCCAAAGTGCTACTTCCTCCTGTTTTCCCGTCAAACACAAATACAAAATTTTATCGTCACGCACACACATCGACACACTATTTCACCCCTCACACACACCACGCGCTCACACAAACCATATCCTACACACCACTCTCATACCGCACAACCCTGCTATCTAACACCACAGCGAACATTCTCTTGCCTTACCCACGTCAGCCATCTCGGCTTGACATTAGTCTTCAGCAGACACAAGCATGGCCAAGTCTCTGGCCGTTCATAGCCAAACAGAGGCATGCACACAAACTCAACGAGCGAGCTTGTGCAGTCTATGAAATTGATGTGTTTTTAAAGATGAAAAGAAGTGGCCACGACTCGTGGTATTGGTGTAAACATGGCAGGTCGGACGTTAAAATGGCAGGCGGGAGAATGGAAAAAGTTGGAAAGTGGAGGGAGAAAAAAGTGGGAAAAAGATAGCACTTCTTGGTTTCGATCCAAGGACCTTTGGGTTATGAGCCCAACACGCTTCCTCTGCGCCAAAGTGCTACTTCCTCCTGTTTTCCCGTCAAACACAAATACAAAATTTTATCGTCACGCACACACATCGACACACTATTTCACCCCTCACACACACCACGCGCTCACACAAACCATATCCTACACACCACTCTCATACCGCACAACCCTGCTATCTAACACCACAGCGAACATTCTCTTGCCTTACCCACGTCAGCCATCTCGGCTTGACATTAGTCTTCAGCAGACACAAGCATGGCCAAGTCTCTGGCCGTTCATAGCCAAACAGAGGCATGCACACAAACTCAACGAGCGAGCTTGTGCAGTCTATGAAATTGATGTGTTTTTAAAGATGAAAAGAAGTGGCCACGACTCGTGGTATTGGTGTAAACATGGCAGGTCGGACGTTAAAATGGCAGGCGGGAGAATGGAAAAAGTTGGAAAGTGGAGGGAGAAAAAGTGGAAAAAGATAGCACTTCTTGGTTTCGATCCAAGGACCTTTGGGTTATGAGCCCAACACGCTTCCTCTGCGCCAAAGTGCTACTTCCTCCTGTTTTCCCGTCAAACACAAATACAAAATTTTATCGTCACGCACACACATCGACACACTATTTCACCCCTCACACACACCACGCGCTCACACAAACCATATCCTACACACCACTCTCATACCGCACAACCCTGCTATCTAACACCACAGCGAACATTCTCTTGCCTTACCCACGTCAGCCATCTCGGCTTGACATTAGTCTTCAGCAGACACAAGCATGGCCAAGTCTCTGGCCGTTCATAGCCAAACAGAGGCATGCACACAAACTCAACGAGCGAGCTTGTGCAGTCTATGAAATTGATGTGTTTTTAAAGATGAAAAGAAGTGGCCACGACTCGTGGTATTGGTGTAAACATGGCAGGTCGGACGTTAAAATGGCAGGCGGGAGAATGGAAAAAGTTGGAAAGTGGAGGGAGAAAAAGTGGGAAAAAGATAGCACTTCTTGGTTTCGATCCAAGGACCTTTGGGTTATGAGCCCAACACGCTTCCTCTGCGCCAAAGTGCTACTTCCTCCTGTTTTCCCGTCAAACACAAATACAAAATTTTATCGTCACGCACACACATCGACACACTATTTCACCCCTCACACACACCACGCGCTCACACAAACCATATCCTACACACCACTCTCATACCGCACAACCCTGCTATCTAACACCACAGCGAACATTCTCTTGCCTTACCCACGTCAGCCATCTCGGCTTGACATTAGTCTTCAGCAGACACAAGCATGGCCAAGTCTCTGGCCGTTCATAGCCAAACAGAGGCATGCACACAAACTCAACGAGCGAGCTTGTGCAGTCTATGAAATTGATGTGTTTTTAAAGATGAAAAGAAGTGGCCACGACTCGTGGTATTGGTGTAAACATGGCAGGTCGGACGTTAAAATGGCAGGCGGGAGAATGGAAAAAGTTGGAAAGTGGAGGGAGAAAAAAAGTGGGAAAAAGATAGCACTTCTTGGTTTCGATCCAAGGACCTTTGGGTTATGAGCCCAACACGCTTCCTCTGCGCCAAAGTGCTACTTCCTCCTGTTTTCCCGTCAAACACAAATACAAAATTTTATCGTCACGCACACACATCGACACACTATTTCACCCCTCACACACACCACGCGCTCACACAAACCATATCCTACACACCACTCTCATACCGCACAACCCTGCTATCTAACACCACAGCGAACATTCTCTTGCCTTACCCACGTCAGCCATCTCGGCTTGACATTAGTCTTCAGCAGACACAAGCATGGCCAAGTCTCTGGCCGTTCATAGCCAAACAGAGGCATGCACACAAACTCAACGAGCGAGCTTGTGCAGTCTATGAAATTGATGTGTTTTTAAAGATGAAAAGAAGTGGCCACGACTCGTGGTATTGGTGTAAACATGGCAGGTCGGACGTTAAAATGGCAGGCGGGAGAATGGAAAAAGTTGGAAAGTGGAGGGAGAAAAAAGTGGGAAAAAGATAGCACTTCTTGGTTTCGATCCAAGGACCTTTGGGTTATGAGCCCAACACGCTTCCTCTGCGCCAAAGTGCTACTTCCTCCTGTTTTCCCGTCAAACACAAATACAAAATTTTATCGTCACGCACACACATCGACACACTATTTCACCCCTCACACACACCACGCGCTCACACAAACCATATCCTACACACCACTCTCATACCGCACAACCCTGCTATCTAACACCACAGCGAACATTCTCTTGCCTTACCCACGTCAGCCATCTCGGCTTGACATTAGTCTTCAGCAGACACAAGCATGGCCAAGTCTCTGGCCGTTCATAGCCAAACAGAGGCATGCACACAAACTCAACGAGCGAGCTTGTGCAGTCTATGAAATTGATGTGTTTTTAAAGATGAAAAGAAGTGGCCACGACTCGTGGTATTGGTGTAAACATGGCAGGTCGGACGTTAAAATGGCAGGCGGGAGAATGGAAAAAGTTGGAAAGTGGAGGGAGAAAAAAAAGTGGGAAAAAGATAGCACTTCTTGGTTTCGATCCAAGGACCTTTGGGTTATGAGCCCAACACGCTTCCTCTGCGCCAAAGTGCTACTTCCTCCTGTTTTCCCGTCAAACACAAATACAAAATTTTATCGTCACGCACACACATCGACACACTATTTCACCCCTCACACACACCACGCGCTCACACAAACCATATCCTACACACCACTCTCATACCGCACAACCCTGCTATCTAACACCACAGCGAACATTCTCTTGCCTTACCCACGTCAGCCATCTCGGCTTGACATTAGTCTTCAGCAGACACAAGCATGGCCAAGTCTCTGGCCGTTCATAGCCAAACAGAGGCATGCACACAAACTCAACGAGCGAGCTTGTGCAGTCTATGAAATTGATGTGTTTTTAAAGATGAAAAGAAGTGGCCACGACTCGTGGTATTGGTGTAAACATGGCAGGTCGGACGTTAAAATGGCAGGCGGGAGAATGGAAAAAGTTGGAAAGTGGAGGGAGAAAAAGTGGGAAAAAGATAGCACTTCTTGGTTTCGATCCAAGGACCTTTGGGTTATGAGCCCAACACGCTTCCTCTGCGCCAAAGTGCTACTTCCTCCTGTTTTCCCGTCAAACACAAATACAAAATTTTATCGTCACGCACACACATCGACACACTATTTCACCCCTCACACACACCACGCGCTCACACAAACCATATCCTACACACCACTCTCATACCGCACAACCCTGCTATCTAACACCACAGCGAACATTCTCTTGCCTTACCCACGTCAGCCATCTCGGCTTGACATTAGTCTTCAGCAGACACAAGCATGGCCAAGTCTCTGGCCGTTCATAGCCAAACAGAGGCATGCACACAAACTCAACGAGCGAGCTTGTGCAGTCTATGAAATTGATGTGTTTTTAAAGATGAAAAGAAGTGGCCACGACTCGTGGTATTGGTGTAAACATGGCAGGTCGGACGTTAAAATGGCAGGCGGGAGAATGGAAAAAGTTGGAAAGTGGAGGGAGAAAAAAAGTGGGAAAAGATAGCACTTCTTGGTTTCGATCCAAGGACCTTTGGGTTATGAGCCCAACACGCTTCCTCTGCGCCAAAGTGCTACTTCCTCCTGTTTTCCCGTCAAACACAAATACAAAATTTTATCGTCACGCACACACATCGACACACTATTTCACCCCTCACACACACCACGCGCTCACACAAACCATATCCTACACACCACTCTCATACCGCACAACCCTGCTATCTAACACCACAGCGAACATTCTCTTGCTGCCTACCCACGTCAGCCATCTCGGCTTGACATTAGTCTTCAGCAGACACAAGCATGGCCAAGTCTCTGGCCGTTCATAGCCAAACAGAGGCATGCACACAAACTCAACGAGCGAGCTTGTGCAGTCTATGAAATTGATGTGTTTTTAAAGATGAAAAGAAGTGGCCACGACTCGTGGTATTGGTGTAAACATGGCAGGTCGGACGTTAAAATGGCAGGCGGGAGAATGGAAAAAGTTGGAAAGTGGAGGGAGAAAAAAAAAAGTGGAAAAAGATAGCACTTCTTGGTTTCGATCCAAGGACCTTTGGGTTATGAGCCCAACACGCTTCCTCTGCGCCAAAGTGCTACTTCCTCCTGTTTTCCCGTCAAACACAAATACAAAATTTTATCGTCACGCACACACATCGACACACTATTTCACCCCTCACACACACCACGCGCTCACACAAACCATATCCTACACACCACTCTCATACCGCACAACCCTGCTATCTAACACCACAGCGAACATTCTCTTGCCTTACCCACGTCAGCCATCTCGGCTTGACATTAGTCTTCAGCAGACACAAGCATGGCCAAGTCTCTGGCCGTTCATAGCCAAACAGAGGCATGCACACAAACTCAACGAGCGAGCTTGTGCAGTCTATGAAATTGATGTGTTTTTAAAGATGAAAAGAAGTGGCCACGACTCGTGGTATTGGTGTAAACATGGCAGGTCGGACGTTAAAATGGCAGGCGGGAGAATGGAAAAAGTTGGAAAGTGGAGGGAGAAAAAAGTGGGAAAAAGATAGCACTTCTTGGTTTCGATCCAAGGACCTTTGGGTTATGAGCCCAACACGCTTCCTCTGCGCCAAAGTGCTACTTCCTCCTGTTTTCCCGTCAAACACAAATACAAAATTTTATCGTCACGCACACACATCGACACACTATTTCACCCCTCACACACACCACGCGCTCACACAAACCATATCCTACACACCACTCTCATACCGCACAACCCTGCTATCTAACACCACAGCGAACATTCTCTTGCCTTACCCACGTCAGCCATCTCGGCTTGACATTAGTCTTCAGCAGACACAAGCATGGCCAAGTCTCTGGCCGTTCATAGCCAAACAGAGGCATGCACACAAACTCAACGAGCGAGCTTGTGCAGTCTATGAAATTGATGTGTTTTTAAAGATGAAAAGAAGTGGCCACGACTCGTGGTATTGGTGTAAACATGGCAGGTCGGACGTTAAAATGGCAGGCGGGAGAATGGAAAAAGTTGGAAAGTGGAGGGAGAAAAAAAGTGGGAAAAAGATAGCACTTCTTGGTTTCGATCCAAGGACCTTTGGGTTATGAGCCCAACACGCTTCCTCTGCGCCAAAGTGCTACTTCCTCCTGTTTTCCCGTCAAACACAAATACAAAATTTTATCGTCACGCACACACATCGACACACTATTTCACCCCTCACACACACCACGCGCTCACACAAACCATATCCTACACACCACTCTCATACCGCACAACCCTGCTATCTAACACCACAGCGAACATTCTCTTGCCTTACCCACGTCAGCCATCTCGGCTTGACATTAGTCTTCAGCAGACACAAGCATGGCCAAGTCTCTGGCCGTTCATAGCCAAACAGAGGCATGCACACAAACTCAACGAGCGAGCTTGTGCAGTCTATGAAATTGATGTGTTTTTAAAGATGAAAAGAAGTGGCCACGACTCGTGGTATTGGTGTAAACATGGCAGGTCGGACGTTAAAATGGCAGGCGGGAGAATGGAAAAAGTTGGAAAGTGGAGGGAGAAAAAAGTGGGAAAAAGATAGCACTTCTTGGTTTCGATCCAAGGACCTTTGGGTTATGAGCCCAACACGCTTCCTCTGCGCCAAAGTGCTACTTCCTCCTGTTTTCCCGTCAAACACAAATACAAAATTTTATCGTCACGCACACACATCGACACACTATTTCACCCCTCACACACACCACGCGCTCACACAAACCATATCCTACACACCACTCTCATACCGCACAACCCTGCTATCTAACACCACAGCGAACATTCTCTTGCCTTACCCACGTCAGCCATCTCGGCTTGACATTAGTCTTCAGCAGACACAAGCATGGCCAAGTCTCTGGCCGTTCATAGCCAAACAGAGGCATGCACACAAACTCAACGAGCGAGCTTGTGCAGTCTATGAAATTGATGTGTTTTTAAAGATGAAAAGAAGTGGCCACGACTCGTGGTATTGGTGTAAACATGGCAGGTCGGACGTTAAAATGGCAGGCGGGAGAATGGAAAAAGTTGGAAAGTGGAGGGAGAAAAAAAAGTGGGAAAAAGATAGCACTTCTTGGTTTCGATCCAAGGACCTTTGGGTTATGAGCCCAACACGCTTCCTCTGCGCCAAAGTGCTACTTCCTCCTGTTTTCCCGTCAAACACAAATACAAAATTTTATCGTCACGCACACACATCGACACACTATTTCACCCCTCACACACACCACGCGCTCACACAAACCATATCCTACACACCACTCTCATACCGCACAACCCTGCTATCTAACACCACAGCGAACATTCTCTTGCCTTACCCACGTCAGCCATCTCGGCTTGACATTAGTCTTCAGCAGACACAAGCATGGCCAAGTCTCTGGCCGTTCATAGCCAAACAGAGGCATGCACACAAACTCAACGAGCGAGCTTGTGCAGTCTATGAAATTGATGTGTTTTTAAAGATGAAAAGAAGTGGCCACGACTCGTGGTATTGGTGTAAACATGGCAGGTCGGACGTTAAAATGGCAGGCGGGAGAATGGAAAAAGTTGGAAAGTGGAGGGAGAAAAAAAAGTGGGAAAAGATAGCACTTCTTGGTTTCGATCCAAGGACCTTTGGGTTATGAGCCCAACACGCTTCCTCTGCGCCAAAGTGCTACTTCCTCCTGTTTTCCCGTCAAACACAAATACAAAATTTTATCGTCACGCACACACATCGACACACTATTTCACCCCTCACACACACCACGCGCTCACACAAACCATATCCTACACACCACTCTCATACCGCACAACCCTGCTATCTAACACCACAGCGAACATTCTCTTGCCTTACCCACGTCAGCCATCTCGGCTTGACATTAGTCTTCAGCAGACACAAGCATGGCCAAGTCTCTGGCCGTTCATAGCCAAACAGAGGCATGCACACAAACTCAACGAGCGAGCTTGTGCAGTCTATGAAATTGATGTGTTTTTAAAGATGAAAAGAAGTGGCCACGACTCGTGGTATTGGTGTAAACATGGCAGGTCGGACGTTAAAATGGCAGGCGGGAGAATGGAAAAAGTTGGAAAGTGGAGGGAGAAAAAAAGTGGGAAAAAGATAGCACTTCTTGGTTTCGATCCAAGGACCTTTGGGTTATGAGCCCAACACGCTTCCTCTGCGCCAAAGTGCTACTTCCTCCTGTTTTCCCGTCAAACACAAATACAAAATTTTATCGTCACGCACACACATCGACACACTATTTCACCCCTCACACACACCACGCGCTCACACAAACCATATCCTACACACCACTCTCATACCGCACAACCCTGCTATCTAACACCACAGCGAACATTCTCTTGCCTTACCCACGTCAGCCATCTCGGCTTGACATTAGTCTTCAGCAGACACAAGCATGGCCAAGTCTCTGGCCGTTCATAGCCAAACAGAGGCATGCACACAAACTCAACGAGCGAGCTTGTGCAGTCTATGAAATTGATGTGTTTTTAAAGATGAAAAGAAGTGGCCACGACTCGTGGTATTGGTGTAAACATGGCAGGTCGGACGTTAAAATGGCAGGCGGGAGAATGGAAAAAGTTGGAAAGTGGAGGGAGAAAAAAAAAGTGGGAAAAAGATAGCACTTCTTGGTTTCGATCCAAGGACCTTTGGGTTATGAGCCCAACACGCTTCCTCTGCGCCAAAGTGCTACTTCCTCCTGTTTTCCCGTCAAACACAAATACAAAATTTTATCGTCACGCACACACATCGACACACTATTTCACCCCTCACACACACCACGCGCTCACACAAACCATATCCTACACACCACTCTCATACCGCACAACCCTGCTATCTAACACCACAGCGAACATTCTCTTGCCTTACCCACGTCAGCCATCTCGGCTTGACATTAGTCTTCAGCAGACACAAGCATGGCCAAGTCTCTGGCCGTTCATAGCCAAACAGAGGCATGCACACAAACTCAACGAGCGAGCTTGTGCAGTCTATGAAATTGATGTGTTTTTAAAGATGAAAAGAAGTGGCCACGACTCGTGGTATTGGTGTAAACATGGCAGGTCGGACGTTAAAATGGCAGGCGGGAGAATGGAAAAAGTTGGAAAGTGGAGGGAGAAAAAAAGTGGGAAAAAGATAGCACTTCTTGGTTTCGATCCAAGGACCTTTGGGTTATGAGCCCAACACGCTTCCTCTGCGCCAAAGTGCTACTTCCTCCTGTTTTCCCGTCAAACACAAATACAAAATTTTATCGTCACGCACACACATCGACACACTATTTCACCCCTCACACACACCACGCGCTCACACAAACCATATCCTACACACCACTCTCATACCGCACAACCCTGCTATCTAACACCACAGCGAACATTCTCTTGCCTTACCCACGTCAGCCATCTCGGCTTGACATTAGTCTTCAGCAGACACAAGCATGGCCAAGTCTCTGGCCGTTCATAGCCAAACAGAGGCATGCACACAAACTCAACGAGCGAGCTTGTGCAGTCTATGAAATTGATGTGTTTTTAAAGATGAAAAGAAGTGGCCATGACTCGTGGTATTGGTGTAAACATGGCAGGTCGGACGTTAAAATGGCAGGCGGGAGAATGGAAAAAGTTGGAAAGTGGAGGGAGAAAAAAAGTGGGAAAAAGATAGCACTTCTTGGTTTCGATCCAAGGACCTTTGGGTTATGAGCCCAACACGCTTCCTCTGCGCCAAAGTGCTACTTCCTCCTGTTTTCCCGTCAAACACAAATACAAAATTTTATCGTCACGCACACACATCGACACACTATTTCACCCCTCACACACACCACGCGCTCACACAAACCATATCCTACACACCACTCTCATACCGCACAACCCTGCTATCTAACACCACAGCGAACATTCTCTTGCCTTACCCACGTCAGCCATCTCGGCTTGACATTAGTCTTCAGCAGACACAAGCATGGCCAAGTCTCTGGCCGTTCATAGCCAAACAGAGGCATGCACACAAACTCAACGAGCGAGCTTGTGCAGTCTATGAAATTGATGTGTTTTTAAAGATGAAAAGAAGTGGCCATGACTCGTGGTATTGGTGTAAACATGGCAGGTCGGACGTTAAAATGGCAGGCGGGAGAATGGAAAAAGTTGGAAAGTGGAGGGAGAAAAAAAAGTGGGAAAAAGATAGCACTTCTTGGTTTCGATCCAAGGACCTTTGGGTTATGAGCCCAACACGCTTCCTCTGCGCCAAAGTGCTACTTCCTCCTGTTTTCCCGTCAAACACAAATACAAAATTTTATCGTCACGCACACACATCGACACACTATTTCACCCCTCACACACACCACGCGCTCACACAAACCATATCCTACACACCACTCTCATACCGCACAACCCTGCTATCTAACACCACAGCGAACATTCTCTTGCCTTACCCACGTCAGCCATCTCGGCTTGACATTAGTCTTCAGCAGACACAAGCATGGCCAAGTCTCTGGCCGTTCATAGCCAAACAGAGGCATGCACACAAACTCAACGAGCGAGCTTGTGCAGTCTATGAAATTGATGTGTTTTTAAAGATGAAAAGAAGTGGCCATGACTCGTGGTATTGGTGTAAACATGGCAGGTCGGACGTTAAAATGGCAGGCGGGAGAATGGAAAAAGTTGGAAAGTGGAGGGAGAAAAAAAGTGGGAAAAAGATAGCACTTCTTGGTTTCGATCCAAGGACCTTTGGGTTATGAGCCCAACACGCTTCCTCTGCGCCAAAGTGCTACTTCCTCCTGTTTTCCCGTCAAACACAAATACAAAATTTTATCGTCACGCACACACATCGACACACTATTTCACCCCTCACACACACCACGCGCTCACACAAACCATATCCTACACACCACTCTCATACCGCACAACCCTGCTATCTAACACCACAGCGAACATTCTCTTGCCTTACCCACGTCAGCCATCTCGGCTTGACATTAGTCTTCAGCAGACACAAGCATGGCCAAGTCTCTGGCCGTTCATAGCCAAACAGAGGCATGCACACAAACTCAACGAGCGAGCTTGTGCAGTCTATGAAATTGATGTGTTTTTAAAGATGAAAAGAAGTGGCCATGACTCGTGGTATTGGTGTAAACATGGCAGGTCGGACGTTAAAATGGCAGGCGGGAGAATGGAAAAAGTTGGAAAGTGGAGGGAGAAAAAAAGTGGGAAAAAGATAGCACTTCTTGGTTTCGATCCAAGGACCTTTGGGTTATGAGCCCAACACGCTTCCTCTGCGCCAAAGTGCTACTTCCTCCTGTTTTCCCGTCAAACACAAATACAAAATTTTATCGTCACGCACACACATCGACACACTATTTCACCCCTCACACACACCACGCGCTCACACAAACCATATCCTACACACCACTCTCATACCGCACAACCCTGCTATCTAACACCACAGCGAACATTCTCTTGCCTTACCCACGTCAGCCATCTCGGCTTGACATTAGTCTTCAGCAGACACAAGCATGGCCAAGTCTCTGGCCGTTCATAGCCAAACAGAGGCATGCACACAAACTCAACGAGCGAGCTTGTGCAGTCTATGAAATTGATGTGTTTTTAAAGATGAAAAGAAGTGGCCATGACTCGTGGTATTGGTGTAAACATGGCAGGTCGGACGTTAAAATGGCAGGCGGGAGAATGGAAAAAGTTGGAAAGTGGAGGGAGAAAAAAAAAGTGGGAAAAAGATAGCACTTCTTGGTTTCGATCCAAGGACCTTTGGGTTATGAGCCCAACACGCTTCCTCTGCGCCAAAGTGCTACTTCCTCCTGTTTTCCCGTCAAACACAAATACAAAATTTTATCGTCACGCACACACATCGACACACTATTTCACCCCTCACACACACCACGCGCTCACACAAACCATATCCTACACACCACTCTCATACCGCACAACCCTGCTATCTAACACCACAGCGAACATTCTCTTGCCTTACCCACGTCAGCCATCTCGGCTTGACATTAGTCTTCAGCAGACACAAGCATGGCCAAGTCTCTGGCCGTTCATAGCCAAACAGAGGCATGCACACAAACTCAACGAGCGAGCTTGTGCAGTCTATGAAATTGATGTGTTTTTAAAGATGAAAAGAAGTGGCCATGACTCGTGGTATTGGTGTAAACATGGCAGGTCGGACGTTAAAATGGCAGGCGGGAGAATGGAAAAAGTTGGAAAGTGGAGGGAGAAAAAAAAAAGTGGGAAAAAGATAGCACTTCTTGGTTTCGATCCAAGGACCTTTGGGTTATGAGCCCAACACGCTTCCTCTGCGCCAAAGTGCTACTTCCTCCTGTTTTCCCGTCAAACACAAATACAAAATTTTATCGTCACGCACACACATCGACACACTATTTCACCCCTCACACACACCACGCGCTCACACAAACCATATCCTACACACCACTCTCATACCGCACAACCCTGCTATCTAACACCACAGCGAACATTCTCTTGCCTTACCCACGTCAGCCATCTCGGCTTGACATTAGTCTTCAGCAGACACAAGCATGGCCAAGTCTCTGGCCGTTCATAGCCAAACAGAGGCATGCACACAAACTCAACGAGCGAGCTTGTGCAGTCTATGAAATTGATGTGTTTTTAAAGATGAAAAGAAGTGGCCATGACTCGTGGTATTGGTGTAAACATGGCAGGTCGGACGTTAAAATGGCAGGCGGGAGAATGGAAAAAGTTGGAAAGTGGAGGGAGAAAAAAAAAAGTGGGAAAAAGATAGCACTTCTTGGTTTCGATCCAAGGACCTTTGGGTTATGAGCCCAACACGCTTCCTCTGCGCCAAAGTGCTACTTCCTCCTGTTTTCCCGTCAAACACAAATACAAAATTTTATCGTCACGCACACACATCGACACACTATTTCACCCCTCACACACACCACGCGCTCACACAAACCATATCCTACACACCACTCTCATACCGCACAACCCTGCTATCTAACACCACAGCGAACATTCTCTTGCCTTACCCACGTCAGCCATCTCGGCTTGACATTAGTCTTCAGCAGACACAAGCATGGCCAAGTCTCTGGCCGTTCATAGCCAAACAGAGGCATGCACACAAACTCAACGAGCGAGCTTGTGCAGTCTATGAAATTGATGTGTTTTTAAAGATGAAAAGAAGTGGCCATGACTCGTGGTATTGGTGTAAACATGGCAGGTCGGACGTTAAAATGGCAGGCGGGAGAATGGAAAAAGTTGGAAAGTGGAGGGAGAAAAAAAGTGGGAAAAAGATAGCACTTCTTGGTTTCGATCCAAGGACCTTTGGGTTATGAGCCCAACACGCTTCCTCTGCGCCAAAGTGCTACTTCCTCCTGTTTTCCCGTCAAACACAAATACAAAATTTTATCGTCACGCACACACATCGACACACTATTTCACCCCTCACACACACCACGCGCTCACACAAACCATATCCTACACACCACTCTCATACCGCACAACCCTGCTATCTAACACCACAGCGAACATTCTCTTGCCTTACCCACGTCAGCCATCTCGGCTTGACATTAGTCTTCAGCAGACACAAGCATGGCCAAGTCTCTGGCCGTTCATAGCCAAACAGAGGCATGCACACAAACTCAACGAGCGAGCTTGTGCAGTCTATGAAATTGATGTGTTTTTAAAGATGAAAAGAAGTGGCCATGACTCGTGGTATTGGTGTAAACATGGCAGGTCGGACGTTAAAATGGCAGGCGGGAGAATGGAAAAAGTTGGAAAGTGGAGGGAGAAAAAAAAAAAAGGAAAAAGATAGCACTTCTTGGTTTCGATCCAAGGACCTTTGGGTTATGAGCCCAACACGCTTCCTCTGCGCCAAAGTGCTACTTCCTCCTGTTTTCCCGTCAAACACAAATACAAAATTTTATCGTCACGCACACACATCGACACACTATTTCACCCCTCACACACACCACGCGCTCACACAAACCATATCCTACACACCACTCTCATACCGCACAACCCTGCTATCTAACACCACAGCGAACATTCTCTTGCCTTACCCACGTCAGCCATCTCGGCTTGACATTAGTCTTCAGCAGACACAAGCATGGCCAAGTCTCTGGCCGTTCATAGCCAAACAGAGGCATGCACACAAACTCAACGAGCGAGCTTGTGCAGTCTATGAAATTGATGTGTTTTTAAAGATGAAAAGAAGTGGCCATGACTCGTGGTATTGGTGTAAACATGGCAGGTCGGACGTTAAAATGGCAGGCGGGAGAATGGAAAAAGTTGGAAAGTGGAGGGAGAAAAAAGTGGGAAAAAGATAGCACTTCTTGGTTTCGATCCAAGGACCTTTGGGTTATGAGCCCAACACGCTTCCTCTGCGCCAAAGTGCTACTTCCTCCTGTTTTCCCGTCAAACACAAATACAAAATTTTATCGTCACGCACACACATCGACACACTATTTCACCCCTCACACACACCACGCGCTCACACAAACCATATCCTACACACCACTCTCATACCGCACAACCCTGCTATCTAACACCACAGCGAACATTCTCTTGCCTTACCCACGTCAGCCATCTCGGCTTGACATTAGTCTTCAGCAGACACAAGCATGGCCAAGTCTCTGGCCGTTCATAGCCAAACAGAGGCATGCACACAAACTCAACGAGCGAGCTTGTGCAGTCTATGAAATTGATGTGTTTTTAAAGATGAAAAGAAGTGGCCATGACTCGTGGTATTGGTGTAAACATGGCAGGTCGGACGTTAAAATGGCAGGCGGGAGAATGGAAAAAGTTGGAAAGTGGAGGGAGAAAAAAAGTGGGAAAAAGATAGCACTTCTTGGTTTCGATCCAAGGACCTTTGGGTTATGAGCCCAACACGCTTCCTCTGCGCCAAAGTGCTACTTCCTCCTGTTTTCCCGTCAAACACAAATACAAAATTTTATCGTCACGCACACACATCGACACACTATTTCACCCCTCACACACACCACGCGCTCACACAAACCATATCCTACACACCACTCTCATACCGCACAACCCTGCTATCTAACACCACAGCGAACATTCTCTTGCCTTACCCACGTCAGCCATCTCGGCTTGACATTAGTCTTCAGCAGACACAAGCATGGCCAAGTCTCTGGCCGTTCATAGCCAAACAGAGGCATGCACACAAACTCAACGAGCGAGCTTGTGCAGTCTATGAAATTGATGTGTTTTTAAAGATGAAAAGAAGTGGCCATGACTCGTGGTATTGGTGTAAACATGGCAGGTCGGACGTTAAAATGGCAGGCGGGAGAATGGAAAAAGTTGGAAAGTGGAGGGAGAAAAAAAGTGGGAAAAAGATAGCACTTCTTGGTTTCGATCCAAGGACCTTTGGGTTATGAGCCCAACACGCTTCCTCTGCGCCAAAGTGCTACTTCCTCCTGTTTTCCCGTCAAACACAAATACAAAATTTTATCGTCACGCACACACATCGACACACTATTTCACCCCTCACACACACCACGCGCTCACACAAACCATATCCTACACACCACTCTCATACCGCACAACCCTGCTATCTAACACCACAGCGAACATTCTCTTGCCTTACCCACGTCAGCCATCTCGGCTTGACATTAGTCTTCAGCAGACACAAGCATGGCCAAGTCTCTGGCCGTTCATAGCCAAACAGAGGCATGCACACAAACTCAACGAGCGAGCTTGTGCAGTCTATGAAATTGATGTGTTTTTAAAGATGAAAAGAAGTGGCCACGACTCGTGGTATTGGTGTAAACATGGCAG
Organism: Aphanomyces cochlioides; assembly: GCA_019828595.1. Taxonomy (NCBI): domain Eukaryota; phylum Oomycota; class Saprolegniomycetes; order Saprolegniales; family Verrucalvaceae; genus Aphanomyces; species Aphanomyces cochlioides. The sequence goes on along the minus strand of JAHQRK010000002.1, from coordinate 4,115,829 downwards.
GTCGGACGTTAAAATGGCAGGCGGGAGAATGGAAAAAGTTGGAAAGTGGAGGGAGAAAAAAAGTGGGAAAAAGATAGCACTTCTTGGTTTCGATCCAAGGACCTTTGGGTTATGAGCCCAACACGCTTCCTCTGCGCCAAAGTGCTACTTCCTCCTGTTTTCCCGTCAAACACAAATACAAAATTTTATCGTCACGCACACACATCGACACACTATTTCACCCCTCACACACACCACGCGCTCACACAAACCATATCCTACACACCACTCTCATACCGCACAACCCTGCTATCTAACACCACAGCGAACATTCTCTTGCCTTACCCACGTCAGCCATCTCGGCTTGACATTAGTCTTCAGCAGACACAAGCATGGCCAAGTCTCTGGCCGTTCATAGCCAAACAGAGGCATGCACACAAACTCAACGAGCGAGCTTGTGCAGTCTATGAAATTGATGTGTTTTTAAAGATGAAAAGAAGTGGCCACGACTCGTGGTATTGGTGTAAACATGGCAGGTCGGACGTTAAAATGGCAGGCGGGAGAATGGAAAAAGTTGGAAAGTGGAGGGAGAAAAAAAAAGTGGGAAAAAGATAGCACTTCTTGGTTTCGATCCAAGGACCTTTGGGTTATGAGCCCAACACGCTTCCTCTGCGCCAAAGTGCTACTTCCTCCTGTTTTCCCGTCAAACACAAATACAAAATTTTATCGTCACGCACACACATCGACACACTATTTCACCCCTCACACACACCACGCGCTCACACAAACCATATCCTACACACCACTCTCATACCGCACAACCCTGCTATCTAACACCACAGCGAACATTCTCTTGCCTTACCCACGTCAGCCATCTCGGCTTGACATTAGTCTTCAGCAGACACAAGCATGGCCAAGTCTCTGGCCGTTCATAGCCAAACAGAGGCATGCACACAAACTCAACGAGCGAGCTTGTGCAGTCTATGAAATTGATGTGTTTTTAAAGATGAAAAGAAGTGGCCACGACTCGTGGTATTGGTGTAAACATGGCAGGTCGGACGTTAAAATGGCAGGCGGGAGAATGGAAAAAGTTGGAAAGTGGAGGGAGAAAAAAAGTGGGAAAAAGATAGCACTTCTTGGTTTCGATCCAAGGACCTTTGGGTTATGAGCCCAACACGCTTCCTCTGCGCCAAAGTGCTACTTCCTCCTGTTTTCCCGTCAAACACAAATACAAAATTTTATCGTCACGCACACACATCGACACACTATTTCACCCCTCACACACACCACGCGCTCACACAAACCATATCCTACACACCACTCTCATACCGCACAACCCTGCTATCTAACACCACAGCGAACATTCTCTTGCCTTACCCACGTCAGCCATCTCGGCTTGACATTAGTCTTCAGCAGACACAAGCATGGCCAAGTCTCTGGCCGTTCATAGCCAAACAGAGGCATGCACACAAACTCAACGAGCGAGCTTGTGCAGTCTATGAAATTGATGTGTTTTTAAAGATGAAAAGAAGTGGCCATGACTCGTGGTATTGGTGTAAACATGGCAGGTCGGACGTTAAAATGGCAGGCGGGAGAATGGAAAAAGTTGGAAAGTGGAGGGAGAAAAAAAAAAAAGTGGGAAAAAGGTAGCACTTCTTGGTTTCGATCCAAGGACCTTTGGGTTATGAGCCCAACACGCTTCCTCTGCGCCAAAGTGCTACTTCCTCCTGTTTTCCCGTCAAACACAAATACAAAATTTTATCGTCACGCACACACATCGACACACTATTTCACCCCTCACACACACCACGCGCTCACACAAACCATATCCTACACACCACTCTCATACCGCACAACCCTGCTATCTAACACCACAGCGAACATTCTCTTGCCTTACCCACGTCAGCCATCTCGGCTTGACATTAGTCTTCAGCAGACACAAGCATGGCCAAGTCTCTGGCCGTTCATAGCCAAACAGAGGCATGCACACAAACTCAACGAGCGAGCTTGTGCAGTCTATGAAATTGATGTGTTTTTAAAGATGAAAAGAAGTGGCCATGACTCGTGGTATTGGTGTAAACATGGCAGGTCGGACGTTAAAATGGCAGGCGGGAGAATGGAAAAAGTTGGAAAGTGGAGGGAGAAAAAAGTGGGAAAAAGATAGCACTTCTTGGTTTCGATCCAAGGACCTTTGGGTTATGAGCCCAACACGCTTCCTCTGCGCCAAAGTGCTACTTCCTCCTGTTTTCCCGTCAAACACAAATACAAAATTTTATCGTCACGCACACACATCGACACACTATTTCACCCCTCACACACACCACGCGCTCACACAAACCATATCCTACACACCACTCTCATACCGCACAACCCTGCTATCTAACACCACAGCGAACATTCTCTTGCCTTACCCACGTCAGCCATCTCGGCTTGACATTAGTCTTCAGCAGACACAAGCATGGCCAAGTCTCTGGCCGTTCATAGCCAAACAGAGGCATGCACACAAACTCAACGAGCGAGCTTGTGCAGTCTATGAAATTGATGTGTTTTTAAAGATGAAAAGAAGTGGCCATGACTCGTGGTATTGGTGTAAACATGGCAGGTCGGACGTTAAAATGGCAGGCGGGAGAATGGAAAAAGTTGGAAAGTGGAGGGAGAAAAAAAAGTGGGAAAAAGATAGCACTTCTTGGTTTCGATCCAAGGACCTTTGGGTTATGAGCCCAACACGCTTCCTCTGCGCCAAAGTGCTACTTCCTCCTGTTTTCCCGTCAAACACAAATACAAAATTTTATCGTCACGCACACACATCGACACACTATTTCACCCCTCACACACACCACGCGCTCACACAAACCATATCCTACACACCACTCTCATACCGCACAACCCTGCTATCTAACACCACAGCGAACATTCTCTTGCCTTACCCACGTCAGCCATCTCGGCTTGACATTAGTCTTCAGCAGACACAAGCATGGCCAAGTCTCTGGCCGTTCATAGCCAAACAGAGGCATGCACACAAACTCAACGAGCGAGCTTGTGCAGTCTATGAAATTGATGTGTTTTTAAAGATGAAAAGAAGTGGCCATGACTCGTGGTATTGGTGTAAACATGGCAGGTCGGACGTTAAAATGGCAGGCGGGAGAATGGAAAAAGTTGGAAAGTGGAGGGAGAAAAAAGTGGGAAAAAGATAGCACTTCTTGGTTTCGATCCAAGGACCTTTGGGTTATGAGCCCAACACGCTTCCTCTGCGCCAAAGTGCTACTTCCTCCTGTTTTCCCGTCAAACACAAATACAAAATTTTATCGTCACGCACACACATCGACACACTATTTCACCCCTCACACACACCACGCGCTCACACAAACCATATCCTACACACCACTCTCATACCGCACAACCCTGCTATCTAACACCACAGCGAACATTCTCTTGCCTTACCCACGTCAGCCATCTCGGCTTGACATTAGTCTTCAGCAGACACAAGCATGGCCAAGTCTCTGGCCGTTCATAGCCAAACAGAGGCATGCACACAAACTCAACGAGCGAGCTTGTGCAGTCTATGAAATTGATGTGTTTTTAAAGATGAAAAGAAGTGGCCATGACTCGTGGTATTGGTGTAAACATGGCAGGTCGGACGTTAAAATGGCAGGCGGGAGAATGGAAAAAGTTGGAAAGTGGAGGGAGAAAAAAAAGTGGGAAAAAGATAGCACTTCTTGGTTTCGATCCAAGGACATTTGGGTTATGAGCCCAACACGCTTCCTCTGCGCCAAAGTGCTACTTCCTCCTGTTTTCCCGTCAAACACAAATACAAAATTTTATCGTCACGCACACACATCGACACACTATTTCACCCCTCACACACACCACGCGCTCACACAAACCATATCCTACACACCACTCTCATACCGCACAACCCTGCTATCTAACACCACAGCGAACATTCTCTTGCCTTACCCACGTCAGCCATCTCGGCTTGACATTAGTCTTCAGCAGACACAAGCATGGCCAAGTCTCTGGCCGTTCATAGCCAAACAGAGGCATGCACACAAACTCAACGAGCGAGCTTGTGCAGTCTATGAAATTGATGTGTTTTTAAAGATGAAAAGAAGTGGCCACGACTCGTGGTATTGGTGTAAACATGGCAGGTCGGACGTTAAAATGGCAGGCGGGAGAATGGAAAAAGTTGGAAAGTGGAGGGAGAAAAAAAAAGTGGGAAAAAGATAGCACTTCTTGGTTTCGATCCAAGGACATTTGGGTTATGAGCCCAACACGCTTCCTCTGCGCCAAAGTGCTACTTCCTCCTGTTTTCCCGTCAAACACAAATACAAAATTTTATCGTCACGCACACACATCGACACACTATTTCACCCCTCACACACACCACGCGCTCACACAAACCATATCCTACACACCACTCTCATACCGCACAACCCTGCTATCTAACACCACAGCGAACATTCTCTTGCCTTACCCACGTCAGCCATCTCGGCTTGACATTAGTCTTCAGCAGACACAAGCATGGCCAAGTCTCTGGCCGTTCATAGCCAAACAGAGGCATGCACACAAACTCAACGAGCGAGCTTGTGCAGTCTATGAAATTGATGTGTTTTTAAAGATGAAAAGAAGTGGCCACGACTCGTGGTATTGGTGTAAACATGGCAGGTCGGACGTTAAAATGGCAGGCGGGAGAATGGAAAAAGTTGGAAAGTGGAGGGAGAAAAAAAAAGTGGGAAAAAGATAGCACTTCTTGGTTTCGATCCAAGGACATTTGGGTTATGAGCCCAACACGCTTCCTCTGCGCCAAAGTGCTACTTCCTCCTGTTTTCCCGTCAAACACAAATACAAAATTTTATCGTCACGCACACACATCGACACACTATTTCACCCCTCACACACACCACGCGCTCACACAAACCATATCCTACACACCACTCTCATACCGCACAACCCTGCTATCTAACACCACAGCGAACATTCTCTTGCCTTACCCACGTCAGCCATCTCGGCTTGACATTAGTCTTCAGCAGACACAAGCATGGCCAAGTCTCTGGCCGTTCATAGCCAAACAGAGGCATGCACACAAACTCAACGAGCGAGCTTGTGCAGTCTATGAAATTGATGTGTTTTTAAAGATGAAAAGAAGTGGCCATGACTCGTGGTATTGGTGTAAACATGGCAGGTCGGACGTTAAAATGGCAGGCGGGAGAATGGAAAAAGTTGGAAAGTGGAGGGAGAAAAAAAAGTGGGAAAAAGATAGCACTTCTTGGTTTCGATCCAAGGACCTTTGGGTTATGAGCCCAACACGCTTCCTCTGCGCCAAAGTGCTACTTCCTCCTGTTTTCCCGTCAAACACAAATACAAAATTTTATCGTCACGCACACACATCGACACACTATTTCACCCCTCACACACACCACGCGCTCACACAAACCATATCCTACACACCACTCTCATACCGCACAACCCTGCTATCTAACACCACAGCGAACATTCTCTTGCCTTACCCACGTCAGCCATCTCGGCTTGACATTAGTCTTCAGCAGACACAAGCATGGCCAAGTCTCTGGCCGTTCATAGCCAAACAGAGGCATGCACACAAACTCAACGAGCGAGCTTGTGCAGTCTATGAAATTGATGTGTTTTTAAAGATGAAAAGAAGTGGCCATGACTCGTGGTATTGGTGTAAACATGGCAGGTCGGACGTTAAAATGGCAGGCGGGAGAATGGAAAAAGTTGGAAAGTGGAGGGAGAAAAAAAAAGTGGGAAAAAGATAGCACTTCTTGGTTTCGATCCAAGGACATTTGGGTTATGAGCCCAACACGCTTCCTCTGCGCCAAAGTGCTACTTCCTCCTGTTTTCCCGTCAAACACAAATACAAAATTTTATCGTCACGCACACACATCGACACACTATTTCACCCCTCACACACACCACGCGCTCACACAAACCATATCCTACACACCACTCTCATACCGCACAACCCTGCTATCTAACACCACAGCGAACATTCTCTTGCCTTACCCACGTCAGCCATCTCGGCTTGACATTAGTCTTCAGCAGACACAAGCATGGCCAAGTCTCTGGCCGTTCATAGCCAAACAGAGGCATGCACACAAACTCAACGAGCGAGCTTGTGCAGTCTATGAAATTGATGTGTTTTTAAAGATGAAAAGAAGTGGCCACGACTCGTGGTATTGGTGTAAACATGGCAGGTCGGACGTTAAAATGGCAGGCGGGAGAATGGAAAAAGTTGGAAAGTGGAGGGAGAAAAAAAGTGGGAAAAAGATAGCACTTCTTGGTTTCGATCCAAGGACATTTGGGTTATGAGCCCAACACGCTTCCTCTGCGCCAAAGTGCTACTTCCTCCTGTTTTCCCGTCAAACACAAATACAAAATTTTATCGTCACGCACACACATCGACACACTATTTCACCCCTCACACACACCACGCGCTCACACAAACCATATCCTACACACCACTCTCATACCGCACAACCCTGCTATCTAACACCACAGCGAACATTCTCTTGCCTTACCCACGTCAGCCATCTCGGCTTGACATTAGTCTTCAGCAGACACAAGCATGGCCAAGTCTCTGGCCGTTCATAGCCAAACAGAGGCATGCACACAAACTCAACGAGCGAGCTTGTGCAGTCTATGAAATTGATGTGTTTTTAAAGATGAAAAGAAGTGGCCATGACTCGTGGTATTGGTGTAAACATGGCAGGTCGGACGTTAAAATGGCAGGCGGGAGAATGGAAAAAGTTGGAAAGTGGAGGGAGAAGAAAAGTGGGAAAAAGATAGCACTTCTTGGTTTCGATCCAAGGACATTTGGGTTATGAGCCCAACACGCTTCCTCTGCGCCAAAGTGCTACTTCCTCCTGTTTTCCCGTCAAACACAAATACAAAATTTTATCGTCACGCACACACATCGACACACTATTTCACCCCTCACACACACCACGCGCTCACACAAACCATATCCTACACACCACTCTCATACCGCACAACCCTGCTATCTAACACCACAGCGAACATTCTCTTGCCTTACCCACGTCAGCCATCTCGGCTTGACATTAGTCTTCAGCAGACACAAGCATGGCCAAGTCTCTGGCCGTTCATAGCCAAACAGAGGCATGCACACAAACTCAACGAGCGAGCTTGTGCAGTCTATGAAATTGATGTGTTTTTAAAGATGAAAAGAAGTGGCCATGACTCGTGGTATTGGTGTAAACATGGCAGGTCGGACGTTAAAATGGCAGGCGGGAGAATGGAAAAAGTTGGAAAGTGGAGGGAGAAAAAAAGTGGGAAAAAGATAGCACTTCTTGGTTTCGATCCAAGGACCTTTGGGTTATGAGCCCAACACGCTTCCTCTGCGCCAAAGTGCTACTTCCTCCTGTTTTCCCGTCAAACACAAATACAAAATTTTATCGTCACGCACACACATCGACACACTATTTCACCCCTCACACACACCACGCGCTCACACAAACCATATCCTACACACCACTCTCATACCGCACAACCCTGCTATCTAACACCACAGCGAACATTCTCTTGCCTTACCCACGTCAGCCATCTCGGCTTGACATTAGTCTTCAGCAGACACAAGCATGGCCAAGTCTCTGGCCGTTCATAGCCAAACAGAGGCATGCACACAAACTCAACGAGCGAGCTTGTGCAGTCTATGAAATTGATGTGTTTTTAAAGATGAAAAGAAGTGGCCATGACTCGTGGTATTGGTGTAAACATGGCAGGTCGGACGTTAAAATGGCAGGCGGGAGAATGGAAAAAGTTGGAAAGTGGAGGGAGAAAAAAAAGTGGGAAAAAGATAGCACTTCTTGGTTTCGATCCAAGGACATTTGGGTTATGAGCCCAACACGCTTCCTCTGCGCCAAAGTGCTACTTCCTCCTGTTTTCCCGTCAAACACAAATACAAAATTTTATCGTCACGCACACACATCGACACACTATTTCACCCCTCACACACACCACGCGCTCACACAAACCATATCCTACACACCACTCTCATACCGCACAACCCTGCTATCTAACACCACAGCAGCGAACATTCTCTTGCCTTACCCACGTCAGCCATCTCGGCTTGACATTAGTCTTCAGCAGACACAAGCATGGCCAAGTCTCTGGCCGTTCATAGCCAAACAGAGGCATGCACACAAACTCAACGAGCGAGCTTGTGCAGTCTATGAAATTGATGTGTTTTTAAAGATGAAAAGAAGTGGCCATGACTCGTGGTATTGGTGTAAACATGGCAGGTCGGACGTTAAAATGGCAGGCGGGAGAATGGAAAAAGTTGGAAAGTGGAGGGAGAAGAAAAGTGGGAAAAAGATAGCACTTCTTGGTTTCGATCCAAGGACATTTGGGTTATGAGCCCAACACGCTTCCTCTGCGCCAAAGTGCTACTTCCTCCTGTTTTCCCGTCAAACACAAATACAAAATTTTATCGTCACGCACACACATCGACACACTATTTCACCCCTCACACACACCACGCGCTCACACAAACCATATCCTACACACCACTCTCATACCGCACAACCCTGCTATCTAACACCACAGCGAACATTCTCTTGCCTTACCCACGTCAGCCATCTCGGCTTGACATTAGTCTTCAGCAGACACAAGCATGGCCAAGTCTCTGGCCGTTCATAGCCAAACAGAGGCATGCACACAAACTCAACGAGCGAGCTTGTGCAGTCTATGAAATTGATGTGTTTTTAAAGATGAAAAGAAGTGGCCATGACTCGTGGTATTGGTGTAAACATGGCAGGTCGGACGTTAAAATGGCAGGCGGGAGAATGGAAAAAGTTGGAAAGTGGAGGGAGAAAAAAAGTGGGAAAAAGATAGCACTTCTTGGTTTCGATCCAAGGACCTTTGGGTTATGAGCCCAACACGCTTCCTCTGCGCCAAAGTGCTACTTCCTCCTGTTTTCCCGTCAAACACAAATACAAAATTTTATCGTCACGCACACACATCGACACACTATTTCACCCCTCACACACACCACGCGCTCACACAAACCATATCCTACACACCACTCTCATACCGCACAACCCTGCTATCTAACACCACAGCGAACATTCTCTTGCCTTACCCACGTCAGCCATCTCGGCTTGACATTAGTCTTCAGCAGACACAAGCATGGCCAAGTCTCTGGCCGTTCATAGCCAAACAGAGGCATGCACACAAACTCAACGAGCGAGCTTGTGCAGTCTATGAAATTGATGTGTTTTTAAAGATGAAAAGAAGTGGCCATGACTCGTGGTATTGGTGTAAACATGGCAGGTCGGACGTTAAAATGGCAGGCGGGAGAATGGAAAAAGTTGGAAAGTGGAGGGAGAAAAAAAAAAGTGGGAAAAAGATAGCACTTCTTGGTTTCGATCCAAGGACATTTGGGTTATGAGCCCAACACGCTTCCTCTGCGCCAAAGTGCTACTTCCTCCTGTTTTCCCGTCAAACACAAATACAAAATTTTATCGTCACGCACACACATCGACACACTATTTCACCCCTCACACACACCACGCGCTCACACAAACCATATCCTACACACCACTCTCATACCGCACAACCCTGCTATCTAACACCACAGCGAACATTCTCTTGCCTTACCCACGTCAGCCATCTCGGCTTGACATTAGTCTTCAGCAGACACAAGCATGGCCAAGTCTCTGGCCGTTCATAGCCAAACAGAGGCATGCACACAAACTCAACGAGCGAGCTTGTGCAGTCTATGAAATTGATGTGTTTTTAAAGATGAAAAGAAGTGGCCACGACTCGTGGTATTGGTGTAAACATGGCAGGTCGGACGTTAAAATGGCAGGCGGGAGAATGGAAAAAGTTGGAAAGTGGAGGGAGAAAAAAGTGGGAAAAAGATAGCACTTCCTGATTTTGATCCAAGGTTCTGCTACGGTGATATTTTAAGTGCGTCGCTATGAAGAATGCATAACGGCCTATGCTCAGTTAGATGCAATGATAGGGGCATGCAAAGTTCAAGATATAAAATAAGATTCATTAGAATGTTATTTTATCACCACCACGAGCATGCACTTTTAAACAGCTGCAAGTCATCGATTTTACCAACGAGTGAAAGTAGTTTTGATCGACTTCGTTCCACGACTCATCGATTTGGTTCTTCATATTGCACTCTTGATGTGAACTACTGTCGTCCATTGTCATGAACCTTTTGCGACAAACGAGCTCAAGCTTTTTCGATCGTATTTAAAATCGGCGAAAGTGCGGGCCAACTCATGAATTCAACTTGATTTTCCTGAAAAACGCCTTGGTTGTGCGGGAGCAGTGAATACTCGCATTGTTTTGCTGAAAGACAATATTGGTGCCGTGATGTCGTTGAGCAAAGGGTAGCATTAACTCAGAGAACAAATAAATAAATTTCTCTGAATCTTGACGACCATCAAGGAAAACAATATCGCTCTTGCCGCTCCAACAAAACGAGGCCCAAATCACGACACTGCCACCTTGTGGACGCTTGAGTCTCTTTTGTTTCGGAACACGATTTTTGCGCCAGTAGCAATGATAATCATCGGGTCCATCCAAGTTAAGTTTCTTTTCAGGACTCTCCTCGTGTTGCGTTGTCTTGAGCCCATTGAAAACGAGCTTGCTTGTGTGCGTCAGTGAACGCTGGACTTGATTCACGATACGTGCTCTCTATATATCCAGTGTTTTGAAAAACGAGTTGAACAGTGCGTGCATGTATACCTAATTTCAAATATGTCTTTATTTCGGACGGACTTTTAAAATCAACTGTAGCTTCACGTCTTATCTTCGCGACAGTGCGTTCACTCAGCTTTGACTTTGGCCCAGTCGAACGTGCCTTGCCATATATGGTGGTGTTCTTGAGGACATTGCTCACGGTGTTGGCTGGGCAGCCAACCTGCTTGGCAATCGAGCAGTGAGAATGTCCGTTGGTGCGGTGGGCAGCGATTTCACCGACTTCTTCTGTGAACCGCTTGCCTCTCCCCATCAAATTGCCATTTTGACAAATTTCAATATTATTGAAATTTGTATGTTACTATCATTGCGTCTCTGTATAGTAAAGCTGATCTGCATGGTTGGCTACCATGCAACTTGGAATTTCACAGTTGTAGTCACGTGTAGAGATTGCTCTCTACGTTTGGTTGTACATGTCAAAATTTGAGAAATTTTTGATAAGATATGGCCAAGTTCTGAGTTGAAAACGCCAAAATTGTCGATGCACGTTTCATTGCGTCGCGCACTGTATTGATCCGACTGGTGTTCGAGCTTCACCTGTTGTTCGAAAACTCCAACAAAGATCAGTCGTTGATCCAATTATTTTGTGTTCCCCATCGTGCTTGGCTACAGCTCACTAGACATCCCGTCTACTTAGACGCAACACGAGAAATTTCTGGGGTGGATGTTGTTGTGAAGTGCCTGATTGATCAAGTGACTAAGCTTAGCCAGCAAGTACCATCAGGATCAATCCGTTTAAGAAACACGTCGAACCAAGGCTCCTTGAAGCGTTTGAACTGTATGCAATCCTCGCTACAACAGAACTCGAAGATGGAAATCAAATCCCCATCATGAGCATTGTCCCAACGCATCATTTTCCTTTTCACATTGCTCGGCGATCGTCATGTTGGCCAGACTCTTTATCGGTGGTGCTGCTGGAATCGTCGGTGTCGTTTCCTACATCGTAATGAGCATGTCGACGCCTCCTCTCAACTGTCCAATCGAATGAGAATGCAAACAAGTCCAAGGTAAGATCTCCGCGCCGTCAGTGCAGCACATCGAATGGGTGTATGTGAATACAGATATGTTCTCGCGAACAATTATGAGTGAAATGAATTATACATGCTGCTGTGAATTCCACTCACTTAGAGCATCAGCACCGCTACACTGGATTCAACTCAGAGACTGACTTTTTTCTGAGCTCAAACTCCGAGTCAAAAACTCAGTTTGCGCGTGAGGTCGCACCGGTACTCATGATTTTAAATCAGATTACTTCTTAAAATCAATAAATTATATATTTTGACGGTTGCTGTGAAGATGAAAGCAGATGTGGAAGACAGATGGCTATCCTTGCTACGAAGACCATGGATTCATCCGATGCAAGGAACGCAAGAACGCAGGATATACGCAGGACATGGGAATATCATACTCAACTTCGTTCATCGACACTGACATGGTGAGGAACACGTACTGTTCAAGTGTTTGGTGTGATGAAATAGTATACATAAGTGATTGTGTATACCATAAAAACTCAAGATTAATATACATATCCCGGGTGGGCCCCAGACACAGAGTTTTCGCGAAATACTCCGTGTCTGGAGCCCAAAATCCCGGGGCCGGGATGAAAAAGTCAGTTTCAGTGTCAAAATCAGTGTTGCGGTGGGGGTTATATTTGTCCAACACCGAATTTTATCCAGTTTCTGAGTCAGATCCAGTGCAGCAGTGCGGATGCTCTTAACATACAGGAATGGAGAAAAGAAGAAACGATCGTCCATCAGTCTCAACGAATGGTTGCTTCTCCACGTGACGTGAATCGTTTTGTTTTTGGACGGTCCTCGGTTCCTAGGAAGTGTTTTTGAATAATCGAGCGTGGGGCCCCAAGACACTGTACTTGCGACCAATTGAGATGAAACATTCGGGAGCTTTGACGATTTCATCGCTAGTCAAGTTTTCGTTTCGACTGTCAAATTTTTCTCTGCTTGATTTGTGTAGTAGAATGGACATCCTACTAGCGAAGAACATACATGACAAGATCGGTACATGGATAGTACGATGTCGGTTTGTGCAGGCGTATGCAGAGAAAAATGTTTCTGTACACAGGAAAACAGAAACAACACACAGAAAATCGGGAATCACAGGAAATATTTGGGGAATCACACATTTGTGTATCAATATCAGTACTGTGGAACACTGTGCTCCTCTCTCGTCACACCTGTACGAGAGACTGGGCATGTTCCCTGCAAAGCACTTTGGTCTACAGGGAGTGACGGGGGAATGCCCACACGGGGGAGAGGAAGCATTCTACTAGTATTTGTTTGCTAGGACCTGACGACTATATCCTTGTCAATGACAGAAAATATCGATGAAGACAGAAAGAGATTGGTTCATGGATGTGAAAATGCATTGTGACGTGTAATTTGAAGGAGCAGACGTCAACGTCGTTGTGATAGAACTGCTCATGGTCAATGAGCTAACGCGAGTTCTTTGCTAAGAATTCTGCCCCATGTAACTGTCAAGGCCAGTGGCCGTTGTTCGCTTAACTTGCGATATATTTCGTGTCACGTGCAATATATTTCGTATGACTTGCAATGTATTTCGTATGACTTGCATTTAATTTCGTGGCCCGCGACGAAAATCGATTTATATTTCACATGACTTGCATTATATTTCATACCTCTTGCATTTAATTTCGTATTTTTAGCTTATATTTCGTATCACGTGCATTTAAATTCGTATAAATGCAAAATATATTCAATCTCCTATTGAGATATGAAGTTTCACATGTGTTGCAGTGTTGGCTTGAACTATGAATTTGCGACGGGCAGCCGCATATGAACTCTGCTGAGCTTGCTTGATGCTCGCATTGACTTATATGGCGATTGAAGTGTCCCATCAATTTCTTATGAGTTCGATAACAATTTTTTGTTAGTTTTTCTATGGACTTTTTCTCTTCTCTGCGAAATTAAATGCACGTGATACGAAATATAAGCTAAAAAATACGAAATTAAATGCAAGAGGTATGAAATATAATGCAAGTCATGCGAAATATAAATCGATTTTCGTCGCGGGCCACGAAATTAAATGCAAGTCATACGAAATATATTGCAAATGGTACGAAATATATTGCATGTCATACGAAATATATTGCACGTGATTCGAAATATATCGCAAGTTAAACGAACTAAACCGGCAAATGATGTAGTAGAATGCTTCCTCTCCCCCGTGTGGGCATTCCCCCGTCACTCCCTGTAGACCAAAGTGCTTTGCAGGGAACATGCCCAGTCTCTCGTACAGGTGTGACGAGAGAGGAGCACAGTGTTCCACAGAACTGATATTGATACACAAATGTGTGATCCCCAAATATTTCCTGTGATTCCCGATTTTCTGTGTGCAGATTTTCTGGACTCGGCGTATGGATGATGGCATGGTAACACATTGTCCTGCCACCCACCACGCGTACAGTGGCGACTGACAACATCAACTTCGTGAACGCGGCTAGTAAACTTGACGAATTTCCATGACGCACGATGAGCTTTTCAATGCTTCGTGGGTCGTCAAGGTTGATCTTATCCCGGGAAGTCTGTTCACTGTTAGCTTTGAAAGACGAAAAACAAGCAATGTGCTGTCGCAGCCATTTACTCTTCTCCACTTCTTTTTGCACTGTTTCGACTAGACCTAGGGGGTTTCTACCAAAGTATGCCAATAGCGTCACCGGTGGGAAACTCAAAACGCTAAATTTCACATATTTAGCGTGATAGCGTATCTGGTGGGGATGCTCTTATTGGAGGTTTTTGTGTTCTGCAAAGTGTTTCAGAATGAGAATGAGCAACTCAGACAGGGCTCCCGAACAAGTATTACAATACCAAACACAATCCAATATTTGAATCGTATTTATTTATTGTTTGAGGCGGCGATATTTCCCGATATTTGTAACCTTCGAATTTAGCCTGGATGGTTATCTTTTGTGCTTTTCATCAACCATATTCTTACCACCAGAGGTAGCAAAGTCAGCCCTGAACTGGAAAATCATGAATGGTATCATCCAACAATGATTAACTTCGATGCTCTAGGTGCAATGCCTATATGTCATGAACTCTGCTCTCGATAGCATTTCGTCGTGAAAAATTGTGAAAATTGTATTCGTGGAGGGTTCTTCAGTTGCTTGCATATGCCAGACGTTTATTCTCTCAATTTTATGTCGTTGGCATGCTTCACAAGCCCCTCTAGAGCCGCAAAAATTGAGCCCCCATCACATCGCTGTCTCGGTTGAAATATCGTTGGCAATACGATATGTATTGGATTTATTTTTTCAACCTAAAAATATACTACATCTGTTCCGCAATTTTTGCGACAAGAAATTCAATATCTACCGTATTCCGGTCGGGTCGTGTACCAAAAAAATGTCGGAAAATTTGAAAAAAAGCCGGTACACGACCGACCAAAACCAAAGAATGCTTCACATACAATACTCGAAGGATGATTGGTAAATAATGTAAGAAATTCAATGGATGTGCACTTCAGTCACTCAAATGGCACATCAGGACGCCAACCTTGAAGGTGGTAAGCGCTTCATACCCTTACTCGTCTTTGTGTCTGAGCAGTCTTTCGGGGAGAAATCCAACATGACAGGATTGTTCGGTAGCAATGAGACGGTCGACTTTCATGACTTCCTTGAACTCTCCAGAGCTTTCTTCAAATACATGAAGCTTAAAACAACAACTTCATCGACCATTAGACTGTCTCCACAGATATCGTGGAAGTGCATGATCTTGTGCCCTCACCACTCGAAACGCCAACCACATCGACCGCTTTCATCGTCATGTCGTTTTCACAAATACACGATTGGATTAAAAAGGACGTGATTGGATTAAAAAGGACCGATAGAATCACTCTAGGTACAAGGCCGACCGGAATTTTGAAATCGTTCGCAATAGAGAGAAAAGAAAAAACCGGTACACGGCCAACTGGAGGTTTTTCAGTACACGACCGACCGGAATACGGTAAATTTGTCTGGGATTTACTATACACCATCAATATTCGAATCTACTAGTAATTTTCATAAAAATGATCTGAGTACAAAATTGCACGACCAGCACCGCCATGATGTAATTAATCAAAGTTAGACACTGACACTTTCAAGCTCATTGATTGTGACCCCTTCAAGCAAAGCACAAATCTCCTCGTGCGTTGCTCTTCTTTAAGCCGAGTGTCCATGGCATCCAATACATGTTGAAGACAATCCTTGTCCTTACTTCGCGGAATCTTGAACGAATTGTCACCATTCACCTCAATACACACGTTCATGACTCTTGGAAGCGTCATGAACGTTTTTGTAAAGGTGTTTCGAGACAATTCGTTGAAGGCCATAATGTAGCTCGATGGACACAATACATCAAAGCTATGGCCTTCACAACTTCCTCTGGAAGCTTTCCATCCACCGCTCCCATCGCTAGATCACAACAAACTTGTAGGCGCTGGTCGTCGGACGAATTTGACTTGGTTTCCGTATGGGTTTGTTCGCGATTTCAGATCAGGATGAGAAATAAAATTCCGAAAATAGCCTGTGGATTCACAACAAAAGACTTATCCATAAGCATCCAATTTTAGACCAATTAGAAGACTGGAATTGGAATTTAGAGTGATGTCGCAAAAATTGCGGAACAGAGGTAACGTTAGTAGTATATCGCTAAACTTTTTCCGTTCTCCCGCCTGCCATTTTAACGTCCGACCTGCCATGTTTACACCAATACCACGAGTCATGGCCACTTCTTTTCATCTTTAAAAACACATCAATTTCATAGACTGCACAAGCTCGCTCGTTGAGTTTGTGTGCATGCCTCTGTTTGGCTATGAACGGCCAGAGACTTGGCCATGCTTGTGTCTGCTGAAGACTAATGTCAAGCCGAGATGGCTGACGTGGGTAAGGCAAGAGAATGTTCGCTGTGGTGTTAGATAGCAGGGTTGTGCGGTATGAGAGTGGTGTGTAGGATATGGTTTGTGTGAGCGCGTGGTGTGTGTGAGGGGTGAAATAGTGTGTCGATGTGTGTGCGTGACGATAAAATTTTGTATTTGTGTTTGACGGGAAAACAGGAGGAAGTAGCACTTTGGCGCAGAGGAAGCGTGTTGGGCTCATAACCCAAATGTCCTTGGATCGAAACCAAGAAGTGCTATCTTTTTCCCACTTTTCTTCTCCCTCCACTTTCCAACTTTTTCCATTCTCCCGCCTGCCATTTTAACGTCCGACCTGCCATGTTTACACCAATACCACGAGTCATGGCCACTTCTTTTCATCTTTAAAAACACATCAATTTCATAGACTGCACAAGCTCGCTCGTTGAGTTTGTGTGCATGCCTCTGTTTGGCTATGAACGGCCAGAGACTTGGCCATGCTTGTGTCTGCTGAAGACTAATGTCAAGCCGAGATGGCTGACGTGGGTAAGGCAAGAGAATGTTCGCTGTGGTGTTAGATAGCAGGGTTGTGCGGTATGAGAGTGGTGTGTAGGATATGGTTTGTGTGAGCGCGTGGTGTGTGTGAGGGGTGAAATAGTGTGTCGATGTGTGTGCGTGACGATAAAATTTTGTATTTGTGTTTGACGGGAAAACAGGAGGAAGTAGCACTTTGGCGCAGAGGAAGCGTGTTGGGCTCATAACCCAAATGTCCTTGGATCGAAACCAAGAAGTGCTATCTTTTTCCCACTTTTTTACTCCCTCCACTTTCCAACTTTTTCCATTCTCCCGCCTGCCATTTTAACGTCCGACCTGCCATGTTTACACCAATACCACGAGTCATGGCCACTTCTTTTCATCTTTAAAAACACATCAATTTCATAGACTGCACAAGCTCGCTCGTTGAGTTTGTGTGCATGCCTCTGTTTGGCTATGAACGGCCAGAGACTTGGCCATGCTTGTGTCTGCTGAAGACTAATGTCAAGCCGAGATGGCTGACGTGGGTAAGGCAAGAGAATGTTCGCTGTGGTGTTAGATAGCAGGGTTGTGCGGTATGAGAGTGGTGTGTAGGATATGGTTTGTGTGAGCGCGTGGTGTGTGTGAGGGGTGAAATAGTGTGTCGATGTGTGTGCGTGACGATAAAATTTTGTATTTGTGTTTGACGGGAAAACAGGAGGAAGTAGCACTTTGGCGCAGAGGAAGCGTGTTGGGCTCATAACCCAAAGGTCCTTGGATCGAAACCAAGAAGTGCTATCTTTTTCCCACTTTTTTACTCCCTCCACTTTCCAACTTTTTCCATTCTCCCGCCTGCCATTTTAACGTCCGACCTGCCATGTTTACACCAATACCACGAGTCATGGCCACTTCTTTTCATCTTTAAAAACACATCAATTTCATAGACTGCACAAGCTCGCTCGTTGAGTTTGTGTGCATGCCTCTGTTTGGCTATGAACGGCCAGAGACTTGGCCATGCTTGTGTCTGCTGAAGACTAATGTCAAGCCGAGATGGCTGACGTGGGTAAGGCAAGAGAATGTTCGCTGTGGTGTTAGATAGCAGGGTTGTGCGGTATGAGAGTGGTGTGTAGGATATGGTTTGTGTGAGCGCGTGGTGTGTGTGAGGGGTGAAATAGTGTGTCGATGTGTGTGCGTGACGATAAAATTTTGTATTTGTGTTTGACGGGAAAACAGGAGGAAGTAGCACTTTGGCGCAGAGGAAGCGTGTTGGGCTCATAACCCAAAGGTCCTTGGATCGAAACCAAGAAGTGCTATCTTTTTCCCACTTTTCTTCTCCCTCCACTTTCCAACTTTTTCCATTCTCCCGCCTGCCATTTTAACGTCCGACCTGCCATGTTTACACCAATACCACGAGTCATGGCCACTTCTTTTCATCTTTAAAAACACATCAATTTCATAGACTGCACAAGCTCGCTCGTTGAGTTTGTGTGCATGCCTCTGTTTGGCTATGAACGGCCAGAGACTTGGCCATGCTTGTGTCTGCTGAAGACTAATGTCAAGCCGAGATGGCTGACGTGGGTAAGGCAAGAGAATGTTCGCTGTGGTGTTAGATAGCAGGGTTGTGCGGTATGAGAGTGGTGTGTAGGATATGGTTTGTGTGAGCGCGTGGTGTGTGTGAGGGGTGAAATAGTGTGTCGATGTGTGTGCGTGACGATAAAATTTTGTATTTGTGTTTGACGGGAAAACAGGAGGAAGTAGCACTTTGGCGCAGAGGAAGCGTGTTGGGCTCATAACCCAAATGTCCTTGGATCGAAACCAAGAAGTGCTATCTTTTTCCCACTTTTTTCTCCCTCCACTTTCCAACTTTTTCCATTCTCCCGCCTGCCATTTTAACGTCCGACCTGCCATGTTTACACCAATACCACGAGTCATGGCCACTTCTTTTCATCTTTAAAAACACATCAATTTCATAGACTGCACAAGCTCGCTCGTTGAGTTTGTGTGCATGCCTCTGTTTGGCTATGAACGGCCAGAGACTTGGCCATGCTTGTGTCTGCTGAAGACTAATGTCAAGCCGAGATGGCTGACGTGGGTAAGGCAAGAGAATGTTCGCTGTGGTGTTAGATAGCAGGGTTGTGCGGTATGAGAGTGGTGTGTAGGATATGGTTTGTGTGAGCGCGTGGTGTGTGTGAGGGGTGAAATAGTGTGTCGATGTGTGTGCGTGACGATAAAATTTTGTATTTGTGTTTGACGGGAAAACAGGAGGAAGTAGCACTTTGGCGCAGAGGAAGCGTGTTGGGCTCATAACCCAAATGTCCTTGGATCGAAACCAAGAAGTGCTATCTTTTTCCCACTTTTTTTCCCTCCACTTTCCAACTTTTTCCATTCTCCCGCCTGCCATTTTAACGTCCGACCTGCCATGTTTACACCAATACCACGAGTCATGGCCACTTCTTTTCATCTTTAAAAACACATCAATTTCATAGACTGCACAAGCTCGCTCGTTGAGTTTGTGTGCATGCCTCTGTTTGGCTATGAACGGCCAGAGACTTGGCCATGCTTGTGTCTGCTGAAGACTAATGTCAAGCCGAGATGGCTGACGTGGGTAAGGCAAGAGAATGTTCGCTGTGGTGTTAGATAGCAGGGTTGTGCGGTATGAGAGTGGTGTGTAGGATATGGTTTGTGTGAGCGCGTGGTGTGTGTGAGGGGTGAAATAGTGTGTCGATGTGTGTGCGTGACGATAAAATTTTGTATTTGTGTTTGACGGGAAAACAGGAGGAAGTAGCACTTTGGCGCAGAGGAAGCGTGTTGGGCTCACTAAACGACTTTTTATCAACCCCAAAATTCATTTCTTCACCAAACCCGATATAAGATTTCATTATTTAGAGCGCATTAAAAATACAGGAACTGTTCATTGGCTGTCAGGTGCTTAATTTGAATTTTGGCGCTCAAAATCAACTTCCAATATCCACCACCCGAATATTATTGCGCCACATAAATAAATCAATTCACTTTCGAATTTTCCGCCATGAACCAAGTCCCACGCGAGATCTCGAGCAGGTGGTGGTGATCCAACACCTCCAGCGCTACATGAAGGCTGGCAAGCTGGTCCGTAGCGCCTTCTCTCGAGCTTTGAGAGCGTCTTTCTCACCTTTCAAGCTGTGATGCGGCTGGTTCTCGAGCATGATGGGGACAACAACTTCGCCCTGCCCCATCTGAAGAAGGCGGCTCTGCGCCACGCCGGACTTCTGATGAAGAACGTGTAACAGAAATTGACTGGTTCAGAGGAATGAGTGGTGCTGGGGAAATCCGGAAAAATGGAAAGTGAATTGAAAATTTAATGGCTGCCACGCGTCCGATGGGTGTGTAACATTGTACGCCCATACGATACCCGTCCACATACGTCCACCGTATGTACCACCGTACATGAACCGTACACTACCTTCTCATACTAATTTCTGTCCTTGGACGCGTTCTTCGACACTTGACACTGACAGCCCAACTTGTTCATCAAAACTTGATACTTCGAGACTTGATACTTGGGAACTTGGTTCTGGGAAACTAGATACGTTGAGACTTGATAACCTCAGTTTCGCTGCTATTGTAGGCTTGGTATTAATAACCAATGAATGCATTGTATTTCCTTCTGAGCCAATCATAAGTGTTTGGTCTCAGTAATTTGGAAAAAGTGTGTTATTTCTCTAGTAAACTAATGTGGGACAGAGAAAGTACCCTCGTTGAAACCCCAGAGAGGAGATTATATGTCCACAAAGGGGTGCGGCGGGTCGGGGTTGCGGTTTTCCGAACCTACGGTGCGGATTTGGGGAACAAAGCGAAGCCATCACCATGCGTGAGAAAGTGTATGGTGACGGCAACGCGATCTTGAATACAAAACACTGTGTTGTGATGGAGTGGCGGGTTCACATGACGCCGTCTAGCTTCGACAATTGCCACGATTCTTTCGAAGACGAGTTTGCTGCAACGCAAGTTACGAAGGTACCAACCTTCCATGTTTGCCGAGTCTTGAACTCGAGACCACGTATCAGAACGCAGTGAGTATATGGTCTTGCGCGAACTTCGCTCCACACGACTCATGAGCACGACACAAGCGGCAGATAGTGCCGCAGCTACGACAACAATGTTTTGTGCATTCATGTTTTCTTGGGCTGAATCGTTTACGACTGGAGAGATGTGGAATCTGAGCTTGGAACAGCAAAAAGTCCCAATAACGATCCAAACATGACTCGTCGTCGTGTTTTGCAAAACACGACGGCCAATGACGACTCGGAGACTTCTGATTGGCTCCGTTGATTTTGGAAACTTACTCGGGAAGTGCCCCTAAATAATCAAAACGTGCTTTTATACTTAAAAGTGTGGTAAAAAAATCATTCTCTCAAATTAAACGCAAAATAACTCCCTTGTCTTTTTCCGACCGTTCTACTCTAATTTCGAAGTTTAAGCATTTGAGCATGCTATTTACAGTATTTATGATTTAGTCTTTCTCTGAGAATGCACCTCATCAAAGTTGCACAGATGCACAAAAAGAGATATAACGTTACTTACAAAATCGGAGTACTGTACCACCACGGCATGGGATGGATACGGCGTTGGATTGCATGCTTTAAGAGGATGCTCGAACTGTGCATGATTTACCCTTGAATTGAGGCTCGCAAAAGGCGACAAATATATACTTTCTGGCATTATTACAGATGTCATATTGCCACCGCGTCTAGTGCATTTGGCGAGCTACTAGGTTTGCATAAATGCCATTGGGAATTGCAATCAATTCATCGTGAGTGCCAAGCTCAGCAATGCGACCGCCATCAGTTACAGCGATGACATCTGCATTGCGGATTGTGGACAGACGATGAGCCACGATGATTGTCGTGCGCCGTTTCAATTGAAGCAAAGTGTCCAAAGAGGCTTGCACGATTCGCTCACTCTCTGTGTCAAGAGCACTGGTAGCTTCGTCCAGCAACAAGATTTCGGGATCTCGAATGATCGCACGCGCAATCGCAATGCGTTGCTTCTGACCACCAGATACTTGGACACCACGGTCACCCACAGATGTGTTGTATCCGTCAGGAAATTGCATGATGAAGTCATGAGCATTGGCTTTCTTCGCCGCGTCTTCGATCTCCTCTTGAGTTGCGCCAGGCTTGCCAGTGGCAATGTTTTCACCGATAGTTCCCACAAACAAAACAGGTTCTTGACTCACAATCGAGA
This sequence comes from Aphanomyces cochlioides, assembly GCA_019828595.1. NCBI lineage: Eukaryota > Oomycota > Saprolegniomycetes > Saprolegniales > Verrucalvaceae > Aphanomyces > Aphanomyces cochlioides. The sequence continues at coordinate 4,093,488 of JAHQRK010000002.1, read as the reverse complement.
TATGATTGCGCAGAGATTGAACATTGAGGGACCTGAGATCCTGGCCATCCAAGAAAATCGCACCGGCAGTTGGGTCGTAGAATCGCTCAATCAAGTTGATGGCTGTACTCTTGCCACTACCACTACCACCGACCAAGGCGACCGTTTGTCCGCTCTTGATCTTAAGGTTGTAGTTGGAGTAGATCTTGCTGTCAGGGCGGCTTGGGTAGACGAAGTCCAAGCCACGCAACTCCAATTCACCTTTCACATGCTCGAGTTGGATGCCAGCATCAGATGTGCAATCAATAGGAGGCTGGCGATCAATAATCGAGAAGATGCTCTTGATGGCTTTTTTTGCTTTTGCTACATCGCCAAGACCTTGTGCAGCCAGGCCGACACCAAACGAACAAAAGAGAAGTGGGTTCAGGACCATAAACATGTTTTGGAAATCCACGAGCTTGTGCAACATGAGCCATCCACCATAGTAAAAGACAGGCGCAATCGCGTAGATCATTGAGGATTGAGCGACTGAATACGCCACACCACCAACGAAGCCAATCTTTCGATCTGTGGCCGAGCTCGCTTGAAGGTTCGAGAGATATACGTCGTTCGTCGTTTTCTCCAAGTTGAACGAAGCAACTGTACGAATAGCGTTGATAGCTTCACTGAGTCGAGCACCAGCTTTAATATCGCCATCGTTGACACTCTTGTTGGTTTGGGCTGTTGCCATCTGGAGCTGGAGCATTTGGGCCGCAGCAATAAAAGGAAGCGCACCAAGGAAGGCAAGAGTCATGCGCCAACTGTTGTAGAAAGCAATCCCCAGCGCAACTCCCAACGTTGCAATGTTGAGCAAAATAGCATTCAAAGTTTCTGCAGTCATTGTACGCACTGCGGCTGAGTCAGAGGCCAGACGAGTGGTCAAAGCTCCAGCCGAGTTCTTGTGGTCATCAAACCAGGCAATATCTTGGTGTAGCATAGAGCGAAAGCAAAGTCCACGGATGCGCGCAGTAAGTCGCTCACAAACAACTGCAAACTGGTGGTTCTGTGCAGTGACAGCAACCAAAACAACGACACCCATGACGACAAATCCCATTGACCACTTCAAAGCTTCGTGGCGCATTGCGTGGGAGCCAGACTCCAGTGAAAAGAAAACAACAGTACACTTGGTAAGAAGGACGCCCCAAAGTGGAAACATCGCACCGTGGAAGAGTGTGCCGATGCTACCGCAGACCAAATGCCACCATTCTGGAGAGCTCAAACGCCAGATTCTGGAAGTGGGAACGTTCTCTGACCCGCCTTCGTCCGCACTCACTTCAGTCGACACTTTTGATTCCTCGATAAGTTCTTCTTCACTTGCGATAGCACCAGAAATTTTTCGTGCAATGGCTACCTTGGCTGGAGCGTCCTTGTCATCGTCCGAGCTCCTCATTTGAGCTCCAACAAGTGCTTTGTAATGTCCATTCTCAATCTTCAGCAACGATTCATGGTTGCTGTCTTCGATCACATTTCCATGACTCAACACCACAATACGATCTGCATCGCGAATCGTCGACAGACGATGGGCAATGATAATAGTCGTTCGTTGACGAGAAGCCAAGAGGCGATCCAAGGAGGCTTGCACGACGTGTTCACTCTCTGTGTCCAACGCACTCGTAGCTTCGTCCAAAAGAAGCACCGCAGGGTTCTTGATGATTGCACGAGCGATGGCAATGCGCTGTTTCTGACCGCCGGACAACTGAGCGCCGCGGTCACCGACTTCAGTGTCAAACCCGTGAGGAAATCCCATGATGAAGTCGTACGCGTTGGCTTGCTTGGCAGCTTCATACACTTCTTCAATGGTGGCACCAGGCTTGCCATGTCGAATGTTTTCTGCAATTGTGTCGGAAAATAAGCATGGTTCTTGGCCGACAAGACCAATGTGATCACGGAGCCACTTGACATTGAGATCTTTCAAGTCGTGGCCATCCAACGTCACGCGACCTTCAAGAGGATCGTAGAAGCGTTCTAAGAGGGAGACAATGGTACTCTTGCCACTGCCACTGGATCCGACCAGGGCAATCTTTTGACCAGCAGGGATCGAGAGAGAATATCCATTGCAAACTTGGACATCAGGTCGGGAGGGGTAAGCAAAGCGAATCGATTCCAACGCAATATGACCTTCGACATTGTCAAGTTTCTTTCCTTCGTTGGACGAGGCGTCGATCTTAGACTGGCGATTAATCAGCTCGAAGATATCGTAGGCAGCAGACCTTGCCGTCATGATGGCTTGCATGCTAGGGCCAGCTTGACCCAATGCCATCGATCCCATCACAATTGAGAAGAAAATCGTGATGACTCGGCCGCCGTCATAACATCTTGAGCCTGTGCAGGGATTGGCGCCCAGTTGGTCGTTCGTCACTCGCACAGCGCCGTAGTACATGCCGACAGCATACGTACACATGGCAATGAAATACGTCATACCAGTACCAAAGCCCACGGCAAAGCCTTTCTTCACGCCGGATTGCTCGGTGCGAATCAATGCCGCCATGTATTTTTCAGCACGAGCACTCATGGCGTTAAACATGTGCACAGTTTTGATGTTGCTCAAGCTTTCTTCAGCGATACCACCAGCTTCACCGTACGACTCAACGCCGCCTTGGACAGCCGCCGCAATCGCTTTCGACGTGCAAAAGGCCGCAACACCAAGGAGAGGTGTAAATGCAAACAAAACCAACGTGAGTTCCCATCCGTAGTAGAATGCTAAAACGAGCGACGTAATACCCATGGAGAGGAAATTGATGCCATCGCCAACTTTACGACCCATGCCTTCTTGGACGAGAAGCGTTGTGTCGGCCACGCGAGTTGCCAATTGCATGGGTTCATTCACGTCAAACCATCCAATTTCTTGGCGCAAAATCGCCGAGGCATACGCATGACGCATTCGTTTCGCTTGTCGAGAGGCGGCGATGGACCACCCGGCAATTTGGAAGAATCCGACAATCAACATCACAGTGGCAAGGACGAGAAATTGATACACGACGCGGTTGATGCTGTGTTGAAAGCTGTCCCTTTCAAACTGTCCGCCGCCTTTCGGGTTGAATGCATTGATGATGTTGCCGAAAAAGACAATTTGGATCGGCTGACTAGCACCCATGACGATCGCTCCGAGCGTGCCAATTGTCATGAGGATCATGTCGGTCTTGTCGGCAAACTGGAAGAGTTGGAGAAAGTTGACCATCCTCTGAGGAGCTGGCGCCTCCTTGTGGAGAATCTTCTCCCTCGGCTCCTTTGGAGTCTCCACGGCTACGTACGTGTCGTGTGGCGCTGCCATATCTTGTTCTCAACACGGAAAGATCGACACTGGTCGCAAGCGTTGCATCTTCGCGATCGTGATTATTGTCATGGCATGTTTCCACTGTCTTGCGTAAGCTTGCAATGATTGGTGCGAATCTCAGTATTTAAAATCTATTTTTAAATAGTTTAAATATGTTTTAAATTGGTTTAAAATGTTTTGAAGGACGGAGAAGAAATTTCGAGTGACAACGACTTCGACAACCTTCGGCTGACGCGATGCGCAAGTCGAACTGAGACTGCGTGGCGCGCTCAGTCGACTGGTGAGAGGAATAAGAACAAGAGTGAATAGATCCAAGCTTGACGAACCAGCAACCGCTCGCTAACGTCGAAGGGTTTGGTCTCTACGTGGAGGCAAACAGAGGTGTGCAGTGCATGTGTGCCTCTGTTACTGTGTCGGAAATCGTGATATGAAGTGGAAGATTACGAGCCACCACCCGCATTGGACTGTTCATTGTGTCTAACACAAGCTGTGCAAGCCGAAAGGGCAGTGCAACAAAAGGGCCTTGCTCGAGTTCGTTCGTACTGTGGGGAGAGCCCTTGCATACTCCTCTGGGCAATTATTATCGTCGTTGATGAGCCACAGAGCATTCTGGGAGCAGCGTGTAGCCGCAACATGATACTTACTCTTAATGAGCACTGTGCAGACAATGTTCAATGAGGAGTCTAGTGACGCAGACGTTCACCTTTGGTGTGGTCGGTCTTGATTCTGCTCATCGCGGTGATCGAGGACCCACAGCCCCTGCGCAATACTGGAATCATTTTCGCAAGTGAGAGCATCAAACGAGGGGATGCTTGTAAAGCCGAGCAACCAGAACGAGCTCTCACGCGCCCATTTTGCTTAGAGCCACAGGGAATGCCATCATCGTGCTTCAAGATTTTCCTGTCGTCGTTGTGTTACTGCATTGGATTTGATTAGAGCCACGACGACTGTAATCGAGCGACGAGTGCTCCTCTCATTACTCTCTCAATATACTATTAAAATATTGATAAATAGTTAAGATGGCTCTCACGCTGCTCTCAAGATGTGACAACTCGTGTGCACCATCCTGAGGAAAATGTTCACTGAAACCGACAGACTTGGCTGTCGAGCTGATGGACAACCAAGATCAAGTTCATTTTCAATTTTGCCTTGGACGAAGTGCACAACATCTTGAAAATGAGCGACGATTACGTCGAGATTAAGTCTCCCTTGCAGACTCACGACAAGAACGACAAGAAAGCCGCGAAGGAGGGCGATAAAAAACCGACAGCTGCACCCATGGCTTCGTTCATGGAGCTCTTCCAGTTCGCCGATGCGAGGGACAAACTGCTCATGGTTGTGGGCACCATCGCGGCCATCGTGACTGGTGCCTCCCAACCCATTCAAATCATCTTCTTTGGTGACATTATCAACAATTTCAACCCTGCAAGGGGCGGCAGCGGTGGACAACTTGGCCCTGATTTTCAAAAGAATATCAACCATGGCGTGTATCAGTTCCTAGTCGTCGGTGCGATTATTCTTGGCTTTGGGTTCCTCCAAGTGGCTTGCTGGACGATTGCCGCGTCGCGTCAATCCAAACGACTGCGTCATGCCTATGCCAGTGCGATTTTACGCCAAGAAGTTGGTTGGTTTGACGCGCACGACACGATGCAATTAGCCACGAGAGTTGCCGATTCAACACTGCTGGTTCAAGAAGGCATGGGCCGCAAAGTCGCCGACGGCATCAATTTTCTATCCATGGGCCTTGGCTCGATGATTGTTGCATTTATCCATGGCTGGGAGCTCGCGTTGATTCTGCTTGCTTTCACGATGCAATCACAGCGGCAGTCCAAGGCGGCGTCGAGGCGTATGCGCAAGCTGGCGGTATCGCTGAAGAAAGTTTGAGGAACATCAAGACCGTGCACATGTTCAATGCGATGGGGTCGATGGTCGACAAGTACACTGCTGCGCTGCTTCATACACAGCGCGCTGGAGTACGCAAGAGCCTGGCTGTCGGGTGTGGCACTGGGATGACGAACTTTTTCCTCCTCTGTGCTTACGCGGGGGGAATGTACTATGGCGCTGTGCGTATCACAAAGGACAACTTGGGAGACAAACCGTGCGCTGGAAGCAACTGCTACGACGGTGGCCGGGTTATCATTGTATTCCTAACAACTGTCATGGGTGCAATGGGCCTTGGACAAGCTGCCCCTAGCATCCAGGCCATTGCAACGGCTCGCTCTGCGGCGTACGACATCTTTCAATTGATTCACCGACAATCCAAGATCGACGCCTCATCAACTGAGGGACAGAAACTAGATCGCGTGCAAGGAAATATCACACTCGAATCTATCCGCTTCGCCTATCCATCCCGTCCTGATGCTGAGGTGGCTGCTGGCTATTCTCTCTCAATCCCTGCTGGTCAAAAGATTGCATTGGTCGGATCCAGTGGCAGTGGCAAGAGTACCATCGTCTCCCTCTTGGAACGCTTCCACGATCCCCTCGAAGGCCGTGTGACGTTGGATGGCCACGACTTGAAAGACCTCAATGTCAAGTGGCTTCGTGATCAAATTGGCCTTGTCGGTCAAGAACCAACATTGTTCTCCGACACGATTGCGGACAACATTCGCCACGGTAAGCCTGGTGCTACGAATGAAGAAGTGTACGAAGCTGCCAAGCAAGCCAACGCGTACGACTTCATCATGGGATTTCCTCACGGGTTTGATACTGAAGTCGGTGACCGCGGCGCTCAATTGTCCGGCGGTCAGAAGCAACGCATTGCCATCGCTCGTGCGATCATCAAGAACCCTGCCGTGCTTCTTTTGGACGAAGCGACGAGTGCGTTGGACTCTGAGAGCGAGCATGCCGTGCAAGCTTCGTTGGATCGCCTCTTGGCTTCACGGCAACGAACAACGATCATCATTGCCCATCGTCTGTCGACGATTCGCGATGCGGATCGTATTGTAGTGTTGAGTCATGGAAATGTGATCGAAGACGGCATCCATGAATCACTGCTGAAGATTGAAAATGGTCACTACAAGGCGTTGGTGGCTGCTCAAACTCGTGGTGGTGACCACGTCGGTGACGAAAAGGACGTTGTGAGCAAGAAACTCGAAATCGCACGCAAGATATCAGCAGCTGTGTCTGAGAAGAACGAAGTCGTTCAAGTATCGGAGACAAACACCGAAAGCTTTGATGACGATGGGTCAGCCCCTGATGTGCCATTGTCTCGCGTGTGGGCGTTGAGTTTGCCCGACTTGGTTCATTTGGTTGCCGGCAGTATCAGTGCTGTATTCCATGGCGGACAGTATCCCATTTGGGGCGTGCTCTTGACGAAATGTTTGGTTGTGTTTTACCGACTGGATTTGGGATCGCATGGCATGCGAGTCGAAGATTTCAAGAGGTCGATGGGATTCATTGGCCTTGGTGCCGTCCTTTGGATCGCCACGGCAGTCCAACACCACCAATTTGCGATTGTATGCGAGCGCTTGACCATGCGAATCCGTGACATGTGCTTTCGTTCCATGTTGCGTCAAGACATTGGTTGGTTTGACGATCCAAAGAACTCTTCAGGTGCTTTAACTACCCGTTTGGCCACCGATTCAGCGGCGATTCGGTCGATGACTGCTGAAACGCTCAACTCGATTTTGATGGCCATCGCGACGGTAGCGGTGGCTATCGGAATTGGATTCTATTTCAGCTGGCGCATGACATTGATGTTCATGGCTATCTTTCCGTTTATGGCCGCTGCGCAATCCCTTCGTGTGAAAGTGATGACGTCTCAAACTGGCAAGGACATCAACGACGGAGATGTCAAGGCTGGAGCACTGCTAAGTGAAGCAATCAGTGCCATTCGCACCATTGCGCGGAGTTCGTCGCGCAACTTTGGAAAGCGCGACGAACTCCGCGTACCTGAAGAATCTCGAAGAGAGCGCTATAGCTGACCTCAAAGATGACATTGCTGGGGGTTTGGCCTACTCTGTGTCTCAATCGTCCATGGTCTTTGCCCAAGCTGCAATCTTTTACTACGGAGGATGGCTTATGACTCATGGGCTGCTGAACTTTCAAAGTATGTTTATGGTGCTCAACTCGTTTTTGTTTTGCTCATTTGGCGTGGGTATGGCAGCACAAGGCCTTGGTGATGTTGCAAAGGCAAAGAAAGCCGTCAAGAGCATTTTTGCCATCATCGACCGTCAACCCCCGATTGATTGCACGGCTGACGATGGCATCAAATTGGAACATGTCAAGGGTGACGTCGAACTCCGTGGACTCGATTTCTACTACCCAAATCGACCTGACAGTAAGATTTACAAGAATTATAACCTCAAGATCAAGAGCGGACAAACGGTCGCCTTGGTCGGTGGCAGTGGCAGTGGCAAGAGTACAGCCATCAACTTGATTGAACGATTCTACGACCCAACTGCCGGTGCTGTCTTCTTGGACGGTGTCGACCTCAAGTCGATCAACGTCCAGTCACTCCGCAACCATATCTCGATCGTGAGTCAAGAACCTGTCTTGTTTGTGGGAACCATTGGCGAGAACATTGCCACTGGTAAGCCAGGGGCTACACAAGAAGAGATCGAAGACGCGGCGAAGAAAGCCAGCGCTCATGACTTCATCATGCAATTCCCCGATGGATACAACACATCTGTGGGAGACCGTGGTGTGCAAGTGTCTGGTGGTCAGAAGCAGCGTATTGCGATTGCTCGTGCGATCATTCGTGATCCTGAGATTTTGTTGCTGGATGAAGCGACGAGTGCATTGGACAACGAGAGTGAACGCATCGTCCAAGCTTCCTTGGATGCGTTGTTGCAGCAGAAGCGCCGCACGACGATTATTGTGGCACATCGACTCTCCACCATCCGCAATGCCGATGTTATCGCTGTAACTGATGGCGGTCGCATAGCTGAGCTTGGCACTCATGATGAGTTGATTGCCATTCCAAACGGCATTTATGCCAACTTGGTCGCAAGGCAGATACAGTAGAGACAAATCCTAAGTCCTGAAGTGTAATCAAGGTCAATTATTGTGGATTCGCTAGAAATTTCCCAATTTGGATTCGTTTTTTGTATCAATCTCCAATCGCGCCAATACATTGGATGAATGAAAATTAGAACAGTACTTTCTCTCATGGGAACTGTACTTTCTCTCAAATTTTATTCAGCCAATCACAATCGCCCTAAATATTTATTAGCCAATGGCGTCGATTGGTGAATCGATCCGCCGGCGTGATTCGATTGAACGGGGTCTGGAAATTCGTATCAAATCAACAATATTATGTCTCTAGAAAAAAACTGGAATCTTGTAAAGAAAATATCGACGCAGCCATTTTGACGCAAAAATGACGCATTACAAACTTCAAATGTAATGAAATTGAATGCTTCGAACATGTTTTCAAACATTTAAAACTTTTGAAATTACACTATTTAATGGTCATGATCGACAAAATGCTTGCGTAAACCATAAATAGTGTATGCGTCAATGAATTGAAACATTTTCGAAACATCTCAAAACTCCAGTTTTGGACCCAAACGACAATATAATGGTTCAATTATTGATCTTGGTAGCAACGCTCAAATTTGCAAATGAATTTTCAACGTGTAATGAACGCTCGCTATGAGCAAGTTGAACTTGAGTGCGCCGTTTTAGTGCATCTGCCTTGCGACCAAGTTGGCATAAATGCCGTTTGGAATGGCAATCAACTCATCATGAGTGCCAAGCTCAGCTATGCGACCGCCATCAGTTACAGCGATAACATCGGCATTGCGGATGGTGGAGAGTCGATGTGCCACAATAATCGTCGTGCGGCGCTTCTGCTGCAACAACGCATCCAAGGAAGCTTGGACGATGCGTTCACTCTCGTTGTCCAATGCACTCGTCGCTTCATCCAGCAACAAAATCTCAGGATCACGAATGATCGCACGAGCAATCGCAATACGCTGCTTCTGACCACCAGACACTTGCACACCACGGTCTCCCACAGATGTGTTGTATCCATCGGGGAATTGCATGATGAAGTCATGAGCGCTGGCTTTCTTCGCCGCGTCTTCGATCTCTTCTTGTGTAGCCCCTGGCTTACCAGTGGCAATGTTCTCGCCAATGGTTCCCACAAACAAGACAGGTTCTTGACTCACGATCGAGATATGGTTGCGGAGTGACTGGACGTTGATCGACTTGAGGTCGACACCGTCCAAGAAGACAGCACCGGCAGTTGGGTCGTAGAATCGTTCAATCAAGTTGATGGCTGTACTCTTGCCACTGCCACTGCCACCGACCAAGGCGACCGTTTGTCCGCTCTTGATCTTGAGGTTATAATTCTTGTAAATCTTACTGTCAGGTCGATTTGGGTAGTAGAAATCGAGTCCACGGAGTTCGACGTCACCCTTGACATGTTCCAATTTGATGCCATCGTCAGCCGTGCAATCAATCAGGGGTTGACGGTCGATGATGGCAAAAATGCTCTTGACGGCTTTCTTTGCCTTTGCAACATCACCAAGGCCTTGAGCAGCCATACCAACACCGAACGAGCAGAACAGAATAGAGTTCAGGACCATGAACATGGCTTGGAAATCCAACAGTCCACGAGTCATGAGCCAGCCAGCATAGTAAAAGATACCAGACAAGGCGTAAATCATGGACGACTGAGACACAGAGTAGGCGATACCACCACCGATACCAGCCTTGCGATCCGCTGCTGAGCTGGCTTGCAGGTTGATAAAGTAAGCCGAGTTCGTGGAGCCTTCCAAGTTGAACGACGCAACGGTGCGGATAGCATTGATGGCTTCACTCAAGAGAGCACCAGCTTTGATATCACCGTCATTGATGCTTTTGCCAGTTTGAGATGTCATCATTTTCGCTTGGAGCATTTGTGCTACTGCCATGAATGGAAAGACAGCGAGGAACATGAACGTCCACCGCCAAATGCGGTAGAATGCAATACCAATGGCAACCGTGAGGGCTGCTGCGTTGATCAAAATGGCATTTAGTGTCTCGGCCGTCATCGACCGAATCGATGCTGAGTCTGTGGCCAAACGAGTGGTGAGAGCTCCTGAGGAGTTCTTCGAATCATCAAACCAACCAATGTCTTGACGCAGCATCGAACGAAAGCACAAGCCGCGGATACGCGTCGTGACGCGCTCACAAACAATGGCAAACTGATGGTTTTGAGCGGTCAAAGCAACCAAAATCGCAACACCGAGAGCGATGAATCCCATCGACCAATTCAATGCTTGGCTGCGCATTTCATGAGCTCCCAAGTCCAATCTGAAGAAAATGACGATACACTTGGTCAACATGACACCCCAGACTGGATAGAGGCCGCCGTGAACTAAAGCACCCAAGCTACCGAAGAGGATGTGCTTCAAGCCAGGACTGCTTAATCCCCAAACACGAGACAATGGAACATCAGGCATCGACATATCGGCCGATCTTTCGCTGTTCGTTTCTGAAGCTTCTTCATTCTTCAATGACAAAGCTGCTGACACCTTGTGAGCCAGCTGCACTTTGTCACCACAACCTCCTTGCCATCGTGGTTGTCGTCACCGCCACGAGTTTGAGCAGCCACCAATGCCTTGTAGTGGCCATTTTCAATCTTCAGCAGTGATTCATGGTTGCCATCTTCGAGAACGTGGCCGCGGTTCAACACCACAATGCGATCCGCGTCACGAATGGTCGACAGACGGTGGGCAATGATGACTGTCGTTCGCTGACGAGAAGCCAAGAGGCGATCCAACGAAGCTTGCACGACATGCTCGCTCTCCGTATCCAACGCACTCGTAGCTTCGTCCAAAAGAAGCACCGCAGGGTTCTTGATGATCGCACGGGCGATGACAATACGTTGCTTCTGGCCACCAGACAATTGAGCGCCTCGGTCACCGACTTCAGTGTCGAAACCCATGGGGAATCCCATGATGAAATCGTATGCATTCGCTTGCTTGGCAGCTTCATACACTTCTTCATTCGTAGCACCAGGCTTACCGTGACGAATATTTTCAGCAATCGTGTCCGAAAACAAGGTGGGCTCCTGACCAACGAGACCGATTTGATCACGAAGCCACTTGACATTGAGATCTTTCAAGTCGTGGCCATCCAACGTCACGCGGCCTTCGAGAGGATCGTAGAAGCGTTCCAAGAGGGAGACGATGGTACTCTTGCCACTGCCACTGGATCCGACCAAGGCGATCTTGTGACCAGCAGGAATCGAGAGAGAATAGCCAGCAGCCACCTCTACATCAGGTCTCGATGGGTAGGCGAATCGGATTTTTTCGAGCGTGATGCGTCCTTCAACATTGTCAAGTGTCTTTCCTTCAGTGGAGGAAGCGTCGATCTTGGATTGTCGGTGAATCAATTGGAAAATATCGTAAGCAGCCGATCGAGCAATCGTCAAGGCTTGAATGCTTGGACCAGCTTGACCAAGAGCCATAGCACCCATCACAATTGCAAAGAAGACAATAATGACTCGACCACCGTCGTAGCAATTGTCTCCAGTGCATGGCGTATCGCCCAATTGATCGTTTGTGATCCGGACTGCGCCGTAGTACATGGCAACTGCATATGTGCAAGACAGAATGAAATACATCATGCCAGTGCCAAAACCAACTGCGAATCCTTTTTTCACGTCGGCTCGTTCCGTGCGCAACAAAGCAGCCATGTACTTGTCAGCCATTGTTTCCATCGCATTGAACATGTGGACGGTCTTGACGTTGCTCAAGCTTTCTTCAGCAATCCCACCAGCCTCGGCGTAGGCCTCAACGCCACCTTGGACTGCCGTTGTAATCGGGTTGGCCATCAAGAATGCACTCACACCAATGAGCGGTGTGAGTGCAAACAAAACCAAAGCAAGAGCCCAGCCATGCGCAAAGGCAACTAGAATCGAGCCCAGGCCCATTGAGAGAAAGTTGATCCCATCACCAACTTTTCGACCCATGCCTTCTTGAACGAGGAGAGTCGTGTCAGCTACACGTGTCTCCAATTGCATGGGGTCGTTCACATCAAACCATCCAATTTCTTGACGTAAGATGGCCGAGGCGTATGCATGTCGGAGTCGTTTGGCTTGACGGGAGGCTGCAATCGACCAACAAGCAATTTGGAGAAATCCGCAGAGGAGAAGAGCGGATGCAACAACCAAGAATTGACACACGACATGGTTGATATTGTGTTGAAAGTCCGGTCCGAGTTGTCCGCCTTCAGCCGGATTGAAGGCGTTGATAATGTTGCCGAAGAATGCGATTTGAATGGATTGTGAAACGCCAGTGGCGATGGCAGCCAGCGTGCCAGCAAACATGAGCACTTTGTCGGTCATGTCGGCGAATTGAAAGAGTTCCGAGAACGATGCCATGTTGGTCGTCTTTCGTTTTTCATCGCTTGTTCTTGGGATCTTCCTGTCGTTGGAAGCAAGAGAGACGCAATGGGTTTTGGTGTCGCGATGGGCAAGTACTGCTGGTCTTTCTCCGCCATTTGAACGGAAGCTATGCTCGGTTAAAGGCAAATTGTGAAATGTGGATGCAGTTCACCGTTGCGTTACTGAGGACAGAAATGCAGTACCTCATGAGATGTCGTGGCCACGCCTCATGGCGACTTCTGTGATTATCGTACATAGATCACGTTGATATCTATCCTGTTTGAATATGTATATTGTTGACTTCCACCTGACGGAGCAGTGTGCTAGAGGCAAAGTGCGAGATGAAAAAGTTCACGGCTGGGAGGAATGTGGAGGGGATGCCCCCTTCGTCAATCCTGCGCCATCCAAGCCAGGGCAGGCCCCTCGTTCCAACGGCATCGCTGTCATGGCATTTCTCCACCATTTTCAGGCAAGTCGAGCGTGAGGTGCAGCGAAAGTTTAAACACAAAAGCTCGTACGGACGAGCAAGTTCAGTGCAGAATCGTTACTTGCCAAAATGATAACGCCAATGTGCACCGTGAGCGACACAGATGTTGATCAGCAAGAATTTTCCAGCGCCTTGCGCTCTCCTCTTCTTTGCAAAGGTTCTTGTGACGACTGACGAGAAGCACACCAGTGTAAATGAAGGAAGGGGCCACCGCTGCTGATGGCATTTCATCGACTTGCTGTGTCCATGTTCAATTCTGCATTAAATACACACATGCTTTGTGCCTGCAAGAAGAGTTTGCTTCACGAAGTTGCCATCTTTTCACATTGAGAATGAGGTTTACATACCTCCAGCAATATTTCAAGGGTCGCTGTGTGAGTACGTCCTGTCCTCGCGAGAGGAGGATTCAGGAGCTGGCTGGTTCTGTCGTTGGACTCTTTTGATACGCATCATTCCACTGTCTTATGCACTCTGTTCAGTCAGTTGCGAGTTCTTGCCAAGGGATCGAGACGAGTTGTGATGATTGCTACTGTAATAAACGCCTCGGTAAATTCGGACGATTGATTTTATCATGGACGACACATTAGTTTCAAATTGCACGCAACTCAGCGACAAAACATTCCGTCGACTTCAACCTGAGGCCTCCGATTTCACACTTCCTTTGTGAAGTCTGTTCATTCGTTGTTGCGGTGGGCATCGGCATTGTCATGTCCAGCCAAGGAGAGAGTTCTTAAATGGATGAAAATTCTTTATTGATAAGTTGAAGGAAAACGAAACCCCAAGGGATTTGTCTCTACTGCATCTGCCTTGCGACCAAGTTGGCATAAATGCCGTTTGGAATGGCAATCAACTCATCATGAGTGCCAAGCTCAGCTATGCGACCGCCATCAGTTACAGCGATAACATCGGCATTGCGGATGGTGGAGAGTCGATGTGCCACAATAATCGTCGTGCGGCGCTTCTGCTGCAACAAAGCATCCAAGGAAGCTTGGACGATGCGTTCACTTTCGTTGTCCAATGCACTTGTCGCTTCATCCAACAACAAAATCTCAGGATCACGAATGATCGCGCGAGCAATCGCAATACGCTGCTTCTGACCACCAGACACTTGCACACCACGGTCTCCCACAGATGTGTTGTATCCATCGGGGAATTGCATGATGAAGTCATGAGCGTTGGCTTTCTTCGCCGCGTCTTCGATCTCTTCTTGTGTAGCCCCTGGCTTACCAGTGGCAATGTTCTCGCCAATGGTTCCCACAAACAAGACAGGTTCTTGGCTCACGATCGAGATATGGTTGCGGAGTGACTGGACGTTGATCGTCTTGAGGTCGACACCGTCCAAGAAGACAGCACCGGCAGTTGGGTCGTAGAATCGTTCAATCAAGTTGATGGCTGTACTCTTGCCACTGCCACTGCCACCGACCAAGGCGACCGTTTGTCCGCTCTTGATCTTGAGGTTATAATTCTTGTAAATCTTACTGTCAGGTCGGCTTGGGTAGTAGAAATCGAGTCCACGGAGTTCGACGTCACCCTTGACATGTTCCAATTTGATGCCATCGTCAGCCGTGCAATCAATCGGGGGTTGACGGTCGATGATGGCAAAAATGCTCTTGACGGCTTTCTTTGCCTTTGCAACATCACCAAGGCCTTGAGCAGCCATACCAACACCGAACGAGCAGAACAGAATAGAGTTCAGGACCATGAACATGGCTTGGAAATCCAACAGTCCACGAGTCATGAGCCAGCCAGCATAGTAAAAGATACCAGACAAGGCGTAAATCATGGACGACTGAGACACAGAGTAGGCGATACCACCACCGATACCAGCCTTGCGATCCGCTGCTGAGCTGGCTTGCAGGTTGATAAAGTAAGCCGAGTTCGTGGAGCCTTCCAAGTTGAACGACGCAACGGTGCGGATAGCATTGATGGCTTCACTCAAGAGAGCACCAGCTTTGATATCACCGTCATTGATGCTTTTGCCAGTTTGAGATGTCATCATTTGCATCTGGAGCATCTGGGCAGCTGCCATAATGGGCAAGACGGCCAGAAATACAAGAGTCATGCGCCAACTGTTGTAGAAGGCAATACCAAAAGCAACGGAGAGAGTAGCGGCATTGATCAACACAGCATTCAACGTTTCAGCAGTCATTGACCGAATTGCAGCCGAATCGGTGGCCAAACGAGTTGTGAGTGCTCCTGAGGAGTTCTTCGAATCATCAAACCAACCAATGTCTTGACGTAACATGGAACGGAAGCACAGGCCACGGATACGGGTCGTCAGGCGTTCACAAACAATGGCAAACTGATGGTTTTGAGCGGTCAAAGCAACCAAAATCGCAACACCGAGAGCGATGAATCCCATCGACCAATTCAGTGCTTGGCTGCGCATTTCATGAGCTCCCAAGTCCAACTGGAAAAAGATGACAGTACACTTCGTCAAGAGAACGCCCCAGATTGGGTAAAGACCACCGTGGACTAAAGCACCCAAGCTTCCCAAAAACAAATGCTTCAAATCGGGACTACTCAATCCCCACACGCGGGCCAAAGGAACATCTGGCGCCGACGCATCATCCGAACTTTCGCTGTTTGTTTCCGAAACTTCTTTGTTCTTCACCGATACAGCTGCTGACACCTTACGGGCGAGCTGAACTTTGTCGGCCACAACCTCCTTGTCATCATCGTTGTCGTCACCACCACGAGTTTGAGCAGCCACCAATGCCTTGTAGTGGCCATTTTCAATCTTCAGCAGTGATTCATGATTGCCATCTTCGAGAACGTGGCCGCGGTTCAACACCACAATGCGATCCGCGTCACGAATTGTCGACAGACGATGGGCAATGATAATAGTCGTTCGCTGACGAGATGCCAAGAGGCGATCCAACGAAGCTTGCACGACATGCTCGCTCTCCGTATCCAACGCACTCGTAGCTTCGTCCAAAAGAAGCACCGCAGGGTTCTTGATGATCGCACGAGCAATGGCAATACGTTGCTTCTGACCACCAGACAATTGAGCACCACGGTCACCCACTTCAGTGTCGAAACCCATTGGGAACCCCATGATGAAGTCGTAAGCGTTGGCTTGCTTGGCAGCTTCATAGATTTCCTCATTGGTAGCACCAGGCTTACCGTGACGAATATTTTCAGCAATCGTGTCCGAAAACAAGGTGGGCTCCTGACCAACGAGACCGATTTGATCACGAAGCCACTTGACATTGAGATCTTTCAAGTCGTGGCCATCCAACGTCACGCGGCCTTCTAGAGGATCATAGAAGCGTTCCAAGAGGGAGACGATGGTACTCTTGCCACTGCCACTGGATCCGACCAAGGCAATCTTTTGACCAGCAGGAATCGAGAGAGAATATCCAGCAGCCACCTCTGCATCAGGTCGTGATGGGTAAGCAAATCGCACGTTTTCAAGGTTGATATGGCCTTCAACATTGTCAAGTGTCTTTCCTTCAGTGGAGGAAGCGTCGATCTTGGATTGTCGGTGAATCAATTGGAAAATATCATAAGCAGCCGATCGAGCAGTCGTCAAGGCTTGAATGCTTGGACCAGCTTGACCAAGAGCCATAGCACCCATCACAATTGCAAAGAAGACAATAATGACTCGACCGCCGTCGTAACAGTTGTCTCCAGTGCATGGCGTATCGCCCAATTGATCGTTTGTGATCCGGACAGCACCATAGTACATGCCGACTGCATACGTGCACAACATCATGAAATACATGATACCAGTGCCAACACCAACAGCAAGGCCTTTCTTGACACCAGCTTGTTGAGTACGCAACAAAGCAGCCATGTACTTTTCAGCCATTGATTCCATCGCATTGAACATGTGGACAGTCTTGATGTTGCTCAAGCTTTCTTCAGCAATACCACCAGCTTCGGCGTAAGCTTCAACTCCACCTTGGACTGCAGCAGTAATCGCCTTGGTCATGCAGAAGGCACTTACACCAATAAGAGGTGTAAAGGCAAAGAGAACAAGGGCAAGAGCCCAGCCGTTGATGAAGGCAACTAGAATCGAGCCCAGGCCCATTGAGAGAAAGTTGATCCCATCACCAACTTTGCGACCCATACCTTCTTGAACGAGGAGAGTCGTGTCAGCTACGCGTGTCGCCAATTGCATTGGGTCGTTCACATCAAACCAACCAATTTCTTGACGCAAGATGGCCGAGGCATAGGCATGGCGGAGTCGTTTAGCTTGACGAGAGGCAGCGATAGACCAGCAAGCAATTTGGAGAAAGCCGCAGAATAGAATAATCGAAGCGAGGACTAAGAATTGATACACGACATGGTTGATGTTGTGTTGAAAGTCCGATCCAAGTTTTCCGCCACCAGTTGGGTTGAATGCGTTGATGATGTTACCAAAGAATGTAATTTGAATAGGTTGCGCGACACCAGTGGCAATAGCAGCAAGAGATCCGACAAACATGAGGATTTTGTCGGTGGAGTCTGCAAATTGAAAGAGCTCTGCGAACGACGCCATGTTGGTGGTTTTCGGCTTCTCTTCGTTCGTTTTCGGAGCATTGTTGTCAAGGAGCGGCGGCGCACCTTTCGGTGTAGCGACCGTCAAGTAGTGTTCGTCCTTTCCCTCCATTCGATCTCTTTGGTTGACGCCAAGTTACGAAATGGCCGTTCGTCACAACAACTCGACATGGCTTAACTCAGCGCAATAAAATATACTTGGAATTTGTATAAAAAGGCGCGAAGAGTTTAATAAATGGGCTCATCAATGACTCGCGCTCCACTCAATACTGTGAGCTTACAGAGGAGAGTATACATATAGTGCATACTAAATGCAATATAAATGGTGAGGAGAGTAAATGTGTTCAAAATGAGTTGACATGGGACACCGTGTGTTGTTTTATTCGAAACGTGGCAAGTTTAGAGAGAGGGTGGAAATCGATATTGAGAGTTGTAGTCAGAATGAGAAGACGTTACGTGAGAGTGGATATGTACTCTCCTCATACTCTAATTTGTACTCTCTATACGATTATCGCATGTCATCCTGTCATAATCGAATGATTAGCGCACTCCGGAATGCGCTAATCGCGGCTTGTAATGGAAAAACAACCAATTACATACGGCAAGGCGCAATGAATGGTGGTCTACGGAATGATGATGGGAAGGAACACTCTCGAAGTCCTATGGGATATGGCATGATGCAGGCAGAATCATCAGAAAATGTGGATCAAGATCGTCGGGCGAACGTTGTTTCGTCGAAACAAAGTGGCGGCCACATGGAAGAAGCGAGTGGTGGTATGGAAACGGAAGGATGTGGCGAGTGGACTTGGCCAGCCGAGATGTGTTACGATCGCAACAATGTCTGGTTGACTTGAAGACGTCAATATTGTTCGGCATGGACGACGTGGATCTGCAGAGATTCAAAGCAGGATCTGTGGAAGGAGATGAATGACCCGAGCATACGAACGTGTATTCCATTGAAATCGGTGATGATGCGACGAGTGGAGGAAGATCTCATTTCCATGTTTCCTATGAGAAGGCTGTGTAAACATTCGAAGGATCTGGGAGGCTGATGACGATGCGCGACTGAGAACACCTCTATAAGAGCGAACCTGTCGAGCGACCAAGTTGGGATAAATGCCACTCGGCATGCCAACCAGAGTGCCTTGCTCAGCGATGCGACCACCGGCACCAACAGCGATCACATCAACATGACGTATTGATAACTTCACAACGTTTGTCGTGTGGCGCTTTCATGTGGCGATGCATCCGACAGAGCTTGGACGATGCACTCGGTCGTCGTCCATTGCACGGAAGGCTTCGCCACGTGTTATTGTCCCGGTTTGTGATCGATGAAAGCCATGCAGTCGCAGGCCGTGCATCAATGTCGATGTATGCACTCATGTCTCTACCCACAATTCAACACCGTCCATTACACCACGAGTCCTCGAGCATCAAGCAGTCGATCCCAAATCTGTAGCTATTGCATCCTTTGTATCCCGCGGTCAGTTGGAGGTCTCGTATCTATCGTTGTGTCCCGAAAACGACGCCATATTGGTCGTTTCTCGTCGGTCGTTTTCAGAGCACCGTTGTCAAGGAGCGGTGGCACATTGCATGAAGTAGTGCAGTGTTCGTCCTTTCCCTCCATTCGACCTCGCCACAAGTTTGACGGCAAACCGAGGCGTGTCCGATCACCACAGAGCATCAACATCACTGGACTCCAACCATGAACTCACGAAATACACGAACAAGGGTGTCGAGATCACGACTGTGGTGGTTCCTTGAGAGTGGAGCATACCTTGAGATGAAAGGAGAGATGTTGGATTAGGACATGCTGTCATGCTCTACCCTCAAGTGTGAACCACTCCAATGGCACAAAGAACAACAGATTAACTCACGACAAACGCCACAACATGCGAAGAATTGCAGTCTTGCAGTCGAAAGAACAGGCTACGCTAGCAACCATGAACGGTGTTTATGACGGCAAATAGGTCGAAGTTGGTTGTGAACTGCCGCCAAGAACGGCATCGCTCTATTGTATCTGTCGAGCGACCAAGTTGGCGTAGAGTCCATTCGGGATGGCAATCAATTCGTCATGAGTGCCTTGTTCGGCAATATGACCGCCGTCAACTACAGCGATCACATCCGCGTTTCGGACAGTTGATAGCCGATGAGCGACAATGATCGTCGTGCGTTGGTTCTGCTGCAACAAAGCATCCATGATGCTTGGACGATGCGCTCACTCTCGTTGTCCAATGCACTTGTCGCTTCATCCAGCAACAAAATCTCAGGATCACGAATGATCGCACGAGCAATCGCAATACGCTGCTTCTGACCACCAGACACTTGCACACCACGGTCTCCCACAGATGTGTTGTATCCATCGGGGAATTGCATGATGAAGTCATGAGCGTTGGCTTTCTTCGCCGCGTCTTCGATCTCTTCTTGTGTAGCCCCTGGCTTACCAGTGGCAATGTTCTCGCCAATGGTTCCCACAAACAAGACAGGTTCTTGACTCACGATCGAGATATGGTTGCGGAGTGACTGGACGTTGATCGACTTGAGGTCGACACCGTCCAAGAAGACAGCACCGGCAGTTGGGTCGTAGAATCGTTCAATCAAGTTGATGGCTGTACTCTTGCCACTGCCACTGCCACCGACCAAGGCGACCGTTTGTCCGCTCTTGATCTTGAGGTTATAATTCTTGTAAATCTTACTGTCAGGTCGATTTGGGTAGTAGAAATCGAGTCCACGGAGTTCGACATCTCCACTGACATGGTCTAGTTTGATACCAACATCAGACGTGCAGTCAATGGGAGGTTGACGGTCGATGATGGCAAAGATGCTCTTGACGGCTTTCTTTGCATTCAGGACATCGCTCATACCTTGAGCGCCAGTTCCGACTCCAATCGTGCAAAAGAAAGCAACGTTGAGTACCATGAACATGCTCTGGAAATCCAACAAGCCATGGCGCGTGAGCCATCCACCGTAGTAGAAAATCCCAGCGAGAGCAAAAACCATCGAGGATTGAGACAGCGAGTAGGCGAAACCACCGCCAAAGCCCACTTTGCGATCTGCCGCCGCGCTGGCTTGCAGATTGACAAGGTACGCAGCGTTGGTCGCGCCTTCCAAGTTGAACGAAGCCACGGTGCGAATGGCATTAATCGCTTCGTTCAACAACGCCCCGGCCTTGATGTCCCCATCACTGACTTTCTTGCCCGTCACCATGATCTGCATTTGGAGCGTCATGCCAGCGGCCACGACTGGCAAAATCGCCATGAACACGAGCGTCATGCGCCAGCTGTAGTAGAAGGCGATGGCAAACGTGACGGAGAGCGTCGAGAAGTAAATCAAAACCGCAAAAATGTCTCGGCAGTCATCATGCGAATCGCTCCAGAGTCCGTCGCCAAGCGCGTCGTGAGAGCGCCCGACGAGTTGGTGGCATCGTCAAACCATCCAATGTCCTGCCGCAACATCGAACGGAAGCACATGCCGCGGATCCGTGCGGTGAGACGTTCACAAACAAGCGCGAATTGATGGTGCTGCACGGCCAGCGCGATGAAAATGGCAGCTCCGAGGCCGATGAAGCCCATGGACCACTTGAAACCTTCGACGCGCATGCCATGGTCGCCGCGAACCATGCACTTGGTCAAGAGAAGACCCCAAATGGGATACAAAACCACCGTGGATGAGAGCTCCGACAGCGCCAAATACGACGCGCAATGTGTCAGGTCGACTCAATCCCCACACGCGAGACAAGGGCACATCAGGCGCCGTGGACTCGTCGGGGATGTCACTGGACGTGTCTGAAACCTCTTGGAATTTCACATGCGGCGTCTCGGAATCCTCTGTCTTCTCAATGGAATTGTCGTCACCGTCTTTGTTGTCATCGTCATCCTTGCCGCGTGTTTGAGCTTCCACCAACGCCTTGTAGTGGCCATTTTCAATCTTCAGCAGTGATTCATGGTTGCCATCTTCGAGAACGTGGCCGCGGTTCAACACCACAATGCGATCCGCGTCACGAATGGTCGACAGACGGTGGGCAATGATGACTGTCGTTCGCTGACGAGAAGCCAAGAGGCGATCCAACGAAGCTTGCACGACATGCTCGCTCTCCGTGTCCAACGCACTCGTAGCTTCGTCCAAAAGAAGCACCGCAGGGTTCTTGATAATCGCACGGGCGATGGCAATGCGCTGCTTCTGACCACCAGACAATTGAGCGCCGCGGTCACCGACTTCAGTGTCAAACCCGTGAGGAAATCCCATGATGAAGTCGTACGCGTTGGCTTGCTTGGCAGCTTCATACACTTCTTCATTCGTAGCACCAGGCTTACCGTGACGAATATTTTCAGCAATCGTGTCCGAAAACAAGGTGGGCTCCTGACCAACGAGACCGATTTGATCACGAAGCCACTTGACATTGAGATCTTTCAAGTCGTGGCCATCCAACGTCACGCGGCCTTCGAGAGGATCGTAGAAGCGTTCCAAGAGGGAGACGATGGTACTCTTGCCACTGCCACTGGATCCGACCAAGGCGATCTTGTGACCAGCAGGAATCGAGAGAGAATAGCCAGCAGCCACCTCTACATCAGGTCTCGATGGGTAAGCGAATCGGACATTTTCAAGCGTGATGTGGCCTTCGACGTGGTGAAGTTTCTTTCCGTCAGTTGATGCGGAATCCACTTTGGATTGGCGGTGGATCAATTGAAAGATGTCGTAAGCGGCCGAGCGTGCGGTTGCCATGGCTTGAATACTTGGACCAGCTTGTCCAAGGCACCGTCGACAATGCAGAAGAAGACAATCACGACACGTCCGCCGTCGTAGCAACTACTTCCAGTGCACTTGCTATCGCCCATTTGGTCTTGTGTGATGAGCACTGTGCCGTAGTACATCCCAACGGCATATGCACACAACATGGTGAAGTACAGCTGTACATCATACCAGTGCCGACACCAACCGCAAGTCCTTTCTTCACGCCAGCTTGCTGCGTCTTCATCAAGGCATGCATGTACTTGTCGGCCATCGCTCCCATCGCGTTGAACATGTGCACCGTCGTGATGTTGCTCAAGCTTTCTTCCGCAATGCCACCAGCTTCAGCATACGCATCGACACCGCCTTGGACTGCATGTCTCGCTTCGGTTGATCACGTGAAAAATTCCACATGGAGAGATGGTCGATTGCGTGAAACCACGTTGGCATTCTCGACGACTAACAAGGGAATGGCTGCAAAGGCCATGGCGTCACATCGGCAAGTCCATTGCACTCGTCAAGTTTTGCCTCGAAAATGAACGCAAACGAGCTCAAACAAGTCGCGGTGTATCATTCTCTCCAGTCCGATGCGTCGTTGTCTGTCGCGCAGCGCTTGCTCCAAGAATCCATCGTTGGGCTGCTATCTCTTCATTGCCGGCTGCTCCATCTTTTCCTTCGCCATCCTCATCGACGTGCCTCGCATGATTCGCATCAAGCAGCCGATCGTCGGCCTCTGGACAACATGCGCTGTCTTCAACATGGTTGGGAACATCCTCTTCGGCAGCTATTACTACTTGCCCAAGTTCCTCAGCGTCGCAGACCCCGACTTGGCCAAGTCCAACTTGATCTACAGCATCAACTTCTTCGTCGTCGGCTCTGTCGCGTTTATCATTGCGCCGACCGCCCAAGTCATTGCTCTCTATCGAGAAACGACGCCGGCACCTCTGGTCGCTGTCGATGAACCTCCCTCTTCCGTCTAGTGCAGTGTAAGCCCAAATAAAACATGACAAAGCTTGTGGTGGATTCTGTCGACGTTGGTTCCGTGGCCTTCGCGTAGATTGAAGCGCCTCACCTCGTTGAGAGCCACCCAGTGGCCGTGAGCTCGATTCGATACTCTGAGCATGCTGGCGCAGAGCTGACGACCAAACTGCCAGTTTGCAATTTGCCATCCCCTGCAAAGATATCAAAATGGAGCGACACGAGGACGTCTACGTTGCGGTCGGGACGCCAAAAAGCTGTCGAGCATGTCGTTGATGAGAATGCCAAGACGCCCAACGTGGCATCGTACGCGAAACTCTTTCAGTATGCCAACACGACGGACAAGCTTCTCATGTTGGTCGGTGGCCTCTCTGCGATGCTCAGTGGCGTCATGATGCCGATCCAAAACATTTTCTTTGTCTAATATCGTCAAGTCGTTCAACCCAGCGGGAGGAGGCGTTGGTCCTGACTTTGAACGGAGCATCAACCGCATCCTGTACCAGTTCTTGGTGGTTGTTGTCCTCGTCTTGGTCTGTAGCTTTCTCCAGATCGCCTGCTGGACTATCTCAGCGTCGCGGCAAGCCAAAAGGCTCCGTCATGCGTACGCCTCGGCGATCCTCCGTCAAGAGATCGGCTGGTTTGACATGAACGACCCGATGCAACTGGCGACGCGAGTGGCGGACACGACGCTCTTGGTACAAGAAGGCACGGGACGTAAGATTGGCGACGGCTTGTACTATCTCTCCATGGGTCTCAGCTCCGTGATCGTTGGCTTCATCCATGGTTGGGAGCTCACGTTGCTATTGTTGGCATTTACTCCACTCATCGGCTTGAGTACATTCTACATGACGAAGGCGATCACAAAGATGGATTCATGTTCAAGGTTTCAATCTATGGTACATCGCTACTGCATCTGCCTTGCGACCAAGTTGGCATAAATGCCATTTGGAATCGCAATCAGTTCGTTGTGGGTGCCAAGCTCGGCGATACGTCCATTGTCGGTGACAGCGATAACATCGGCATTGCGGATGGTGGAGAGTCGATGTGCCACAATAATCGTCGTGCGGCGCTTCTGCTGCAACAACGCATCCAAGGAAGCTTGGACGATGCGTTCACTCTCGTTGTCCAATGCACTCGTCGCTTCATCCAGCAACAAAATCTCAGGATCACGAATGATCGCACGAGCAATCGCAATACGCTGCTTCTGACCACCAGACACTTGCACACCACGGTCTCCCACAGATGTGTTGTATCCATCGGGGAATTGCATGATGAAGTCATGAGCGTTGGCTTTCTTCGCCGCGTCTTCGATCTCTTCTTGTGTAGCCCCTGGCTTACCAGTGGCAATGTTCTCGCCAATGGTTCCCACAAACAAGACAGGTTCTTGACTCACGATCGAGATATGGTTGCGGAGTGACTGGACGTTGATCGACTTGAGGTCGACACCGTCCAAGAAGACAGCACCGGCAGTTGGGTCGTAGAATCGTTCAATCAAGTTGATGGCTGTACTCTTGCCACTGCCACTGCCACCGACCAAGGCGACCGT
Source organism: Aphanomyces cochlioides (assembly GCA_019828595.1). Classification (NCBI taxonomy): domain Eukaryota; phylum Oomycota; class Saprolegniomycetes; order Saprolegniales; family Verrucalvaceae; genus Aphanomyces; species Aphanomyces cochlioides. The sequence continues at coordinate 4,068,653 of JAHQRK010000002.1, read as the reverse complement.
TTGTCCGCTCTTGATCTTGAGGTTATAATTCTTGTAAATCTTACTGTCAGGTCGATTTGGGTAGTAGAAATCGAGTCCACGGAGTTCGACGTCACCCTTGACATGTTCCAATTTGATGCCATCGTCAGCCGTGCAGTCAATGGGAGGTTGACGGTCGATGATGGCAAAGATGCTCTTGACGGCTTTCTTGGCCTTGAGGACGTCACCAAGACCTTGAGCTGCGGTGCCAATCCCGAGGGTGCAAAAGAAGATTGCGTTGAGTACCATGAACATGCTCTGGAAATCCAAAAGGCGCTGGGTCATGAGCCACGTGCCATAGTAGAAAACGCCAGCCATCGCAAAGACCATGGCCGACTGGGATAACGAGTAGGCGATGCCACCACCGACTCCTGCTTTCCGGTCGGCTCTCGAGCTAGCTTGGAGGTTTTCAAAGTACGAAGCATTGGTCAGGCCTTCCAGGTTGAACGAAGCGACGGTGCGAATGGCATTGATGGCTTCATTCAACAACGCCCCGGCCTTGACATCACCTTCGTTCATACTCTTCTGCGTCGTGGACATCTTCATTTGGAGTGACTGAGCGGCGGCCATAATGGGCACCACAGCCAAGACCACGAGCGTCATGCGCCAGCTGTAGTAGAAGCAAATGGCAAATGTAATGGACAAGGTGGAAACATACAGCAACACCGCATTCAAAGCCTCGGCAGTCATCATGCGAATCGCTCCTGAATCCGTCGCCAAGCGCGTCGTGAGAGCGCCAGACGAGTTCTTGGCATCGTCAAACCAACCAATGTCCTGACGCAACATCGAACGGAAGCACAAGCTACGCACACGCATCGTCAGTCGCTCACAGACTGTCGCAAACTGGTGGTGCTGCAGCGTCAAAGCAATGAGCATGGCGACACCAACAGCGATGAATCCCATCGACCATTTCAAAGCTTCGACTCGCATGCCATGGGAGCCCAAATCCAAGCGGAAGAAGATGACCATGCATTTCGTCAAGAGCACACCCCAGACAGGATACAAACCACCACGGAAGACAGCGCCGATGCTGCCAAAGACCAAATGCTTCAAGTCGGGACGACTCATTCCCCACACGCGAGACAAGGGCACATCGCGCACCGATGGATCCTCCGATTTCTCGCTCGCAGTTTCGGATGCTTCGCTTGCCTTTGTGAGAGCAAACGACACTTTGCGTTCAAATTGGGCTTTCTCAGCGACAACCTCGTTGTCTTGCTCTTCGTCATCACCACCACGTGTTTGAGCCTCCACCAACGCCTTGTAGTGGCCATTTTCAATCTTCAGCAACGATTCATGGTTGCCATCTTCGAGAACGTGGCCGCGGTTCAACACCACAATGCGATCCGCGTCACGAATGGTCGACAGACGGTGGGCAATGATGACTGTCGTTCGCTGACGAGATGCCAAGAGGCGATCCAACGAAGCTTGCACGGCATGCTCGCTCTCCGTGTCCAACGCACTCGTAGCTTCGTCCAAAAGAAGCACCGCAGGGTTCTTGATAATCGCACGGGCGATGGCAATGCGCTGCTTCTGACCACCAGACAATTGAGCGCCGCGGTCACCGACTTCAGTGTCAAACCCGTGAGGAAATCCCATGATGAAGTCGTACGCGTTGGCTTGCTTGGCAGCTTCATACACTTCTTCATTCGTAGCACCAGGCTTACCGTGGCGAATGTTGTCCGCAATCGTGTCGGAGAACAATGTTGGTTCTTGACCGACAAGACCGATTTGATCACGAAGCCACTTGACATTGAGATCTTTCAAGTCGTGGCCATCCAACGTCACGCGGCCTTCGAGAGGGTCATAGAAGCGTTCCAAGAGGGAGACGATGGTACTCTTGCCACTGCCACTGGATCCGACCAAGGCGATCTTGTGACCAGCAGGAATCGAGAGAGAATAGCCAGCAGCCACCTCTACATCAGGTCTCGATGGGTAAGCGAATCGGACATTTTCAAGCGTGATGTGGCCTTCGACGTGGTGAAGTTTCTTTCCGTCAGTTGATGCGGAATCCACTTTGGATTGGCGGTGGATCAATTGAAAGATGTCGTACGCAGCCGAGCGAGCAGTCGTCATGGCTTGAATGCTTGGACCAGCTTGTCCCAAGGCCATCGCGCCTTCGACGATACAAAAGAAGACAATCACGACACGTCCGCCATCGTAGCAATGTCCTTTGGTGCACTTGTTATCGCCCAATTGGTCTTGTGTGATTCTCACGGTGCCGTAGTACATCCCGACGGCATACGCACAGAGCATCGTGAAGAACATCATGCCAGTGCCGATACCAACCGCAAGACCTTTCTTCACGCCAGCTTGCTGCGTCTTCATCAAGGCATGCATGTACTTGTCGGCCATCGCTCCCATCGCGTTGAACATGTGCACCGTCTTGATGTTGCTCAAGCTTTCTTCCGCAATGCCACCAGCTTCAGCATACGCATCGACACCGCCTTGGACTGCCGATGTGATCGCCTTCGTCATGTAGAATGTACTCAAGCCGATGAGTGGAGTAAATGCCAACAATAGCAACGTGAGCTCCCAACCATAGATGAAGCCAACGATCACGGAGCCGAGACCCATGGAGAGATAGTTCAAGCCGTCGCCAATCTTACGTCCCGTGCCTTCTTGTACCAAGAGCGTCGTGTCCGCCACTCGCGTCGCCAGTTGCATCGGGTCGTTCAAATCAAACCAGCCAATTTCTTGACGGAGGATCGCCGAGGCGTACGCATGACGGAGTCGTTTCGATTGACGCGACGCTGCGATGGACCAGCAGGCGATCTGGAGAAACCCACAGACGAGGATGATTGCGCCGACGACGAGAAACTGATAGATAATCCGATGCACGCTCCGTTGAAAGTCAGGTCCGACGTTGCCACCAGTGGCGGGATTGAACGATTTGACGATATCTCCAAAGAAAATGTTTTGAATCGGCATGCACGCGCCCGTTGCGATCGCGGAGAGTGAACCGACGACCATGAGGATTCTGTCGGTCGTGTCGGCAAACTGAAACAGCTCTGCAAACGACGCCAAGTTGATTGTCTTGGATTTAGCGTCCGTCGTGTCTTGCGTTCTCTCGTCATGGGGCAAAGCTTTTCCTTTCGGAGTCGCGACGGACAAGTAGTGGTAGTCGTCCCGTCTTTCCATTGAAGTCGCCATTGAAGTCGTGTCGTTGGCGGCAAATTGGAAAATGCCAACTTTGTCGCCTCTCCAAACACGACGGTCGCACCTCTTTCAGAAGGTTATTCCTCTCCAAACGTGGCCGCCCAGGCTGCAACGTCCAACCTTGTCGCAGTGAGTTGGGTGGCACCATGTCCATATGTCGACGAATGCATGTCGAAAAGTGTAAACACTCGAATGTCCATGCTACAATCGATGGATTGCCGGCAGTGTAACGCTCGACAGAGTGGATGCTCTCTGAAAGATCTTGCATCTCCATCGTCGTGGGCTTTCGTCCCGACAAGATCTCAAAGGCGTCTTTGAGCCATGGCCTTATAACCGCGACCAAAGCGACAAAGTCGCCAACGAGTTGCTCCGTGAAAGACAGTTGGTACATCGATGCCGGTGCCAAGCAAGACACACAGGAAGAGCAGTGTGAGGCCATATGTCTCGATGGGTCTTTGGGAATACACAAACGTCGACCAGTGATGGTCTAATGTGTTGTGGGCCGCTGTAGAGACCACGCGACGGCTCCCAGCCACAAATGCACGTCGTCAAGTGTAATCCATCACTGAGCAACGCTGCGACGACGAGATCCAAGCATTCTCTTGGCTGTAACGTGCTTCATTCTCCGAGATAGTTGCAACCATGCTCTGTGCAAGGTCCTAAAACACGTCGTCGGTGAGGTGACAAGGACTCACGTTCACGGGCGAATGTTTGGTACTTGACCATGACACAAGACGACGGGAGAGCAAGAGGAAGGACAAGAAGAGCGCCTTCCTCAAGACAAACAACAGAGTTTTCGTCAAGGAATGCACGTCTCAAAGTGTAATCATATCGTCCAAGAAGTTTGTGACGTGGCGGCGTACCGCCATCTGATGTCTTCTGAATGGTGGTCAGAATTCACAATCAAATCGTGGTACAGTTGTCCCCCAGTGTTCGCCTCATGCATTTTTTATCAGGGTATTGTCGTTTGGGTCCAAAACTGGAAATTTGAGATGTTTTGAAAATGTCTCAATTAATTGGCGCATACACTATTTAATGCTTACGCCAACATTTTCTTATAGTGCCCTCGATCATGACCATTAAATAGTGTAATTTCAAACGTTTAAATGTTTGAAAAACATGCTCGAAACAATCAATTTCTTTTCACTTGAAATTTGTGTGCGTCTATTGTTGCGTCAATTTGCTTGCGTCAAAATTTATTCCGCACGACTCCAGTTTTTTATTAAAACCACAATATTATGATTGGAAATATTGTGTTTCAAAGGTTTAAGGCCCGTCTGGCAACCGAAAATATTACATTCACAAGAAAATGTCGGACAATAGAGCCTTTTCGAAAATTTGTTGAGTTTAACTTTGACAACAGGATCGATTTTGATTGGACAAAATATATCATATGTTTTTTGTTGAGAACAAACGCCTGTTTTTGTTGAGTTAAATTGTGGTTCAACTCAAAGCAAATTTGACTCAGGAAAGGAGACATTCGATGGCTTTTGTTGCGCCAAAACTGGGACCCATGGAAGCAATGCTCTTCGTGCTGCAGCTATACCTCTTGTCTGGAGGTAGCACCCGACGCTTCATACATCTGCTCAAGGCTATGGAGGAAAACAAGCTGTTTCGTCTCACACGAGGGCTCCCAAGAATTGACTTCTCCAATTCCTTCGATATACATCTCGATGATGCTACTGCAGTTGAGAGATACCGCTTTACCGTTGCTCAGTTGGACGAATTATCGATCAAACTTGGCTTGGATCCTTGCGTGGTTACCCCCAGTGGAGATAACGTCTCAAGGATCGAAGCTATCGCCATCGTGTGTAGAAGGTTGTCCGAACCATCCAAGCTATTTACAGTTGCAAATGAATTCGGGCGATCAGTGGCCTCGTATTCGAGGATTTTCCTGCACACTATACGTCTTTTGCACTCAAAGCACGCTGATTTGTTGTACTTGAACAAGACTCTTATACAACAACGAATGCCCGAATATTGTGCTGCGGTCAAGGCAAAAGGTGTTCGATTGGCAAAGTGTTGGGAATTCATAGATGGTCCGTGCGAACTAAACATCGTCTGCTGACGTGGTATATTTAATAGGAACCAAGCAATTCATTTCACGACCCACAGCTCGCAAAAATCCCCGTCATGAAAATGAGAATTTGCAACGATCTGTTTACAATGGCCATCCCAGACGCCACTGTTTCAATTGGCAAGGGATTACCAGTCCCGACGGAATCATGACATCAATTTTTGGACCCGTAGAGGGAAGAAGACACGACAGTACTGTGTTGGCAAGAAGCGGACTTCAGAATGAATTTCGTGCAGATGACACATTTCAAGGAGCAGTCGTCTATGGCGATCCTGCATATTCATGCAGTGACTATGTAGTCTGCCCTTTTAGCAATGCTTCCCCTGGTTCACGAGAAGCCAAGTTTAATGCAAGGATGAGCTCTGTTCGAGAGAGCGTGGAATGGGGATTTGGTCGAATTAAAGTGCTTTGGCCTTTCATCAATTTTGATAAGAAGCAAAAAGCATGCGAGGCGCCAATTGGAAAGATATTTAGCACTGCCGTGCTTTTGTCAAATTGCCACTGCTGTCTGCAACCGCATGGAAATCAAATCACGATGTATTTTGATATGAAGCCACCCACACTAAGTGGCTATTTGAACTCGAACGTATAATCTTGCTGACTATGTTCGTCAACGCGGTAGAGAGTTGATAATTGCCAGCAAAAAATCTTGATTTCGTTTTTCCCTTGCATTTTCAAGTGCGATGCGACGTTCTTCACGTTCTGCCTCTTGGGCATCACGGTGTTTTAAATAGTCGAGTAGCATGGACGAACTATCTGGTGGAGCTTCCATTGAACCAACAGCGGAAGCAATTGAATCCATCATCGCGGATAATTGCTCCCGCTTTGTGCGCTTGGTCTGTCTTTTCTTTTTTGGCAGTCTCTGTTGCTCGTCCTATGATCAAGTTGTAAACATGGTTGGACGAAGATAGACTGCTTACATCACTACTCGTAGACGATTCAGATTCCTCCATAGCTTTTCGTCTCATGGTCGCTCCCGATGCCTCAAGAGCATCTACTCTACGCTTGTTTACCTGCTTATTTTTGTCTTGCTCCTCCGTGTGATCTTGCATTTGCTGATGAATGTCTGTGAGAAGTTGGTCTTTTGTGTTATACTCCTCGGTTGTCCCAGACTGGCGTCTCGACTTTGATTCGGATGCCAAAAACGACTTCATCATTCCTTCAAATCGAGTCTTGTACGCAGGTCCGTTCTTTCCTGCAACAGTGACGTTTGGGGTGCCATTGACTTTGTCGGCAATGCCATCCCAAACCTTCATAACCGTTCGCGGAGCACATGCCCAGACTTGAGCGTTGTTCACAGCCTAAAAGTTTATAGCATCGTACATCTAGAACATCATCACCATGAGAAGAATGATGTCGTTGCCGGCCGTAAATGTTCGCCGCGTGGACGTCTTATCGATTGCGTTTTCATGAGAGGCTTCAGCCATGTCTGTTTGGCGCGAGGGTGCAAGAAATCAAGAATGCAATTCCATCTCAAACTGAATTCTTTCGAAACACCACTCTTTTGTTGTTGAGTTCTATTTCTTGACTCATGCCAAAGCATGTGCATTCTGTCTCAAACTCAAACTCGACAAGTCTTCGAAAAGTCTCTAATATATGGCGATTTTGAGTTAGAGTTGGACACAATTCCCGACTTTTTCGATTTTGTTAAAACAAATCGCAATTGTGATTTTTAACTTTACTTGAAGTTTGTAATGAAAATTATATTTTTCGATTAGTTAGAAGTTTTTCGGACATTCCGTCCGACGATACCTGCAGCCAATCAGTGGCTAGAGAATGCAATAAACACAACCAGTCATTTCACACTTCTTTTTTGTTGCAGGCTGAGCACTACTTTACTAAAGCCCCCGCACAGTTTTAAACCTTCATACAAATTATTCGTGTAGATGTGTTTTAAACATCCGCACTCTTGTAAATGAGTCCCCGCAGCTTTATTTTATTATCAAAAATTATTTTAAATTTACAGCAACGCAAAAAATTGGCAAAGTGTATCCGTAAGGCTTGACGCTCAGTCTCTTCGAAGAGATAGGCCTGACCCCAAACCACCGTGAACCCCGCGCGCTACGCGCGCAACACTATAAAGATGCGATTTGGGCTTAGTGGTCGTTGACGGTGCGCAACATTGTCAACTTCTAAGCCTTTGTAATTAGTATTCAGAATTGTATGTGAGTTTAAAACACGTCTACACGAATAATTTGTATGAGGGTTTAAAACAGTGCGGGGGTCATAGTAAAGTAGTGCCACAGGCTGACAGGTGAATTGGGATGAACTTCACCATATCCGATGCCAGAAGGAACAGAATATCGGAGTCCACGCGACGAGGATACCGCTCTTGTATCAACCAGGTCAAACGGTGGCTTCTTCTTACTGGGCAGGGCCATTTTATTATCGAAAGCACAGATTCTATCGAAGAGACCACGATTAATACGGGTCAATTTGATTATAGTCATTATCTAGGCTTCCTTGAATGGACAATACAAAACACCAGTCTGGCTTGGCTTAGAAGAAGTCTTGCAGCTTCTCGATCAGTCTCCTTCTAGATTGCCTAGCATGACAATGCAGTCAGTTTTGTGTAATATAGATAATGATACCTTACGAACAGACTGAGACCTTCGTGCTGTCCACCCCCTCGACGCCTGGCTGTCTATCAAGACGCCCACAGGACCAGAGCTGCATGCCTTGTTCTTCGTCAGCGCGATTCAGACCTGAATGATACAACCATGAGTCATATTTCATCCAATGAAATTTTTTTAATATTTCTATTGGATAAAATTATTTACGTTGACCGATTTATCCGACGAATTCCAATTACAATACAAAATTGACAAAAAATCGGATGTGATTAAATTAGTCTCCTGGTTATAATTAACTCTGATTTGGGAAGGGAGTAACTTGGATGATTCCAAGCACAAAAACGCGAGGATAAAGCTGCTAAGTGGAGAGTTGTAGTTACTAGACACTTGGAACAAGGAGATTTAAGGGGAGAATAAGTATTAATACCTGTGACTTCCTCGATTAATTGTCTCGTCTTTCAGCGTCGTTCAATATTTTTCCTTTCAGAGAATACAGAAGATCGGAAAAGTTGATGATCAACGCCACATGCGATTGCTCTAATCAGACATGTGAGGACTCACCATTTTCTGTGCGCGAATTAATCCTAGTTTAGATAAATGAGTAATTCAGTATAAAATAAATATTGATACGAATAAAACATCAAGATTTAAATTTTCTATTTTATGATTAGCTCATTGAATATTTACAAAACCTGAGCTTATTTGACGAGGATATAGAAAATCACGACATGCACTCTTTGGTTCAATAGAGCTCCCATGCAGTTACTCTGTAGTTGGAATGTACATTGTACCTTCGAGAAGATCGTGATGTCAACCTTATCAATTGATTGTTGTGAAGCTTGCGAGTCACTGACGGCGAATACAAGCGATACGCGGAGAACTCGATCAACTCAAGGAGAATCAATCTTTCATTAAATGAGTTATGATCTCTGCAATTACACAAATCAAATGTAAACTTCATTCATCGACGTGTAGGCCAAAATCTAGTAGTCACCGCCGAGTTCAGACACACCTGTTTGTAGACGAAGGCGTCTATTGTTGCGATATTGAGATTGGGATAAGCGTCGCTTGCGAATAATATCCTCACTGATGGCCACGAGTTTGTTGCAACGCCGATGATAGTCATCTTCGTCATCTTGACGAAGAGGATTGGACTTGATATGGGCATTTGTCAGAGCAACGCACACTCGAAAAATGCGATCATACAAATTCTCGCTCCAACGGAACTTGTCAGAGCACACGCGCCACAAGCAGCACAAGCGACCAAAATAATTTTCGACAATGATGCGGTCGCTTGCAATTCGATTGTTGAATTGCTCGTCTTGAAAGGACAGTGGTTGTTGGGGCTTGGCTTCTTTTGGCGTAATTGCACGCACGTGTTGAAGCAGACCTTGGTAGCCTTTGTCAGCCAAAATACACCACTCATCCTCAATTTCATCCAAGTAAGGGCCGTTGTCTTCGACGTTTGCATCGTCCGCAAGTTTTTTCATTTCACGGCGATGAAATTCAAGGTTTTCACGAAACATTTGAATGTCGGCCATGGCACCACGGGCATGGTCACTGCAACCAATGGCAAGTCCATTTGGAAGAACTGACACTTCCACCTTGTATCCATATAATGCATGTTTCTTGCTATAGAAAGCCTTGACTTCAGGCATAGACCCAGATGGTCTATACGATTGTTGAAAGGTAACGTCAACGGCATATCGAGCCGACGGGAAATTGTGAAAAGCTTTGCCAGAGGTCACAATCTTTCGCATACTAAATTTTTTTAGCAATCTATAGATGCATTTTATGAGGCTATAGAATATGGGAGTATTGTACCTCAACTACGTATTTCTCATACAAAATGGGCTCAATCATGTCCAAAAACTTGATGACAAGTCGTTCAAAAGAAGGCCCCTTGACGTCAAACATGGATCCGAGGAAATCCCATGCGCCACCGTTTTTCAAAACAACCAACATCATAAAGAAGACGTCTTTGCCGGCGAATGGTGTCCTCGCACCTCGGCCAACATTCCAATTGGTAGTGACATGATGGCGGACAGTAAACCATAATGAATTGAACTCGCGAGGCGAGAAGTTGGTAGTTTTGAGAATGACTTCTTCTCCGTTCTCGAGATAAGAGTCGTAGATGGGGGTGGGAGTGTCGTCGTCGTTGCGGTGAGTCCTTGGAGTGCTGGAAAAGCGCTCAAGGTCGGCTTGGTAGGCTTCGTGCTGATTCATGAGAATCATTGCCGACCTCAATGCGGTTGCACTTGAGAAGGCTGGCTGTTGCTGGTTGTTCGAAGACATGGCAATTTGGAAATGACTCTGTCATTCTTTCATTTATCTGGTCTTTCTGTATTGATACTCGTCTTCTCCCAACTACAACAATCACCAGACAAAACCTGGTCCTTCTTCAACGACTCTGGCTGTACGGAACTTCAATCAATACTGTAGAGATGTGCTATCTGTGTTCTTATGTGCCAGAAAATGTATTTTCTTGGTCACTTTCAGTTGTGGGTGATATCTGTTTGAGTGAGTGGTAACTGCGACTTAGGTCTAATGTGAGAGGGAACAGATCCACCAGGAGTAACCTTTAGACGATCATGGAAGATCAGATCAATTGAATTTCGTCCAGAGAAAACAGAGCTTTTCTCTCGTTCAAAAACAGGACATGCGCCAAGCATGATAATTCGCTTTCAACATTTTTCCTTCATTTTTCATTCTCCAAAATTTACAGGGAGACTCTTGAACTTTGTATGAGTTTGTAGAGAAATCTCACTATATTTTCGTTTTGATTCAATCGAGATTTAATGATTTGATATACTTTGACTTGAAAATTGTATACTATAAAATTTAATATACTGGATGTCCAGATTCATCGAAAACGTAGTGAAGTTTCCCTACTCTCATCAGGGCCAATGATCTGACGAGAAAAGGGGAAAAACTTCGCCAATAGTCATTTGGAAACTTCCCATGGCAGAGCGAAGCGAATTCACCATTGAAAGCGCTCGTCTGAACAGAATCTCAACGGATTCAAGAGCAAAATACAGGTCAGGTATCAATCAAATCAAAAAATGGGCTAGGCACGTAGGAAATTTGCACGTGCTTAAGGAATGCGACGACGAAAAGGACAAACATTGAATTTAGAAGTTTTCAGCTACCAGGACTTTCTAGACTTCCTCCAGTGGACAGTACGCAACAGGAAAACGATAGTCGGCAGCACATTGAGCGGCTATCGAAGTGCAATGAAGAATTTTTACAAAGATAACAACGTTAAGCTTCCTGAAGGTTTTGATTTAGATATGCGCGATGTGTTTTCTGGTAAGAAAATCTTAAAGCAGACAGTTATCCTTCCTTATAGGCATCAATAGATCTATTGCAAATGAATTGCAGCATGGCAGCAAGACAGACTCAGGAAAAAGACCGCTCAGTTATTCAAAATTCCTGCAGCTCTGCGATAAGAGCCTTTTGCTAAACGATGGAGGCTTCGCACATCTATTTTTGACTATGACGTGGAACTTAATGTGTAGATCTCAGTCAACAGAGACAATACAGTGAGCACTGCGACTAAAAACTCTCTTTAAGAACGAAATTGTGTAGATTAGATCATTTGTCGCTTGAGGGGGATGCCATTGGAGTAAAGTTTTATAAGACAAAGACAAAACAGGAAGGTAGTGCGAGGATTCAACAAAACCTTGTCTAAAATTCACCAGGAACAACGATTCGAGACCCACGGCATTGTTATGCCAATCCATTTTGTCCTAGATCTTGCATATTTGTTGCACTTGGCATTTATTTTGCTTGCCATACACAGCTTCAGCATGGAAATCTATTTCCTGGATCAAAGCAAAAGGTATATAGATGTATTAAATTTAAGCTAGACAAGTTGGTAGGACCGGTTTGGTAAAGCTCTTTAACGGCTCGTTGCTGAGTGTCAACGCTTGGAGGGTGTTGTTCAAGCGAAAGAAATCGGGACACATTCAATAAGGAAAGTCGTAGCGACCTATGCGTGCTCTGGAACAACAGGAGGGCCATCAATCGTTAGTATATGTCTGAGGTGCGGGTGGTCTCTCGGCAATGTCATGGAGCGTTATTTTCGATACGAGGCAGCGGGAGACCAATTTGTCGGCCGCATTGTTGCTGGTCTGCCGATTAAGAGTGGCAATTTTTCAGCATTGCCCCCTCATTTTGATGTAGCAAGCGACGATGACGTCGTGAATGCTGTGAAGGTTATGTTTCCGTCGTTGTCAACTGTAAGCTCGATGGTGTCAATCCTCCCCCTCCTCTTAGCCAGCCTTGTCTATCACAGTGACTTCCTAGCAGCAACACTACCACTACGTCACCCGCTGCTTTCATCCCCATTGTTTTGTGACACTGAATTAGCTTGCAAGCTCCGTTCGAAAATTATTTGATAGTGTTCTCCAGCCAACAGGAATCCCACCCCATGTTGAGCTCTATATCAAGCTCGACGCAGCTCGCCAGCAAATCCTCGATCTTCCCGATAGTATTATACAAGGAATTAACCGTTTACTCGAAGAAAAGGGGGTAATGGCCGGCAATATAACTCGAGAAGCCATGGAACAAATGCTTGTCAAAGCAATTCACACCATATCAAATCGTTCAATGTCCCCCGAGCTTGATAATTTGCCTTCTACAGTGTGCCAAGCATCAACCAAGTATTCTCTTTTCCATTGGGGGAACAAGCTGCATGTTCTCCCTGAAAGCTTTGATTTTCCAAGTGTGGATGTATTTACTGGCTGGAGTCTGTGGTGGCTTGGAAATGCAACTCAAAAGATTATTCCGTTCAGAAAGATTCAACTTGTTGATTTATCTACGCAAGCTAAGAAGAATGCGTTCGCTGAATGGAAGTTTCTCTTTGAGAGAGGCTTGTGCCGTCACCTTGAGATCGACCATGGAATCAAACTGGACGCCGTTTCCTCTCGGACGGACGTCTTGAGTAGCTACGAGCTGCTAAAACCATTCTTTGATTCCATGTCAACCACAAAACGACGAAGCAAGCACGACGAGCTTCACAGCTGAAGGTTATGACAATTGCTCGTTTGTTCCGTGACATGATCGGCCCAAGGAACCGCCGACCATTTGCTTGCCAAACGAACTCGAAAACAAAAGACAGCCTAGACCAGTAGATAATTCCATGAGAAATACAACCAAAGAGCACGCAGTACTTGATACAAATTGCATGAAATTCGCAGTGTCTTGTCCTCACGCAGTGTCACGCCACCTCGTGCCACCGGGCTTCGACTTGTCTTGATTCTTCATGTCGTGCTTCTCATCGCCCGAATTGCACAATGACGACTTTGAATGAAATGGTCGATTTGTCCAATGAAAACATATTTTGCACATCATTGGTCCAAAATATACATGGAGTGGAGTCTCCCTATGAATTCCAGAAACAAGTCAATCATTTTTTGAATTTACCAAATTATACTAACGCTACTACATTTTATTTTTTGAATTTACCAAATTATACTACAACAACTACAGTATTTCTTTAGTACAAATTGCTGTCTATTTTAAAGAAACATTCTTGTTTTTTCCTAATTTTGTGATTTTTATAAACAAGCAGGACAGAGTGTCACGTCATATCATTTCCATGGCATCAGTCACAAGGGGCAGAAGACCGATGGGAAAGCAAGACGATGGATTTAAAGCTTATCTAAATATGGAAGGTCCGAGAATAACGCGATAAAGAAGCGATCAATTAGTGCTCATGGTCGTCCACAACACGCATTGTGTACATGGACGAATTGCCGTCAATGATATTGGACTCATCAACACGCAAGATGGTGCCGCCGTAACCACCATCGATCGCCCAACAGTTCACTTGGACATACTTGCCGTTGTACTTTGGAAGAAGAGCAAGTTCTTGGAAGAGGATGTTGTCCTTGTCCCATTTGCCCCCGGTAGCACTGATCAAGTTGTGATTCTCGTCAAAGATGGACACATTCGCCCCAGTTCGGCCCATGACAGGCTTCGCACAGTAACCAGTGGTGAACGATGCAACGTCGGCGTGGTCAAAGGTGGATCGAAGGAGGAATGGATGATTTGGATGCAGCATTGAGACAACAGGGAGAATCGCTTTGGATGCCGTGAGAAGCGTCCAAAGTGGTTCAAAGACACGGATCGTTTCATGGAGCAAGATATCCATCACTTGGACACGGGCTTGAACTTTAGTGCTGCCCTTGATCTTGCGGCATTGCGGCGTCTCTTCATCCCCACCTCGACGGCGTTCACGATGCTGGGCTTCGTTGGCCTTGTACTGGTTAAGCACTGTGTCCCACGACCAAGTCTTCCACACGTTGCGGATAGCATTTCCCTCACTGTCTCGGAATACGTTGGCTTCCAAGTCGTAGGTAATTGAGTCGACACCAACGATCAAAATGCAAGGAATGCCTGCGGCTTCAGCAGCTGATTTCATGTACAAAGAGTGGTAGCGCTCTTCAAGATCGTCGTCACAGAGTAAATGGAGCATTCCTTCCACACCTTTGGCGCGCCACGCAGCTACAAGTTGGGCGAAGACTGTCGAACTGTTGCTGTGACCAGGCAGATGTGCCGCAGCAGCCCATGCATCCTGACTGTGACCACATTCAAAAAGGCACGACGCCGAGTCAGCATTGTACTTGTACGTCTTGATCCCAGAGGGTGTTAATGCAAAGTCAAAACGCGCAGAAACGATGTCGTTGCGGTTGCGTGCCCAAGATTCTTGGAGACGCGGCCACAACGATTGGGGGAGATGAAAAAGGGGAGCAAGTTCGTCTTCATGGTCGAGTACATACTGAGTCGCGTGGAGGAACATGTGGTGGAGTTGATTCGTAGCGTATTCCAAGCCTGCTTGACCAGAGGCAGAGATCGTGTAATACGACGACGTCGGGCCGGACGCGAGCTTGGTTGTGCCCATTTGCTCCTGGAAGACTTGAACATAAGGCAAGCGCGCGTCCAGCCAGGGGGCGTCGGCAACGTCTCGGGGAATCTCAATCTTATGGACAGCCAAGTCATCTGACACTGCATTTGGCAGCTCAGTATCGCGGAAAGGACAAGTGTCAATTGACGTTGGCGACGAACATCCATGCGAACAGTGGAAACATTTGAACGGCGACGCGGTCTTTCGTATGGATTCGTCCACCGACGCGCTAATCTTGGGCATCGACTCATCCATTGGCATCGTCATGGTTGAGGCTGTAGTCATCTTGTTGCTCTTGGTTGCAAATTTCGAAATGCTGACGAATCTGCTTGATGGGGGTGGAAGAATATCCCAACGTATGTTTTTCCCAATAAAAATCATCCCATTTGACTATTTTTCAAACGTTTTGGAAAAATTTCTCAATTTTGAATGAAAATTTTCGACTTTTGATTATTCCAATGTTGGGAAATACTTGGTTGATAGAAACATGTTCCAAGGGGCGAGAGCTGATCATGCCATCGAGGTGGATTACACAAACATGGATTTTTAACCAATAAAATAAAATAATTGACTTTATAACAATATGATTAATTAATTTTCAGCCAATCATATTTGAGTTGAAGAGACCATAAGATGTCGAGCACATAAAATCTTCCAGAGAATTCGTGATGTCACATCACACGTGTGCGCGACATGAGCGAGTGGCGCACGGAATGGCGAATCTTTTCACGTCCGTTTCGATGTTCTTCTCATCGTTTTGGTTGTCTTCTTCCCAGTCTTCATGGCTGGTTTCCATCCTGCTTGATGACGTGGATGCTTGGAATGGTTAATGGATGCTCTTCATCATGATCAATAGAGTCAAGTTTGGGAAAAACATCGCTCGACCTGGCCGGCGCTGCTGTGATCTCCCAATGCAAGGAACAATCTGTTGCTCCACGAGCTGCAAGTTGTTCAGAACGTTTGCAGTAAAGCTATGCAAATGGTTGCGCGCTGTGTCCGTCGTGTCTTGACTCGGAAAACGCAACGCCTCGATGACTCGATCAGATCAAGCGTCAAGATTGGACACTTTTCTCTTTTCAAGCATCTCTTCATTTTTATTCCATGTAGTCGTACCACGTGATCGAGATGATAGAATTCGCGTCCGAACAGTCCATTGCACGTGGGCATCCTCACAGCCGCAGGTAAATTTTGTGCCTGTTTGTCCTTTGTGCGCGGTTGAGTTCATGGAACGTGCTGTTTTCATGACGTCATGTCCGGATATTTATCCGGTCAATCAAGTTGCATTTACTTTACGGTAAACTCTACCCAATGAAAACCAGTGGTAAAACTCATGGTGTACTCGTAGCTGAAGTCAAATCTGTAGCGCTAATTTCCTTGAAAGCGCAAGGAACAAATAAAATAGGTAGTTGACAAGAAGGTAGCACTCCAGCGACAGCGTCTTGGTGTATTGGCGTCTGTCCGGATATACTCAATAAAGTATACTTTCAATTGACAATCGTAAATACTAGTATAATTGTCTCTTAGGTAAAACAAATAATCCGGATAAACTCGATTAAGTAGATTAAATTTATCCGGTGAAATCCGGATAAAAGCTGGGGATGTAATGAGGCATCCGGATAAGCATACAAATAAGCGAGGGGCAAGATCACAATTGGGACAAGAAGCTAGACGACGACGACGATGAGCGTGTACGACCTCACGGACAGCATCACGGCCCATGCTTGGAACCGTGACCGAACTAAAGTAGCGATTTGCCCCAACACGAACGAAATTTGGATCTACTCGAATTGCCAAGCGCCAGACGTGTCGCAGTGGCGGAAAGAAGCAACGTTGACCGAGGTTTGTTCCAGTTCAGGAGTATGAGACCAATGCTCCCCTCTCTCTGCGTAGCACGACATGATTGTTAGTGGTTTGGACTGGTCGCCAGTGCATGACATGATTGTGTCTTGCTCCCATGACCGCTCGGCGTTTGTGTGGAAGTATGAAGTTAGTGAACGCAAGTGGAAGCCCTCCCTGGTGGTCCTTCGCATCACGCGTGCCGCGACAACTGTCAAGTGGAGTCCTGACGGTATATTACACCTTCGAGGAAACCTCATTGTGATAACTTTTGTCAAGGCAAGAAGTTTGCTGTGGGAAGTAGCGCCAAATGCGTGTCGGTTTGTTATTATGAACCCAAGGAGAACTGGTGGATCAGTAAAGTCATCAAGAAGCACAAGTCAACGTATGCTTTTTGCCTCTACCCACATGTAGTCATTACGCTGATTAGGGTCGTCGATTTGGACTGGCATCCCAACAGCCAACTCCTTGTTACGGCTTCCACGGACATGCAATGCCGTGTATTTGCCGCCTATGTCGGCGAAGTCGATGGCACTCCAGATGCTGGTCCATTCCCAGCCATGGCTCCATTTGGTGAGCCCATGGCTGAATTTGACAATGCCAATGCGTGGGTTAACGCTGCTGTGTGGTCTCCACAAGGCAACCGATTAGCATTTGCTGGCCATGGATCGTCAATCCATTTCGTGCAATTTGGACGACCAGGTGAAGCACCAATCATGCAGGTGCGACTTAACATTTGTGTCGTCCAATTCATCACCCTACGTTAGACCCTTCGATTCTCGCAATTGCCCTTGACACGTTTGCTTTTCCTCTCGAATGATGCCGTGGTTGGATGCAGCTTCGATTTCAATATTCTTCTCTTCACGACGGATCGCAACGGCTACTGGACATTTTCCGAATTGCTCGACAAGAAGAGTTCGGCTGCGACTGCTGCCAAAGCTGGCGGTTCCGGCAGTGAATTCAACAATGGTGAAATCACAGACGTCTACAATCCAGTAGTGCTGACCGAAAAATTCTAGTGCGCAAGCTTTGGGACAGCAAAGTCAGCCGTGGTCAATCCGCCGACGCAACTTCCGGTGACAAGGGTGCTTTGTGGACGTACGTAGCCCAAAGCTAGTCGCATTCTATGACTCTTTTCAACTGTAGGAAGCATCACAATACGATCACTTGCATAAAACCAACTCTCAAGGCTGCAAACGGTGCCGTGTCTGAATTTACGACTTCGGGTACATTATGACCAATGCAAAAATCAGCTCAGCTGTCGACAATTTTAGGCTTGGATGGACGCATCGTCTCGTGGAAGCTATCGAGTTTGAATCTGGACATGTCCAAGCTGCGTCTTTAAGCAGAGATAAGCCACAGAGCGCATTTTTTGTCTCGGGTCGTCTCCATCGTTGTGATGGTTGTCAAATGGGGCAATCTGTTGGATATGACCCAAACTCAACGAACAGTATCGACCAAAACATGTCACCATATTTCATCCATGGTGAGTTCACACGACTCGATCTACTATATGAATGAATGCAGAAGTCAATGGTGAGACATTTACAAAATGTGAAATTTAGGTGTGCAACTGAAGCGAAAAGTGTAGATCTTTCTTGGTCGGATCGACATCTTCTAGAGCTTGATTGAAACCAAGATATTGGATCTAGAAAGCGCGACTCTAGATCGGCTTTATAAAGGTTGCTAAGCTTGGAAAGTCATGCGATTGACGGCAAGGCACGTGGAGAAGCTGATTCTGTCCATATAACATCGCTCTTCGATGGCTTCTGCTTGAATGCATGAATGGACTCGAATTCCAGTCCCACTGTGGATCGGATCAAAGCCTGAAGCAAGCAACTTTTCTCATGGATTTTAAAATGAACCGAGAGTGAGCAAAAGCCGGCAGGAGCGCACCCACAGCATCGATCAAATTCTTGCCTGCGTATACTTCAAGGTGATATAATTCTGTCATCACCCAGATATTTTTTTCTGTCTGTCTTGCTCTACTCCTTAATTCACAGAACATTGCCATGAGCTCTCTTCAGACGGTCATTAATATCGAATGCAACACATTGGTGAAAGGCGCTTCGTCGCTCTCGAGATAGAGTTCTTTGCCTCAGCAAGCAGCAGAGAAATTTGAAAAAAATTCAAGAATTAATTCTAATTTCTTTCTATTTCCATTTTATTTTACTATTTTACTGAATTTTTTTATGGGATGGAGTTTCCAATGTGGGGCAAAGTGGAGGTTTGGCCCACAAGACGACATTTGATTGGCTGATAGAATCGCCGAGATCATTTGTCTTGCCGTGAGGGAACGAGAGAGATGGCGTCGCTGGCTTTCCTCACGTATGGCTTGACGGCCATCAGTCTCTGCGTCTTCACGGGAGTCTTCTGGCTCTCCTGGGTGCTTTCTCTCAAGTTTGTGCCCATTTTCCGCACGTATACACGTACAGAACAAGCCAATTGGTGCTCGCGGTACCTCCGTCTCCCATCTTCGTCGCGCTGAACCACTCGTAGAATTGGCTCCACGCTGCATGCGACTGTGATCTGCTTTGGCATGCTCTACAGCTTGTCAGTTCAAAGCTGGGACTCTGATTTGCGGCCTCTCCATTCAGTTGATCTCGCCCGAGCGTTCTTTTCGTGGTGTAAGTTTGCATACATTTACCCTCCTCTGGCTTGATAGATTGACATGACATTGTAGCGATCGCCTACTTTATCTACGACTTGGTCGTCGTTGTCACGTGGAAGGTGCCTCTATGGCAGGTCTTCACTGCCCACCACTTTGTCGCCATGTACGTCCGACGCTTATTCCATCGATTCACAAACTTGATGGATGCGTGCAGGCTTCCATTTGCGATTTTTAACTTTTACCGCGGCAATTGCTCCGCCGATACATTCCTCTTGAGTGTCTACTTGCTCGTGGAGCTTTGCGTTCTTCCTATGAATGCTGCAGCGTTCCTGGAAGACTTGGGCTATGGCGACACCAAGCTCCACCTGATCGTGTCGTATTTCATGTATGGCTCGTGGGTAATTGTGCGCGGCCTCCTGCCCATCTACACTCTCTACGTCTTGTGGGCCATCTTGATCCCATCGTTGGATTTCCACGTGACTGAGACGTGGATTTGTGCAGGGCCAGCCATTGTCTGCGGCCACTTGATTTCGTGTTTCTGTGTTGGCTGTCTCATTTTCGTCATCACACCTGCCTTTATGACGCGGCTCCGACAGAAACCAGGGTCGTCCATGGATGACCTGCATGATGAGACTTCATTGGTAGCGATTCGTCACGTTTCGACGTATGGAACGATCACACTCAACACGCCATAGGAGACGCCAGCATGATGATAATCCAAGAATAAGTCGATATAGTGAAGACTACACAATGCCCTCTGCCTCATACAAGAGCCTAGCCTCCCCACAACTCGCTCGCTTTATGGAGTTATCCTCGACTTTAAACTTTATCCAAGCCATATACTCATTCTTTTGTTTCAAAAGATCTCCTGGAAGCTCATCATTCTGTCGGTTTCATGTTGAATTTACAAGCCTTTTTGTCAAACTACTGGCAGAGACAACGAAACGAACAGTTTTATTCCTCTTATTATGCATGTTATCCTTAAAATCCATGCAGAGCACGAGGCTAAAAGGCTGACGAGTTTGGCAACATAACGCTTCCCTCTTTGGTTGACGCGAAAACTTCAAGCATATCGACTTATTGCTCCAGTTTACTTTAAACATATCGTTGAAAACATCATTACTAATATGAAGCAAATCGAGGTCTTAGTGTTTCATATTACTGCTATCCTATTTGAACTTGGAATAGGCGATTCTTTGGCAAAATGTCTGCTTTAATCTGGAGCATGATTGAAAACCTTCTATATTTTATATTTGTCATGTGAAAGTGATATGAAAACCTGTGATACTTTATAAACGATCATAAATCTCGTCATATTTTCGAGGAAAAGTCGGCCATTTTCGCCATGTCCGTCCTGTGCTCGACCGCGACAGAGCGCACATTCTCGTGGCTGTTGGATGTTTATGGCTCGTACACTGTACTACTCAAGATATCACGTGTATGGATGACGTTTTTCCATGTCGACGTCGACGACAGAACCATCTTGATGACCGTCTGATTGGCCAATCGCACCAAGTGAAATCGACGATCATGTGCCAGACGCTGCCATTTCGGATTGATTCAAGATGAGTCTCGCCGCTGTCGTGTTCCGTCGCGTCAAGTTTTACGTCTTTATCAATGGCTTTATCTGTGCTGTCGCCGCGGCCGTCCATTATCTTGAAGCTCTCTTTCGTACGCAGCCCCTTGTCGGCGTCTACATTGGCACGCTCGTTCGCATTGCCAGCGTGATTGGATGGTTTGAATGGATCGCGACGTTCAAGGGCAAAATCTACGGCGACAAGCGGATCTTGCTCACGGCGTCGCAGCAGCTTTCCATCTTGATTCAAATCGCCCTCGTCGTCGTGCCGATCGAGATGGTGTCGGTCTACACGGGCAGGACGATTGCCGTCGACAGGACGATTGCATACCCGTCGCTGCTCCATGAATTCGTCTACTTTATTCCCAAGTCGCTCGTCCTCGAGCTTGTCTTTGACTTACTCCACTACGCAGTCCATTACACGTGCCACCGCGTCCCGTTCTTGTACAAACACGTCCACAAGCAGCATCATTTGCATCTCCATCCGTCTGCCTTGTCGACGTATGAAGAAGGTTTCCTCGACCTCGTCCTGACCAATGTCGTGCCCATGGCGGTCGCGTTTGCAGTCAGTCCCGCGCTGTCGACGCACCAGTTGCAGCTTGTGCTCGCGTACAAATCGTACGTAGAAGTTGCGGGCCATTGCGGTCTGGACCTCAAAGGCATGTCGTTCCCCCAGATGCCGCTCGTCCAATATTTGTCCATCTGCCTCCGCATCCACGACCATGACCTCCATCACACGCATCCAAACGTCAACTTTGCCAAGCGATTCAGTCTCTGGGATCAACTTTTCGGCACATTCAAAGCGTCCACCATGTAGATCAGTCTTCCACCTCTTCATCTCTAAACTCATCTTCCCTGCCAACCTCTCCATCTTCGTCTTATTCTTCATTTCTCCATCGTGGTGACGCTGTTGCAGATACCACTGGACGACCGATCTCGATGTCTAGATGATGCAGGGATGATGAAACCAGTTCCCCTCATCGTCACCAACTCATCCATCTTGATGAAAAACTTTTGCCCTCTGGTCTGCACTAAGGGGGGACGCAAGTTCATCTTCAATTGGGCGACGTTGCCGCGTGAACACCCCAACAATCTCTTTCTCTCTGTTTCTTCCCCTTCATATCGACAGTGAATCTCCACATCCATGTTCTAAACGTCAGTAAAGTTGCATGAGAGGAAGGATATAAACCGATATCGAGCGATAAAGTGGATAAAACAAAGCGCTTCCGGTCGAGGGACATTCGCCAAGAGGAAGACAAAGCGGGGAGGAGAAAAAGCTGCTGGGGAATCGTCGACGTGAGGTTGTGTAGTTGAGGATCTTTTAAATACCAAATCTTCGTCCCATGGTTGAGAATATTTACAGGTACAACGACGCGGCAAACACAATGTCGCGCTTGATCTGTTTCCCGCCGGCTTCGAATTTCTTCTCCAGTTCGGCGTCACCAATGCTATGCGCTGCGAGTGTGAGTTGGCGCAACAGTTCTTCGAGACGGCGGATGAGACGAATGATTGAGCCTTCAAACATGTCGGTCATTTTGCAAATCTGGCTGAATTTGGCGCCTTCGCACCAAGCCAGGAGCACGTCGACCATGTTTGTGTTGAAACTAGTTGCGTATTCCTCAACGTCAATGGTGATGTTGGCTTCTTGCATTGTCTTGGCGATGCGGCGGGCCGTGTCGCGCAGGTTGAGGATTGGCCCTACGCAATTTCAATCAATCTATTTTACTAAGGCCACGGAAATACCTTCGAGCGTGTCGGCAGCAGGTGGTTTCTGGCCTTCTTTGACTTTTTCCGTGTTGATCAAGCACGATAAGAGCGCGACGCATTCTTTGACTTTGAGATCATTGAACGCACCATTGAAAATCATCTCAGTGATGAGCAACTCATCTGCCGTGCTCACTTCACAAGCTGTGCGGCCTTTGCGCTGGATGACATTGTCACCGTTGACGAATTCTAAACGCCGCAAGACGCGTTTCCGTCGTCTCAAGTCATCTTTGAGCACAAGCGACTGGCTATCTTTGATCTGGCGCTCCAATTCGCGTTCTTGTGCTTCGCATTCCATCTTTTGGACGTAGAGAGCATATGCCGACGGATCGACGTCAGCATTTGCAAGCGCTTCGGTCGTTTCCGCTAGCTGTCGGACCATTTTGTCGAAGCCCACGTCGTCGACTTGCATGTCTTGGATCGGATCCAAGAGCGGGACGCCTTGTGGGAACCGCCGCATGACTTCCGCCTACAATTCACGACATTAGCAAGTTTTCCTAGGGTTTGATTGACGTACGAGTGATTTGGCGACGGCAAGACGACTTTCTGGCGTACGTAAATCCTTTGGAATGTACACACGGAGCGATGACAATTGATCTACGAGCGCTAGAGGCACTGGGCATACTTTCATTTCACTCTGGACGTGCGTCCAAGTGCCCTTGAGGGCTGGTTTTGGCAACTCAGTGTCGTTGCCGCTGCTGGCTTCACAGAGCAAGAGAACGTGGACGTTCGTGGCGGTCTCCGACGCTTGTTTTGCGTTGGGATTCGTCGTCAAGCCCGATTCAAAATTGACAATGACGCCCCATTCCCATTTCTCGCCGCTGGGGGAGTGGATTTTCACAAGACGACCAGCATTTAAGAAGGGAACAATGTACTTTGGCTGGTTGCGTACACGGCGTAGGTCGTCCGTGAGTTTATCGAGCGTTTTCGTTTGGTAATAGTGCGCCGCGACGGCTTCTTCGTTGGGAATGACGAGCGTGGCTTTCTCGTCACGCACAGCTTTCAATGCCTCTTCGAGACCAGGCGCCGCTTGTTCGTTTTGGAATTGATGGAATGATTGCTTGATCATGTACTCGGGATTGGCATCTTCGACGCGCAGCAAGTTCAAAAGCATGTTATAGCCCAAGTGAAACGTCGAAAAGAGCGGATCAGCTTGACCGTACAGGATTCCCTTGGCGACTTGCGGCTCCATCTTGTCGCTGAGCATTTGGATGACAATACCACGCGCATCGAGCGAACGACGAC
The DNA here is from genome assembly GCA_019828595.1 of Aphanomyces cochlioides. Taxonomy (NCBI): domain Eukaryota; phylum Oomycota; class Saprolegniomycetes; order Saprolegniales; family Verrucalvaceae; genus Aphanomyces; species Aphanomyces cochlioides. The sequence continues at coordinate 4,044,887 of JAHQRK010000002.1, read as the reverse complement.
CGGCGCGACCACTCATTTGAATGTATTCGCCTGACGTAATCCAGCGAAAATCGTTGCCGTCAAACTTGCGGCAATTGGTAAAGACGACAGTCTTCGCAGGCATGTTGAGACCCATGGAGAACGTTTCCGTCGCGAACAAACACTTGAGCAGCCCTTCGCCAAACATAATTTCGATCACTTCCTTGAGAATCGGCAGCAAACCGCCGTGGTGGATGCCAATGCCGCGGCGCAGAAGTGGCAAGATCGCGTCGACTTGAGGCAGCGACTTGTCGTCTTCCGACAAGGAATCCATGGCATTCTTGAAGACTTGGTCGACCATAGTCTTCTCCTCCTCCGAATTGAAGTCGAGCTTGGAAAGAAGGAGCGCATAGGCTTCGCACTCTCGCTTGGAAAAGCTAAAGATGATGACTGGGTCATATTGACGTTCCATGACGAGCTTGACGATTCGGAAGACGTCCGAGCCAATCTTTTTCTTGGGTCCAGCATTGTTTTTCTTGCCTTTGCCACCGCCGCTAGATTTTTCGGACTCTAATGGTGGCGCAGTAGTGGCACTCAGCGTCGCCATAGCTTTTTGAAAGTTGTCTTCACGAAATTTACCCTTCTCATCCACCACAAGATGGAGCCCGTCACCACCAGCGGGGAAAACATAATGCTGCAGCGGCGTTGGACGGTAATCCGTGTATACAACATGGCACGGTTGATGGTGAATATGACAAATCCAAGAGGCGAATTCCTTCGAGTTGGGAATCGTAGCACTCAAAAAGACAAAGCGAACCTTGTGCGGTAGCAAGATAATACTTTCTTCCCACACTACACCACGTTCCTTGTCACGCATGTAGTGGATTTCATCGTAAATGACCCAGGCAACTTCGCGCATGATTTCCGAACCGCGGTAGAGCATACTTCGCAAAATTTCTGTCGTCATGATCAAGCAAGTCGCGGTCGGATTGATAGTAATATCACCAGTCATCAACCCAACGTCTCCAAATTCTTGCTCGAGGTCGCGGTACTTTTGATTCGATAGAGCCTTAATTGGTGATGTGTAAATGACACGCTGCTTGTCTCGCAGCGACTTGGCAATAGCGTATTCAGCGACAGCAGTCTTACCAGCGGACGTATGCGCACTCACCAATACGCTTTCACCCGTTTCAATGAAATCCACGGCTTGTTGTTGGAAAGGATCCAATGTGAAGGGATATGTTTTGGCAGGTGCACGACCATGGGGAGGTGGCGTTTCATAGTTGGGTGGCAACGCCGAGAACGAAATCAAGTTCTTCTGCTGGGTTCCCGTCGCGACAACTGCTTGATCTTTTGGTGCAGTATCGACATGTTCATGTTGCACGACTTGAACTTGGATGCGTTTCGACGCCGGTTGTTCGTTTGTCGCCGCTTCAACGGGCTTTCTCTTGGAGGATGACGCTTCTTTTGCGCTCACAGATGATAATTGAGCTTGTTCTGCCGCCGTGAGCGTCTGCTTGTCGTCAAAAGCGCCAAACAAGTCGAGGTCATCCATGCTGCCTGTCCCCGCGCTCTTTGAGATTTACCAAATGACAAGTGATTGGTGCAAAGCAAAAGGCGATTTTTCCCAAAAAATCATGAAAATATTTTGCAAAATTACAGAAAAGCAAAAAATTTCAGAGTAAAAAATACACTCAAAATTCATAATAATATATCTAGACCGAGAAATTGACCCATACTCCAGCACGCAAAGCGGTCCTAGTACCATCAGCTACAGTAGAAAATCTCGTATATGACGCTAGTTTCTCCGGTTGCAAGCTAGGTACACAAGGATTTATCACAGCGATGAATACAATTTTAACTTATTTTAAAACCGATTCTGTTTTCTATTTTTTATTTTTTAAAGTTTGAATAGACAGGACACGATGGCGGCAATGCGATCTCGGATGCGCCGAGAGATCGAGATGCTGGAAAACGACCCTCCTCACGGTATTTCTCAACTAAAAGAGCGTGAAATATGAATTTCTAAGGGATTTGTGCATGGCCCAAAGGCGACAGGCTCGACGAGCTTGAAGCACGTAAGTTATACCAGTTTCAGCTCCGTCTTCTGACCTTTCGCTCGAAGAGATTCAAGGACCAGAGGGCACACCGTACGAGAAAGGAGTGTTTCTTCTGCAAATCACAATTCCAGAGAGGTATTCGCCTTTTTCTCTGAATGGATTATGCTCTGGCATGACATAGATATCCATTTGAACCTCCAAAGGTTCACTTTGTGACACCAATTTACCATCCCAACATTGACAATGCCGGGCGGATTTGCTTGGATACACTGAAAATGCAACCAAAGGTAATTCTCTCTTCAAATATTTCATGCTTTAATGGATTGAGTAGGGTTCGTGGATGCCATCGGTCAACTTGTCAACACTGTTGACCACGATTCGGCTTCTCATGGCTGAACCCAACCCAGACGACGGCCTCATGCCTGAAATTGTACAGCCTCTGAATTGTCAACTGGCTTATTTTGCTTATCGGCACCATAGACGGACCTCTATAAGCAAAACCACGACCTCTTTGTATCTCGAGCGACAGCTATGACTGCTCAACATGCACAAACCAATGCCATGCGTGCTCCCCAAGCAGCGTCGAAAGCGCAAGACGAATCCAAAGAAGAAGATTCAGATGACGACAACGAATCTCAAAAATCATCTCAATCTTCAGCCAGCAGCGACAACGAAGTCGAACAAAGCGATCTTGATGATCAAGACGACGATGGAGACGACACATCTCTTCCCAAACGACCGCGGTATGAATAACACGGCAACAAAATCTCCACAGTGCATCACCTTACTTGTCTTTGGCTGCTCCATTCCCCTGAAATTCTGCGTAGCGCTCTCTCTCGTGACCACCTTTCCCGGCATGCGCATCGTTTGTCCATGGCGATATATTTACATTTCCCCTTGAAACCTTTCTTGTCAACGCAACAAACATCGTCAATCGCCGCATACTCCGCGATTCTTTAGCCATCAAGCAACTCGTACATTTGTCAATTCGTTCAGCGAAAGTCACCACGTTCACCGCACTGAAAATTTTAAAAAGACGGCCACCCGATGCTCCGCTCAATTCTTGTCGATGGTGCAAAGACTCGACGCCGTTCGTTGGTGCATTATTGGCTGGATGCAGATCCTTCTATCCAATGCTAAAGATAACTCTGGGTTTGATTCAAAACCACAGCGGCAAAACGAGCAGCAGCAACAGCTCCACTTGTCAAGATGGAGGCGTTGTTTCACATCTAAATCAGGCTGAGAGATCTGTGCAAAATGAAACGAAAAGCCTGTTACAATTAATAATTTATTGGTAGAATTTCTTCTATATCATACATATCTTAATCCTAAAACCTGTATAATCTTATATCGTACTTTACAAGACAATCTATTTATAGTATGGCACAACCGCCGAAAGGGGCATTGGAGAAAGGCTACCCGCCCTCAGAATTGAATTAACTCTATCGACAGCAACCAAGGAATCATGGTAAGCCGCCCCTCGACGAGATGTTTCATCTCATGACGGCGCTTGTGTCTGTAGGGATGCGCTCACTCGACCCCCGCGACGAACTCCAACCTTTTCACTAATTGGACGGCCACGGAAGCAGACAATGCGTCGCCGTGCCCGTTTCTAAACGCGATTGCCAACCATGGCCTCGTTCCTCGCACGGGTATTACGTTTGACAAGCTCAAGGAAGCGCTAGCAAACCTCCAACTTGACGAACGACTGCAGAAAGTGTTGACAGGCTCGATCGCCCAAGAATTGGCCACCGAAGTCGAAGGCGTGAAACAATTGTCCCTTTCCCAGCTCAGTGCACACAACGCCATCGAACACGATGCGTCGCTCACACGCCAAGACGCTGCCCTTGGCGACTCGGTCAAGTTGGATCCTGAACTCTTGTCGGCGTTGGTTGCCTTGTCGAGCGATGGCCAATATTTGACCAAAGCCCACCTCGGCCACTACCGCTCGATCCGTGAACAACACAGCAAGACACACAACTCGAGCTACACGTTCGACTCGAAGCAGCAAGCGTTTGCATACTTGGAAGCGGCGTTGCTCCTCTTGGTATTGCGTGACAGCACGGGCAACATCCGCATCGACTGGCTCAAGATGGTCTTTGAGCAAGAAAAGCTGCCGATTGAGCTTGGATGGGAAGTCCGATCAATCACGACGGAAGAAGTGCTCGTCGCGATAGGTGATCTCAAGGGCGAAAAGTTTGAAGAGACCATTCTTGAACAACTCTACTAAAACTCCAATATCCATCCTCTCTTTCTATACCTTTTCTTGCTTGTCTTCCTTCTCGCCCCGCAAATGAGCGCCTTGCGTCTTCAATGCCGTGTCATTGAGAGATGGCCGAGTCGCAATCCAGTAGAGGGAATTCGCACGTGAGTTGCCGTCGTCAAAATCTTTCAGCGACTGAACTTCAGCCCAGGCGGTGTGCGGATCAATGATCGCATGATCCAAGTACGTGTAGCCTTTCCAAATCTCATCCATGGGCGACACGGTGCGATTCAGAGCTTTCGCAAGGATTGGGTATTCTTTCTCGACATACGGGCGCGAGGCAAATGTCTCGGTGATTGGGGTGAATGGGATCAAGTTGATCAAGTGCATGTGCTCAACTTCTGGTCCAAACCAAGTGGCATACGTAACTTTGGTCGATCCAATTTGGCCCGTCATTTGGTTGGGAGCGTAAATGGAGCCATAAATTTCTTCCTACATGGCGAGAAGATGACCGTCAAGTTGATACGATCTACAGGAATAGCGTACCGATGTCTGCCAGTAAGTTGTGGCAGCTCGACTTTCCAAAGCAAGTAAATGACGCCCCATTTGCTCCACTTGCTTCATTTGAAGTGCTTTTCCAAGGAGATAAACACCGTAGTAGGCATTTATTGCCTCCGAGACACTCTCTTGTGACTTGCCGCCGTCCAAAACGTACACCCCACTTGCAAACGAATGGCCATCAAACCATGAAAAATGTCGCGCCAGTGGGAAATATGGGCTAGAAAGGAATTTATTCATGTGATCTAAGTTCGCAGAGACGTACTCATCAGGATTGTAGTTGGAAATGTCACGAACAATCGACATGAGCACAGCGCGATGCCGCATGACGAATTCAGGTCGGTACTTTGCAATCACCGCGGCCGCATAGATGAAATAGCCATAGTGAAAATGCTAGAGTGAGGGTAAGTTTGGAACTTAATAACTACGTGACGTACATGATCGTTGTACCATCCATTTCCAAAGTCAGTCATCCAAAAGACACCACGGAGTCCCTTGACAGAACACACACCACCCCAAACGGTATCATAGACAAAGTAATCAAAGTTGGCACCAACAAACCAGGGGAGGAGCCAATCTTCGAGCTGATCCAGCAAGGTCGTGATACCTTGGTTGAGTTCGTCCGCAATCAAGATCAGTCGAGCGTGTCGTGCGACTTCTTTGCCAAAGAAATAAGGATCCAAAGCCACAGGAGACAAAGTGGAGTCATTCTTCAATGCGACAAGAAGTGGTTTGATCGCTTCGGTTGCAATCCTTCGTGGCGCGTGGAAGCCGACATCTGTCAAGGTATCGGCCATTCGCCATGAATTACCAACCACAAATGTTAGATTGCCTTTGATGGCACGATGGCCCATAGCACCGAGGATGCGACCCGGAGCAGTTGAGGCAAATGGACCAGGAGAACGTGCTGAATGCAAAACCACAGACAGATCGGTGGTGCTATGGTCGTCTTGCAGCATTGAAGCTACGTGGTGAGGATTTGCAAGCATGAGCAGGGTTGTTGTGCTGAGATCCGACTCGGGTGTCATCGCGACGGTTTTCCAGGTGAATTCGAGAACGCCAGTCGATGTGTTCGAGGACATGGAAACGGCAGATGCTACAGGCACGATCGAGGCGTGCTCACGCAGAATATCCGCGACCGTCGAGTTATGATAAGGCACAATTGCAGCGCGAACAATCCCTAAAACAATTACACAGTGATAACCACTATCCACCACGTGGTACCTGAGAAGGATGGCGTTTGGACTGCAAACGCGGTTGTGTTGACTTCAACCGTGACGTTGTGTGGAAAGAAGACAAGCCATTGCTGCGTCTTGCCTCTTTCGATTTGGGTCACGAGATTAAAAGCTGAAGCAGTCACGATTGGTGATGTCGTCGACGTGACATTTTGTCCATTGCAACTCAGCATGACGAAGTTCGTCGTGGTCAAGATGGGCGACGAGTTGGAATAGTTGAAAGTCATGTATGGCGATCCGCGCGCCAATATGGCAGTAAATGTCGTTGCATTTTGCTCATCGCGGTACTCAAGATGCACTGTCAAGGGGTCAAACCCAACAACTTCTCGAGAATGGCTTGGTTCGACTGTGCCAAACGTCATATCGGCGCTGAAATATTCTTCAATCTTGCTGGGCTCTTCCACCCGTCGGTCATCACCATACGAAACCTAGATGGCCCACCATACAAAACCATCTTTTGTTTCCAGTTGTACCTGCACGACGTGGGGCCAACTCGAAATCGTATATGGGGTCAGCGTCACTTGTCCCGCACCAGTGTTTTGTCCATGGGAATCGCTAATGAGGAGGTTGGTCCACCATGCATTCGTTGGGATTGGATGTTTCAGCAATTCAGGCGCAATTAGCTGGGGATGGATCAAATTCGAATCCTTCTCAAACGGCGGTTCCATCGTATCATTTGTCCATGGGGCGAGCGGCACATCCGGAATGAATCGGCGCGGGGTTTTATACGTCGCCCACCAATACACGGCAAATCCAACGACGACCGCCAAGGCAACACTGCCTGCGAGCCAGAAAGTGCGGCGCTTCCTCTTCTTGGGCAGCAACGGACTTGACTCGTTGAGCATCGCGCACTTCTTCAACTGATCTCCAAAGGATTTTCCATATCAACAATATCCGGATAAATTACCTTATTATCCGGATAAATTACCTTATTATCCGGATAAATCATACATAGTTGAAATTTGTATGCTCTGGTGAATTCCATATCCGGATAAAATGAAAGTTGAGGCTGTGAACGGATTGTTCAACTTGCGCGCAATTCGGCAAGACAAAAGAAAGGACGGAGCAGTGCAGAAGAGACGAAATCAGTCGAAGGAAACGTCGAAATGGAGCGCGATCGGTTGCGCGAGGCATTATGCGAACGATTCCGCTGTTGACTAAATAGTTGAATCCACCTCTTCGACCCCCTAAAAGAAGGAATGGATGGAGGAATCGGTCAACCAGTTGGTTGAAGTTGGAGAGTACATATCATCGAGTTATTTGAACAGAGGCCAAGAAGTACCGCCGAGGACGTGCGCGCTTGAACACTAAATGGGATTGTTTGGCACGATGCAACGAGGTTGGTGTGATGCGATGGTGATATCTCCCAAGCATGGCAACTAGATCTGTCGCGGGATTGTGTATCGTCGCGTGAAGATACGCTTTTCTCGAACAACCTTCAGTGCGACGCTCGAACAGAAACCGAACCACGTCGATGTGACCATTTCTTGCGGCACCGTCCATAGCATACGTGCTGCACCCTTCCGTTCGATGGGTGTGAAGAAACTCGACAATGGCCAAATGACCGTGTGAGGCAGCGAAATCCATCGCAATTGAGCTGCAGCCTTCAGGTCGATTGAAGTGCAAGAACTTGACAACATCGACATGGCCGTTACGAGCTGCATAATCCATGGCACGGTGTGTGGTGGCTTCAAATCGATGTGCGTGGAGATATTGCACCACTTGAAGATGGCCAGCTTCAGCAGCACCTTCGATCGCCTTTTCGGTGCACCCTTCTTGTCGATTTTCGTGGAGAAAGACTACCACGTCGAGATGGCCATGCGTGGCTGCAAAATCCATTGCGCTTCTTGAGCACGGAAAATGTTGATTGTGGAAATGCCGGACGAGGTCAATGTAGCCGTGTCTTGAAGCACAATCCATGGCTTCTGAAGTGACCAAGTATGGTCGACACTGAACAAGTCGTTGGATGCTGGCAATGTCACATCTTGCAATGGCTGCATGAAGGACAAAGCGAACGTCGGCAAGCGACGTGATGAGCAATGGGGCCAAAAACTTCAGGCTTGCAGATGGCGCTTTCATCGCCAATTTCCAGGCCGCATAGCGCGGAAGCAGATCAAGGTACAAGCCATCTTGGAACGACGCAATACAGCGAAGCAGGCTTGGATTGGACACAACTTGCAACGAAGCATCAGCAGCAGAAGAAGCGTCGCACGCCATGAACCTTGCAAGCCGTGAGGAGAAAATTGGAAATGGATCCGGCGACGGTTCAAGCGCTCCCTCCGGATAATTTATTTCCGGATGACTTGGAACGGTTTCATGGATCTAAAAATATCGCGAGAATGATGATGCTCTAAGAAGATGGCGACGTCAGTTGCGAATTTCACGAGAGATGCATAGAAGACCAGTCAAAGGAGGAACAGGATGGGACTGCAAGGCGGAAGGTGCCAAAGCTGCCGGCCTTTACTACGAGATTGCCAACGTTGGCAAAGTTGTTGAAGCGTCCAAGAAACGTATTACGTGGCGCATCAAAATGGAAGAAGGCAAGGAATATGAAATTTCGCTCACGCATTCAATTGCAAGTGGCAAAAAGGTGCTGCGTATCGACGGTATCGTCACATATCAATCGTCATCGGTACTACAATTCGACGATTTTGAGAGTTCTTATGAATACCCTTGTAGTTTAGTTTGGGCGACTGGGACTATTGCTTCAACCTAGGCAACCACGTCATTCACATCCTGATCAAACCATCCGTGGAACTCAACGATAGCTACGGTACACACTTACCTCTTCCTCGCTTTCACAACTTTGATGTAGATTTGATTGTTGATGGCATTTCGTTCCGTCGGCTTCCAGAAGATGTTATCAAGCCCAAGACCGAACCTGTTGTCCACCGCAGCAAAAAAACCTTGAGTCGTGAACCATCTGCTTCAGATATGAGTGCTTCTGGCTCATGGGAATGCACTGCATGCACTCTTATCAATGAAAAACCCTTGGCACCAGTATGCGAAGCATGCGGTGCCCCCAAACCAAAATTTGTAAAGCAGCCATCAACCAAAGCTATTGAACACGTACGTCCCGTCATAGCACGCTTGATTGATGACTTCCTCCACAGAAAAACTCTTCATCCAGCTTTAACGCGTTCGATGCACCTTCTGCTCCACCATCAACTTCCTCTTGGGTTGCTTTCGATGCAACTTCTTCGACCACGGATCCATTTGCTGCAAACGCATATGCTCCACCACGAAGCAATCCTCCGCAACAAGCGGAGAATATTGCATCGATGCTACATGGCTTAGACTTCAACTACACGCCACCACCGCAACCACAGCCCACTGAACCTGCGGTCGCTGAACCCGTAGCAGAACCAGCTGCGTCGTTGCAACCCCAGAGAGATCCGTTGTGGGACGCCTCCATCGTCGACTTGAATCTAAACCCCGAATCCAAGCTGCAACCACTGAAGAGCACGAAGAGCATGCAATCAATGGAGCAAGCTCGCTTGGCGACTGCTGGATCTGCCAAACAACTTGTGATGACCCCTCCCCAACCCCCTCCAGTCTACTCGACCTTTCAACCACCACCTGCCTATCAACCCTCGGGCTTTCCCCCGCAGCAGCACATTGTCGCTCCACCCATGGGCGGTGGAGCCCAATATGCCACGTACAACATGAATATGGGCATGGGCGTCCAACCACGTGTCCCACAACAGCAGTTCGTGATGAACATGACCAATGTGCCACCACCAGTCAAGACGAACAGCGCTCGCCCTAACCTTGCCGACCCATTCGCAACTCTATCTTAGGTGTAACGAGAATGCAATCGTATATTGATGACAATGACGGCGATGGTTATGGAGATTAAAGTAGCATTTGAAATAATTATCTAAATCTATCAAAGAAGTTTAGGAATCCACTTCCATGTTGGATGATCCTGGCTGCGACGAAGCCGCCGCAAGGGAGGCTGCATGAGCAGAGTTGGTGGTCTCTCGCCTTGGTCCAGATTGACCCATCATGGCCATGTACATGGCAGTTTGCATGACGGAATCGCCGACGGGAATTTCAGTAAACATGCGCTCCGTCCCATCAAGGATTGAAATGAGTTGTGGGTAGTTGGCAAATGGCGACTGGTTGACCATCTTGCGCATATATTTCGTGCGTGTGTTGTGTCCTGTCATTTTGTCGTGCTTCTTGAGAATCTTCGAGAAGCCTTGATAGTTGGTCACGGCGTAGTTTTCGAGCTGGATGCACTCGCCGTAGAAATGGACGCACGCGACCATGAGACGCTTTGCGTCGATCTCATCCACCTCCGACTTTTTCTTCATCTCCTTGAGCACGGATTGCAACTGCTGGAAACGAAACAAGTATCGCTTCTCTTCAGCCACGTAAAAGCACGCAAGCTTACGTAGCTGGTCGCGCAGCTCCGTGAAAAAGTCGATCTCTTCTTGGTTCTGCGTCAAATCAACTTCACGGTCCGTGTCTTGGCTCGTGCGCGTGGGCGAGGTTGCTTTGTTGTGCGTTTTCACCACCGCCTTGATACGTTTCTTCAACGCCTTGTAATTCATCCAAAATGGACCCCATTCTGGGTTCGATTGATTCACAGCATTGAGAAGCTCCTTGCCAAACTTCATCGCCGCGACCGCCGCCAAGAAAATGTCTTGATGCTTCCCAAATGCTTTTTGCTGAAGATGCGTTCAATTCGTGGTCTCTCGGGAGTTAGCTGAGAGATTCTATGCGTGAATCTTGAGCCCTAACCACATAAAATCATTCCGAATATTTAAAATAAATTTGAAGCTATATACGTATTTCAAGATCTAATTAAATATTTTATTAAAATATATGTTCCAATTAAATCACACATTAAATAAACGTATTTCATTGGCTTAAATTCAAATAAATATGAAAATAATGCAATTTGATTTGAAAATTATGGAAATTTCTACCAATGATATGCATGGTTCTCAAATACTAGTAATCTCCAACATGATCCACATGCTGACTCGATGGCACCTTTGTGTGGATGGCCTGGAGTCTCTCCTCTTCGTGAGTTATCTTGGTCGCGCTTAGCGCAATCTTTGCCTTGGTCGCGTCAACCTCACTCAGGCCCGGCTTCATTCCTAATACTAGTACGTACTGCAGTGCACGATGAGTCTACTGTATGCTTGACGTGCTTGGGACAAACTGTAAATCTAGAAACACTGCAGCATACACGTGAACTGGCTTTTGATGACCAGTCTTTCACCACATCACAAAGAGCTGGCTCGAGTTGGCATCCAACAGCAGAACTCCTTGCATTGGACAGGCTTCGTCTGCTCGGAAGTCGGTCCTTGAAACGAATTTACATGATCCGGATAATATATTTTTATCCGTATAGTAGAAAGGACGGTTTTCGCGCACTTTTTCATTTTCTTTCAAATCAACATGCAATCTAAGCCCCGTCCATTGTCGCGCCGTCGGTGCGTCGAAGGAACTCCAGGCGGGTGGAACTACCCTGAGGTTTTACGTACGCATTGACGTCTTCAATAGCTTCTTCTTCCTCATCGCTCCAAGCATCCATAACCTGAGGCGTTGTCTGGACTTCAGGCACCTTTTCCCAGCCTCGACCAACAGGTAGCTGGACGTTTCGATCGACATAGACGCGAGCACGTCGTGTCTGTCGCTTGGGGCCTTGTGATTCTTCAAGGAGTGTCTTGGACAAGGATTCAAGTGGCAATGCTGAATTTGGTTGTTTGTACAACGATACAAATCGTTGTGGTTCTTGATCCCTCGATTCAGACTTGAGGCCGTAAAAGACTGCCAGTTCGTGAATCATACGTCGCTACAATAAGCACTATGAGTCTCTGAAAAATTGAAAATGCACCATACCTGTTCCCGAGGCATGGCCTTCAAGTGTGCACTGAAGCATGAGCGATCGTTCATCATGTCTTCAATTTTCTTTTCCACAGCTACAAGAGTGCGGAACTTTTGGCGACCCCAGTCCTTGAGTTCTTGAGAATACTGTGGCCGAAGCTCTTTCTCCAATGCTTCCTCAGTCTTTGGACCTTTTCCAAAGGCTGCAGCCAACTGGGCATTGCGACTCAACATGGCTCGTGGCACTGATGGTGCCGGGGCTGCAGCTGGGCGAATTGTAGGTTGTGGCCGTGCCACAGTTGGAGCAGGCCGAGGTGGCGTTGGCATTGGCACTGGTGTCGTAGCTGGGAGGGCTGGAAATTCTTCTTCCTGGCGAGCTGGGGTCGGTGGTGGTCCGACAAATTCCCAGGTGTCATCTCCAGACGACATGACGTGGGGTGCTCCTTCTTCTGTGGTCCGGCGCACGGTAAATGCAACACGCAGTCGATTGTCGTGTGTTCCATGAAGAGTAAACATATGAGCTTGGTAGTCGATATCGTTGCCGAAGACAACGAATCCTTTGGCAATGCTAATCGCAAGGAGTGAACAAGCAAGTCAAGCCACAGCATCATACCATGACGGCTCTTCGCAGAAGAAATGCTCACGTCGAAAATGTGATTCCAAACTCTTGCTACAAGACAATCAATATCCAGTGGAGCAGGCTGAAAGACTTACTAGTTGCGGTAGTAGCGGTGTTGGTTCTCAGGGCAAAGATGGCACTTGAAGTGGTCGCGCTCAAGATGGATATGGAGCTCAACGTCGCTGTAGTATCGAATATGACAAAATTCGCACAGTGGATGTCGTTCGCGCGCAGTCGTGGCCGATACAATGCTTGTTTGATGGGCCATAAGTTCCTTCATACTGTACAATCGATGCTCGGCGATGAAAAAATGCTGATGTTGGACGCACAAGTCGCAGAAGTATGTTGCATGCGCGTTTTCCATGTGTAACTGGAGATCTTCAAGGAGACGGTACTTGACTCGTTTGGCCTTTGGGCATCGTCGGCAAATATATTCGCGGCGCGCAACGAGCGTTTCATAATGTGCTGGGCATTGGCTGAAGAACATTTCGGATCGATCGTCTAAGATGACACCAGGACCACCGGTGTCTCCCCAGATTCCAAAGCTCGCGTATGGCGCGGCTGTGTCAGTGACAATGACTCGTGCATTGGGTTGCTTGCAGATAGGACAGTTGAGATCTTTCATGAGCATACGCATTCGCATCGAGCATGTGCTACAAATACCAGCGTGGTTGCATTCACCGATCGCATGGAATTTGAAAGGTTCTGCGCACACCAAGCACAACTCTGCCGAAGCTTTAGTTTCTTCGTCCAAGTCATTCTCCAAGTTGTCAACTTCTGGAGGTTGTGAAGCTGGTTTACCGCCACGGCGATGAGGACCGCGCGTACGATTTGGTGGACTCTTCTTTTCAGTCGCAGTGCCTGCCGATGCAGAAGGTTCATTTGTCAGGCGGCCTCGCACACGTTGGTTGTTGTGTTGTCGTCGAGGTTTCTTCTCTTGTGTATGTTGTTGTGGCGTGAATTCATCTGCCGTAGGACGCAACGAGGAGCTTGCAGGGGCAGACTGCACTTGAACAGGTGAGGGAGCAGCGTTTGAGGACGCCGATTGCTTCTTCCTTCGCGTTCTGCTACGTCCTGTCTCCGTCGTCGGGGCTGATGACATGAGGGCTCTTTCTGGCCAAATCGAAAATTCCGTCCATTGAGGAAAAGAAGACCAACACTCACAATAACATCATTCGTTGGCGCCAAATTCCACGAGAAACCTACTGGGCGAAAGATCAACGTCAGGACATCCGAAGGACGGGAAAGGACAAGACGGCATGATACAGAAAGTCTAAAGAATCAATGATATGGAGGTTAGTCTGGAGGTAAGCAGGGTCAGTTCTCCAAGTGAGTCTCCAGGCCTTCGTGCTGCGTTTTCAGGGAGAGTCGAGAACGTTACAGGAAGGGTGAAAGTGATACAAAGTGACAATGGGAAACTCTTGAGGCGCTGTTGACGTGGTGCTGGTGTCGATAAATGCCAAGGCTTTGAGCAAGTCTTTGGGTGCATCGAGACGTAGGACGAAATCTGGGAGAAAGCTTGTAGGCAGAATGGAAAAAGACATGCACTTATCACTGGACTGACAATTGTGTGAGAAGTCGAAAGACAATACACACGTCTTGCCGTCATTACCATAGAGAGAGAAGAGTGCAGGGAGCGACATGTTGATCCAATCGAACACTCAAGACGATATAAAGAGAAGTTCTGACTACCTCAAAGGACTACCTTGAAGATTGAGTCCAAGATTACACCGAGTGCTCTCAGTACAGAATTATTAGTCTAGCCGAGTTGCAATGGTTGACGCTCTTGAATCAAGCAGACACGTCAGAGTAAGAAAGTGTTTATATTACGATCGATTAATGTAATGCCACAGCCATGCTCCGTACTCATTATTGAAGCGGAAGAATACGCAAGGATGCGCCATGGCCGCGAGGGTGTCCAAGCTTCGCGCAACAGTCTACAGAGCTCTCTGTGAGTTGAAAATTGTCGAACAGTGTTTACCATATCCAAGTCATCCAGCGAGGCATTGGGATTCACAAACCTACCACAATTGAGAGGTCAATCAGCCAGATGACGACTGAGCACAGTACATTGACATGCGAAGAAGTGTAAGGACATCAGCGCGAGTACCACATGTCTTGGGTAACCTCGCCACGGCATCCCGTACCACATTGAGTACCGTCACTTGCGGCGCAACTTCTGGCAAGAGAATCGTCGGTTGGTCCAGTGGTGCCACAATTATTGGGGGAAAGCAAGGTCCAACGACAGTTTGGAAACCCGACTCGGCATCAAAATACCTATCCCAACCATACATATCTCAAGATTCACGACCACAACGTACACAAATGGCTGATGGGGATGTTGATACCGCTGCAATTCTTGCTGCTGGAAGGGTTCCCGTGTCAAGAAGTAATCGCGATGCAGTGGACGCTATCAAGAAAATTACCCCAAATCTAAAACAACGCCTACATGAGCAGCCTTAAGAGTAAAAGCTGGCAGTGGCGATGATTGGGCTTGCAGTGGCCTTTGTGGTGCTGTGCTATTGTGCATTGTTTTGGGTTTCTTATCTGCAGCAGCACCGTCAAGCTCTCGAAGACGTTTTCGAGCCATTTGCAAGGTCGATCTACAAGATAAATGAGGTTTCAAATCTTGGCAATCTTCAACTCCAATGGTCCCATAGAAGGCACTTCATGAAATGGCATGCGAAAGAGTCGCTCGAGGAAGAGTAGACGCGTCATTGTTTCAGATGGCTCTAGGAACCCCAGTTAATCAAAATCAAGTATACGGTCGGGCGTACCTTCACCATCAAGATTACGCCAGGTAAATGCGTTTGTCTCAACATTGTGCACAACAAATGGAACATCCCATTCGGTCAATGGAGTCTCAGACGATGAAGTAGGTCGGCTCAAGAAGAGCAACGCGCTGTGGAGGTAATCTTCGCGCTCCATATCCTTAGGAATTTCTAGCAGAAATTAGTGCAACAGGCGGTGATAGAGGTACCAGTCGTTGAAGGAATGGCAAGCGGCGAATTGGATTGAACATGGCTCCAAATAGCTGACAGAGTGGAAGCCCCAGAGTGTAAGGCGGCTTGAATTGCCAAGAAGAACGAGTGTTCAATATCATCCACAGCTTCTTTGACAGTCGGAACCGCTGGAATATCAATCTACAGTAGCGTGTACGGCAAAGAGAACCACCAGGCAATGATTACTACCTCGGGATTTAGCGCTAGTTCGTCGGCGGGAAGCACTTGCTTCAAGTACTGTGCACGATGCTGGACGATTGACTCCATGAGCTGCTTGGTATATGTACGCATTTGTCGATCAAAGGCTGCTTTATCCGCTGCACGTTTCGCGTCTCGTTCTGCACTTGGGAACCGAAAATGCGTCAGTGGATTGCCAAAGTGGAAGTTCAAGCCGCGAAAAAGTTGACGCAAGTTCTCAGCCGCGGCGTCGTCTGCAGAGAGACCCCACCACCCTTCCAACGGCGGCAGTTCCTCAACAAGCGACTGCTTCTCCTCGATAGTGAGTCCGTCCCAAGCATCCACAGGTAAGCAAGACAGCACATTGATTGCTTGATCTACGTTTCTTAAGAGTCAGTCCTCTCGTCGTCAAAGACAAAACAACCATCAGCTGTGGCGGCATTCAAAGGAGCAATTGAAGGAGGCGCTATCGAGACGAGCTCTATATATCACCACAGAATGAAAAGACTGTCATTGATATCATGCGTACTAGGTACTCGTGAGCGAAAAGGCTGCGTGAGATCCACATCTGGATCGGTGGCGTCGCCGCGAAATCCCATCTTGGGCCACGAAATTTAGGGCTTTTCAAGAAAAGACAACCCTAAATTTCTTTTAATCCTTTGAAGTTCTTTTAATGAAAAGAAACCTTCTTAAACTTAAATAAGAACAAGTCAAGTGTGTTTATTTCCCTCAGTGAAGAACACACATAAAGAGCCCAACTATGGCATGGCAATATCCTCTTGAGTGCAGCTTTTGTGGATTCCCCTGTGATACAAGACCTCTGGGAGTATGGATGGCTGACTCCACCTGCCCATCTGAGACAGTTGCGCCCTCATACAATCATTCTTTCAAATAATTCGAAAAAGAATGTAATAATATTGCATTTCCAAAAAATATAATATTTTATACTTAGAATTACTATGTAATACTTTTAGAATTCTAATTTTTTGAATTATATTCGGAATATTTTGTGACATACATTTTGTATCGTGGACATGACACAGAAAAGTTTCAACTGACAGTGAATTTGATTCTTCGCAAGCAGAATCTCATTTTTCAATTTTCCATCCTTCCATCATGTGCGACGACCTTTGCAGTGCGATGCTTTGCGGCGCCTTGTGCGGCTGCTGCTGTGCCGCTGCGGCTGAGGAAGACCGTCGATATTACCAACAACAACCTGTTATAGTTCAAACTGTCCAACCTGTCGCTGTGTACCAGCAGCCTTATACTCAATATCAAGGCCAAGCTTATCCAGTCCAATACGTCCAGGGGACAGACGGTCGTTTCTATCAGGTCAAATAAGTGTCAACCGCGCTCGATCCAAGCGTACGGCCGGGCTCATGATCTCTCCTAACTTAAGCAATTAATTTACTCTTGTGCAATATACAAACGATTGATGCATCCCACCGTACAGTGTAGTACTAGTTCGCTTTCCTGAATAACAAGGTATCGTTTTGAAGCTTGTTGACGTTTGTTGTATGCGCTGCACTATTTGAGCTCTTGTCCAAGATTATCCTCTATATTGCATTCATGGAGTCACCGTCGACTCAATGATATTTTGAATCAACCAACTTCTTCAGCCGCTGCAAATTTAAGTGCTCATGAGGCGACGTGCACATTCCTACTCCATTTCCACGAGACAACAAGCCCAAACACTATCCGTTTTGCATCAAAGAATCCTCCCTCGCCGTCAAAATGGACATTTGACATTTGTGTGAATTTCGTGTCCAACACCAGACTGAAAGTATACAAATGACCATATTATTATCGATTTGATACAAATTTTGGGTTGGTGCTCAATCTAGCAAACCGATCCCATAGATTTCATTGGCTGATTCGAAAAAAAGTACGTCAAATTAGTCGAAATTTTTCGATTATTAGCCAATCAAATGGCTTAAAACAAATTTGGAACGATTGAACAAACCGCGCCTACAAGCATCCCCACCGCTGCAGGCTACTTTTCGATGGCTATTTTAGACAAGTCTAGATTCTAGGCAGGCAAAAATAGCTTTTTTGTGTCGATTTCACACAGGTCGTAGTTTCAAGACTTGCTAAAGCCAGCATGCCTTCACCTGCAAGCCTTGTTCATCTCTCGGAGTGCGATACTCCCTTGGACAGTCGACAGGACTGATCTCTGGAACGTCCAATTGCAAGGCATATGAAAACGACGCTTTGGCGTCGGCTTACGGTGCTGTGTCCACTGATCCAGCAATGGCGACTGATCAACACGCTGGCACCTTGTGGGAGAAAGTTTTCCAACATTTCCAGTCCAATATCCCACGAACAACGCGATCTGCAAGTGGACTACAGTCACGTTGGAGCAACCCAATCCAAAAAGACGTCAATAAGTTTGTTGGTATTCTCTCTGCAGTTCTTCGAGAATATCACAGTGGCTGGCAGTTTGGGGATTATGTTACTCTAGCCAAGCAAAGGTTCGCAGAGAAGAACAACCACAAACAGTTCAAATTTGAAAGTGTTTACAATATCCTTAATAAGCGCTTGCCAAAATACTCAATCAATGTTGACACACTCGAGAGAAATGTACTTTCTGTCTGGAACTGTAGAATGCTAAATGGATGTCTAATATTAGCATGTCGTTTAGGTTTCTGGCTATTTTCTAGCCATGGCTAGAATCTAGCATCGAACCGGTGGCAAAACCGAAAGGCAAACTTTTGTCACGATACATGCTAGAATCTAGGTTTAGCCTGCAGCGGTGGGGATGCTCTAATTGGGAAATTTCCCCAAAAAGCACAATAATTTCTTTTTCTGCATTTTTTGTCAAAGTCAAATAGACAAACATGATGGACACGACACGAAAAGTTTCATCTGAATTCCAGTCGATGCAATGGGTTTACTCCAAGCAGTCTCATTATTCAATTTTCCGTCCTTCCATCTCATGTGCGACGATCTTTGCAGTGCGATGCTTTGCGGTGCCTTGTGCGGTTGCTGTTGTGCTGCTGCGGCTGAAGAAGACCGCCGATATCACCAGCAACGACCTGTTATCGTTCAAACTGTCCAGCCTGTCGCGGTGTACCAGCAACCTTATACTCAATGTCAAGGCCCAGCGTATCCAGCGCAATACGTGCAGGGAGCCGACGGTCGCTTCTATCAAGTCAGATAATTATCCTCCGCGCCAAGTCCAATCCTGCCAACCCTACTAAAATAACTTAACTTATTTACTCTGTGCAATATACAAATGGTCGATGCGTTGCTCGTGAGCTCAACACAATACCGTCGAATAGTCCAGACACTGGCAGTCTAGCAATTGTCTACACTACAGCACTTGAGCAATTTACTACCATAAACATGGCGAAAAACACAATCCTGCGTCCCGATCAAGTTCGCTGCCACAATCGGCGTTTCTAGCAGACCGCGAGTTCGAGAGCTAATCATATTGCGAGCGTCATCCTACTCGTTTTCTAAGTCACAACAGAGCCATCCCCCACCTTTTAGCGGTTGAACAACGCGTAAACCTTTGCAAAACACAAGCGAACAGCGATATGAACCCACTGGGACATTTGAAATTTATGCGAATTTTCGTGTCCAACATGACAAGTCAAAATAGTTTTTTCATCAGGCAGCATACAAACTACTATATAAAATTATTTTTCAGTGTATTTTCGCCTTGGAATCGACTCACGCCAAATGTTTCCATGGACATGACCTGAAAAGTTTTGTCTGAATTTTCCCACTTGGTTTACTCCAAGCAGTCTCATTATTCATTTTACCTTCCTTCTATCTCATGTGCGACGATCTTTGCAGTGCGATGCTTTGTGGCGCCTTGTGCGGCTGTTGCTGTGCTGCTGCCGCTGAAGAAGACCGCCGATATTACCAGCAACAACCTGTCATCGTTCAAACCGTTCAACCTGTCGCGGTGTACCAGCAACCTTATACTCAATGCCAAGGCCAAGCATATCCAGCGCAGTACGTGCAGGGAGCTGACGGTCGCTTCTATCAAGTCAGATAATCATCCTCCGCGCTATATGCAAAGCCTGGATCCCCCCCCAGCTCAACATAACTTAACTAATTTACTCGTGTGAAAATACACCAAAGGTCGATTCACCACACTAGAGTTAGTTTGCTCAATATAGGACTGTGCACTGCATCTACCCATGACTCTTGCCATCCTGTGAATGAGCGTGCTGGAGCATGTCAACTCTTTGCCAATGATCATACGTATCAAATGTTGATGCTTTACGCATTCCCCTCCGTCCACTTTTAATTTTTACTGCTGCCTTCATCGTCAGTGGCTATAACTTCGATAGCTTTTGGAGATGCGAGCGTAATCCGACTCATTTGCCACGACATAACCCAGTCATCCCCCTGCGTGCTATCATGTCGGTGTGCCTTTGCGCATCCATCACCATCTGACGTGGCAATTGAACTTTGTGCGAATTTTCATGTCCAACACAACAATTCACAATATTTATTCATACTGAGAGTATACAAATTACAATATAAATTTCATTTTCTGCATTTTTTCGACAATTTCCGTGGACATGACCTGAAAAGTTTTGTCTGAATTTTCCCACTTGGTTAACTCCAAGCAGTCTCATTATTCATTTTACCTTCCTTCTATCTCATGTGCGACGATCTTTGCAGTGCGATGCTTTGTGGCGCCTTGTGCGGCTGTTGCTGTGCTGCTGCGGCTGAAGAAGACCGCCGATATTACCAGCAACGACCTGTCATCGTTCAAACTGTCCAACCTGTCGCGGTGTACCAGCAGCCTTATACTCAATGTCAAGGCCCAGCGTATCCAGCGCAATACGTGCAGGGAGCCGACGGTCGCTTCTATCAAGTCAGATAAATATCCAAGCCTACGTGTGGATCCATCCCCCCACTCTACTAAATCAACTAATTTATTCACGAGAGTCATATCAAACATTGAGTTATGCCCTCCTGTGGTGGTGGAAATCAGCAGCAAATGCGCCAGCCATCATCTTCTCCAGCACTGCTTTCAGACCAATGCTCTTCGTTCATAGCAGGAGCAGTATCGCTTGTCCTATCGACATCTAGAGCTACATTTCCCAAAGACTCTCGGGATCTTGGCCAAAGGAATGTGCATAACAGAACTGTGTGAGGAGGAATGCACTTGGTAAATAGGATTCATTAAATTTAGCTCAAGATTAATCAAAGAGGGAGTTGTCGATGCGCTCATGGATGGCTTTAATTGACTCTGTAATACTGTCCGTTCGACGCCCGCACGTACTGCGGCGGATAGCCAAGTCCATGGTGATGATGGTGGGGATGGTGGTGGACCATGACAGGTTGAACCGTTTGAACGATGACAGGTTGTTGGCGGTAATATCGACGGTCTTCATCCGCCGCAGCGGCACAACAGCAGCCGCACAAAGCACCGCAAAGCAAGGCACTGCAGATATCGTCGTCGCACATGATTAGTTTGGTGTCAATTGAAAAATGACATTGCTTCGACCATGCCAGGACCCATCGACGACATATTTCCTGTCCAGAGCAACAAAAATTTTGAAATTCGTCACACGTTTCAAATGTCCCCAGTTCGACAAGTGGAGAGCCTGTGGTCTCTGACGCCGCCACGATCAATGCGTCAGCATAAGCCGTACCGCGCACTCCATTCCCGGTTGAAATTGCATCCGAGAAACCCACGGATGGCGGCTCGTGTACGTACTCTCTCCATAATCAACTATCCCACGCTGATTTTTTTCACACAGCTGTCGGTCGGCGGCTTGGAGTCGATGGGTTTTCGATCTTCCACGCACTTTCATTTTTGACATCCATATCTCATGTGCGACGACGATATCTGCAGTGCCTTGCTTTGCGGTGCTTTGTGCGGCTGCTGTTGTGCCGCTGCGGCGGATGAAGACCGTCGATATTACCGCCAACAACCTGTCATCGTTCAAACGGTCCAACCTGTCATGGTCCACCACCATCCCCACCACCATCACCATGGACTTGGCCATCCGCCGCAGTACGTGCGAGCGTCAAACGGACAGTTCTACAGAGTCAATTAAAGATTATGCTTGAGCTAAACTTTATGAATCCTATGTACTGTAATGGTTGCTCGTCGTCGTACGTGGCATGCTGCTGGGGCCGAATCGAGGCGGTGGTGTCGATGGCCGCATGTTTCCAAAGAATTACTAGTAGACGATTAAGCGGTCCGTCTTTGGCGTGCACCCGTTTCGTTCGTCTCCAGAGTTGTTCGAGCGCTGGTGTGACTCACGTCGAGTGTATCATGTCTGATGCATCCGTTGGGTTTGACATTGTCCAAGCACTTTCATTTTTCAATCTCTCGCATGCACGACGACGATATCTGCAGCGCTTTACTCTGTGGCGCTCTCTGTGGCTGCTGCTGTGCTGCCGCTCAAGAAGACCGTCGACAAGACCATCACCAACAACCTGTGATCGTCCAGACCGTTCATCCTGTGCTCGTCCCCCAACGCAACTACTACGGCCAGCCATCGCCACCACGATACGCCTACACGTCGAGGGAACAAATCTACGTGAGATAAAGACTCTCATCGCGAAATCGACCAAGGCAGCAGGTCGCAATGTTGTCTTGGCTATCCATATTTAATCCATTCGTCCATCCTTTCTTCGATGCACTCTCTTCCTTCTCCCGCTCGGCACATGCCGACAGGCTAAGCACCGACCAGTGCGTCTCGATGGTAATCATAGTCTCAGAGCGCGGGTTTTATCCACGAAAACAAGCTGCCATGGCATGCCAAGCCATCTCTTACGTGTACTTGTCGTGTGCACTCAGCATGCCAACAAGTTGAAAGTTTGCGCTGCTCGTCGTGGCGCACACGTTGCAGCGATGGTATGCACGACGGACTCGTTCAGGATTCACTAAAAAGTTTTCATCCTGGGTGAGACAAACTCCATGTATCCACGTGGACAGGATGCCAAAAAGATTTTCCTCAATCGAACGAGTCCATGCGTCGCTCGACAGGTTGTCATTTTCCAATTGGACTACGATGTGCGACGACGATATCTGCAGTGCTCTATGCTGTGGTGCTCTCTGTGGCTGCTGCTGTGCCGCGGCGGCCGAACAAGACCGTCGACAATACCAACAACAACCCGTGATCGTCCAAACCGTTCAGCCTGTCATGGTCCACCAACCTCCTCATTATCACCACCACCATGGTCCTCCTCCACCACCGCATTACGGACATCCTGGCCCAATCTACAGATAAAGATCAATTGCCAGCATACCATCAGACACTTGCCAATGCATCATCTTCATGCGACGAACTGTAATATACTTATTGCAATGACTTGAACTCCTCCGAGTCCATCGACCCACGGAACTGCGTAAATGCAGTCGCGACCACGAGACCTCTTCATGTTGCTTCCCTTCCACGAGTATGACAAACTCGCAAGCAGGACACGACGTGAAAAGTTTGGCCATGCAGTCCATGTCGTTTTCTTCGTTTCATTTTCCAATATGACCAACGACTAGAATGTGCGACGACGACATCTGCAGTGCCTTGCTTTGTGGCGCTTTGTGTGGCTGCTGTTGTGCTACCGCCGCTGAACAAGACCGTCGACGATACGACCAACAACCCGTCGTTGTTCAAACCGTTCAACCCGCCATGGTTCATGTAACCGGACGCTCCGGTTACTTGCTCTTTGACCCTTGGCATGACATGCCTGCTGTTAGCATGTCATCTGTATTTCCTGCATGTGAAGCGCTCTGTGCTCTCTGCCATTCGTTTGGCTCGGTGCCTTCTAGGCCATTCATATTCACTGGCTCACAAGCCCTGTTCGACTCTGCATTCATCAGCTTTAGGCAGGATAAAGCTAATTCACTTTTCATCTTTCTCTCTGCTTCCTAAGCCTTCCTCCTGCGCGTGTACCCGGTTACACTTGGTAGCACTCTAGTTCGTCCAAGGACCTGCTAGAAGGAATACTCACAACTCAACGATTCCAACGTTTACGATGAATCATGAAGACAGCCCTGTCCGCGAAGGGCGAGTGAGACTCGATGTCCCCAAGTTTGGAGGCTCAGCCTCCGAGAATCTTCTCGTCTGGGAAGCTGGCGTGAAGATGGCCGTAGAAGCCATGGATTTTTAATCTGGAACCAAGCAAGTTGCTTTTGCTGTATCATGCCTTACTGGCAAAGCCCACACCTGGGCAGTCAACACTTATATGCGCGATGCCCCTGCGATGGACACTCTGTCAAAATTTATCACTCTCATGAAGGCAACTTATTTGCCAAAGGACGCAACTGTGTGCCACAGCATCAACTTTTGAAGGCCACTCAAGGCAAACTGACAATCAGCGAGTTTGCCCAGAAGCTGGATTACCACTGGCTCTCCCTGCCTGACAAGGGTCTTGTCTCGGAAGGAGCGATCGTCAACGTTTTCATGCATGGTTTGAACCATGGCCCTCCGCGACTTGAAGTCTTCCGTCGAATGCCTGAGAATATGGTTGACGCACTCAATATTGCCCTTGGCGAGCATTACTCGCAATCTGCGGCTTCATTTGCGGGTCATCATGACGCTCACGACATGGAAATTAGCCAAATCGGCACGACAAACAATCGCGAAACTCGCAACTTTGATCGTCAACGTCCCAACTCGAGTCAAAGACGCAATTGCGTTGTTACAATTGCCAGCGTACGGGACACATTTCCCGCAACTGCACTGCTCCCCGCCGACAGGCTTCCAATGCGCATGGTGCGCCTGGAACGCCTCCGCGTCGCCGGGTAAACTTCACAACCCAGTAGGCGCCGGGCGGCCTACTGGGCAAGTTGATCAATGGGTGTCCGACACCGCGCCCTCTGAACCTATTGATCTAGCCCCTGGCACTTTGTGCCGCCTAGGTGAGCATCACCAAATGCTCTCCTACCTGCTTCCAGTTCCTGGATTCAGCGACCCCCTCCGTGTCTTGATAGACAGTGGCGCATCTGAAAATTATGCGCGGCGCGCAACTATTGCACGAGCTACAGGCGTATCGACGTCCAAGGCTCAACCTAACGACACTCTACGCATCCGACTTGCAGACGGTCGGATTGTTTCAAATCCACGACAAATTGTCGCTTTGCCAATATCGATTGGTGACTTTTCGTCAAGAGAAGAATTCTTCCTTATGGACCTTGACGACCGATGGGATTTGATCCTTGGAATGGGTTGGCTCGAACGCCATCAGCCCATTATTGACTGGCGCCTGAAGACGATGGTGCCACCATCTCCACGTTTCTACGTGCCCAACCCAGCGCAGAGTAATGAACTCGCTGTGATTTGTATTGACCCTTCGTCAACACGGACACGCGATGGCATTGTGGACCATCCACGAGAAGAACAAGCTATTCCAGCTTTGGATACACCTTCAAACGAACCTGAAGGTTTGCCGGCGAATGATCAACGAATCGCCGAAGAGTTTTCCGACGACCAGAAGAAGAGTCGATCGATGAGTACGATTTCCGAGAGTGTGCACCCTCTCGAGACAGGCACGATGTTCCCGACAAGTTGTCGGTTGATGAGTTTATACGGTCAGCCTGTGACCTTGAAGAACTGCCCACCAGGGCAGATGAGATTGTGGCTTTGCCGGAGATGAGCTTTCGCTCCTTTTCGCGACTCCTGCATGCCCAAGAACCGCTGAGTATCGCGGTTATCTGCGTAGAAGAAGATGGAACCCTCCACACGACATCCACGATGGACAAGGATGTCCTTGACGATGCTGACAAGCGAGCACGAACGACATGGGAGTCTCTCAAGACTAGCCCGTTCTACGACATATTGATGGAGTACAAGGATGTATTCCCTGACGAGGTTCCAGCGGCCCTGCCTAGCGACAAAGGCATCCGCCATGAGATTGACTTGGTCCCGGGGACCAAGTATTGCGTTACACGCCAGTGGCCATTGCCACGTGATCAGGTCGAGTTCATCGACTCATTCTTTGCGGCCCGCAAGAAGGCAGGCCATGTGCGCGAGAGCAACTCGCCGCACTCAAATCCGACATTTTGTGTCAAGAAACCCAACGGTGGCTGGCGTATCGTTCACGCCTTCAACAAGTTGAATCAAGCCACGATACCGGCGCAGACGCCGATTCCGCGCAAGGATGTCATCATTGACAGCATGGCGGGTAGTACCCTCTTTTCCACGATCGATTTGCGCGATGGGTTCTACCAGATCCTGATGCGTATACAGGATATTCCTAAGACCGCTGTCTCCACTCCAAGTGGCATGCTCTGGGAATGGCTCGTTATGCCACAAGGCCTTTGAAATGCGCCAGCAACGTTCAACCGCATGGTGACGTCGAAACGTCGCCCTTTGCGAGCCTTTGCTCACTCTTATTTCGACGCTATTTATATCCATAGTCGTCGCACGACCGCCCGCTCCGATCTTGAGGTCCATCGTGATCATCTCCGTCAAGTCCTTGCCGTCCTGCGGGACAATGGCCTCTATGCCAACTTGGCCAAATGTATGTTTGGTGTCGAGGAAATTCCTGTTCTGGGTGACTTTGTTGGCATCAATGGTTGTCGCGCTGACCCTGCAAAGGTCCAAACCATTCGCGACTGGACCGTTCCGTCTACTCAAACTGAGTTGCGCAGTTGGCTTGGTCTAGCCACGTATCTACACAAGTTCTCGGCAAATTTTGCCTCGCTGGCACAACCTTTATCGGCCTTACTTGCCAAAGACGCCTCTTGGGATTGGACCCAAGAATGCCACGACACGCGTTCAACGCGGTGAAAGACAGCTTAGTGTCTGCGCCTGTCCTGGCGCTACCCGACTTTTCTCGACCCTTCTCGGTCGTTTGTGATGCTTCTGTCAAGGCTATAGGCTGCTGCCTCATGCAAGTGGGGGAGGATGGTCGCGACCGACCTGTGTCCTATCAATCCCGCCAGCTCCAAAAGGCTGAAAAAGCCTACCCTGTCCACGACTTGGAGCTACTAGCTATGAAATACGCCCTCACGAAGTTTCGAATCTACCTCCTAGGTAGCAAGCCTTTCGTGGTCTACACAGACCATGCATCTTTACGCACAGCCATCAAGTCTCCTCATATTAGCCAACGCATGGCTCGCTGGTTAGCCTTCTTTGCTGAGTTCAACTTCACAGTTGAATACAAACCTGGACGTCAAAACGTCCTTGCGGATGCTCTTTCCCGTCGTCCATCGACTTCAGACGACACAAGCTTGAACCATGTATCACACGTGCACTCGAATCTCCACGACCGTGTGCGTGCGTCCTACACATCCGACAAATGGCTTTCTGAGATTTTATCTCTGTTATGTGATTCCACTACTTCGCCGAAGCGATCCTCGCTCAGGAATTTTTCTGTCCATGATGGCTTGGTGTATTACACGATGGCTTCCAGCCCACGCCGCCTTGCCATTCCGGCAGATGAAGCCCTTCGCCGTGACATTTTGCATGATTGTCATGCCGCCCAAACAGCAGGACATTTTGGCCGCGACAAGACTTATCTTACCGTAGCACGGCAATTCTGGTGGCCCCGCCTATTCAAGGCCGTATCGCGCTATGTAGCGCATTGTGACGTCTACCAACGCGTCAAGGCTTCCCCAGCCACTCGTGCCCCTTTGGCACCTTTACCAATACCTGACGAGGTCTTCTCCTCGGTCAGCATGGATTTTATCTTTGGCTTACCACGCGACAAGCACGGTCGCACCGGCATTTGGACTTGTGTTGACAGGTTGTCCAAATATTTGATTGCAGTCGCATGCCGCGACACCATTACCGCCGAAGAGTCGGCTCAACTTTACTTTGACCATGTTTTCTGTCGCTTCGGGCTTCCAGCCTCTATCGTTTCAGACCGCGATCCTCGCTTTACATCGAAATTCTGGTCCGCGCTGTTTGCGCTCTGTGGCACCACCCTTGACATGTCCACGTCGGACCACCCTGAAACTGACGGTCAGTCTGAACGCGCTAATCGCGTTATCGAAGATGTTCTTCGCAGTTACACTCAATCCAAGCCGCGCACATGGAGCACGATGCTCTCCCATGTTGTCTTTGCGTACAACAACTCTGTTCAAGCCTCAACGGGTCATACCCCTTTCTATGTCCTACATCTACGGCACCCGCGCCTTCCGATCAATGTGGATGCTGCACGTTTAAGTGGGGGAGGATCTATCCCTGCACGCACAATCGCCAGTGTAAAACACTTTATCGAATCCAGGAAGTCCCTACTCCTCCATGTCCGCGAGAATCTAGCATCAGCTCAAGAAAAGCAGGCTTTGCAAGCCAACAAGACAAGTTGTCGAAACAAAAATGTATATTCAGTCGGCGACTTAGTCCTACTACGTGCATCGGCAGTGCCCAAGACGGCGCTAGGAAACCCAAAATTGCAGCCACCTTGGCTTGGCCCGTTCCCTATCACAAAGAAGATTAGCAACACTGCATACAAGTTGGAGCTTCCAACTGAATGACAAATCCATCCAACATTCTATGTTGGCAAGATCAAGAGGTATTTACCTGCTACGCCTGATCGTGGCGACCTCTCGCCTGCTCGCTCTTCATCCAGTCCCATAAGCGCCGAATATGATTCTGCATATCAGCAAAAGACTGCTTCATCGACTGCCAGTCATGGAGATAATCTTCCAGCTCACGAACGGACGGATACACGTTTTGATCTCTCCGAAGCCGATGAATCGCATCCGTCAACTCACGAACTCGGAGTTCCAACTCCACAACGCGCAAATCCGTTCGCCGATGTGCGACCTCAAGTGGCTCTGCAGCCGCTGCCGGAGGAGTCCGAGGATATGGCTGTCTATCCACCGATCGACCACGACTTGGCGATCGTGCCACACGACTTGGTCCAACATGG
Source organism: Aphanomyces cochlioides (assembly GCA_019828595.1). Classification (NCBI taxonomy): domain Eukaryota; phylum Oomycota; class Saprolegniomycetes; order Saprolegniales; family Verrucalvaceae; genus Aphanomyces; species Aphanomyces cochlioides. The sequence goes on along the minus strand of JAHQRK010000002.1, from coordinate 4,016,430 downwards.
ACATATCCATACGCCGCAGGAGCATTTGGAGCCGCACCGCTCGGCAAAACGTAGCCTGGATGCTCCACTCGAGATCGTTCGGAACGATCCATCGCAACTTGCGAACGACCCCGCTTCCGCTCCCCGCCTAGTAGGCAGGCGCTATTCTCAGAACGGATTGGAATACCGTCTTCATCCACCTCCAGCGACGGCAATGGCCGATACGGAGCCTACATGGATATCAGCTAGAGAAGCTCGAGAAACCTTACCACTGGAGCTTGCAGCTTACGAATCATTACGGCGACGTTCGCGACGGAAGACTTCTCCACACGCCGAAAGCTTGAACCATGTTGCGCGTTCGCAAGAGGAATTATCTGAAAACAAGAGTGGTATACTTGTTCTCGACCAGAATCCCCTTGCTCCATGAGCACAGCGATACCAGGATATTTATCCGGAATTTTGGTGAAAGTCGCCAGAGAACAAGAATCGTGAGGTCCGTCAAATAGACAATCAATCGTGCCGTCTTGTACTAAATCACATTCTAGAAGAGCTCTTTCTCCAACAGTACGTCACTGCAAGTTCTTGGTTTGTTTCGCTGGTTGTTCGTGGCATGTCCTTTGTTCTGTCTCTGCCTTGGTTGTTGGTGGCGTGTCCCTTCTTGTGTCTCTGGACTGCAATTCAATATGAATAAAACGAATATAACTAGGAATAAAGAAACTAATGGACAGTGTCGTGGCTATGGCCCTGTTTATCCATTCCACGCGATGGCTTGCGCTTCTTCGGCTGTGGTCCTCGCTGGAGTTTCTTGGATTGGTCAAGCAAAGAGATTGGCGCCTTCGAATTTGGGTTTTGCGATAAAGTGGAAGGTGGTGGGGCATGCAAAAAATGAGAGTATATCTCTTTGAAATTGCTCGTTTTGTAGAAATCACCGAAGTATAGAAGAGGATCAATACCGGCATCATTTAAGCATGCTGCAGCGTGAATACAGGGTTTTGTATTGTCGAACCAGCCCAGGCAGTCACAAAAACATTTGTCGAGCACAACCTCGCGCCACTTGTGACCAGCTCTCTCCAGAGGATCGTCATAGAATGTAAGATAGACGTTTCCTGGCTCGCTAGGCAATAACTATTGCATAAATAGCAACTAATGCATGGTAATTAACATTGTGTACCTTTATAAATTTTGATTTTGTGTTTTGTTTATCAAAGATCCTTTGATGGTGTGGAGTTAAACCATCACCGCGCGTGCGTGCTACGAGTTTTCTACTGTGAATGAGACAGACATATACTGAAGAGTGCTAACCGTCGACTAACTATGTTTTCAAGTAAGTGCAATAAGTATCGAAAATGTAGCTCAACTGCATTTGAACTGCGAAGATCTTTACCAAGCCACTGGTTTGCAGACTCTCCAAGCTCTACATTTACTTTTACTTCTACGTCAAGTTCCTCGTCCGCTACTCTAAACGCCTTCCAACGCGACGTCCAGTAACAATGTCTTGCAGTAGTTGCTCACGCTCATCGTACTGTTCGTCAGTTCCAGATGCACGGAGCGAGACCATCTCAACAAACTCGGTCTTAGCACCGGTTTTAGTGTCCGTCAACAGTACTACACAAAAATAGTGCAAAATGGATATGCACTCAACCAAATTGCTCGTTTGTTGTATCGGCAACCAAGCGTCAGTGGCGAAGTCAAAATTTCAAACATGAATCTTACACACAACCACCCCTTGCACAAAGATAAACCTAAGCGCCGACATGAAGGAATAAATCACGATTTGGTACGTTTATTATGTTATTTATCTTAAGTATGAGTTAGATCGTACAAACATTGCTTTCAAACAATTTGCAGGCCAGTACAGCTCCTCGGGAAGTGACGGGCAAACAAATTCAACAGACACTTTTGAGCACCCTTGGATACACAATCTCAATAGCTTCAGCTAATAGAGCTAAATTGGAGCTCGTGAGGGGGTTGTATGGTAGTATCGACAGTGCATTTGAAAAACTAGAGAGCTATTTTCAAATCATTAAAGGCAGGAACCCTGGATCAATTGCTGCTGTTGAAACGTGGTCGGGTCATTTTTTTCGGAGCGTACTCATTCCCCGTTTTTGTATTGATGCAATGCAGTCATGTCAACCAGTTGTAGCTCTAGATGGTAAGCCTTTATCTATATGAGAGTTAATAGTTCTTACTGTTTTGAATAGGAACACATTTAAAGGACCTCATGAACAAGAATGGTGTTTTGCTTGTTGCTACCACCAAAGACCCAAACAATCATTTACTTGTCATTGGTAGAACATATATGTGGAATTTCTTGGCTCAGATTGTACTATTAGGAATTGCCATTGTGCCAGTGGAAAACTTCTCTCATTGGGAGTGGTTCATCAAACATTTAAGGAGCACTGGTATATTTGATCGCAAAGTTGTCATTCTGTCTGACAGAGACAAGGGTATATCAAATAGTTTGATCAGTATTGATATCGATTAGGTTTTAAAAAAGCATGTAAAGAGGTATGCCCGGATAGTCCTCATCGCCTTCGTCACATTGTGGCAAACATTCGCGCGTCAAAAGGATTGTGGCTTACGGCGGACGAATAATCAATTGTTTTCCGAATGGCTAATGCTTCGTCTATGGACTCGTTCAAATATCATGGTCAGAAATTGTCGGAGAAAAACCAGAGTAAGCCCAGGAACTTTATGATCGAAATTACTATCTAATATCTAATAGCGTATGAATATCTCATGGACGCCGAAAAACTTCCACTGAAGCCCTGGGTCATGTGTGCGATAGGTAGTCCAACAAACGGCAATGTCACGTCAAATCTTGGAGAGTCTGCAAACCAGTGGCTTGGTAAAGATCTTCGCAGTTCAAATGCAGTTGAGCTACATTTTCGATACTTATTGCACTTACTTGAAAACATAGTTAGTCGACGGTAAGCACTCTTCAGTATATGTCTGTCTCATTCACAGTAGAAAACTCGTAGCACGCACGCGCGGTGATGGTTTAACTCCACACCATCAAAGGATCTTTGATAAACAAAACACAAAATCAAAATTTATAAAGGTACACAATGTTAATTACCATGCATTAGTTGCTATTTATGCAATAGTTATTGCCTAGCGAGCCAGGAAACGTCTACCACTCCGTCCCAAAAGTCTGTAGAGTTTCACCAAATTTCTGAGCCAAATATAATGAAATTTTGTAGACGCTATTTTATTTTACCTTAAAGCAGTACATCATGAGCCTTTGAGCCTGCTTCTCTGGAGCATTCAAGTTGACGAGGCAGATAATCTACACGCCGCAAACGATCCTTTCCTATATGAGGAATCTTGTAGTCATTATTTCCACCGCATAACATAATTTGTTCCATGCACAGCATCCAAGAATAGAAGACATTATCCAATGTCTTTGGCTGGAGATCTTGGAATGCATGCTGGACATTGCCAATGAGCGCTTCTGGAGTCTTTGAGACTCTTCTTTGCTGTAAGGCTTGTATGGCAGTAAAAAAACCAAGGTCCAGCAAGTTCAGATCAGGGCTTCTTGGAGGTTGATTTTCAACAACAATTGAAAGGACATGGCCACACCAAAACAATCCTTGTTTCACATGAACAGGAGCGTTGTCCTGCTGCAACCGAATAGTTTTGATATCTCTTGGCCACTTATCGAGAATTGCAGGAATCAAGTTATTCAAGAGCATTTCTCGATAAGCGGCGCTGTCAACAGAGACATTTCGCGTCTCAAGTGTTCCAGCAGGACGGTTCTTGGAGGATCGCAAAGCAGGTACTTGAGTCACAAAAGGCCAGATTCCCAATTTCCCATCAAACATTTTGTTTCGATGCTTGTCAAATCGAGGCCGAGCAACAGCAGCAAAAAACATGATTTGACCAGTAAAGCGTTTGCTGTGTCCTTGACGTGGGGTAACATTTCATTCGGCGCAACATAAAATCCCCGCGTGGCTGTGTCCATAAAGAACCATTTTTCGTCAACGTGAATGGTGTTGTCGAAATCACAAAAAACCATTGGGTCATCACTTTCCATTACTCTCTTAAGGCAGAATTCTACCCTAGATTTCATGTGCACTGGGGTGAGAGCTGGCTTTAGGTTGGACTTGCGATGCTGCAACGTGCCATCTTGAACGCGACGATGGAGTGTAGATTTCGAAAAGCCAGTCCGAATTTCGAGACTCCGAAGGTTCTGTCTGTCTTCAAGCTCGATGTTTGACACAACAGTCAATATGTCTTCATTTGAGATGGGCGGCCGTCCAGAGCGATGCTTTGACTTGTATTCTGAAAGCTCAAGTGAGCTGTTGATTTTTGTTTTGTTGGCCTTCCACAGATTAGCCACAGTAGTGGCGTGGCAGCGAAACTGAGCCGCAACTCTAGCAAAAGCGCCGCGAGGCAATTCATTGTCTATGACGACAGCATTTAAGGCGCAGAGGATGCCAATCTTCGTTGCGACGGACAGCTCCGCACCGGGTTTGCGCTCCATTTGAAAATGCACAATGTTTTTGGGAATTAAAGTAGTGAGGTATAATAACCTCTAGTATTTTATATTGTTGAGTCATGTTGTGCTTCTGAACCATACAATATTCAAGACCGGTGAGAGGCCGAAATTTTTCCCCGGGGTGACAATTTTAATTCGCTTGTATCTTATGTTCCATAGATATTTGAAGTGAAATATTGATATTTTGAAAATGCCAGAATTGAAAGCTTTCGATTGGTCTATAATTGGCCACAATCCGGTCAAGATAACGAAATTCCGGGTGGAAACAAGTTGAAACTCTACAGACTTTTGGGACGGAGTGGTATCTTACATTCTATGACGATCCTCTGGAGAGAGCTGGTCACAAGTGGCGCGAGGTTGTGCTCGACAAATGTTTTTGTGACTGCCTGGGCTGGTTCGACAATACAAAACCCTGTATTCACGCTACAGCATGCTTAAATGATGCCGGTATTGATCCTCTTCTATACTTCGGTGATTTCTACAAAACGAGCAATTTCAAAGAGATATACTCTCATTTTTTGCATGCCCCGCCACCTTCCACTTTATCGCAAAACCCAAATTCGAAGGCGCCAATCTCTTTGCTTGACCAATCCAAGAAACTCCAGCGAGGACCACAGCCGAAGAAGCGCAAGCCATCGCGTGGAATGGATAAACAGGGCCATAGCCACGACACTGTCCATTAGTTTCTTTATTCCTAGTTATATTCGTTTTATTCATATTGAATTGCAGTCCAGAGACACAAGAAGGGACACGCCACCAACAACCAAGGCAGAGACAGAACAAAGGACATGCCACGAACAACCAGCGAAACAAACCAAGAACTTGCAGTGACGTACTGTTGGAGAAAGAGCTCTTCTAGAATGTGATTTAGTACAAGACGGCACGATTGATTGTCTATTTGACGGACCTCACGATTCTTGTTCTCTGGCGACTTTCACCAAAATTCCGGATAAATATCCTGGTATCGCTGTGCTCATGGAGCAAGGGGATTCTGGTCGAGAACAAGTATACCACTCTTGTTTTCAGGTAATTCCTCGCGTTCGCAGTCATACGCCAGCGATGCTCCGCGAAATTCCAACTGCCATACCTGGCTGACCTGTCTCCCTCTCACGTGATCCCTGCGTTCCCATTTTGAAAGCTCGCTGAGCTTTGTTTTGAGTGTGGGGAGGTGTAACCGGACGCTCTGGTTACTTGCTCTTTGACCCTTGGCATGACATGCCTGCTGTTAACATGCATCTGTATTTCCTGCATGTGAAGCGCTCTGTGCTCTCTGCCATTCGTTTGGCTCGGTGCCTTCTAGGCCATTCATATTCACTGGCTCACAAGCCCTGTTTGACTCTGCATTCATCAGCTTTAGGCAGGATAAAGCTAATTCACTTTTCATCTTTCTCTCTGCTTCCTAAGCCTTCCTCCTGTGCGTGTACCCGGTTACAGTCCACCAATCTCCTCCTCCTCAATACGGCCATCCGCCACAGTATGTGCCAGCGTCAGACGGCCACTACTACAGAGTCAACTAAAGCCACCAGTTCGTCACACTCGACAGCCCCTGAGGCGATGCCTCGCCGACAAAAATCTGAATGAACCATAATTCCTGCAATCCTAGCTCGTCAGCTTTCATGAAAGACTCGCCATCCTTGTCGGCAGTCTGCACTGATGCTTGTCCTTGCCGTGTCTTCTGCCAAGCACTTTGACTTTTCAATTGATCTCTCATGTGCGACGACGATATCTGCAGCGCCTTTGTGGCGCTCTCTGTGGTTGCTGCTGTGCTACTGCCGCTGAAGAAGACCGTCGATACTATCGCCACCAACCTGTGATTGTCCAGAACGTTCATCCTGTTATGGTTCCCCATCGAAACTACTACTACGGCCACCACCCATCACCACCACGATACACGTATGCGTCGAATGGACGAGTAGTCTTCGTGGCGAGAGAAGCGCAACGACGGGTTTCGAGAGCAAGGACGACCAACGTCATGAATCGATAAGCTCGGAAGAGTTCACGTAATTTCAATAAGTATATTACAGTTCGTCGCATGAAGATGATGCATTGGAAGGCTTCCAAAACCCATTCTTTTCTTTTTGCGAGGGCTCGCAATTTCTTTTTCCTGTTTTTTATTAAAAATGCATTTTGCAAAGACCGTTTTTGGTCTTCGCATTTCTATATTTGCGTCAGCTTTGTGAGCATTTGTTGGACACCATGATGAGTAAGAAGAGCGGAAGAGGGAAGGGGTGGTGCATGGGTTCTATCTCATGCATGTTGGATCTAGTTGAAGACATCAAGCCTCTTGGCAAAAACGGCTGGCTTCGGGTTGAAAGAGCATTCAACGCCTCTCACTTTGTCCCCCGTGATGCAGACGCGCTAAAGCGAACGTTTGTGACGCTGAAGAACCATCCCAAGCCAACGGGAGACCCCGATTGCCCACCAGAGGTCGCAAGAGCCAAGCGCATATGCCGCCAACTTGACAATCATGCGGCTATTCTCCCTCTATCTGATGATCCCGACGTTGACGTTGGAAATCACAGCATTGATGACAACTCAATCACTGAAGGTATATAGTTGCTCCTTTAGACCACTCAATCATTCAATTAGAGGGCGATGAAGAGAGAACTAGCTTGCCCACTCATCAACGCGAAGAGCAGTTGAACCGCACGGGTGTTGCACGAAACGAACTCATCGAATTGAGCAAAGAATTGCGCAATAGTAATGGTTCGTTGTTGTCAGACACAACTTCTTCATCCAGCACAATGTTGTACACTGCCAAAAAGCGACGCGCTTTAGACAAATTCATAGATGGAGCCATACAAACGAAAAATGAGTCGTCAGAATTCATGTCGTTAATCATGCTGATGGACGAAAGAGCTGCTGCTCGTGAGGAGCGACGTATAGAGCAAGAAGAGGCAAGAGAAGAACGTCGATTGATGCGCGAATTCCAATGGCAACGGGAACTTCTCGAAAGACAACTCAAAGCGGACGAAGAGCGTGCCGAACGTGAGCGCCGCCGCGACGAAATGCAAATGGCTTTGTTTGGAAAACTGTTTGGCATGAAGTAGAGCCGATTTGCATCTGCTTAACGGCAATAAGACTACCAAACTGAATATACGTCGATTACACTCCAAACACATTCTCATCATCAGATCATCATTCGGAGTCGGATGGCGCATGCAAGAAGGTGCAGTCGCCGATGCTTTGCAGAGCGTGCAGCGAGGGCCACCAGCGCAGACCACATTTGTCGACGAGAAATGTGACTTTCAACCAATCATACTGTGTATTGCCGCCTAAAAATACTGCAGTTTTGGAGGGCGAAGACGAAGCAAATGCACGTCGCATTTTTCAAAGATTAAAATACAAAAAGAATTCGTTGGCCCATAAAAGAAAGAATGGGTTTTGGAAGCCTTCCATTGGCAAGTGTCTGATGTTATGCTGGCAATATCGATCTTTATCTGTAGATTGGGCCAGCATGTCCGTAATGCGGTGGTGGAGGAGGACCATGATGGTGGTGATAATGAGGAGGTTGGTGGACCATGACAGGCTGAACGGTTTGGACGATCACGGGTTGTTGTTGGTATTGTCGACGGTCTTGTTCGGCCGCCGCGGCACAGCAGCAGCCACAGAGAGCACCACAGCATAGAGCACTGCAGATATCGTCGTCGCACATCGTAGTCCAATTGGAAAATGACAACCTGTCGAGCGACGCATGGACTCGTTCGATTGAGGAAAATCTTTTTGGCATCCTGTCCATGTGGATACAAGGTGTTCGTCACACCCAGGATGAAAAGATTCCAACGAGAACCTAAGACCACATATGGGGAAGTCAACTTGACTCTGTTGACATGACCGTTGGAAGCTTTTTCCCGTGGATGGCCATGACGAGTGCGATGGAGGTCGTGGTGGTGATATCGGCAACCATATTGTCTTTGGCTGCAAAAGCAGCAATGCATCACAGAGGAAGACACGACACAACTCGTCGCAGCACATGCGAGGTCAATTGTTCCAGGACCATGAAACCCATACGATTGTCGATTCAGCTAAAGGAAGGAGCAGATATTGAAGACGACATGGTGTCTGCCACGACAAACAGCAAAAACATTCAAAATGTTTGCGCTGCAACCCCGAGTGGGTGCGGAAACGTAGACAGGCTGTCGGAATCGTAGGCACCCCAGCTAGAAATCTCACACGTGTCAAATGTCTGGTATTGAAAAATGTCCAGAGGATGACACACAAGGGGCGACGATGGCATCTACTCCTCCTTTCAGCATGCTTGATAAGCTTTCCGCCTCGCGGCACCGGTTGCATTCGCAGTCAGTATATGTTGGAAACCTCGCGGCGGATAGATATTGCCGCCACTTGTATCACAGCACACTGCTTTCGTAGCGACATTGTTACTCAAAATGCCTGAAATGGACTCATGGACTCACGCATGATGCATCCTTCATGGCGAATTTCACTTTTCATCGGTAGTAGTCGCTTGAATATTCTTGCATAGAAAGCCATGAAATGCACCGCCTCTCGACAAGTCACGCAAGAAATATGTTGTCAATCGACACTTTGAAGGCATTTCTTTACAGCATCTACCATTCGATTCAGCGGCGTCGATGACGCCGAGAGTGAGCAAGAAATATTTCAAAGTTTTACCTTCGTGTCGTGACTCACACCCTGCATCCATGCGGACAGGATGCAAAAAAAAGTGTTCATCGCATCGACGCATTTGGTCATTTTTGGATTTGCACCATGCTTTGCCTCTTTTGCTGCGACGACCCGTGTGATGCCTTGCTTTGTGGTGCTTGTTGTGGCTGCTGTTGCGCCTCTGCAGCTGAAGAAGAACGTCGCCGCCATCATCACCATCATCAGCATGTGATTGTTCAGCCTGTCATGGTGCATGCTCATCCGCACGGAAACTACAATGGTCAGTACGTGCGAACCTCCAACGTCCATGTCTACACCAACAAATAAATCAATCCTCGACGTGGGTAGAGCTGCAACAGTTAACTTTAATGAAATTATGCTTTATAAAACTGACCTTCTCCAAAAGTCTTGTCCTCGGCAGCGTAAACCCTAACGGCAGAGATGACGAAGAGAGTTGCGAAAGGCGATCTTACCATTGGATTGTACGTGCACAAACCAAGAAAAACAAGTCTCCGTCGCCTCGCGGAATCTTCAACTCATGCCGCACACTGGTAAGAGCACATTTTTCCAAAACGGTATCAAAACTCTCTTGACTGCTTGACAAACGCTGCGCGGAATAATTACGATTGGCATGGCTCATACGATCAATTGTAGGAAGAGCGGCGTTGCTTGACTTCAAGGCGGGCCATCGCAATGTCAAACAAGACGCCACGTTGCTGAAAGTAAAGCTCGCTCAGTCGATTGAACAGATGAAGCTTGAAACCCATGGCTACCATGGCACCAAAAGTCGCAATGTATAGCACTGGGGGTGGCACGGTCATGGAGAGAATATAATACACGTTGATGCCCAAGATAGGGACCTCTTCAAGCCAAAGACGCAGAAGAGCATTGGCGACATCCAAGTGCTCCAGCTGCACCTGCTGAAGGGTTGTCTGGAGGCCACCTAGAATGAACAAGTGAGATTAGCTCCCTTTTCATGCGGTCAAACCCAAAAGTGCTGATACATCGACGCGACCTCCTGGAAGATTGAGATTGACAGGACCGACGAAGCTGCCGTCGAGGACGCTGACATTGGCAGGTTTGATTTGGATCCATTTTGGAGCATGATGACGCAAAATTGTCGGCATGCGGGTCGCAACAAGCGACGGAATAAAGGCGATTTGGCTCCCCAATGCAATCGAGTAGATGGCAATGCGAGGGATATTTGTATCCTGCTCAATCACAAAGCCAAAGAACACGCCAATGCTAATGCCGAGGTTGAGCAAGTCAAGGCCAGTTTGAAAAATGAGCGCCCGCGTGTTGCGACGAAGAGAAGCACTCTTTTCCTGGGCGGTGTACACTTGAAATGTCTGGGCGTCAATCGCATCTTTGTGTCTGTCAAATCCATCGAAGAAGATGGACACGAGCCAAAATGGAGGGAGGAAGAGTCGCATGACGAACGCAAGGCCGCACGCGCTGAGTATACAAATTGCTCCAAGGACCCACGGCGCATACGGGGCTGAAGTTGTCGAGGCGGGCTTTGGCCACAACGCCGTTGGCTGAGCAACCGCATACACAAGAGATCCATTCGAAGCGAGCGAAAATGTTCCCAAGACTTGAGTTTTTCCAGATATGACGGCTTCAAGTTGAAAGAGTGGCGCCCGGACGCGCTCATCTCCAATCCAATTGATCAAACCTGACGCCCCAGGGCTTGGAGAAAACAACGAAGCCGAAGGTTTGATGCTTTTGCGGCAGGCAAGCATTGTTGCATCGTAAACCAGACTAGCCTGGAGCGACTGCGACACGTTGGCGACGGGGGATGTATCAAGCACGATGGACACCAAGGCTGATGTGGACGAGATTTGGGTCCCGTTGAAATCGACAGAGAGACCCACGAGGGCAACAGACGGGCTCTGCGCAGCAGCGACAAAGCCTGCTGCATCCACAACATCGAAGGCAAGAATGGCAAAGCTTGGATTGGCAAGAACAATGGCAAGCACAGAGTCGAGTCTTGCGTCCGAGTCGTACAGGAACCAATTCGATGTCGGAATTACGTCGGCAAGCGTTGGCAACAGTGAAGCCCAGCCACTGGTGCTCGGGACGATAAATGCAGCGCTGGAGCCATACGTACGCGAAATGAGCTCGACTGCCATGAGTTTATACTTGTCCGGTGGGGCCACACGGTACACTTGGTCATACAATGGCGATACAGGCAAGCCGCCGCATCCCGTTGAAAATTGAGGTATGGATTGTAGCGACAAGATAGGCCACGTGAGCCTACACGACGCATCGCACGGCGGCCCCACAACACTGGTCACGCCGCGTCTTGAGAGTGTTGTCAGCGCTGTGGCTGTGCCTGTGTCATTGCAGTAGGTCTGCTCGAACACTGGCAGCACAGCAAATGGCCCTAATGTGCGCTGTGCGTCGGAAATGGCAGTCCAGACAGCTTGTTGAAGAGGAGCCGACTCTGAGAGGTCAGGTACGAGCACGCCGAGGACTATGTCATAAGTAGCCGCGGCGATGCATCCTACAAGGCAAAGGAGAACCACCGCGAGCATGAGCCGCGTTTGTGAGTTTAGGTTGTCGTTTTGCTCCAGCCTGCGAGCTATTTATAGCGCTGCAATCATGGACAAACACGAGATCTTATCTGGCGAAGCCAAGGCAGTCACGACAAGATTGCTGATTGGATTTCATACCATGCCTTCATTGTCTACAAGATAGAAATAGCACCAAGATCGATCTGGCGATGAAAACTCACCACAAAAAAACATGCTCTTGGCTTCACCCCAAACGCATGCAAGCAATTGACGCCGGAAAAAATGACCCAAGTTCCGCCAAGAGAGCAGAATAGTTTCCAAAACCGAGGCCACGAGTGGGGAAGTGCATTGCTTTGACACTGCAGTCATTTCACCACGGAAACTTGTCAGAGCGGTCTCCCTACATGGTTTTCAAGATGGTAATCTTGAAGGAAATGGTCAATGACCTAATTGCGTCGGCTCTCGGGCGAAAACTACCCCACTAAAGAGATGAATTGCCTCCATAAGAGAAAAGACGCTGCCTGGACGTGGTTCCGACGCTTTGAGCATCAAAGTTGATGGATGGGATGAGCTGTGCATGAGATGGAGCTCGTGGGAAAATATCGGCCAATCGAGGAGGTCTAATCCAACCACGGATGTACCCATGGAATGCGGACAAAATGCGATGGGCAAATTGACTTCCAGGAAGAATGTCATGCATGACAGACATGGGTAAGTGAGCGCTTCAGTGTGGGATCTGCGATGATTTCATCATGGAACGGATAATATCCGAATGCGGCATGTGTTGTTCTGGCATTCTCCGTAGCGGTATCGCATAATGACGGGCCGGCAAGTGGAGAATTCACCAAAACGCATCGCTCTACAAATACCCATGTCTCCTCCGAACAGCGCGGTCAGCGCAGGAACTTACTCTGTCGGATCATCTACAACTTCGTCAAACGTCATCGCGCGGGAGGACCTGTCGTCAGCTACTGCTTGCACTGCTTGCCATGACGCTTTTTCGATCTTCAAGAAGCGCTACTTGTGCCCGGTAGGATGTCGTCGGCATTTTTGTGCTCACTGAAATCATCTAGTACTGTGGTGACGCCGTATGCCGAAAATGCTCGAAATCCATGAAGAAAGTCAAGAAGACCAGAGATGAGTCCAACATACCTCGTCTGTCATCGGCACCTACATCCCCTGTATCCATGTCAACTGAAAGTATGGACTTCGATGATACCACGTCGATTGCATCATCGACAGCGTCGACAGTGAATTCATCTTCACATCGAGGTGTGCGTGAACGATGCTGCAAGAACTGTGCTGCGTTTGCCCCAGCCACGAAAGCGCCATCGAAGTGCGAAGTTTGCAAATCGACGGCCGCAGTCTTCCGCAAGAAAGTTCAATGCCAAGTGTGTCAAAAATTCGCTTGCAAGGCGTGTGGAGAGCTCAAAGATGGGGTTCCATTTGGCATCCAGAGTGAGGCCAAAGTTTGGATTTGCGTTACGTGCTCCAAAGCGCACGAGAAGCAAAAGATCAGATCGCAACTCTTCTGCCATATTTGCAAGACCAAATTTGCCGAATTTCAACGTCGGTGTCAGTGCAAGGTATGATTGACATTTCCAAAGCCATCTTATCGTTCTTTTTGTAGACTTGTGGAACAACGACATGCATGCAATGTTCAGTCTCAGTCGAAAAATCAGCTGATCAAAAGCTGGATGTACGAGAGTGCCGCAAATGCGACCAAGCCAGTCGTGAGACGGCAATTGCTGCTGCACCGGTTAGCCGTGGTATGTTTCATCTGACATCCCCATTCGAGTTTTCTAAAGACAAGTCGTCGTCTTTTGCAGCTACCATGGGAACATGGGAACGGTCCTGTGCCAGCGCATTGGTCGCGATTGGCTTGACAGTTGTCGTTTGCGCGATCCTCCTTGCATATTTTTACTTTGTCGCTTCCGTTGTCGAGGAATCATGGATTTCAGATTGGTATAAGCGGCATCCTAGTGATCTTTAATAGACAGGTCTTCATCTGCGTGCCGTCGTCGGGAACGTGCCGCGATGTATTTTGACTTTGGCGCCTTTTTTCAAATGAACTTTCAATCCGGATGATCTAACATATCCGGATAGAATTTCCGGACTGTTTGAACCATCCACATTTATTATCCGGAATTCAGATTCGATGAGCACTTTCCAATTTGACGTCATGGTGACAACGCGCCGAGGTACATCGATCGAATCGACTCCGACCGCAACAACGCCTCGAAAAGCCAAGAAACAGGCACCAACAGTGAGCCAGCCGGTCAAGGAAGAGGATTTGACCCTTAAGCACGTTCTGGTTCTGTTCCGTCATGGTGATCGTAGCCCAATTACTACGCAAGTGGGTCAACATTTGGTCATGGACGCAGCAGAAAAGGAATTGTGGGCATCCAAACTGCCAACAGACGAGCATATTGAAAAGCTTAGCAAGGGTGCGAAAGTCACGGGCATGGAACCTCATCTTCCCCCGCCAAAAGCTCCTCGAGACGGCGGAGTCTTTCCCAATGGTCAATTGACTGTTCGCGGTCTCGAGCAATTGGAGGCCAAAGGCAAGGCCCTTCGCGAACACTACAGTACGTTCTTGAATGGCATCCACGAATCAGATGTATATATTCGGTCAACAAATGTCCGTCGCACGATTCGATCTTGCCTTTCACTGCTCCACGGCGCTTTTCCTGAGCTGATTGGTGACGATCGACTCCATATACGCATCAACACAGACGTCACACTCGAGCCATCGTACACTCAAGCCGACTACCAACGACTCTTGGCTCGATACAAAGACCCAAACCACCCACGTGACAATCTTCCGCCTCTTCCAGGTTCGGTTGGATGCACCAAGACCCTTGATGAGCAAATACGCAAGGTCATTGGTATTCCTGAAGATGAGTCTATCTGCTACACGTCTTGTAAGTCCATGTTTCTTCATTCATCCGAGCTAATGTTTTGTGTAGTGCGTGAAGTCCTTGTGTGCCGCTATGCTCACGACGTCCCATTTCCTGAAGGAATGGATCGCGAAATGTACCAAAAGCTTGTCGACTACAATACTTGGGAATTCCATGCACTCTTTGGCGATGATGAAGATTGCTACAATAGTTTCCAGAAAGGAATTGATGAAATCTTTACTCGGCTACATGGACTTACAACGGTGCGTCGGCAGATCGTCTGAAAATGTTAATGATGGTTCTCTAGGGCACGTTTCACCAGAAGGCAAATCTCATGGCTTGTCACGACAGCACGCTTATTGCGCTGTGGAATGCCATGAAACTCGAGGCGGGCATTGTCTTTCCAGTCTACGGTGCACTCACTGCGATCGAATTGTACCAAGACAAGGCTGGTGCTTGGTTTCTCCAAGTAAAAGTGGACCACGAGCCTATTCACTTTAAGGGGTACAAGCATGCGCTCTTGACACCTTTCGACCACTTGGAAAAGATCGTCCATGCTTTCTTGAAGAAGGAAGCCAAGCGTGGAGCCGACGAAGAGCACGAAGGTCACGCCGCGAAGAAGGCTAAAGTAACCACTGAATAAATGATCATGTTATTTCGATGCCAAGTCTTGCAGTGCATCGACGTGGAGCTCGAGCCGCATCAACTCCATTCTGCATTTCTGGGATATTCGCCAAGGTGCATCAGAGTCATCTTCCATGATTTGATGCAATCGTCTTATTTCAGCTCGCAATTGCTCTGAAACTTGTCTTTCAGCTGCTAATTGCGCCCGCACTCCTTTCAATTGACTCTTTGCTTTGACGAGAAGCATGCGATAGATTGGAATCGTGTCATCGTCGTTGTGGTCGTCTCGGGATAGATATCCATGCCTGCCATTACTTCCAAGTTTATTTTCTTCCGTGAATTGTTCAGGTTCTTCCAATGCTCCGTAATGATATTCGCAGCAGGTGCAATGGCGGCGGCGCGTCGTCGTTTCTCTCCAAGATCGCATTCTTCACTTTTGACGTGAAACTTTACACAATACTATACGTCAAGTAAAATATCGTGTTCTATGGTGCACTCTTTCATGATTGCATAGTAATGCCGCCACACCATGACAGTTGGTCAAAGGCGTCAATGCAGCCTGCAACTATAAAGACTTCAAGTATGTCGTGGAGCTCAAGTTCATGGAGTCCCAAAGATTTCAAATCTTGTACTTTGCCACTTTACATAATGTTTTACGTAAACTGTACAGATTACAACTATACGTCAAGTAAAAGACCGTGTTCTGATTGGCTCAATTCGTGAATTTACGTCGATTTCACACGTGGGAGGTGTTTTATCGTCTAAAGCACGGCTTCCTTGGTCAATATATGGTTAAGACCGTACTTATACAGGACCATTTCTATAGTGCAGTCATCTTTACTTTGTTTTCCAAAGTAGACGATACCAATAACTTTGAGGATCGGACGAGACCCCCTTCGTTGACTCGGGATGTCGGCATGTCGTACTGTTTTCAGTATGGCGCGCCTTTGATGAACGTCCACTGTTGCTATTCCAAGACAGTGTGAGCGAAGGCGGGTGGTATGAGAAGTTATTGGTATTCGTTCTATCATCTCCCACTTCACAATCTTTATCTCTCTCACTTCTTTCTCCTTTCACTCTTTCCCAGCATCGCTCTGTCCTCATGCTCACGATGAAGTCGCCGGCCGACGCAACACAAGAGTCCTATGATCTCGAATTACACCGCATCGACCTCCACGACAAGATTAGACAGGATTAGCTACAGCATCACGGTAGATGAACGCTCCATTGACATTCGATGCATCTCAATGAGCTATTTTTAGTTTCCATGGAAGAAAGGCATGGCGGCAGTGGTGGCGGCGCGACAGGTTTAGTGCTTACGAATGCCGATACAATCCATGGGAAGTGGCGCGATGTCAAGCTTGGTCGGTGCAAGAGTCGGGATGACCATCGCGTTGTCTTGGACTCGATCGATCCAAATTACACACTTGGACAGCCCAATGCGAGGGCAACACTCAAGAAACGCGTCGGGAATCCATACGCGCAGTCGTTTCCACGGCTTGAGCGGTCCTCCAAGGCAATTGGAACGCCATGCCGTCGGCACCGCCGCACGTTGCATTCCCTGCCACAAGAGCCCTCCCACGTCATTGGATTTCGCGACTTGGTCATCTTGTCGCCCATGACCAAGTCAAAGTCGATCAAAGGCGAAACAACAAGACCGACTGCCCAGCACGACTTGGAGAATGCCGCATTGAAAGCCAAGCGGCAAGACGCTTGTCGACGGCTTGAACTCCAAGCAAGAGCAGCGTATCGCTTGACCAAGCTCGAGAAAAGCGGCGCAACGCTCAAACCCGACCTCTCGGACAAGGATTTCCACGGAGCCATCCAAACATTGACCAGTCTAGCCCATGACTACGCCTTGCTCGGCGACAAAGCAGAGTACACCAAGCTCTCTCGTGTGTCCATCAACTCAATGCAACCTCATATCTAGGGCCTCCAAGTATGAATGCTTTCGACGACGAGCGCTGGGCGACCGACATATGCAAACCTTTCTCAAGAATATCATGCTGCAGCTCTACGACGACGCCGTCACTGCGTTCCAAGCTGCCTGTTGGCAATTCCAAGCTCTTTCTAGCCTCAAGGAAGCCGCAACGACTGCTTCTCTCCATCGTGATGAAATCGACTCGATTGTCCACGCGGACGACGAGCGGTAAGCTCAAATCATTCCTGGGCGAGCTCAGAGTCATTTTTGTAGCTTTGCACTGCTGCAACTTGACGCCACCCGCGTTGTCCATGCATTTGCAGCCCATGCTGCTCGATCCTCGTTAAGTCACGCATATGCAGCCGTCGCCGAGGCAAAGAGCACGCCGCTGTCCATGCATATTCGCTCTGCTTGTGAGATGCTCTCGATTGCCTACGCTGCGTTTGCATGGCTGGATCTGGACACGGCGCATCTCGGCCTGGTCCACTCGTCGATTGATGCCGCGCTGTACCAAGCTGAGCTACGCGCTGCATTGGCTCGACTGGCCCGCACTCGTCATGACGCTCTCGAGACGGAATACTCGCAGCACCGCGCGGATTTCCACCGACAAGCGGAACGGATCCTCGATCTTTCCAAGCAAGCTGAAGCCCTTCGGCTCAACAACAAAGATGGTGCTGGTGCATTTTCACTCAACACGCCACTGCCGCATCGAGTCCTCGCATCAAACATTGAAAAGCGAGCGATGGCTGCAGTTGTCCAGGTTCTCCACAGCGACGGCGGCAACTTCGTCGTGCGGAGCCATGCCCAGAACGCTCGAGAGCACGAAATGGCCAAAGGACTCGCTCGCATGGCGGCAAGACGCCAAGGCCGCACGTTGGCACCGGTTCCAGTCAGTTTGGATAATGCTCTTGATACACTCGTCGCTACAAAGATGGCCAAGAACGCCGCCGAGCTCGCGAGTGAAACCCGTGCCTTTGACATGGCGTCTGCCCTCTTCGATGGGAAATTGGCACAAATGCAGTCGACGGAGGCTTGGAAGCGAGCCGTGCACGAGAGCGAAGCCATGGATGAAGAAGGCATGCGGTCGCAGGCTGTCGAAGCGAACGACGCACCAAACTATCGGCAGAAGGCGGTGATTGCAAACTATGTCCACCAAATATGTACCTCCAGTGTCCGTCGCGTCATGCGCTCATTCACAGCCAAACAACAGCGATACAAACCTCACCGCCAGCTCCATGACGATGAGAATGAAGCGCAAGACCGACTTGCCCAGGAATTCTTTGCTGTTGACGTTGAGCGACAACGCCTTACGATTCTGCACGAGATTGAATCGTGTCGCGCACTCTTTGCCAAACGCCAAGCCGACTGCGACGACCACATTCGAAAACTGTGCTGGAAACTCCACGAGAGAGCCGTCCATGACGAAGCCAAGGAAGATTTTGTCTACGACCGCATGCTCTCGTAAAACAATGCATTGCTTCGTCGTTTGTTCGTTTTATTGTGATTGTATCGTCGTCCGTTCGTTGTCAAGTTCAGACAGGGGGCTCTCGAATTGCGTCGGACGGCGACTTCATCGTGTATCTCCATGCTTGAATTCATTTCTCTATTGCAAGCAAACAGCAATCATCTATTGACTCCTGCATGAATGCAGCTTGTTAAGGGCCCGTCTGGATGCCACCTATTATTGAGTTAATTCGCAATATTTTGATGAATTATTGCATAATCTTGATTATCGCTTAATGCACTGTCTGGATGCCAAATATTCAATAAATTCTATTGCAATAATTTATTTCAAAACAGGCCAAATATGCAATAAATAATATTCTACTCAAAGTAGAATATTTTCCCCAATCTCGTATAATCCACACAAATTCCCAATGGTTATTTTATTTTCGTGCGAATCCAGACAGTCCGAAATTTTAATTATCGTGATATTATAATATGTGGTTTGTATTATTTTGACCAAAATACAAAATATCACATAACGAATTTTCACAATATTTTTTATTTGGCATCCAGACGGGCCCTAAGCACATCAAAATCTTCTCAAAGTATCAGCTCATCGTCCAGCAATGGTCGATTGACAAGATATCTCCAGCCAGGCGAGGCGAACAAAAGCAGCATGAGGACAGAGCGATGCTGGGAAAGAGTGAAAGGAGAAAGAAGTGAGAGAGATAAAGATTGTGAAGTGGGAGATGATAGAACGAATACCAATAACTTCTCATACCACCCGCCTTCGCTCACACTGTCTTGGAATAGCAACAGTGGACGTTCATCAAAGGCGCGCCATACTGAAAACAGTACGACATGCCGACATCCCGAGTCAACGAAGGGGGTCTCGTCCGATCCTCAAAGTTATTGGTATCGTCTACTTTGGAAAACAAAGTAAAGATGACTGCACTATAGAAATGGTCCTGTATAAGTACGGTCTTAACCATATATTGACCAAGGAAGCCGTGCTTTAGACGATAAAACACCTCCCACGTGTGAAATCGACGTAAATTCACGAATTGAGCCAATCAGAACACGGTCTTTTACTTGACGTATAGTTGTAATCTGTACAGTTTACGTAAAACATTATGTAAAGTGGCAAAGTACAAGATTTGAAATCTTTGGGACTCCATGAACTTGAGCTCCACGACATACTTGAAGTCTTTATAGTTGCAGGCTGCATTGACGCCTTTGACCAACTGTCATGGTGTGGCGGCATTACTATGCAATCATGAAAGAGTGCACCATAGTTTGAGGATGTCCTTGTCTTGGCAAACCCACAAAGATGCGACCCCCCCGCAGTGAAATGTAGCCTTCACGGGTGGAAGAGCCCAGAGGATCAATTCAGATTTGGCTTGTTGACTAGTTGGCCAAGAGATGGAGCCGCCTGTGCATTATTAGAGTCTGGCGTTCAGCAGCTCTTCAATTGTACAAATACCCTTTGGGGCGTTCTGACTCCCCCGCAATTACCATGCGATGGACATTTTAAACGTGTTAAATTAAAGTTTACAGGTGGCCAAACTCGAGTACGTGGAGTGGTGCGACCACGTTCGCTTCATAGTACTTCCCCCAGGAGTGTTCCAAGAGCCATTTGCTCCACCATCCCCATTGCCAATGCTCCGTGGAGCCACCAAAGGTATTGCAACTTTCAAGCATCCAAGGCACCATGACACGCTTCGCATGGTTTGGGAGGGCGACTTCGATCTTTTTTTGGACGAGGCGTGCGTAGCTTTCTTCGTCAAATGTTGAGGCGAGAGCATGACCAAAGTCGATTTCATCGCGGTCAAGCATGGCCAGCAAGACATGCTCCAAGGTCGATAAGTATTCAGCAAGTTGGAGTACAAAGGATGCCCAACCCTGGAGCGGATCCACGTCGTCGTTAGCGGCATGGTGGCTCTGGAAAAATACAAACGCGTCGACAATTTCAAGCACTGCAGGGTACGAGTGCGTTGTCGCATCGAGGACTTGAGCCATATGAGGATTCACACCAACAATGATAGCTTTAAGCACGGTAGATTTGATGTGGCACTGCGTCTGGACGTACAACCGAAGCTGATCGAACCATGAGAAGAACGCCGCTTTCTTGCTTTCTGCCGCTTCCACGGGCATGTGTTCCAATGTGACAAAACGGCGAACTTTGCGCAGTGCTCGACGTAGCGGCTCATGGGGCAAGAGAAACACTTGGTCGAACCACCGAAGCCCAGATGAATGGAGCTTGGCCACCAAGATAGGCGACAATATTGATGGCGATGTCGTGGACAGAGATAGCGGAGGCGGTGCAGGCCCAACTTCCCAGGCGCTCGATAAAGACGACGCGACTAGCGAGGGTGCGACAAGGGGGACCGTCGACGAGAGGTGGCCACGAGAGAGTGTCTGCGCGGCTTCAGTTGTTTCTTCAATAGCATGTAGCATGGCTGTACTTTGTGACGACGTGTACTCTTGATGAGCTGACAACTTGGCTCGGGCTTTGTCCATGGCTTGCAGAAAAGTTTCGAGATCGTCTTCTTTTCCGCTCCCTGAAGTCCACACTCGCGACGCCCAGATATTGACGTGCTCTTCGTATGATGCCTCGTCGTAGTAGAAGGGTGGAGGCTTGGATTCAGATTCGCTGGCCATCGTGACCGGTGGCATGATCTGTGCATAGAATGACTCTTCGTACCCATCGTCTTCGTTGTCAGTCACAGCCGGGAGTTCGAAACTCGAGACGGAGTCAAAATCCGAGCTCGATTGCTTGGAGTATGAATTACTCCATGGGTTGGTGCTATAAGATGACGACAACGTTGTGTTTGGAAACAAGGTTGAAGTTGTCGAACCCGACGTGATAGACGAGATGGATGCATCATGGCGAGGCAGGCGCTCTATAATTCGTACAGCATGGTGGACGTTTGCATCTTCCGTGGCCATGGCAATATCTGACGAGAGGGGGAAGAGGAACGAGCGCGGCGATGCATCGGAGCGACAGTACGACGGCGTCGACATGGATTCAATCAGGATCGCCGATTCCGTGTAGGGCCGATGGAAGGAATCGTCGTTTTCTTCTTGCTCCTTCAAAACGAGCGACGATGACGACTCGGATGTGACCATTCCATGGCGATGCATTCCGCACTCGCTGCGTAGAATATGGATTGATGCCCAGCATGCAGAAGCGTGACCGCGGGATGAGATTTTCAACCAGATGCCATGAAGGTCATCCGGATAAAATTTCAAACTCAGCCTATCAAATAGCCAGAATCATCCGGATAATCGCAAATTTCACCTTCAAACCATTGATTTCTGAAACCCCTGCCCCCCACACTTTTCATTGACAAGTTGGAACTGCGTTCAGATCAACGATGGCGATCCTGGCTTTGGCCAGACAGCGTTGACAGGTCTAAAGTCTAGACTAAGTAGATAGACCACACTCTGTGTCTACTACGAGCACTGCAAATGTAGTGAGAAAGGAGCAAGAAGGGACATGAGGTTATGTGACGATCGTCTCGGCCACATGGCGCTGGTGGAGATGATTGTTTGTTCGTTGTTATCGCCGTGCATATGGCACATAGAGATCGTCAGGAGCGTTCGATAACGAGTGAGACAACGCAAGACGCTCCAGGCAAAGTCTTTCCGGCCAATGGCTCGTAAACGAGACACAATTCAGCATGAACATGCCACGCAACTCACATTTTCAAATGCCACCATGTAATAACCCCTTCACCCCCACATGTCTAAACCCCACATAGGAAAACCACTACACCCCCAAAACATTTTTTCCAAATGAAGATGACCTACATAACATGGACTCAACATGACAGGAGTTGCCGATTCATTCCGCGTCTGGAAGGGCGTCCAGTGGAGAAAGAACATGTTCGTGGGTGTATTTTTGTAAAATTGTCCTTCGTCTTGAATGTTATCCTCGTTTGTACGAGAAAAAACATCGAAGCATCGATGAAAAGAGCATCTTGATTCTTAGACAAGTTTGGAGTACGCGGGATCCGTCCGCACGAGAAAGCTCGGACGGCGACGCTCTTGCACAGATGAATCGTCGTCTTGAGGCTGTGGATCCTGCATCGACGCAGCAGCCATGATTTGCCGGTACTCGACGAGTTGGCGTTGCATTTGAGCCAGCTGAATCTCCAAGCAGTGGTTTTGGTACACCATTGCACGTACAAGCTGGCGTTGGTCTTCCTGCTCGCGTTTCTTGGTCGCTGTTGAGCTCTTTTGCGTTGTTTTCTATCAAACATCCACAGCACTTTAGCTGTAAAGCCCAGCTGAAGAGCACTCACTTGGAGCGACGACATGGCTGCATTCACAGTGTAGACCAAATCGGTGCAAATTCTCGACTACCAACCGCCAAAAGGTCAAACGCTACTCATGGAAGACCCGACTTACATGTAGTTTGGTCTCCATGGCGTCGTTGACTTGCATTTGCTGGCTGC
The DNA here is from genome assembly GCA_019828595.1 of Aphanomyces cochlioides. Lineage (NCBI taxonomy): Eukaryota > Oomycota > Saprolegniomycetes > Saprolegniales > Verrucalvaceae > Aphanomyces > Aphanomyces cochlioides. The sequence goes on along the minus strand of JAHQRK010000002.1, from coordinate 3,993,460 downwards.
TGATGGCTAAAACGACCTAAAAGGCGTTGTAGCTTCCAAATTTAAGGTTGGGAACAGCTTACCTCGGCGCTAGTCGTCGCCATGTCCAAACAAGTCCACAACAGCTCGACGAGCTAGACCAAGACAATGATTGCTTTGTTTCTTGGCAAAGTCCATACCTTTCGCTTGCGTTTCTTGCTCTCCAAGGATAATTCAAACGATCTGTAGAACGAATGGAGCATCGTTTCCGTCGTGTGGTACTTGAGCTGATTGTACAAATGCAGCCGCTCCTCGTCAAGGCGAGCTTGCGCCTAGTTCATTCCACATGAAGATATACATGAGCCTGTAGACGAACCAGTGTAAGCCACGCTTCATGCCGTGGTGGGGCATGGAGGAGCTTCTCGCGTTGTTTCTTGGCTTTCCGGGTCAAGACTATGTCCATACTGTTGCTTTGGTTGCTTGGAACGACTTTGGCCTCGCCGACAAGCGCACGAACACGGGCCATTTCTTCCAAATGGACCTAAAGAAGCTTCAGTCAGCTCGCTGCGACGGTTTGAAGGCGCACCCCGATGCTTAGAAAGTCGACACGGTCGTAGGAGAGCCAAAACTTGGCGCGGTATACAAGAGGCACGGCAGCTTGAGCCCACAAGTCGAAGAGACCATGGCGTAACTCGGCCAAGTAAGTGTTTCTCCAGCTACAACTTGCATGAGCAATGTTGCCACGTTATGTGGAGACCGCCGAGACGTTTGACGAGCTTGCATGCCACGCACATGGCTCTGAACGTGCACGAGACGTCGTTTCTGCTGAAGAAACCATCTCCGTTGAATCCGACAGCGATGTAAAGCCTACAACTTGGCTCAGAGGGATAGACGACAGCCCTCGACAAACCTGAAGACTTATGATGCCATGGCGGAGATGACAATATCGTGTTGCATAGACGAAACCACGAAGAACGCGCTGCAAGACAGCGATCGCATGCTTTTGAGCAAGATATTCCCGGCGGAGCGTTCGACATCGCCAGCGCGTCTACCCAAGACTCCATGAGCGCTTATGAGAGAGATACTCAACGTACTTGGAGCGTAACGAGTGCCTGTCGATAGCGCTTGTACTTGGCTTCACAGGCACGGCGCTACAATTTTAGAGCGTGAGAATGTCAAAGAACTCGAAACTGACCTGGAAATGCGCGTGGACAAAGCGCTGAATACTAATGAGAGCCGCTCGTTGCTTCCTGTAGCGTTTGCGAGCTTGGTGCATGCGAGTTATAGCTTGAAGCTAATTCCAAAGCCCAGTGTTAGCTGCGTGATGGGCCATGAGCTTGGTTTACCCGCACGACGAGCTTTCGCGTCGCTTCCCAACTCGCTCCAGGCTCCATGACGCAACTAATACACAGTGAATGCAACATTTGGGATTTGCCAAGAGGCTCAAGCTGTCGTACGTGCTTAGTCGGTAGATTTGTTGGTGGACATCAACAGCGGATGCAACATGGCGCTGTTGTTCGCGCGACGAGTAGAGCTCTCGAGGTTTTCGTATCGTGCCAAATAAATGCCTACATCACGACAAGCGTCTTGGACTTGCTGGCAACAAGGAAGAGTACCGTTTCAAGCGTGGAAAGCCATTGCGGTACTTGTACCGCGTGCCATCGTCTGGTAAACCAAGCGTGGATGGTGGCGGGGAGACAAAAGTTTCACGAATGACATCGGTTTTGTCTTCGAGGAACGACACGTCGGCTTTCTTGCTCAACGACAAGGACGAGCGATTCAACTTCTGGTTGATCGACGCGTCAAAGAAGCGTACGTCGGGCAATTGCGACGGCTGGACGATGCGATCTTCGCAGAAGCGTTCAAACATCTAAAAGGAGCTCCAGTTTAGCGCTAGTCAACAAGTAGTATGGTGTACTTGCGTCGATAGGAGCATGGTCAGCCCAGGACGAGATGTAGCATCGCTTTGGTCGCGTAGGAAACCCTGGCGGTCGAATAAAACCTCCTTGGAACCTGGCACTGCCGTAGCGGCCTTGGGGTTCTAGGAGGAAAGATCGTTTGGGAACCTGCCACGTCATGAAATCGTACCAAATAGGTAGCATATCGTTTGAAAATGCTGACGAAAAAGCGCAGGAACGCAAGACGGATAGCATCAGCGTCAAAAGCGCGAGGAGATGGCGGACGCTGTTGCAGAAGTGACGCAGACGACGGCGTCGACATGGAGCGCTCGGTCAAAGTCGATTGCGATGGCACAAACGTCAATAAAGTCTGGAATGTGGATTTTCGATCCATGCCGAATCCACTCGTTTTTCTCTCGACGTAATCCATCGAGGAAAACGATGACGACGACGGCGACGTGGCAAATTCTTGGACCGGAACCGTCATGCCACCACCGACGTCATTCAATGGTTTCAAGTAGTCGTCCGTCTTGTCGAACGCCATGTCAGATTTTGCGATTTCCGCAGCAAACGGATCAAATATCTACGTCACGAAGCGTCAAGAAAGCTCTTGGAGAGCGTAGAGTACATTGGCACAAGCAATGAGCTTTGCTTTCAACTTGGAGCTCTCACGCTCGGGTAGTTTTGGCAGTACGATCGTTTCCTAGAAAATTCAGTCTAGTTTGGGCAAGCCAACGCATAAGTTTACTTGGCCAAGTTCATTGGACGGGGGCAGAACCCTACAAACTCGACGTCACGATCAAGTTGTGCGGCCAAAACTGCACCGGTTATGGTCCAGATCGACAAAGAAGACGTCCGTCGCACGTGATGGACTCGTGGCCAAGTATTTTGCATGAACGCCGACGAGAAATGGCACTGGCGCCTAGGAGAAAAAACACCCCTCAGAGCGGAAAGCACGGGAGAGCGACTACATCAATCACATCAAGAAGGGAAGACGGCAGAATTGGAATATAAGCGCCTTGCCAGTACAGTGGAAACAGAAGAGCAACAAGTGCTTCAGCGATTGGCGTCAAGACACTCAAATGTTTCGAGCACAACGCCACCTACAAGAAGGATACATATCAAGTCGATGCAGATGAAAACCTTTTGCTCAAAGAGAAGACACGTGAAGACGGTCATGACGTTGTGGAGATCGAGCATTTGAAACAACGGGCGAAAGCTAAACTAGATAAAACAGGATGAGCCGTCAATGAAAAGTCCAAATGTACATCTGCTTGGGGGAGTTGATTCTTTGGCGGCCGTGACACCGTCAGCGTGCGTTCTGGGAGCGTCAATTGGACTTGAACGCGGCCCTAAATCAAACTTAAATGGCCGAGCTACAACTGGAAAACAGCGCACAGGAGGTGGCACTGGAATTTCCGCCACAAAGTTGGCAATGTAACGTTCTAGAGGCAGCGGCGTCTCGGACAACGACACGCGGTACATCTAATGGAGAAGCTTGAGAAGGAAGAGAGGAAAAGAATATTCATACTTGCTGCAGAAACGTACGAAAGCACGAAAAGAATGGGTAGTGACTGACGACAACAAGGCATTTGGGGCTGTAGACCGACGTCGCTGAACTTGTCGTAGTTTGGGACGCGCCAGTTTGTTTCGTGCCGTTGGAGAGCGCATGGGCCCAAGCTGGTATTGTTTCCTTCATGAACAAGCCAAGCTATAGAAGGTAATCGAGCTAGTACGACTGCTAACAGGGGTGAGAATTCACGTACGACTTCAAAGGGTGTCAAGAGCTCGTCGAATTTAAGCGCGCAGGCGTAGAGCTAAGCGAGGACGGAAGGTTGAACGTAATGGACGCATTCTTACCTTGGCGCCGCTAACATTGGTCAGAACGAACGAAAAGAACGATGGCTCGCGGAATGTCGAGCTCAATGCCAGTCCTTCAGGAAATGCAAACTGAATAGCGTGAGTTGCGGCAAGGATAGATCGAGAAGGGACATACCTGCGCAATATGCGTGGGCAACGGCACATCTGGTAGTGCATCAGGATAGCTGTCGAGGATTAATGGCTGGAATTGAACGTCATTTGGGCTTGACGAGTTGACAACTACAGGAAGTCAATGAAAAAGTGGCATGGAACAAGAAAGGACAGACCTGTCTGCTTGAGAATGGCGCCACGACCCACCACGACAAAGTAATTCACAAAGCGTTTCGTCACTTCAACAATCGACGAGGATTGGCGTGGCATAGATGAGCTGGTGCTAGTTGTCGCTGGAGACGAGATGGTTTGGCTGTTGTCACCGTTGGGGAGTCTGAACTGCAAGCCTCCGGTGGTGGTAAATGTCTTGGAGACATATTTCGCCTTGATAAACACCACTCGTGACGCATTCGACTGCCGGACGGACGCTTTGATCCCAAGGGGGAGGTGTGCTTCCAACGAGGCGGAGTTTGCGCGGTTTCTCTTCATCAATTCAATTTCATCGGCATTCCATGTATCCATATGCACCGACTTAACGCGGGAAATCTGCACGCCGAGATTTCGATGCACACCCGCGCATTCCAAGCACACAAACACTCCAAACGAGACAGAAGCCCATGCGGCGGACGATCCACCAAGAGGAGCCGCGCAGTCTGCGCAGATTTCTCCGGACTGCCGCAGGAGTTCCACGAGCTGCCCTTGCATGGGATCTTTTCGCAATTTGACCCACGTTGACGTGAAACGCTGCAACCGTTTCAATGCGTATCGACCTTCCGGATAATATCTGGACTTAGACCAATGTCCCTCGAATTAATGACAATTTGCATCATATTTTTCTATTTTGTATGCAAAAAATATGACAGTCATTAAAATCGGGTAAAATGAGTCTCGACACTGTCGTTGAAAATTCAGCAAGACTCATGAGGGCGTTCAGCTGAATGAGTGCCGACATGACGACGTAGATGTACAATGTAATGAAGGGCTACGTTAGTCTAGCCCCTGGAAGTGAGTGCGAAAGGCATTCAATCCAACATATAATTGCATCGTTGATGCGTCAATGATAAGCAACGGAACTTCTACAGATCAATCTTTTATATCGTAGCAAGCTTTGAAAGTTCCTCACGCCATTGAGAAATGAAGCTCAAGCTTGTGGGCTGACATAAGAAGACTGATCCTGACCAATGCTGCTGATACATGAAGCCCTTTGGTCAACATCTCACGTTCAAAGCCACTTTACATAATGCTTTACGTAAACTGTACAGATTACAACTATACGTCAAGTAAAAGACCGTGTTCTGATTGGCTCAATTCGTGAATTTACGTCGATTTCACACGTGGGAGGTGTTTTATCGTCTAAAGCACGGCTTCCTTGGTCAATATATGGTTAAGACCGTACTTATACAGGACCATTTCTATAGTGCAGTCATCTTTACTTTGTTTTCCAAAGTAGACGATACCAATAACTTTGAGGATCGGACGAGACCCCCTTCGTTGACTCGGGATGTCGGCATGTCGTACTGTTTTCAGTATGGCGCGCCTTTGATGAACGTCCACTGTTGCTATTCCAAGACAGTGTGAGCGAAGGCGGGTGGTATGAGAAGTTATTGGTATTCGTTCTATCACCTCCCACTTCACAACCTTTATATCCCTCCCTTTACCATTAACACTCGACTGAAACACAGCGAGAATTCTTTGAGATAGACCTGCTAACACGCCTTCATCCCTCATAAACGATTGAAACTCAATAGTACAGCAACGAACTGCGTAATTTTGACTCTTTAATGATGTCGACCCCCACCCCGCAACGTTTACAGGGCTCTTTCAAGGTCGTCGCTGTCTTTCCATCAACTTGGTGCAAGCTGTCTGTGTTTATTTTGCAACATGGACCTCATACACCAAGATTAATGCTCAACTGGTGGAATGAAAGTGTCGCGCTTTGGACATTCAATACATTCAAGCCTCAGGGTCACCTCAACGTTGGATGATATTCAGGGAGGCATTGCCCCCTAGCGCTGTCCATAGCTTGGAAGGCGACGCGAAGAACCGCGCTGTCACTGTGCGTCTCACTGACTCGAGAGAGACGAATGAATTTTGTATCTCAAGCTGGTAGCCCGATTTGTACAGATGACACAGAGCAGTGCATTAGAAAAGGATTTAGCCGTAGCATCGAATTGGTTCCGTCGAGCCTTTCTTGGCGCATTGACCGCCTTTCTCGAGATACCGTTGGTGGTACTCTTCGGCTTCGTAAAAGACACCGGCAGGTTGAATTTCAGTAACGATGTCGCGCCGAAAGAAACCAACGAGCGCTTTCGCATTGAGCTCCTCTTGGTGGCGAGCTTTGGACGCTTCAGCTTCAGCTTTCTGTTCGTCATTGTGGTAGTAAATGCCCGAGCGATATTGCGTTCCAATGTCATACTTTTGGCGGTTCAAAGTGGTCGGGTCGTGGATGGACCAGAATTTATCAAGGAGGTCTCGATATTGCACGACTGAGCTGTCAAATGTGATCTGGACCGCTTCTGCGTGTCCAGTATCCCCTGAGCAAACCTCCTCGTACGTTGGATTGAGAGTTTGGCCATTGATATACCCAACGCGTGTCTTGAGAACGCCAGGAATGCGCTGAAAGTTGAGTTCAACGCCCCAGAAGCATCCAGCCGCAAACGTGGCCAGTTCCTGCTTTGACGGTGCAGCAGCTGAATACATGGAGGCGACGGACGTATGCGCTTGAAATGCAAATGTCAGGCCGAGTAATCGGAGCGTGCGGGTGGGCGAGAACAACGGAAGACGCGCCATGGCAAGTGGTCGGACCATGCACGTCTTCGGCGGATTTCTCCAACTGACACATCATCTGAAGAATTTTTTTCAATCTTTTTTCTCCTTATTTGTGCAAAATATATCAGAAAAACGAAAAAATAAGAAATTGACAGTTACGTTGACAGTTTCAATACGAAAGTGCGGTCATGAGCGCGGTGGAGACAGCAAAACACCGTGAAGTTCCTAAAAAGCTTGAATTGCCTTCTAGAAGATGCTAACGAGGATGGATAGGCTTTATTCGATCCATGGAAAATTAAGCGTCACGTTTTGCCTTCCGTGGTATTCTTTGGATCATTTGATCTCGGTCAAAGGAGGCAGTGCAAGATGTGATCGACTTCTTAAGAAGAAAGCTGAATTCCATCTCCACTGTACTCTAAGCACAGCGGAGTGCACCAAGTGCGAGGATTTATGCATCATGGGATGGCTGTCTTTGCTCGCCTCTTATTGTGCTTGACAGTGAAGCAATGTGAACTGCTGATGGCATTTGAAACGTGTGAAATTTTTTCCAACACGGTGACAATACGTATTCGAGCGTGCTAGACTGCAGCCAAGATATAATTGAGGTCTAGCTTAATGGCAAGGAAAATAGAGTTTTACGTGGGCCATGGTGCTAACCGTAGCAGCGTACTTTGTCCTTGGATCCCTTTTTAGCGCACTGACCACCTTTTTCCAAGTACTTTTGATGGTATTCCTCGGCCATACAGAACGGTCCAGCGGGTAGAATCTCCGTGACGACATTTTGGCAAAAGAGCCATCGGTCAATGGATCGTTTGGCTTGCTGGTGGCGTTTCGATACTTCAGCCTGTGCTTTTTGTTCTTCGTTGTGGTAATAAATCCCTGAGCGGTATTGGGTGCCCACGTCGTTCTTCTGACGGTTTAGCGTCGTGGGGTCATGGATGGACCAGAATAAATCAAGGAGTTGGTCATACGAGACAACATTCGCGTCAAATTTCACTTGTACAGCTTCCGCATGGCCCGTTTTCCCCGTGCACACTTGTCGATAGGTTGGGTTGGCTACTGTGCCGTTGATATAGCCGACATGAGTGTCAAAGACCCCTTCCAACCGTTGGAAATGCAGTTGAATGCTCCAGAAGCATCCAGCGGCAAACGTGGCGATCTGTTCATTCGTCATGTTGCATGCTGAGGCTGTCTTTCTGGTCGAGACGATCAAGATCCGTCGAAGTCGTCGGAATTCAAGGATGGAAAAATCCGAAAAATAATTGAAAAACGATTTTGATTGGCTAAAATCATAAAATCAATTACTGTATACTAATCACAGAACTTATTTTGGATGACTAAGATTCAAGTCAATATTTGATTGGCTGGATTTCTCAGTCAAAGTCCGCCAATCATGCAAAAATGACCCGAGGACGCTTGCAGTCTTCACCTGTATTCCCATAATTAAATATATGAAATTTGACTAATGTACAATCGTCGACAGCGAAATCCCCAGCGACGGCAAGATAGGCAGCGCGAAGAATAGCTCTGCATTCGCATGGAATAAACCTGAATTCTGAAGCCCTTGGTCTGTCGATTTCGTCTGTTTGCGGTCAAGCTGAATGCTCGCTCCTCATGGGAAAATAGAATCCATGGAATTTGATAATTATCAGGAAATAGAATATCAAAAAGTTTTACTACTTGTAAATCGGAAACACCGCACAGCTACCCAGTTCGTTAATAAATCCCATCGCCAGTATAGGCGATATGAGTTTTTTTTAGTTGAATCGCTAGTGGTGTTGTCTGTAGCGAGGGCAAGGTCGTTGGGCTGAGAGGTGCGCCGAATTGGAATATTCGAGTTTATTTTATTTAAATATTTAATTATATATACATTTATTCATATAATTGGTTATAAATTTAATTAATAATTTGTGCTATTTCGAAGCTGTGTCCTGTCTCCAGTTCAACCTCGAACTCAGTTCAGTTAAGGAAATTATTGACTAGGGAGACAATATACTTGGATAAAGTATACTATACAAAGGATAAGTGCAATGAGTTTTGAATCTGATAGTCCCATTGTAGAATTTCCCTGAAGATGACCAAAACTGTGGAAGTGACTCTTGAACCTCATGAGCAATTGGCGACCTTCGCCGCCGGCTGCTTCTGGAGCGTGCAATTGAACTTTGACCGCTTGGAAGGTGTTGTTGAAACCCACGTTGGCTACATCAACGGCACGACCGTCAACCCAACCTACCGCGAAGTGTGCAAGGGTGACACCAACCACGCCGAAGCTGTGCAAATCAAGTTCGATGTAAACACTATCACGTACAAGGAGCTTTTGGACAAGTTCTGGTCGATCCACAACCCCACGACCTTGAACCGCCAAAAGAACGACGTTGGTACACAATACCGATCGGGCATTTTTTACCACAACGACGAACAAAGGGCCGAAGCTGAAGCCTCGTTGAAGGAGCAAGAGGCGAACCACAAGGACACCATTGTGACCGAAATTGTTCCTGCCGGCACCTTCTACCACGCTGAAGAATACCACCAAAAGTACCTTGAAAAGGGAGGTCAATGTGCATCCAAGGGATCCACCGATGAAATCCGTTGCTATGGATAAGTATATAACATGCAGCCAGTTTCTAGTTTAGATCTTAGTACTTGTTGTCGTCCCATGAGATTCCCACCGAGAGACGTCAAGGAGTACATCAGAGAGGTCTTCAACACTTAAGCTCAGGTAGATTTATTACATTGGCCACCACGAGCCAAATATGCGCTGGATGGCCGCATGGGAGGCGCGTTTGCCAGCGGACACAACTCGATCTGACATAGTTTCCTCGGCCCAGTCCTTCCACACGCCATATCTCATTGTCTGAGCATGCTGTTCTGATGACATCAAGCGCTTTGTTCGCTTGTTTAGCCGGTGGATGGATCGATTACTAGTCATCACCTGTCAATTGGTAAATAGTGGTTGTGAGTACCTCATGTTGGGTTTGGCAAGTTCAAATTCAGGCTCGGCGCGGCAGATTGCAATGCCACGAGTGACGGCGTATTCAGCCATATCGGAGCGAAAGAAGAGTCCTCTCGATGTTGAAATCGAGCAAGCGCCGACTGGTGCCTCGGGTGATGCTGGTGGGCTAAAGAAAGTCGATTAGAAACTCGCTAGATATAACTCGTCACCGATAGAGGAGCTCAACAGTGACGTAACGCCGCGACGCCACAAAGTCGATGTAGATCCACCTCTGTGAAAAATATTAGAGAGTGCTTCCATGAAGAGAGTTACCTTGGCATCGTCTTGCATTTCAACGCCATAAGGCCGGACAGCGAGGAGAGAGCTCTTGTCAGTCAAGAGTCCAACGCCGGCTTCCATGCCTTTTGGCATCGTCTCCTTGAGCAACACGCGACGGAGCCATGGTGTATGGTAGACATAGAGCGTACTTGCGTCTGTTGCGCTTTGACCCAAGACGCGAGCTTTGATAGGAACGCCCACAGGAAGAGTTTCCAACGACGTATAGCGCGTCAACTAGGCATATCCACATGAGGAGAAGGGATCCATAATGGTCGTACGAGTCCACTCGATCGAATGCTAATGTACGCGCAACCAATCTAGAGTCAAATGGTGAGATCAAGGCAGCAATAAGATTGGATCGACTTGCCATTGTTGCGAAGCAGCCCCATCGAAAAAGCATCAAGTTGTCGTCAATCCCAGATGACATGGCTGAGACGGCATCTCCAATTTGACGTCGGAGAGTGTCGGCCTGTTTCGCCATGTCGTCCATCGACGGTCGGCCACGATCCGGCACTGCTGGTGTCTCCTTTTCGCTTTCCATCACCAAGTTTCCTCAAAGATGGGGATTTTCAACCAATCGGGGAACATTACAATACTATTGCAATACTATTACAAAACATTTGTTTACTGCAATACTATTGCAATGCATTGACATATAGCCTCCAAACTCAAAGCGAGCGCCCCATCAGCTCCTTACGCCTCTTGGTAGATCTCCACAGGACTTCAGCTTTCCATGGTTTCAGGGGGAGATGTTGAGTCAAGCCACTGGAAATTCGTCGTATCATTTTGACCACAATCCAACATTACACCTTGTGCATTTCTTGGTCGACGAATTTCATGGCATGGAGGCCACCCGACTTGACAAGAAGTCGACAATAGCATCTTGAATAGTTCAGCAGATGCCATTTCAATTTTGTCCTGCCTGGCTTTTGTGTTTGAAATGACGTCGATGATAATACTTGATGGGTTGGGAGAAGATAGACTTGGAGTTTGAAAGCAGTCAAATTTCACAGTCACACTACTAGTGCTTCATCATAATTGCTGCCCTAAAAGCAAAAGTGTTAATATTTGATTTCAAGCATCAGACAGTTGACGTAAATTGCTATGGTCATACCAGGTAGAAAGCGAGCATCATACTGCCTTTCTTGTGTCGTTTGATCGTGGGAGTTGAGTCGGTTTCATCTTTCGACTGTTGAACTCCCGAGAGTTTCCATCAAATTCTCATTTTGAAGGCGTGAAGATGGCTTTTTTGGATGCTTGGGTCGTTGACAAGACAATGTTTGACCTCGTGAGCCAAGGGGGAGGTTGTGCATGCTGCGGCATCACGCACGCTATGTTTCAACTGGAAAAATTCCAGCAATGCTCCGACTGGGGTGCGATTTCCTTTGCGATCTTGCTTGGGCTACATCTTTGACAACTAGACACGGACGACGAGGATCGAGAACTCTTTTCACCATGGCCAACGTTCATTCATGAAGATGTTCAGACGCAGCGATGTGTGATACGCGCATCGCTCAAACAGCAGATGCAAACATATCAAGAGTTCATGGAAGCCCATGGGGACGCCTTTTCAGCCTGGTTTTCCAAAATGTCTTCTTCGGACATCCCTAGGCATGGTAAATCTCATTAATCCTTTGACGTTCGATTAGACGCTTTCAAGTTCCTCAGGAGGAAATTTTGTCGTACTTGTCGACGCATGGCGATGTTCACGGGCCCTACGGCATCGTTCTACGAGCTGTTACGGAGCAAATCAAACAATTTCAACAAACGGGATACGTTGACGCTCGTTCGTCTGCTGAACTACAATTCGAACGCCATCTTAAGGTGAATTGGCATGATCTGTCTTGTGTTCTTCACGGGTGCCGCCTTTAGTTTGTTAAGGGAGCTTTTACCATCGCTACTGAATGGATTGAGAGCACGAAAGGGGAATTTCTTGACTGTGTACAAGGATTAGCAGGCCCAAGACTCTTTCCATCTGCTACTCGAGTTGTTGGTACGCATATTCATTCAAAAAATGATACCAGGTTGATGGTCTCGTAGACAATCAAGAAATCGATACGAAACAAGCCGAGCAAGTTGTCCAGAGCTTTCGATCGGACCGCCGTCTCGTGCGACTTGTTCTCCTCCGCCTTTTCACAGACACATTGATTCGAAAATTCAAGCGTACGCAGCAGCAAAAATAAAGAAGCCCAACATTCCAAATATATATACAGAGATACCGCTAGTTCGTTGTTGTAGCTAGGGCCTTGCGGCTCTCCTCAAAGAATGCATTTGGATGATTTCCCACAGCATCCGAATTTGCTTGGGGATGCATAGCTTCGAAATGCCGCTTGCACGCAATTTGAAATTGTTTGCCCTTTGCTAACTGGATGATAGCTTCCTTGTCGACTTCGTTGATACCACGAAGACTCGCCCGCAAATGATGCTCGTCAAAATGACGAAATGGACAGCCTAGAGTGGGCACCATGAACCAAGCATAAAACGATCAAAGTACCGTGATATTCGCCTTGTTTGGGCGGTTCGCCCGTGATGATTTTCATGCAATTGAATGGCGTGTAGTCCTTGCGCTTGCCTTCTTTACCGTAGTTGTGGCGAATGTTGTAAGCATATTTCTTGTTGAAGTCGTCGACATTCATTTTGCGACAGAATTCCTTGCGCCAAAAGGCAATCGCATCGTCCATGGGAAGACCAATGCCTTTGAGGAAGAGACCATACTGCATACGACCACCGTGTTTTAAGTGATGTTGTGTTGTCAAGGCTTGGTGCAATGTCTTCATACAAAGTGGCATGGATGTCTTTGAGAGACCATCGACCATGTCAGCTGTGATGGAATTGCCTGAAGCTACTGGGGCACTGGAGTAGTCAGGACCAATGTGATGCTTGGCTAGATTCTTCAGTACAGGCATCAACCGATCGTCGCGAGCAGCGGCAGAGCCCCCAAATTTGCGGAAGGCGATGGTCAGTTGTTTGGACAACTATCACAAAGATATTGATAAAACAACTAAACAATCTTACGGAAGATCGAAAACGGGCATAGAGGATGGAAACCAGATAATCAAATGGAACGTATGCCACGCCAGCTTCTAAGTACACTTTACGCGCGCCAATCTAGATGATAGAGACGTGAGACAAGAATCGGATGACAATGTGAGGACCAAATCAATGGCTTCCGTGAATGGAACCTTGACGTATACGTCTAAATCCTTGTAAGCTTCCTTAATGTCGGTCACAACGGATGCTCGCACAGTGCGAAGCTTTGGCTCAAGTGCTCGCATCTCTTCTTCGTTCACCTATTTTATTGTGAGTGACCTGACCGCACATTGATGACGTTAACCTGCTCGTAGACGAAACCATTCGTGCGCATGAAGTGCATCTTGTCTTCTCGCGTGGCTCGATCAAGACGATGCTTAAAGAGCAGGCTTTCATGGGACAAGAACCATCGCCGCAACTCTTCAGTATGGCAAAACGCCATGCGCAAAATAAAGTGCGAGAGTTCATCTTTGAGGCGATCATCAGCATTTCGCATAGGAAGGTACATATTGAGCGCTTTGTCCACTTTTGCCTCTGTTTCTTTCGTCGTGCCACGGAGGCGTTGCATCTCGAGCGTTTTGAGCATTTGGAGGCGATCAATCGAGTAGGACTCAAATTCATCGAGCGACACTTCGACAAGTGGAGGATCTTGATACATAGAAAGCGCATAGCGTGTATTGAGCGTCTTTCGCGACGCTTGGCGCGCATTGTTCGTCTTGTTCCCAACGTTCAGCATCTAGCTTGCGGTTTCTTGTCGCGGGTGGACTTTCGCGCACTTTTTCAAATGCCTCGATTCGCTGAAAATAGCTGGAAAATACAGTTTAATTGGATAAGAGATTAATTAATTACCAATTAAAAGTAATTATCATTAATATAAATTCTTAATTCGCTATTAATTATCCAATTAAATCGAATTATAGAGAAGAGATTCACTTGAATAAAATAATTACATACAAATATCAAGTATATTTTATAAAACATAATTGGCTATAAATGAGCCAATTAAATCACTTAATTTATAAAATGGAATACTTGATTGGCTTAAAATTAACCAATCAATTTTCGTGTCAATGGTTTTGGAAACCTGGCGTCGCCATCAGCATGTGGGTCGCAACACCATTGGGCTTGGCTCAAGTCAACGGCGAATCTGTAACACAAGAAAGCCCAGTCGAAGTACAATTTCCATGGGGTGGTCGAGGATACACCCAGAGACATCAAGTCTCGCCGTCGTTTGAGTTCCAATGCTCGAGTTTCGCGGCCACACCGTGGCGGTTCGCACTCACGCTGTCGCTCGACATTTCATTGACAGCGCTTCGAGAACGCGTGATTGAACACCTTCAAGTGACGCTACATGTAGACAACATTGTTGTGATGCAGCCGTCAGTCGGTGGCGCGCACGTCTTGACCGAAACGACCGAATGTGTGTTTGTATCGCTCAGGCCACTGCTCATTCACGTGTTTCCGATCCTACCACTTGGCAAGTCGTCGTCAGTTTTGCACATTGACGGCGTCAAAGATACATCCTCAGCCCTGAAACCTGCCGATATGAATCCTACCCAAACTGAAAATTCTCCTGTACCTCCTCCAAAGTCGTTTGTCTTGGACACAGCCGCTGCATCCCGGCCAATCAAGCAAATCGGTCGAGGTCATGGGGTTCTGCTAGGGCGTGAAGACTATCTACTATCTGGCCGCAAGTACTGGGAGATTCGACTCGACACAGAAGTCATGGGCGATGGTGTTTTGATCGGTGTGGCTTCGTGCGATATTGCTCTCAGCTCGTCCGTGGTCGGTAGTGGTCTCTTTTGGGGTTTTGCAGCACATTTGGGCAAGACAGTTGACTTGGCGATGGATTCGTTTGGTGAACCGTGCGTTCAAGGCGATGTTGTTGGCATCTTGTACGACGTTGACCGAGGTCTTTTGACGTTTTATCGCAATGGCCGGCCACTGGGCACACCGTTTCGAAATATCTTTGGGCGGCGGCTCTGTCCTGCCATATCCATGACACATGTCGGCCTCCAATGCACGTTGTTACCGTCGACAGTGCCTCCACCTGTAGACACGATGTAGTTCGTATAATATCTAGACAACAACTACTGGGACTCAGCCCAAAGTCTCGGCATCGGATATTCCACTTCGTCTTGATATAAACTAGAGCGATAGACCTCAGCTCCATCATAGACGCATAAAGCCATGAAAGCCCTCCAGTGGAGATAATGTCCACATGGATACGTCACAGACTAGCCAAGGGAAAACACCGTGGGTCGACAGTGGAAGTCCGAGGATACGTGTTCAAGCCAAGTTCATTAGGCGATTCCTAATGCCATAGGAATCGCCCGCTGTGCATAGTCGTCACTGTTATTTAGCGATTCCTAATGCCATAGGAATCGCCCGCTGTGCATAGTCGTCACTGTGGACAGCAAACATGAGGTAGGGGAAATGCACAACTTTGTGTCGAAATGGGGAGGGTCCGCGCTACTTCCACGTGGCTTTGGCATAAATTCTGTACTCTCTGCTCGACCACGTAGAGCGTGGCAAATTGTCATAATGCAAAGTATTGACTTGTTGTCATGTCGTCATTCGTCTGATAGCAACTTGTCGATTTTTTTAGCGTTCGACGGCAGCGGGCTCATGTAGCTCTGCTAGTAGAGAAATTATTCAGGCATTTAGCATGAATCAACCCAATTGCCGCCGAGCCTGACACTTGGAAAGCACTATCTTGTGGGGCTGATCTGCTTCTACTGCCAACGACAGCATCGTTCCTACTAGAGCTAGAGCTGATCCTAGCCAACAGCCTTGAAAAGACGATAAAGGCGTCGTCAACGAGCCATAAATGAACGGCGTTCACGTCTTATTCCAGCTTAGACGTCCAACGAGATACGCATCATTCGCCTGGCTTTGTCCGCTGAACTGAACAACTAATGGTTTGGATCGTTATCCGGATAACTGACATCCATGGTGAGCAATTTACTACTACGTAGTAAATTCAATGGTGAGACACTTGACATGGTAATCAAACCCATTTCAAATGTCTCACCAATTGTCGTTTGGGCATGTCAGTGTGCAGAGGTGTAAGTTGCCATCGAGTTGTTGGACTCGCCAGCTTTGTCCATCATCGATCGTGGTTGGCTTGCTCTTCTCGGCGCAACATCCTGCTTGTCTATGCTGCTGCCAAGCGCGCTGAGAACGACCTGAATGGCTGTGCGTTGTGGCGGAGTGGGGACTACGGTATCTACAAGGTTTTCGTTCCTCGATGGGCCATTGCCGCGGCTTGGAGCGCGGTGTGTATTCAAATGAATCTGCTTACCGGTGGAAAAATACCACATCATCCCTCATGAACATCTGAAAGTCTACTTTCGCCAGCAACTCATTGGTTTGAAACCAAGGAGAGCTGTGCCTTTGTCGATGCGACGACGTTGGCGACTTGATATCACGTCGTTTGACTGACTCATTTTATTCGTCTCCACTGGTAGGATTGTCCAGAAGCTAGCGTGCCCCCCCCCCGGCGACTTGGTGCAGCATCAAGCCACTGCTCTCTCGTGTGGTGGGGCTTGCTATCAAATGTAGTGACAACAACACAGTTGATGCAGGCGTGCCAAAATATGCCTGGAATGTGGCCACGGGGCCAAGCTACAAAGCTTTCGGATAGCTTTGATCGCCACAACAGAGTGGCCAAATCAGGAATCATCGATGCGGTAGCCCATGGGCATGAAGGAACTGGGGAAGATGATCCTCAAAGCACACGAGATCGATCAAGACTTGAACGACATTCTTTCGGCGCCTGTGCGCGCTATCGCATCTGGGCTTATGTCGTACAGAACTGCTCCAGAACCAAGTCTCAAGAAGTTTCTAAAAGATGAAAGTTGTCAAGACCACGAGAACGTGGCAGCGCAATAAGATAGCCCCAAGTATTGCAAATCACGCAACTGAGGATCTACCTTCCCCAGATGTCTTGATCTAGTCCAAGCTGGATGGAATGGTCGGACTGGGTGAGGAGCAGAGGATATGAGTGCGATGATGTTACTGCCACGTTAAGACTATGTCCATGGGAAGCACCCACTGTCGTCAAGACAGAGGGCAGCAGTATTATTGCCTGAGGAAACTGCTTGGCCTTCGAGTCGCAACTGAAAAGACACGCGCACTTTCCTTCGGTGTGCTTTCTCGATTGTCTGCTCGGTCAAAAGGAACACGAAGAGCTGCAATCAGGAGGCCAAACGAAGTGCTTGCTGTCGCACTGTCGTTCGTCCAATTGTAACTTCAAGCCCAGTGGTGAGCAATTTTGCCCAAGGGAAAGATAGCTGCGATCAACATGCTCTAAAGCGAGTGCATTGATGGTGTTTGCATGGCTGACCATGACCACAGAGGCCATCCTTTAGTTTCTCTTCAGGCTACAATTTGCGCAAGTTACAGGCCACCTTCGTTGAAATTCACGGGTTATTCTTCGTCTAACGATCAAGGTCAAAACTGTGCTGCAATTACGACACTCTAGCAACTGCACCGCACCCAAATCCAGCCCAAGAATGAGTCGTTCGTGCCTTGGACGCGGCGCAGGCCTTCCCCCTCGTCCAGAAAACAGCCCTCCGGATAACGAATGTCACAGCTCTGGAGGATGGACTTATAAGGCTCGGAGACTCTTGCTGTGGCTCCCAATAGCTAGAATCTTCTTTATGCGCATCGTTTAGTTAAACAGACCAGTGAAGAAAGCATCAACTGCTAACTACGTTAGCATTTTCAGATTAACAATCACGCGGATCTTTATCCGGATAAAAAAACTTCTCACCAAAATGTTAGATACAACAACTGGTGAGACATTTGAAATGGTGATTGAAATCCTGAATACGTGGTCGCATGTTGCATTTTGTGACACCCAGAAAGGCTGCAGATCGGACGAGATTCCTCCTCCTCCTGCTGGAATGTTCGACCAGACTTGACTCTTTTGTTCCGTTCATTTCGAAATATGCTCAGTCGTGCACATGCTGCGGTTCTTCTCCTTGTCAGCGCATGCCTTTTTGTCAGTGTGACGGCATCAACGAGCTGCAATGGCAACGCTGGACTCTCACGCTTTGTCCACCGCCACAGCCATGATTGTCCAGAAGCGAGAGCGACAGCTCCTCATGCTGCTTGGTGCGCCAAGTCAGCGTGCAAACAACTACTCTCACGCGTGTCAGACCATGCTGCCAAGTGCACCGATGGCGAGTTGGATGGATGGCAGGCTTATCAAAA
The DNA here is from genome assembly GCA_019828595.1 of Aphanomyces cochlioides. Lineage (NCBI taxonomy): Eukaryota > Oomycota > Saprolegniomycetes > Saprolegniales > Verrucalvaceae > Aphanomyces > Aphanomyces cochlioides. The sequence goes on along the minus strand of JAHQRK010000002.1, from coordinate 3,975,343 downwards.
GGTGCTGGAAACGTGTGGTCGAAAAGCGAAGCGACAAGGATTCCGTTCTTCAGTTGACCGACGTCGCGGAATGTCCAACGCAGGACTTTTTGACTCAAAAGTCATGAAGATGGACGAACTCAAGCGGATGATCCTCAAGAAACACAAGGAAGAATAACGCTGCAAGGTATTGTCAATTTCAGTCAAATTTGTATTTTTGACCAAAAATCAAATGCATTTCCAAATCGATTTGACCATACTGAAGCCAAGTTCAACCGAATATAGGCCAAATTAATTGCATGTGAGTTAGGGTGTGTTTGGGTGTGTTTTGCGTGAATTAGTTAAATAATCGATTCTGATTGGCTGCGAGATTCCGAAATCGATTAAAAAAATCGATACATTTCCAGCCCATCTCACTATTTAGAATGTATCTCACAATAACACTAAGCTAAAACAACTTTTTTATTGAAACACCTGCCAGTCGACGGCCCGTCTTGGCGAAAAGGGTCTTCCAGAGAGCTCCAATCCGCGTCATTGTGCATTCTCTACAGTCTGCTTGTTGGATTCCTTGAGGCGGCAAAACATTGGGCCACGTCCTCTTCACAATTACTCTCGAACAGCGACTTCTCCCCCTCACGGCTCATTACTGTAGTCGACTTCTCTGCAAATCGTCGACTTGGACACCTACTTTGACTTTAATCGTGTCCCAAGCAGCTGGACGAGTCAAGGCAGGGCAGACAGCTGCAGAGGAAATCGCTACCATCGACAAGGTCGAGAGGGTTTTGGGGGGGATTTTCACGTCCATGACCTCGAAGGACACTTGATTTCTGGGTGCTTATCGTAGCACATCTGCGTCCCAGTCCACGCTGCGTTCCTTTTCATCTTGTTGCATCCACAAAATCCCCAAGGTTGAGATCGTGGAAATCCAAACTGCAAAACATAGTTGCTTTGTCCACTTCCGAAGCCGAATACATTTCCATGTCTTTTGGACTACAAGAAGCACTATGGCTCAAGTCATTGCTTGAAGAACTCGAACTTTCTGTCAAACTGCCCATCATCGTTTATGAAGACAACCAAAGTACAATCAACATGGCTGAAAACTCAACCCTTCAACAACGAACCAAGCACATCGATGTTCGTCATCACTTCATTCGAGACTTAGTCCGCGAGCACATCATCAAGATCGACTATTGCCCCACTAATGAAATGCTTGCTGACATGCTAACCAAAGCATTGCCTCGACCAAAGTTTCAAGAGCATCTCTCGAAAGTCATGACCCCTCTCTCTCACTACATCGAAGAAGAAAGTTTCAATTAGGGGGGAATGTTGAGACTTCTAGAATGTAATCTCAACTTTCACATTCAAGAAAGGTCTCTTAACTATAAAACAACTTGTATATTGCGTGTTCCAGAAGACAAACGAAGACAAACGAAGACCACAGAATTCACACTAGGCCTAGCTAGCTTTCATGTTAACCATCTAATTCACTTTCCAACTTCCCATCTAGACACTATAATCTAATCCGGCTAAATTATTAATATTTTGATAAATAAAAATATTTCACGAAACACACACGAATCAAAATAAACGAACAAATCCGGATAATAGCATGAATCACGAGACAAATCTGTTTCGTAAAGGAAAATTATACATTTTCCTATTAACTTTAAATATTTATCAAAATATTAATAATTTAGCCGGATTAGATTATAGTGTCTAGATGGGAAGTTGGAAAGTGAATTAGATGGTTAACATGAAAGCTAGCTAGGCCTAGTGTGAATTCTGTGGTCTTCGTTTGTCTTCGTTTGTCTTCTGGAACACGCAATATACAAGTTGTTTTATAGTTAAGAGACCTTTCTTGAATGTGAAAGTTGAGATTACATTCTAGAAGTCTCAACATTCCCCCCTAATTGAAACTTTCTTCTTCGATGTAGTGAGAGAGAAGGGTCATGACTTTCGAGAGATGCTCTTGAAACTTTGGTCGAGGCAATGCTTTGGTTAGCATGTCAGCAAGCATTTCATTAGTGGGGCAATAGTCGATCTTGATGATGTGCTCGCGGACTAAGTCTCGAATGAAGTGATGACGAACATCGATGTGCTTGGTTCGTTGTTGAAGGGTTGAGTTTTCAGCCATGTTGATTGTACTTTGGTTGTCTTCATAAACGATGATGGGCAGTTTGACAGAAAGTTCGAGTTCTTCAAGCAATGACTTGAGCCATAGTGCTTCTTGTAGTCCAAAAGACATGGAAATGTATTCGGCTTCGGAAGTGGACAAAGCAACTATGTTTTGCAGTTTGGATTTCCACGAAATCAAACATCCGTTCAGGAACAGAAAGTAACCCGAGGTGGATCTGCGAGTGGTTGCATCATTGGCATAGTCGGCATCGACGAATAGCTCAATGAGATAGTCGGAGGAGTCTTGCTTGGTGTAGCATATTCCATAATCTTTCGTTCCTTGAAGGTAGCGGAGTACACGCTTAGCGATGTGTTGATGTTCTTCTTCAGGGTTGTTGAGGTGCCGTGAAAGCAATGTAACAGTAAAAGCGATATCAGGACCCGTTGTCGTCGTGAGATAGAGCAGTTCGCCCACCACATTGCGAAATGGCAACGAGGGTGTAGAACTAGACGATCGGAAAGAGGCTGTATGGCTGTCCTGAGGTGTTGAAATTGGATTGCAGTCGGCAAGGCCATGCTTAGCAAGTATGTCCGAGATGTATCGGCTTTGGTGTAGTAAAATGGAACCATCCTCAAGGCGTTTAACTTCGATGCCGAGGCAGTAGGTTAAGGTTCCCAAGTCCTTCATGGTGAAGCGAGCGGATAAGGCACGCTTCGTGGAGTCCATTAAGTTTGAATGTGTGGACAGAAGGATGAAGTCGTCGACATATACGCCCACCAAAACTAAACCTTGGTGTACGTCGGAAGTAGATGCATGGATCAGACTTAAGTTGTGTGAAGCGTTGTGACTTAAAGTAAGAATCCAATGCAGAGTTCCATTCACGGGAAGATTGTTTAAGTCCATAGATGCTCTTGTTCAAACGGCAGACAAGATGTTCTGAGCCAGGTTGGACATATCCCGGAGGTTGTTTCATGTAGAGTGTTTCCTGGAGGTTTCCGTTGAGGAAAGCAGTTTGCACATCCATGTGGCAGATATGCATGGAACTCATCGCAGCAAGAGCAAGTAGGAAACGAATGCTCGAAGTGCGGATTACAGGAGAAAAACCCTTCAGTGTAGTCAACGCCAGCAACTTGAGTGAAGCCTTGAGCAACAAGGCGTGCTTTGTAGCGTGACAAAGTACCATCAGCAGCGTACTTCTTCGTAAAGATCCATCGGCATCCAATGGGTTTACGGTCAGGTGGAAGTTCACACAGAGTCCAAGTATTGTGTTGCATCAATGAATTGTATTCGGCATCAGTAGCCTTAATCCATTCATTTTTCTCTGATGAAGCATGGGCTTGACGTATAGTCGAAGGTAGCCCGGTTGATTGCAAGGCTAAAGCAACGAGAAGTCGATGTTGCATGCTCAGTTGATGTTCATGAACATCAGAGTTTGCCTCAGGTCGAAGGCGAAACAAACTGAGTGCCAAGGACTCAAACTGTTCGCAAAGCGCATCTTCGTCGAACGAAGTCGAGTCTGTCGACGCCGGAGGAGGCATCATGACGGGAACAAACTCAGGAGTGACAGCAGGAGTGTCCGTGCGAGACATTGGTCCTTGTGAAGGTGAGGACGGCAATGGGATGTCCGCAGGAGATTCAGCAGGTGATTGTTGTGGAGCAGGCTCAACACGAGAAGGCGTGGAGTATCGAGTGGTTGCGGAGGTGTGTTCTCAACGCGAGACTCGGAAGTGTCAGCTTCAGTGATGGAAGGTGTGGGAGGTGTGCTCTGTATTGGTCTTGTCGGTGGTGTTAAAGGTTCAACCAACGTGGACTGAGGAACGTGTACAAGAGGCACATTGTAGCGAGGATTGCCGCGACGGATGCGAGTCGAACGTCTTGGAACGATCGCAGTTCCTTCATTTGGAGCGGGTATGGTAGAAGCTGGTGGAGCTGCAGGTAGTGCTAAAGTCTCATCTCTTAGAGACAGCTCGTCATCATCGTCGATCTCATCAATGAGTTGAGAGACGGGTGATTCATCAGCCGACGGTTCTTCAGTAAAGAAACTCGTGGTTTCATTAAAGACAACATTACGACTGACGATGATCCGTTCTGGGCTTGAGGTGTAAAGACGATAACCTTTGACGTTAGGCTCGTGACCAAGATACATGGCACGTATCGTCTTGGAAGCAAACTTGGTTCGTTGATGCGATTCAACATGCGCATAAGCCTCACAGCCAAAAATACGCAGGTTACCAAAATCAGGCTTAGACTTCCATAATTTCTCGAAGGGTGTCATACCAGGAGTGGACGCTGAGTATGTCCGATTCCGTAGGTACATTGCATGAGACACAGCTTCGGCCCAAAATCGCAAAGGTGCTTTGCAAAAGTGAAGCAATGATCTTGCACATTCGACGAGAGTGCGTTTCATGCGTTCACTGACACCATTTTGCTGCGGGGTATGCGGAACGGTCGCATCGTGTTGGATGCCATTCTCGAGTAAGAGCTCGGAGAATAAAGTCGAGAAGTATTCACCGCCATTGTCGGAACGGAGACATCGCACAGGTAGATCCAATTGAGTGCGGCAATAGGCAGTGAACTCCTTGAAGCATTGGAGAGCATCCGACTTGTTCTTGAGAAAGAACACAAAGCCATAACGCGAATAATCATCGGTAAACGTGATGAAATACCGAGATCGATCACGAAGTGCAGGATGACGCATAGGTCCACAAATGTCCGAATGTACCAAAGCAAACGGTTCCGAAGTTGTGGAGATAGAGCGCTTGGGGAAGGGTAAACGAGACTGCTTCCCAGCAAGGCAGCTTTCGCAAAAAGCATGTTTGCAGTCATCAAGCTCAATGCCATCAGTGTATTGACACGTTTTAGCAGTATACTTCACACTAATATGACCAAGGCGAGCATGCCAAAGGTCAGCTGGAGTTGGAGTAGCGGAAGTTGTCAACAAGGACAAACCAACGTGAGGAGTGGAAGACGACTGAGTTGGCAAAGGGTTTGCAATGTCGAGGTAGTACAAGTTGTCGCGTTTGAAGCCTTGAGCATACACAACTTCTTCGCGAGTAATGTAGCAAGCATTACGCTGGAACTGAGAGTTGAATCCTCGATCAGTTACTCTCGACAAGGAGAAAAGGTTGTACTGTAGGTTCGGAATGAACAGTACATCTTGGAGAGTGACAGGAATGATACCGGTGGGTGTGTTCATCTCAAGTAAGACAGAACCGGTGCCTGCAATCGGCATGTCACTTCCATTGGCAGCTTGAACTGTACCCTCAAATGGTTGAAGTTCTTCAAACCATGCAGCATCGTTGCAGAAATGATCCGATGCGCCAGAGTCAAGGATCCACGCAGATGACGAAGCGGGAGACTCGAAGGCATTGAGAGTATAGTGAGGCCCTAACGTCAGCATGCTTACAGACGAGCGAGCATTGCGACGTGTGTTTGCGGCAGTCTGAGACGCAAGGGAGGCCATGGAAGATGGTTGGAATTGAACACGTCGTTGGTTGGATTGAGAAGAAGTTTGTTGACGCTGGTCGCGTTGCTTCCGACGACAGTTTTCTTCAGTGTGATTTGGTATGTTGCAGTAAGCACAAACTGTTCCGTTGTTGGTGTCGGGTTGAGCATGTCCATTGCGACGTGGTTTGCGTCGTTGATTACGACGAAGGGACAGAGCAGCTTCATCGACTGGAGTCGCTGATGGACCGCTTGAACGCGATTGTTCATAGTTATACGCTTGAAGAAGTTCCGTGGTGATGAGCGAAAGCGTTGAGGCGTCAATCTGTGTGCGTTGCAAAAGGTGACTTTGAAGTTGCACGAACGTGTTGAAGCGTGAGTCCAAACCATTAAGGAAGAAATGAACGACTTGTTCGTCAGAGAACTTAATGCCAGCATTGGTAGCATCTTTAATAGCAAGGTCGAACCGGTCGCAATAAGAGCGAGGTATTTCGTTGTGACGCATGCGCATGTGGGTAACTTCGTCAATCAGGCGTCCATGACCAACGAAGGACTTGTTACCATAACGGTCACGAAGGATCTTCATCATTTCGACGGCATCTTCAGTGGTAGATACCATGCGCGCGTGTAAGTCATCAATAGCAGCAAGTATAATAACTCGCGCTAATATATTCTTGGAGTTATAATCTTCTGCAGTTCGAGGTAGATTCTTGAAAATTTGGGCACAGTCCTTGAGTTCCACTTACGCCATGACGCGCGTATGCCATTGGACGAAATTGGTGCCATCAAAAGTGTTCACGTATGATTTAACTCCCATAGTTAAAGTAGGATTAAATCAAGAAATTGTCTTGAAGAAATGTTAAAACCTCGAAACTTGATATTTGTGTTGTTGACTGTTCCAAACTTCCTTGACTTTCGTGACTTCAGTTGTGAGTGATGGTCACGAGTGATGGTCTTGTTCCCGGAATGTTCCTTGGTGCGTCGGGAAAGATCGAGATGTCTTGCGCTTGCTTGTCTTCCGGAACCGGATAATGTGTGTCACGGAAACCGGGAATGTGTGTCTTGAGTGACTTGGTGTCTTGAAGGCTTGATAAAATACGGCAAACTCAACTAGGAGTTCAGCCAATCAACGTTCAGCTTACAGCCCTTTCCTTAGTGTACTAACCCGAGATCTCATAAAAGGAGTCCAGGCAGGGATCTGTAGTGCTGCTGAAGTTGATTTGTCTTCTGCGCACGCTTCGGCGACTTTTGGCTCAACGGCGGGCTCGCGGGACGGCGGCAGGAAAGGCGACGGGACGCGGCGTCTCGGGGCTCGGCGGGGTGCGGCGGGACGGCTGGGCTTCGGGCGGTTGACCTAGCGTCGGAGGCTAGGTCAAACGGTGGCGGCAGCGGCGGCGGTAGAGGGCTCGTAACCTCTAGAAGGGAAGTTGGAAAGTGAATTAGATGGTTAACATGAAAGCTAGCTAGGCCTAGTGTGAATTCTGTGTTCGTTTGTCTTCGTTTGTCTTCTGGAGTCTTCTGGAACACGCAATATACAAGTTGTTTTATAGTTAAGAGACCTTTCTTGAATGTGAAAGTTGAGATTACATTCTAGAAGTCTCAACATAGTGGATACGTTAAACTTCAGAGGAAACACCAAGAGGACAAAGTTGACGTCTGGCACAATCCTCTGTGGAAGCGGCGTCACGTTTGTGCCGCCCATTTATCCACAACTCAGGATGATAGAAGACCATAGAGGTAGAGTGTGTCCACCGTCTAAATTGAAGCATGATGAAGAATTTCGCCTTGGAAATTCGCTACATGCTTGATTTCACACTGGAATTCATAGTCAGCACATATCGCAGGAGGCTGTAGTACCATGCGTCAACTTTATCGATTCACTGCGATACAACATGGGACTTTTTAATGTTTTGCAACTGCCGGAAAGCTTGAGAGGACGCTTGCGACACGATCGCCTTCATCCATTCGTACTGGATTTCAAAGTTAGAGGCTGTCGACCCCCTCGGTCTCAGGGGAAAGCGCACTTCAAGCTGAGCAGAGAGTCCAACGAGGCGCTGGCTTGGGAACTTGAGGGGACTGTTCTTGGCACACTGATTGAGCTCGGAACGCTGTCGTAGCGTCGTTCCAGTGGCGAAAGAGCAATATGTGTGACATGAGTGACAAAATCGCAGTCTGCGCCACTCTCGCCCCAGGTTGCAATCGACGATGCATGTCCCAGTCGTTGGTTTGTTAACAAGATGGAGCTCGATCCTGTCACCGCTTGGTTATTCTGAAAGTACACATGGTCTCGTGTCGTGTAGTCGTTCTAGCCGCCGTGGTGAGCCTCGCGGTGTCGAGCTGCTTTGACCTGGCCAAGTTCGTCGAGCTCAGCGCTGACTGCCCTCAAGCTCGCTCCAAACTGCCACATAAAGACTGGTGCAGCAACTCTGCGTGCCAAAACGTGCTTACAAAAGTCGCGAAAGAAAAGGGCAAGGCGTGCAGCGCTACTGAAGCTCTTTTTGAGAAGTACGCCAAGGTTTCGACAGAATGCCACAGGGCCAAGAAACAAAGCTTTGACATTGAGGCCGCTCGACGAAAAGCGACGAACGACGGAGTCACTGACAGCAAAGTCATATCGAATGAAGAGCTGAAGAAGAAACTCTTGAAAAGGGCAGCGAAACAGAAAGCCAAGGCGAAGTCGACCACAACCCCTGCACCGGCGAGTAGTGATGAGTCAAACGACGAAGATGGCTATGACGAAGACGGCTACGATGAAGATGACGAAAACGATTTCATGTTTGAATAAGACGAGTACTTCCCTATTAGACTGCCCTCTCCTCATATTTGACCACCGACTCAGGACAACATGAGCACTCTCCAGCCGTCAGGCGAGACTTAGGCTTAAAACGAGTCAACTTGCAGCAAACCACTGTTTCTAGCCATAGCGTCTACCTCATGTAAGACATTCCGCCACCCTTGGAAGCGATGAGCTGTCAGGATGACGAATTGCCCTGGTCGTTGCCACGTCAACTTCTCTTCAAACTTAGGGTTGAAGGGGTTTTAATTAGGGCTTAAGGGTTATTAAAACCCCTAAACCCCTAAATATCCAAACCCAAAATCCCAACAACCCTTGGAATGTCAATCAAACCAATCATCTCCCAACGTGGCATGGCAGCAATGGCGGCAGCAACGGGAGAGCGGATCAAGTTCCTCATGATGGTGTCATACTACGGCCGAGGGTTTGTTGGCTGGCAGCGACAGGTAGGAGTGCGGATGCCCTGTGTTCATTGCATGCGATGATTTGATCGACAGATGTGCAAGTCAAAGGATGGACAACAACACGTCAGCGTCCAAGAAGTGATTGAAGGAGCTGTGACGTCGCTGTTTCGGCCCCATGAACATGTCAATGTGACGTCTGTAAGCCGAACAGACTCGGGCACGCATGCATTGCAGCAGTATTGCACGTTTGTCTTGGAGGCGGGTGACAAGACGGCGTCAACGAACGATATGTTGGAGGCTCTCAATGCAGCGTATCCACCCGTTCCTCTCGACTTTGAGACCAAACACTGCTCGTAGACTTCCCAATGCTATTCGTGCGCAAACTCTTTCCGTCATGGATCCACTCGCGGCTTGCCGACGAACGAAATCCAAGTGCAAGAAGTATGTTTACTACATCGAGCAAGGACCACGCCCTTCCCAGGATGCATTACATTACTCTTGGTTCATCGGCAAGCATCTCAGCCTACCTGCAATACGCCAAGCCTTGAACTACATCACAGGCACACACGACTTTCGCAGCTTCTCCATGGGCTTGCAAAAAGATGCATTCGTCGACTTCAACACGACCCGAAACATTATGGCTTGTAATGTCGTCCCGCGACGGTACGTCTACGATGGAGCCATGTCGATTGCATGCTATGCGCCGTAGCAATGTCGACTTTTCGCTCGACTTGAAGCTGGCCGGCTCGGGAGATGTTATTGACGACCCCATTGACAAGTCAAGCAACTATTTCGTGTGCATTGAGATCACTGGCAACGGATTTCTTCGGCACATGGTTCGCCGTATCATTGGAACTCTGAGACCGATTGGAGAAGGTCGTATGCCGCCAGAATCCATGTTGGAGGTGCTCCATGGACGTCGGGAACCAGGGCCTTCCGTGCCGTCAAGAGGACTATGGCTCCATCAAAGTTGGATGACACAAGACACCCCAAGTGAGGATTCAGATAGCTCGAATGACGACGATCTATAATTTCTTCCATCTTCGTCTGTGATCTCCCTTGAAACTCCAGTTTCACGTATGGGCTTGAGCCATTTTAAGCCTCGGGCTCAGAGATAACACAAATCTTGTCTTCATCATAAGAGAAAGGACATCCAAAGCGTATCCGAAGTTGTGAACCTTCTTCCGCATCCAATGTGGAACGGATGGACACCACGCATTGTCTTTTTCCTCAAAATCGTCTAAGGAATGCCGTTCATCTCTTGCGATGCATCGCAAAAGTCGATTCAACGAACATGTTTGCCATCGCGATCAATTGCAGTCCTTTCTCGCGTATCGTGCTCATCCTGCTGTCTCAATCACCTTCCAAACATCGAAAGGGCATCAAATGAACTACGTCTTTCATTGATATCGCCAAATGTTGCTTCATTTCACCAGCAGGAGTAAATGTCGTCCCATCTTCATCCGCCGGAGGTGGCGCTCAGAGTCTTGCCCAGTCTTTATTGGAATAGAAAATGGCGCGCTTCCATATGGGCTTCCATGACACATATCCTTCTATTTTGCACATCATTGGTCTGATGCTAAATCCATCAGCCAATCAAATTACATATAGTAAAAATGGTATTATCTGATTGGTCCATGGGTATTCCAACAGCCAATCAAACTCAACCTAGTAGTCCTTCGAGAGCCACAACCGCCAGACAGGACACGAACCAATACACGTCCGGATAAGCGAGGCAAGGGCCGTGACTGTTTCGTCGTTGATACTAAACCAAGCGACAGACTGTCGTCGTTCCCGAAGGCCCGTCATTCGAAAGCTGCTATGACATGGCGCTGTGCGCCAATCGAGCGCCGATGCTTCGAGATGGAATTTACACACGCTGTTTCAAATTTGAATTTTATCAGACGACTTCGGACGTATTCCCTCGTTTTAATGACTTTTGTTACACTGACCGGAATAAGATATGACGTCATCGTCGAGGATATGATTGCGTCAAGTCACTATACTGAGGTATATCTTATTTCGCGTGAAATATATAGATAACCAAGCGCATTGAGAGCTGCAGACGCTCTTTGATCATGACAAAACTTATTCGACAGTAATCTGGAAAGCTACATGGTTTGGAGGTGGCGCTGAGTGAGTGGATTGGAAGCGAACGTTGCTGTTCGTACACCGGCCGATTCGAATGTTGGCTTTTGATTGGGACAAAAATTATCCGGATAAGCCCTGACGAGAGATTCTCCGAGGCTCATTTCCGAATTTCCTTTGAACTTCTCTCATGTCGTCTGCTCCTTTGTCCGATGTCGGTCTCTACGGTCTTGCCGTCATGGGCCAGAACTTTGCCTTGAACATGGCTTCGCACGGATTCTCCGTGTCGGTTTGCAACCGCTCCCCTGACAAAGTTGACACGACTGTCCAACGTGCCAAGGATGAAGGCAACCTCCCTTTGGTCGGCCACAAGGATGTGAAGGATTTCGTCCTTTCTCTGTCCCGCCCTCGCAAGATTATCCTCTTGGTGCAAGCCGGCAAGCCAGTCGACGACACAATCCAAGCGATTTCCCAACACTGCGAAGAAGGCGACATTATCGTCGATGGTGGTAACGAGTGGTTCCCCAACTCGATCCGCCGATCCAAGGAATTGGAACCCAAGGGCATCTTGTTCGTTGGTATGGGTATTTCCGGCGGTGAAGAAGGTGCTCGCAACGGCCCTTCGCTCATGCCTGGTGGACCTCGCGCTGCCTTCGACGCCTTGGAACCCATTTTGATTAAGTGCGCTGCCCAAGTCGATGATGGTCCGTGCACGACCTACTTGGGTGAAATTGGTTCGGGTAACTACGTCAAGATGGTCCACAACGGTATTGAATATGGTGATATGCAATTGATTGCGGAAGCCTATGATGTGCTCAAGATTGCTGGCGGTCTTTCCAACGCCGAATTGGGCCAAGTGTTCTCGGAATGGAACTCTGGTGAATTGGAAAGCTTCTTGATTGAAATCACTGCCACCATCTTCAAGAAGAAGGATGACTTGCCCGGTGCCAACAAGGACGACTATTTGGTCGACAAGATTTTGGACAAGACCGGCATGAAGGGTACGGGCCGTTGGACTGTGCAAGAAGCAGCTGAACGCTCAGTGGCTGCTCCAACAATCACTGCCTCGTTGGATGCCCGTTACCTCAGTGGTCTCAAGGAACAACGTGTTGTTGCCTCCAAGATCTTGAACGGCCCTACTGAAATTCCTTCGGTCGACAAGCAACAACTGATTGATGATGTCCGCCAAGCTTTGTACGCTTCCAAGATCTGCTCGTACGCTCAAGGTCTTAACTTGATCCGCGAAGCCGGTGTCCAAAACGGCTGGAAGATTGACTTGGGTGAATGCGCTCGCATCTGGAAGGGTGGTTGCATTATCCGTGCTGCGTTCTTGGACCGCATCAAGGCTGCATACGTCAAGGACCCCAACCTCAACTCGCTCTTGATCGACCCTGACTTTGCCAACGAATTGAACGCTCGCCACTTTTCTTGGCGCCGCGTCGTGTCCTTGGCTGTGGCTTCGGGTATCCCAACGCCTTCGTTCTCGGGCTCGCTGAACTATTTCGACATGTACCGCCGCGCCAACTTGCCTGCCAACTTGACGCAAGCTCAACGCGACTTTTTCGGCGGCCACAGCTACAACCGAACAGATCGTGATGGTGTCTTCCACTGCGAATGGACGGATGCCCACCACAGCATTGGCAACGTTGCCGAACGAAACCGCGGCAACTTGTAAGTCGTTTAATCGAATGTATTGAGGATCCGTGTTTAAACTGATGCCTTTGGAGAATGACTAAATTTAAGTAGTCTACGTATTCCCTTAGAGACGAGGAGCTTCATAAACCTCGTACGTTTAGCTCACCACCGATCGACTCAGCGCCATAGTAATAATGCACATAATCGTGGCATCCTATTGCGTTTCCGCTCTGAAGTATTCGAGCAGCTTCGATAAAGTTGACGGAGGCTTTGGCATGAGAAGCCATGTGACCGTGATTGTTGTGGGGCGACTACCGCCTTTCCATCGATCGCCCTATTGTCCAAAATACGAAGATAGAGCGATCAAGCCACGATATGACGATGATATTTCGCTCTGTAGTGTGTTTAACGTGTGCATGTTCAGGCGGCTGTGAATGCTTTCGTCCGCAGACGTACTAGAGCATGACTTTTCTCATGCTCTTCTTGTCCCAACCCTTTGGACACTTGTGTGTTTGCATACCACGTAAGGAATCTACCACCTTGGACAAGCACACTATCTTCCCAATATGTTTTTTTTACGCTAATTGTGCCAAGGCAAGCGTCCTGGACTACGCAAGTAGAGGGCAATTTCCGACGGATCAGGCACCTTTTGGCCTCACGTTGTCGATGTGAAGGTTTTTCTTTGTCGACTTCAACGAATTATCCGGATGACTGCCATTTGGAAAAGTTTTGACTTTCATGGAAATGCGGTGGCGACTGTCTGCGATGCTCCTTGCGACGGCATTGCTCTCCACAGCGCAGGTCATCAGCACATTTTGTGGCTCTCAGTTGACGCTCATATATGTAGGCTGAGAGTAGCGACCGTCCAGTCGTGCAGTGGTTTGCGCCATTCTTAAGCGGTGGTGGTTATTGCAGCGAAGCGATTTCATACGCCCACTCGATCACCTCGTTGAATTCACCAAACTTTGAGCTACAAATCACACAACATGGTGATTCGTACAATCCAAAGTTTGCTGAAGCGTTGTCTGCTTCGACACGAGCACTCATGGAATCGTTGTGGTTTGAACCGACGACTTCATCGCCTCCGACGATTGCCATTTGTCATTCGGAACCCGGTGCATGGAACCCACCGCGGTATCAAACATCGCTATGCCCTCCTGAGGGTAGAGATCAGCGTGTTGCCGCAACTTCATCTTGTTGGAACTAGGCACGACGTATTCAATTGGACGTACGATGTTTGAAACCGACCGACTTCCCTCTGGATGGGCTCAGCGCATGGAAAAGATGGACGAGATCTGGGTGCCTACCAAGTTGGTCCGCTCCATAACATCTCCACTCATCGTCGAGTTTTAGGTTTGCCAAGAAGATCTTTGAAGATGCCGGAGTGCCGCCAGCTAAACTCGTCGTCGTGCCCGAAGCGGTGGACATTGATTTTTTCAATCCAGCATCGACAACGCCATTTGAGCTACCATGTAAGAATGTCGTGCTCAATGATCTTGTGAGCCTTCCATGTAGACGTTGAAGCGTCCACGACGGTGTTTCTGTCCATTTTCAAGTAGAGTCACTACCTTGGTAGCTCGCAAGTAAATTTGTTGTAGGTGGGAGGAACGCAAGGGCTGGAAGTCGTTACTCCGAGCCTACTTTGCCGAGTTCACCAAAGACGATCCAGTTCTCCTGGTCTTGCTCACAAATGCCTACCATAGCTCCAGTGATTTCGATGTACTACCACTTTAGCCAGGATGAGAAGGAAACTGATAGAGTCTTCAATGTAGAACTTGGTTGTTCGCTTTGCATTGGACGCACTAGGCCGATCTCTCGATGAGCTTCCTCGAATCCATATCTTACCGCCAGATCTACCCCAGGTAAGTCCAATGGAGAGAAGGTCATGCTATAAGATATCATGTAGAATGATTTGCCTGGCTTGTACAAGTCAGCATCGGCATTTGTGCTTCCTTCGCGTGGGGAAGGGTGGGGTCGACCTTACGTTGAAGCCATGTCAATGGAAGTTCCCGTGATTGGAACTTACTGGAACGGACCGACCGAATACATGACCGAAGCGAATTCATACCCGCTCAAATTCGATGGTCTCATCGCTGTACGCGTCGTCCTCGATCAAGGAGTCTAACTAGGTCGTGTGGACATGTTAGATTGAAGATGGTGCGTTCCGTGGACATCTATGGGCCGATCCTTCCATGACGCATCTTCAAGAATTGCTTCGTCGTGTTGTGACCCATCCTGATGTAAGAAATCGCATGGCAAGACCACCCTGAGGCCACTTTTTCACATAGGAAGCCAAGGAGAAGGGTAAACAAGCTCGACGGGATATGGTTGCCAAGTATGCGCCATCTGTCGTCGGAGCCGCTGTTGTCGATGCGCTCTCAGATGTCCTTTCATCCCTCCATGAACGCTTTGATGAGTTGTAGAAAAGATCGTTTCTGGAGATATTTCGTCAACTATAGAACTTTTCCCGCTATTTCCTTAAAAAGTGATGAAAATAGCCAAAAATTATGAAAATAGGCGAATTAATTGGATAAGTTCAACACTTTTTATCTAATTTTATGTAATTTCTTGGAAATTACAGGACTGAAATTTTTTGACAAGCATCCCAAACATGGCAGTCTAGCCGCCGTAATGGAGGTGGCTTGCTCCCTTTGTCCTCTCAATTCATCAAGATTCTACCAGATAATAGCCATTCTGTGTGTTTTGTAATCGCCACTGATGCATGAGCATGATATAACTGGTATCTGTTTCCTCTTGTGTTCTCCCCCGAGTCACTTTCGACGTGCTCGATCGACATCTTGCGAATACCTGCATCAAATAGACCAGCCATCAAGAACAACCGGGAAGTGCTCGAGCTCCAACCGTGCCCCTTCTGAGTAGCTGGACACTTTGTGACATTCGTATTTCATATCTCGCAAGAACACTACTAACGTAAATCATCATGAGTGAGCACAAGTTTGGAACCGAAAAGTTCAAGCGCAAGTATTTCAATAAGTTTTGCGAGTTTTTTTCTAGTTCAAGTCGCAAACGAATTTGGAATTCAAAGAACAGACAAAAAGTACGCAATTTTAGTCTCCATTACGACTCCTTTATGATGTCCAAAGTTTCATTTTGCTTACTTTTTGGGAATCATGAGTGAGCACACAATTTAATCTTGAATAATGTATCATAATCAAGGTGAGATCTTAAGGTTTAGGGTATAAATATTCAAAGGAAACATTAAATTGAGAGATATAAGTTTTGCGGATAAGAAGCAACCTTTCAGATTTTCGTTTTCAGTCTGCTTCATTCAAGATGAAGAACCGGCAAGACAGACAAGGAAGACCAAGATACAAGCACGTGGTATGTATTCCTACGTTATCGCTACTGTTTTACAATTCAATGACCTCATAGTAGTTTGCAGAAAGCGCGCCATTTATCCGGCTTCCGAATAAATAAAAACATTGAAATATGGAGGTTCTTCTCCTTAATTTCTACTGGTGCTCACTCACGATGCCATGCTCACTCATGATGATTTACGTTAGTACAGCCATGGAAATGACCGCCATTTAGCCTTGGTATTGGTTTCAAATCCATACAATGCTGGCCATAGCTACAAATGCATTGAGATAAGACTCGTCGCGATGAATCTCCCGTGGAAGCCATCGTGTTTGTTATAAAACATCAATCAATTTCACAAAATTGAAATGTCATACATTTTACAACATAAAAAGGAGCCAAATGACTTATTGACCTATTTTATTAAAATTTACGCTAATTCATCGTAAAATCAGAAAATTTTATCTTTTTAATAAACTAATAAAAATCCCAATTTTGGCTTGTACTTGATTGTCAACTGATCCAAGGTGTCAATAAAATATCCATGTCTAGTCTCTTCTCGGCTTCAATGTCTCTCCATTTTTCTCTGAATTGTCCAACGCTCTGAAATATTTGCGGAAATGTTTTAATCTAATTTTAATTATTTATAGAACTGATTTTTAATTTTTTATTTTCTTGATTTTTTGGTGTCAAAATTTACTGTGTAAAGGCGGGGAGGTTGTAATTTTCGAAAACTTACTGCAACGGTCTGGATGACGCGAGCCAAAGCAAGGCAATCGATCACGCGACATCCGCTCGATGCAAAGCAATACAACCGCAGCCTGGCGCTCCAGTGTGGCCGTCAAGTGAGCTATGCAGAAGTGGGAGATCCACGAGGTTTTCCAGTCATTTGTCTGTTCGGCATGCGAGGCCATCGATATCACAGTTACTTGTACAACAATCTGGCGTCCAACCATGCTATCCGCCTCTTTTGCATTGACAGACCAGGCTACGGACGGTCTGACGATGTGGCATCGTCCGAACTGCCCCATCCAATATCGTTTGTCTACATTGTCGAGCAGTTTCTCGATGCATTGCACATTGACCGGTTTGGACTGATTGCACAGTCGGCAGGATGCATCTACGCATTGGCAATTGCAGCACAAGAATCGTTTACCGAGCGTTTGCTCCAGCCAGTCATGCTGCTAGCTCCATGGGTTGGCATTCAAAATCCAGGCACATTGCCCCTGCTCAAGCTTGCAGCGTTTTGCCCGACAATGCTTATTTCAGCCGGTGTCAAGCTCCTGGACGTCTCCAATGACCTGACCTCCCTCAGTGCTAATCCACACCACGTGCTAGCTGCTCTAGGTACGCGCCGCAACTCGGAATTCTCCTTGCTACCAATCCACGACGAAGCAGTTCCATTCCACGAGTTTCTGCAACGGATTCAGAGCGAGCCCAACAATGTGCTCCAAGATGCAAAGATATGTCTCGGCAAATGCAAAACTGGAGTGGGCTTTGACGCTCGACAGATCAGGCTAGCAATTCGAGTGTTCCATGGAGATCGGGACTCGCTCGTGCCTCTCAAAGCAGCCCAGGAATTTGTCGCGAGTCTTGCCGATGCTGAACTGAGCATTGTCAAGGGTGGAACGCACACGATTCTATTCGACGAAGAACTTATCGACTCTATATTTGAAGCCCTCACCATTGCTGCAAGGGAGAGCTCAGGATGCTGGGTTTAATTTAATGAAAAGTCCCATGAGGGATGACAATTGAGACACCTGTCGCCTCGGACCTGTAGCGACTACATTGTTCTTGATGTACCCCATTATCTTTCGTGCACATGTTCATCCGTTTCGCACAGACTTCTAGGAGTTTTATGTCGCAATTCCATTCCCGTAATGTTGCATCGACTCAATCTCCTCAGACAGCCAAATGCTTGAAAGCTCTTGGCGCATTATAATACCATCCATGGGTATCCATCGAGTTGCAGCGAGGTATATACACATCCGCTGCACCATCTTAAGCTGAAGGGGCAGAAAGAGCTACATATCTTGAGCAAGTGAATCATATTCGATCGTATACTACTGAATCATCAGGTCAAACAGTAGCAAGACCAGTTCAGCCGTCGTTTCAAGATTGTGTCGTTGGCATGAAACCCATGGACCTGTTTGAGAAAGCAAGTTGTAAGGCGGTCTTTATACCAAGTATCGTAAGAACGGCTTGACGCTCCGTGATGATTGTAGATAGAAGATACGAATTCTCCCGAATGGCGTTCGATGTGTATCCGCCGACATCTTCTCGCCGTGTTCACGGTCAACTTAAAATGTCCGGATAAGTTTTGTGTATTGAGAAATTTCCCAATTTGGATTGGTTTTTTGTATCAATCTCTAATCGCGCCAATACATTGGATGAATGAAAATTAGAACTGTGCTTTCACAGTATTCTCTCAAATTTTATTCAGCCAATCAAAATCGCTCAAAATATTTATTAGCCAATGGCGTCGATTGTTGAATTGAACGGGTCTGGAAATTCGTATCAAATCAACAATATATCCGGATATTTCAAATTGCTGAAAGCCATGGATCTGGATCTCCGTGAGACTGTCCCGCTCAACCACCGCTTGATCCATGTATCTTCGTGGTCTCATGCCAAGAGCCAAGCTCTAGATATCATTGAGAAGCATCCACTGAACCAGCAACTTGAAGTTTTCCTGCCGACACTGACTCAAGGAGCGGTTGGAAGCCTCTCGCGGCAAGGAGGTTTCTACTACTCGATCCACATTTCTCCACGTGAATTGGTCGACGAGTGTCTAGCACATCCAGAGAGACACTACTATGCGATCCTCAAGAACGCTCCGCAAGACGGTGCCAACACTTTGAATCTTTTCCCAAACGGTATGGTATTATCCTGAATGACTTGCCTAATTCGTATAGGCGATCTACTTTTGTCGTTGGACCATGTCACTTATACTCAATTTGGGCTTGTTGGTCACCACCCCACGCTCCCTCCAGCTCTCAAATCTGTTAAATCTGTCCATGGCAAGACGTTTATCATTACCATTTCTCTCCTCAAGCTTGATAAATCCTCATCGTTTGGCGAGCGGGTCCTCACATGCCTGGATCGCTTTGGACCTATTGACATGTGGATATGTGCAACGAACGACGCAGGAGACGCTCAGACCATTGCAATTACACACGACTCTGCACAACGCAAGCGTATTGAGCTTGCGGGTTCTGTGCATCCCTTCGATTCGATTCGCATTCCATCAGTCAGTCATGCTCCCGCAAATCATGAACACATCGAAGATGTTTTCGAGTGGCTAGGTGTTATGGCATGCCGTATCGAATCTCTCTTAGAAGGCGACACACCAGACGATTATGTGAGTTCATTCACGCTCCCCATGCTGGAGAATTCGTCCCCAATGACAGCTACAAGCGTTCGATGGCGAGGACTGATCCCAGAAGCTTTTTGCAACAATGCTGTTCAATTTGCAAGAGAGCAAGTGGCTTCAAAACGAGTACCTTGGGCTGCCGTCCTCGTTTGGGGCTTTTCCGACGCTCTTGTATCATGGTGGCAAGACGGCAAGCGACGAGACCACGGCTTCCAAGTCGAAGGAAGCAACAACTACACCATTGTTTGCCTGCCAGACGATCAATATTGGCTCATTCAGTCAATCGCCGCCCACGACACCACAGTCTAATAGAGTCAACCTCTCAAATTTAATATTCAAAATACTATAGTTTTATACCATCTCATCAGCTTTACGTAAATTAGCTAGTAAAGTATACGTAAAGTTCGTTGCAATCACTCTCATTACCAAAGTCCATAGATTTTAGCCCTTCTTTTTCTGCTCTCACTCTCCTTGTTGCATACAAAATTTCAGTGATGTGCTTTGCTGGCTCGGCATATGTGTTTGACTGCCCATCTGGCTCACTCTCATGATGGCTTACTTTCTTCAAGTATAATTTAACCATCACTCTCCCAGGACGCAGTATCTTTCGATACGTGTCGTTCTTTCCATGTGTCATTTTAGAATTTGCGGTCAACATGCGCGTGTACGGGCTGTTGGTTGCACTTGCTGCGATCGCTTTTGCCAAGGAAGGCGATGTCAAGACGGACAATGGAGCTGCGCTCAACGACGCTGCATCGGCGTTTGACCAGATGGTCCAAGAAATTGACCAACTCAAGTCGACAAATGCAGCTTTGGATACGAAATACCAGCAAGAACATGCTCAAGTCACCTCCTTGCTGAGTACCGTGGACGAGCTTAAGACTGCATCGGCAGCCAGTACTGAACGAGTGGCAGAGCTCGAGAAAGAATTGGAAAAGCTCCGAACTGTAACGTCGGCTGCTCAGAGCAAGTTTGAGGAACAAACAGCAAATTTGGAGAAGTCACTCCTCACTGCCACGAGTGCTCTCAAGAAGAGCGAAGAGGAAAAACAAGCTGATCGAGTCAAAGCAACCTCTAGTCAAAAGACTGTTGAAGCGACTGTGGAAAAACTCACAGCGCAGTTGAATGAAGCCAACACACAAGCCGCCTCGCTCAAGAAGCGCAACAAGGAATTGGAAGGTCAATTGGGAAATGTCAATTCCGACAAGACTGCCGCCACGGAGCAATTGCAAGCGAAAGTGACTACCCTAACCAACGAAATCAAGGATCTCAAGGACAAGGTGTCTGAGCTGGAAGTTCAAGTCGATGCTGATCAAAAGGAAATCACGTCGCTGCAAGATGAATTGACTTCGACGAAGTCAAAGCTGGCACAAATTACCACTCTCCAAAACCAACTCAAAGATGCCAAGAAGCAAATCGTCGACTTGAAGGATGAGCTCAAAGCAGCGGATGCTGCAATCAATTGGCAAGCAGTCTTCTCCTCATACTACGACCGTGTTGCTGACACATTCGAAAACTCAGATGCATATGTCGAGCACGTGAAGGTGAGGACGATCGAACTCTACGACAGCCATTTGCATCCAGTTACGATTGAAGCGCTGAAGCATGCCTCTGTCCTTTCGGAATCGGCGCGTGAATTGTACAAGCAACATGCCGCAGCCCACGTGGATCCTTTGATTGACCAAGTTGTGCTGGCTGCTGCTCCCCATTACGAAGCTCATTATCCGGCCTTTGAAAAGTATTACCGTCGATTCACGGAAAATGCCAAGCGATTGCTTTCGACGGCAGAACAACGCTTTCGCATGACCCGTAAGTGGTGTATTGGCCGCTTGAAGAGCTTGTATCCTCGCATTGCCAAGTATGCGCGTCAAATGGTCGATTTTACGATCTTCTTGATGGTGTTGCCTCTTGTCTTTGCTGCGTACCGTATCGTCGTCGAGTTGATCTACCTCGCTTTGTACCTCTCTACGTGCTGCTGTTTCTGTGGTCTCTTTGGCCGCAAGCCCGTCAAGCACGAAGTTGCACAGCCTGTCTCCATTCCTCCTGCCGCCGACTCGCCCGCACCTTCGACCAAGAAGAAGGGCAAAAAAAAGAATGAGTAAATACCCAATTATTCGATTGGAGAATATACTATTTGATTGTCCAATCATTTTTCAGAGTCATTAATAATCAATTTTGATTGGTTCCATCTCGGTAATGTCATCGACTGTGTTATTATTTTAAGGGTCAATTCTATCATTTGAATACAAATGCACATGCCACAAAGGACGTCACGCTGACATTGATGTGAATAGTTATCACCTTTGAATGCTAAAGAAGCGACAAGAGTGCATACGAATTCCAACACGAAAATTTACTTACTACTTAAGATACTTCCCATATGTAATGAAATTAAGCTATTTAATTCAATTTCGATAATATTTTTAATTTCTAAATTTTCTACCGTATTTCCTGTAAGGTTGTCACCACTATTTTTTCCCATTGAGTTGTCACCACTGATATATTTATTTAAATGATATTTACAAATTTATAGTATACATTTATAATACAATCTGATGAAATTTTTTGGAGTTCCCCTGGAGTTGTCACCAGTCAGATCTTATTGGAAGAAATGCAATGGCTCAATTTGATACAAGAGCCATAAATTTGTCGTGTTCATGCGTTGCAGTCGGCAAACCTGGACCCAAATGAGCGTTGCAGGTTTTTATTCTCCCAAACTGGAGTCAGCCACTCGTAAAGTCGACATACGACTGCGAGGTGTTCATGATAGTAATATGATTGGTAAATAAGTCTAATTTTTACCCAATCAAATGTACCTCGTTTGATATCTGATTTCCTTTGGACTTGTCATCATTTTCAAAAATCATTCGTGGTGACAACCTTACTAGAAATACGGTTGTCATTAGTAGACACAAATTAGACTACTATTCCAGCTACTATTTCAAAATCTGCGCATTTTGTTTTGTGCTGTCGACATGCTAAAGCACTACTTGACGGAAGCGAAGAACAAACTCAAGGACGAGGCATATGAAGCAGCTCTGGAAGCGAGTACAAAAGCTTTGGAGCTTGATGGCATGAACTTTAATGCTCTCATGTTAAAAGGCAAGAGTCTCTACCATCTCCAAAATGTACGCACCTGTCGTTTGCAAGTTGTGGAGACTATCTGTCCATTCTAGGCAAAACTCGCAGAGGAGACATATCGTCGAGCCGTAGATCTCCAACCCGATACACCACTTGTGTGGAAGGTACACTACGCCTGAACAAAGCGAGAGGCATCTTCGTTCCACCATAGGGACTTCTCGAACTGTTTGAATTGACTCAGGAGCATGCCAAGTCGATAGAACCATTGGAAAAACTCCGAGCAATCTTGATCAAGTACGTTTAGTCGGATGGCCATCACATCATATTACTGATAGGAATGATAAATGGGACCGCTGCCAAAAAGTGACATCAGATCTCGCACAAGCTGCCACTCTCGCTGGACAGGTTCCTAAGGTCACCATTCCTCGTTTTACTCCACCTTACACAGCCAACAGGCTTTGGAAACATGGTACCCTCTCGTTCTTAGCGATCCTCGAAGTCCCGCACTTTTTCTCGGTGAACATCCAAATGAGGAAACGCCTTCTGAAGTGGAAATTTGGATTTCTGTCTTGCGCATTGCTCAAGTATCCATCGTTATGCATGACCATCTTACATGAGAATCCCAGGCACACCGCATTGTTGGCCCGTTTAAAAGCCTTGATTTGATCTTAGACAATATTGTTCGCTTGGTGCCATCGCTGTCATGGTCTGCAGAAGACAATACATCCTTACATGCAGATGTGGTTGCAGCCATCGATATTGCCGTGGACAGTGCGTGGCGAACATTGAAAAACGCCCCAGGCAATGAAAAGTCACAGGCGCGACGAGTTCTCGATGAACTGTGTGCCCGACTTGTGGCGGAATGTCCTCGCGCAAAGCGTGCAGCAGAAGTTCGTCTCATTCGTCACGAAGACATGGATGGAGGTATTAAAAAGGAGGTGAAACACATAAAAGATTGTTTGTAGAGCTGTCGGCCGAAGATTTCAATTTGTCTGCATTAATGGTCAAAGAATTAGCTCCTAAGAGTTCACTGGTTGCAATCTTGACAGGTTTGGAGCAATACAAGGCAGGCCGACCTCTCGAGGTATTTCTACCAAGAATTATGTAGTATTTAAGTGTCACTTTCGTAGGCATTGGCAAATCTGTCTCAAGGCATAATTGCTGTTCCAGAACACATTGAGGCGCGGGTCGTTCTAGCTCGATTGTCCCTTGAAGAAGCGACGTTTGATCCAATTCGCTGTCTTGACATGATCCACAGCTCTCAGGATGCAGCTCAAACCCGATACGACACCCTGGGCACATCGCCTAATTGGTATGTCAATGTTGCTTTCGTGCCTGATGTTGTGGATAGCTATTCTGACACGGAAATGAACTTGTTGCAAGCAAGAGCACTGATTGCTCAAGGCAAATGGCATGATGCCATAATGGTCTACGAAGGCGTTGTGGAGCATGAGCCCTTTTTGGCTGAAGCCGTCGTAGGTTTGGCAGAGGCCCACCTCCATCTCGGTGAAGTCGATGCAGCCAGCTTAAATCTCCAATTTTTACCGTGAGTAATCTATGACACCACAATCACGTGACTCTGCTCTCATGTAGACCCCAACCATCGTCAGCAGCTTATTTCGCAGCTAAAGGGTGGCTTTCGTATTGTCAAGGTGACCTCCAAATAGCTCAGACAACGCTTGAAGCTGGACTCAACTGTGCTGATGTTGCGTGGACGCTAAAATATCGCCTCGCACGGGTGTATTGGGATCTTGGCGGCGAACACAAAACAAACAAGGCTTTCTGTGTAGCTATGTTGCTTGGTGCCGCCAAATTAAACCCTCGAGAAGCGGGGATCTTTAGCTTGCTGGGATCTTGGTACCGAACCATAGCTAGCGATAACATCCGTGCCGAGAAATGTTTTCTCAAAGCACTCTCTCTCGATCCATCCTGTGAAATTGCTGGTTTGACTCTCACTGAAATGTACACAGCCCATGGTGAAGATGCACGCGTCGTTCAACTGTGGTCCGTCAATGCTGCCAGCCAAGTCCACGCTGCATGGGCCTTGGAACGCCTAGCTCAGTATCAACTTTCCCATGACGATGAAGCCGCAATTGGGAACATGCACAAATTACTTCGCAATGCTCCTGGAAATGCTTCGTATTGGGCTGCCCTTGGTCATGTCTACCAAGTCTTTGGACGCATCGTTGCGGCGCAAAAGTCGTACATGAAAGCTCTCGACTTGGCACCAAATACTCCTAATGTGCTTTGTGAACTAGCCCGTATTGAGCTCTCTCTTGGCTTGCTTGATGAAGCTTTGGGTCACTTGACTGCAATTGAATCGCCAAACGCTGCAGTCAATAAATTGCATGCCGAGACCCTCTTTACGCAAGCTAAAGCTCTGTGCGCTCAAGGATTATACGGTCGCAGTCTTGCTCAATTGCATCAAGCGTCCCATGTCTTGACTACTTGTGTGGCCACAGAGCATAATCCTTGCTTGTACAAATTACTCGGGGACATTCACATGTTTGCCTTCTACCTACCACCAACTGAGGACTGGTTGGCATTCCTTTCTCAAGGCGCTGATGCGTATGCTAAAGTCCTTGCCGATCAACCTGACGATTCTGTTGCTTTGTTTGATGCTGGCATCTGCCAATGGATTCTTGCTCAAGCCAAGGGGTTCTTGCAACATTTTCCCGTGACCAAATGGGGCTTGGACCACAATCCGATATATCCTGAGGCTATGAAGTGTCATGTTGACCTCGCTCGATCGCATTTGACCAAGTCACTGAGCATCAATCCAAATGATGCCAACGTTTGGAATGCATTCGGTGCAGTAAGTGGCAGTGTCGCCTTGAAGCAATTTGCCTTCGTGCGAGCAATCGAGTTGGAAAATCTAGACGCAGCTTGGGCCAACTTGGGCATGTTGTATCTTCACTCGGGGCTGTTTGGTATGTAGACATGGTATTTACGTCAGCTCATTGTTCGTAGCTATGGCCCAAAAAGCCTTTTTGTCTCTCCAGGGAGTCAATCCTAATCATCCCGCGATGTGGCTTGGTTATGGGCTCCTTGGATGCCGCAAGAATACGTTCGCCGATGCCCATGCAGCCTACACTTGCGCCATCGAGCTCCGGCTCGATTTGGACATTTTGCATGGCTTTGCCTACACTGCGCTTATCAGTCGCACTGGATCCCTTGATCAAGCCCTCTTCGCGTTGAAAAAGTTTGCTGAGCGTGATGGATATCACGCCGCAGCCACCAACAGTCTGGGAGTGGTTTGGTAAATGCTCTTGACGTTGACTTCATGCGTGGTTAGGCTTTGATGCGAACTGGCTTGTATGGCCAAGCTATTGATGCCTTTGAAAAAGCTCTTGATCGAGTTCAAGACACAGCCACTCGCGATGGCATTCTACTCAATTTGGCTCAAGCACAAGTACACCAAAAGCAGTTTGGTGCCGCTCAAGCATACCTAAAGAAACGTTCCACTCCCCATAACCTCTTGCTCGCGCAGGTAATTATATCAATTTGATGAGAATTGACAACGATGGAAGATTCATCTGGACCGTGGTGAACATGAAAAAGCTCTCGCCTTGATCCAATCTGACGATTTTGTTGACAATGTACACGTTCTCTTGGCTCAACAAGTTATCTTGCACCAACTTGGTCGACGAGATTCATGCCGTCGAAACCTCGAAGCTCTACTCAGTCGATTTCCCTCGGAAGAAGTTACAAAGACACTCCTTGCTCTGTATGGACTCGATTGGTGGCAATCCAAAGAACAGACAATTCTACAATCTTTGTGTGCACCACTTGTGGACATTTATATTTCTCGCCACGATCATCTTGGCGTAAAACGCATTTGCGATTACTGGACATCCGAGTTCCCTCAAGACCCCGAAGGTTATCTCGCTCGTGCCCGCGCAAAGCTTGCATTTGGCGATCTTGAGGTCGATTTGTCCAAGGTTTCATCCGCTCGTCTTCTGTTTGAAGCCCAGCTCCATCGCATGCAAATCGAGTCCGCAGTCCAATTGTTCACATCTTGGCATTCTTCAGACACCGAGTGCCGCAAGTGGCTCCATTTGAATCCTGCCGATCCATTAGCTCCTCTTGTCGTTGCCATTGGTATGCTCAAGCGCTTTGTGAAAAATCCCTCCGACCTGTCGATTGTGACTCGAGCCAAACAGTGGCTCGCAAGGCATCCGCCGCAGAGTGACAGCCCATACAGCTCTTGGTTGTGGCATATTCTGTCGAGTTGTATTCATGCTCAAGTTGGTGAAACTGCTGAGGCTAAGACACACGCACAAACAGCTCTCAACACGATCGACCAGTTTGGTCTGGACGATTCGGCTACCGTACTGTTGTATCAAGCGCGGACCCGAGTCTACACGGATCCAGCTGAAGCCATCAACTTGTATCTTGCCCATCTTCGCGCGAGTGAGACCATAACTCGCCATGCGTGGGTTGAATTGGCCGTGCTGATGGAAGCTCAAGGGTACGTCAAGACTGCATGGCGTGTTTGGCGACAGATTGAGAGCGACGAGTGGAAGACATTAGTGCACATCAAACGAAGTTTTCTCCAGCGAGAGAATCCCAAAGTGGCTACGAAATGCCTTCAAGCGCTTGAAAACTCCACATCAGACACTTTCATATCTGCTTTTCGGTCGGAATTCAACCTTACTGCGTAAGTTTATCCTAGCTTCACTGAGTAACAAGCTTTTGACTGGAAAAACGATAAAAGATGGAGTTTATTGCATTAATTGAGGAATGTCGCCACGAAGACACCGACGACGACTGACAAGGCCATCGATAGAGACGCCATGGAGGCGCCACTCTTCTTGTCGTTGCTCTTGTCGTTGCTCTTGTCGTTGCTCTTGTCGTTGCTCTTGTCGGTGCTCTTGTCAGTGCTCTTGCTGAGACTCTTGCCTTTGCCATGGCTTGCATCCGCACCGTCATCGTCATCATCGTCATCATCATCGTCGTCATCGTCGTCGTCATCATCGTCATCATCGTCGTCGTCATCGGACTTGGATTTAACTGCGTCATTTTCATTGGTATCATCTGCGTGGTTTCCATCACTGCCTTTCGTCAACGCTTTCTTGATTGCATCTTGTTCATGTTGAACGACATTCTCGACTTCCTTCTTGTGCTTAGACACGACTGTCTTGTGGAGCTTTTCAGTCGAGATCGTGTTGGTGTCATACGCGCCTGAGTTAGCAGCTTCTCGCTTGAGGTTGAAAATGTCATGTTCCACGCCGTCGTCTTCATCAGGTTGGTTCTCGCTAGCAGATGCGGGAGGCGTCTGTTTGTCCTTCTTTTTTCCAACCTTCTTCCTAGCATATTTCTTTTGCAGTTTCTTTGCCAATGCATCGGGCGATATCGCTTTTAAGTCGTGCGCACCATTGTTACTGTGCATGCGTTTGGCATCCGTCAATGCGTCTTCATCTTGCTGATCTTGGTCGGCGTGTCGGAGGCGCTGTGGACGGCCCTTCTTGCTTTTGCGGATCTTGGCAGCGTTGTGACTACCGTGAGCCTGTTGGGCAATCTGTGCATGGTGTCCACGGTATGGTACAGGAGCTACTTCTCCATCTTCATAAGGAGAAGCAGACGCGATAGCTGCCGCCGCAAGGACGATCAGTAAAGCTGGCTTGGCGCTCACCATGTAGTTTGACTTGTCCAAAGTCGGACGATGGTGCGCGACGAGCGACAAACCATGCTACAATTGACCACACTGGCATTTGAAGAAATTTAAATCGAGAAAATGTATTATATAATGGAATTTGTATAATAATTGAATAAAATACAAATGGCCTCCTGGATTTGTGACATGGTGCACTAAACCAAGCCATAACATGGCACCATTACGGGAATACCATACAATAAGGAAGATTACGTGAATTATTCCTTTCCTGGATTCTTGGTGCGACATGAGGGCCATCGTCTCACACCGCGACTGTAAAGCCACAGAGGACAGTTTGTCCGAGAGGGAAAGCTTGAAAGCGATTGTTGAGTTGCCTTGTCTGTGCGCAGACAACGCGGGTGCAATAGATTTGTCCCATTACTAAATATAATGACGTTAGATTGGTAAAAAGTGTATTAAAATAGCCAATAAAACGTTGATTGTCATGACGTGCTTCACATTTAACGGAGTGACATGTTATTTGAGAAAACTGAAGTTTGAGAGATTTTGCACCCCTTCTCGCTAGACTCGTAATTTGATACCACTCTGGTCCGAAATGATTGCAGGATATTTTTACTTGATTAAAGTATTGTGCCTCCAGGAAAATATACTAAAGTTTGTATTGAGCCCTGACATCTTATTTTCTTCGTCAAAAATATAATGCAAAATGGCATTTTATTAATGCTGTTTATTTAGGGGAATTTATTTAGGGGAAATCAATATCGCTGAGGTGGTTTTGAGCACTTTCAAAAATAAGTGGATCGCAAATCACATTGAACGTCGAGAGGTCCTTGATTGAAGCGTCTTTATTCATGTGAGGGAGTGGAAAATCATTGCCACCCTTCGCTTCCAGAGCTCTTTCCATGACCTTCTGCAAGGTAATGAATGTTTTCGAGAGAGTACTCGAAGGCAGCTCATTGAACGGGCTTTCTACGGCATCAATAACTCATCGATTGTACGAGTAAGCTTTTGATACTGTAGGCTTTGAATAGAATTAAAAAATCCTAAGTCTAGAACATTAAAGTGGGGGCTGTTTGGAGGCTGCGGCGCTGTTTCGATACCATAAATGGCATTTTCCACGAGAAGGCTTGTTGTCATTCGACGATGCGGACTTGCATTATCTTGTTGCAGCAGAATTGTTCGAGATTGGTCGCCACGAGGGAAGTTTGCTTGTATCGCAGGAATAACGTTGGACAAAATCATCGCCTTGTATATTTCTGACGTCACTGTCTGGGACTCCGTCAAGATTGTACCTTTAGGGCGATTCTTGCTCGCACGCTTGGCAACCGTCTTCTCGACAAAGGGCCAAATCCCAATCTTGCCATCGAAAAAGCGCTCGTGATGATGGTCATAATGGGGTCTTGCCACCGCCGCAAGGAACATTATCTTCGTGATAAAATGTTTCGACTTCGTGGACCGCTTGGGCAGTACTTCGTCAGGAAACACGTAGAACCGTTTCTTGACCTTCGTCACATAAAACCACTTTTCGTCAACATGCACGATATTGTGCATGCTGGTGAAGATGTGGTTCGAACGAGACGAAGGTCGCAGAAAGGACATGGCATGTTGCATTCGAGCGACTTTGTTGGCTTCAGTCAAGTATGCCTTGCAATGACTTGACCGTGCCTTCAATCCTCGTTCTTCTTTCATGAAACGGATGAGCGTCGTCTTGGGTATTCCACATTGTGTAGCCATGGTTCGAAGATTTTGTCGATCTTCCAATGGTGCTGACTTGACAGCTTCTACAATTGCCGCGGCCGATCTCTTTTTCTTGCGGCCAGAATTGCCTAAAAAGGTAAACCTTTAAAACATTATTCCTGTCAATTTCGATAAAACTTGGATAGAAATAAAATTTTGAGGGTTTTACCTTTGATTTTGGCGCTGACATCAGCGGACGACGAGCCTTTCCTCAAGGAGAGTCTAGCTCGAGCCCACAGACGGGAGATTGTATCCGAGTGGCATCGATACTTGGCTGCTAATGTTGCGAAGATGCCATGCGGTAGACGGCCGCCAGAAATGCAGGATAGAAGAGCTTCGTAGATGGCAAGCCGTTCGTCGTGCCGGAGGTTCCGCTTGCGCTCTGTCTTTGAAGGACGACAAGCGCTCGATCGGTGTGGTTCAGTGGGCATCAAGAGACAACGTGAAACGTATTGAACGTGTTAGACACAAGTAAACTTTGTAAATGACTCTCTGGCCGATCGATTTGTCTTTGCTAGCCAAGTGGGAGCAACTTTGGTCGCTTCTATCTGACGAACGAAAACGAGTTGGATGCTCCAAAAGTTATCCAATCAAAGGTCTTAGATCGCTCCATTTGAACAGCCAATCAGAAGATAAAAACGAGCATATTTAGAAAAATGCCGCCAATGAGAAGTGATATACTGCAATCATTTCGGACCAGAGTAGTACTGAAGTACTTCGAAGTACTGTATCCTCTTTATTGGCAATGGGTTGTGGTCAAGAGTTTCTACGGAAGTGGTCAAAAAGTGAGAGATTGATATCCAGGGCATTTTTCCAATAACGTCACTGATATTAATACCGTTAGTAGTGAGGAACCGGCTATTACTGTAAAATATCATTAATAATGTGAATACTAATAACTACCGTGATAATCTTGTGCTTTGAAACCTGTTTGGGGGATGAAGAGCTCCGTGGCCGTTGCGCTGCTTGGGCTCTTGGGCTTCACGTCAGCACACCTATTTGGCAACTGAGAAACAGTCTGACACGGAAAGTTAAGACACCACAATGTTATCGCGTTATCTCGATTCGGCAGTCCATTCAAAGCAAGGATATGTAGAACATCGTCATCACGTCCTGCATATAACTGGATGCGTTTAATGTTGCTGGGATAGTTCTAACTTTGCTAAATCAGCGATCGAGAGATAAATGGATGTACGAAAGGTTAAGACATGGAGCCAAAAGCGATGTTACTTTAAGGATGTGGCTACAAGTAAAGGATGTGCTAGATTAGAGAGAGTTAAGGAGATCAAATTCATTCTATAATTTGCCTTCCTCAGCTTAAGTGTTACA
Organism: Aphanomyces cochlioides; assembly: GCA_019828595.1. Lineage (NCBI taxonomy): Eukaryota > Oomycota > Saprolegniomycetes > Saprolegniales > Verrucalvaceae > Aphanomyces > Aphanomyces cochlioides. The sequence goes on along the minus strand of JAHQRK010000002.1, from coordinate 3,944,428 downwards.
TTTTGTTGCCTTTGCCTTTGACCCTGTCTCCCTGGGTGTTCTTGTCTGTCCCTGTCCCTCCACCTCTGATTGAAAAGGTCTTTCAACTGTCTTCTTCAAGTGGTTGTGTGGTCTTTTGCTTGACATCACAGAATTTCTCCACGAGTGAGTCCGCGTTGTTAGTCTCATTTGAGCAGTATGGACACTCGACTGAAGGAGCAAATTACTAGTCTTGCGACTAATCCATACACAATCTAGGAGTGTTCTATAGATGCTTAGAAGCAAAAACCGCGCATCAAGCATCCATCAATTTGTGGCTACCGAGTCCACAGCGGATTTATTCTCAACTCCCAGCGAAGCGGCCAAGTTGCGCACCGACATCTATCCACTCTGCTCGTTCCAAAACTCTGTCATCAAGAAACTGCGCGCTCAAATCCCTGAAGCGAAAACTCTGACGTTCGCAATGTGCAAAGACTTACAGATAACCTTATCCGGTGCAACAATCAAATGCAAAATCTGATCGCTGACCGCGAGATCATCAATTACCGCACAGCCCGCCTCAAGAAAAAATCAGCCAATCAAGCTCAAGAAAAAGCGAACTCCACGTCGAAGACGAAGAAGAGTCAAAAGCAGAAAAAAATAGCCAGTCTTTTTAAGAAAACAGAAAAGACAGCAAAAAAGAAAAGTTTTAAAAGAGAACAAAACGAAAACAACCGTTATAAAAGAGAATACAAAACAAAAAAACACTCCGAAAATAGGAGCGATTGAAAAATGGTAGAATTAGCGCAATTATTTGCAACAATCTTAGAAACAATTCATAGATTAGAGAAAAATATAGAAGTATCAAAAACAAAATCTCTTCAATTTAAGTCCAAAAAGAAAGTAGCAAGCGACATGAAGAAAGTCGACGATGTCAAGAATCAGAGATACACTGACACCAACTAATATTGTCTTCATGGTCTGTTGAAGTGGGTGCAAACTCATGAGCGTCGACATGTTCCACCACGCACCAACGGGTCGAACAATGGATTTTCATGTACCCGGTGCGCCTGAAAGTCTCGGATATTTTGACATCAAGACAACGACATTTGAAGGGTTAATTGAGGAATGTCGCCACAACGACGCCAAGGACAACAGACATGGTAATCGACACTGACGCCGTGGGGTTACCACTCGTCTTGTTTTCTTTGTCGGTGCTGTTGCTGAAACTCTTGGTTTTCCCGTGACTTGCCAACTTATCGTCATCATCGTCGTCATGTGACTTGAACTTTAAGTCGTGCTCGAGTGTTTCTGCTGCATGGTTTTCGTGGCTTATTTGGAGAAGCGCCTTCTTGATCGCTTCTTGTTCACGTCGAACGACACTCTTGACTTCCCTCTTGTGACGTGTCACCGCTTTAAATTTCAGTTTTTCAATCTCAACAGCATGGTTGTCGACCACTCCCTCGTTAGCGGCTGCTCGCTTGAGGTTGAAAATGTCATGTTCCACACCATTGTAGTCATCTAACTCTGCCTGGATACGAGTCGCGTGGGTGTTTGTGTTGCTCTCTTTGTTTTCCTGTATCGTTTTCTCGTCACGTGCTCCATTATGACTGCGGATACCATCAGACATTGCATCGCCACCTTGCTCAACTTTATCGATACGTAGACGGCGCTTTGGACGGGCCTTCTTCATTTCGAGGACCTTGAACTCTTTCGGACTGTTGTGAACGTTGTGGTCTGACTGTGTACTGTGACCAAGACGAGGAATATGAGCGACTTCTGCATCCTCAATTGGTGTAGCAGAGGCGCAAGCTGTCGCTGCCACGACGACTAGCAGAGTTGGCTTGATGCACACCATGTAAATTCACTTGTGCAAGACGAACGATGTGTTTGCTGTTCAACGATGAGCAAGATCGGAACGATGTCTTCCTGGATTTCTACCAGGAGTCGTGGAAGAAATCCAGTGTCCCGGTCCATGGCGCTGCAGGACCGGTGCCTGCATCCATTACACAAATCCAGATTCAAGACTTGCCACGCTTTGGGTGCGGTTATCACGTCGACAACAAAACCACAACAGCAAAGCCTTGATGAACGTGTCAAGATCAATCAATGAAATTAACAAGGGGATAAAATGAGCACGGTGCTGCGTTCACCTACGAACCCAACTTTGTCCAAGAGCGTATGAACCCTGATGGACAGCATCGTAATTGTTGACAGAAACTTGGCACTTTCAACTGCGAAACCCCATCAACGCGCAGTCAGCTGGCGAACAGACCATTTGACGAGTTCTGATGAGCAATGCCACTCCTGTTTTCATGCCATTCCTGTTATGAAGGAGTGCGCTCACACCAGCACCGACTCGACACCACCAACGACATTCTAACCGATGCCACAGAGCTGGAATTGCTCCGTAAGTTGATGCTGTATTGGCGGCAAAGGAGATTCCCATAAATTATCTTGATCTACTGCCAAAGTACTTTGAGTTGAAGTGAGCTTGCTGTCAACACTTTGAGAGATTTGACGTGCTGACGGTGTTGCTTCCATTCCACGCATGGTAGCAAAGGCGAGAGCTCACACGGATTCTTCACTCAAGACTAGACTTTCAGAATACAATTTGTATCAGGTAAAGAGAATTATGGTTCGATCTATGTTCTGACTTATGATTTTACAACACTCGCCACAAAATTAAGGTGATTTGATTAGTCGAAACATGGAAAATACTGATATATGATTGGCTAGTCGATTGTTAGTCGATTTTTCTGGTGTGGTCAATTTCACACAAATTTGGACTTTCAAGTTGATTTGCCGAATCGATTTTAAAATGTCTTTATATGTATCTTTTACCAATGCCATTTCAAAGATTTGCTCCTGGAGTCATCAGCCACGCTGGGCATTCGGAACTTTTGCGTATGGTACCATAGTTGTTGCAATTTTTCTGTCAACGTCAAGGCGGGTATACAAGTGAGGACGAATTAAGGGCATATGATCGGCTAGTCGATTCTCAAATCGAACAACTCAATAAGTCGATGCGATTCGACAGCCCAGTCCAATTTGGAATCGAGTGGATAATATGACAAAGATAGGAAATGACTATGTCCCCCCATTTTGGCTATTTCCCCCCTAAAATTCATTTTTATACATTTATTGTCCAGCATTTCCGACGCATTAAAGGCATGGCGGCGCCGTGAGCGTCCGCGATGACGTCCATAACCTCGGCACATTTTAAGTGTTTGCAGTAGTTGAGTGTGCTAAAATGGCGGGTGATTGTTGGGAGGCCAGGGCAAAACAAGTGTCAAAATGAACTTTAGGGGGAAATAGCCAAAATGGGGGAATAACCATTTCCTAAAGATATGAGCTTTCCTTAATGCTGGCCCATCCTTTGCAGTGACATTTGACAACCCTACTCAAAATAAGGGGCTATTTGCATTCAGCCAAACAGCGTAGCCATTCTTATGTAGCATCATATTGCATGGATTTGTACACGGATGGTCAAGTCCAGCAATGACCGATAGTCATACCCTCCTTGACTTGAACATGTGCATAGTAAGAGCGTAGGCTAAAGGCCAATTGGGTGTCTAGCGGTAGCAAATCGTTTTCGTTGACAAAACGAACATCCTCGATACAGGCTAAAGCAAATTTCCGTCGTTTGCATCTCACACTGTCAAGACAGTACGTATCCGTCTTACACACAGTGGAAATGTCCAGTGGGGTTTATCATGCGCTTATGCAAGCAATGCTACTAAACTTGGTGTGTGGATGTGCTGTATTCGCATTTTCAATCATCGCAAAAATTCACCCACCATTAATGCGAGAAAAGATGGCATCAAGTTGCACGTAGCAACGTATATATCCTGCTTGTGCATCGTTAGGACGCACTCTCCGTTGTACTAGCTCTTCTCAGGTCATGCTCTCGTCCGTTTGGATCGAAAACTTTGGCTCGGTCATGTCCAGACTCTTCGTGTTTCTCTTTCCAATTTCTGACAAAAATTGAACTGTAAAAAACACATACGCTCAGTCAAATGACTGTAACGTCGTACTGCACGTTAAGTTTTAAGAGTGATAGTTGAGACCTCAAGTCTACAAAGATACGAAGGGCAAAGCCCCCTATTCGAACCTTGGGACTCTTTATCCCCCTGTCACCCACACAGTCAAGACGTGCGTCGTCCCCGTCGTCTTTCTGCAAAAAAACTGGCCACACGCCCGTCGTGACGATGTCCGTCCCGCTTCTGACGATTGACTCATGTCTATCCATGACGGTCTGGATTGTTGCAATGCATCAAAGTGTTGAAGAAAAACGGCCGCGTTACTCGTTCTAGGGTCTACAGACTCGAGTCCATTTTTGGTGTTTGTCAATGGCGGCAACGAGTGGTCAGTACCGCCAATGCCGAGTTTTTTTTCCGTCCAGTGAGCCCACTTTGGCTGGCCGTCGAGCGATACTGGCACCAAGATATCCATCCTCATCGACCGATAGCCCGCATCTCTGTCCATCGAATGGAGCGAGATATTGGTAAAGTGGCGGAGAAGTTGTCGGGTTGAGTGGCACGTTCGAACAAATGGTTTGATTGGCATGCGACCAACTACCGCTGCACGTGACGACATCCACGGAACGAATGCCATTCCAGCATTGCGACCAAACCATTCCAAGCTTCAATAAGCTCAGAAAGGATAAGATCTAGTCCAAGTGGTAGCAACCATAGAGCTAGTCCGTCTTTATTGAGTCTACCGAGTCGAGCGCCGAGATTTCCACAGAAAGGCTCGACAATCCCTGTATCTCGTGCATGTAAGCATATACAAAATAGGTCTTAAGGATCTCAAATTGTCCTAGCGTTGAGAATAAGTTTGAAATTCTGAATCTCAGGCAATGTTTTAAAGGAAAAAGTTCTTATTGCAATTGGAAAAGCTTGCATTAAGGATGCTTTTGTATTGACGGTGATAAGGTCGACACTGGTGAGATATGAATTAGACTTGATTTTTGTATACTGTGTCTTCCATCTTGCTTTTGAACTTGTTTCTCCGTGGGCCGTTTCAAGCTTGAGCCCAGTGGGAAATCCATTTCGTGAAGCGGCATCGACATGGAACATACGCGGCCCAGGCCGACGCGATGGAGAGAATCCATCCAAGCTGGAACGTCGCCTGGTGCTGATATCTTTGGCAAGCTCACGGCGATCTTGCGAGGACACAACTATGCCGAAATGCTGGACGACGAACATGATCCATATGCGTCGTCACCGTCGCCATCGCCCGTTCCGATGCCGTTCACGCCTGTCTCGACAGTCATGGAATGGACAAACAATTCGCCGAGACGACAGAGTCGTGCGGATCGCCACGCAAGGCGCAGCATAAGCCCCCGACCGTCCCATGATGCGATTCTCGTCACGACATTCAAATTCCTCCATGCCACGTTTGCCCCGCCGTTTCCTCTCGCCAAACCCGAGGAACCCGCATCACCCCCGATACTCATTGACGAAGAGGCAATCATCGACCCAGACAATCTACGAGATAGCGTGCAAAATCTCGTGTGGCACATCCAACAGAACGATCCCGGAAGTGGAGCGACAGGAGCTCTCTCCGACTTGACAACAGAAGACAACAACGAGGATTCAAGAGCCAGGCTGATATGCCCGTCAGACCCTCTTTCCTCCTCCGACGACACTGCTTCACGCGTGATCGAGTCCTCAATTGACAGTGCAGACGAACGAAGTGACGTGCTCACCACAAGCATGCGGAATCTCGTGCTCAACCTTCGACGAGATTGCGCCCAGCAGTCGCTTCAACCATCAGCCGTCACGGGCATGCCTCCCATGCGTCGTCGGGGTGTTTCACATCCTCCCCCAGACGATTTCACACCACAGCCAGCCCCTGCAGTGGCCGACAAGAACTTTTCAAGGCTCATGACATCAGTGGCAGGCTCGCTTCGGCGGCTCAGCATTCACAAGATGAAGCCCAAGGTACATGTGCCGACACCACCAGCACAGCCAGACATTGATGGAGCGCGGTGGAAGATTGTCGAGCTTGCTTTCCGCTTTGGAGGCCCCCATCGGTATTATCTCGTCCAAGCCGTCAACATGTTCAGCCCGTTGATGAAGTTTGGTCGACGCGGAGGTCCTCATGCGACGCGACTCGTGTGTCACCCGTATGGCACACTGCAGTGGGAACACAAGCGTGGGGGGTTTTCAGCCCCCGTCGATCTGGCACTTGCCGTCTCCGTCACGGACGGGCGACAGACGCCTGTGTTTTCCAAATATGACACAGATGCGGTGGCGGCTGCCTCGCGACGAGATTGTTCATTGAGCGTCGTGTTTGGCCACCGGACATTGGATTTGGAGACACAGAGCCGCGACCACCGCGATTGGCTTGGCTCAGCGCTGCGGACACTCATGCAATATGCCAAGAAACAACGCCATATCGAGACGCTTGTCATGGAAGAAGAAAGCAAGATGATGGCTCCAATAATCGCATAACTAACATATAAATCATTGCTGCTTCAATAGTCTTGAGGGGTGCAGTGGTTACAAGGTTGAGGGTTTTTACAATTTGGGGTTGAAGGGGCTAAGGGATGCAGGGGGTTGTTTAGGACAAGTTGGCTGTCGAGCTCTTGAGCGCATTGAGCGCGACGATGGATGGAATATGCGGCGCTTGGCCGGAGACACGGACGTAGCGTTTAAGCAAATCGATCGCTTCCCATACATCTCGCTTGTTTGGCGCAGGTTCGCTGACGTTCGTCGAAGACGAGACGATGCCCTCAACAGATTCTTCGAGATTCCCAGGACGCATCTACACAATTTCAATGTTAAGAGCGGTGCAAGACGAAAAGAGTCGACGTACTTCCAAGTACCCATGCTTGACCAACACGCTGCGAATAATTTGCACATCGTCAACGCCAGGGTCAGTGACAGACGCTTTGCCTTCCATGTCAATCCATAATTGAGCGTTTGCTTCGGGGATGCCAATCCAAGGAAGAAATGGTGGCATTTGCGCAGCGATTTCCGTCAAGAGCCACTGGAGATCGTCAACAGCATTGCTGGGACGTGCACTGACTCGGTGGTATGACATGACAGAGGCTACGGTCGAACTGGGCAGCAAACCGCTTTGAATCCACGTCGAGACGATATCGCTAGGTTCCAGGCTGTGCAATGCGACGCTGAGCCAGTGGAGGACATTCTTTAATGTCCATTGGAGCTGTGGGTCCATCAAACTTGCTTGGTTGCGGCATCGGCTAAAGAGTGCATCCAATTCTTCGTATCGGAAGCGCGCTTTGAACGTCGTAATGAGTCCAAGATGGAGTGGATGGCATTTGGCGAGGTTGAAATTTGGCGGCAAGAACAAAATGCGCAGCGACTCATACAAGAAAAAGGTCCGCTGGTCGCCGAGCGAGTCAAGCATCATAGCGGCCTTCACATGCGGCACGGCGCTGTCCAAAATGACGTGGAAGTGGCGTTTCCGTGACTTGGCGAGTGCATTGAGCTGCTTGAGGACATGCATGCAAGTATGCGCGACTTGCCAACCCGTCTTGGACACATCGTACATGATACGGAACTTTTCACGCAAGTCGAGCGCTTCCATATCGCAAGGGGGGCCACCACCACGTTCTGTGCCAATGACCTGGAGGTCGAACGTTTCGCCAGCGGCATTTACAAAGAGCGAGACGGTCAAACGACTAGTTTCTGGCTGTGTGGCAGATGGCGGCTTGGAAACGAGCGCGAATTCACTACCAGTCCAAATGTCTTGGGGGTCGACGTTGTCCAAGATGTGGTGGATCTCACGGAGCCGCGTTTGGAAGTCCACTTGCTTTATCACGGTCTGGTCGCTGGTCAAGCGCGTACTAAAACTTCCAAACCGAGTTCGATATCCGTCCAACCAGCCGTTTGATGCACTGAATTTGCTCAATGCGGCTTGAACTTTTTCAGGCAATCGGATGTATGGGTCGGCCAGCATGCTGTGCGCCAGTTGCATCGCTTTGTTTTGGAGCGTTGCGCCGGTCATTTTGACTTCAGGATTGCTCACTTTGACCTCCATGCGCCATTTATGCAGCGCTTCATCCAAGATTTTGAGATCGTACGTGCATTTCGTCGTCTTGCGCTTCTTCTTGACAATGTCGGCGGAGTCCGTCTCATTGCGAATTAATTCCGTGTTTTTGCAAATGTTTGTGATGGTCGTGCGCCCAACTTGAAACTTTTCCGCCAGCTCCTACACGTTGAGTAGTAGCAAATGCGTCGAGAGTCATGGAATGCAACAACGTACTCGGTGGGTGAACTGGTTGCTCGATGCCAAATCGACCACTTGGCGCTTCTGTCCCAAGGTCAATCGTTCTCGCTTTCGGCCTTTCGTTTCCGGATTCTCGTGCTCCGTGTTGTTGTACTCATTGGAGGCTTCATTCGCATGCAGAAGATCCACGCTTGCGCCTTCCCCACTGGGCAGGAGCAGCAACGAGTCATCTTCCATCTCCATCCGTCCTATGTCCTTCTCTCGAGTAAAATTTTCAAAATGCCCTCGATTTAAGAACAGCCACGAACACCTAAAAACCTGTCAAATCTTATTTTCTATCAGAATCAGTTCTATTAGGGCGTGTTCGATTTTGGTTGATTCTCTTGATTCTGAACCGAAAAGTTGATTATTGCGTGTCTATGCACAAAAATCATCTGTATGTCGAACACGAGTGGATTATTTTCTTTGATTCAGAGTGAACGTAAATCAAGAAAACTGGAATCTACCTCGCCAGGCCATAGGGGGTTGATTTTTGGAGTGTTGATGAAAAATGTAGGTAGTTTGACTTGATAAAGAAAGGCAGTTTGCAGCCATTCTTCCAATGGACTCGGATGGTGACGAAGACATTCTGCTCATGGCGTCATGCTTGGCCGTATCTGCGGTGGCTGCTTATTGTGATGAAGCCAACGCACCATGTTTCCCAGAAGAGCGCTTTATTCGTCCCAATGTCTCGTACATGCAACCTCTGGAAGCTCAAAAGACCCTCTTATGCGATGGAGGAGACAGAATTGTCGCCGACAATTTTCGAATGGGGGCAGATGAGCTTGAATCTCTCGTCGAAATGAGCCGTCCCTACATCGGTGATCGTTTGTGTGTCAAAACAGTGGTGTGTGTGGCTGTGCACTGGATGGCCACAGGTGCAAGTGTGCGAGCACAGGAACAGTTCTTTGTTGACAAAGGATTCTCCAGAATTCATGAATACAGGCACATTGGCATGCTGGCTATTTTAAGGGGCCTTGCAGAAAATGGATTTTATGGAGGCGATGTAAACGAAAAACGTCGAATTGAAAGGACTATACAAGATTTCAATAAATATGTCATGGACCCCTGCTTCCGCGGTTGTATCGGCGCCATTGACGGTACACACGTGCCAATCACTGTTCCACATGAGCTCACCGACAGATATCGAAGCAGGTAGTATTAGCATATGTATTCTATGATTAATGATGTTAGGCACGGGTAAACATCAACCAATGTACTTGGCATTGTCGACTCCAAAGGCCGTTTCCTTGCTGTTTACCCTGGTGCTGAGGGTTGCGCAAGTGACGGCTTCGTCTTGGATCATTGTCCGCAATTTTTCACGAATATCCCCAGTGGCATGTTCTACTTGGGCGATGCCGGGTACAGTTTGACACGATCCGTTCTTACTCCTTATCGCTCTACAAGGCAATGATCTCTTTGTTTATCTTGACATTGTAATTAGATATCATTTGAGAGAATGGTCGGACAGTGTTGAAGCGCGACCGAGCAATTTCCGTGAAATCTTTAATTACAGGCATTCCAAAGCCCGTATCATTGTCGAACAAGCATTTGGTCTGCTGAAGCGAAAGTGGAGAATATTGGGAAAACCAATTGAATGTGAAATGGGCACAGTGAATCATATTGTTCACACTTGCTGTGCATTGCAGAATTTTATACTGTCGTGTCGGCCTGATGTTGTTGCAACTGAATTGACGCAAGCAGTCCTCGACGACGACGAGGAAAATGCCGCCGCTGACTTGCTTGAAGTTGAAATGACAACATCAACCGATGCTAGTTGCTGGCGCGATACAATTGCCATGGATATGTGGAACGTCTATGAGTTGTATCTTAATGATGATTAGAATGATATCTTGATTTGATTAACTACAGTTAACTCTTTCTATTGCTAGGCAGTCTAATCATCCTTACTTTCATCACCTGAGTCATTTGGAGAGCCTTGTGGCTCGGTTTGCAACAAATCTGTCAATCCATTCTTGGCGGTGTACAGCGTTGTAAGCATTCGCAAATTCCAATTCATGCTGGCAATGTGCTTGTCTCTCGTTCACTGGGACTTGGCAAGTGAGTCATCTTGTTTTCGCTTTCTGTTCTTTTTCAAGTTGTACAAATTTTGGCTCGCTTTGCCGCATCATCAAAGATCCCCGACATTCAATGCATTCGACCCAGATTTGGATTGCAAGATATCCTCCACTGAGGTAATATCTTCGCCCGTTGCCATGCTATCTCCAATTATATTTGACATGGCATCGTAGTGAACGAACGGTTTATCCCGGAATCGTGACAACTTGAGTTTTCCTGGGCCACTGCCCACTTTTCATCCGAGAAACCATCACCAAAACCAGACAACTGGACCAAATAGTTGTAGTCTAGCCATTCAGTCTTAAGGCGGCGCCATTTAGACTGAAGCTGACCCGCGTTTTCGATGGCCCCCTGTCCTTTCAAGTCTTCCAAAACCTTTGCCCAACCGGCCGAGCGAAGATTCTTCCCACCAGAGCAAACGAAACGAGGATTGCGGATGGCTTGCTTGTAAGCAACAATGAGCTCGATTTCCAGTTCGTCTGACCAGGATGCACTTGACTTGTCAATCCTTGAGCACCTGACGCAAAGTGTTGTGCTTGATTCAATCGTCTTTTCACACTGAGCTTTTCACAACCAAACATTCCACGCCCACCTCTAAAAGTAAATTTTCTTCTTTGTTTAGTCAATTTGACAGTGTATTATATTTGGCAGTTCAAGGCGAGTGACTGAATCAACCTGACGAAAGAGTGTTCGATTCAACTGATTTTCCTTGATCAACTCCACTGGCTGAAATCAACTTTGCCAAAAGTCAGATCATGAACTACAAGCATTCTGGATCAAAAATCAAGAAATTATCGAACACGCCCTTATAGTAGGGTAACCCTTTCGGGTGTTCCTGAGAGCCTACAAGCTCACCTAGCCTACCTGTAATGACTATAGTACGACATTGCGCACGAGGAAAATGACCAAACGGGCAATTCTTCAGAGCAAGAAGATGTACATGTAACTTTAAGCGAGTATTTTGAGAGAAATTTCTAAGGTTAAAATAATCCATTTTGAAAATTTATACCTGGGTACTTGCATTTTATCAGTTTATTGAATTAAAGAGTTTATTAGACCAATTTTATTGATGAAACGTTGGACGACACAATGCGCCTTGATCTAGCAAGTAGATCACCTCTTGGTTGCTTCTGGACGCAAGCAAGTAATAGTGGAAGAAGAGCTGGTATCGGCGGCAGTTTTGTTGCAATTTTGGCTTGATATTGATCTACATCTGTTTATACTTGTATTTTGTATGTCTGCTATGATAAATTGAAAACTGCACTGTCTAGACAGACTAAAATAATACGGATATAAGTTGCAAGTTATCCGGATTGCATTTTGGACAGCCACACATACAACTTGGGCCAACAGGACAATCATGAAGCGCAAGGAACTGCACGACCCAGCTTCCGACGACGAAGAGCAACCTGTGAGAAAGAATGAGCGCAAGAAATGTCCATATCTAGATACGATCCGTCCGCAACTTCTCGATTTTGACTTTGAAAAAGTGTGCTCGATCAGCTTGTCCGACCAAAACGCTTACGCCTGTCTTGTCTGCGGCAAGTATTTCCAAGGACGAGGACCTAATACACACGCGTATACGCACTCCGTGCAGAGCTTTCATCATGTTTTTATCAACCTTCAGACCGACAAGATCTACTGTTTGCCAGACAATTACGAAGTAACTGATTTGTCCCTTGCTCCGATCAAAAATGCGCTTCGACCGACATTTACCAAGCAACAGATTGAAGCCCTTGATACAAACCGCTCACTGGCGCAAGACAGCTTTGGCGTGTCTTATTTGCCAGGCTTTGTCGGGCTCAACAATCTAAAAAAGACAGACTACATCTCGGTAATTCTTCAAGCGCTGGCTCATGTTCCGCCACTTCGCGATTATTTCCTCCAACCTGAAAATTACATGCAAAAAGTGGCCAAGACGCGGTCTGTCCTTGTGCTTCGGTTTGGAGAAATGATGCGCAAGGTGTGGAGTCCCCACAACATCAAGAACACGGTATTCCTTCTATACTCCGAATGTTATTCTCATCTTGGGTGTAAATGTAGATTAGTCCGCATGAAATTATTCAAGCTATTTCCGTTGTCAGCAAAAAACGTTTCCACATTGGAAAGCAAAGCGATGCGCTGGAGTTTCTCTCGTGGTTTCTCAATGAACTCCATCGGGTATGTCTCCAGGTTGGCGCTAATAAATTCATGCAATTGCGTAGGGTCTAGGCGGTACCAAGACGCCAGGCTCATCCATCATCCACAAAGTCTTCCAAGGCATGGTAAATGTCACCACAGTGACGGAAAACATCGATGAAGTTCCTGCTGCTACAACTATTCCATTCTTGTACGCTCAGGCTGCTGAAAATGCCATCCTGACTTGCATCATAGACATTTATCACTCGACTTGCCACCAACACCGCTGTTTAAAGACTCCCAAGGAGGCAATGTTATCCCTCAAGTGCCTCTCTTCACAGTCCTGGAAAAATACGACGGCCAAAAAGTCACGGTAAAATTTTTCGTCGTCCATTCATGATTTGATTGCTATTGTAGCACGTATTGCAAGGTGCACTGCGGCAAGAAAAGCAGTACTCGATTGAGTCGCTGCCGCCGTATTTGATTTTTCACATCCATCGTTTCACGAAGAACAACTTCTTCGTCGAGAAGAACCCGACAATTGTCAACTTTCCTATTAAAAACTTGGAGCTCAACGATTACGTTGCGTCGCGGCTTCCATCGCGCGAAGAAATTCAAGAAATGTCGATCAAAGAGCTGAAAGCCCTCTTGACACATTGCGGTGGCTCTCCAAATGGAATCGTCGACCGATCGGATCTGCTCGAACACGTCTATGTTGCGGTAGAGAAAGCATCTCAGACCAAATACAACTTGATTGCCAATATTTGCCACGACAGCCCCGTTACGATTGGAAAAGATACAACCGCTGTCAACATGGATCCACTGGCAGATGGCACGTATCGCGTCCATATTCACAGCCGTGCAACGGATCAGTGGTACGAAGTCCAAGATCTCCACGTCCAAGAAACCATGCCACAATTGATCAGCATCTCCGAGTCGTACATTTTGATTTACGAACGAAAATAGAGAAACAATCAGGTCATGCGATCATTTATTTCATGTGCAAGACGATACACAACCTCATTCCCTGTGAGTTTCAACGTACATTGTGCACATTTGTGTTGACGAAAGGTGACGTCGGCTGTTCGAGTCTCCAAGTTCCATCGGTAGGGGTTTAGCTTTCCGAGCAGCTGTGGTCTCGTGAGAGCTAAATCAGTAGTGACTTGCTGGGCAGATGGGGGGGCATACTAAGTGTCGACTCCTCTCTACAACTCTCGTCTTGCTTGATGGTATCCGTCCTGACCAACTTGGGTTGGATCAAAGGTTATCTTCCAGGAAGAGTCTGTCTACTTTATCGCGATGGACTCGAAAAGCGATCAACCCATCATGATTGCGACTGGACCAGTGAATCCACTGTGAGGTGTCTCCGAGACCATCACAAAAACCAGAACGACCAAGTCGAAGGATGGAATCGATACAACGACGTTGTTGACCCGAGTTGGTTTACGCAGATGCCCAGTAACCATCATCCTTGTCGATTCAGCCCTTTTAAGCATCGCATTCGGATCAACAGTCAAGCATTGGATGATGTCCATCGTTTACACCTTCATTGAACTCAGTAATCATCTCCCTTTGGAGTCCAAGGCGGTCCGAGAATTTTGTCCGCACTTGATGTGTATCACAGCCATGAAAGATTAGTGCCGTCCCTAGCTTGAAAGACCGGCTTAGCCTCTTGGTAGGCTTTCAGTTGCTCTGGTTATCGCTCTTGCGTTTCCACGACGTTAGCTGCACGGTTGTGGGATGATGGGAATCTTGTCCCCCTTGAAAAATGTCATATTTTCACCTTTCAATTGTCGTCCCATATGTGGCATCGTCGCTTACCTTGACTTTTCATCGTCGGCTGCAAACTTCGCCCCTCCACCTGACCTTGCCGCTGCTCTGAATTTGATCCACCATCGTGGTCCGGATGGTCAAGGCGTTTGGACAGCGCCTGGAGTCGGTCTTGGCCATGCTCGACTCTCCATCATGGATGTCCAACATGGAGCTCAGCCCATGCACGACGAAACCAACTCGATCCATGCGGTCGTCAACGGCGAGTTCTATGACTTTGAAGCGATCCAAGCCGACCTCGAAAGCCAAGGCCATGTCTTCAAGACGCACAGCGACTCGGAAATCCTCATCCATCTCTACAAAGAGCATGGACTCAACTGCTTTGACTACTTGCAAGGCGAGTTTGCCTTTGTGTTGTACGACTCGATCCGTCAGCGATTGATTGTTGGTCGCGACCGATTCGGCGCCAAGCCATTGTTCTACACGATCGTGAACAACCGCCTCATGGTCGCGTCGGAGGCGAAAGCATTCTTGGCCATGGGATGGAAACCTGAATGAGACGTGGCGTCCATTGCTGACAATGACGTCTTTGCAGGCACTCGCACGATTTTTCGTGGCGTGAATAAAGTCCGTCCTGCGAGCTATTTGACCGTCACCACCACTGGAACGATCACGACTGACATCTACTTTGAGCCTGACTATCCCGACAAGACCATCCCAGACCCTCGATCGGTGGATGAGATGATCGAAGGTGTCCGTGCTCGTCTGCTCGAATCTGTGCGCTGCCGCTTGCGCAGTGATGTCCCCGTGGCTGTCTATCTCAGGTAACGACAAGTTGACGGCTACAACATTCAAAGTGGATTGTTGTAGTGGTGGCATTGACTCGTCTAGTGTGATGGGCATGGCATTGTCCGTTCTTCGTGAGAAGAATCCCGACGCCACGATTGATGTCTTTACCATTGCCTTTGACGACAAGGTACTCAATATTCAACGCTATCGATCACTGGTTACCACTTGTGTTGTAGGCAGTGCATGGCGAGCATTACGATGAAAGCCCCGTTGCCGAACGCAGCGCCAAGCACGTCAAGGCAAAGTTCAATGTCTTCCACGCGACGCAAGAATTGATGACGGATGCATTCGACGACGCCGTGTGGCATTGGGAAGCTCCCCTTGTGAATTTCAACGGCACGGCCAAGTTTTTATTGTCCGAGTATCTCCGCGACGCGGGCTACAAAGTCGTCCTCACTGGTCATTCGCCGTCAAGTCCATCCAGACGAACTCATGGCTCTGCGCGTAGGCGAGGGCCGGACGAGCATTTCGCCGGCTATCAGTTTTTCCAACACGACTTTGTGAGAGAACCAACGTCGCCGCCGACACTCTCGGATGCCTTTCGCCATGACCAGCTCGCTAGGAGGGACGAGGCCCACCGTGCCAAGGTCAGCCAGGCGAAGCTGCCATCTCTGGACGAGTTTTTTTAAGGCGGTCGTGCACTCCTCAACGACATCAACGGCGTTCGGAATCTAAATTGGTTCACCGTCATGATCCCTCAGCTGTTTGTGGACAAGTCGGTGTCGTCCAATCCTGGCGAAGCTTTTGCGCTGAGTTTGACCGCCATCGAGCGGCAGAAAGCAAAGACCAAGTGGCATCCTCTCCACACAGCTCTCTGCGTCGAGACGCGAACATTTCTGCCAAATTACTTGAGCAACCACGTGGGCGACCGCAGTGAAATGGCGCATTCCATTGAAGGCCGCGTGCCATTCCTCGACTATCGACTGACAACGTACGTCAACAGCCTCCCGCCACAAGTCAAGATTCGCGTGGATGAGGCGACGGGAACTTTCACCGAGAAGTGGATCTTACGCGAAGCCGTCAAGCCATTCGTCTCCCCCGAAATCTACGAACGTGTCAAGATGCGATTCATGGCCCCGCCGTCGGAATTTGACCCTCAAGCGTACCACTGGAAAAAAATCAAATCGCCCGTGACGCAGCAAGCCGTGAAACGCTTGGGCTGGATGGACTGGTCGTTTGTCGACGGCTTGATGACTCGCTTCATGACGACAAACGATCCCTTCGCGGAGAGACTTCTCAATTTCGTCATGTCGTTCATCGTGATCCAAGAGCGCTTTGGCGTCGCGACGTGGAGCCCACCATCGCAGTCCATTCAAGAAGCACCTTAATCTCTGAATCGAGCACAGCCGTTCGTATTGAGAATGGAAATCCTTGGCAGTGATTGAAAGTACTCATAAGTACTTTTATGTACTCAATACACTCCATGGTACTTTTCGGTTGATTCATCTTCACAGTACTATTTATCGATATGCCTATTCCTTCACGGAAAGAATCAAATATAAGTATCATTCAATGTGGTCATTATTAGCCCATCTACGTTTTCCACAGGATCTAGCGGGGTGAAATTGCGTTTGAAAGGCAGTAGAAGACAAGAACCGATTGTACTTCATTGGCAGGCGATCGTACTTGAATCGAGGATTTCCAATTGGAACGAGGAGCGATGAAGTCTTCCTTGCTGTGAATATTCTCCTCGTACAGCTAGTGCTAACATTGCAACATTACAAAAGCTCGGATCGTGGACAAGATAACGGAAATTCATCACGAATCCCAGCAGACTTTGCATAGCACGTCGCCTAGTTCCAAGCGTCACGCAATGCAAAGTCACTCGATAAATTTTATGAGGTTTTTCGTCGTGATGCCCACCAAGCAGGCTAACAATGCAATAGAATGTATTTTGATCCTTGAGAGGTTTCCACTGTGGAATGCATGTTTCTTACAAACAGTCAGGTCGATCTACTTGCGCCATCTCCAGAGGCTACGTCTTGACATAAAACAGCTGTATTGAAAGTACATCACAGCTTAGACCCGCACTTTAGCTCACCTTTAGCAAGATATTCACGTTCTTTCTCTTGGCTCTTAACTTTTCTAGTAAGAGACATATCTTTGGCCATGTTGCCTCGTTGAAGACGTCACGAAATGAATGGATCTCACGATGTGCAATGTAGTAGTATTGAAATACCTGTATAAACTGATACAGCAATACTACAGTAATACTACTCTGGAACAAAATATAAGGAATTATTCACTGTCCGAGTGGAACAAATTATAAGGAAATGATGACGTAATATAAGTATTTTCAGTGAATTTCGGCCATCAGCTCATTGCATGAACAGTACACAGGGTCTCATTAGATGGCTCATGATAGAAGTAGCTGAAACTATCTTTGTTGCGTGAAGTTCTTTCTTGAGCAACAACAAAACAGAGTAGATGCTTTATGTAAAGACTTTTGTATACTATACAAATATTGATATGTTATCTACATTTGTAAAAAATATAGATATTTGTATAGTATACATATATCATGATATGCTAGATATTGATTATAGTATACTATACAAATATCCATACAAAGAACATTTGATATTGATCAAGGTTTTTATATACTATACAAAATTCTTTATATTTGGTCATCATAACTACATATGAGATAAAGTATGGTCCAATCTTTTGAAGAAATTTTTGTGATCTGTCATTCTTACGGCGATTGGTGCGTTGGATACGTCTAAACGTGATTGGTTGATTGCTTCCTAACACGTCAGGATTGGTCAAATATAGCAAAAGTTGTGCACGATTGGACGAAAAATTCCTTATATTTTGTTCCAGAGTACAGTAGTACTGAAGTAACGTTATTGGATAAATACGCTTTGAAAGGTTTTGCTGCTACAGGTGACACCATTAGCCTGTCCCGCTGACTGTATCCATCCTCGTTGTTACTTGTATCAAAAGACAACAAAGGTCGTTCAAGGCTGCAGTAGTAGTTGAATCGCACACGTGAGACGCTGGTGCTAGTTCGATGTTATTATTCAGCCACACTTGATTTGTATCAGAACATTTCAAAATTAGGTACTCAGTAGTACTGAATGGTACTTTTTATGAGCGTCGTCCAGTGCGGCTCATTCTAAGTCAATTTACGTTTTCCACTGGTTATAGCATGGTTAAATAGCGTCTGAAGTGGCTACAGAGGAAATTGTAAGACGGTAACCGACTGACTTCATAGGGTGTGTTCGCTGAAGTTCCACAAAGCGGAGATTACGAGCTACATACGCGTGGTAGGGGCTTGCCCAACTACGAGAAAGGCAGTCGGAACTGACATACCACGCTACCTCATGTCTCGTTGCTCGCTATGCTTTTGGTAAAAACTCCCCATACAGGATGCCAAGACGTCAAGATTCCCAAACGATCGGAAGGAAGATGAAGTGCCGATGGGAAGAGTACGCGTAGCTCAAACCCATGTCGTTCATTGGATTGTCCATCGGTCGCCCAGATTATTAACGTTAGCCCATGCTGCGGGTAAAAATGGGTTCTAAGTTCACATCTGGCGCTTCTCGTGTGTCTGAAGTCTGAGCCAACCACGTTTGCGAGAAACTTTGCAGCACGTGGCGCTTGATCAGACCTCCACATGCATTTATCCACGAGTGCGAGATGGAAAAACAAAAGCCAAAGCAGGGGACTCCAATTTGACTCAGATGACAGTTGGCTGAATAGACAAATTTTGCAAAACGATATTTCCCTCTGAGTTTTCGCTGTGTGATTTGTCCGGAAATTTCTTGTGGCGACAAATTTTGCAGTCAGTAATTTCGTTTAGATACATCATTCACGGCTACGAGAGGCAGATGGACGACTTGCGAGAGCTCCTGCCTCTGCTTCGGTCACTCGCGCACGCGCTGGAGAATCCGACAAAGGCGATTGACTTTCCAAGGGGTCGTTTCGACCTCGAAAACCAGACAGATATGCGAATTCAACTTTCGCTTCAACAAGAATGAAATCAAGCATCTTGCTGTCGTTTTGCAGATTCCAGACCCACTTAGAACTCCCTCACGTTACATAGCCAACAAGGTGGAGGCGCTTTGCATTGTATTGAATCGTCTGGCTTGGCCGCATCGCCATGGATCTATGACTGTTCTCTTTGGTAGAAGCCGTGAAGCTTTGTGTGCGATATATCATGCAACTTTGAACTATTTGTACAACCGTTTCGGCAAAATTCTGTACTGGGATCAACGACGGCTTAACGAGACATGGATGGAGGTCTGCTCTAATGCCATTTATGAAAAGAGCGCCCCACTAGAGACCTGCAAGGAGTTTCATTTGAGCTTCCCTTTCTTGTTTCTCCAAACTGAAACAAGCTTCTCTTTCTTCTTTCTCCAAAGCAAAACGAGCTTCCCGTTCCGCCCGGTCGATATCAAGCCGAGATTCTTCAATCGCGAGCTTTCGTTCAGCGATCTCAATTTCTCTACGTTTGATGTCATTCGCTTCTTTCATGAACATTGAAATCTCTTCAACAGTTCTTGATACATCGTTAGATCTGGCTTGAGCACCCCAGTATCTCTTTTTTTAACTTGGTTGGCCATCATGTTTATCATCACTGTCATAGTCACGTTCATTTCGCTTGAGATTCCCCATGGCTGCTTGTCGAATCTTCTCGCCATCGCTTTCTCTCTTTTCAATCCTGGCCGACTTCTGACTTAGCTATTCTTTTTTGCACAGCAGAGTTTCCCATCTATCCATCGATATCAAGCACTCTATGACATTTGGACATGATTCTACCAAGTCTACAATGTCTTGCAGTAGTTGCTCACGCTCATCGTACTGTTCGTCAGTTCCAGATGCACGGAGCGCTGTTAATGTGTCCTGCTTGAATGCAAGGAGCAGATCGCCAAACCTAGTGCGACATCCCTTGCTTGATATGCTCTCTCCGTAAATGGCTTTCATATTGTTTTCAATCACTAACCATCGAGCAGCCGTCTGACCATGTGGAGCATCGAAGAGCTGAATGTGAATGACTTCCTTCAGGAGGTCTATGTCGGATGATGTCTTGAAGCGGAAAGCAGCCTTGCGCTTGCTGTCGTGGGCATTATTGTCTTGGTCCTCCATCGTTCTGTCACCAACCCACCAAAACGAAATCTAATTGGACTGCTCACGAGGTAAAAAAAATGCCTTGTGAAAATTGTTGAAGGGGAAATTCTGAGCTCAAATTTCCTTCTGGGTGCGTCACAAGGAAAAGTTCACAAGGAATTCCTGCTAGCAAAATTTGTCTAATAATAACATTGAACTAGCACAAGCGTCTCCCGTGTGTAATTGAACTACCTCTGCAGCCTTGAACGACCTTAGTTGTTTTTTATACAAGTAACAACGTGGATCCCAACCAACATCGTCGGGTGGAATGGATACACTCAGCGGGACAGGCTTATCGCGTCACCTGTACGTAGCAGCAAAACCTTTCAAATCGTATTTATCCAATAACGTTACTTCAGTGTATTACTGTAGTACTACGTATTATTGGATAAATACGATTTGAAAGGTTTTGCTGCTGTAGTATAATATTTTACTGATTTCCCTCCATTATGGAAACGGCTACAATTCGATATCTTTCAACAACTTAAAATATTTAGGGTGCGTCTGGCAAAATTTCAAAATCAATAACGTAAATCATCATGAGTGAGCACAAGTTTGGAACCGAAAAGTTCAAGCGCAAGCATTTCAATAAGTTTTGCGAGTTTTTTTCTAGTTCAAGTCGCAAACGAAAGATTGAATTTGGAATTCAAAGAACAGACAAAAAGTACGCAATTTTAGTCTCCATTACGACTCCTTATTGCTGTCCAAAGTTTCATTTTGCTTACTTTTTGGGAATCGTGAGTGAGCACACAATTTAATCTTGAATAATGTATCAAAATCATGGTGAGATCTTATGGTTTAGGGTATAAATATTCAAAGGAAACATTAAATTTGAGATATATAAGTTTTGAGGATAAGAGAAACAACAGTCCGAGTTTGCAGAAAGCGCGCCATTTATCCGGCTTCCGAATAAATAAAAAATATTGAAATATGGAGGTTCCTCTCCTTAATTTCTACTGGTGCTCACTCACGATGCCATGCTCACTCATGATGATTTACGTTATGCCATTTTCAGCCAAAATGGGATCAACGATTTATGGCATATTCAAAATGGAGGTAAAACCTCCATTTCGTAAAATGGCATTTTGGGAGCCTCCACAGGCCCTTAGTAAATAAATTGTCGCACTTGTTTCTTCAATCCGTAAGGGCCCGTCTGGATGCCACCTATTGTTGAGATAATTCGCAATATTTTGACCATTTATTGCATAATTTTGATTATCCCATAATGCACTGTCTGGATGCCAAATATTGCATAAATTTTATTGCAATAATTTATTTCAAAACAGGCCAAATATTCCATAAATATTATTCTACTCAAAGTAGAATATTTTCCCCAATATCGTATAATCCACACAAATTCCTAATGATTATTTTATTTTCGTGGGAATCCAGACAGTCCGAAATTTTAATTATCGTGATATTATAATACGTGGTTTGTATTATTTTGACCAAAATTCAAAATATCACAGAACAAATTTTCACAATAATTTTTATTTGGCATCCAGACAGGCCCTAACTATTAATATTTTATTACATAATAACTTTATAATTTTTTCTGGTTTCCGAATGGAGGGACATCAGTATTACTGTATCAGTTTATACAGGTATTTCAATATCAGTAACGGAAATTCATCACGGATCCCAGCAGATTATGCATAGCACGTCGCCTCTTAATTCAAGGAGAGGCATTGTGCGAAGCAGCTGGAAGGATGCACACGCTAGTGTGAAGCAGCTGGAGGGGTGGATTGTCGAATTTTGCACCCAAACGAACGATATGCAAGGCGATCTATCTTGCATATCGTTCGTTTGGGTGCAAAATTCGGTATGAGTGTGGAGCATTGTCTTTTACTATTGTCGAGACCAAATGAAAACTCTCTCCAGTCAAATAGGTGTATTTTCGTCAATTCAGATCGGATTTAAATAAGAGTTGAAAATAAAAAATCTCGAAATCCGTTCTGAAAATTTTCTCAATGACACCAAGTTAATTGAAGCAACCATTTTCAAGATAATTGATTCTCAATTTGATTGATTTGAAAAGCATGTCACGTGGCGATTAGGTTTACGACGGAGTGCAATGATTGGTCAAATCTATGGTGAGATGTTTCAAAAATATGTATTTATACAGTTAAACACAGAGGGTATATTATAATACTCAGGTGTTTATCAGATTGGAGAGTTTAACTTCTGTTTCAACAAGTCTTCAGCCAATTCATTTGGCCCCGACAATAGCTTTATTGTTCGCCCAGGGAATCGCCGTGATTTCGGTGTTTCGTACTACTGTAGTATCGGGTTGGGTGCGTCTTCTCTAGCCCCTGTGCCTCCGTGAGAGATTTGGCTCGAACCACTCAGCCTGAAGCTTTGCCCCTCGAGTCTTATCTTCCAAAGCAGCAAAAATACACGTTGGTTGATCCAAAGACATTTGTCGACAACCCGACGATGCATGAGACGACAGCAACAAACTCTGGGCTGTGCAGAAATCCCTTGAAGATTAATACCTCTGTGAATAAATATTTCTACTATGTATTATATTATAAAGGTTATCAACCAATCTTGCATTGTCTTTCTTGAAAGCGATGCCATTTGCCACGAATGATGGAAACAACCACTGTAGGAGAGCACTAAGACAGCGTGTGAAGTGGCTTGATACGTTGCTTGCATGGTCTTGCGACTCAATATGCTTCTCGTGGACAATCGGGCTGGGAGTGGATGATCGCGTTCCTATTCTACTTTTCGTGACTTCGACAGAGGTAATCCCTGCCAAAATGCAGTACAGGTGTAGCAGCAAGCGAAAGCATCAAAACAGAGCTGAAACTGTAAAGTGGAATTCCGCACGCGGGCAGTTTACGCTGCTGAAGTCCATGAAATTACAGCGTGACTTATAAACTCTTAAATTTTATATTTTGATGACAGACATCCCACTGGGAGAATTTCAATCTCGTCTTCGTCACATCACGACGCGAGACCTTTTCTCCGCTTTTGTCTCTCGATCTTGGCTGCCTCTGGCGAGGATCAGTCTGTGCATCCATCCATAGCCCACCTCGGGGGACCAACGATATGGTTTCGGCAATTCGTGCACATAAGCAAGAGAATCTTGACAGGACGCCAATGTAATAGCAAGTCGTCAGCTTGCTGCCGATTGCCCTATCGCCTCGACTTTCTATCAAAAAGACCTAATCATTGCTCCGCCCGCTCGGTGGATTCATATTGCGACTAGCGACAGGCCAACTTGAAGTTCCAGCTACTGTGGGAGGCTTCCGCCAACAAGTCCAACCTTATTCGTCCAACAGGCGTTCATATTACAATTAGCATCCCATGTGTGGCATCGTCGCATACCTCGACTTTACTCCCTCAGCTACCGCCTCAGCCTCGACGCCTCCACCTGACCTTGCCGCTGCCCTGAATTTGATCCACCATCGTGGTCCGGATGGTCAAGGCGTCTGGACAGCACCTGGAGTCGGACTTGGCCATGCTCGACTCTCCATCATGGATGTCCAACATGGAGCTCAGCCCATGCACGACGAAACCAACTCGATCCATGCGGTCGTCAACGGCGAGTTCTACGACTTTGAAGCGATCCGAGGTGACCTCGAAAGCCAAGGCCATGTCTTCAAGACGCACAGCGACTCGGAAATCCTCATCCATCTCTACAAAGAGCATGGACTCAACTGCTTTGACTACTTGCAAGGCGAGTTTGCCTTTGTGTTGTACGACTCGAACCGTCAGCGATTGATTGTGTGCCGTGATCGATTCGGCGTCAAGCCATTGTTCTACACGATCGTGAACAACCGCCTCATGGTCGCGTCGGAGGCGAAAGCGTTCTTGGCCATGGGATGGAAACCGGAATGGGATGTGGCGTCCATTGCTGACAATGGCGTCTTCTCTGACACTCGCACTCTGTTTCGCGGAGTGAACAAAGTCCGTCCTGCGAGCTATTTGACCGTCACCACCACTGGAACGATCACGACTGACATCTACTTTGAGCCTGACTATCCCGACAAGACCATCCCAGACCCTCGATCGGTGGATGAGATGATCGAAGGTGTCCGTGCTCGTCTGCTCGAATCTGTGCGCTGCCGCTTGCGCAGTGATGTCCCCGTGGCTGTCTATCTCAGGTAACGACAAGTTGACGGCTACAACATTCAAAGTGGATTGTTGTAGTGGTGGCATTGACTCGTCTAGTGTGATGGGCATGGCATTGTCCGTTCTTCGTGAGAAGAATCCCGACGCCACGATTGATGTCTTTACCATTGCCTTTGACGACAAGGTACTCAATATTCAACGCTATCGATCACTGGTTACCACTTGTGTTGTAGGCAGTGCATGGCGAGCATTACGATGAAAGCCCCGTTGCCGAACGCAGCGCCAAGCACGTCAAGGCAAAGTTCAATGTCTTCCACGCGACGCAAGAATTGATGACGGATGCATTCGACGACGCCGTGTGGCATTGGGAAGCTCCCCTTGTGAATTTCAACGGCACGGCCAAATTTTTATTGTCCGAGTATGTCCGCGACGCTGGCTACAAAGTCGTCCTCACTGGTCATTCGCCGTCAAGTCCATCCAGACGAACTCATGGCTCTGCGTAGGCGAGGGATCTGACGAACATTTCGCCGGCTATACGTTCTTCCAACCAGACTTCATGAGAGAGCCAACGTCGCCACCGACGCTCTCGGATGCATTTCGCCACGGCCAACTAGCTCAGATGGAGAAGGCCCACCGCCTTCAAGTCAGCAAGACGAAGCTTCCATCGCTGGAAGGGTTTCAGGAAGGCGGCCGTGCACTGCTCAACAACATCACCACCATTCGGGATATAAGTTCGTTCTGCGCCATGATCCCTCAGCTGCTTGTGGACAAAACTGTGTCGTCAAATCCTGGCGAAGCGTTTGCGCTGACTTTGACCGCCGTCGAGCGGCAGAAAGCAAAGACCAAGTGGCATCCGCTCCACACTGCTCTCTGTCTTCAAACGCGGTCCTGCTTGCCGAATTTCCTGTGCAACCACTTGGGCGACCGCTGTGAAATGGCGCATTCGATTGAAGGCCGCGTGCCATTTCTCGACTATCGCTTGACGACATACGTCAACGGCTTGCCGCCACAAGTCAAAGTCCGCGTTGATGAAACCACGGGAACTTTCACCGACAAGTGGATCCTGCGCCAAGCAGTCAAGCCATTTGTCACTCAAGAACTCTACGAACGTGTCAAGGTGCGATTCATGGCCCCGCCGTCCGAGTTTGATCCCGAAGGGTACCACTGGAAGAAGATCAAGTCGCGCGTGACGCAGCAAGCCGTGGAGCGCTTGGGCTGGATGGACTGGTCGTTTGTCGACGGCTTGATGACTCGCTTCATGACGACAAACGATCCCTTCGCCGAGAAACTTCTCAATTTCATCATGTCGTTCATTGTGATCCAAGAACGCTTTGGCGTCGCGACGTGGATTCCACCATCGCTGCCCATCCATGAAGTGCCTTAATCTGTAAAACTATCTTTCTTGCACTACGTTGTGTTTGAGCCGTGATAGACCCCCTCGAACGAATGGAGTACAGAAAAAGTACTCAATTCTTGATGGCAAATTAGGTACTTGTAAGTACTCATTTTCAATAAATCTCGAAATTTAGGTACTCGGTAGTACTCAATGGAATCCATCATGCAGCTTGGTTGGATTTCAATCTATGGGATGATGTCGCGACTCCATCAATATATACGTCACGCCATTCTCTCTGCGGTAGCGCCCTTCAAAATCCACGACAAAGTTTTTCAACGAAAATGCTGAGAAAGTTTGTCGCGTCGTCGGTCTGTCTTTTCAAGTCCAGCCATCCATTCGACTGCTGTTGATGCAGACACGACAAACTTATAGCCACAAGGACATGGTCTTGACGTCTGCTAAACAATTGCTGGGGAAAAGAGCCGTCAAAGACCCAGGTGACCGTTGTGAGCTTGAGGTACTTAACAATCGTCACTTGGTCGCGATATCAGCGACCAAACATCCAAATCTTCGTCAAGTTGTATAATGGAGTGCTCTCTTGTCGCTCTTTGCGAATTTGTTCGTCGTAGCGACCTTGAATACTTCCCAACGAGAACTTCAAGCCAAGGTTTACGAGCTGCAATTTGAAACTTCAAGTACTTTACGCTGTCAACCACAAGCTAGGCGCATCCCGTTGCTGATTACTCGCTCTAGTCGGGAGAATCGAGACGGACGAAAGCAAATCCTTGCTGCAACAAAGTACCTTATAGTCGTAACTCTAGCAGCCACAAGACTCAGCGGTCGAAGCTGTGTTGATCGCTCACGCAGGGAAGTGTCGAGCCCGCCCTCGTGTGAACTCGCTTTCAGGGCTAGAACTCAATGCTTGCGATGAAATGCAGTGGTGTTACTTGGAGTAGCTCTCATCGACTCGAGTTTACTTCCCATCTCTCACGCAGCGTTCGATTAGGGGGAATCAAAGTTAAATGCTTTATTTGTTTACCAATGCTTTAATTTTATTAAATGATGGAGAAAAACATGCTTCAAAAACGTTTAAAGTGCTTTAAAAGTAGTAAAGCATGCCACGAGATGCTTTAACGATTTAAAAGTGCTCTATATACGTGGTTGGACACAATTCATAGAGCACGTTTGGTCGCCCGAGCAAGCAAGATGGAAAGAAAAATTGTAAGCGAAAGCTTCGCCGAGGCCAACCAAGCAAAGAGGCCAGCTGGTCGGCGTGTCACCGATTTGGAAAGCATGCTGCTTCTTGAATTCCTCGAGAAACCCAAGAAATTCGACTTGATTGTTGGGAAGGCAACCAAGGGCAAAGGTGTTGTCGGTGGTCAGGGATTAACAAAGGCTCATGGTGAGCAGTAGAGACTTGTCGTTATCATCATTATTTATATAGGATACAAGCTGATGGCCACATACATAAACAAGAACCTTCGGGAAGATGTTTTGCGCGACTGGACTGGCGCGAATGCAAAGGGTCGTTTTGAATCGTACATGAGGGCATTTAAGGCCGCATTGAAGTGGGAAGGAGGTCGAGACGGAGGTCAAAGTGAAGGGTTGACTGAGAAGGACTTTGCCAATGGCATGTGTTTCATGTTATATCTATGCTCAATCCATACTAGGCTTGTATAATACGATTGACAAGCTTGAAAATATGTGTTTCGACTACGAGAGAATGAAAGCCATGTTCTCTGGTCGTCAAAATATTCGTCCCGTCAGTAGCTAAAATGCCTCCATTAAAGCCATATTTTGCATGGTTAATTGATGCCAGAAATTTGCGCTCACTTGCATCTGGCCACCGAATAGATTCGCATGCCAATTCACACAAACCTTGTACATCTCGACAGGTATACAGCATAACAGTACCATAGCCAACCCCCTTTGTACTTGCAATCATTCCATTGGCAGAACCAATGCCAAAATGGCAGAGTCTTTGCAGGGCAGATGCCACCTGAAGCCAAACAGGAGCTTGCTTGTTGCGACTTTCGTTTCGAAACACAGCTGAAGCTTGGACGATCTCAACCAGATAGACAAAGGTGTCCTGACATACCCTCACCTCTTGAACAAACTTGTTGACGGGCAAAAAGAGGAGCAATGAGAGCGGTTCTAACGACTTGGTGAGGACGCGGCGTTCCTCCATATATCTCACACATTCCAGGGCCATTCTGAGCTTCAACGCACGGTCAACCTCCTGTTTGGCTTCAGGTGGCATGACCAAGTGTGTCGTAGCCAATCGAAAAACGAGAGAGTTCAATGCATGAATGATCCGTTCCTTCTCCGAAACACGAGGCATCTTGTCAACGACTGCTGATCTCCAAACGTGTTGGCGTACAGCAAACTTAACTTTGATTCCCATGACAAAATACTGCTTTACAGAACGAAAATTTATTTAAAAATCGTGCTTTAAAAACAAAAAAATGCGCATGAAGTAGACCATTCTTTTAACTTTGATTCCCCCTATATTGTGTCCATTGTGATCACGACAGGGACTTTGAGTTGTAGTAAACAGAGTGTCAACAATCGTGTCGCCCATTGCAGCCAACCACGGAACGTGATTGCATGGATGTACGCGCTCTTTCTCTGCCTACAAAAGCAGCTGCATGATAGAATTCATCGCTGTCGGAGCGTGCAACCTACTGATTCGAGCGCAAATGACGTGGCGCCACCATGTCAAACCATTTGTTTTCAGAGGTATTTTCAGCGAAACGATTTTACTACGTATTTTTCGTCTATCTATCTAGAGAGCGATGCAATGAAACCGACGCCAATGATTGCATGCTCACTAGCATAGAGCCACGATCAGCGCCCTTGCCGTATTCTCACTGTGAGCATACTTCTTCCCGAAATCGCGGCAGGTCAAAGACCTTCATCTTTCCGGTTCTCTATCGATCCATTCACCACCCACTACGAGTATTCTGCATTTATCTTGGGCTAGCAATTCAAGATGGCGTGTTGTTCCTGTCTATATGCCTATATCTTGCCCTGTAAATCCATGCGTCCCGTCGTGTGGAAACGACACTGCGCTATCGCAGTCGCAACGAAACACAGCATGTGCAAGCCCATGGAGGCGAAAACTTTCAACATTTATACTAAATTATAATATTATATGCCACAGGTATTTAGTTTTCACAGGTTTGTCCCCGACCATCAGCTCCTGCATATCCCCGGCGCATCTCCGCTTTCTCGTGGGATTTTCGGCTCATGGCCGTCTCGCTAGAGGATTTAAGCCCTTGTTGCCCCTAACGCCCTTGCTAGCTACGCTACTGCATCCATCATTGACACGAGTTCACAGAGAATTG
This sequence comes from Aphanomyces cochlioides, assembly GCA_019828595.1. Classification (NCBI taxonomy): domain Eukaryota; phylum Oomycota; class Saprolegniomycetes; order Saprolegniales; family Verrucalvaceae; genus Aphanomyces; species Aphanomyces cochlioides. Next base: position 3,915,535 of record JAHQRK010000002.1, on the reverse strand, counting down.
CATCGAGTCGACGTTTTCGTTATCATCCCAAGTGAGATTGAAGGAAGTTCTTAACCTCAAACGGAGGAAACACTCAATGGACTAACTTCAGCCTGGAAGCTAGAACACGCGACGCTGACGGTTGTATCGTCGCAGAGTGTGGAACGCGTATGCTGTTGAACGTGCATCCACGTCGAAAACAACTGGCGCTTGACTCTGTCTGTCGTCTGATTTAAAGTTGGGGAAGACGCTGGACTTTGTATGAATCAACAAGGGCAAACCCACGAAGGCACCAGGATCGCTGTCATTTTTCAATTAATGTGTGGCATCGTCGCTTACCTCGACTTTATTCCATCGGCGGCTACAGCCTCAGCCTCGACACCTCCGCCTGAACTTGCCGCTGCTCTGAATTTGATCCACCATCGTGGTCCGGATGGTCAAGGCGTCTGGACAGCACCTGGAGTCGGACTTGGCCATGCTCGACTCTCCATCATGGATGTCCAACATGGAGCTCAGCCCATGCACGACGAAACCAACTCGATCCATGCGGTCGTCAACGGCGAGTTCTATGACTTTGAAGCGATCCAAGCCGACCTCGAAAGCCAAGGCCATGTCTTCAAGACGCACAGCGACTCGGAAATCCTCATCCATCTCTACAAAGAGCATGGACTCAACTGCTTTGACTACTTGCAAGGCGAGTTTGCCTTTGTGTTGTACGACTCGAACAGTCAACGATTGATTGTGTGCCGTGATCGATTCGGCGTCAAGCCATTGTTCTACACGATCGTGAACAACCGCCTCATGGTCGCGTCGGAGGCGAAAGCGTTCTTGGCCATGGGATGGAAACCTGAATGGGATCTGGCGTCTATTGCTGACAATGGCGTCTTCTCTGACACTCGAACGCTCTTCCTTGGCGTGAACAAAGTCCGCCCTGCGAGCTATTTGACCGTCACCGCCACTGGAACGATCCGAAGCGATGTCTATTATGAACCGGACTATCCCGACAAGGCCATTACTGACCCTCGCTCCGTGGATGAAATGATCGAAGGAGTCCGCACTCGGCTCCTTGAAGCTGTGCGCTGCCGCTTGCGCAGTGATATCCCCGTGGACGTCTATCTAAGGTACGCAGCCGCTGCTTGTGATGGTTCGTCATGATTTGACTGTTGTAGTGGTGGCATTGACTCGTCAGCGACAATGGGCATGGCACTCTCCATCCTGCCGGAAAAGAACCCTGACGCCACGATCGATGTCTTCACGATTGCCTTCAACGACAAAGTAACGTTGTTGTCAGCGTGTCAGAGCACTCAGCTATCTTATAGGCAGTCCGTGGCCAGCATTACGATGAAAGCCCCGTGGCAGAGCGTAGTGCCAAGCATGCCAACGTCAAGTTTAATGTCTTCCACGCGACGCAGGAAATGATGACGGATGCATTCGAAGACGCCGTGTGGCATTTGGAGTCTCCGATGATTGATTTCAATGCGACGGCCAAGTTTTTATTGTCACAGTACGTCCGTGACGCAGGCTACAAAGTCGTCCTCACTGGTAAAATCCTCCTCGAGTCCATCTAGAATGACGTGTGGCTCTGCGTAGGCGAGGGATCGGACGAGCATTTCGCTGGCTATGCGTTCTTCCACCAGGATGTCTTGAGATAGCCCATGGCGCCGCCCATGGTCTCGGAGGAATTCCGCAAGGAAAAGCTTGCTCAAATGGAAGCAGTGCACGCCGCCATGGTGGCCAAGATTAACATTCCATCGCTGGATGCGTTGTTGGAAGGCGGCCGCTCACTCCTCAACAACGTGTCGTGCATCCAGTACATGACGCTCACCAGCGGCATGGTCCCTCAACTGCTGGTGGACAAGTCGCTGTCGTCAAACCCTGGCGAAGCGTTTGCCATGAGTTTGACGGCCGTCGAGCGGCAGAAAGCAAAGACCAAGTGGCATCCTCTCCACACTGCTCTCTGTCTTCAAACGCGAACTGTTTTGCCAAGTTACCTGTGCAACCACTTGGGCGATCGCTGTGAAATGGCGCATTCTCTCGAAGGCCGCGTGCCATTCCTCGACTATCGCTTGACGACGTACGTCAACGGGTTGCCGCCACAAGTCAAAGTCCGCGTGGATGAAGCCACGGGGACTTTCACCGACAAGTGGATCCTGCGCGAAGCAGTTCGACCGTTCGTTTCCCAGGAATTGTATGAACGGTCGAAAGTTATGTTCTTGGCGCCGCCGTCCGAGTTTGACCCTGAAGCGTACCATTGGAAGAAGATCAAGGCGCGTGTGACACAGCAAGCCGTGGAGCGATTGGGCTGGATGGATTGGACGTTTGTCGACAGTTTGATGACGCGCTTCATGAAGACGAACGATCGAATCGCCCAGAATCTTCTCAATATCATCTTGTCGTACATTGTGATCCAAGAACGATTTGGCGTCGCGACGTGGACACCGCCACGATCGCTGGCCATCCAAGAAGCACCTTAACGTTGAAATCAAAGAGCTGCATTGAATATATCATGAAGTTGATGGGATAACACGAATCCTCATTTCGGACGGAATGATATCCATGGATGGGAATGAAAAGTACTCATAGGTACTTTTGCGAATTAGGTACTCGGTAATACTCAATTGTCATCGAATGGTTCCAGAGACTCTGGAACTGACTGAGTCTATCTAAAGCCAATTCTCCACGTTATAAACAAGACAGGGTTGCTGAGAGTTGTCAGGAATTCACACAACGTCTAGTTGAAGTGAGCGCGAAGGTTTGATGGTCGACAAGTTGTGCTTATTCATTTCTAGGTAGCTTTGCGAAATGGATGACCCTCCTACGAGCAGCTTTGGTAGCTAAATTAGTTCCAGTCATTCTACTGTGGAAAGTTTGCGATTTCGTCTCAAGTATTTGCTCAAAGTTTCTCCGGCGAAGATCTCGAATATTCACCGAGCAGTCTGTCAAGTCGCAAATCCATGGCGACGGCATAGCTATTGATAGTAATTTCTCCTCGGATCTATCCCGAAGATCTCATGGCTATGCATAGGCGAACGATCGGACGAGTATTTCGCGGGTTGTAAGTTTTGATGGAGCGATCCACGCCACCAATGCCCCGCGGAGAAGCTCCGCCTTCCAAAGCTCGCGGCGCACAATGAAGTTGCGAGTTCCATGTCATACTCTCTGTGGTAAAATCCTTCAAAATCCACGACATTTGCTTCAACCAACGCGTCGAGAAAGCTTGTCGCTCTTGTCTTTTCAAACCCACCCATCCATTCGATCGTACTTGCGTTACAATCGTCAGTTCGTCGCGATGTCAACGACCAGGTATCGTGCCCAAATCTTGGTCAATTTGTACCGTCGAGTGCTCTCTTGTCGCTCTTTGGAGAGGAGGTCTTCTATGACGATCTTGGCCAATGCTTGAGCGTGGAGAAGACCTTATCAAGTCGAGTTTGCCTCCCCTCTGGCCCCGAATCGACTTACAGAAAAACCTGCTATTTTTTAAACACCTCGTACAGCTAAACGCATCTCCACAGGCGGTTGCTATGGCTAAAATTATACAATCATTTGATTGGTTTGTGCCTATAAAAACATAGCATCAGACCTGCTTCATTCATCCATCGCTGATGACGACGAACACTTTGCATTGGCACTTTGACTCCTGACGTTTAGATGAAGCGAAGACATGGCGGCTCAGTGCTTGGCAAAGAGGTAAATCGCGATAGAGCTTCGGTCATGCTCGTAACTCTTGGTTGAACTGATTGCTTCAATTCCCCCAGTTTTATTACGGATTTGCTAGAAGTTTCCATATCAATCAATCCAATCGCGCCGACTTTCTATCATATCATGGGAACAGTATCTCTCAAATTTTATTCAGCCAATCAAAATCGCTCAAAATATTTATTAGCCAATGGCGTCCATTGGTGAATCGATCCTCCAGCGTGATTCAATTTGAACGGGGTCTGGAAATTCGTACAATCAAATCAACAATACAACCAGCTCAACATTAGTGGTGTTCAATCAAGCATTTGACTGATGGCAAAATTAAATAAGTCAATTCTATCGGTCGAAACTAGGTGTTTTTTGTGCCATCAATCAAACGTTGGGCCGTCAACAAAATCGTTGACGGCTCAAGAGTGATTGATGAGAGCGATTGATGAACGGCTCCCATCGACAACCAAGCTCATCGGAGTCAGGTCTCTTAAGGGAAAAGCTGTGTCAGGAGATTGTGAACGAGCTTCAAGTCCATGGACAAAGTAGACTAACGTTATCGCTGCTTGTTGGATTTTCTGCAGCATCTAAACACCACCATGCAATCAATCCTCAACAATTCGATGAAAAGAGACTATTGGACGAAAATGAAAGTATTAACTCTTTCACCAATCACAATTGACTTGTTGTCAGAAAACGTAAATCGGTGGATTTACACAAGATTATCGTCCAATTAGAGTGCAATGAGTTGGATGATGTGTTGAGATTGGGCAGAAATAGTTCATTTGGAAAGGCACCAGCCCGATCACTACATGAAGTCTAGCCAAACTTTCTGCACGCAACTTGCAGCGCAGTGCTTCTCTGGATCTGATTGATGGAACGATCCAGAGAAGTACGCATATAAGGTAAGCGGCTTTTGATTCCGCTAAAGGAACAATGTATTGATTGCGAGTAGAACGGAAGCGCACACTGGCGATTCAACTCCTGTTTGGAGATGTGTGGCGTATCCCAACATGTAATGTAATTAAAAAACACAAGCAGCACAAACTAAAAATATGTCCTTCCATAATCTACATGCACGACACATCTCTGGAACTGAAAGAAAATGGTCAAGCTCTGGAGTTAAAGATGGCACAACGTTCACCAGTCGATAAGTTTAATGTTGTCCCATCTTTAGCCTCAGAGCTCGGCCGAAGGAAGTTGCCGTGCTGGTCAAGACTAACCACATTTACCTGTCCACTATTCGAGCACAGGTTTCTGCTTCGGTTTTTGCTTGCTTCGCAGTGCAACATCGATCATAATTGGGGAAATTTTTGTGAATTCTTTGATGTTTGATTGGCATGCAGGAACTCGAGCAGTAAAACCTCTTAGAATGAGCAAGTCGCGGTGGAGTGGGATCCTTGTATCTCCATCGTGATTACGACGGGATTTTGATTAGTACTCTGGCGTCCAACTGAATACAAAGGACAATCCAGTCACCCATTGCAATCGGCATGGAGAAGTCGATTGCAAATGACGTGGCGAGTGCATTTTCATGATGGATTTCAAAGTATTAGATTTGAAAGGTTTTGGCTACATCTCGACGATGATCGACAGAGCGAGGCTCCCAAGCCGACGTGAATGCATTCGCGTTCATCAGTGTGTAAACGCCCTCTCTCCTTGCTTTCGTGCGCACCATCGGTTGCAATGATGGCGCATTAGTCGAGTCGCAATGGAAGGCAAAACGCCAAATTGTGTCCATCAACTCCCCGGCCATGGAGAGGCCCTCGAGGACATCAAATCATCATCCATGACATGGCTCAACTACAGGGAATTCTCGCAAAACATGCCAAGGACGGCGGTAAAGCTCTTATTGAACGGTTTTCGCGCTCGTGTAAAGACCTCGTCGAGTCGTACTGTCCCTGAACCCTCCAAAACCTCTATTTTATAATAATATTAAAGTATTCATTGATAAAGGTATTATCTTTAACAGGTACATGGGTCTACCGAACAGTCACCTTGCTTCGATCAAGTTCCCCCCTGCGCCCCTGTTTCTTCATGGGTTCCATGTCCTTGCCTTTAAAGATAGAGGGTTTACACCCCTGCAACCATTGCCAGCCCTTCCATCTACGGCAATACATGTATTATTGCCACGACTTGGCGCCAACTCGCTCCACCAGAGCCACGCAACGATGCTCGTGTCCAGAGCACAACGATGGGAGCAAACACTATAGATGGCCGACGCTTGTGTCGTCTCGAATTGCCAAAATGCTGTAAAATTCAACCTCCACATCTTCGCAGATTGAGCACGCATCCACGTTGGAAACAACTGGAACTTGTCTGACTTCAACTTGGCATGAATGACGCTTGTCGTCGTATGAATCGACGAATGCAAACCCAGGGGAGGAAAGATCAGTCGCCATTCTTCAATTGGCATCCCATGTGTGGCATCGTCGCTTACCTCGACTTTATTCCATCGGCGGCTACAGCCTCAGCCTCGACACCACAACCAGATCTTGGCCCTGCGCTTGACTTGATTCACCATCGTGGTCCGGACGGCCAAGGCATTTGGACAGCGCCTGGAGTCGGCCTTGGTCACGCTCGACTCTCCATCATGGATGTCCAACATGGAGCTCAGCCCATGCACGACGAAACCAACTCGATCCATGCGGTCGTCAACGGCGAGTTCTATGACTTTGAAGCGATCCAAGCCGACCTCGAAAGCCAAGGCCATGTCTTCAAGACGCACAGCGACTCGGAAATCCTCATCCATCTCTACAAAGAGCATGGACTCAACTGCTTTGACTACTTGCAAGGCGAGTTTGCCTTTGTGTTGTACGACTCGATCCGTCAGCGATTGATTGTTGGTCGCGACCGATTCGGCGTCAAGCCATTGTTCTACACGATCGTGAACAACCGCCTCATGGTCGCGTCGGAGGCGAAAGCATTCTTGGCCATGGGATGGAAACCTGAATGAGACGTGGCGTCCATTGCTGACAATGACGTCTTTGCAGGCACTCGCACTCTGTTTCGCGGAGTGAACAAAGTCCGTCCTGCGAGCTATTTGACCGTCACCACCACTGGAACGATCACGACTGACATCTACTTTGAGCCTGACTATCCCGACAAGACCATCCCAGACCCTCGATCGGTGGATGAGATGATCGAAGGTGTCCGTGCTCGTCTGCTCGAATCTGTGCGCTGCCGCTTGCGCAGTGATGTCCCCGTGGCTGTCTATCTCAGGTAACGACAAGTTGACGGCTACAACATTCAAAGTGGATTGTTGTAGTGGTGGCATTGACTCGTCTAGTGTGATGGGCATGGCATTGTCCGTTCTTCGTGAGAAGAATCCCGACGCCACGATTGATGTCTTTACCATTGCCTTTGACGACAAGGTACTCAATATTCAACGCTATCGATCACTGGTTACCACTTGTGTTGTAGGCAGTGCATGGCGAGCATTACGATGAACGCCCCGTTGCCGAACGCAGCGCCAAGCACGTCAAGGCAAAGTTCAATGTCTTCCACGCGACGCAAGAATTGATGACGGATGCATTCGACGACGCCGTGTGGCATTGGGAAGCTCCCCTTGTGAATTTCAACGGCACGGCCAAGTTTTTATTGTCCAAGTATGTCCGCGACGCTGGCTACAAAGTCGTCCTCACTGGTCATTCGCCGTCAAGTCCATCCAGACGAACTGATGGCTCTGCGTAGGCGAGGGATCTGATGAGCATTTCGCCGGCGATGCGTTCTTCTACCGAGATGTCTTGAGAGAGCCTATGACGCCGCCCATGGTCTCGGAGGCTTTTCGCAAGGAAAAGCTCGCTCAAATGGAAGCAATGCACGACGTCTTGGTGAACAAGATTAACCTGCCATCGTTCGATAAGGTTATGGAAGGCGGTCGTTCACTCATCAACAACGTGTCGTGCATCCAGAACATAACGATCCTTGGCTGCATGAGCCCCCAAATGCTGGTGGACAAGTCGCTGTCTTCTAATCTTGGCGAAACTTTGGCTCTGAGTTTGACCACCGTCGAGCGGCAGAAAGCAAAGACCAAGTGGCATCCTCTCCACACCGCTCTTTGTGTTGAAACGCGAACTGTTTTAGCATGTTACTTGTGCAACCACTTGGGCGACCGCAGTGAAATGGCGCATTCTCTCGAAGGCCGCGTGCCATTCCTCGACTATCGCTTGACGACGTACGTCAACGGGTTGCCGCCACAAGTCAAAGTCCGGGTGGATGAAGCCACGGGGGCTTTCACCGACAAGTGGATCTTACGCGAAGCCGTCAAGCCATTCGTTTCCCAGAAATTGTATGAACGGTCGAAAGTTATGTTCTTGGGGCCGCCATCAGAGTTTGGTCCTGAAGCGTACCACTGGAAGAAGATCAAGGCGCGTGTGACACAGCAAGCCGTGGAGCGATTAGGCTGGATGGATTGGACATTTGTCGACAGTTTGATGACGCGCTTCATGAAGACGAACGACAAGTTTGCCCAGACGTGGCTCAATTTCGTCATGTCGTTTATTGTGATCCAAGAGCGCTTTGGCGCCGCGACGTGGACACCGCCATCGCTGTCCATCCATGAGACACCATAATCTGTGAAATGATATTTCTTGAACTACATTGTTGCTGTGCTTCGGTGAAAAGTACTCAATGTCGATGTGCGAATCTTCGTCTCGAAGTACCTGAAGGATTGAGTACTAGTACTTCGATAATTAGGTACTCGGTAGTACTCAATAGTACTTGGTCAATGCAGTAGTACTCAGTGCTACTTGGCCTATAGTACTTTATAGTACTATTAATAGAACACAATCATGCAAATCTTTCAGGTGGAATGACAAGCCAACGAGTGGCGTAAGTTGGCGTATCTTCATCTCGAAGTACCTGAAGGATTGAGTCCATTTGTGGAGAAACTATCAGCTTCATCTCGAAGTACCTGAAGGATTGAGTCCATTTGTGGAGAAACTATCAGCCAGATATACAACGACTCTGGGATATTAAAATAAAGGTCTCACTTTTTCAAACTGCTTGTGATCTGCTGTTGCGAACGCAGCACAAGTTTGTCGTCTGCAGGTGAAATTGGCCAAGTTTAATGTATATCCATGAAGACACGCAAGCATTTTTAAATTCAAAGTTTGGATTCAAAATCATGGCGCTTGATGGAGTGATAACAACGGCGATGGGGTCCACGTCGCGACGCCAAAGCGTTCTTGGATCACAATGAACGATATGGCAACGTTGAGAATAGTCTGTGCGGTTCGGTCGTTTGTCTTCATGAATCGAGTCATCATACTCTCGATAAACTGCCAATCCATCCACCCCAATCGCTCGACGGCCTGCTGCATCACGCGCGACTTGATCTTCTTCCAATGGTACGCTTCAGGATCAAACTCGGACGGTGGTGCCACGAACGGCACATTGGGTCGTTCGTACAGTTCTTGAGAGACGAATGGCTTGACGGCTTGGCGTAATCCACTTGTCGGTATTTGATCTTGTGGCCTCGTCGACGTGGATCTTGACTCGCGGCGGCAGACCGTTGACGTATGTCGTCAGCCGATAGTCAAGGAAAGGCACACGGCCTTCAATCGAATGCGCCATCTCACTGCGGTCGCCCAAGTGCGTGCACATACAAGTCGATAGGCAGGTTCTTGTTTGAACAGCCAATGCCGTGTGGAGAGGATGCCACGTAATCTTGGCTTTCTGCCGCTCGACAGCGGTCAAACTATGCGCAAACGCTTCGCCAGGACTTGCAAAGAGTGTTTTGTCCTTCAGCATGGGAGGAAACATGCAGCCAGTGATCGTGACGAACTGCGTTGATGAAACGTTGTTGAGCAGCGACCGACCACCTTCCAACAACTTGTCCAACGATGGAATGTTCATTTTGCTCACGATGCGCTCGGGTGACGGCTTCCGCTTGAGCTAGTTTTTCATGGCGAAATGCATCCGAGACCGTCGGTGGTGTCGTTGGCTCTCTCAGCAATTCCGTTTGGAAAAACGCGTAGCCGGCAAAATGCTCGTCTGACCCCTCGCCTACGAGAGCCATGAGATTGTCTAGATTGCCATGACGGCGACTCACCAGTGAGGACGACTTTGTAGCCTGCGTCACGGACATACTTGGACAATAAAAACTTGGCCGTGCCGTTGAAATCAATCATCGGAGCTTCCCAATGCCACACGGCATCTTCGAATACATCCGTCATGGCCTCTTGCGTCGCGTGGAAGACGTTGAATTTTCGCATTTGCATGCTTGGCACTACGCTCTGACTTTCATCATAATACTGGCCATGGACTGCCTGCAACCATACGATGAGAAACAATTTATCGTATTGTAGTCGACGCTACCTCGTCGTCAAATGCAATCGTGAAGACGTCCAACGTGGCGTCTGGATTCTTCTCACGAAGAATAGAGAGAGCCATGCCCATGACAGCCGATGAATCGATGCCACCACTACAATAATCCACGCATTAGTTCAAGGTGTCGTCAGCTTGTCGTTGCCTCAGATAGACTGCCACGGGGACATCACTGCGCAAGCCACAGCGCACAGCTTCCAGCAGTCGAGCACGGACACCTTCAATCATTTCATCCACCGATCGAGGGTCTGGGATGGTCTTGTCGGGATAGTCAGGCTCAAAGTAGATGTCAGTCGTGATCGTTCCAGTGGTGGTGACGGTCAAATAGCTCGCAGGACGGACTTTATTCACGCCACGGAACAGAGTGCGAGTGTCGGAGAAGACGCCATTGTCAGCAATAGACGCCAGATCCCATTCCGGTTTCCATCCCATGGCTAAGAACGCTTTCGCCTCCAACGCAACCATGAGGCGGTTGTTCACCACCGTGTAGAACAATGGCTTGACGCCGAATCGATCGCGACCAACAATCAATCGCTGACGGATCGAGTCGTACAACACAAAGGCAAACTCGCCTTGCAAGTAGTCAAAGCAGTTGAGTCCATGCTCTTTGTAGAGATGGATGAGGATTTCCGAGTCGCTGTGCGTCTTGAAGACATGGCCTTGGCTTTCGAGGTCACCTCGGATCGCTTCAAAGTCGTAGAACTCGCCGTTGACGACCGCATGGATCGAGTTGATTTCGTCGTGCATGGGCTGAGCTCCATGTTGGAGAGTCGAGCATGGCCAAGACCAACTCCAGGTGCTGTCCAGACCATCCGGACCACGATGATGTATCAAGTCAAGCGCAGCGGCAAGATCAGGCGGAGGCGTCGAGGCTGAGGCTGTAGCTGAGGGAGTAAAGTCGAGGAAAGCAACGATACCACACATGGGACGAAGATTGCAGAATGAACGCCAGTTGGAATATCCGCGTCCTTGTTCTTCCAAGGTTGTCCGCGCAGTGGATTCATAGAAAGACAAACGACGGGCCAACCCAAAGTCGGACCAAGAGATGCTGACGAAATGGATGTTTCGTCGTGCAACTCCTGCATGCATACCACGTTGGATTTGACAGCAGAAGTCTCAAACGACGACGATCGAAACAGTCAGCATCACTAGAGCTGCTACTGTTGATATACCCAGCCCATCTATAGCGTTGTTTCCCTCAGGAAGAGACATTGACGGGTGGCATCGTTGGTTGCAATCCATATGCGAGCAAACAAAGAGGTGGAGCAACCAAGATCGTGTAGCGCGACACTTGGTTTCAGCTTCCTTGGAGTCTACTTCCCATGGAAAATCTTCAACCAGAGCAAGTCGGACTGGAAAGACTGTCGGCATCATGATAGCTCAAGGCGTTGACGTTGTACAATAATCGTCAGAGCTTTGTAACCAGCGTGAAGGGATGATTTTTTGAACCGATTGGAGAAAGCAACCAGCCTTGAGGAGCTTGTACAGCCTGCATGGAGCAAGCTCTCCGCTGTAGCTGGCGACGAAGGAAGATCGCCATGGTGAGGAGCATCCGTGGAGGCATGCATGCCTACTTTAGACTGACTTTCGGTGCTGGTCTTGCGAGTGTCATGGCTTTAGAAGTACAGTAGTGGCTAGAATCCAATGCAATGCATCCTGTGCTGCACGGATCAGCCGGCGTTGTCTTGGCTTTGTAGATAAAAACGTGCATGAAGTTGAGGCAGCAATCAAATCAGGTTGAGGTATTGTCGGGTCCACAGGTTGGGTGACGGGCTAGTCCCACGGGGGGATGAATTTCAACGATGGAGTTGGCATGCTCATGGCAACTCATTGCCGTCGGATGTTGACCTTTGGTCGTAGCTCGTGGGATTCACTCGGCGATGTGGAGAGATCTGTGTCTTTGCGAGCTTGGCGTACGATTCAAGCTCTGAAGAACTCCAAGCTTGGTATATGTCATCTTTACATAGCATGAGACCTCACGATGCTTGTGACAACGATGATCGAGTCCACTTCGCGACGCCACGCGTTCTTGGATCACGATGAACGACATGACGATGTTGAGCAAATCTTGCGCGATTCGATCGTTTGTTTGGATGAAGCGCGTCATCAAGATGTCGACAAACGACCAGTCCATCCAGCCCAAGCGCTCCACGGCTTCCTGTGTCACGCGCGACTTGATCTTCTTCCAGTGGTACCCTTCGGGATCAAACTCGGACGGTGGCGCCAAGAAGCGTACTTTGGGTCGTTCGTAGAGTTCCTGAGAGACGAATGGCTTGACGGCTTGGCGCAGGATCCATTTGTCGGTGAAAGTCCCTGTGGTTTCGTCGACACGGATCTTGACTTCTGGCGGAAGGCTGTTGACATACGTTGTCGAGAAATGGCACACGGCCTTCAATGGAATGCGCCATTTCACTGCGGTCGCCCAAGTGGTTGCACAAGATATTCGGCAAGAAGGATCGCGTCTCGACGCAGAGAGCAGTGTGGAGAGGGTGCCACTTGGTCGATGCTTTCTGACGCTCGACGGCCGTCAAGCTAAGCGCAAAGGCTTCGCCAGGATTCGACGACAGCGATTTGTCCAAGAGCTTTGAAGGAAACAGACTACTAGCAAGCATCATACCCTGAATGGTTGAGATGTTGTTGAGCAGCTGTCGACCACCTTCCACAAACTCCTCAACTGAACCAAACCCCACCTCGCTCAGCATTTCTCGCGTTGTTGCTCTCGTCTGAGCGAGCTTTGCATGCCGAAATGCATCCGAGAGCGACGGTGGCGAAGTTGGCTCCACAAGAAATCTGATCGGAAGTACGCATAGCCGGCGAAATGCTCATCGGATCCCTCGCCTACATGATGGCGTACAGGATTCCACGACTTGACCAGGAGAACAGTACCAGTCAAGACGACTTTGTAGCCAGCATCACGGACATACTTGGACAGTAAAAACTTGGCTGTGCCGTTGAAATCCAGGATCGGAGCTTCCCAATGCCACACGGCGTCATCGAAGGCATCCATCATGGCCTCTTGCGTCCCGTGGAAGACATTGAACCTAGCGTTGACGTGCTTGGCACTACGCTCTGCAATGGGACTCTCATCGTAATTCGTTCCGTGGACTATCTACACCAAAGCCATGAGTGTTTCAGGAAGTGTACATTGGAGCTGCCCTGTCGTCGAAGGCAATAGTGAAGACATCCAATGTGGCGTCGGGATTCTTCTCACGAAGGATGGAGAGAGCCATGCCCATCACAGTCGACGAATCAATGCCACCACTACAATAATCCACGCATTAGATTTTCATGCCGCCGTCCAGTTGTTGTTACCTGAGATAGACAGCCACGGAGACATCACTGCGCAAGCCACAGCGCACAGCTTCCAGCAGTCGAGCACGGACACCTTCAATCATTTCATCCACCGATCGAGGGTCTGGGATGGTCTTGTCGGGATAGTCAGGCTCAAAGTAGATGTCAGTCGTGATCGTTCCAGTGGTGGTGACGGTCAAATAGCTCGCAGGACGGATTTCTTCACTCCACGAAAAAGCGTACGAGTGTCGGAGAAGACGCCATTGCCGGCGATCGAAGCCACATCCCATTCAGGCTTCCATCCCATGGCCAAGAAGGCTTTCGCCTCCGACGCAACCATGAGGCGGTTGTTCACCACCGTGTAGAACAATGGCTTGACGCCGTATCGATCGCGACCAACAATCAATCGCTGACGGATCGAGTCGTACAACACAAAGGCAAACTCGCCTTGCAAGTAGTCAAAGCAGTTGAGTCCATGCTCTTTGTAGAGATGGATGAGGATTTCCGAGTCGCTGTGCGTCTTGAAGACATGGCCTTGGCTTTCGAGGTCGGCTTGGATCGCTTCAAAGTCATAGAACTCGCCGTTGACGACCGCATGGATCGAGTTGGTTTCGTCGTGCATGGGCTGAGCTCCATGTTGGACATCCATGATGGAGAGTCGAGCATGGCCAAGTCCGACTCCAGGTGCTGTCCAGACGCCTTGACCATCCGGACCATGATGGTGATCAAATTCAGAGCAGCGGCAAGTTCAGGCGGAGGGGTGGAGTCTGCAGCCGTAGATGAAAAGTCGAGGTAAGCGACAATGCCGCACATGATATGGAACTTGAAAAATGAACGGACACTTCAACAAGTGTGTCGTTCTTTGATTGACTTGCACTTCGCAGATGCGCATGGATCTAATCTCGGTAGAACGCTGGAATGCAATGCTTGCCGATGTGGACTCCATTTCGCTCAATCCACTCCAAGACGATAGATGTATCTGACTCCAGTGTGCTTTCCTCTCGAGAGCTTTGCTTGAAACAGACATGGAAGGGAGCAAGGTGTTGCGTCTTTTCAAACTGCAGGAGGCTCTCTCTTTGATTCGCAGCGACGTGGACTTGTGACAGAGAGTCTGTTTTCATTTCCTAGTTTGGCCAACTAACGATGGAACATGTGTATCCAACGTCGGAACTCGTGTCTTGCCGCCACGTCAGCCGAAAGCACGGTTGAGTTGACGACACATCACAATCTGTACGACGTGTCTTCCTTACCTTCACCTTATGACCTTCTTGTGGCGTACTTTGGCTAGTGGAGGCCGTGGACTTGCCAACTTCCCCGAGAAGTTTTGCAAATCTCCCTCATTGAACTAAAACCTGATTCCAAGTCGGATGCTTGCAATCGACCAACCATTGCATAATTGGACTGCATGAGCTCATACGCCTCGTTCTTCGCCAAGATCGCTTCGATCCGCCATGAGATTCATGAAAATCCAGAGCTGGGCTTTCAAGAATTCAAAACGCAAGCACTCGTTGAAGAGTTTCTCGTCAATGAAGCCCAGATTCCACGAGAAAACATTAAGCACTGCGCGACGACAGGTGATATTCCGTGACAGCAAGGACTCTTACCGGCATGTAGGCCTCGTTGTGGACATTCATGGACCTGCTGAAGGCGAAAAGACGGCTCGTCTGACGTGTATTGCATTCCGTGGCGACATGGACGCACTGCCAATGACGGAACACAATCCTCACCTTGAGTACCAGTCAAAAGTAGTCAAAGCAGCACATATGTGCGGCCACGATGGCCACACAGCGTCGCTCATGGGTTTTGCAGCACTATTGAGTAAGCGCCGACACTTGTTACCGCCACATACTATAGTCCGTCTGCTCTTCCAGCCAGCCGAAGAGGGTCGATTTGGTAAGTCTTATCAAATCCTTCGAGCGGCAGAATAATTTCAACTTGTAGGCGCTCCTGCCATGATCAAAGATGGCTGCTTGGAATCCGTCGAGGAAGTCTACGGGTACACCATCAGGTCTAAATGCCACTGAAAGGTCTTGCTAGGTACCATAATGCTCCATTTCCTCTGGGAGTTGTCGCGACGAAAGCTGGACCTTTGCTGGCGCACGCATCTCGCTTCAAAATTGTTATCTCTGGTCCTGGCGGCCACGGCTCGGCTCCTCATGTCACCAAGGTAAAGATCATTGTGATGGCGTTGTCATGCTTTTCTAGGATCCGATCGTCGCCGCTGGTCAAATCATTCTCGCCGTGCAATCAATCGCAAGCCGGAGCATTTCTCCGCATGAAGGAGCTGTCATTTCCATCACGCAAGTTCACGGCGGTGAAGCGGACAACGTCATTCCATCACAAGTGACGTTGTCTGGCACGACGCGTGACTTCTCTGTCGATGTTCAAGCTATTATCCGCGAACGTAAGTGCTGAAAATTTCTGCGCCGTGCTAAAATGTCTTGAAGGTATGACGACCATTGTACACAGTACATGTGCTGCGTATGGTGTGACTGGCACTGTCAACTTTGTCGATGGCTATCCCGTGGTCGTGAACGATGCCACAGCAGCAAATATTGTCTTGCAAGTTGCTGAACAAGTTGTCGGCAAGGCGAACGTGACGTCTGATGGTCTGCCAAAAATGTACTCGGAGGACTTTTCGTACTACCTGCACGAACGTTCAGGTTGTTTCTTCCTCATTGGAACGGCGAGCGAGGTAATCAGCGCTAATGATTGGCGTGTAAGTGTTGTTGAATAGTCGGAAACGCAAAATCGCGAGTGCCACAGCGATACGGTAAGGAAATTCACTCTTGTTTTGCACTGACATGATGTCAAGTATGACTTCAACGATGCAATATTACCAATCGCTGCACGGATGTTTTTGGAAATCGTCAACAACCGATTTTCATGCGCTGTGTACGCCCCTGAAGAGCTTGCTCAAATGACGCAAGCTCGTGCGTAAAGAGGGATTCGAGCACTTGGTCGATATACTCGGACGATATTCCTTTTGAAATAAACCTTGTTCAGTCAATTTCTACCCAGTGAATCTACCGATATGCCTGTGGAAATAGGACTTACGGGATATCCTGGACATCGTATACAACATTCATAACGATAAGCTCTGTCGAGACGGGCTGCGTAAAGATTGCTTAAGAGTGCAATGAATAAATCCTACATCAAAGAGTGCGGGGTGTGGCATGTGATGCTATTTCGGCACGAAGGACTTAAAAGTGCACAGTTTTAATGCTGAGTTTCGCATAGTCTTTCTGTCGTTCTTGTCGGCGATGACATCAATAAGCTTGAAATACCTGCAGAAAAGGGAGCGTAGTAGCAGGATCTTTCAATATGCATACCTCTTCCACGTGACATATCTCCTTCAGTTCATTCTACGCATCGTGGTGCTCAAAGATTCAACTTTATACTTTTTCTCGGTATCTTCTTCACTTTGGCGCGCAAATTCAAAAATGGAAAATTTGGCGCCAAATTTCAATTTACTGTTAACGATTCATCCCACATCACTCTAATTGACTGACATACCTTGTCATTTCAAGATTCATCCCACATCACTCTAATTGACTGACATACCTTGAAATGACAAGGACAAAGGGACCACACGGGTGAGCAATCAAGAACAAAGCGGCTCCTCTGGCGTCGTTTCGACGTGTCTGGCTTGTGTCTGCATGGTCTAGAATACCGTAGTGCTGTTTTGGTCTATATTTCGTCGTCGTGAGCCCTTCACTGTACATTGGGGACAAAAGCAAGAGTACAGCTGTTCTTAAGATGACCCTCTGTGATACCCTTACCAAGGAAGAATGCGTCGTCGGATGCAAATCGTGGTGTGAAACCTTGTCTGGCACGGCTGTAGAAACCTGAGCAGGCTTCGCCGACTCGCTTGCTACGACGTCCATTTTTTGACAAGACATCATGTCAGCCATCTTGATCTTGTGCGCTCTCCTCGTTCTGGTGTTCGCCGACGCAACCTCAGTGAAGACAGCTAATGGACTCCCATCCATGTCCCTTCCTTGGCATTCTTCAGCCATCATCACTACAACCTCCTCTGCAACAATTGATACGATCGTTCCTGCATTCCTCCAGTCTCAACTTCTTGTGACCACCACGACCCCAACCACTGGAACCTCTACACCTATAATTGTCCGCTCAACACCAACCGTCACCACCACGACTCCAACCACTGCAACCACTGCACCTACAATTGTCCGTTCAACACCTACCGTCACCACCACGATCCCAACCACTGCAACCACTGCGACGGTTGATATACGTTCAACACCTATCATCACCACTACGACTCCAACCACTGCAACCACTGCACCTACTATTGTCCGTTCAACACCTACCGTCACCACCACTGCAACCACTGCGACGGTTGATATACGTTCAACACCTACCGCCACCACCACGACCCCATGCCCTGTGAGTGTTGACACTAATGGTCATCGAGTCAAGGAGGGCCAAGAAGTCGGGTGGGAATCTCGCCTTTTGATGTTCGTTTTGGGTGCTGCAACCTTCGTGATTATGGTCTTATTATGGTGGTATGTCAAACAGCGACGAGCAAATGTTCAATGCAAGAATCCAGACAAACATGAAGCCGTGAATACTCCAACAGTAGGTAACTATGGTGTCAATATGACCCCAGTCACGTACGAGAACGACAGTGACACCCGCGATTCAAATAGCTCGTCCGAGTGACTGTAAATGTCCTGTCGAATTAAGTAGTTGTAATTTGTAATTCAAACTCTTTGGATATGTGTGACCCCTGGACGGTGGTTAGTTGCTCGACTGCCATCCTTGACCACACTGTATATCATTGAGGACCAAGACCATTTGTAGCTGTGACAGTATGTATCCATCGAACTGCAGAGACGGAGCTCGTTGCCGCATCCCTTTGAAGTGGCGGTCCTGCTCAAACTATTCAACAGCTCAAAGCCAACTGTGCCATTTGGAAGGGCGTCCATTTTTTGACTAGACATCATGTCAGTCATCTTGATCTTGTACGCTCTCCTCGTTCTGGCCTTCATCATGCTACCTCTGACGAGGAAGGGCCGTGGATTGGAGTCCATGCCGTTATCATATTTGTAATTCAATTGCTTTGCATGTGTGTGACCCAAACGATGTGATCATGAAACCAAGAAAATGGAGTGACAACCAAGTGGGGAGTATCGCTCAACAAAATCTACAACATTCGCCCTTGTGTAGAGCCCATCAGAGTCCAAGAAAATTACTATCAAAGCTCTCGGACTCGTCTTGTGCTGGGAATGTCACTGGAAGAACCGACAATACAAACGTTATAAAGCTTGGCGAATCCTGGTTGTCAATTCACATTAACGTGGCTGCTTATTCTTGGTTTCCTCCAGTGTTCGAGCAGTCTTAAGCACGCTAAGAACATGAGCAATGTTTGAGTAAATATGACCAACTAGCGACGATATACAGTAGTCGAATCCAGACCAAAGGTTCCCTCTCTTGGTTGTTGACTCTCCCTTGCATAAGATAACTTCTATTACCTGTAGGTACCACGAATGTCCAGATTGAAGGAGACTTCAGTTTTGTATCTTGCAAGATCCTGCAAAGCCTCCCGAAGAATAATTTTACCCACCTTTTGATGACCCCGTCGCCTTGATGTATCTTGCCTCTCGGTTTCGTCTTCACGTTGGCGCGCAAATTCAAAAATGAAAATTTGGCGCCAAATTCGAAAAAGTACAATTCTGAATTTACTGTAATAGTGTATGACCTCACTCTAATTTGATCAACCACAAGTTGATGGCGGCCATGATGAAAGCCGCGCGAGTGAGCAGTCGTGTACAAAGCTGCATCTCTGGCGTCGTATCCACGTGTCTGATTGCTGTTGTATGCAGCAATATTGTTGCATCAAGTCTCAAGTGGATCGTTGGTGGTGGTGCAAAAGAGCTCGAAACCACCGATCAAATCGTGTTTGAATTTGTGGAATCGACAGTGCTGACGCTAGCATTGGTGCTCGTTGTCCTAGGAAGTTTGGCTGCTGCTCTCATTTTACTATTTCTCCTCCCTCAGCAGTTTCCAGCGCGATCTAACTCGATTCATGTTTCCATTGTCCTACGACTTTGTCGTCTCGAGTCCTTGGTGCTCTTTGGCATCTTTGCGATTGCAGCATTCTTGTGGAATGGAATATTTTGGCTGCTCGTGGACAAGGAGTTTTACGTTTCAAGCGCGTTGACAATTCTTACTCAAGCTGCGCTTGTCTTTGCCTTTGTTGGCTTTTCTCCCCAGAATCTCCTCGCCATTCATGCACCCAGCGATCCCGTGGCAACATTTGTCGCAGAGTTTCCCCGAATTGTTGTTCGTGTAGCGCAAAGCTTTGTGTTGACGTTTGCTATCTTCCTCTTTGGAAGTTGGTCGGGTAGCGTCGCTTTGTCGTTTGGCCTAATGTTATCTTCAGCGGCACTATACTTTGTGGTGCTCACTACAGCTTTGACGTTCTCGTGTCTATTTCATCGACCGGAATTAAAACTTGGCAGTGCTTCTAAAGAAATTTTGCAGCTCCTCCACCATCCAACGATGGATTGTTCTACTTGCTGTCAAGATAGTCTGCTTCGAAGGAATCAACCCACTACCTTCCTCTCCATTCGAACCAGTCCAACGCAATCTCAAGTCGCATTCCTTGAAAAGCGCATGACATCTGCATGCCATAAACCTTCCCTCCGCTCACTGGACTTTTGGGAGACTTATTTTCAAGTCATGGATATCCAAAATATATCACGTTCTCAAGTGACGGAATTGTTTGCAAGTGAAGACATTTGGTTGCGAGTCTTTCAGGTTACGACGGCTTCAATTGATGCTTTTACAGCTCAAACAAACGTGATCGCGCAGTGGAAACAAACAGCTGCAAAAGGACCTGTCGTACAGGAACTTCTTGATGTTGCATGGCAACTAGTGAGCGCCTCGTCGGTGAACCCAGGGACTATCATCTCCAAGCAACCAGTTGTTAGCTCATTTATTATCGACGGTGGTAAAGAAGCCGTACCATCTCCGTGGATTTGGCTTGAGAAAGGACTGGCCCAAGTGATATGGCAGTTTACTCTTTCAACTTTAGTGCTGCACGCACAGGTACTTCGTGCAACATCGTTATTCCCTGAGATTACATTTCTAGGCGGTGGTTTACAGTGCTGACGCTTTGGTAAATATTACCTGTGCATCGTATTCAAAAGACAAACTTGGGGTTGTTCAGGTTTGTCTTGCTGTTACTGACAAGACATTGATTGTCTCGGTAGACTTCTCTTCCTGCAATTTTATATTCGCTGGCATCATGTCGTTTGGCTTTGGATGCAATCCGTCTGCCTCATGTGGAAGAATATGATGTGATTGCTCAAGGTAAACGCCTTCATGGATTTATTATATACATTGCTGATTCTAGCCATCGATTCTGCGATCGAAAAAATCGAAGCTCGTTTTGCCAAAGAATTGTCAGGACTCTTGCAGGGAGTACCCTCCAGCCAAGTAGCAAAGTTGAAGTCATATGTGCGACAATAAGTTTCAATTGGCAGCTCAACCTTCAAACAACCTCAAAGCAATCATTACAATAGTGCGAGTCATCAGGAAAAACCAGTTTAGGTCGAGAAATTCAAGGCCAATATTGTCAAAGATAACGAGGTAAAAAAGTGTTACGTTGAAATCTCTTGCGCCTGGTTTGATAATTAATTCTTGGCTACATGATATCGCTCAAGAGTTTGAATCAATGCTTGTCGCAAATCATCCATGGATATCTTGGTCTATTTTCAAAATATGATTGAGATTGAATCGGTGGTACATGGGTTTCACCTCATTGCGTTCCAGTGAGATCAAAGCGGCGATGCGGATGACAGATACGATTTCCGCAGAACTCAAGCCTTCCATGTCTTGCACCAAATCTTCCAAGTCAACATCTGAGTCCCATGGCATTTGGCTTTGCATCAATTTCTAAATGGAATAATGACGGTCAACACATTTGTCCATGCCGATATTTGAGTACCAATATTTTCAATCGACCAGCAGCATCAGGATAACCAACGTACAAAATATGTTCAAATCGACCTACAAGAAACAAGTCAACAAGATTCACGAGTAAATCTGCATGCCTGGCTGAAGAAATGCAGGATCAATTGCATCTAGACAATTTGTCGCGGCGAGGATAAATACATATTGTTCGGACGACGACAAGGTTTTGAGAGCATCAATTTCTTGAAGCAACTGGGATGCCATTCTCGATCCGATTGAAGACGACGATCGTGTAGCAAACAAGGATTGAAATTCGTCAAGAAAAACAATGCAAGGACTAGATTTGTCAACTTGTGTCAAGCAAAACGAGAGGACATTTTGATACCTCATGGCCTTTGCAGTTTGAAACATTTGCGTAACAGCCTTTTCACTCTCGCCAAATTCAGACGACATTAAATCACTTGCTGTCACATTCATGAAATTGCACATGGTAGCATTCGCAGCGGCTTTGGCAAGCATGGTTTTTCCCGTGCCTAACATGATTAGAGCTCTTCTTCCAGCAACATATTCACGAAGTACCTGGTGGACCATGGAGAAGCAGGCCAACGGGTGGTGAAATCCCCATCCGAGCCAAGACGTCTGGCTTTTCGAATGGCCACACAACCATTTCCTTTAAATATTGCTTGAGCTCTTCCGCGCCGCCAATATCGTTCCAAGTCACGGACGGCGTTGTCACAACAGACGATCGCTTTGATTGTCGTGCTGAGCTCGTAGCGGCTGCAACGACATTCTCGAGGGACATGGTAGGTGAACTGCCCTTGCCGTCTTCCACGACAAGGGATGTCACAGCCTGGCGAATGATGGAGGTGATGTCTCCAGGTAGTTGACAGCTTTGAACTAGAAGAGCGTCGATTGCTTGTTTACTTGGCGAGCTGTTTTCTTTGGATGAAGGAAAGAGCGACATCAAGAGCTCCCGTCGAAATGGCAATGCAGTTGTCTACGTAATTGTCTGTCAGAGATCTACATCGAATCGGATTATTATACCTCCATTGCAAGTTCGTCTGTAAAACATAGTCGAACCTTTGGATGCAAATGATCCATTTCAACAACCGTGCCTACGACGACAACACGAGCTTGCTGCGCCTCGTTGCCTACCAAAATCAATGAGCGTGGACAACCATGAAGTTAATTGTACGTAGAGCAATCATGGCGCTGCAGAAATCACTGAGGCGATCACTACCTGGACCTTGAAGCGACTTGGGGAATAAAAGCTCGATGTTATCGATGGAAATGACTGCTGGCTGCATGTGCAAAGCTGCTGAAAAACAATCTAGGAAATGCTGTTCGAGTGGAGCACCAGTCTGTAGGCTGATAATAGACGCATCCATTCTGAGCAGCGTGGCTTGGTTCCGTCTGGCTAAGTCTTGAACGAGAGCGGATTTCCCAGAGCTGACTGGCCCATAAATGAGGATGCTGCATATTCCAGTCTTGGTAGACGACGAAACTGGGGCTTCGTTGCTAGAAGCCATCAAATGAATCGACGCCATCTCGTTGAGAGTTTGTGATGTCCGGTTTGGCACAAACGATGTTGTGAATGCTGGTGTCTCGATACGAAATGTACAGCTGCGGTCATGGGAAACAGTCAAGCGAGTCGTGGAGCTGATGACACCGAATCGGCCGAGTTGGTTTTGGATTGTGGTGGGGATTTGCTGAAACATTGAACGGACATCTGGCATGGACCCAAGACGACAGCGCCAGACGCCATAATCCACTCCATACCAAACACAATGCCACAACATGCCATCTTGAATAATTGCGCCGACAAGCATCGAGATGGATGGTTGAGGAGGAATCTTTTGGTCGCCGTATCGAGATGCAGACGATTCAAACAATTCCAAGTGGATATACTCGACTGTGGGAATATAGCGGTTCGCCAACGGGTACAACATTAAACGAGTGTCTTGCGGTGACTTCTGTAGATGAAGTCTTCCAGAGACAATATGCGTCGGCAACTCTGGATCGATCATTGTCCGTCGAAGCCATACTTGTGTGTCAGACGCCAATGCAACGTAGCTTCCAGGGAGAATCGATGCTAGCGAGAGTGTTAAATCCATAAAGATTGGCCAGATGATGTACCAACAACTAGCATCTCTGGCGAGATCAATACGTCAGACGAATGATATTCATGACGACGCGCGGCTTGGACCTCGACCTCCATGCAAATGAGCTTCAACAGGTTTGCACTGCAAACCCTTAAACCCTTTCATCATAGACCCTTGACCTATTAAGGGTTTATGAGGAAAGGGTTTAAGGGTTTAGGGGTTCATTGATTTTGGATTGATCTTTTTGCTTGAGAGATGACAGATGTATCCCCCGTTCACTTTTGAAATACTTGCTGGGCTTGAGGCTTAGTTGCTTTGAATGAAGTTATATGAACGCTACGCCCATTGAACCTGTCAGATGGCACGGAAAGCTTCCACGAAATCGCAATCTCGACAATACAGGGAACGACATCGGCGAAGGCCATTGAGGGACCTTCGAAATCGATCCCTGGTGTAATGAATGTTTTTTGTTATTGAGTTACTTGACAAAGGTGTTTACTCGAATCGCGATTGATTCATATCCCAGCCATTGGGCTAGCTGAACGTGCCTTGCTGCGGCATTCGTCATGAGGTCTACGCGTTGGTCAGCTTGTAGTTTATTTCTGCGGCATGGTCATCAATTCGCCAGGTTAAAAATCATCAACCCCCACTTTCTTGAATGAGTCTGTTGTCCGATTTGAACGGCACTTGGTTCTTCTCTTATTTCAGCGACAAGAATGTGCTGACCCATGTTGAATTCCGCCACCCAAGGAATGCAATTGATTTCATCAAGGCGACCATCGTGGATCCACTGGAGCATGCCACCCCTCTGCCGTACTTGCCTGTACCTTTCGTGTAATAAAGTAATGGTTAATAGTTGTCGCCTGGCAAGACGGGTGTCGAGTCAAGCGTGTCCAACGCTGACGACACCGTCTGACTAAGTTGAGATTGGCCAGAGGCACGTGTGTTCTCAGGGAGTGTACGGCCCTCAGAAGATTATTCCGTAGCCGTGCCGAGTGTATACCGAAAACTATACCGTATTGTTTAGTTTATAGATTTAACTCTAAGCTGGCTAATCTAACTCACTTCTCATCTTCCTCTGACCTTACCAACTACCCTACAGTTGGTAGCACTTCTTGGTTCACGACACCAAGGACTCTTGACCCGGAGGCATAGCTCGAGGGTTGAAGGGGTTATCTTATCTGGTTCATGCGACGGCTCATCTTTGACTGTCCAGGCGACCAGTGTTAGATCTACGCGAACACTAGCGTTCGAGCCTGTACGCTGCATTCCCCCGCGCTGTGGGCATCCTAGAGCCTGCTTAGGTGGAGTCTCGAGTCTTGGGCTCTTACATCTGGTGCAAGCGAAAGACCGTGTCGTGTATGAAGACAGCGACCAAGGCGAACAAGAAGCGCAAGGCGAGCGACCAAGGCGACAAGAGTAGAGTAGAAAAGAGTAGGTTTAAAGCGAGTTTTAGTAAAATTCATTATTTGGAGGCGGATCAAATCAAGGACCTCGACGAAATCCGATCAAGCCTCGACAACAAGATCTCCAACCTCGTCCGCGTCGCCAACGGGTTGACCCGTTGTCTCGAAGAACCGCGAAAGTACTCGAATCGCGCCAAGTACATTTCGGACAAATTAGTCGACGTTCAAACTCACTTAAAATTTTTGAGCGAACTAATTGGCGAAGAAATCGACGCCCTCCTCGACTACAAACCTAAACCCAAGGAAAAAAAGCCAAAGACCGACGTCCAATCAGAAGCGTCCGAGTACTTAGCTAACCTGTAAAGAACTCTTTTCCATACAAAAAAAGACATTTTCAAGACAAAAAAAAGAAATAAAAAGAAGAAAAAAGAAGACAAAAAAGATCAAAAGAGAAGCATTTAAGAAACATTTCAAGAACAAATTAAGAAGTCAAGACCAGAAAAAAGGAAGATAATAAGAAAACATGGAAGAGTTCTTTATGAGGTTATTTGCGACGATGGAACAGCAGCAGCAGCAAATCAATCAGCTGCTGAAGACACAAACCCAAACCCAAGCACGACTTGTTGAGAATCAGCAAGTACTTCAAGAACGCTTGCTTAAGCAGCAAGAGCAAGCACAAGCGGCACCTCCTCCGGTGCAACGCGACACAGAGCGGCGAGTAGAAGGACTGTCTATGCCTAGTTACCACGGGCGCATTAATGAAAGTATTGGTCTTTACATTCACCGTGTTGAGACCTTTTTCAAGGCGAAGAACTTGAACTATGTGGAAGACAAGGAAGTCGAAGCGAGGTGTCTGGCCATGGTGGTCACCAATCTCAAAGGCCAAGCGGCGGCATGGTACCAAGAGTTGGCGTCACATAAAGGGGGTAGTGGCCTTAATACCCTCGTTGACTTCGAGAAAGCCCTACGCAAGGAGTTCGAGCCTGACGACCTGCAAGAGCGCCTGCGCGACAAGTTGTTTTCACTCCAGCAGAAGAACTGTAAGGATCTACTTGAATACATCGAGAAGTTCCGTCGTATTTGTACTGAAGTGCGTGACATGTCTGAGTTGGACAAGGTGACCTTCTTCACGCGCGGCTTGCGACTGAAGACGCGCAAAGAGGTCAAGTACAGACAGTGTCAAACGTTGTCGTCTGCCATCAAGGCGGCGTTGGAGTATGAGCGTGCGCATGCAGTGTCACTGGGCATAGTGGGCAAGTCGGAAAGACCATTTCGAGCCGAGAGATTTGATCGAGATCGCGAGCGTCATGAGGAGAGACCACCTCCACGAAGCGAACAGCGTGAGCCTGACGACATGGAGGTCGACAACCTCCATGTGAGGCGTGAACACAAGAAGGACCGCAGCAAGCTTCGCTGCTACAACTGCCAGAAGATCGGGCACATTGCGTCAGAGTGCCGAAAGCCAAAGCGACGAGTGTCAGGGCAACCGCCCCCGAGCCGACAGAACAATGTCGAAGTGCGAGAAGAGTTAAGTCCAGAGGACATTGAATACATCACCTTTGGTTGTGTTGATGAGGTTGACGCGGATGCAAGTGCGATAGCGCCTGAAGTCGAAGCAAGACAAGTGGCGCATGCGACAGCGAGGTCGCGGGATATGAAGAACGAAGCGTTGATGATTAAGTCTGGCGTAATGAACGGCAAAGTTGTGAAGGTGCTCATTGACTCAGGAGCGACCAACTCGTTGTGCCGACTCGGACTCGGCAAGAACGTCATGAGAGTGAAGAACGTGCGAATTGCGGGCTATGATGGCGTGCTCTCGCAGGAGACGCAGACGAAAGAAGTGAAGGAAACGATCCACGTTGACTTCTTCACGTTCAAGGACACAGTGATGACCGAATGGGATCTCAAAGACAAGGCGTTTGATGTGATACTGGGCCAACCGTGGTTCAGGAAGTTCAATCCAGTCATCAATTGGCGCAAGCATGAAATTGAGTCGATAGACGATGAAGTAGAAGTCAATACCGTCTCGACTAGCGTGCCTGGATGGATAATAAAGCTTTGTCATTTCGATCCTCAGCCTCTGCCTAAGCCTCCAGAGATTGTTGAACTGCTGGAAGAGTTCAAGGATGTGTTTCCTGCCGAGCTGCCTGATAAGTTGCCTCCCAAGCGTGCTGTGCAGTTCGATCTGCAGTTGAAGCCCGATGCGAAGCCACAGAACCGAGCTCCCTTCCGTCTAGCTAAGGTTGAGCAAGCGGCGTTAGACAAGTTCGTAGATAACTTGAAAAAGAAAGGTTGGGTTGAATTGTCAACGAGCGACTGGGTTTCCAATATCTTTGGCGTACCCAAGAAGGACGAGAACGACAAGCTACCTTCGCGACAAGTGTGGCTAAAGACTGCGACGCCCAACACGCCTATACGCTGGGTGCTTGACTACCGCCATGTCAACTCACAGACGGAAATCCCCAAGATTCCGCTGCCCAACATTGAAGACCTGTTCAACAACATGCATGGTTGTACAGTGTTCACGAAGATCGATCTTGCGTCAGGATACCACCAAATGCTGGTCGAGCCCCATGCTCGAAAGTACACTGCCTTCCGAACGCACAAGGAGATTTTGCAGTGGTGTGCTGCGCCGATGGGACTGGCAGGCATGCCAGGCATCTGGTCAAGACTTATGCGATCTCTTTTCGACAAGTTCCCCTTTGTAGTCGTCTACTTAGATGACATCTGCGTGCACTCTAAGCATCTTAATGAACATGTCAACCATTTGCGTTGTGTTCTCGAAGTGTTACGCAAGGAGAAGCTATATGCAAGGATGGAGAAATGCGCGTTTGCGGTACCCAAAGTCGACTTTTTGGGTCACACGATCTCTGCTGAAGGCTTGCAAGTCGACAGCAACAAAGTTCGAGCGATCGAGAAGTGGTCATCTCCCACTAATCGCAAGGAGCTGTTGAGTTTTCTCGGGATGGCTGGTTACTATCGTAAATTCATAGCTAACTATGCCAATCTTGTGTTGCCTATGAGCGATCTAGCGAAAGACAGTGTTCCCTGGACTTGGAGTGATCGCCAGGAGAAAGCCTTCCTGACCATCAAAGCAGCCCTACAGCAAGCTCCAGTTCTTCAACTACCAAACTTCGACAAGCCCTTCATGATCACGACCGACGCTTCAGGCTATTGCTGCGGAGCAGTACTTTCCCAGCAAGACGATGATGGCAACGACCGCCCAGTCGCGTTCTTGTCAAAGAAATTGGGCGATACCGAGCGAAATTGGCCATCACACGAGAAGGAGTTGTATGCGATCAAGTTAGCGTTAACCAAATGGAGACCTTATGTCTACGGTTCGCATTTTGATGTCTTCACCGACAACTCGACATGTCAGTGGTTTCTGAAGACTCCAGTCTTAACCGCTAAGCTAACACGATGGCTTGACTTCTTTGGAAGTTTTGATTTCACACTACATCATCGACCAGGCAAGATGAACGTTGTAGCTGATGCTCTCTCGACCACCTCGGTCCAGCGCTCAAGTTAACACTTGCGCTGTTCATCACTGCGATGCTTCGTGCTACAACCGCTATCGCGGCATCCACTCATGGACTGAGCGCGTCGCGACTCTGCGATCTATTGACATGCGTACACTTGCGTTGATGACTGACTCGCCTTCTCGGGGGGAGGAGACGGAGTCAAAGCTACTCGAAGTCGAGGTTCCACAACACATAGTCATCAACCATGCGGAAGAAGTGTCGTATAGCACAGTCAAGATGAACGACGACTTAGTCAAGCGGTTCGAGCGAGCTTATGCCAAGAGCAACGAGTACAACGATAGCTCTAAGTACATAAAGAAGGGCAATCTTTACTTTGTGAAGTCTAAGGATCAAGTGTGGAGACTCTGCGTTCCCGACTATGATGAACTCAAGTGCGAGATTATCTCGCAAAGTCATGACACGAGCACCGCAGCTCACCCTGGTGCCCGTCGAACGCAGCTTCACATTGCGCAATGGTACTACTGGAAGGGTCTAGAAGACGACGTGAAGCTTTATGTCGCCACATGCGAGACGTGTGCAAGATACAAGTCTAGTAGTGCTAAAGCTAATGGACACATGATTCCCATCAAGTCTCCTGATGAGTGTTGGCACACAGTGTCCGTCGACTGGATCACCGGTTTGCCTGTCTCGAACGGCAAAGATGCGATCATGACATGCGTTGACAAGACTTCAAAGCGTCCCAAGTACTGCGCCACGGTGTCAAACGTAGCCGCACCGCAAGCAGCCAAGGAGTTCTTCGACACAGTCGTTCGCAATCATGGCCTACCTGCTGTGATCATCAGCGATCGCGATCCAAAGTTCATCAGCCAGTTTTGGCAGGAGTTAATGAAGATAATGGGAGTTAAGCATTTCATGACTACTGCTGGCAGAGCTCAAAGCGATGGAGCAACCGAGCGACAGAACAGAACACTCGAAGACGCGTTGAGATGTCAAGTGTCCTACTTGGGCCATGACTGGAGTGAGCACTTAGGCACCATAGAGTATGCCCACCAAGGCTTAATACAGACGTCTACTGGTTTAACTCCATTCGAAGTCGATACTGGAAGGAAGCTACGCAATCCAGTGTTGAACGACATCGAGACGCTGAACGAGTATGCCAAGAACTTTGCCGAGCGTCGCAAAGAACTTGTCAAGATGGCCTTGGAGAACCTAGAGAAGGCTCAAGCAAGACAAAAGGAGTACTACGATAGAAGACGAGCCAATGTAAACTTTAAAGAAGGCGACTTTGTTCTGTTAGCTACACGAAACATCCCGTTGAAGCATGCCAAAGTAGCTAGCCAGGCGGAAAAGGCAAAGCTTGTTCCGCGCTACATTGGGCCATTTAAGATAATCGAAGTAATTAATCCCAATGCCATGAGGCTTGAACTGCCCAAGAGCATGAGTCGACTTCACGACGTCTTTAACGTTGATCGACTGAAGCACCACGTTCCAAACCCCGCGCGATTTCAAGGCCGACCGATCCCCAAAGCCACTCCTATCGTTCTCGATGACGAAGGGAATGAGCTCTACATCGTAGAAGCCCTGCTGAAGCAAAGACAGTTTAATCGTAAGAAAGAATATTTGGTTAAGTGGCATGGGTTGCCTGAACACGAAGCTACGTGGGACTTGGAGCGAGACATCAAACATGTTTCGCATTTCAAGAAGCTGCTCGAAGACCTCAAGCGAAGAAATCAAGCCGCCAGGGCGACAACGGGGGGAGAATGTAATAAAGTAATGGTTAATAATTGTCGCCTGGCAAGACGGGTGTCGAGTCAAGCGTGTCCAACGCTGACGACACCGTCTGACTAAGTTGAGATTGGCCAGAGGCACGTGTGTTCTCAGGGAGTGTACGGCCCTCAGAAGATTATTCCGTAGCCGTGCCGAGTGTATACCGAAAACTATACCGTATTGTTTAGTTTATAGATTTAACTCTAAGCTGGCTAATCTAACTCACTTCTCATCTTCCTCTGACCTTACCAACTACCCTACACATCGGATAACAGTCGAGTGGTGCCTTGATACTTGCGCACACAAGTTGACCAATGGCTTCATTCACATGCTGTCTCTCGAGTTTCTTCTTGAGGTTCATCACGGGGCAAACTCCAGACAAAGGGATCATGCTCGTGGCCTTCGATTTCAGGACGAGCAGTACATCCGCAGTGCCGTTGAGTTGAAACGGAAGTCGCGGGTCCACCGTGTCAAGGATGTTTTTTTTTCGCAAGATCCTTCAACGTGAACGATTCCAACAGCGTCTCCAGTTGCGTGTTCAAATACTTCAAACATCGACCTGTTTGATTCTGCTGGTTCTCAAGGAGCTCATCATTCCACTCGAAAACTAGGATGGATTCGTCATGTGGTTCGTTCATTCCAAGTGGTACTGTGACTTTCAAGGCCATCTTATTGACAAGTCGTTGCTTCTTCACCAAATCCATGTTCGACAAAGAGTGCACTGACTTTTTCTCGTCGCGATCCCTAACCATACGCCGACAACGACACAGAAAAGTCGGAGCATATTTGGAAATGAACGTCAGGTTCACTCCGGAAAATTGACAAGTCGTTCGATGGGCTGCTGTGTTTTTTTCCAGAAGAACCAGGAAATTCTGTGTCATTGTCGGTGCAGGGAATCCATTCTCCGTCAAGATGGATGCTTCCGAGACTGTCGATGATCTCAAGAAGATCACAGTGGAAAAACCAAATACAATTCGCTGCGATGCTGATGATTTGAAGCTTTATCTTGCGAAGACTCCTGGCGGCATTTGGTTGGATTGTAATGATGCAAAGAATGAGGTGCTTGACCAACATGGACAACTCAATCACGACCAAGAGATGAATGCATTGGATTATATCAATGAAAACTTCAGTGTCAGTACACAAGTCCCAAGGGGAGGTCTAGGACCTGCGCCTGGAAAGCGATACATCGAAGTGATGGGTGATATTGTTCGAGCAAGCGTCAGCAAGGACTTTATGGCTCACGACGAGAAGCAGTCAACTTGCCCTTTGTCGGTCGTGACTTCGGTGATGAAGCGACGTCTCCTCAAAAAGATGGCCTTGAAAGTCACACTACCACTTGGAATGAACGAACCACATGACGAATCCATCCTAGTTTTCGAGTGGAATGATGAGCTCCTTGAGAACCAGTAGAATCAAACAGGTCGATGTTTGAAGTATTTGAACACGCAACTGGAGACGCTGTTGGAATCGTTCACGTTGAAGGATCTTGCGAAAAAAAAAACATCCTTGACACGGTGGACCCGCGACTTCCGTTTCAACTCAACGGCACTGCGGATGTACTGCTCGTCCTGAAATCGAAGGCCACGAGCATGATCCCTTTGTCTGGAGTTTGTCTCGTGATGAACCGATCAAGATGAGACCAAACAAACTACATCACAGACACAGGTCAGTCCATGAGAAGAGATCTAAAAAAGAAGTGCATGGTGTTTAAAGAAGAAACTCGAGAGACAGCATGTGAATGAAGCCATTGGTCAACTTGTGTGCGCAAGTATCAAGGCACCACTCGACTGTTGTCCGATGAGTCTGTTGTCCGATTTGAACGGCACTTGGTTCTTCTCTTATTTCAGCGACAAGAATGTGCTGACCCATGTTGAATTCCGTCACCCAAGGAATGCAATTGATTTCATCAAGGCGACTATCGTGGATCAACCGGACGGTGCTATCCTGCCTCTGCCGTACTTGTCTGTGCCTTTCAAGAAAATGAGGGTTGATGACATCTTACCTCAGCTAGTTGATGAACATGCCGCAGAAATGATGGAGAACTTTGAGCTCATGGCTAAAGAGTTGAATCCCGAGTTTCTCATGGCCAAACGGATGGAGTATGCCCAACACCTCGTGCAGTCGATCCCGATGTTCGCCTGTATGGATACGTAGGATTGAAAACTCTTAACGTAAACTCTATGTATAAACTCATTTGGTTTCATCGACTAGCGACGTCGCTACCGCTGTTTCAGCCCTCGTTCGTGCAGTTCAACGCGACGACAGGGTTCATCAAATTTACGGCATGGTACTTCAAGCTTGGCTCATCCACGGGGTTGCAGGAATTTGGTGGCGATCCTCTCAATCTTCGTGAAAGTGGCGTTGCAGCTCATGCTCGACAACTAGAGGGTCACCTCTGCTCCTCGTCTTCCGCTCAATTCAGTGTTGCTCTACAACATGGTGAACACACAAGAACCTAGAAAATTGCTAAGTCTCAGGTTAAACTTGCTGGTCGACGTTGTGGAAAATATTCGCAACGGGTGAGCGTTACATGAAACTGATACATCGATATTATGAGTCAAGAACGCCGCTCACGTGCATCTTTGAAAGTTCACTATGAGCGACTGAGTCAGCAATTTGATCTTGTTAGACTCATGTAAGTTACTAATTGTTAAATGATCGACACGATGCGACTACGATAGAGCTTCGAACAACAGACACGAAGTGAATCCTTTCAACAATTTTGAGGAGTATGCAGCCTGCATTGATGTCCTTGTCCGCCGTGGTAGTTCACGCGACCACTTCCAGTGTACGATATCAAAACGCCACTGATGTTGAATATGGAGTAGATTTATTTGTCTTGTATGCAACGAGTGAGGCAAGAGGCATCACGCGAACTGAATTGCTTCGCCTCATACAAGATCATGTCGACGACGACAAAGAGGACCCACGCTTCATTGAAAAGATGTACACCTGGCTCAAACGCCATTTCCAAGACGTGAAAACCTACGAACAAGCGATTGCCCTTCTCGAAACGCACCCCGCAGCAGTCTTGGATCGCGTACATCTCAACGTTGATAAATGGCTCATACAGCTTCAAGCTAGCAACCAAGCAAATGCATTGCCCCAAGATCTCGATGAACCATCAACCGAGTCTCCTTTTTTAAATTAGTAACACAGGATGCCCCTTACCTGAATTACGCCAACATTATAAACGAGAAGCAACCGATCCAGACATTTCGTCTAAGTCGCTCAATTTTGCACTGCATCTCCAGAGAAGTAGCACGCTTCGTGTTCACGCTTTGATTTGAACTCGCCGGCATAACATGGCTCCGCAAAGCGAGTTCAAGCCACATTGCTGAATTGTTTCGCAATTCATGGCGCTAAAGCTTACAATACCAGTGCGCCGCCTACTTTCAAGTCAACGGAGTGTTTGACGGGTGATAAAGATGCCATAACACCTAGAGGCCGATTTGCTGGCATCGTTGTGGACCTTTGTCGAGCACGAGGATTGTTTGTTCTTGTGAACCAAGAGGCTGATTCATCAAACATCTTCCCAAACATACGTGTGCCAATCTAAAGACGCAGAACTAAGCCTTTATCCAATTGCATTGACACCAACCTTGAGTCATCGTTGAGACTTCATGACAAGATTCCCAGAGATACGTTGACATGATTTGACTATAAACAATTTATCCGGATACAAAAGGAACGGCAAAAAGTGATTCGTGATGTCGTCGACAGCACTCTTGGCTCTCTTGGCGGTCGGTGTCCTCATTGGCGTGTACGCTTTCATCAGCAACGCCCCCGTGGTGGAGATTGCCGAATGCCATGGAATGTCTTTGTCCTTCATGATCCAAGGTGTTCTTCCAAAGTTCCTTGGTGGCCGGGATGATAAACTTGGGACGGTCACAGCATTGTGGAAGTGCGCAAGTTTGTACCAAGAACAGCACTCCAGCTTTGTACTGTCATGCTTTGTCCTGGTCTACGTCTCCCTCCAGACGTTTGCCATTCCTGGTCCACTTGTCTTGAGTATTCTCTCTGGCGCGTTGTATCCGTTCTGGCAGGCCAATCTTCTCGTTGCTGCTTGCGCAACAACTGGTGCGAGCCTGTGCTATTTGCTCTCGTACTTTTTGGGCCACTCGCTTGCAAATCGTCTCCTGCCAGATATGCTTGCGAACTTCAGAGCCAAGGTGCAATTCATTGTATTCCCTTGTTCGTTGATGCATTTGTAGATATCCGAGAACCGAGAAAATTTGTTCTACTACATGCTCTTCTTGCGCTTGACACCTCTTCTTCCGAACTGGTTTGTCAATATCGCGTCTCCTCTTGTCGACGTACCTTTCGGTGTATTTGTCGTCGCTACATTCATTGGTATGTCAAACCCACCACTGAACAAATTTCTTCACGAATGCAACAACAGGGTTGATTCCTGCAAACTTCATTCATATTTCCACTGGTGCGACGCTCGGTAGCACAGCTACAGATACAAGTGGTGGTAGCAATCTGACCAATTTTGCAATTCTCTTTTCACTGCAATTTGTTGCACTTCTTCCAACTTTGTTCAAGAGCAAGCTGCAAGCGATGGACAACAAGAAGGCCAAGTAGGCAATCAATAAATTTCCAATCGAATGTTGATATACCCTGATAACATATGACTTTGTGTCATGAGACGATTTCTTCTGCATTTTTACTGTGATGCCAAAGACAAGTATGGTCAACGATTTTAATTTAATCAATCTGTCTTCACGATCTCGCTCGTTGAACTCTTGGTTGAACACCTAGAGAGAAGCTTGAAATCTGCGCATAATGTGGTAAACACATCCATCCAGTTTTTCCGCAATTGTTGTCCTCCTGGACTGAATCACTCGGCAAGATATTTTACACAACAAAGGGTATCAGCCTCCTCTCTTCCTAACAAACATCGCTATTCATCATCAAGAACTTGATAACTCCAAGACCACAGCCCTTCTAGGATTCGCTTCCTTCTTCCCATGCGCCTGTCCATGATCTCTCCTTCGTCGACGTCTTCTGTACTTTCTCCTGCTATTTGAAAAATGGCGCGAAAAATCATTTCCAGTACCGTAGACCGTATTTCGAGTCGGACACCCTTTTCCAGTCGGACACCTTTACAAAATAATAATTATGGCCACAAAACAAGTATTAATATCCAAGGTTCTTCCTGAGCGGGAGTATATCCTGTATAATTTTATAAAACCCCTCAATTCAATATTAAGTATTAATTTATAGAGTTAAACATTAAGTTTGAGAGGTTTTCGCGCGCCAAACATGGTGAAGTGCTTGAATGGCCTCTCTTGCATTTCAATCGTACTCATGCAGTCGTCGGAGCCCTTTAAAATTCCAAGAAGGCCATCTACTGGTCGACCTGTGTCGAAATACCGTGCCAAGAAGATGCCGATGCAGCACACAAGAACAAAGTCGTCGACTACCGTGAGCGCAAGGCTGCCATAGACCACTATGATAAGTTTGGAATGCAGTGTACTCTCAATACACTGTATGCCAATCTTGGCCCTGCTTCTCGTGAAACAAAACGAAAGCAAATCTATTCGTGGGTCAAGAACCGCACCACAATTAGTGCAATGGCCTCGAACAATAGAACAGCAAAAATGAAATGTCGCCGAGACCTGGGGACAGGAACCACTTTGTCCAAAGAAGTAGAAGAAAATCTTGTTCGTTGGGTTCAAGGCATGAGAAAAGATGAAGTACCAGTTACTTACGAAATGTTAAGAGTCATGGCGCTTGAAGCCGCCAGCGATATGGGCCTCACTGACGACCAATTTCGAGCAAGTTGGCACTGGATCCAAGGCTTCAAACGACGACATGGCTTGTCTCTTCGCGCGCGCACTCGTGAAGGTCAAACTACCCCTGTTGATGGTATTGAAGTCTTAGCAGCATTTTGCGAGCGCGTCAAGAAGATCGTTCGAGATGAAGACATTGACGTGATCTACAACGCCGATCAAACCGCTGTGAATTACGAATACCTACCCACCAAGTGGTTGAGTAAGACTGGTAGCAAAACGGTATGGGTCAAGTGCGGTGGCAAGTCCAAAGAAAGAATGACCGCTATACTCCTGGCAGACAGCTCTGGTGTGAAACATCCCTTGATTTTGGTGCTAAGGACAGCCAAGTCCAAGATACGGGCGACCGTTGAAGAGAACTTGAGCGCTCGCAACGGTTTTGGTAAACGTTTGTGGCAAGACGTCAGTATGCTTCAAGAGCGCCATGGCTGTCAAATATACGGCAATCCTACAGCATGGTGGAATGCGTCACTGTCCATCAAGTTTTTTGAAATACCATTTTGCCAACCGTCCTGACCGCGAGAGGAAGAAAGTGCTTCTTTTGTGGGACGACTCCTTGGCACACTTCACCGACGACGTCATTGCCTGTGCAAACGAGTTGAATGTCGTGTTGGAGCGAATTCCACCAAGCTATACCTGGATCTGTCAACCGGCGGACGTGGCTTGGAACAGACCATTGAAGTGTAAACTACGTCAAACTGGCTTGACTTGATCATGCTGCAATTGCTTCACGCAAGGAGCCAAAGTTCTGGGTTCACGCTAGTGCCACCAACAAGAGGACAAGTTGTGGATTGGGTCACCAATGCATGGAGCAAAATCAAAAAGTCTACAATAGTCAATGGGTTCAGGAAGTGTCGGCTTGTTGACGGTGAACCTGATCACGAAGAAAGTGCTCGCGCTCTTGTGGATGATGACATGTTGGCTGCTCTTATGGAGAGACATGCAACCGAGGATACCATAGACCCGACCAGCAATTTCAGCGGCACAGATCCTGAGAACGATGCAGAGTTCAATGAGGATGAGCAATTGCTTTGATTAAAAGCATTTAAAATAACTTCGTTTTTGTATGATATTATTTATTTTTATAGAAATACAGAACTGTTAATTTTGATACTCTCTATAATAGAAATTCTGTAAGAAAGTAATACATTTTGTCAGAGAATGCATTTCGATTTTGATTTCAAATTTGTATGTCTGAAACGAAAAAGAAATTGTTTTGTTTCACCCAACGTTATCCGAATTCGGATAAGGTACATTGGTGTCCGACTCGAAATAAGGTCTACGGTATCCGGAAATTATTCCGGATAAAGATTTGCCCACACATCGAAAGGTCACAGCTCGAAGTCCATGTGGATGAAGTTGATCTGGACAAGTGCCGTTGCGGCCATTGTGGCTGCGCAAGAGACTTGGTCCATTGCTGACGAGTTGCGTGAAACCGAGCGGCTCATTCATCTCCAGGAGCAGAAACTTGCACTGTTGCGTCAGATGCGGCTTGGAAATACCGAAAACAATGCCAAGCCACTACCAAATGTTCGAGACGTCTTGGCTCATCTCGACGAGAAAACCTGTCAAGAGTCATCGCTGTCAAGTCAACCTTTCAAGAAATACTTTGTCGAGAGATCTGCTGTGACAGTGAATACTCAAATTGTTGCCCAGCAGGCGCTCTATATACAACATCCTCTGCATCACTATCACTTGACAGCGTCGCTCATCTTTGTCGCGACTCAATCAGGTCAATTGTACTTTTATGAGCTGCCTACTGGTGCTTTGATATCTACGTTGGACTTGCTGTTATCATCTGATGTTGTTACTGCAGTGATCGATGTGGCCACTGGAGTTTTGACAGTTGCGTATCCATCATCTGTCGCTCAGTTCAACATGACATTTTGGGAAGACAGCCACCTTTGTATTGCACTTGGAACAAATGCTACTATCGCCACCGTGGCCGATGGTCAAAGCATAACCCAGCTTCAGACCGCAACTATCCAAGGCGATCCATTGGTTTTGTACGCTACAAACTTGTCCAACGTTCACGTTGTACACCCCAAGCATTCCGTCGATGTGCCACCAACATCTCTGGCTCATCCGATAAACGTTATGGCGACACATCGTCACCTCCTAGTTCTTTCCCAAGGTCCTGACGTGTGGCTCTTTCCAGTTGCAAGACTGGCAGAAAAAATTCACTACGTCTGTCAGGGTACACCTTCAGCTTCCATCATTTCGTTGTCATTTGATCCTAACGCTCCGACCATCATGTACGCTGGTACGTCGTCTGGCGGCGTGCTTGTATTTGATCTCTATGCCGACCGTACGCGGTCCTGTCGCCTAGTCCATGTTATTCCACCAACGTCAAGCGCGAAAGAGCTAGGGCTCCTTACTCTTCCAGGATATTTGCTCATCGCTTCGATTGGCGAGATTCGAGTGTTTAATACGACAGGCTCGCCCCGATTTCTATTTGGCCTCGAGTCAACCACACCTCCTCAGGCTTCTTCCATGCCAAAGCTAGTTCTCCTTCCAAAGTGGGGAAACGATGGAAGCGAAACACAGCACGACGTTATTTGCCTAGCTCATGGCAAGTCCATTTTGATGTTGGAAAGCCTGCTGCCAGCGCCGCTAATCCCATCGAGCCCCACGCTGGCGTCCACCATTACAGCCTTTATTGATGCTCTCTGGACACATCTTCCTCTTGCGATTGTCGCTGCGCTTGGACTTCTTGTCGTGTGGAAGTTTATGTGGCCTACAGCTCCAGTTGGTCAATCACCACCGTCTATTGACGAATATATGATGCGCCACAAGGAAGAAACCTTTCGAGAGGCACCTGGTCAAAGAAAGGCGTTTGATCGACCCAAACCAGACCTTGAAACACACATCTATTAAGCTTTTAATATGATGATAAGGCAATGGACAGCCTCGCTTAGGGGAAAGACTGCAGTTGCCTGCTCGGTTACATTGAAACGGCAATGAAGGCAGCAATAGTACGATGTAAACAAGGCTGCGGCGACTTTGGTGTTGCTGAATTGGACTATCTATGCGTCGACTGCGATACCAGGATGCGGTTGCATCAAGTAACAGCTTTACAGCCAGTGACATCAGTGAAAACGACAACACCACAGCGCCGTTCAGGACAGGAAGGTACCACAGACATGTACTACAGAGTGATATACACAAGGATAGAATGGAGAGCCTTCCTCAATCTCCAGCGTGAGGAGGACAAGTCGATCGTTGAGCAAGAAGTCCAAATGTTTCAAGAAAAGAGCGCAACAGAACGACAAGTGCAAGCAAAACTCAAGCATTACATGGTAGCATCAAACGACCAACAAGAAGTGGATAAGTCGACTTGGACAAGCATGAGTCCCAAATTTTAGATGTTTAACAGCAGCTGCTACTCTTGGAAGACTTTGACGCAGCGCCACTCAAGTCGATGGTCGTCGCAGGAACAAAGCTATGCGAAAAATATGACAACGAATCAGAATCCCAAGCCTACATGTCGTCGTCTTGGCCTTTCTGCAGCGCAATTTTGGCAATGGTTTGAAATGCATCTTCAACGCTTGTCGCTTCCTTGGCACTCGTTTCGAAGAACGAGATGGGCTTAATTTCATGTCATGCACGAAAGGTGGTATAAAAGGTACCTGGTTTGGGTTCTTCGTCTTGCACCATTGCTGGGCTTTTTGTGTTGGGACCTACAACTTGTGTTGGGTTTGCTGAGCTCATCTCCCAGTACCCTTCGATCAGCTTCTTGGTCAACTTTGTTACCAAGCACTATGAAGGGGAAAGACTCGGGGTCTCGTGGGCCAGCTTGGGCGAGGAATTCATCTCTCCAGCTGTCCAACTTGTCGAACGACGTAGGATTCGTGATATCGTAAACCAGGACACATGCATCAGCTCCTCGGTAGAAGGCAACACCCAGGCTTTGGAATCGCTCTTGTCCAGCCGTATCCCAAATTTGCATCGTGACCAATTTTTCATCGCTCGTAATCTCCTTCGTCAAGAAGTCAGCGCCGATAGTAGCTTTGTACTGGTTGGAGAACTTTTGGTTCACATATTGGTTCATCAGGGATGTCTTGCCGACACTACAATTAACGATAAGTCGCGCAGGCATGGCAAGGGCATACCCGCTGTCGCCGAGGATGATCACTTTGAGCAGTACTTTCTTGCGGTGCGCCATCTCGATGGGAAATCGAAGAATGATAAAGTTGGATACCTTCGAAAATGGCCTCAACGGTGACGTGCATACAAATTTGAAGTTTAAAATTCCTTGACATCACTGGAGAGAATAAAAATGTTCGTCAATTTCTATTGGATACAATTCTACATACAAATAATAAGTATAAATAGAATTGTTGTGATTGGTTAAAATATTATATATATTTTTTAGATTGGGTAATATTCAGCCAATAGATCAGATATCATTGTTTAAGTCGCGCGCTTTCGCCAACGCAACATGCGCGTTCGACTTCGCTTGGCCATTGACAACGAAGATATCGGCTTTGTAGATGGAGAATGCTATTCAGACGACAAGAAGATTTTGTTTCATATGAGGAACCGTGCTCTTGTTCTCCTGGAGCATCATGTCGTTCGGTTTGCACGTCCAGACACTTCACTTGTTTCTCGTGATCCATCACAATTGTACGTACATCTTCTGGTCAATATCATAATCAAAGTGTCTTAGTATGATTTTCACGGCGCTATCTCAAACAGTAAAACCGTGCTTTCGATGTACCAATGTCTCTCAAGGTAACGCATTTTCCCTCTCTTTGCAGATAGCCTTTCCAAAGTTACCTTGGCGACTCGAGACTCAATCTGCCCCACTCTTGCTGCGAAAACGACCACGAAACGAGTCGAATACATCAACTTTTTATGGGTCATCGCCGCTGTCAAAGATGAATAATGCCTTTGAGTCCGAGTTCCAATATCGTGTACAAAATTCGATTGACTGTCAAATCGAAGGAACAGCCAAGCCAAATAAAGTGTTTGCTCTGCAACAACCCGCAATCAACTTCTTGCGTGAAATACAAACACGCCGGTCAGCTCATGTACGTTTACATGTGCTGCTGTTGCTGATTCTCGCTGATAAAGAATATCAAACTTTTCTCATTCGAGACCAAAACAAGTCGCAAGTTTCTTGTCTCTGACATAGATCTGTTCTACGATATGTACATGCAAACCTCACCAACACAACGCCATGTATATGAGATCATTCAAGAAAACTGTCCATGTCGACTGTACTTTGATTTGGGTATATTACTATACATGTGGTTGCTTTCACCGTCGTCTTTTCCTAGAGTTCAAAACCAAGTGGAACCCAACTGTTGACGGAGATGCTCTAGTTAGCCATTTGAAGCATCTGGTCACGTTGCAGTTTTACGTACGAGTGTTACCACGAAACCTTCTCATGAATTGCATGATGCCTAGAGAAAATACGGAATCCAAATCTTCCCCACCGATTTTGTCGACCTAGTATCGACAGCAACCGACAAATTCAGCCGTCATTTAATTGTGATTCCGCCGAATGGCGAACTCTTCATCAACAACATTGAGGCCGGACAGGTTTTCTTAGACTGTCATGGTTTTGTCAATCGTACATGTATTAATAGTTCGTGAAAGAATTGATGGAAGATATTATGGAGCCAGACATGTTTGAGGTAACAGGAAAAGATCAAGCCTTGCAATGCTTTATAGACAAAGGTGTTTACACAAGGTATATCACAGCTCCGTTTGTATCTGAACAAGACTTTGTAGAAATCGTGCGTTTCGATGTTATCTCTCGTCCAAATTCAATTCAGACCGCATATTGCAACGTCATCCCAACAGCGCTACTATCGCAGGATCAGAAAAGGAATTTTTCATGAAAACGATGATTTGTCCGCGTGTGAACGAAAACTCCCACCCTTTGCTCCTGCGTTGTCCCGTTTCAGAAACCAACTCTGTTCTACGACGAGCAACTTCCACGGTATCTACATCTTTATCTACGGGCTATTCGTCGTCGCCCTTCGACGCTATTGATGAATTTGTACTGTCATTGGCAACCCAAGACGGTGTCCAAGGATGTATTCGCACCTGGCAGCTTGCTCACGATGAAACGAACCAACCTCAATTTCTAACTTATCACATGGTACACAACCGATACTGTCGCAATGTCGGCCGTGCCCACAAGAGCAATAACATCATGTACATCGTTGACTTTTGCAAACGAATTGTTTATCAAAAGTGCCACGACCCAGATTGCTCAGACTACAAGTCCCCACCGATCCAGCTGCCTTCCAGTTGCATTTCACAAATAGATGAGGCCAGACAAAATGCTAATGAAGAGCACATTCATGGATGAAGTTTGCGATTTACGAAGAAAGACTCTAGCTGCGAATTGTCTCGTGGAATGAGTTGCCCAACTCGATAATATTCGTCGTGTCAAGCACAGTGCCATGTACAGACGAAATCGCACTCAAGACTGCAGCCTTAGCCAGAGCATTAACGGGGCAGGCTGCCATAAGCTCACCGCCGACAATTGGAAGCTTGGATATCACCGCCGAAGCTGGTCCAAGCTACACATATCAGAAGAACGATCCTTCATGATATTTACCTGACGTGCAGCGAAAGACATTGGAGCTCCAAGGAATTGCAGTGGCAAGAAGTAGTCGCTACCACTGATTGGAACACGACGAATGCCATAGACAAAACCCGGTCGCAAGGAAACTCCCGTTGTTGGAAAACTAAAATGATGTTACGTCCGATCGTAATACTGGTAGTCGTACTGTGCAGCGACAGCAGCTTCGGCGCGAGCTTTCCCATTGAAGTAGCCATATAAAGGTGCCCACGTGGGAATATTTGCTCCCACACGTGACTCGGAAATGAAGACAAAGCGTTCAGTGCCTAAGGAGGAATGTAGGACCGTCGCATGAAAAATATTGGGAGCTTACCAGCTTCTTTAGCAGCGCGAACAGCTTCAATGTTGGCATCACCGCAGATCTTTTCCATAAACTCGTTCGAGCCAAATGCACCAACCGTTGAGATTACACCAGTTGTCCCTGTGTCCACAAACATGAGAGTTTACCCTCAGGAGGCAAAGTACCTTTAGCAGCATTTTGAATATCTTCCTTCTTGAAGACATCTCCAGCAATCCACTCGACCTAGCAAAATCAGGACATGAAGATAGAGTCGAGTGGTTCGTACTTGATCCAACCATGGTGTATTCGTCCAGTTTGGTCGTCCAGAACGGTTCAAACTACGCACTTTGATACCTTTCTGGACAGCTCGCTGCAAGACATTGCTTCCAACATATCCAGATCCACCCACGACAAGGAGAACATGCTTACTGATGTCATGAACAGCTTGCTTCGACATGCCACGACGATATCCGACCCACACAAGAATGCCAAGAATGCCACTGGCGATCTTTCCACTCAGAACGATGGTCACCTATGCAAACCCCTAAACCCTACACCCCTCGTTATCTTAACCACGGTTGCCAAACCCCTTCACCCCACTACTTGATGTGTTATGAATTTGATGCAATGAAAGTGGGCATGATTTCCATGGCCACCA
Source organism: Aphanomyces cochlioides (assembly GCA_019828595.1). Lineage (NCBI taxonomy): Eukaryota > Oomycota > Saprolegniomycetes > Saprolegniales > Verrucalvaceae > Aphanomyces > Aphanomyces cochlioides. Next base: position 3,872,204 of record JAHQRK010000002.1, on the reverse strand, counting down.
CCAAAGCTCGATAAAATTACAGGGAGTAACGTCAATGAGGAAAGCTCAGCGCGCCTTCAAAGCGACAGCGATCCTATCGGTTAGCGAGCTGCAAAAGTTGTCATTACTGTACTCTTGCAGAAAGTGCGCTGCTGGAAAGACATTGCCTTTTGGATCGCAGGATGAACCAGATGGCGGAGTGGGTGCAAGTCGGCAATCTTGCTGTGCTTTCGAGAGTTAAGAAGACACACTATGTGATTGTGCAAGCTCCGACGCGATAGTATCATTGTCGTCCTGACGCTTGCTGGACCCAATCCTTTTGATGGAGATTGGCATCGTGGTCAGATCATTTTCTCCAAATCGTGTCTTTGTGATGAGCTGGTTGAAGGCGGGGCATACCACACTGTTAGGTAATTTCATTGGTTCAAATTAAGATGGAGGGTAGGGTTCAACATGAAAGTCCCTTGTGGGGATGCTCACTTTTGCCCAAGAAATGTGGCGCTCGAGTGTATCTGCAGCAGCGCGTCGCGTGGTTTCCAAGACCCATGGAACGTTCCAAGTCGCAGCAGTGACCTCCATGGAGAGCCAGCTCCGTGAAATGAGCACTGGACCACGTGAACCGAAGCCTCTTCCAGAGAAATGGGTCACGATGGCGACCAAAGAGCTCAAAGGAAAAGATCCTGCGGAAACGTTGACGTGGAAAACACCCGAAGGCATCAACATTAAACCTCTCTACACAAAGGATGACATGGAGGTACCATCTTTCTTTTGGATACGCCTGACAGGTCTGAACGGTAGGATTTGGACCCTGCCCAACTCCCAGGTGTGTTCCCATATACCCGTGGTCCCTATGCCTCCATGTACACGGCCAAGCCCTGGACGATTCGTCAGGTAGACGACTGAATACACTGCATGTTTGGCTCACACTCCATCAGTACGCCGGTTTCAGTACTGCCGAGGAATCTAACGCCTTCTACCGAAAGAATCTTGCCGCTGGGCAACAGGGTTTGAGTGTTGCCTTCGACTTGGCCACCCATCGTGGATATGATTCGGACCATCCTCGTGTGGCTGGTGATGTCGGTATGGCTGGTGTCGCCATTGACTCCGTCGAAGACATGAAGGTAGAAAGGTTCCTCAGCATCCAACATCACACAATCTGTTAGATTTTGTTCGATGGCATTCCCCTGGACAAAATGTCCGTGTCCATGACGATGAATGGTGCTATCTTGCCCATTCTTGCCATGTACATCGTAGCTGCTGAAGAATCTGGCGTCGACCAAAAGGTCTTGACTGGTACTGTCCAGAACGATATTTTGAAGGAATTCATGGTCCGTAACACGTTCATCTTCCCTCCACAACCATCCATGCGCATTATTCAAGTACTTTCCTCTCGGTCTTTCCGAGTTAATTACTTTGTCATTTAGGATATCTTTGGCTACACGTCCGAGTACATGCCGAAATTCAACTCGATTTCGATTTCGGGATACCACATGCAAGAAGCAGGCGCCGACGCCAAATTGGAATTGGCATTTACGATTGCCGATGGTATTGAATATGCCCATGCTGCCATTGCCGCTGGACTTGATATTGATATGGTCGCTCCTCGTCTTTCTTTCTTTTTCGCCATTGGTATGAATTTCTACATGGAGGTACGATTACAATCTAATTCGCATGATGATAATGGCGACTTAGGTGGCAAAATTGCGTGCTGCACGCAAATTGTGGGCGATCCTTATCAAGGAAAAGTTTAACCCAAAGAACCCAAAGAGTTTGCTCTTGCGTACGCATTGTCAGGTAATTTCCATTTGGATAAGCGTCATCATGGCTAACCATTGACGATAGACGTCGGGTTACTCCTTGACGGAACAAGATCCATACAACAACATTATTCGTACCACCGTGGAAGCCATGGCATCTGTCATGGGCGGCACACAAAGTTTGCACACGAACGCGTTGGATGAAGCTTTGGGTTTGCCAACGGAATTTTCTGCTCGTATGGCTCGTAACACTCAGTTGATTCTGCAAGAAGAAACTGGTATTCCCAAAGTAATACCTTTCGTCGTTTTCCTGATATCTCACATGATGATTTATCTAGGTGGCTGATCCTTGGGGCGGATCCTATCTGATGGAAAACTTGACGGAAGAATTGGTAAATTCTGCCATGGAAATCATCAAAGAAGTAGGATATGACGTGGAGAAGAAAACACTAAATCTGGGCTAGGTCGAAGCTCTTGGTGGTATGGCCAAGGCCATTGAATCCGGCATGGCCAAGCTCCGCATTGAAGAAAGTGCCACCAAGAAGCAAGCTCGTATCGACTCGCGTGAAGATGTCATTGTCGGTGTGAACAAGTACCGATTGCAAAACGAAGATCGTGTCGATGTCTTGACAATTGATAACACCAAAGTCCGTGAAGGCCAAATCAAACGAATCAACGTACGTCTGGCGATGTATGATCCTGCTTTGACTTCTCATGCAGGAAGCAAAAGCAAAGCGTGACGAAGCAAAGGCCCAAGAATGCTTGGAGCGTCTGCGGTACTCGGCTCGCTTGACCGAATCGACGGGCCCTGGCAAACACGAATACAATCTGCTTAAGCTTGCAGTGGCTGCTTCTCGCGAACGCTGTACTGTTGGTGAAATTTCAGATGCATTGGAATCTATTTGGGGTCGCCATGTCCCTAAGGTACACTTCGAGCAAGGTAATGAAGTGCTGATGACTGGAATAGAGTTCTGTCGTGTCTGGTGCGTACCGTGATACCTTTTTGGGAACCCAAGCCGAGGGAGAATACAATTCTGTGCTCGCTGAAGTCGATGAATTTGCTGAAAAGCAAGGTCGTCGTCCCCGTCTTCTGGTCGCCAAGATGGGTCAAGATGGCCATGATCGCGGTGCCAAAGTGATTGCATCGGGCTTTTCCGATTTGGGTTTCGATGTCGATGTTGGCCCTCTCTTTTCGGTGCGCTTTTCTTTTAAATAGACCCTTGACCTAATTCCAAATTCGTGTAGACACCTGAGGAAGTGGCCCGCCAAGCTGTTGATTCGGATGTGCATTGCGTCGGCGTGAGCTCTCAGGTACATGAGGACTACACGGTTTGATTTGCTAAATTCCACGATAAGGCCGCTGGACACAAGACTTTGGTGCCTGCATTGATCAAAGCGTTGAAAGATCAAGGGGCAGAACACATTTTAGTTATTTGCGGTGGTGTGATTCCTCCAAAGGTATTCATCTATTCGTATTGCAGATTTATCTATGACATCGATTAGGACTATGACTTCTTGTATGAAGCTGGTGTTGGTGCGATCTTTGGTCCAGGTACTCGATTGCCCACGGCGGCGTCGGATACACTAAAAGCGATCTACAAGAAGATCAAACAAAACGAAGAACACAATAACGCGTAGAAGATTTTTCAATTACGTGTAAAGAATATGGTTTGTCTACACTGCTTCCGACAATTGTTAAAGTCTTGCACACTCACAAGGTGGCACAAATTGCATACTGTAGGAACACAATCACCTCGTCTCGAAATTTCAAACTCAAAATTCGTCGACGTCCAAAATAGATTTTGTAGCGTTAGGTGAACTTGACCTTGTTGTCTAGGATAGATTAGAGACGGCGCTTGCATCTTGAGCTATTCTAGGACCTCGTTCAGCAACGTTCGGCGAAACTGAATGGCTCACAGCATAAATTTAGCAGCGCTGGATGAAATTAAAGAGAATTCAAGTCGTGCCGCCATGATTCGACCTGGAGGTGACGAACCCACGACCGATAGAAGCCTTGCTCCCATGACTCAACCACCACAAAGGAAATCCCGGATCAAGAAGTGGAAGCTGCTCGGGTTTGTGCTCATTATCGTCGGCGTTGTGCTATGCCTACGATTTCTCAAGGTCGGTAAGGCGCTGGAATCTGTGTCGGCATGGATTGAGGTATGAAACCAACGTCGTATTCTTCTGACATGGCTTTAGCATCACAATGCGCTTGGCGTTTTGATCATTCTAGCTTGTTTTGTTATTGCAACCATCTTTGGGCTTCCGTCAACAATATTTGAAGCGCTCGCTGGATTTTTTTTTGGCTGGCTCGGTTCTTGCATTATCTCGTCCTTTGGCAAATGCATGGGCAGCGTCGTCGCGTTTCTCATCGGAAGACACTTTTTAGCCGACATGGTCGAGGTTTGGATGCAGAAATATCCCGTCGTCCAAGCTCTGGCGCTTGTGTTTGCATCGAAATCCAGTTGGCAATTGTTGTTTTGCGTCCAATTATCCTATATTCCCCTCACGCTTAAATGCTACATGCTGAGCATGCTGCCTGTGACGCTCTTTCGATTCTTGGTCACGAATTTCTTATGCGGCATCCCATACTCGGTCTTTTGGGGATACGTCGGCAGTGAGTCAAAAGATGCCGCGAAGCTCTTTTCAGGGGAAGGCGAAACAAGTAAAGTCAAAGTCGCCATCATGGCCTGCAGCATTGGATTTGGACTATTAGGTTTGGCTGCTGTGGGGTATTACACCAAGAAAAAACTGGCCGAGATTCAACGAACAAGTGCCACAGACGCAACAGCTCAAACCGTGGAAGGAACAAAAGTAAAAACTCCGAAAGCCGCTAGTGTAAAGTAATGAGCCCGCTTGCTCCATTACGTGACAAGACTCCTCAACGCTTGGTTTCCTCCATGTTTCGACCAGCGCTTCGTGGTGGCTCTGTATTCCTTGAGATCAATGAAGTACACAATGAAGGCGAAACTCCCGACGAGTGCCTCAAAAATGTGAAATTCTCTGCTTTCCCCACGATTTTGACAATGCAAACATAACAAGAGCACCTCCATGAGGTCATGATTCCTCCTCTTGGTGACATGAAGCGCGCTATCAACAATAAATAACAAATCCAAACAAGCTGGAATTCATTGATCAACACAAGATGCCTTCGCTGCCGTCCAAACAGACGACGGATTACATGCGCATTGAGTGGCGAGCAAATTCATGGAAGGCGGCAAAACGAACTCGTGCTCAAGCTGCCCATGGCCAAATCAATCAGTTGACGACAACAATTTATAGCAGCTCTTCTTGAGCTGTACATCGATTCCAAATTTCATCAAGATTTAATTCCACGCTGCTTTCAACCAGGGACGTTCTTGTGTGCCATTATTTCTTTTTGTCGTGGCATTCCCTCTGGAGGGCGAGCGAGGGGGGGCAAATCCATCGGGGGGATTTTATCTTTGACAAATTTCATCCTCAGCGCCATGGAATTAATTCCAAGCAAAGTTCAAGACTTTAAAGCCCACAGACAATGGAAAAGATGCAGAAAAAATCTTCTAGAGCACCGCTGTCGACGTGGCTTTGTCTGCGCGTGATCGTAAGCATACCGTAGTGGGCATCCAGCTTCGCGACAAGATTTCCATGTTGTGGGATTCCAAATCGAGTGTCAAAAATAGGCCGATTTTGGCTCGGCGAATCACAAATAAGATTACAAACAAAAGAATACGTCTATTTTCATACAAATTTCAAGATAAAATAAAATATTGGATTAAAATATCTACAATCGATCATTCCAACCGAAACACAAACTGAATACAATTTCCATCTTAGATGTCGTCTCGCGTCGAGACGCCGACCGACCTGGATGCGGCCATGGAGCGCCTCCATGCGCTAAAACTAAGCAGCGAAATGGCTCTTAGTCGCAACAGAAGCGGGATCGATGACCATTCCAGACGTCTCCGCGAGCAGTACGAAACGATGGTGTTGGATCAGACGCGCCAAGCGCACCGCGTAATTCAAGAGAATGCGCAACTTCGATCGATGCTCGCGACGCTCGAAGCGCAAAATCAAACGCTGCGACACACAGTCCATGCACTGGAGAGCTACCGAGACAAAGTAGATGAACAGAGCGTTGAGATGGAAGCGCTCCGAGAAGAGATCAAGACGCTCAAACAGACCAACTTTTCGCTCCAGTTTTATCTCCAACAAGCCGACCAAACGCGAAACTTTAGCTATACTCCACGTCCCCCCGATGTATTTTAACTCGATTTATACACTATCTTGATTTGTCTTTTCAGCGGGGCCAAGCAGCGATGCGAAGAGTCTACAGGGCGACGATCAAAGCGACAGAGCACATATGCATTGAACGAACCGCTTCTGAACGTTCATTTGAGCGGAGAAGACAGTCGCGGCGGCGTGGAATTCGTCCAGAAAGGCATTCACCTCGAGTCGTTTTGCATCATTATGGCTCTTCAAACAAAAATACCTCGTGCTCCACTTCCAGCACCTATTCAATGAACTAAAGTTGGGGATACGAAGAGGGGGATAAACCTTCTCTTCGAGCTCCAATAAGCTCTGTACTGGTAGGTCCACCTGTTGCGTCGGGAATCGTTCGCTAGCATCTTTGTCACGACGTCTGTCCTGATGATATCGACCTCATACACTTTGCGAGCATCGCGTTTGTTCATCGTGGTTGCTCTCGGCGTCGGCATCCAAACATTCGAGCATGTATGCGTGCGTGTGAGCGACTGCGGCCTAGTCGTACACACAGTATATGCATTTCATGCTTCCAATGTACACAAATGCATTCACAGCCGACGGTTTGTCCAGCGGCATTTCCCGCGGATATCGCCGATTTGGATTCGCCATGTTTGATGTGCCCTTTCTCGGTCCAAAAACAATTCAAAATGTGAAATCTAAAATATCAAAAAATGATTTTTTATACAAGAAAAACAAGAATTTCACGAGTATATACGTATATTCTCTGCACGCTAAAGATGGCCTCTTAATTTGAAGTTATCAAAGGAGTGTGCGAGACTCTTCAGACAGCAGACCCTGCTGTGGAGCGGGCGGCCGTTGGATGTCTGATATCTACCGTTGAGATCAGAGCCTGACGCAACCTTTGGGCAAGAGCCCGTTGGCCTGTCATTTTGGAGTGACCATGGCCAAGACACGCCCCTTCAGCGTCATTGATTCGGTTTCATTTGACTGTCGCGCCGTTGAGAAAGGCAATCATAGAGCCTCACGTACAGACTATCAAGCTTGCTAGCACAGGACCCATTGGCTGAGGGTATAAAATGGCATAACTACGTACTATTGCACTAATCTTCATAATCAATACATAACGAGCTCACATGCTTGTGGCGAATTACGAAGCACAAGATTGCGGCCTTCTTGCACTTTCAAGTGTGAAGTCCAAGGCGTCAAGTCGCCCTACCTATGGAATCATTGTACATGCCTATTGTATCATTTTATGAATTGATACATTTATTGAGTATCATATTTGGAATCTGACATTAAATTGACACTTTTTGAAAATTTTGTACTTTCTTGAGCATAAAACAGTTGGAGATTCACGATGTTGAGTCCATGCATACTGCCGATGCGACTGCTTCAACGTCCTGCCGCCTTTACGATGCTTCGTGCGGCGTCTCAAGGTGTACCTGGTCTGCACATCGCTCTCCAGCCGATTGGCGTCCGCACGTTCTCGAAGAAAGTTCCCACGACGCCATCCAATCGTCCGAAATTGATTGGCAATAATGACCACATCACGCCTCGTAATCCCGACGAGGTTCCCAGCGATGTCCTGTACGAATACAAGCGAAACGTAAGAGTGCTGTCTCGCCTTATCGTGTTTGACCTGTCCATAGAGCTACTTCACGATGCTGTCCGCTGGTTCGCTGCTCCAGATTGCGTTTTGGTCGTGGCTCAAAGGCACAGAAGCGTCCCTTCCAGGTACACCACACGCTGTTCATGGTGCATGATTGCGTTTGCCGATCTAGTTGTCGTCCCACCGCCGTCGGCCGCCTCAGCAGCCTTGGACCCAAGCTTTCTCTCGATTGTGACCAACGAAGCCTGGTCGTCTGTCGGTTTGGGCTCCAGCGTCATAATGGCTCTCGTTGTCGTTTTCTTTTCCCAGGTACCGACCTCATGTATGATGAAATCTTACGAACTCATCGCGTAGCGGTCGATTGCGCGCATTTCGGTCATTTCTGGTGGTGGCAAACTCCGTCTGACCACCCATAAATTCCTCGGCGTACGTTCACTCTCGGTCGTTCGAGCTGTAGGGTTGCATCTAGGGTTTGTCTACGCCTCTGGACCATCCTGTTGCTCAATTGCGCGCCACAGCTGTCACGGACAAGTACATTTCGGTCAAAGTAGGCGACGAGCCTGGCTATTACCTCATCGACGTCAATGGCGAGTTTTTCAACCGCGCTAGGCTCGACCAATTGCTCAAAATCAACCAAAACCGACCGTCGCCGCCCTCTTCGACTCCATCCTCACCTCCGAAAGAACCATTTCGTGCGCCCATTCGATCGGATTTGCCACGAACCAACTTGAAAAAGTAAGAAATCCAACGAGAGTTTCAATTGTCGAGAGCTGCGGCGAGCCATACTTTTCGACCGCATTCCACTAACTGCATGGACGACACGCCTACATTTTTCAGCAGTTGGAGCATGCCACTCACGTCGTGTTGGGCCAAGAGATCTGCTCGTCGTTCGAGGAGAATAGCCACACAGAGCGCTTCCACGAAGCGGAAATCGTCGGGCGATAGCGCAAATATAGCGTCCCATAGCGCCCACACTTGAAACATTTGAAATTCTCGCGCGAGGAGCAAGCGCAGCCATCGGAGGAGATAGACTTCCGGCGGAATATACAATGTGTCCAAGTGCTGCATCAGTTGGACGTCCCATTGACGCAGCCAGTGATTGTGAATGCGTTCCAACTGAGCATGGAGCGCTGTTTCTTTGCAGGATGGCGACGTTGACGGTTTGGTTGGGCTTGTCGATGGATGCGGACAATAGATCGTCGCCATGCGCCGCATCACTTGCTCAAACAGCGCATACGCATCATGCTCAACGAATGCACCGTCCGTTAACGTTGCCAAGAGTTGGCCGATGGCGTCGCGACATGCTCTACATGGTAAATTTCCATTCAGTCTGTGATTCCATTGAAACTTACAGCGTGCATTTGGCATTTTGACCTTGAAAGGGCAGCATGTCAAGGAAGACCGCTGTGTCAACGATGATCAAATGCTTGTGGCTGTCGAGGTGGATCATATCGACTTGGACGTACGCGTCGTCCTCATCGCCTTCCATTGCATTGAAATCTACGTCAAATGTCGATTAGAATGGGAGTTTTCAACAGACAACAAACCACTCAAGCTGCTAATTGTGCTGTCGACACTGTACCCACTACTGTTGGAGATGCTCGCGCCTCTGAGTTGACCACATTCAGACCCGTGGATGGACTTGAATGCATTCCACTGCTCGACATGCAGTAAGTAGACAATAATGGCCAAGAGCTCCCCCATGCCCTAGGGAAACATGAGCTTGACAGTGCAGCAGAGGTTTCATTTACTTGGTTGTACGAGACGTTGGGATGCTCGCTGGCGTAGATGTAAAGCAAACGAACGAGCATGTGCTGCACGGGAAGTTGCTGAAAGAAAGGCATGACGCTGCGTGTCCGTCGAATGTCTTTCACAATTGAGCTAGCCATGCAAGCGGACGGATTGTGTGCGGATTCCTATCGCACAGAACATAAACTTGATGGAAAGCCCTTTACTTACATCAAAGAGCGTGTCTAGATCAAGGGGATAAGCAGCACAAAGCTCATCGTACCGCCGACGATTGCATTGTGTCACGGCGCTCCATTCACCAAAGGAAAGAGTTGGCGGAAGACATCCGAGCCAAACACGCCAGGTAATACTGCGCAAGCTAGACCAGGAAAAAGCACCGCGCGACGCTTGTGTGCGAATATCCATCGCCTCGGAACGGATGTAAATGTCGATAAATTCATCGATCCGCGTGGCGCCGTCTCGTGATTGAATTTCCTTGACATTGGAAGCTGTCACATGGCTGGAAAGTCGTCGACGGCGCAATAATGACGAATCGTCGTTTAAAGTCGTCGTTGTGGACGTAGTCGAGGTTACTGCCGATTCTAGTGTAGAACAGATCATATCGACCCATTCCTCTGCTTCACGTTGGGTATCCGCGCAGAGATACCACGTATGTTCGGCCGTGATGACACAAAATATTTCTTCCATCAAATCCACAGTGGCGCTACAAAGTCGAATCGCCCCGGCTGGAGTTTTGTCTACGAGATACAAGCATCACGCCACTAAATGAATCTTCATCGTAGTGTAGCTTACCTGTAGCGTGTTTGTAATAGTAGAGTGCCAAGTTGTCAATGTTGTCGCCAACAAGTGCAACGACGTATGATTCCCATTGGCGCTGAACGCCATGGATTTCAAGTAAAAGCCGACCAGCTTTCAACCGAGGAAGCCTTGTTAGTATGTAATTCGTCGGAGAGGCTCCACGTAGCTCTGAGGAAGCCTCACTTGGCGGCAATGCTGTTTTCGTGAAGCGCGTCCACCACGCCGAGTCCATTCGAATGTTAAGTTATTGCAAGGATCTCTCGAAAGTTGAAATAAGCCAATCAGAGCCCAGATATGCACAATCAACCAATCATAATTCATTATTATCGGATAGTGAATTATATTTGGCTGACTTTAAAATCTTTATGACCAATAAATGGTAATACTCTCGTCAACTCGTGGATTAAAATCCTAACATTTGATTGGTTGATGATAGTTTTATACATGATCTTATGGCACTTTCCAGAAGTGACGATATGCGCACTGGATATGCCAAAGTGGATTCTCAGTCAACGCGACAATACAAGCTAAAAAAGTTTACCCATGCAGTGTGACTTAGCTGTCCAAGGGCGAATTATTCTACGACCTCAACTTTGACGGCCGGTATAAATCCGAGGAGCTGCTAAAATGTATTGCGATTAGCCAAAGTGGATAATACTGCATGACAGCAAAGATGGAGCAGGCTTGCTTCACAAGTTAGGTAGCTCTCCAATATGCAATTTCCATCAATATGAAGAATCGTAATCAAGTTTGAAAAATGCCTTCATAATATACGATAGACCATATCGTCAACGTACACTACAGGATATTTCAGACGCGACTATAAAACCGTCGTTCGACCGCAATTCATAAAAAAGTCAACCATGACAGCATTCGACACTGAAATTGCCAGGTGAATGGCGAATTAGCCATATTGGAGATGCGTTCGCACTGGATAAGTATTGGTTTGTGTCGATATTCTCCCCAGATGTCTCATCCGAGTTGTCGCCAGCACCTGAATGTACAATAAAGCAGTTAACCCGCGAAACAGTTATTATGATGACCAATCAGATTGAAGAATCTTGAATACTAGCTTCTGATTGGCTATTTTGCGATCTTTTGCGAATGGTCACGTTCTCGCTCAGCGAGGAGCTGGACAAGTTCCGCGGCGCTGAAAATGAAGACGATTTCGTGCGCGCATTGTCGCTTATCAGCGTTCTTTTACTGTCATCACGTGATAGGAGAGACTTCTCGACTCGAGATGGGGCAACAACGATCGGGGATCACTTGTTGCGACTGTGCCTTGAGCAAAGCACTGTTGTCGACAAATGGAGCACTTCACGAGCGTTTGGCTTTTCATTGTCAAAGGGAGCCATGGATGAGGTTGTTCGCTACCTCATCATATCAATCACTCATGCGGCGCTGGATATTAATATGGCGCAGCAGCTATGCTCGATGAACTTGGCTCAAGTCTTGTTTGATGAATTTATCAAAAGTCAACCGCAGCAGGACAACGATGTGGCAAAACAGCCTACCCGAATGGAAGGATGCTCTCTTCGAGTTATAGCGCTCGAAGCTCTGCGCAACTTGATGTATCCTGTGCACTCTCTACTCTGCTTCATGCTCTTACTTTCCTTGTAGGAAAGAGAACAGCCCCAACTCTCAAATGAATCTTTGGACTCCTTGTGGCAAATATTACTCGGACCTCATGCTGACGAAGATGAAATTGAAAGACAATTGAGCTGCGATATCCTGACTAACTTGGCCTTTCACAATCCACGTGCTTCTCTTTCGACCAAGGAGAGGCTCTCGCTCTTGCTTTCAATCCTTCTCCATGAAGATGCCCATGGCAATCCTCTCTCCAGCGCACAACCGACGGAATTATTACAAGCAGCGTTAGTAGATCTCGCGTGCAACTTGTCCCGCGACACCGAATACTCGATCTTATTCATCTGTGCACTCGAAGAACACAAACCAAGATCAAGGCTATCAACATCTAGTATTGCATTCCTCACGCTCTGGGCCGAATCAACGACAGACAATGGGTTGAGAGCGAGCCTTGAAGCTTGGACTCGCAATCTAGCGTGGTCAGACGTGAGTACGAAAGTGTGCGTTCAAAAGCTATCGGCGTCGTCCTTCGTCGAGCGTTTTATTTTTCACGAGGACCAGACTTTGTGAACATTTCCACGTGTTGCAAGCAACTCTGATCTTCTCCAACGTCGTCGAGTACTCAATTAAAGTCAAATTCCTCTTCTTCCATGTAGGTTTCCATGCCAGTTTGCTTGCTTTCCATGGTAGCTGACCACTCCTGTGGTTTGGATCTCCGCAAATACAGTGATTTCAAAAGGCGTCCCCAGCGGACAGACTCCTGAACTGGTTCTACTTGCAAGTAATCTTGTGCTCCAGCGACCAGGCTCTTCTTGCGCTTACATTTCTTCTCCGACAGAGAGATGGATTGCTGTGTGATGGTAGCTACGAACATTCCAAGTTGATCTCTCGCAATGTTTCGTCAACTTGAATGCTAGAAACTGTCCAGTACAACAATTCGATGTTCTTGTCTTGCCTTGGCAAGGCCCAACGTGAAGTGCCTTTGATACGTAATCTCATCCTTGATCTCGTACTCGTGGTTGCTGTTAACCTGGTCGTCTTTCTCTGACGTCATGGTGATAATGCCAGGAGTTCACACTTTTCAAATGTCTCCAAAATATCACACCACGTAATCATAACATGGGTTTTAGGCAATTTGGTGAAATATTTTAGGCTTTTTATATTGGGTGAGACATTTAAAAGGGTGAAAAATTGTGGTCTTGATATGCATATCACTGTCCCATCCAGCCAGAGTCGAAGCCAAGATCGATCGACCGACGGATGTAATTTGGACGTCGTTGAATGATGATATGCATAGCAGAAGATGCCGTACTTATACTCCGTGAGTGATTTTCTCGCTTGGTGTTCTGGCGTGGAAGGCAGTCTGATTCGACACGCATGCCATTTGGATACTGAGCAACGCGCACCATCCATACACACTGTACGTTGACCAGTGGCGCAACGTCATGGACGAGGACGACAGGCTCTCGCTGACGCTTTCTTCGTTCTCGTCGCAACCGGCGGTGGTGTATTCGCTCCGACTATGGATGGATGCGCGAGAAGAAGCGTACTTTGCATCAACGCCTGTCTTTGAGCAAGAGCCCCCCATTGTGATCCGGCAGGCACGTCGATCCAATTCAGTCACATACGCTTTTGTCCTTCTTGCAGTGGCGGGAGTCACTGCAGCAACTCTTGTGGCTCTTGCAACGTTTAAGCAGTCCAATAAGCCCACCACAAATCCCGTACATCATCCCCCTACGATTTTCTCTGAGCAAAAATTGGATTCGGTCACATTTCCACCATCAACCACAGTCCGTGTGCTCCCAACACAGTCGTATACTCCAACTGAAAACTTTGGAGAGATTCGATTTCCAGCGCAAGATGTCGAGCCACCATCAAAATCTCCACATTCCATAGAAGACCGTCCGAGCGAAACACCGCCCTCTTCTCCATCTGCCTTCACACCCGATAGCACCAACGCCATTGACAGCAAGGCCAATTTACATTCAGGTATCTCGATCCGAGCGCTGCCTGTCTCGCACAAGGAACTCGTGCGCGACGTCAACTTTTTTAGAACGGCGGTCGGGCTGGACAATGTTACGTGGGACAACAATGAGGCAACTCGAATGGCATCCTGGGGCGAGACCTGTTTGGAAGTAAATGAGCCGCAAGTCATTCGGGTCATGGTGACATCCCTGACGCCGCTCTTGCGATGGTTCATGGATGGCCACAAGCTGTGGAACTACACGAGTCAGACGTGCAATGCATCCCGTCCGAATAATGCGTGCTACAACTTTGAGCAGTTGATGGGAAGGCACGTGAAACGAATTGGCTGTAGCTGGTCTCTGTGCCCCGACGGCTGCTACCTCTGTTGCTCGTTTATACCACGGCTTACCAATACTCCTGCAGTTGTCATTCAACCGCCAAGCAATTGGACGCAACTCGTCCTGGCGTACCTCCAGCTCACACATGATGAAGCCACAAGATTTGTGTAACTGAATCAATTATGATTGGATAAAATGTTTATTTTTTACCAATCCAGTCCAGCTTATCGAAAATGTGACCTTTGCCATGCACAATTTATTTATTGCGCCTTCGCGCGTTTCCGAGAAAGGACAGCATGGGGGCGGAGGAGATGCTTGAAGAAGATGCGCGTGAAGACTGGATTCGCCGTGGGTTTGCGATGAAAGACTTTAGTATGAAGAAAATGACAGGTGTGTGAAACTGAAAGGAGTATTTACTTCAATGGCGTGACAGATATATGGGATCAAGAGGAGCAAGACGAACTCAGCCGCGAGAAAAAAGTCAAGTTGATCCAGCTCAAACATAAACCATTGACAGAAGATATCAAGCATGTGATGTCGAAGGTGCATGCTGAAGTCGTCAAAACAACTGCAGGCTTGAAAGAATCGATTCGGGAGTTTGAACCGACCATTCTACGAAACAGGCGCTGGTTAAGAGAGCATATTGCATTAGTCCATCAAATGGACGAAGAATCGACGAAGTACAAAACCTTGAAGCTACAAAGTCATGCTCGTTTTATCAAGACGTCGAAGGTGGAAAAGATTAAAAACGACGAACGCCACCAACGTATTGAACACAAAGCACCATTGCTTCGTCGACTTCGCCAAATGAAGGACGAAGCTGACCAGTCTGATCGAGCCAAAGCTGAGCAAGAGCTAGAGGTTCAGCAACATTGCACTGTTTCGTGACCTAATACCTTGGACAACAGGCTAAATGGAAAATGTGGCGAGATCAGGAGCTCGAAGTCAAGAAACAGCAGGATCTAATAGCGCAAGAGGAGAGTGGCCAACGGATTGCATACAAAAGGCGTATGAATATGAAATATTGGAAAGCAAAACTTAAGTTGGACCGAGAAGACGCAGAGCAATTCCCCAATAGATTGGAGCAAACACGACGAGTCGAAATTTTGGTAGACACCATGGTATCGAGTGTATATGACATATCTTGACTAGCGAGATGTCCAAGACGTCGTGAAAGAAATAAACATGGTGGACCTTGCAGAAGCTGAAAACAATACATACGGTAGTCATCGACTCCCAACCAAGTCTGGGCTTGGTGTCTTTGGGATACCTGTCGAACCTGGTGAATTTTACTCCCTGGAAGATGGAGGATTCAAGCCCGAACTGGGTATGCAAACATCATTAAATCTATGGCTTATACCCACCTAGACAATCATACAATAGCATTTCCTACATCAGGACCATTTGACATGGAAAATGAGCTAAAACGAGTGAATCTGATAGATGCACAGTCTAAAGTGACATTCGCCAAAGAAACATTAGAACGTCTTTGTGTTCAGAAGACAAACGCTATGGATGGCAAGAAAACAATTACCGAAAAGAAAGTTATTGTGATACGAAATTTGAACCAAGCCAAAGACGACCATCGTGAACGTCTGAGAGTACTAGCCGGTCCGCCGCGCCGAGAGCCAGGGGAGACAGACCGATTATATATCCATTCACTCTTGAAGCTTCAATCAGACTTGAGCAGTGAGCTGAAAGAGCTCAGTATTCGAGAGCGCCTCTTAGATGAAAAGTTGGCAGCATGGGCGAGAGAAGAAACCACTTGGAGAGACCGACTGGATGCAGATCAGGAACGACTTCGAATGTTAGAAGCTGAAGTTGATGAAATCGATCGCTCACAGAATGATTTACCCATGGTTATTGGGCGTTCAATAGGACACACAAACCAAGCAATGGATGTGGTACTCAATTTGGGGAATCTTACACTTAGAACAAATATGTAGACTCTCGATGGGGCAGATTCCTTTTTACCAAAAGAAAGGCTCGACCTCGTAACACAACTGTCAAAGTTTGAGTTAATGAAAGCGGCATCAAATCCAGTTTTCCAACTTCACGAGGACGCCAGACGATTGGGCATCGAATCATGGAAGGTATTCTTTTGAAATCTCATCATCGTTCAGAAATCTTTTTAGATGTCAAAACAAAAAATCGTCAATGAAGCTGAGCTTGAACTAACAATTAAGCGTCTGTCGAAAATCAAAGACTCACTTACAAAACAACAGTCATTGAACCAACGATCAGATGTTGTCAATGCCCTCGAGAAGTTTTATGTATGGTTTTGAAGTGATATTCATCCTTCTCACTGACCATAGAATAACAATGAACAACTAATCAATGTGAAAAAAGTAACAAATGGACCATTAAATTGGTGGAAGACGCGTGATACAACGACTTCAATTGCCGTGTCGCTAACAAATGGCGCTTCTGTAGCCCTTGATGAAGATAACCGCAGAGGTGTTATAAGAGGAACGTGCTTGTTACCCAGCCATACTTTGTGGAAACTGAAGTTTCAGGTATGAAGGAAGAGAAAATTTCCATGACATTCTTAGATTGATGTATTCAACCGTGATCATGTGAATGCATCTTCCTTTTCGCAAGAAGACAAAATCAAAGTTAGTTTCGGAACTACCAGTGGTTCAATGAGTCAGATTGGAGTGTTTCCTGCCTTGGACGATGCAGGAAACGTAATGAAGGCGAAGATTCACAACTCATGTTTTCTTGTAGCTCGCGCCTAGCTACACAATCAGCCACGAATATGTTGGGACTAGGCTTTACTACTGCTTCGAGTTTTTTCGAAGTTATATCGGCATGAAATCCAAACAACGACAAGTTCTCCTCGACGGCTCTTTTGAAGAAGACTCATCGGCTGAGGCAAACCGGCATGCGGTGAATTCAGGACAACACGTTTTATCTGATTACGTGAAAATGCTTCGTGTCCAGTCACAGCAAGGGAATCAGAGAATCGCATTGCTCCTAGAAGAGCTTGTCAAAGTTGAAGGGAGCTCAGCTGATTCATGGGACTCAAAAGTATTGCACGGTCATTCCCAAAGATTTCCGAGAATTTCGTATTCAATTCAGCTGCGTGAAGCTATCCAAACAGAGGTGTCTATGCCCACTGCATTGATATTGACCATTTTCTAGGTTAGCAAAGCAATTCAGCACGATATCGACCGACGACGATCGGCGTACAAGCATGGACTAAAGGGAGGAATTGTAGAAGATGGTACCCAGGGAAAAGACGAATACCTCGAATCAGAATCACCACCACCAACGAGAGCTCAGGCGGTTGAGCGACAAAAACGCCTAGAACAATCAAAGTATGTGCAGAATTGAACTGTAACTCAAGTGAAGTTGCGTGTTAGACTTAGCTACCGACATCGGAAGAGTGAACATATTGAAGAAGCAACCGAGGTCGCAAGAGATATAGTCGGTCAACGGTTAGAATTATTCCACAGCGAGCAGGAAGCGTGGATAGCAGGGATTGTAACGTCAATTAGAGTTGAATGGAAAGAGGGCGGAACAAAGCTCGAGATCTCACACTTGGTGAGAAACTCGGACTCAAACGTTTTCACACATTTTAGGTAAAATTTAAATCCATCTCAGGCCATTTTCACCAAGAACGATGGCTCGATTTGAAAACAGTAGGAGTTTCTAGCTTTGCGTTCATTGACTTCTGAGAGCAGGAAAAATACGTGCTCGTCGCTGGAGATTTCGCCCCTGTTATTCTACGTGAGCGCGAGATAACTATTGAGCAAGAAAAAATGGCCGAAGCAGAAAGTCAAGCAAAGAAATTTCAAGCGACAGCGCAAACTTTTCTCGAAACAGAACAAGAATATCTTACTCTTTACTCGAAGGAAGATCTAACTTTTGAAAGAGCCAAAGAACGTGACGTTCTACGACGCGAAAAAATTGTTTGGCACGATGCTCAAAGAATATGCACTTATGACCCACAAGTAGTTTCGATGCTGGAGGTAACTTTGATCATAAATCAATGTCTAAACTTTTGCAGCTGGAAGCTCGTCGGCAAATACAAAATGTCAACAACGCAAGTTTGTCATACGAAGCAGCTCTTCGAGTTCTTAAGGAGAATTATATTCGCCAAACAGTCCAATCTAAAATAGAATTCATCAAGAAAACCTGGGATAGAAAGAACAGACGACGATTGGAGCATCGAAAGAGAGAGAGAGAGCAGAGACGTATGAAATACGAGCAGAGCAATCAACAAGTGCGAGAGATGTCAAAAAAAGAAAAAAATGAGAAAGAATTGCTGCTGAAACAACGCATGGCGGAAGAAGAAAGTCATACTCTGGCAACTGCTTTGAAAGCTACATTACAAATTCCCAATTTTGAGTTGGCTGTTGCTTCTGCGCCACCTTGTTCACACAGGTATCAGTCTATCTGCACAGAATATTTCCGAAAATTATGTAGGATTCTTAAAGCGTGGGGTAGCACTTACGAAAAAGGACAGCGATGTAAACAGTGTGGAAAAGAAATGAGTCGGGCATTTGAAGAGACAGACGTTGCTCGAGGTGCAGACCCTCAACTGGACCGAGATGTTGAAAAACACCGGCTGAACGAAAGCAGTTTTCATTTCGAGAACGCAGCCCATTTAAAACGGGTTGAAGACGAGCGTATTCGTCTTGAAAAAGAGGCTCGCGAAATACAACTAAATGAAGTCCAGTCTTATGACTCAACACATATAAAGAGTATATGAAGCAAAGAGATGGTCTAATTTAACTTGAAATAGCGATCGAAGCTCTCAATTTCCGACATTTCATTGATCGCAACGTTGATGACAGCAAAATGACGCGCAATGATAAAGATCGTCATCTTGCCGCGTATCGAGATGGATTGAGTTTCTTCGCACGAGTGAATCAGTATCGATATCGCCTGCAAATCTTATTTGACATGCGTGGTGCTGCATACAAGCAACGTTTGATTGAGGTAGCATCGCCGAGTCACACAATTAACTTTATGCAATAGCTTGACGCACTCGATGATTTGCAAATGGAGCGAGACATGATGGAAAATACCATTGTTGTAGTTCAAGTGGAGCAAGAGCGAGCACGACAACTTCTGAAAAATCGCAAGGATTCTATCGCCGTATACAAAGAATCAGCAAAACACTTGCAAGAGTGTCTAGTTGAAAAAACAGTAAATCGTTTAGTCAAGAAAATACATGCTGACAACTTGTAGTTGGCATTGAGAGCCCGCGAAGGAGTTGAAGAAGATGCAAAACTGGCTATGCTACATGCTTTAGCGCTGGAGAGAACAACAGCCAAAATGCAATTAATTTGGGAAAACGCACTTTCTTATAGACAGCATGTGAAAGAAAACGTTCGCACAGGCAAATTAAACCTTGAAGACGCGGTAAAGCATCGTCAAAGTTTAGAGGAGCGTTTATTGGCTCTGTTTTACAGAAAGAAAGGAACTCAGGTTAACCTTGAACGACTTTTCAAATACCTGAAGAACTGTGATAGGTGAAGATGCGCTTTGGTGTTGGCCACGTGCATATGTACCGCGAAGCTGATTCATTCGTGATAATTCGTCTGAAAAATTGGAAAGCCACAGTATACATGCCACTTAAGATTTTCATTCAAAGTGACAGAACCATTCAGCATCAGGAGAGTCGAACAATGGAGGCAGCGGAGAAGGAAACAAGACTCTTTGTACTGCACGAACGAGCTGCTGAGAAATACGAAACTAAGATTATGCAAGAGGAAGAAAAACTGTGCCAGGAAATTGCTAAGTGGGCTATGAACAATGCAAAGCAACAACATGAAATTCAAGAAGCTGTTGTAAAATGTGAATTGAAGACTCAAGTGCATTTAGCCATGAAAACCACGAGAATATTATTTCGCAAGCAAGCCGAACTCGATGCGCATCGTGCACATAGTGCTAAGCTTAGGATTTCTCGCCGAAAACTGAAAAGTCAGTCAAAGCGAAGGACTATTGGACGATCTCCAATCAAAAGTGCCAGTCAGATCACACAAATTATACAATCAAAGGACAGTGTACCCGAAAATCAACCAAAAGTAAAAAAACAAACAACGTTAGAAAGGAAGAGGATTTCACGAGCTGCACTGAAAAGGCTGGTAATGGCACATGCAGAAGCTGAAATCTTGAAAACTGAAAACACTGTCATCAAAAATTACGACGAAGCCAAGTTTGAAGGGATTTTATCCGAAGTATTAAGCTCTCCGTGTTTCATTTATCTAATGAATGCTACAGGTCAGCAGCTCTTGTGTGAGTGCCTTATTGCAAGATATACTGAAAATTATTGCACAAGAAACGTTGGAAGAGGGTTTGAGTGTTGCTAAGTTGCTCGAATATCAATCAACAATTGTACATTCCAGACAATTCCCAAGCATGCAACCCCATGTTCATGTGTCATTGCAACGACAAGCCATGGCTTACAAATCACAGCTCGAAATTATAATCAGAACTTGGTCACGTCAAACCCATCGACTCCGTTGTATTCAAGCCGAGCTCGCTCGGCGTAAGGAAATCGAAAGACTCGCAGAGGAAGAGCGAAAACGACTCGAGATGTTGTGTAAAGAAATGGCTCGTGAAGAACTCCTCACTCGAAAATTCTACCGCGAAGAAAAGCGACTTATGATGATTGAGACCAGAAATATGCAGCTTGCTGATGTACGCTTCAATGCCCAAGTCAGTATTTTAAAACAATATTCTAGGCTGAAATGCGTGAATATATGCGTCTACTTGAGCTCCAGCAAATGATGGAGAAATACAATTCGCTAGATCTCGATGACTCACGTGAAAGCAGTATGCAAGCTCGACGACTTCAAATCAAAAAAGGAAAGAGAGAAAAGCACCGCTTAGCCGAAGAGTGGGCATCTATAAAACAAGAGGATGAGCTAGCTTTAGCGGTGAGTTGTGAACTTATTCAAATTAGTGCTTGACTTCGTGTAAGATACGTGAAATATATTTACAGGACAAGCGTGAAAGAGAGTATGAACAACAACAACTAGAATTCATGCTACAGCAAGCTGAATTTCAAGAGTCCGAAGATGAAGACGAAGGAAAGTTTGCGGAGAATGATGACGAAGTATGCGAGCCAAATGACGACGAGAAAGTAGCTACGCAAGTGCGGCAGTTACTCGAACGATTGGACCCAAAAGCGAGAGTCAAGTTAGAAAAACAAATTGAGCGTCGTGCTAAAGCAAAAATGGAAGCTGCAAAGAAGCGTAAGGAATTTGTTCATCGATTGAATGAAGAGTACATGATTGCTGTTTCAGAAACTATGCTTGCTGTAATACGCACGGCTGTGGTTTATTTATTGACAAATACACTAGGTTGCTGATGCCGACCTGAAAGTTGTTCATTTTCGCGAGCAGCTTTCGTTTCTTCAACGACTTGATGCAGATATGGAACAAGTGAAATTGATGCAAGCAGACTTCAAGAACAATTTAAAGCAATCAAATGAGATAACAGAAGGTGCTCGCAAAAAGCAGGAGTATGCTGCTGCATGTATTGCTAGATGCAAAGCCGCTGAGGTAAGGCAAGAATTTGTAAAGTCAATATTATTCTGATAGGAAGCACTTGAGCTTGCAATTTTGAGGGAAAAACGTGACGAAAAACACATGCTCAAGACAATCAAAGACACAGAATACATGGATTCGTACATTCTTCACAACCGGTGTCAGCGCTTCTTGACTGACTTCCTCGCCAAAGCCTTGCACAGGTGGGATCGATTTCCCTGCTTTCGTAAATGCATTCTGTATAGAAAATATTTTCAAACTTTGGTTCATCTCGTAATAATTCGTGCCATGACTGTCAGTGCTGAGCGGCGATTACTGTCAATTGGCGAACGAATCCAATCACTCGATCAAGAGACCGCTGAGAAGTCGGTTCAAGTGACGCGTTTATGGCGTCAACACACTCGGGCGAGTCGAATGCGACTTTTGTAAGTTATCCAACTAAGAGTCTGCTAATACCTAAGTTAGCCGGTCTGAGCTGGGTAAAACATTCTTCCGCAAACATCGAAGAATTGTGCTGAAGACGGCTTTTCATGGTTGGTTGAGACTGAAAAATGAAGGCAATGAACATTTCCTAGGTTGGCTGAAAGTTTGGCATCAAACAACTATTGTTCGGCACGCGTACGAGCTGAGGTATAGCTTAGCACGACAAGATCAAAAGTTAGTAGCGCTTGAAAAAATGCATGTATGCTCTGCCTTATTTATAATTTCTGTGAAGTTAATTATTGCTCACATTAGGAGACTGGCGCACATCTTATCGTCAGCAGTGAAGCATCACCAAAACAGACACTCCTGAAAAAATTCCAACATCGTTGGATCCAATGTCGCCTATGCAAAACTATGTAGATCAATTTGCGGTTTGTCTGTTTTGATGTTGAGTAGGTATTCTGAAGCTCAAAACAACCGTTTTGCTTGTGTATATCATCCTGGACAATACGAGAGAGCCTGTGTTCGATCGTGTCCTTCACGTAGTGGCGAGCCAATGCAAAGCAACTGCATGTTACACCGAGCAATGAGGTGGCTCTGTTGTGATGAGACGGAAGAGGTAAAAATATATTGTTTTGACTTAATGAATTTCGTATTTCAGGGAGCATTCGGAAGCACGGGATGCAAACGGCGCTTTCATTTACCAGTCCGAAATGATCCTCCAACGGAAGAAAATTTAAGAATTGCCGAAGAAAAGGAGAAAGCTAAACTAGACGATGTCAACGAGAAGTTATCTGACTTGCAGCGGAAAAACATTTCTCACACTGTCTACCAAACTCAGAGAGACCAACTGCAAAAAATTCAAGACGATTTGTCGAGTCAACGGGACAAAGCTTCCAGATACAACTTGTACCATAAGTATTGAAGAGTTCGTCGAAAACACCACCGCGATATTAAAGTCATGTGTAGGTACAATGAAGTGCATTGAATTTATCATTCTTTTTTCCCTTAGTTTGTCGTCTATAATCTCCAGGCATTACAACACGCATTAAAATTTAACATTTGTCCTCTTGATTGTGCGGCGAGCCTCAACTTTTTTAATCGTGTCCAGGAGTGCATCGGAGGTGGTGCCACAGGCGTTAGCTAAATTTGTCAAGTGCCTTTTGGGGGTTAGTCTGCTCTCTATTTGCCGTCGTACTTACTTCATGCTCATTTGATACTTGGTACTATCTTGTGGGTGCCGAAGTACGTGATCAGGAATAAAATCAAATTCGTCAAATTCCGACAATCGGTCTAGATCAAGAATTGTCTCAACCTACTCGACAAATTGTTGGAATTCCTAAAGTAAATTATTAATAGTACCATATCTTCAATTTCCTGGGAAGACATTTGTTTTGGCACTCGCAAAAGTGCCCATGCCTTGATAAATTCTTCGTTGCATGGATCATAATTCAACAGGAAAGGGTGTTCCAATGCTTGAAATGCTGTCAAACGCGCGTCAGGATCTTTTACGAGCAACGAGGCAACAAAATTTCCACATTCCGACGACATTGTTGGTGGTACACTCGGCATATCTTCATTGACTATTGCGTCCTCCAAGCCAAAGAAACCTTCCTCCTTATCGATCGGATACGACCCCAAAGCAAGTGCAAGAAGCGTTATACCGATGGCCCATACGTCGCTGGGATACGAATAATTTTGTCCCGTGATACGCTCAGGCGACATGTACATGAGTGTGCCTTGAAATTCCGAAAAATACGACTTGGATTTGCTCAACGTCGCTGCGAGTCCAAAATCAGCAATCTACGGTCGTTTTAAATGCAATAAGTGATTCATGCTGTACCTTGAAGTCGCCACGAGAATTGATCAAGATGTTCGCAGGTTTGATATCTCGATGGACCATACTGGGAAACCATGAGAATTCCGAAAGTGGAGCGATCAAGTACGTACTGACGTATATGCATGTGTTGCAAAGCTCGCATCGTGCAGTAAGCGATGTGACGCAAGATGATTTCATTTACTGGCGTTCTTTTGTCCAAGAAATCCTATGAATGCGGTTAGTCATCATTTTCGTTGTTTTGAACACCTGCAAAGTTCCAGCATCCATGTACTCCATCGCAATCGAAACACTTGATCTTTCAGGCGTAGCATAAGCACCATAGAAAGAAACCATGTCTCGACAAGAATGTACATTGCCTATATGAATCTTGCGATGAAACAGTTTGCCGAGATATTGGAGAGACTTGTGCGTGGCGGCATCTTCGAGTGGCACGAGGTTGTCATGAAGTGCATGTAGTTCATGCGTAACCATTTGAAAATCTTCCTCGTGAAAGATCTGAACTTCTTTGATTGCGATCAACTTGAGTGTCGGGATGAAACAACCCAAGTAGACTGTGCCACCGGCACCTTTTCCAAGCTTTTTGAAGCGACCAACATCACGGACTAGGTCTGCAGGACCATCTCCACGCACGACATCCAAGACAGCGTCGCGACTGGGCTGATATTTGGCTTCATTGCGCTGTACTTTTCGAATATCAGCAAACGCACCAGGCTTCCCACCATCGTCGGCGTCTCGTGAAGATAGCTGAATGGTCAATTTTGGAGTTTTTGGTCGCTGAGTATTCCAGGATGTTGTTGTTGGTGGTGGTGGTGCGGACATTGTCGAATCCACCAAGCACGTTGGTCGATTCTCATCCATACCGGCATCGCTGGAAGTTATCGTTTTTATGTCCATCGAAGGCGGCGTTGGCAGCACTGTCGGGCAGTTGAATCTCTATTTTCGAACCAATTTTGTTATCCGGTCATCCGGATAAAGATTTTCATTTTCTGGACTTTCTTCCAGTTTCATTTTCGCGCAATGGAGGAGAGAACAGCGTCATTTGGACGAGAGAATGCCGGTGATACGTGTCTGTACGGATCTGTCGTAGGTTTGGACAGTGCTGCGCCTCTTAGGACCCAAGGAAAACATCTGGCCATGGAATTGATGGATGATTCGGACGATGATGGCGAGTTTCTCTCGTACCCTCCGACCCTTTCACCCGTGGAACATTCAACGACGCACCCTGAGACAGAAAATAACAATACGCCGCGCGAAAAGCTGAAATTCCGTCGACGCAGTCGATCGTCTGACTCGATGAAGGAGCAATCCTGTCCAGCATTGTGTGACGAATGTGAAGTTTCAACAGCAATTGCTACGATCCATTGCCAAGATTGCGACTTGAATTATTGCTCCACTTGTGATGAAAATCGACATCGAAAAGGCAAACTTGCTCTTCATGAAAGAACTACACTTAAGAACGAGACGACGGAGCCTGTTGTGGCATCTCGATCACCTCGGCAATGGACTACGAAAGAAGTTGCAGATTGGCTTGGCAAATTAGATCTACAAGTTTACGAAACTGCATTTATGGAAAAACAAATCAATGGAGCAGCTCTACTTGCACTTCGTCCACATGACCTAGAGGCACTGGATGAAATTACTCTTGCATCGCGAGGGCACAAAAAGAAACTTCAACGTGAAATCCAAAAGATTAAAGATACCAATCCAACAAAGCACAACCAATTGCGTGTGACCGTAGAAACCTCCTCTCTCGAGCGCCGGCGCAGCGACCTGACCTCACCTGTGGCAGCTT
The DNA here is from genome assembly GCA_019828595.1 of Aphanomyces cochlioides. Taxonomy (NCBI): domain Eukaryota; phylum Oomycota; class Saprolegniomycetes; order Saprolegniales; family Verrucalvaceae; genus Aphanomyces; species Aphanomyces cochlioides. The sequence goes on along the minus strand of JAHQRK010000002.1, from coordinate 3,846,656 downwards.
TGCGAGCAAAGTAAGTTCCTCGTACCATTTTAGGTTTACGACTTGTTTCATTTAGAATTAATCAAGGACAAATGGAAAAAGGGCGAGTAGTCACTCGTCGAAACACTTCTGAAACTTTCATCAAGCCTGTTCTCGATATCTCTTCCGGTAATATTGCCAATTTGCATCTCCTAATCTACTCCAGATGCATCTCATGCACCCCAGGTGGATAGAGATGAATCTTTCACGAAAAGAAGACCCGTATATCGCTTTTCCAACAATTGGCTAAATTACATGGAATAGATTGTTGGTTTGGGTCTGGACTTGAACCAAGTAGAGGAGAAATCAACTAAGGCGTCTTTTGATTTCACAGCTGAGGGTCGATTGCAGTCACACGGATTTGAAATCAACGTTAGAAATAGAGCTGTGATAAGGGCTACTGATGTCTTAATTTTGTAGACGCATGGTATTGCCAGTACACCATTCCACACTGGTCAGACCAAAACATTACTCGGCACGAAAGAATCGCTCATTCTCTTGAATGAGCTTGGTCATGGTGCGAGTGGAAAAGTTTACAAAGCGCTGTATCTGCCGACCTTTAAACTTGTGGCTGTTAAGGTAACACAATCATGATAATTGAGATGAGTAAAACAATGACCAGGTTATTCGAGTTTACGATCAAAAGAAGCGTCATCAAATGCTTCGCGAATTGAAATCCTTGTATGCAAACTTTGTCTCGCTGAATGACACAGGTACACGGTCATTCATAACGAGCTATTCATTGCTTGAAAGGCAAATCTGCTGCTTGCCAGGATCTGGTTATGTTTTACGATGCGTACACTAATCCAGAAATTGGTTCTGTGTCGATAGTATTAGAATACATGGACGGTGGCTCTTTGGAGGTAATTTAGTGATATGTGCTCTGCTTACATGAATACTAAGGATCTATTGCATCCTGGCACTCCATGTTCTGAAGAAACAATTGCAGCGATTGCGACCAGCGTTCTACAAGTTTGACCATGTCGTATCGCTAATATCACATTGTGTCGTAGGGACTGGCTTTTTTACATGAGAATCACCAGCTTCACAGAGACATCAAGCTGAGCAATATTCTAGTTAATCGAGCAGGGCGGGTAAAAATATCTGACTTTGGAATATCGAGAGAGCTAGAAAGCACTTTGGCTGAAGCTGCGACGTTCACAGGCACTCTTCTGTTTGTTCAAGGTGCACACTATGGTCCTAATGCTTTTGTAGATACATGGCTCCTGAACGCATCAGTGGCGGCTTGTATTCCTATCCTTCTGATATTTGGTTTTCTGAGGCGGCTGAAGTAGAATCTTGACAATTGAATAGGTCATTTGGCTTGGCACTAATGGCTTGTGCAATTGGAAAGCTTCCAGTGACTACAGAAGACGGATACTGGGGTGTTGTACACGCCATCCAAGAGCAGCCATCTCCTCGATTGCGCGATTATGGCGAGTTCTCGCCTGATTTATGTGACTTCGTGGACCAGGTGTGCTATCAATTTACGTCATTTAACTAAGTATTATACCTCTAGTGTCTGGAAAAAGATCCTTTGAAGCGTCCTCCCGCTCAAACTCTACTGTTGCATCCATTTATTCAGAAACACGTAGCTTCCAAACCGGTATAGCCAACATTAAGTGATCATTTCAATACTCAAATTCTTGTAGACTTTTCCTTCGAAGACACCTGCATCAAGAGAGCGTCACATGGATGAGTTGCATCAAATCGCAGAAAAAATCCGAGGTTGGATGAAAACTCATGATCGAAGTCGATTAGCGTCATTAGTTGACAACCCAGCCACACGGTACGAATTACCTCAATCAAAATATATCAATCTTGTACTCTGTAGAACCAAAGCACTATCGGCTCTCGCGAAACAAATGCAAGTGCCTTACGAAGATATTGAGAGCGTCTTTTCGTTCTTTTAACGACCATTATCAATAGATATCTCCATAGAATCCTTTTTCTTGCATCAACAGAATCGACAATTCGACCGCACAAACAATTGAAGTATTCCCCAAAACATCAAGTCGAGACTATAAGCCTATCTATCCATATTTGCTTCTTCCTAAGCAGAGCCGTAGACTTTGTCGTTCTGTAGCAAGGTCGTCTTTTCTTCCGGGGACGAAGCTTCTTCACTCATACTCCTTGTCAACAAAGTTTTGCTTCCATGCTTCATCCAGAACAAAGTCAAAGCTCCGACAACGACGGAAACTGCCGGTAATAAGCAATACGCCAAGCGAACGAAGTCGCCATCTTCAGCAGCACTGATGGACTCGCGCTGGTTTTGAATGAGCAACACTGCAATCCCATTCGAAATCTTGTCCGTGAAACTCATCGCGCCGTATACGAAGGCGCCACTCTCGCAGTTGTCGCCAACCAAATCGCCTTCAAGACATACAGATGTAACCATAATGATCGAGTTGCCAAAGCCCAACAACACCGACAAAAGATAAATCCACGACGCCGTCTCTTGTGTAAGGAACCAAGACAAACCCAAGGAGAGGACAATCAGCACCGCGCCACACACAAATGTGCCTTCGCGACCCAACGAAGCATTCATCCATCGCATTGGAAACGTTGCGAGAAATCTACAACAAGCATGACAAAATGCCAGCAGAACAAAACACTTACCCAGAGACGTAGACGAGCATCGGGACAATTGCAATAGACGTGGCCGACATGTCGAGTGTGACTGTGAGCAAAAATGGAATGTACACTTGGGTCACATTGACCGTCAGTCGTGTGCACATGTACACCATGCCGACTTCGTAAAACATGCCGACACGGAACCAATCGCTCCATTGTCGCGCTGCAGCCGGCGTGTCGTTCCAAGATACGAGTGGTGGCATGTCTGCTTCGACTGGGAATGCAGTCGGCCCACGAGTCTGGGCATCCGCGTTCGATGGACTGGGGTTGGCCACGAGAACAATCGACTTCTTCGTCTTCTCGGTCGTCCCGATCAAGAACCAAAGGGTACAAATACCACCAACAACCAGCGAGACCGTCGTGAGGAGCGTGAATTTTTTGGCGTCGGGAACTTCCAGAGGCTCGACATCATGCAGGAGAAAGAGAAAGACAAGAAAGACAAGCACGTTGGACAAAATGGTGAAGGCATATCGCGTGCTGTTGAGCACGCAGCGCACGTTGTCGTCTGGAGTAAGCTCAGGGACCTAGTCATGTTCATCAGCAAAACTGGGAGAAGGCAATCTTTTTGTACCATGGCCATGTGCGAAACTTGGACCGCGGCCCATCCGACATTGAACAGACTGGCGCCGACGCAGTAGTACACAACCATTGTCAAACGGGATGGCGATGCTTCCATTAAATTTGGAAGCGAGGCACCAAAGACCAAGTAAAAGCAGACGAGGACGAGAATGGATCCACCGGTGAGCCACGTCTTGCGTCGACCAAATCCAATCGATGGAAATCCTTCCGAGTTGTCGGACAGGACGCCGACCAAGGGTGTCGCGAGTCCGTCTGCAATCTGGCCTGAGAACATGACCAAGGCGCTGTCGACTGGCGAGAGACCGGCGACGGCGTTCAAGAAGACGAGCAGGTAGGAAAACCACGAGGAGGCACACATATCATTGAGGACATGGCCGACGGCGTAAGCGAGGACTTTGGAGAGCGGCCATTCGGCTTGTGGCGAGGCCAATACTGTCGGTGACGTCGACATGGTCTGGCAAATTAAAAACTGATGCCCACATATCCACGTCGTTAATATTCAAGTCGACAAGCACCAAGTCGAACTATTTTGTCCAAGATGGAAGTTCCTTGTGGAAATGAATGCCATGCCATCTGTGGTGGTCACTTTGGAAGATGAAAGCGGAGGTGACAAAACTGTGAGAGGCCGTGTACTTTGGCATCTTCATCGAGAGGATCATGTCTCAAGCTCGTGTTTCTCGTCGTTGTGGCGGCCAGTCATTCCTCTGTGGACTTTGTTCATCCAAACATGATAGCCATGTGGTGTGACGGATGGAAACGATGTGGCATGGTTGTTTGGGCAACAAGAAAGATCTCGCAACGGCGACATGGCTGATGGGAGCAAAGCCGGCGAAACAGTTGCCACCTCCATTGCGCATTCACGTTACACTCGATGTTTCTATGAGCTTGTGAGTTTGCGAGAGGAAAGACCATGGGTGCCAGCACGCAATTCGCAACGTGAGGCACGCAACGCGAGATCGTTCTGTTGGCTGGAGCGCGACATGGCACAATGGCGCACGTGTAAAGTTTGAAGCAGGGAGACTGTATCGCGACGGCCGTGACGACACGAGATACAACCGAGCCATGAAGGTGAAAACGCACAAAGAACGTGAAACGTTTGTATCGACATTCCATCTTGCATTGCACTACGTGTCTTTTCACAAGCTCTGAAGCCTGAAGGCATGACAGGTTTGGGATCAGCGTCTAAATGCACCAAGCACACTTGTCTTGCGCGATTGGTGCAATGTCCACTCGACACAACATGGGAATGCTCCGAAAAATATCGTACCCAGGATGGTAATGGCGCTTTCTTATCAGTGCAATCGCATGCTTCTTGAAGACGGATATCTTGGACAAATTCCCTCACCATACGCGCGATCAAGCATAATATTTAGATTCAACGCAGCGCTTCCATGGATTTCTCCATGACTTTGGGATCCACATGGAGATTCGATGTTTGCGAAAAAACTGAAAAATATTAATATAAAATTCCACCAAATAATCTTCCATTTATTATTATATATTCCATTTATTATTATTTTATATTATTGGATACTAGTACTATAGTAATAGTATTGAATAAATACAATAAGTCAATCAATTTAAACGGGCAAAAACAAAAAATAATAATAAATAATTTAGATCCACCACGACTTATCGCCTCACTCTATGGGCGGGATCGAATAACCCATTTCTTTCTTAACAACACATAGCCAAGGTCATCAGCGTCAGGAACCCTGTAGAGGGAGGAGCTTTCATTTTCCTCAACCCCACTATAAAATACATAAATAAGATTAATTACCATTTATCATACAAACTTCAATAATACTCCAGAATAATACTACGTAGTATAAAATTCCACAGATCATTTCATTTGAAACGAATGTTTTTTTGACCGGATCCAGAAGAGGGATTCAACATTTGGGAAGTTGAAGTCGTAGAAATGCATCCAACGGCAGAATGGCCGCTCGTCAAGATCCTCGCGTACGCCGTCGGCCATGTCCTCAATGATATGTGCGCCTCCTCGTGGTTTTCCTACCTGCTCGTCTTCTTGAACGCCGTCGCCGGTCTCTCGCCAGTCGACAGCGCCTTGGTCATGTTCTCAGGCCAGATTGCAGACGGACTCGCGACACCCTTGGTCGGCGTCCTGTCCGACAACTCGGAAGGGTTTCCATCGATTGGATTTGGTCGACGCAAGACGTGGCTCACCGGTGGATCCATTCTCGTCCTCGTCTGCTTTTACTTGGTCTTTGGTGCCTCGCTTCCAAATTTAATGGAAGCATCGCCATCCCGTTTGACAATGGTTGTGTACTACTGCGTCGGCGCCAGTCTGTTCAATGTCGGATGGGCCGCGGTCCAAGTTTCGCACATGGCCATGGTACAAAAAGATTGCCTTCTCCCAGTTTTGCTGATGAACATGACTAGGTCCCTGAGCTCACTCCAGACGACAACGTGCGCTGCGTGCTCAACAGCACGCGATATGCCTTCACCATTTTGTCCAACGTGCTTGTCTTTCTTGTCTTTCTCTTTCTCCTGCATGATGTCGAGCCTCTGGAAGTTCCCGACGCCAAAAAATTCACGCTCCTCACGACGGTCTCGCTGGTTGTTGGTGGTATTTGTACCCTTTGGTTCTTGATCGGGACGACCGAGAAGACGAAGAAGTCGATTGTTCTCGTGGCCAACCCCAGTCCATCGAACGCGGATGCCCAGACTCGTGGGCCGACTGCATTCCCAGTCGAAGCAGACATGCCACCACTCGTATCTTGGAACGACACGCCGGCTGCAGCGCGACAATGGAGCGATTGGTTCCGTGTCGGCATGTTTTACGAAGTCGGCATGGTGTACATGTGCACACGACTGACGGTCAATGTGACCCAAGTGTACATTCCATTTTTGCTCACAGTCACACTCGACATGTCGGCCACGTCTATTGCAATTGTCCCGATGCTCGTCTACGTCTCTGGGTAAGTGTTTTGTTCTGCTGGCATTTTGTCATGCTTGTTGTAGATTTCTCGCAACGTTTCCAATGCGATGGATGAATGCTTCGTTGGGTCGCGAAGGCACATTTGTGTGTGGCGCGGTGCTGATTGTCCTCTCCTTGGGTTTGTCTTGGTTCCTTACACAAGAGACGGCGTCGTGGATTTATCTTTTGTCGGTGTTGTTGGGCTTTGGCAACTCGATCATTATGGTTACATCTGTATGTCTTGAAGGCGATTTGGTTGGCGACAACTGCGAGAGTGGCGCCTTCGTATACGGCGCGATGAGTTTCACGGACAAGATTTCGAATGGGATTGCAGTGTTGCTCATTCAAAACCAGCGCGAGTCCATCAGTGCTGCTGAAGACGGGGAGCTCGTACGCTTGGTAGTTTGTATCCTTCCGACTGTAAGCATCGTCGTTGGCGCCATGACACTGTTCTGGATGAAGCATGGAAGTAAAACACTCGTGGATAAAGTCTCAAGATGCCCGGAAGATGTTGTTCCTGGCGAGGTGTCGCCGTTGCTTTCTGGTCAGGATCGCCTGTACGGCAGTGTATCGTAGAGACGTAAGCTACCTGAACTTTCTAGAAGGTGGCCTCGAGCACCTACTTTTGCTGATTTCGTTGTCTTATTTCGCTGGGAGTACGCCATAGTAAGACATCTCGAGTTGCTTGGCAGAGGACCGATTCTGAACGAGTAAGCGCCGCTTGAGCGCTCTGGAGTCGTATTGATTCCATCGATCTTGTTTGGCGCTCTTTCTGGTCGTGATGTTGTTATCTACAGGTAAATTCAAACTTGATTCGACTTTTAAGGTTGGATTTTTTTTAGTAGTCCTTATAACGAGGGAAAACTTGATTGCTGACTATCAGGATGTCATTTTTCAATTTGCTTCGCCATGAGCAAGCGCGCCGGTGTCGATGCCAACGATTATTCCCGCTTCGATAACATTGTCGATTCAGATGAAGAGGACAATAGCGCGAAGGAAAATGTAAAGCCACAAGCCAAAGCAGCAGTATGCCGCAACTGCAGTAAAGACGGCGCCAAGCTCAAGTGTTCGATCTGCAAGAAAGCAGCGTATTGCAATCGTCAATGCCAAACAAGTGACTGGACGTTCCATCGACGAACGTGCAAAAAGCCAGAAGACGACAAAGATAAAGATGTCCCAGCCGTTAAGAAACCTACGACGAGTGACAAGCCGAAAGCACCACGCACGGAAATTGTCTGTGAAGACGAAGAGGAAGACCTGGAAGACGCACGAGGATACAAGAATGGCTTGCCATACTTTCACCGAGAACAATCTCAAGTCGAGAAAGAACTTATTGGCGACATTGCGCCTCAAAAGGTCCAAGACACGACTGCTCCTGCAGCTATCACTGCTCCACCAAAGCATGATGGATCCGCGTGGAACCATGCTGGCACGTTTGAAGAACGAGATACGACTACTTGGTGCAAGGTATGCCTTCTTCACGTGTGCTCTAGCAGACGTTAAATGCCCATTTATAGGATCGACTGGGTGAATTGTTGCGCAACCTTCAGGTCGAATCGAATGGTTTTACAATCAAAGGTGGTGAAATCAAGGATGTCCGAGGCGAATCCTCCATTTGCGTCGTTCGTGGCAAAAAGCGCTTTCTTTTCGACTTCGATTTTACCATCGAATGGGAAGTTATTGGAAAATCGTTCAAAGGCAAGCTCGTCTTCAAAGACATAGACAATGAAGGCGACAATGAGGTAGCCTGTCGAAAATCCTTAGCTTGGTTCTTAATTTGCTCTTGTAGATCACTTGCCGCTACGACAAGTCACCATCAGATGCGACGGAAGCCCAACAACTCAGCGACGCGATTAAGTCTGGGTTTCAGAAAGAAGCATTGGCACGAATTGGTAGGTTTATCACAGAGTACAATGCGCTGTAATATCATCATGCCATCATCTTGGACTGTTGTCTCTTTTGCCAACCATAGATAGATCTATGCAATCTCTTGTCTCTTTTTTCTAGTGTACTGGGTCCAGATGGCATCAAAAATTGGCAAGACAAATGTATCTGCTGGCATTAAACGAACCACAATGGCGTCGCCGCGCATATCATCAGTCTTGAGCTCATTCATCGAGGTCGTTTGCTGCGTCGGCATTAAAATGGAGCAGCAACTCAGCACAGTATTGCAGAATATAGACATTGCGACATTGTTTCAATTTTCATGCTACAAGGAAATGTGTTCCGGTCATAGAGCAGTCATGTTTGCTCCTCGCTTCTGCACCACTACGCCAACATATCGAATGAAATCCAAAAAGGCAGTTTGGCATTTAGCAGCAGAGCTATCGCATCGATATGGCATAATTAGCGTAGCTTTTTGACTTTGACGCCTCCTTGTTTGAATCCAAGTTGATCGCGTTCATCGGCTTGCTTGGACTTGAACGCCGTGCGAAGTTGACTCAATGCTTCTTCTGTGACAGGCGATTTTGCGATCGCCGCGTTGTTTTGCCAAAAGAAGACGCTCGTATCAAACGACGCAATGCGGTATCGCGTCGGTCGCATCTGTTGCTTGCCTTCGCAATATCTAGTCCACGATGAGCGACGTCGAGATTAGGTCCGCGATGTACCCATGATTCTTTTGCGAAAGATGCAGAGTGTGCTGATTGAATCGACTCTGTTCAAGCAATTGCCAGCCCTAAAATACGGAGAAATTGTTAATCCAAAGGGAGACGACATTTGACTTACTTCAGTGTGTTCCCAGGCTGGAATTATGATGATAAAGCACAGAGGAGCGTTCGCAGCGGCGTTTTCAAGGCAAGTAGTCATATGCTTGGCCATTTTCGAGATCAAAGCTGGCACGAATGGTGGATTCGCTTCAAAGCATCTACACGAAATCCATGAGGCCAGTTCGAAACACATTGCTTCACCCAGATGAAGGTGTAAAGTCGAAAAAGCTGCCAAAGCTGCCAAATGCCATGTCCGTATCGAGAAATGCGCTGCAGAAATGACCGTAGCGGCAGTTGAAAGGCGACGCAAAGCATTCCATACGACAGTCGAAATGCTCAAGCAAGACATTAAAGCAATCCTCATTCAGCGCAGCCTAACCAGCTTGTAAGCACTCTCTCCCAGGAAATCTACGTACCTGGAAGCCGCCACCATCAAGCGATTCGTACCGCAATAGGATACAAAAGAGCATATCGGCAAATTGAATAGCCTTTGCACCAGCGGCGGCGTGATGTCGGTCATAAAGCGTCTCGAGTTTGTCAAGATGGAGTTTATTGATTCGAAGACTTGTTCCTCCATAGCTCACGATGAAATGACCGTCGCTAGGTTTGATTGTCGCATGCTTTTTACCACCCTGGTGGCTTTGTTCTCGAAGCAGTCGTTGACCGACACGATGAGCTTCCTGTGTCATAGCGCGACATGTTTTGTTGGCAGCATGTCGGTTCGCGCCAATTGCAACGAGTTCGTCTCGAAGACCAGCATAATCACTATCAGCGTGCGGGATAAGTGGATCTCCCTATGCAAAGACAAATGTTTGATGATGGAGACAACGCTATTGGAAACCTCTGGCGCGGCTAGTTTGGCGCAAAATTGCCAAGTTTCATACGCCGAGTTGGGCAGCTTCGGAAGCCCCATGCGCTCGACAGCAGCGTTCAATTTGGTCTTGAGCTGAAGCACGCACTTTTGTCGGTGGAGTTCGTACGATGGAAAGACAAGTTGTAGCTTGCATGGACGCACTTTATCCTCTGAAGAAGTGACAAGTGACGGATCGACCTGGACATCTTTGTTCCAGATCAAACCCGAGTCACTCGAGCTTGCTTTTCGCTTTCTAGACGATAGAGTTGGTTGCTGCGCGTCTTCTTTCACAGCTGACGAGACATTGCCCGTCTTGGCCGCCATCGAATTCAAGATCGCATCGATCGCGTCCATTGCTTTCGCCAGCAATCACGTCTGTCTGAAATGTCAATTCGAAATTTTGTACCCTATTTTTAGAAAAAAATACGTGAAAGTTGGAGAAAATATATCAGAATAATTCCTGAATTTTGGGAAATTTGAAGAATTTGTGATTTTTAGATAAATCGAAAAGAGATAGATCAAGCAACATGATGGGGTCTGCAAGTTCATGGATTAAGATCAAGAATGATATATCCACAATCTATCAAAGCTCGGATAAAATCGCTTAATATTCAATGTTACTGTGGATGAAATGCATGTGGGGGCAGCAAAAAAGAAATATTTTCACATTTTTGTCATTTAATTTTTGATTGACAAGCATTTTATGGCATTTGTATCATATCAACATTTGGTGAAAAGATGTTGATCCGCAGAATGGCGCCATCCGCGGCAGCGGTGCATTCGTGGATGCGGCAAAGCATTTCTCATGCAACTATTGGTTCCCGTCACATGCATAATTTGAAGATTTCTCCTGAGGTCAAGAACGCTCTTCGCACAGGAAAGCCGCTAGTTGCTTTGGAATCGACGATCATTAGCCACGGCATGCCCTTTCCGCAAAATTATACCATGGCAACTGAAGTGGAAGCTCTAGTTAGAGAACACGGAGCATGCCCTGCAACGATTGCTATTTTGGATGGTGAGATATGCGTTGGCCTGTCGGATGAACAACTGCATACTCTTGCATCAGCTGGAAGTCGAGCTACAAAATGCTCGACGCGTGATATTCCAGCAGTTGTTGCGAAAAAAGGCATTGGGGCAACCACTGTATCAAGCACGATGTATGCACTATTTATTTAGTATCATTCAAACATATGCTTCTTTTAGGCGGATCGCGCATGCCGCTGGCATCCAAGTCTTTGTCACAGGAGGCATTGGTGGTGTGCACAGATTTTGCGAAGAGACTATGGGTATGTGTAGAACAAAAAAACAATTGCTGAAGATGCTTAGACATTTCCACTGACTTAATGGAGTTGTCACGGACGCCAGTCGCTGTAATTTGTGCAGGGGTCAAGTCTATTTTGGATATTCCTCGAACACTTGAATACTTGGAAACTCAGGTAAGTACCTCAAGTATCAATTGTTTTTATTGTTTGTTAGGCTGTCCCCGTAGTGGGTTATAAAACAAAGGATTTTCCAGCTTTTTTCACTCAATCCAGTGGAAGCCCTGCCCATTTAGAGCTTAACTCCGCTGAAGAGTGCGCCAAGTTAATTCAGACAAGCCAAGATCTCGATCTACCAAATGGTTTTCTTATTGCAGTGCCAAACCCAAATCCTGTGGATGCTGACGTGATCGATAAAGCTATTTCTCAAGGTCTCGACGAATGCAAATCTAAGCATATTTCTGGCAACGCTGTTACTCCATACTTGCTCAAGCGAGTAAATGGTTTATTCATCCCTCCTCTGCATTCTTTTTTATTGCTGTGATAGAGTTAACTGAAGGCGTATCGCTCACGTCTAATATTTCTCTCGTCAAGAACAACGCAGTTGTTGGCGCACAGGTACAGCACATAAATATCCACGGAGAAATCTGATCATTCTTTAGATTGCGCTCGCTCTCAAAGGAAATGCTCCTAAAGCAACAAAGGCAGATGTAGTCGTTGTTGGTGGGGTCGTTTTGGATGTTATTTCAAAGCCAACGTCACAATATGTTCGAGGTACTTCCAACATTGGTCACACGCAGCAAACTTGGGGAGGTGGGGCTAACATCGACAGTCTCTTTTGCTGAGCAGGGAATGATAGGTGTGGGGCGCAACGTTGCAGAGTGCTTACACCGTTTGGACATTCCAACTGTGCTTGTGTCAAATGTCGGTCAAGACTCTAGTGGACAGGGCTTGGTCATACAACTAAATCAACTTGGCATGGATACTTCAGGTATTTTCGTGGTTGAAAACAAAGCCACTGCGACCTACTGTGCCATGTTGAATCCAAGTGGCGATTTGGATGTTGCAATTGCTGACATGGGGATTTTTGACAGTATGCAATGGGTAATTCCTATTCTAATGTATCCAAATTCACTGGAGCGAACAGGATCACGATGACCTTATTGCCAAAGTCCAAGCTGCACGTGTTCTTATCCTGGATGGGAATCTTTCAGCTTCCAAAATGTCAGAAGTCACAGCAATTAAACCCCGTCAATTTACTTGGTTTGAACCAACGTCAATTGAGAAAGCCATTCGACCCATTGAAGGCCAATGTCTGCACCACCTCAATGTAATTTCGCCTAATCGAGATGAACTCCATGCCATGTGCAATCTCCTTCGCCAATCAAGTGCTAAATCTTCCAAAATCAAGTTACCTGCTGATATTTCAACTCGTGTGCCACTACCAAACGTGCAAGAATTAATTGATGACATTGCACTTGGTATGTGCGCTCCTTGTTCATAGTTGAAACTTTTCCTAGCATTTCATTCGATGCGTGCAGATAATCTTAGCAAAACAGTCCATGTCTTGGTAACCCTTGGTAAGAATGGTTTGTTGATTGGCACATCAGAGTCACATGACCGCAACATGGGTCCTGATGCAGTTTGCATTGGTGTATTTGACCAAGTGTCATATGTGTACTTACCTGGTGTTCCTATGAATTCGTCCAATTGCACAGGAGCAGGTATGACCAACTCATGCACAATTTGCTCATTCACACTTTCATCAGGTGATAGTTTAGTTGGGGGAACTGTGTATGGCCTGTTGCAAAACAAGGATATCGTTACGAGTGCCAAACTGGGCATGGTATGAAAGCCACTTGATTCTCTCAGTTGTTTAACAATTCATGTGTAGATTGCCGCACGAAAAAGTATTGGATCTGCCTTACCAATACATCCTCAGCTCTCTACACTGGATTTAGCTTAATTGTAAAACCACTTCTTACAATATAATGCAATACAAGAGAATGGGTGACTTCATGTCGTGGGGTCAATGCACTAATTTAGTTGTCCATTGAGAAGAAAACGCGCGGAATCTCTTTGTCACAGCACTGGTTCCAATTTATTCAACCGCACTGGTTCGGACGGCAACGACATATATTTGTCTGCAAATCCTCACGATTTGATCAAGGTTTTTCAAAGTTGTAGGTCGATTTCAAAATGCACGATTGTAATTCAGCATACAATTCTGCGGAAGTACTTCATCAATGCAAGTATTACGTAGTATATTTTCAAGTTGACGCAAAACTTAGTTAGCCCTGTTGCTGAAAGGACTTTTTAACAAAATATACCTTGTCGTCTGAAATCAACTTCGTTATGCACAGAAATTTATCAAGTTTGGGGAAGGGGTGCAGCGGTTATACGGATAATATATCCGGATATCGTAGTACGTCTTTTTTCAACCTTTGAACCAGTGTCTTTTGTTTCTTGGGCCTTTATGATCCCATTTCGATTTTGGAGTCGGTCGACGCGCGTCAAGTCTGTTGGAGGATTCACAACTCGTTCAAGTAGTTCAAGCAACAGTAGCAGCAGTGCCATGTCTACCATCAAATATCACGTCGTTGGATGGAAACAATGTACGTCTTTCTCTTCAAATGGCCATTGATTGAGCGAGGAATGGGTATGTAGGTCCTTTCTTTGCAAAGGCATCAAGTGTCGTGTCGTCAATGGAAGTATTGCATCCGCAGCAAGTAAAGGCATGTGTACTCGAGCATCCTAACAAGGAAGCGTTTGTGGCGTGGCTGGAAGAGTCGCAACGCAAGTTTCAAACGCAGTTTCAACACGATCAACGCCCATTGAACCACAAAACATCACCATTTTGTTACCTCGAAGAAGAAAATGGTACCCCGGTGTTTGTAGGTGGGTGTGATGATACACTTGCATTCTTCCGTGAGCGAACAAAGACAACTCGTCCAACGACGACATCGCCCATCAGTAATCAAGAGAATGACGTCGACAATGAGGCAGCATCATATGACTGGGACTTAGTAGTCATTGGCGGCGGCTCTGGTGGTCTTGCTTGCTCAAAAGAAGCTGCGAAACTCGGTCAAAAAGTTTTGCTCTTGGATTACGTCAAACCTTCTCCAATGGGATCGACATGGGGTTTGGGCGGCACATGCGTCAACGTTGGTTGCATTCCCAAGAAACTCATGCATCAAAGCTCCCTCATTGGCGAAATTATTCACAAAGACGCTAAGCAATTTGGTTGGAACATCTCGAACGCATCATTCGACTGGTCCGCTCTCGTGTCTGCTGTTCAAGACAACGTTCGATCGTCAAATTTCAAGTATCGTGTTGAATTGCGAGACAAGAAGGTCAAGTACGAAAACATGTTGAGCACGTTCAAGGATGCTCATACGTTGACGCTCACCAATGATGCCAAAAAGAAGGGTCCAGTCGATGTTACCTTTCGCCGTGCTGTCATTGCTGTTGGTGGCCGTCCCAGACCTCTCTTGTGTCCTGGAGGCGAGCATGCCATTACAAGTGATGACATATTTTCTCGCCATGACCCCCCTGGCAAAACCCTCGTCGTTGGTGCTTCATACGTAGCATTGGAATGTGCTGGTTTCTTGAGTGGTATGGGTTTTGATGTGACGGTCTTGGTCCGCTCTGTCTTGTTGCGTGGCTTTGACCAAGACATGGCTCAACGCATTGGAAAGTACATGGCGTCTGAGGAATGCGGAGTGTCGTTCATTCATGGATCGGTGCCGATTTCAATTGAAAAATTGCAGAATGGCCAACTGAAAGTTCGTCATACGCATGGTGAAGAGATTTACGACACGGTTCTCAATGCCACGGGGCGTTATCCTGACGTGGACAAGCTGAATTTACCCGCTGCTGGCGTAACTTTAAACCCCAAAACTGGTCGCATTCTTGTCAAGAATGAACAAACATCCGTACCGCATATTTATGCCTTGGGCGATGTGATTGATGCACCGGAATTGACACCTGTGGCCATTCATGCTGGTAAATTGTTGTCGCGACGTCTCTTTGGCAATGATCCGACTGCAACAATGGATTACACCAAGGTGGCCACGACTGTGTTTACGCCCATTGAATATGGTTGCTGTGGTTTATCGGAAGACGATGCAATCGCAACAGCAGGCCAAGAAAATATTCAAGTGTATCATCAGCATTTTGTGCCGCTGGAATGGAGTTTGTCTAGCGAACTACGCGTCATGTCAAAGGAATGCTACGTCAAAGTGATTATCGACACGTCGAAGAAGAATCTCGTTTTGGGATTTCATTACCTTGGCCCTAATGCCGGCGAAGTGACGCAAGCTGTCGGTCTTGCCATGAAGATGAATGCCACCTACGACGATTTTGTGCGCACGGTTGGCATCCATCCTACCACTGCCGAAGTGTTTACATCATTGGAAATCACCAAAGAAAGTGGCGAAGACCCATCAGCCGCCAGTTGTTGTGGATAAATTGCTCACAATCTCAACTTGCGTGTCATGTGGTGCATCATACTCGGGTGCAAACTCCAAGAATAAATCACAAATATTATCCAATCAAGTCCCTTAAAGTTCAAATTGTTTGTTCTGATTGGATAAAACAAATGGTAAATGTGATTTATGCAACGATCGTTGTTCGATGGACTTTCTGAGCTTCACAAATCGCGAGGACCGCCAAGCTGTTGTCACAGTGTTGTATCAACCCCAGCGAGGATGTAGTGTGTCTGTAAGCACTCGACGTCGTAGGGGATTGTTCGTGCGTGTCTTTTTCGCACGGGAATCTGACGTTTTCCCCACATCCTGAACTAGATAAATAATTCATCTATTTTTATTAGAAATCAAGAGCAACAAGTCTGCCTACCTTGTCTGTACTCCTTTATCGTCGTCTTGACCCCAAGGCGACAATCTACCGAAGTATCTCCACACAGGGATAGCCTTCATAACAATTGAACCTGGCTGTCAATGGAACCTTCTTGTCAATGTTCAGAGCTCCAATTTAGTATCGACGTATTGCCAGTTCAAACATCGGTATACATCTAATGAAGCCCGCATAAAACGCAATAAAATAAAGGGTTGAGATTTACGTGCCTTTCGCTGGGCTAGCATTGAGATAGAGATGTAAGAGCCTGGTCGGGAATCGTCAATGTCGATGTCTGGGCATCGATGATATCCGGACGTCTTCGTGTTTCTTTTTCAAATTTTTCTGTGATTAATTCTTCGTTTTTTCTGAAAAAGTGCCTGAGGCATTGTCAGGCATCGATGCTTGAGATAATCCGGAAACATGGACAGACCGCAAAGCTGTTAATTATCCGGTAAGTTGACAAATTAGCCAATCAGAGGGCTGGATTTATCGTAAAACGACGATTCCAGACCAGGCTGTAAGGTACAATGACGATTTCGCGAGTTGAGGCTTTAATAAATAAGAAACTCTTTATTTCAGTGATGATATTCTCGTTGGCCAATCAGATGCCGAGTATCCACGGTATACATTTGTCAAGTGTACGGTTTATGCGACCAAGTCCAAGGAAGTTTTTTTGATTCATGTGGCGCATTTCTAAATTTACAAGAAAAGACGCAAATGGCCCGCAAGTACGTGATCGGAGGCAACTGGAAGAGCGTAAGTTGACAACTCTTATGAGGATTATATGTATTAACGACATCCTTGCCGCAGAATGGAACGCAAGCCTCTGTTGCATCGCTCGTTGAAATGCTCAACGGCGTGACTGTCGACACGGACTCTGTCGAAGTGATTGTTGCTCCCCCTGCTATCTACCTCAGCACGGTGCAAGCTAGCTTGAAGCAACATATCCGCGTGAGTGCCCAAAACGTCAGTTTGACTGGACCTGGAGCTTACACCGGTGAAATTGCCGCTGAACAACTCAAAGGTACGCCTTCTACGTTTGCAAACACATCTTGACATGGGTGCACTTAGATTTGGGATTGCAATGGACCCTTACTGGCCATTCGGAACGCCGTGCGTTGTTTGGTGAAACTGATGCTATCGTTGCCCAAAAGACCAAGCGTGCTTTGGACCAGGGCCTCGATGTGATTGTGTGCGTCGGTGAAACTTTGGATGAACGCAAGGCCGGCCAAACATTGAATGTGATCACTCGCCAACTCAAGGCCGTCGCCGATCTCTTGGCCGATGACTTGGGCCTCTGGTCTCGCATTGTTGTCGCTTACGAACCTGTGTGGGCAATCGGCACTGGTGTTGTTGCTACCCCTGAGCAAGCCCAAGATGCGCATAAGAACCTCCGTGCCTGGGTTGCCTCTCACATCAACCCTGATGTGGCACTTAACTTGCGCATTATTTACGGCGGCTCCGTCAATGCCAAGAACTCGCCTGAACTCATCGCGTTGCATGATGTTGATGGCTTCCTTGTTGGTGGTGCTTCGCTCAAGCCTGAGTTTGTCGACATTATCCAAAGCGCTCAATAAGTGTGATATTTGATCGGATTATTCCACAACATGCTCTACTTCCTCTTCGTCTTCGCTGTCGACGTTGCTAGCGCCAACATATTGCGAGGAATTACCTCTCCGTGCGTAGCTACAAGTCATAATAAGTATTATGGACCGGAGAAAATGATAGTATACCGCGACAGCAGCACTTCCATCTCGACATCGCGTTCTAAATTGGCCACTTTGTGTGGACACCCTAGAGAGTTGAACATGAAATGAAGACCAGAAGAGAAAAATGATTTACCTGCCACAGGACAACTCGATTTCAATTTCATGTGGGCCTCAATTCCTTTCCTGGAATAAGTGTGGCCGCACGCAGGACTAGAGTGAAGATGACTATCAGCTCATATTCGACTGCTCGTACTTTCGCATTGGCTCCTCCATGATCATTTGAGTAATGGGGCAGGACATGCTGCGCACGCTGTTGGTTTCCTGAAGCATCACTTCTTCATCTTCCTCCCCTTCACGCTCAATCTGTTCAGTCGGTCAGCGCAAACAACTTTCAGTCGTAATGTATACCCCAGCTGCAGCGTAAAACTTGGTTACAAAGTCGTGCTTGGAGAGTTGATCATCAGTTGGCGCATAGGATGATATATCGAGTGTTCCATCAAACGAGTCAGGGATTCGAGATGACTGCACTGCGCGTTCGAGATTGGTCAGTTTCGAGTCGTACAGACCTATTTGTCCATGAATACAAGCATACTCCTTTGTAATGCTCTCCAATGTAGCCAAGTGCTCTTCAGCATACTCTTTAACCAACACAGCAACGTTTTGAGTCGCCGTCACGCCTTCAATTGTGTGTTTCAACAGATCGTGACGCTGTTTCTTTGCGTTCGATATACACAAGCGTAGCACGCCAGGCAAGGTTTGTTTGACTTCGTCTTCGATGAGCTGTTTCCAGTTTGTTGCTGGCTCTTCTTCATGACCAGGATCCGATTCTTCGCCATCTTCCTCGGGCTTGATCACAATTTTCCTCTTGCCTTCTCGCGTCATAACGCAATTTGAAAAATGAACTTTCTGCCAATCAAAAATTAATATTTTATTTTCACCAATTAAATTATTTTAATTTTCGAATTTTCACGTCATACAAAAACTAACTGTAAGTGTAGCAACTGCGATTCTGTGGGCTACTGCTCTTAGAAGCATGAGAATCGCCGAGAAGGCTGTCGGATGCGGCTCTACTAGGTCATGTTCCTTCGTATTTGCACTTCTGGAGATGCCATGTAAGTGGAAACAACACCAAGAACTTCACTTGACCAACCCTACAATGACTGAGTGGATTTGATTGGATAATAATCGTGTTTGGTGCATTGATAAGTGCGGGTCATCACGATTGTCGGATTTTCCCCAAGATTGGCGCAGGATGTTCCGTGTAGCTGCAACGCGCGTGGCGAATCCAATCGGATTTTTCTCTAAGAGATATTCCCATATTTTGGGCAATCAAGTCCGTCCTGGTGTGGCAATCGAATTGGAAGGAAAGCTCTATCGTTGTGTGAAGAGTCAATCAGTCAAACCGGGCAAAGGCGTTGCGTACATGCAGGCTGAGCTCAAAGAACTCACGACGGGCCATAAAATCAATCGACGATTTCGAGCATCTGAATCAATCAAGAAAGCGCCATTGACTAAAGATCAAACGTTCCAGTTCCTCTACATGGACGGTGGAAAATTGGTCTTGATGGAACCCAACACATTCGAACAGGTAGAAATGTTACCTCATGCCACCCAATTAATTGAAATGCAATGTGACTGCAGCTTGAGGTTGCGACGGATATCTTGCAAGAACACCAGCTCAAAGTATTGAACGAAGGCATGATGGTAGCTCTCCAAATCGTCGAAGGCGTTCCATTGTGGATGAATCTGCCAGACCATATTGTCCATGTTGTCGAGGTAATCTCATATCAGTCATGCCAATCATTCATTTGTAGAAAGTCACATCATCCGCTGGTGGACTAAAGGAAGCAACATTGACCAACGGATCGACTGTTCAAGTTCCAGGAACTATCGAGGCTGGCGACTCGATCAAGATCTCGTCCGAGACGGGGCTTTTTGTTGACAAAGCTGCGTCCTGAGTGGATATCCTTGTTGCTTTTTGCTTGATTGCGATTTTAGAGCATGATTTAGCGATATTCGTGATGCATCGATAATTCAAATCGACCAGGCATTTTTTCGTTTATGATCACATTCAACCACTTGAAAGCTTGCTGAACTGGCCACACGTCAAGACTGGACTAATTTCCTTGTGCAAACCATTGCGATAAGTGACACTAAATCTACTCGTGAGATAACAATGGCCATGTCGCTGGGAAAATCTTCACATTTGTGTTCTCATTCGGTTTTTAGGCCAATTTACTCAATTCGAAGTTGATGCCTCAACTCCAAGATGGCTAGCGTGGTCCATAAAAGCATCACCACGAAAGGAAGCATGATGCCGCATTAAGACCGACACGAAGTAGACTGGTGACAATTGTACGAGAAGACAACCATGTTCGATGTCAATCGTGTTTTCAAGCATAGTTTTCTTAAAATCAATGTTATGTACATTATTCTCAATTTCATCTCATGACCACTGAAAATGGTCTAAATACTTCGAAGTATCTACTAAATGTGTACATACTGGTGAAGGAGGATTATAAGGAAACTCTCTCGCCAGATGTCTTGTGCAGCAAAACTAATGAAGAGTTCACATTCTGCACGCTCGTGATGGCAATGTGGCTAAATGCACTTGCCTAAGTAGCGTCGACAATGAAAACCATTGCAAACAGGTGACTCGAAGTCTTTCTTTGGCTTGTGATACCGCCAATGCATCAACGCTGCATCAAAACTCTCGGCTTCAAGGGGCCAGCCAGGAATCGGCACCCAGTACTCGGATGGACTCGGCTTCTTGTTGGAGGATGTCTTTGCGGTGTCTGTGTCTTCACTGAGCTGGGATGTTTTGTCGACGAAGTCAGCTGTTTGATCCGGTGGTCTTTCTGTCGCCAAATGTGATGGAGGTTTCATATCGTCTTTCATCAAACATTTCCGGAGTCTATCGAGATTTGATACTCCATAGATTCCAGAAATTTTTTGATCTCTCGAGGTTTCTTCCAATTTCAAGTACTTCTCGACGATAATTGTTCTGCTTGATTTCGTTCTGGGGAGAGGATGTGCTTCCAACGGTGGCATTTCAGCAAATAAATCTGGTAACTTGGACGAAATGGTTGATCGATTGGAAAACTTTTGAGATTCTTCTCCAGCTGAACACTTTGCAGACTGCATATCTTGGTATAATTGATCTTGGTTTTTCATCGAGAATTTGCTTGAGGTATTTCCATCAGCGTCCAGCCCATATATTTCTAATATCTGCTTACGAGCCTTAGATGCCTTTAAGTACTTTTGAACATCTTCTCCGACGTCCTTCTTTAACTGCCTGAGAACTTGAATTGCTTCGTGTGGTTTCGATTGGGTCGTCGTGGTCTCCTTGGATCGTCTGTGTAGCCCTAGCAAAGATTTCATCGGGGTTTGTTGCAGTTTAGATGTCATATTTGATCGAGCGGTTACTTCTCCCAAAGGTCTCATGGACGTCGTAGCATCGCGATTGTTGCTTTCTTTATCAAGATGAATCGTCGATAATGGTGCATCAATCATCTTTTGTGTTTCCGTGCCATACATCTTCATCTCAAGATTAGTCACTTGTTTTTTCTTCCTCTGCAGACATATAATTTTTGGTTCGCGATATTGCTGGTTTTGAGCCGCGTTATGGCGCACAAGCGTTTTTCCCTGAGTCGCACTCGAGTGAGGTTTGGTCTTCAACACTGGAATTCGCGATTTCTTGGTGGATATGTTGGGTTCTTTTTCGCGTCCAGATGTGTTGAGGGTCGCAGGGGCTGCCTTTGATGTGTTGGAGCAAACACTGGACTTCAACACAGGGATTCGCGATTTCTTGGTGGATATGTTGGGTTGTTTTTCGCGTCCAGATGTGTTGAGGGTCGCAGGTGTCAGCAATGATTTCGTCGGGGTTTGTTGCAGTTTAGATGTCATATTTGATCGAGCGGTTGCTTCTCCCAAAGGTCTCATGGACATTGTAGCATCTTGATTGCCATTTTCTTGATCAAAATTAACCGCTAACAAAGACGACTCGACCTTCTGAGGTGGGCCATACGGCAATATGGACGTTGAGACAAGTTCTCGTTGATTTGAGTCAGTTAAGGTCGTCAAATGCTGTTGTGCTTGCGGTTGGTCGTCGACATTGTTCATTGTCCAAAACTCGGCATTAAATGGATCTTCTTGCTCGCTGAAATATGTACTGTGTGATGCCGTCGACGGGGACGTTTGAGCTTGATCGCATTGATATTCTACGCATGAATAACTATTTGCGTTTGTTGCTGCGGTATCACAATAAAGCATTCTTGAACTTGACGAGCTGTCTTTCAGTTGAAACTGTCTTTTGTGTGAAGCTTCCAGCAGGGATACTTTGTTGTCAAAGAAACTCAATCTTTCAGTCGAAATAGCAGCTCGTTTGTCTTTTGACGTCAAATGGGGCACTTTTGTTTCTCGGTGATGCATGCGATGAGTGACTTTTTTTAGTATCCGCTTTCTTTCTGTCAATGCAGCGTGTCAGAGTATTGTAGCAATTGTACAGCCTACCTTGTTCGCTGGCTGGCGTGAGTGTTGATATGGAGGCATCGTCGCGTACATTTACTTCTTGGCGATGTATGCGATGAAAGATATTTTGGAGTCTCTGCGATAACGGGGTCAATATGGCTGGTGTGGATGCTGTACTTCGCGAGCCATTGAGCAGCTTGTATTCCTTGCTGGCTAATGTGAGTCTCGAATTGGGCATGTCGTCGCGTAAATTTTCTTCATGTGAAGCCAAAGGTGTTTCCGATTCCGAGGCAACTTGGACGTTCAACTTTTGCTGTTCGACATCTTGTAATACTTGTCTTGCTCTCTGAAATTATCGCTCTTGGTGGAGCGCTTCATTTGGATCTGTCGGGGGTTGAACGCGAATGTTGATCGCATGATATGCCAATTTCAGAAAGGGAATCGCACGTCTAATGATCGCGTCGTCGATGTGGTAGTGAAGCATGCTATCTTGGATCGGCATGTAGCTTCGAACGAAGTACCAATTCTCTGACGCATACAGTCTGTTCGCGAATGCGACAATCTACAAATACACCAGATTGAGCGAAGTCTGACGTGAGAATCCCTACCTCGGCCACATGTTCGTCCTCCTGTAGTGATGGCATGTCGGATGGACTTGGATAGCGAAAGTCTTCGCAGTTTTGAGCATTTATATACAAGCACGCGACTGCCAGTGGCAGAAGTTGATCCAGGATGTCGTCTGGAACTTCGTCCAACTGGAAAAGTTGAAAGATGGTTTCGAGATCCAAGTATTCTCCCAAGTCCAGACGAAACTCCGAGGATGTTTCAAGCAAGTATAAGCAGCTCGTAATCTACAACTGTATCAACCTTGCAATCGATTCGTCGCCGTACCTGTAGCACGAAAGTTTCCGGTTTCATGTTCATTGTGAAGGCGATCTTTGATCGGCGCGTTCAAATTGGATTTTGGCTGAAATTTAAATATTTTTGCTTATTGACCAATCCCAGCGCTGCATTTGATACATACAGGATGACCAAATCTGGACACAGATACTGCAGAGGTGGATGAGGCTTACAATCAGTAACACGGAGTGGAGAGTGGTTCTCCTTTCGGCGAAAAGCTCATGGAATGGATGCGTACAGCAGACTTGTCGGTGGCATCCATCAGTAGGCGCATGACGCTGTTCATTTTCACGGCAAGTCGATATTTCACCTTGGACAATCAGGCCACTTTGGACATAAAATGCCATCATACAAGAGCAAATGACTCGACAAGGACGACACAGATGCTACAAATACATGATTAGATTGAGTCGAGTTCATCCGGTGTACAAGATCTCCTTGGCTCTTGCATAAGCTTTGCCTCGCTGCTCACTCATAAACTCAGCTTAGAGCACAAGCAGGATAAGCAGTCCCATATTAACACCTGCAAACACGTCTAGCTTTAGAACATCTCAACCTTGACCAGTCGTTAAAAGAGTATAAATCTTGAAATCGCAATAATTACCGTGCTTGGTACTTGAGCGTTCTCGTTTGGCGCGCTCACCATGGGCTTTCGCAGGTTTCAACCTGCACTTTGAAACGTGGTGTAACTGTAAGAAATCCACGTAGTGCCAGTTTCATCGTCACGGGCATGGATTGGGAGGAGAAGATCATCGAGTACTTGGACAAATGCTCCTTGTCGAAATACTCCACACCCTATTTGACGTGCTGTCTCTGCAACAGCCTCAATTTCATTGACGTCACAAGTATCCGTGGGATCAAGAACATCAAGCGAGGTGGAGCCTTGTTTGAGCTGTTGCCTCCATGCTGTGGATGTGGATACACAAGGCACATGCGCGCAGGAGCGACTAGCTTTCACACAGAGATTGAGCAAGATTCGAAAGACGTGGAAGAATTTGAAAAGAAACGCGTACCGGCGACCATCAACATTCAAGTACGCTATTGCATTCATGTAGATATTCATCAGCTTGACATAGCGCGTTGTGCGAGGCCGTCTTGGTCGCTTGTTAGCAAAGCGCTTGCGTGAAGAAAAGGAGCGCCGTGAAAAACGGATTTTCAATGCTGCAGCTGCCATTCAACGACGCGTCCGAGGAGTCCAAGCGCGCACTCGCGCCGAAATCGAGCGATGCATCTTCGTCATTGTGGTAGGTAAGATATACGTCTGTGGTTGTACTCCACACATCGAGTAGAATTCTCATCCTCTTGTCTATACCTATGCCACGACAAATCGACCAGAATTGCCAAGTATATTTTGGTACGACAGCGCAGATGAGATGAGTGTTTTCGTGTGGAATTATCGCGAATTTGTGTCGCGGTCAGGGGGAAGGCCACCACTTTGGCGAGTCGAGGCCAACGTAAAAGAAGTTGCCCGGCGCGTTTTACAACGTGAAAATGAACTTGTAACGCGAATTCAAGCGCGATGGCGTGGTATAACAGCTCGGAGCTCCATTTATGAACTGCGTAAACAATACGGCTGGAGTCGCAGCGTTCGTCAGTCGCCTGCCATAAAAATACAACGAGTAGCTCGCATGCACAAGAGCCGACGGCGGTGTAAAATACTACAAGCGGCCGTTGGTCGAGCTGATCAATTAAATGACTACATATCCGTACCGAAACGAAAAGAGATAATGAAGAAAAAACAAGAGTTCGAAACCACGCTCATGATCAAGTACCGCAGTCAATTCAAGCGGAAACAAGCGGCCAAGATATTGAATTATCCAATTCAAATTCCATCCAAGGATCGAATAATACCAGTGGTGGGGTCATCAAACCAGGAAAAAGAGGAGGCATTTCATCACCGTAATCGGTTCATGCAAGCCAAGTCCAAACTGGAAAAAAATCAACAAAGAAAATCACAGTCGTTTGCGGTCGCACTTCGACAACAAGTTCATGAAGCGACAAGTCAAATCGACCGACCAGGTACAGTTCACAAAATAAGCGAAATGATTGGCATGATACTCTTGCTCTAATTAGAATAATTATACATGCAGCAATCAAGAAAATTACGATCTGCTCAAGTCAATGATGTCTGAACCCAAAGTTGTCATTCCATTCTTCTAATTGTCGTAGCGTTTGATTCGACACGCTTGGCTGCACATGTTTCAAAGCATTGTCAAAATCAGACTTTGATATTGGACGGATGTCTTCGGCTGCAGCATCTTTTAATCGAGCACCCAGGCTTCTTAATGGTCCCATCGCAGCCTCCTTGCATAAATTTCTCACATCGCTTCCAGAAAACCTAGCGAATACTATTGAACAAAAGCCTAGGGCACTTATTTGTACTTGGATGTTGCATCAGCAATGACGTTAATGTCGGCTTTGGTGAGCGTATGTTGATGCAGTTTTAAGAGATGTTCAATAAGATATCTTCGTGCGGCTACGTCTGGCAGTGAAACTATAGAAAACGAAGTAGAAGACCAGTTTTCCAGGTTCGTCATACCGTAAATTCGTTTTTCCAGGCGGCGAATAATTGCTTCGTCCAATTCCTGTGGTAAATTCGTCGCACCGAGGACTAAAATACGTTCCTACACATTGAAAACTTTGGCAAACTATTATTGGAGCAATTACATGTGAAGTCGAGGTCGCACCATCCAATTGTGTGAAGAACTATCAAACGAATTATAAACGAGTATTTGACAAGTAAAATTTACCTCGTTTTTTATTCGACGACTTGCATCGTGCTCTCCAGAAGAGCGACTTGACAATAACGAATCGATTTCGTCCACGAAAATAACTGAGGGTTGTAATTCCTTGGCCATTTCGAACAACGCACGGACTAATTTTTCACCCTCACCAACCCATTTGGAAGTTAATGAAGAGGCCGTGATGCTACATTTTGTGCATGGGAAAAGGTCAATGTGAAGGAAAAAATACCTGAAAAATGTTGCGTTTGATTCTGTAGCAACAGCTTTGGCTAGCATAGTTTTACCTGTTCCTGGTGGACCAAAGAGAAGCGCGCCCTTGGGCGGAGCACACAATCCTAGTTTGAGCTTGAGAGGATTCCTTTGTCAGAGTAGCTCTTGCCTTTAAATATATCAGGACATAGCCGAGAACATGTCTTGCGGGCTTATGCGAAGCTCTCCAGTTCGAGAAAATGTAATCTTATTTTGAAAATGCTCTTTTTTCACAAATTCTGCAAGAAAATCTTTTTTCAAAAATATTTTGAAAAATATATCAGTTCCAGCTCGTCATGAGCAAAATATACTGCGAGTAGTCAATATACTACTGTAGCATTAATACTGTACCCGTAGTTATACTTATCTCATGATTCACGATATGTTAATACTATTATTAATAATACATGTACAGTAGTAAAATATATCTCATGATTCATGATTTGGTTCTTTCTTTACTATATTTAAAAAGCATTCATTTTGTATTAAAAACAAGATGTTGTTTATAATAATATGTCGTTGTAACAAAGCAGAGTAAAAAAAGACAGTTGAAAAACGTTTTTGAAAAATGTATTTTTGCAAGATGAAGGAACTTTGTGAAAGAGTGCACTTTCAAAATAAGAAAAGAATTTTGTGAGAAAAGTGTACTTTCAAAATAAGATTACATTCTCACGAGCTTTCTCGAAGTTGAGAGCTTGGGATTGAGAGCTTAAGCCAATAAGACATGTTCTCGTTCCTAAGAAGAGTGTCAACTGGGACAACAAAGCCCGTGAGCGACCCAGATCCAGTGCGTGCCCTAGCTGCAAAAGCAATTACGGCTGATGAGCGTGGCGAATACAATGCGGCTGTGGAACTGTACACCGAGTTGATTGATAAACTGCTCACAAAACTTAAAGGTAGCTGTCAGTGGTGCTTTTACTTTATTTTACATGTTTACATCAACAGACACACCCGACGGGGAAAAGCATCGTGATTTGCGCAAAGAAATCGAACGCTATATGTCTCGTGCTGAATATATCAAGTCGTTGTCTAAAGGAGCAGAGACTAATCACGCAAAAGTGGAAATATCTGCGACCGTCCCAACAGCGCAAGCAACTACATCAAATGAGCGAAAAACCAGTGCATTGATTGCTCGTAACGATCCCATTTGCCACTTGATTCTTGATGAAGTACTCGATAAATCTCCTGGTGTAACGTGGGACGATATAGCCGGCTTAGACGAAGCCAAGCAAATGCTTCAGGTATTAAATATAGCGACCTTCCCATCAATTTTGCTCGTTTCTGCTAGGAAGCAGTGGTTCTACCAACATTACGTCCTGATATATTTAAAGGCAAGAGCTACTCTGACAAAGGAATCCTCTCAAGCTCAAACTAGGATTGTGTGCTCCGCCCAAGGGCGCGCTTCTCTTTGGTCCACCAGGAACAGGTAAAACTATGCTAGCCAAAGCTGTTGCTACAGAATCAAACGCAACATTTTTCAGGTATTTTTTCCTTCACATTGACCTTTTCCCATGCACAAAATGTAGCATCACGGCCTCTTCATTAACTTCCAAATGGGTTGGTGAGGGTGAAAAATTAGTCCGTGCGTTGTTCGAAATGGCCAAGGAATTACAACCCTCAGTTATTTTCGTGGACGAAATCGATTCGTTATTGTCAAGTCGCTCTTCTGGAGAGCACGATGCAAGTCGTCGAATAAAAAACGAGGTAAATTTTACTTGTCAAATACTCGTTTATAATTCGTTTGATAGTTCTTCACACAATTGGATGGTGCGACCTCGACTTCACATGTAATTGCTCCAATAATAGTTTGCCAAAGTTTTCAATGTGTAGGAACGTATTTTAGTCCTCGGTGCGACGAATTTACCACAGGAATTGGACGAAGCAATTATTCGCCGCCTGGAAAAACGAATTTACGGTATGACGAACCTGGAAAACTGGTCTTCTACTTCGTTTTCTATAGTTTCACTGCCAGACGTAGCCGCACGAAGATATCTTATTGAACATCTCTTAAAACTGCATCAACATACGCTCACCAAAGCCGACATTAACGTCATTGCTGATGCAACATCCAAGTACAAATAAGTGCCCTAGGCTTTTGTTCAATAGTATTCGCTAGGTTTTCTGGAAGCGATGTGAGAAATTTATGCAAGGAGGCTGCGATGGGACCATTAAGAAGCCTGGGTGCTCGATTAAAAGATGCTGCAGCCGAAGACATCCGTCCAATATCAAAGTCTGATTTTGACAATGCTTTGAAACATGTGCAGCCAAGCGTGTCGAATCAAACGCTACGACAATTAGAAGAATGGAATGACAACTTTGGGTTCAGACATCATTGACTTGAGCAGATCGTAATTTTCTTGATTGCTGCATGTATAATTATTCTAATTAGAGCAAGAGTATCATGCCAATCATTTCGCTTATTTTGTGAACTGTACCTGGTCGGTCGATTTGACTTGTCGCTTCATGAACTTGTTGTCGAAGTGCGACCGCAAACGACTGTGATTTTCTTTGTTGATTTTTTTCCAGTTTGGACTTGGCTTGCATGAACCGATTACGGTGATGAAATGCCTCCTCTTTTTCCTGGTTTGATGACCCCACCACTGGTATTATTCGATCCTTGGATGGAATTTGAATTGGATAATTCAATATCTTGGCCGCTTGTTTCCGCTTGAATTGACTGCGGTACTTGATCATGAGCGTGGTTTCGAACTCTTGTTTTTTCTTCATTATCTCTTTTCGTTTCGGTACGGATATGTAGTCATTTAATTGATCAGCTCGACCAACGGCCGCTTGTAGTATTTTACACCGCCGTCGGCTCTTGTGCATGCGAGCTACTCGTTGTATTTTTATGGCAGGCGACTGACGAACGCTGCGACTCCAGCCGTATTGTTTACGCAGTTCATAAATGGAGCTCCGAGCTGTTATACCACGCCATCGCGCTTGAATTCGCGTTACAAGTTCATTTTCACGTTGTAAAACGCGCCGGGCAACTTCTTTTACGTTGGCCTCGACTCGCCAAAGTGGTGGCCTTCCCCCTGACCGCGACACAAATTCGCGATAATTCCACACGAAAACACTCATCTCATCTGCGCTGTCGTACCAAAATATACTTGGCAATTCTGGTCGATTTGTCGTGGCATAGGTATAGACAAGAGGATGAGAATTCTACTCGATGTGTGGAGTACAACCACAGACGTATATCTTACCTACCACAATGACGAAGATGCATCGCTCGATTTCGGCGCGAGTGCGCGCTTGGACTCCTCGGACGCGTCGTTGAATGGCAGCTGCAGCATTGAAAATCCGTTTTTCACGGCGCTCCTTTTCTTCACGCAAGCGCTTTGCTAACAAGCGACCAAGACGGCCTCGCACAACGCGCTATGTCAAGCTGATGAATATCTACATGAATGCAATAGCGTACTTGAATGTTGATGGTCGCCGGTACGCGTTTCTTTTCAAATTCTTCCACGTCTTTCGAATCTTGCTCAATCTCTGTGTGAAAGCTAGTCGCTCCTGCGCGCATGTGCCTTGTGTATCCACATCCACAGCATGGAGGCAACAGCTCAAACAAGGCTCCACCTCGCTTGATGTTCTTGATCCCACGGATACTTGTGACGTCAATGAAATTGAGGCTGTTGCAGAGACAGCACGTCAAATAGGGTGTGGAGTATTTCGACAAGGAGCATTTGTCCAAGTACTCGATGATCTTCTCCTCCCAATCCATGCCCGTGACGATGAAACTGGCACTACGTGGATTTCTTACAGTTACACCACGTTTCAAAGTGCAGGTTGAAACCTGCGAAAGCCCATGGTGAGCGCGCCAAACGAGAACGCTCAAGTACCAAGCACGGTAATTATTGCGATTTCAAGATTTATACTCTTTTAACGACTGGTCAAGGTTGAGATGTTCTAAAGCTAGACGTGTTTGCAGGTGTTAATATGGGACTGCTTATCCTGCTTGTGCTCTAAGCTGAGTTTATGAGTGAGCAGCGAGGCAAAGCTTATGCAAGAGCCAAGGAGATCTTGTACACCGGATGAACTCGACTCAATCTAATCATGTATTTGTAGCATCTGTGTCGTCCTTGTCGAGTCATTTGCTCTTGTATGATGGCATTTTATGTCCAAAGTGGCCTGATTGTCCAAGGTGAAATATCGACTTGCCGTGAAAATGAACAGCGTCATGCGCCTACTGATGGATGCCACCGACAAGTCTGCTGTACGCATCCATTCCATGAGCTTTTCGCCGAAAGGAGAACCACTCTCCACTCCGTGTTACTGATTGTAAGCCTCATCCACCTCTGCAGTATCTGTGTCCAGATTTGGTCATCCTGTATGTATCAAATGCAGCGCTGGGATTGGTCAATAAGCAAAAATATTTAAATTTCAGCCAAAATCCAATTTGAACGCGCCGATCAAAGATCGCCTTCACAATGAACATGAAACCGGAAACTTTCGTGCTACAGGTACGGCGACGAATCGATTGCAAGGTTGATACAGTTGTAGATTACGAGCTGCTTATACTTGCTTGAAACATCCTCGGAGTTTCGTCTGGACTTGGGAGAATACTTGGATCTCGAAACCATCTTTCAACTTTTCCAGTTGGACGAAGTTCCAGACGACATCCTGGATCAACTTCTGCCACTGGCAGTCGCGTGCTTGTATATAAATGCTCAAAACTGCGAAGACTTTCGCTATCCAAGTCCATCCGACATGCCATCACCACAGGAGGACGAACATGTGGCCGAGGTAGGGATTCTCACGTCAGACTTCGCTCAATCTGGTGTATTTGTAGATTGTCGCATTCGCGAACAGACTGTATGCGTCAGAGAATTGGTACTTCGTTCGAAGCTACATGCCGATCCAAGATAGCATGCTTCACTACCACATCGACGACGCGATCATTAGACGTGCGATTCCCTTTCTGAAATTGGCATATCATGCGATCAACATTCGCGTTCAACCCCCGACAGATCCAAATGAAGCGCTCCACCAAGAGCGACAATTTCAGAGAGCAAGACAAGTATTACAAGATGTCGAACAGCAAAAGTTGAACGTCCAAGTTGCCTCGGAATCGGAAACACCTTTGGCTTCACATGAAGAAAATTTACGCGACGACATGCCCAATTCGAGACTCACATTAGCCAGCAAGGAATACAAGCTGCTCAATGGCTCGCGAAGTACAGCATCCACACCAGCCATATTGACCCCGTTATCGCAGACACTCCAAAATATCTTTCATCGCATACATCGCCAAGAAGTAAATGTACGCGACGATGCCTCCATATCAACACTCACGCCAGCCAGCGAACAAGGTAGGCTGTACAATTGCTACAATACTCTGACACGCTGCATTGACAGAAAGAAAGCGGATACTAAAAAAAGTCACTCATCGCATGCATCACCGAGAAACAAAAGTGCCCCATTTGACGTCAAAAGACAAACGAGCTGCTATTTCGACTGAAAGATTGAGTTTCTTTGACAACAAAGTATCCCTGCTGGAAGCTTCACACAAAAGACAGTTTCAACTGAAAGACAGCTCGTCAAGTTCAAGAATGCTTTATTGTGATACCGCAGCAACAAACGCAAATAGTTATTCATGCGTAGAATATCAATGCGATCAAGCTCAAACGTCCCCGTCGACGGCATCACACAGTACATATTTCAGCGAGCAAGAAGATCCATTTAATGCCGAGTTTTGGACAATGAACAATGTCGACGACCAACCGCAAGCACAACAGCATTTGACGACCTTAACTGACTCAAATCAACGAGAACTTGTCTCAACGTCCATATTGCCGTATGGCCCACCTCAGAAGGTCGAGTCGTCTTTGTTAGCGGTTAATTTTGATCAAGAAAATGGCAATCAAGATGCTACAATGTCCATGAGACCTTTGGGAGAAGCAACCGCTCGATCAAATATGACATCTAAACTGCAACAAACCCCGACGAAATCATTGCTGACACCTGCGACCCTCAACACATCTGGACGCGAAAAACAACCCAACATATCCACCAAGAAATCGCAATCCCTGTGTTGAAGTCCAGTGTTTGCTCCAACACATCAAAGGCAGCCCCTGCGACCCTCAACACATCTGGACGCGAAAAAGAACCCAACATATCCACCAAGAAATCGCGAATTCCAGTGTTGAAGACCAAACCTCACTCGAGTGCGACTCAGGGAAAAACGCTTGTGCGCCATAACGCGGCTCAAAACCAGCAATATCGCGAACCAAAAATTATATGTCTGCAGAGGAAGAAAAAACAAGTGACTAATCTTGAGATGAAGATGTATGGCACGGAAACACAAAAGATGATTGATGCACCATTATCGACGATTCATCTTGATAAAGAAAGCAACAATCGCGATGCTACGACGTCCATGAGACCTTTGGGAGAAGTAACCGCTCGATCAAATATGACATCTAAACTGCAACAAACCCCGATGAAATCTTTGCTAGGGCTACACAGACGATCCAAGGAGACCACGACGACCCAATCGAAACCACACGAAGCAATTCAAGTTCTCAGGCAGTTAAAGAAGGACGTCGGAGAAGATGTTCAAAAGTACTTAAAGGCATCTAAGGCTCGTAAGCAGATATTAGAAATATATGGGCTGGACGCTGATGGAAATACCTCAAGCAAATTCTCGATGAAAAACCAAGATCAATTATACCAAGATATGCAGTCTGCAAAGTGTTCAGCTGGAGAAGAATCTCAAAAGTTTTCCAATCGATCAACCATTTCGTCCAAGTTACCAGATTTATTTGCTGAAATGCCACCGTTGGAAGCACATCCTCTCCCCAGAACGAAATCAAGCAGAACAATTATCGTCGAGAAGTACTTGAAATTGGAAGAAACCTCGAGAGATCAAAAAATTTCTGGAATCTATGGAGTATCAAATCTCGATAGACTCCGGAAATGTTTGATGAAAGACGATATGAAACCTCCATCACATTTGGCGACAGAAAGACCACCGGATCAAACAGCTGACTTCGTCGACAAAACATCCCAGCTCAGTGAAGACACAGACACCGCAAAGACATCCTCCAACAAGAAGCCGAGTCCATCCGAGTACTGGGTGCCGATTCCTGGCTGGCCCCTTGAAGCCGAGAGTTTTGATGCAGCGTTGATGCATTGGCGGTATCACAAGCCAAAGAAAGACTTCGAGTCACCTGTTTGCAATGGTTTTCATTGTCGACGCTACTTAGGCAAGTGCATTTAGCCACATTGCCATCACGAGCGTGCAGAATGTGAACTCTTCATTAGTTTTGCTGCACAAGACATCTGGCGAGAGAGTTTCCTTATAATCCTCCTTCACCAGTATGTACACATTTAGTAGATACTTCGAAGTATTTAGACCATTTTCAGTGGTCATGAGATGAAATTGAGAATAATGTACATAACATTGATTTTAAGAAAACTATGCTTGAAAACACGATTGACATCGAACATGGTTGTCTTCTCGTACAATTGTCACCAGTCTACTTCGTGTCGGTCTTAATGCGGCATCATGCTTCCTTTCGTGGTGATGCTTTTATGGACCACGCTAGCCATCTTGGAGTTGAGGCATCAACTTCGAATTGAGTAAATTGGCCTAAAAACCGAATGAGAACACAAATGTGAAGATTTTCCCAGCGACATGGCCATTGTTATCTCACGAGTAGATTTAGTGTCACTTATCGCAATGGTTTGCACAAGGAAATTAGTCCAGTCTTGACGTGTGGCCAGTTCAGCAAGCTTTCAAGTGGTTGAATGTGATCATAAACGAAAAAATGCCTGGTCGATTTGAATTATCGATGCATCACGAATATCGCTAAATCATGCTCTAAAATCGCAATCAAGCAAAAAGCAACAAGGATATCCACTCAGGACGCAGCTTTGTCAACAAAAAGCCCCGTCTCGGACGAGATCTTGATCGAGTCGCCAGCCTCGATAGTTCCTGGAACTTGAACAGTCGATCCGTTGGTCAATGTTGCTTCCTTTAGTCCACCAGCGGATGATGTGACTTTCTACAAATGAATGATTGGCATGACTGATATGAGATTACCTCGACAACATGGACAATATGGTCTGGCAGATTCATCCACAATGGAACGCCTTCGACGATTTGGAGAGCTACCATCATGCCTTCGTTCAATACTTTGAGCTGGTGTTCTTACTGAAGATCCGGTGCATCGGTTGTTGCCATTGCACTTCGTAGCATTAAGTATTTCAGACTACCATGGAATTGTTCCACGAGTCTGAAATACACAATTGAGTCGCGTTGCCATTGGAAGGGATACCCAAGGGTCGATCAATCCCATTCTGTCTGACCGTCAAGCTGAACTTGTCACGACCATACCGTTGAGTGTCATTGTTGTGACTTGGGAGGCAATGTAGCCGGCTTAACGGAGCCACAAATATGGTTCAGGTATCCATATCAGGCCATGCATTTTCAGGTTGCGATTAGGCTGCAGTGGTTCAATTCAAATTGTGACCAGATTCTCTTTCGATGATAATGATCTATGCTCAATGGATCTCTCTACTTTGGTCTTTTAGAAACAGAGAAATGTATGCTAGCCAGTACTGTTGCCACAGATTTGAATTCTGGATTGTTCTCGTATTAATCGTTTGCATTAGGCGTCATCCCAGACAATAGATATAACATCACAACCCCGTTTTGCACTGTCAAATCAGTACGGTGAATGCGGGAAAAAGAGACCTTTCGTAATAAATGGTCAGGAATTACAAAATTCACTGTCAGTCAACGATACCAATTCGTTCCAAACTACACCTTTTCTCGGCCAAGTTGGATTTAATTTCCACCAATGTGGAAAGGAACATTATAGAAAACGCCAATCGAACACAAAAATCAATAAAAAACAGTATATTTTCATTCAATATGAAATCTGTTTCATGTAAAGTGAACATTTCAGCTTCCATACTGCATGTCCTCAAAATTGAGGGCTTTCACTAGGCCTCGCGCGCAACTATAGGCTGAGTAATCGAGGCCATTGAGTGTATGGCAACTTCTTGAAGCAAGCTCATTCGAGCTTCAAGGAAAGTTGCGAAGTCTGAGTCCACCGCGAGGCAAGACTTGCACGCGATTACTCAATACAACACGACGAGCGGTCGACAGAGAAACGCCATTGTACTTGGCAACTTCCTTCCAGTCGGTGTTGCCTTGGTTGAAAGCTTCCAAGAGCGCTTCTCTTCCGTTGTCGGCATCCACGAGCGCCTGAAAAGCAAAATGAGCAATCACTTTCCTTTTGAGGCCCTCGTGGTTGCCACCACGGCACGAAAACTTGGCGCCAATGCATTTTGGCCCAATGAACTACGTCGTCTGGTCTAAACAACCGTCGGACAGCACATCCATCGGTTGATCAGCCCTATCGATAGAGTCCATTGGACCAAGTCACACTGGCGCCAACTTTTCGCGCTCCACATTGGATGAAAACGATTTCTCTTTGGATGAAAAGTTCCTCGTTGTTCATCTTCTGAAAATTAATATTTTTTATCAGGTTCACATGGGTGGAAAAAACAGGTCAACTTGCCCGAGAAAAGGTGTAGTCCAACGCAAAAGACTCCAAATGAAAAACGCATTGCGAAGAATATATCAAGAAAAATATACAAACGAATTCAAGGCGTGGAATAACGTGGAACAACGATTTCGATGAGTCTAAAATGAGGTGATTCTTAATATCCATGTTTGTTCTAATCTAGTGGACAGTTTTCTCGATTTTGTTAAAAAACAATTACAAAAAATCCGACGAATCTAAACGAGATAATTCTTGATTTTCGAACAATTGTTTGGTAATTCATCCGAAGACATTCACAACACTCGAAGGTGCCACCGTATTACCAAGTAATACTTCTTGTTGGCTTTCACTTCAGCGGGGGTGTACGTTCTGTGTACTCAGTGATAGAAAAAGCTTTGTAGAACCATTTTCCATTGCATGACTGTCTGTTTTCTCTGGTCATCGCATTAGCAGTGTGGAGCAATTACCCATCTGCGTGCAAAGCAATACAATGGTAAAACTTACTCGCAATACTCTGATTTCTTATTTGAAATATCTTGTATGACGGCCTCGTCAATGACTTCCATAGCGGTTCCTTTGGTCTCGATTGAGGACTTTCACGATGGAGTTAAGCATGTTCAATCAAGCGTGCTGAATGAAAAGTTCAAACAATTAAAGGAATTGAATGATCGCTTTGGGCTCCTTCATTATTGAGATGAGTAAATCATAATATTCTGAATGTGTGGAGAACTCATTACTCTGAGTAGAGCAAGAGTCTCATTCTAATCATTCAGTTTTGTGAGCATTACCTGGTCGCTTGACGTGATGTGGACGTGTTGTCGGTTGTTGCCTAAGCAAATGATAGTGCTTTTTTGTTGAACATTTCCAGTTTGGATTTTGCATGAACCGATTGTGATGATGGAATGCCTGCTCGTTTTCCTGGTTTGATGATCCCAACACCAGTATACTCGATTCTTCGTTGTAATAATGTCTATAGGACATGTCATATCTCAGCTTTTTGTTTCATTGAAGAACACAAGTCAAGGCTTTTACGTTGAAACTAATCCAACAACGGCAGTGCTGTTTTTCATTCGATGCAATTTGTCCTTCAATATTGATGGAGCGACCTCCGCTTGAAATTTGCTTTCGCGCAATTCACTGCAGAATGTTAACTATATTGGCCGCATTGTTGTTCTCAGCTTGACGACTTGATGAGAAATCGACAAGAGTAATACATATTCGGGACTCGGAAAAACGACTTTTAAGCTTCAAAACGGGTTATTCATATATTTCTTTGCTAATTCATCAGATAGATTTACATACAAGTGAATGGCATAGCGTCAACTACTCGAGGCAGTATTTGAAGAACATTGCCAGGTGGACTTCCTTATAATCCCCGAGTTATACTCTCATAGAATTGGATAGCTCGATCAGTACGCAGTTGACAGTAGGATATTTGTTGAGATTTTTTCACTGGTAGGGATGGGAACGTATTTAGTCCCGGCCGCGGTACAACTCATCTACAATACCTGAATTATTTTTGCATGCTCGAGCACGAACTGAATTGTTGTTCAACTTTGTTTTCAAGGAATTGCATTGAAAATTATTTGGCGTGTGAGCTAAGGACGACATTGAAGAGATGGTATGAAAAGATAAACCGATCTTATTGATTGGATTTCACAACTACTGCAACGCATTCTGAATTAATTACCACACTGTGTCAGGGCAACTAGCATAAGAAGAGGCACGTTCTGTGCTGCAGCTCAAGCGCATTGAATGATCTGATTGAAATATTGGTTTACGAAATTTCTCTAATTATTCCACTAAAGAGTCCTCTTTATAATATATCTAAGTTTGAATGAATGAAAATCTACGTAGATTGGGTCAATTTACTGCTGTTTCAAGCATCGTGCTCTCTCCTTACGAACAAAGCCAATGTTGTGTGTTGAGACCGCCGGCTGCTGGCACACTGTGGACTGTGT
The DNA here is from genome assembly GCA_019828595.1 of Aphanomyces cochlioides. Taxonomy (NCBI): domain Eukaryota; phylum Oomycota; class Saprolegniomycetes; order Saprolegniales; family Verrucalvaceae; genus Aphanomyces; species Aphanomyces cochlioides. The sequence continues at coordinate 3,809,256 of JAHQRK010000002.1, read as the reverse complement.
CGAGAAATGGTCACGCTGTGATTGATTGGACGTTTTGTCCGTGATTGGTCAATAAGTTGAAAACTTGAATTTCAGATAAAATCATAACTAAAGCACACCGATCAAAGATCGCACACACATTGATCATGGAAACCAAAACGCAAATCCTTCTGCAGCAGGTTCGACCACACATTGTTTGAATGCTTCATCACGATGTAGATTACAAGCTGGCTACTCTTGCTTGGAACGTCCAGCGAGTGGCAATCTCTTACACACCCACACCTTGACGTCGAAACGATCATTGATATTTTCAAGCTCGACGAAGTGCCGGACTCAGCCGTCGATCAACTTCTTCCATTAGCAGTAGCGTGTATGTTTGTGAATGGCACAAACTGCACAAACGGCAAGCATCTACCCTCGACAACAATGTCATTATCCCAACATGATGAATCGGTCGCAAAGGTAAGAATTTCTTGTTATCCAGCGATCTGAGCACTATGCGTCCGTGGATTGCTGCATTCTTGAAGCCACTTTGCACATAAGTTGAGATTTATGTCGGATGCATCCAAAATTCTCCCAGAGCATCAAAATAACTTGACATACCAGCGCAATCCACATCGATTGTTGAGAACGCCGATGCCTCCTCGAATGCCACGAGACGGAAAACGGCGACAATTGACGCCGCTTGCTTAGTGCTAAAAGCGATGGCAGCACGACAGATTTAAACTGACACGGTGCAATTACTGGAGAACGCAGCATGGCAGGCAAAACCACCTCAGCCCGAAGAAAAATAAAAATTCCAGCAAATTCTCCGGACAAATTGCCCATCCTCAAGCAGACATTAAGGAAAACGTGATGAGTTCAAATTCGCCTCAGTGACATGAGAAACCTACAACAGAATTTTTCTTTACAACGTTGAGCAACATGAAAAAGACCGCGGTCAAGCAGGCGCATCGGAAAGCAGAGCATCAAAAATTTGAGTTGGAGGTTCGATCGAGGCACCAATATTAGTCTGATCCCAGTGATAGATGATGAGCTGTTTATATTTGCTCGAGATTTCCGACGAATGGCAAGTAAAGATGCGCCCACATTTGGACCTCAAATCGATCCGTCAAGGTTATCATCTCGATAAAGTAACGGATTCGGTCATCGATAAGCTGGTACCTTAAGCTATAGCGTGCATGTTCGTCACTTGCACGAACTTTAGTAATGGTATTTTTCCACCTCCTTCTACAGTGCCCTCGGCCGATCATGATAAAAGTCGTTGTCCCTACCTTTCACGTATCTTGTTCACTGTCGTTCGTAGATCGCCGCATTTGTGAAGCGACTGGACTCGTCCGACAAGTGGGAGTTTGTTCGTTGGCATGTGCAGGTCACATTAATCATACACCAGTTCAAGCTTGAAGATACGCTGGAACAACGTGCGGCAATTTTGATGGCCGCTAGCACAAGCGGCTATCAACACGGAAGTACGCCATGGATGTGAAATTAATCCTGTGGACCAATTCGCGAGAGCCTACTATGAAGAGCAAGCCGACAAAATGCAAGGGCACCGATCTCAGAAAGCCAAGCCCACCAAAGTCTCCAACAAAGCACTTTCCGTACGGCTGCAAAACTCGAGCCGAGGCAGACCTTGCGAAGAAATGTGAGAATTACTTGCAGAACGCAGTCAAACAATATCCAGCTACCTCCGTATCGACAAAGACGCTGCAACGTGGCCGACACAAGACGATGAAAGACAACAAGGTGTGCACTATAAAACGCGCTGACAACAAAACCATGTTGAGCTCCGACAAGACTGGCATAACAACTGCAATATGGCTTTCGCTGTTAAAACGGATGGTCATGAGGTACAAGCATTTATGACACAGGTGAGATTCGAGCTTGACGCAAAACCTTTACGCAGTTGTAGCTTATCAGCCGTCTCTATTTTATTGAAACAAACCACGAGTGGAAAGTCAAGGTTCAACAGGATTTAGATCTGGACGCCATCTTCGACATGCTGGAACAAGATGGCTCCACAGAGGCAGTCATAGACCGACTGCTGCCGTTGCTGCTTGCATGTACTTAAGTAAATGAGAAATACTTCCCGTATGGCAAACAACATCTGCTACCCACCCCCCAAGACGATACACTCTCAAAGGTACACGTGATGTCGTATCGAGAAACTTTTACACATACACATACAGATTATGACATGTGTTGTGCTTTTTTTCGCGAGCAGGTTTGTTGTATTCCGCCTTCTTGGATCTTTTCATAGCCACCTCTTTGTCGAAGTCATCCACGATAGCATGCCGTTTCTTTTCGCGAGCACGATTGTTGTACTCCGCCTTTTTGGATTTTTCCATTGCCACCTCTTCGTCAACTTTATCCAGGATAGCTTGCCGTTTCTTTTCGCGAGCACGATTGTTGTACTGCGCCTTTTTAGATTTTTCCATTGCCACCTCTTCGTCGACTTCATCCACGATAGCATGCCGTTTCTTTTCGCGAGCACGATTGTTGTACTCCGCCTTTAGGAGAGCTTGCCGTTTCTTTTCGTGAGCACGATTGTTGTACTCCGCCTTTAGGAGAGCTTGCCGTTTCTTTTCGTGAGCACGATTGTTGTACTCTGCCTTCTTGGCCTTTCTCATAGCCGCCTCGTCGTTAATATTGCCCTGATTCAAGGCATCGTCATCCACAGCTCGGCCATTAGCTCCAGTTGATGCAGACTCTTGTTCGGTAGCATGCACTTCATTCCGCTCTGCTTGCTTTCCAGGTTCGGAGTTATCGATCGCATGGCCTTGATTGTCATTGTCATGATTGCCACTGCCTTTCTTAGAGGCCGAGTAGTTGTTATTTTCTACGCAGAAAACTGCGTCAGACAAATGTTCATACAAAAACATCAACACAAAAATGATAATGTGATTGGATCGTGAAAATACTGTGGATATGTGTCCCGCCACTTAAGCTTAACATAATGTGGTTTGCCAGAAAATACTACTCATTTCTTTCATAAATCGTACAGAGTTCGCGGTATTTATTAAACATCACTTTGTTTAATATCGCGTATTGAACTCGTACACCCAATGAGTTGAAACTTTGATACTGGGTAATACACCTGCTAAGTATCATGAAACACCCCTGAAGTGTTTCAATCTACTCGCCGTAGGCCCACTATCAACAGTGGTACTCCGTCAAAAAAAGTAGCACCATCAGTTGCAATAGTGGTAACCAACATTACACATTGTCCCCTTACTGTAAAAGTTGAACTATGGGGAGAGGATTTACTCGTCCAAAGTCAATATGAAAATACAGTAAAAACACACGTTATAGCTGTCCCTGGCTGCTCTATGAAAATGTCCGGTATTTCGAGCCAAAAAGGCCCTACTTCGTAACATTCGCATATCGCGTCGGAATTCGCCTTTCGGAGTCCAAGCCTCTGGTCAGGGTATGGCTTAAAGTGGCAGAAAGGGCTCGTCACCCTACTGCACAGTGTGTTGACCGCTTATTCAGCGGCCTTTTCTGCCCGTGTGAAGCTATCCTAAGACATGCATCTCACCTTGCATCGTCCCAGAAAAACCCAACTGCCATTCAATCGTCTTTGGCAGGTATTATTTTAAATAGTAGGACAATATTTTCATTTTGTATGTGGAATTGTTTGATCATTAATATTATCGACAACTGCCACGTCCAGCATCATGGGTGCATGAACGAACTTGTCTCAAATTACTCTTTTTTTGACTTGGCGTTTGTATGTAAAATTGCTAATTTTGTACTTGGATAAAGTATGTAAAAATTGCTAATTTTGTACTTGGATAAAGTATATAAAAATTGCTCATTTGTTGACTTGGCGTTTGTATGTAAAAATTGCTCATTTGTTGACTTGACGTTTGTATGTAAAAATTACTCTCGTACTTAGTCTCGTACTTACGTGTTGCGTTAGAGCCTTAAGTAATAGACTAGGGTGAGGCCAGGGCTACGCCCCTGGGTGGAGCGTTTTGCTTTGGAAATAACAAAGATTTGCCATACTATGAATTTAGAATTTGATTCAGGCCCAGTTCGAAGTAAAAAAATAAGTTAACGCCGGGCATTCTGATTGGCTACTGTTGACTGACGAATATTATTTTTCGTCAGGAGATAAATCATGTCCTGACCACAAAACCGTCGACTCGTACCGAAAGAAAAATAAATTATCCAATCAGAGATGATATTATTTTGAAACTAAGGAGACGGTATTTACTTCGCACTCCTTATTCACTTCTTTCTTATTTTACTTCGAATTGGCCTCCATAGTTTCCCTGTTTTGTTGTGCAAAAATGCCAGTACTTGCACAGATAACACGAACGACTTATCAGTGATAATACAGACGCTCGAGGTACCCAGTCCTATTCACAGCGCATTTGACGGCAAGACAATGATGACCATGCGCTTAGATGATGCTCAAGGCGACTATGCGCTTTCTCGACAGCGTGAGATCGTTTGAACATGTCGAAAGAGAACATGCGTGTGAGGGCCTTACAGCACGATACACAGCGGGCATCTTGGTATTGCCTGATTTCGTCAAGTTCGCCGGACTCAAGTTGAAACTTTGAGCGGTCGGAGCCCTTGTAGATGTACTTGTACAGGTACTTGACTGCAGATATACTTGTACACGCCTCGACATTGATGTGGCAGTCGAACATGGCACTCAACGTTGGGCAGTACGGAATAACATATTGGTTGGTATACTCAGAGGGCCGCTCTGCCGAAGAGCGGCGACGACGGTAGAGTGGATATCCATCACTGCCTTCTGATGTTTCGTTGCTGTATGCTTTTGGAAAGTTTTTCTTGCACTTCCCGTTTTCCAGGCATCGGTCGCTGCATTTGTGAATCATGCAGGTTGTAACAATTTCGTGCAGTCTTGGATTCTTTTCCTTGTCGGGGATTTCTGCACTGATAATACTGTCAATATCGGCAGCTGTCTTGATTTTGTCGTCCCCAGTGAATATGACCAACATATGGGCATGAGGCAGACCACGCTTTTGGAATTCGACAACACGAACACACGCAGCTTGTCGACCCAAAACTGCCCCCTTGTACAGCATGGCTTCAATGACTAAGAGCTTGAGACGGAACATGCGCGTCACTAAGTCAGGTCGATCAGCTGGAGATCGTTTAAATCCATAGTCGTCTTTCGCCAATTCCAGCTCCCTGTCGATTTCAACCCACTTTGGATTGCATGTCACAGTGATAAAAAGGTCTGGTCGACCGAACTTGCGAACAATTGCCATGGCGTCAAGGTAACGTTGTCTCATGTACCGTGGTCCACCCGTGTAAGATGACGACAAAACAATCCTTTTTCCAATGCTTCTGAGGTCCACATCATGCGAAACAGCGTCATGAAGTGCGCGGTACGTGTCGCTGCGGAGGTTGTTGGTTTGGTCACGAATATATCGAAGCCTTTGGTTTTCCACCTTTGCAAAATTGTCGACTGCAAACACTTGAAATAGAGGTCCGCTGGCATGTAATGGAGAAAATGCACCGCGCTCGTACAAATGGTACCGAGCATAATCGTTCAAACTCACGTTTTCATGATTGCGACCGCTCTTGTTGTCAAACGACCACCCCAAAGTCCCAGTGGGAAAGAGCAAAGGGTATTGAAGCGGGTCATATGCCGAAGGAAATTCCTTAATGCGAAATAAGCGTTGTTCCCCAGGTTGTCGATCCAAACGCACATGTTTACCAACGTGATAGTTTCGCTGAACTTCGCTGAGTACGGGGCCATCAATACCATGCAGTAAGATATGACGCCCTGACTTGGACGTTTCTGAAAAAAGAACAGCGATTTCAGAACACGTAGGAAGGTTATGCGTTCGGCTGTTGCTTCGAGGCTGAGCAGTGAGCACAATTCTCATGTCGTCATCCTTTGGAGTATCCTTCGCATGCTTGTACAGCTGGGTGAACGCGTTGTGCTGTAGTAGTAGACGCTGGATTTTCGTCACAGTTGACACATTAAGATTTCCCCCAAGCATTCTTCGTCGTATGCTTGCTTGCGTTCCAGGATCCGTAATGTAGATCTGGGCGTAACTGGCTTGTTCTTCGTCCGCAGGTAACAGTGGTCCAATCAAATGATGCAAAGCGCCTTGGATTGTATAAGATCTCGGCCCACCGTTGCCGTGAATAAAATTTCTTGGGTACCAATAGATGTAAAGGCAAAGAGGGCGTTGTACCGGCGAGTGTTATTGACAAACCCTCTGGTTTTGAAGAAAGCAATGTATTCGCGAAACTCGGGTGTGTCAGGCCAGGTAGCAACAGGCAGCACTCGAGTGCCTCCACCGCAGCAGTCCTTTTCTTCGCCTGGCCAAATCTTCGCTTCGCAATGGCGGCAAATCGAACGCTGCTCAATAGTATGAAGAGGCACCAATGATTCATCGAAGTCATCGAAACTGACGCGTGCACTGTTGTGACCACTCTTCTTCTTCGGGCGACCCTTGGGTTTATTCCGGAGACTTAATCCTTGCTCGCGAGGAGGTACATCACTCAAATCCACATCCACGTTTAGCGGAGGATCAGCATTTGCCAAGGCAAGTAATTGATTGTCAGTGTTGCAATCCACATTTCCATCAAAAATATCTTCTTCCTTGGTTTCTTCTTCACCTCCTTCATTCATACGGTTAGGTTGTAGCGCAGCATAGATCCTTCGATTGTCAACTCTGCGCTCGCGAGCATGATTGTTGTACTCCGCCTTTAGAAGAGCTTGCCGTTTCTTTTCGTGAGCACGATTGTTGTACTCCGCCTTTAGGAGAGCTTGCCGTTTCTTTTCGTGAGCACGATTGTTGTACTCTGCCTTCTTGGCCTTTCTCATAGCCGCCTCGTCGTTAATATTGCCCTGATTCAAGGCATCGTCATCCACAGCTCGGCCATTAGCTCCAGTTGATGCAGACTCTTGTTCGGTAGCATGCACTTCATTCCGCTCTGCTTGCTTTCCAGGTTCGGAGTTATCGATCGCATGGCCTTGATTGTCATTGTCATGATTGCCACTGCCTTTCTTAGAGGCCGAGTAGTTGTTATTTTCTACGCAGAAAACTGCGTCAGACAAATGTTCATACAAAAACATCAACACAAAAATGATAATGTGATTGGATCGTGAAAATACTGTGGATATGTGTCCCGCCACTTAAGCTTAACATAATGTGGTTTGCCAGAAAATACTACTCATTTCTTTCATAAATCGTACAGAGTTCGCGGTATTTATTAAACATCACTTTGTTTAATATCGCGTATTGAACTCGTACACCCAATGAGTTGAAACTTTGATACTGGGTAATACACCTGCTAAGTATCATGAAACACCCCTGAAGTGTTTCAATCTACTCGCCGTAGGCCCACTATCAACAGTGGTACTCCGTCAAAAAAAGTAGCACCATCAGTTGCAATAGTGGTAACCAACATTACACATTGTCCCCTTACTGTAAAAGTTGAACTATGGGGAGAGGATTTACTCGTCCAAAGTCAATATGAAAATACAGTAAAAACACACGTTATAGCTGTCCCTGGCTGCTCTATGAAAATGTCCGGTATTTCGAGCCAAAAAGGCCCTACTTCGTAACATTCGCATATCGCGTCGGAATTCGCCTTTCGGAGTCCAAGCCTCTGGTCAGGGTATGGCTTAAAGTGGCAGAAAGGGCTCGTCACCCTACTGCACAGTGTGTTGACCGCTTATTCAGCGGCCTTTTCTGCCCGTGTGAAGCTATCCTAAGACATGCATCTCACCTTGCATCGTCCCAGAAAAACCCAACTGCCATTCAATCGTCTTTGGCAGGTATTATTTTAAATAGTAGGACAATATTTTCATTTTGTATGTGGAATTGTTTGATCATTAATATTATCGACAACTGCCACGTCCAGCATCATGGGTGCATGAACGAACTTGTCTCAAATTACTCTTTTTTTGACTTGGCGTTTGTATGTAAAATTGCTAATTTTGTACTTGGATAAAGTATGTAAAAATTGCTAATTTTGTACTTGGATAAAGTATATAAAAATTGCTCATTTGTTGACTTGGCGTTTGTATGTAAAAATTGCTCATTTGTTGACTTGACGTTTGTATGTAAAAATTACTCTCGTACTTAGTCTCGTACTTACGTGTTGCGTTAGAGCCTTAAGTAATAGACTAGGGTGAGGCCAGGGCTACGCCCCTGGGTGGAGCGTTTTGCTTTGGAAATAACAAAGATTTGCCATACTATGAATTTAGAATTTGATTCAGGCCCAGTTCGAAGTAAAAAAATAAGTTAACGCCGGGCATTCTGATTGGCTACTGTTGACTGACGAATATTATTTTTCGTCAGGAGATAAATCATGTCCTGACCACAAAACCGTCGACTCGTACCGAAAGAAAAATAAATTATCCAATCAGAGATGATATTATATTGAAACTAAGGAGACGGTATTTACTTCGCACTCCTTATTCACTTCTTTCTTATTTTACTTCGAATTGGCCTCCATAGTTTCCCTGTTTTGTTGTGCAAAAATGCCAGTACTTGCACAGATAACACGAACGACTTATCAGTGATAATACAGACGCTCGAGGTACCCAGTCCTATTCACAGCGCATTTGACGGCAAGACAATGATGACCATGCGCTTAGATGATGCTCAAGGCGACTATGCGCTTTCTCGACAGCGTGAGATCGTTTGAACATGTCGAAAGAGAACATGCGTGTGAGGGCCTCACAGCACGATACACAGCGGGCATCTTGGTATTGCCTGATTTCGTCAAGTTCGCCGGACTCAAGTTGAAACTTTGAGCGGTCGGAGCCCTTGTAGATGTACTTGTACAGGTACTTGACTGCAGATATACTTGTACACGCCTCGACATTGATGTGGCAGTCGAACATGGCACTCAACGTTGGGCAGTACGGAATAACATATTGGTTGGTATACTCAGAGGGCCGCTCTGCCGAAGAGCGGCGACGACGGTAGAGTGGATATCCATCACTGCCTTCTGATGTTTCGTTGCTGTATGCTTTTGGAAAGTTTTTCTTGCACTTCCCGTTTTCCAGGCATCGGTCGCTGCATTTGTGAATCATGCAGGTTGTAACAATTTCGTGCAGTCTTGGATTCTTTTCCTTGTCGGGGATTTCTGCACTGATAATACTGTCAATATCGGCAGCTGTCTTGATTTTGTCGTCCCCAGTGAATATGACCAACATATGGGCATGAGGCAGACCACGCTTTTGGAATTCGACAACACGAACACACGCAGCTTGTCGACCCAAAACTGCCCCCTTGTACAGCATGGCTTCAATGACTAAGAGCTTGAGACGGAACATGCGCGTCACTAAGTCAGGTCGATCAGCTGGAGATCGTTTAAATCCATAGTCGTCTTTCGCCAATTCCAGCTCCCTGTCGATTTCAACCCACTTTGGATTGCATGTCACAGTGATAAAAAGGTCTGGTCGACCGAACTTGCGAACAATTGCCATGGCGTCAAGGTAACGTTGTCTCATGTACCGTGGTCCACCCGTGTAAGATGACGACAAAACAATCCTTTTTCCAATGCTTCTGAGGTCCACATCATGCGAAACAGCGTCATGAAGTGCGCGGTACGTGTCGCTGCGGAGGTTGTTGGTTTGGTCACGAATATATCGAAGCCTTTGGTTTTCCACCTTTGCAAAATTGTCGACTGCAAACACTTGAAATAGAGGTCCGCTGGCATGTAATGGAGAAAATGCACCGCGCTCGTACAAATGGTACCGAGCATAATCGTTCAAACTCACGTTTTCATGATTGCGACCGCTCTTGTTGTCAAACGACCACCCCAAAGTCCCAGTGGGAAAGAGCAAAGGGTATTGAAGCGGGTCATATGCCGAAGGAAATTCCTTAATGCGAAATAAGCGTTGTTCCCCAGGTTGTCGATCCAAACGCACATGTTTACCAACGTGATAGTTTCGCTGAACTTCGCTGAGTACGGGGCCATCAATACCATGCAGTAAGATATGACGCCCTGACTTGGACGTTTCTGAAAAAAGAACAGCGATTTCAGAACACGTAGGAAGGTTATGCGTTCGGCTGTTGCTTCGAGGCTGAGCAGTGAGCACAATTCTCATGTCGTCATCCTTTGGAGTATCCTTCGCATGCTTGTACAGCTGGGTGAACGCGTTGTGCTGTAGTAGTAGACGCTGGATTTTCGTCACAGTTGACACATTAAGATTTCCCCCAAGCATTCTTCGTCGTATGCTTGCTTGCGTTCCAGGATCCGTAATGTAGATCTGGGCGTAACTGGCTTGTTCTTCGTCCGCAGGTAACAGTGGTCCAATCAAATGATGCAAAGCGCCTTGGATTGTATAAGATCTCGGCCCACCGTTGCCGTGAATAAAATTTCTTGGGTACCAATAGATGTAAAGGCAAAGAGGGCGTTGTACCGGCGAGTGTTATTGACAAACCCTCTGGTTTTGAAGAAAGCAATGTATTCGCGAAACTCGGGTGTGTCAGGCCAGGTAGCAACAGGCAGCACTCGAGTGCCTCCACCGCAGCAGTCCTTTTCTTCGCCTGGCCAAATCTTCGCTTCGCAATGGCGGCAAATCGAACGCTGCTCAATAGTATGAAGAGGCACCAATGATTCATCGAAGTCATCGAAACTGACGCGTGCACTGTTGTGACCACTCTTCTTCTTCGGGCGACCCTTGGGTTTATTCCGGAGACTTAATCCTTGCTCGCGAGGAGGTACATCACTCAAATCCACATCCACGTTTAGCGGAGGATCAGCATTTGCCAAGGCAAGTAATTGATTGTCAGTGTTGCAATCCACATTTCCATCAAAAATATCTTCTTCCTTGGTTTCTTCTTCACCTCCTTCATTCATACGGTTAGGTTGTAGCGCAGCATAGATCCTTCGATTGTCAACTCTGCGCTCGCGAGCATGATTGTTGTACTCCGCCTTTAGAAGAGCTTGCCGTTTCTTTTCGTGAGCACGATTGTTGTACTCCGCCTTTAGGAGAGCTTGCCGTTTCTTTTCGTGAGCACGATTGTTGTACTCTGCCTTCTTGGCCTTTCTCATAGCCGCCTCGTCGTTAATATTGCCCTGATTCAAGGCATCGTCATCCACAGCTCGGCCATTAGCTCCAGTTGATGCAGACTCTTGTTCGGTAGCATGCACTTCATTCCGCTCTGCTTGCTTTCCAGGTTCGGAGTTATCGATCGCATGGCCTTGATTGTCATTGTCATGATTGCCACTGCCTTTCTTAGAGGCCGAGTAGTTGTTATTTTCTACGCAGAAAACTGCGTCAGACAAATGTTCATACAAAAACATCAACACAAAAATGATAATGTGATTGGATCGTGAAAATACTGTGGATATGTGTCCCGCCACTTAAGCTTAACATAATGTGGTTTGCCAGAAAATACTACTCATTTCTTTCATAAATCGTACAGAGTTCGCGGTATTTATTAAACATCACTTTGTTTAATATCGCGTATTGAACTCGTACACCCAATGAGTTGAAACTTTGATACTGGGTAATACACCTGCTAAGTATCATGAAACACCCCTGAAGTGTTTCAATCTACTCGCCGTAGGCCCACTATCAACAGTGGTACTCCGTCAAAAAAAGTAGCACCATCAGTTGCAATAGTGGTAACCAACATTACACATTGTCCCCTTACTGTAAAAGTTGAACTATGGGGAGAGGATTTACTCGTCCAAAGTCAATATGAAAATACAGTAAAAACACACGTTATAGCTGTCCCTGGCTGCTCTATGAAAATGTCCGGTATTTCGAGCCAAAAAGGCCCTACTTCGTAACATTCGCATATCGCGTCGGAATTCGCCTTTCGGAGTCCAAGCCTCTGGTCAGGGTATGGCTTAAAGTGGCAGAAAGGGCTCGTCACCCTACTGCACAGTGTGTTGACCGCTTATTCAGCGGCCTTTTCTGCCCGAGTGAAGCTATCCTAAGACATGCATCTCACCTTGCATCGTCCCAGAAAAACCCAACTGCCATTCAATCGTCTTTGGCAGGTATTATTTTAAATAGTAGGACAATATTTTCATTTTGTATGTGGAATTGTTTGATCATTAATATTATCGACAACTGCCACGTCCAGCATCATGGGTGCATGAACGAACTTGTCTCAAATTACTCTTGTTTTGACTTGGCGTTTGTATGTAAAAATTGCTAATTTTGTACTTGGATAAAGTATGTAAAAATTGCTAATTTTGTACTTGGATAAAGTATATAAAAATTGCTCATTTGTTGACTTGGCGTTTGTATGTAAAAATTGCTCATTTGTTGACTTGACGTTTGTATGTAAAAATTACTCTCGTACTTAGTCTCGTACTTACGTGTTGCGTTAGAGCCTTAAGTAATAGACTAGGGTGAGGCCAGGGCTACGCCCCTGGGTGGAGCGATTTGCTTTGGAATAACAAAGATTTGCCATACTATGAATTTAGAATTTGATTCAGGCCCAGTTCGAAGTAAAAAAATAAGTTAACGCCGGGCATTCTGATTGGCTACTGTTGACTGACGAATATTATTTTTCGTCAGGAGATAAATCATGTCCTGACCACAAAACCGTCGACTCGTACCGAAAGAAAAATAAATTATCCAATCAGAGATGATATTATATTGAAACTAAGGAGACGGTATTTACTTCGCACTCCTTATTCACTTCTTTCTTATTTTACTTCGAATTGGCCTCCATAGTTTCCCTGTTTTGTTGTGCAAAAATGCCAGTACTTGCACAGATAACACGAACGACTTATCAGTGATAATACAGACGCTCGAGGTACCCAGTCCTATTCACAGCGCATTTGACGGCAAGACAATGATGACCATGCGCTTAGATGATGCTCAAGGCGACTATGCGCTTTCTCGACAGCGTGAGATCGTTTGAACATGTCGAAAGAGAACATGCGTGTGAGGGCCTTACAGCACGATACACAGCGGGCATCTTGGTATTGCTTGATTTCGTCAAGTTCGCCGGACTCAAGTTGAAACTTTGAGCGGTCGGAGCCCTTGTAGATGTACTTGTACAGGTACTTGACTGCAGATATACTTGTACACGCCTCGACATTGATGTGGCAGTCGAACATGGCACTCAACGTTGGGCAGTACGGAATAACATATTGGTTGGTATACTCAGAGGGCCGCTCTGCCGAAGAGCGGCGACGACGGTAGAGTGGATATCCATCACTGCCTTCTGATGTTTCGTTGCTGTATGCTTTTGGAAAGTTTTTCTTGCACTTCCCGTTTTCCAGGCATCGGTCGCTGCATTTGTGAATCATGCAGGTTGTAACAATTTCGTGCAGTCTTGGATTCTTTTCCTTGTCGGGGATTTCTGCACTGATAATACTGTCAATATCGGCAGCTGTCTTGATTTTGTCGTCCCCAGTGAATATGACCAACATATGGGCATGAGGCAGACCACGCTTTTGGAATTCGACAACACGAACACACGCAGCTTGTCGACCCAAAACTGCCCCCTTGTACAGCATGGCTTCAATGACTAAGAGCTTGAGACGGAACATGCGCGTCACTAAGTCAGGTCGATCAGCTGGAGATCGTTTAAATCCATAGTCGTCTTTCGCCAATTCCAGCTCCCTGTCGATTTCAACCCACTTTGGATTGCATGTCACAGTGATAAAAAGGTCTGGTCGACCGAACTTGCGAACAATTGCCATGGCGTCAAGGTAACGTTGTCTCATGTACCGTGGTCCACCCGTGTAAGATGACGGCAAAACAATCCTTTTTCCAATGCTTCTGAGGTCCACATCATGCGAAACAGCGTCATGAAGTGCACGGTACGTGTCGCTGCGGAGGTTGTTGGTTTGGTCACGAATATATCGAAGCCTTTGGTTTTCCACCTTTGCAAAATTGTCGACTGCAAACACTTGAAATAGAGGTCCGCTGGCATGTAATGGAGAAAATGCACCGCGCTCGTACAAATGGTACCGAGCATAATCGTTCAAACTCACGTTTTCATGATTGCGACCGCTCTTGTTGTCAAACGACCACCCCAAAGTCCCAGTGGGAAAGAGCAAAGGGTATTGAAGCGGGTCATATGCCGAAGGAAATTCCTTAATGCGAAATAAGCGTTGTTCCCCAGGTTGTCGATCCAAACGCACATGTTTACCAACGTGATAGTTTCGCTGAACTTCGCTGAGTACGGGGCCATCAATACCATGCAGTAAGATATGACGCCCTGACTTGGACGTTTCTGAAAAAAGAACAGCGATTTCAGAACACGTAGGAAGGTTATGTGTTCGGCTGTTGCTTCGAGGCTGAGCAGTGAGCACAATTCTCATGTCGTCATCCTTTGGAATATCCTTCGCATGCTTGTACAGCTGGGTGAACGCGTTGTGCTGTAGTAGTAGACGCTGGATTTTCGTCACAGTTGACACATTAAGATTTCCCCCAAGCATTCTTCGTCGTATGCTTGCTTGCGTTCCAGGATCCGTAATGTAGATCTGGGCGTAACTGGCTTGTTCTTCGTCCGCAGGTAACAGTGGTCCAATCAAATGATGCAAAGCGCCTTGGATTGTATAAGATCTCGGCCCACCGTTGCCGTGAATAAAATTTCTTGGGTACCAATAGATGTAAAGGCAAAGAGGGCGTTGTACCGGCGAGTGTTATTGACAAACCCTCTGGTTTTGAAGAAAGCAATGTATTCGCGAAACTCGGGTGTGTCAGGCCAGGTAGCAACAGGCAGCACTCGAGTGCCTCCACCGCAGCAGTCCTTTTCTTCGCCTGGCCAAATCTTCGCTTCGCAATGGCGGCAAATCGAACGCTGCTCAATAGTATGAAGAGGCACAAATGATTCATCGAAGTCATCGAAACTGACGCGTGCACTGTTGTGACCACTCTTCTTCTTCGGGCGACCCTTGGGTTTATTCCGGAGACTTAATCCTTGCTCGCGAGGAGGTACATCACTCAAATCCACATCCACGTTTAGCGGAGGATCAGCATTTGCCAAGGCAAGTAATTGATTGTCAGTGTTGCAATCCACATTTCCATCAAAAATATCTTCTTCCTTGGTTTCTTCTTCACCTCCTTCATTCATACGGTTAGGTTGTAGCGCAGCATAGATCCTTCGATTGTCAACTCTGCGCTCGCGAGCATGATTGTTGTACTCCGCCTTTAGAAGAGCTTGCCGTTTCTTTTCGTGAGCACGATTGTTGTACTCCGCCTTTAGGAGAGCTTGCCGTTTCTTTTCGTGAGCACGATTGTTGTACTCTGCCTTCTTGGCCTTTCTCATAGCCGCCTCGTCGTTAATATTGCCCTGATTCAAGGCATCGTCATCCACAGCTCGGCCATTAGCTCCAGTTGATGCAGACTCTTGTTCGGTAGCATGCACTTCATTCCGCTCTGCTTGCTTTCCAGGTTCGGAGTTATCGATCGCATGGCCTTGATTGTCATTGTCATGATTGCCACTGCCTTTCTTAGAGGCCGAGTAGTTGTTATTTTCTACGCAGAAAACTGCGTCAGACAAATGTTCATACAAAAACATCAACACAAAAATGATAATGTGATTGGATCGTGAAAATACTGTGGATATGTGTCCCGCCACTTAAGCTTAACATAATGTGGTTTGCCAGAAAATACTACTCATTTCTTTCATAAATCGTACAGAGTTCGCGGTATTTATTAAACATCACTTTGTTTAATATCGCGTTTTGAACTCGTACACCCAATGAGTTGAAACTTTGATACTGGGTAATACACCTGCTAAGTATCATGAAATACCCCTGAAGTGATTCATGATACTCGCCGTAGGCCCACTATCAACAGTGGTACTCCATCAAAAAAAGTAGCACCATCAGAGTTGCAATAGTGGTAACCAACGTTACACATTGTCCCCTTACTGTAAAAAAGTTGAATTATGGGGAGAGGATTTACTCGTCCAAAGTCAGTATGAAAATACAGTAAAAACACACGTTATAGCTGTCCCTGGCTGCTCTATGAAAATGTCCGGTATTTCGAGCCAAAAAGGCCCTACTTCGTAACATTCGCATATCGCGTCGGAATTCGCCTTTCGGAGTCCAAGCCTCTGGTCAGGGTATGGCTTAAAGTGGCAGAAAGGGCTCGTCACCCTACTGCACAGTGTGTTGACCGCTTATTCAGCGGCCTTTTCTGCCCGAGTGAAGCTATCCTAAGACATGCATCTCATCTTGCATCGTCCCAGAAAAACCCAATTGCCATGCATCTCGTGGCGCTCCTCCAAAGGAACCCCACAGGACTCTTTCAACCTGTATTAACGGACAAATGACGAATTGATTTTGTATCCAGATAAAAGAATCGATTATCCAGATACACTATAAACTCCAATCTGACCCCACGAATGCGCGCCATTGAAAGAGAACCATCCAATCCTAATACTTAGAAATAGAATACCACTCCAGTTGAAACCCACTAAACACAAACAATAAGAGCCATTCACTTGTCTGGACATACATTTCGAAATTTGCAATAGACAGTCTATATGACTTGTCCGATGTCTCGGACTACACGTTCGACAGGGTTATGAAGGAAACAGTCAGCGAGTCAGCCGCTGTTGAATGGTGCATGAAAGTAAGTTGAAACTCCTGTTGAATGAAACTCACAGTCAATTGAAGGTGTGTGGGAAGTACGTGTGAAACAGTACTTGAAGGCCATGCGAGGTGTTCAAACTGACGACCTTCAATCTTACCTTGATCAGTTCATGTGGCGAAGCAAAACGCAACAGGTAGTATGTATTTTAAAGGCTTAGTGATAGCTATTCGTAAAACCTACATCTAATACATGACAGCGTTCATTGCATTCCATGTCACTTTGTTCCGTCCAAGGAAATATCCATGGATTTTCGGATAATTATCCAGATATCCATGGATATTTCCTTGGATGTTTCCATGGATATCCGGATAATTATGCGGAAGGTTTAATACAGGTTGAAAGAGTCCAGTGGGGTTCCTTTGGAGGAGCGCCCATCTCGTCTTTGGCAGGTATTATTTTAAATAGTAGGACAATATTTTCATTTTGTATGTGGAATGATTATTAATATTATCGACAACTGCCACGTCCAGCATCATGGGTGCATGAACGAACTTGTCTCAAATTACTCTTGTTTTGACTTGGCGTTTGTATGTAAAAATTGCTCATTTTGTACTTGGATAAAGTATATAAAAATTGCTCATTTGTTGACTTGGCGTTTGTATGTAAAAATTGCTCATTTGTTGACTTGACGTTTGTATGTAAAAATTACTCTCGTACTTACGTGTTGCGTTAGAGCCTTAAGTAATAGATGAATCTCCAATATCCGTACAAAGTCCGGATATACTATCATTTCTGACACTCCCACTTGAAGAGTGAGGAGACTCCATTACCTAACCCCAATTCTGCTGTTAATTGTGCTGTTTGTCGTTTAAAGGGGACAGATCTCGCACACCCATTGCATCACGCAGGAATTGGAATTGCTTCACTGGCAGTGCCTTAGTTAGGATATCTGCAAGCATTTCCTCTGTCTTGCAGTATTTGACTTTGATTCTATCCTTTTCAACTAAGTCTCTTGCAAATAAATATCTAGTTTCGATATGTTTGCTGGCTTTGTGATTTCCAGGATTATGGACTATGTCTATCGCTGCAGTGTTGTCGCACCAGACTACAACTGGTCCAGATGGTTTGAATCCCATCTCACTGAGTAGGTGACAGACCCATTCGCTTTCCTTAATGCCCTCGCTTAGAGCGACCAATTCCGACTCAGTCGTCGAGACTGACACACATGCTTGCTTAGAGCTGTACCAAGATATACAGACACCGGCTATTATAATTAAATAACCTGTTACTGACTTACGCTCTTTATGTTGAGTCGCGAAACTCGCATCCGTATAGACTTCTAACGAAACTCCGGCGTGGTTTCCATCTATAAGAAGTCCATATGTGGACGTCCCTTTCAAGTATCTTAGTACTGTCAGGGCTGCTTCCCAATGCAGTTTGTTATAACATGATAGGAACTTACTAAGAGATCGCACAGCGTTTGCTATGTCTGGCCGTGTGCCTCTAACTAAATATTATAGAGAACCCACTAACCCTCTACAGTCATATGGTTGATTCGCTATCTCAGTAGGAGAGAGAGATGTTTCAGGAAACAGTTCTACTCCCACTAGCTGCGGAGGTTGGGCTGGTTTGCAGTTAGCCATGTTATACTTCTCAAGTAAGTCGAGGATATACTTTTCTTGTGACATAGTCATTGTTTTTAGACTTAGAATTCTCTCAATTCTAAACTTGAGGATGTAATTTAAATCGCCTAAATCTTTCATTTTGAACCTTTTGCACAACTCACATTGGAGCTTATCAACTAACGTCGAGCTCCTTGATAGAATTGTGAGGTCATCAACATAAACGACTACGATTAGCCATTGATCCATACTATCTCCCACTTTTTGAACATGCAGTATTCTTTACTGCATCGTTCATGAATGACACCTAGTGCTAGGACAAGTCTGAGTGACTCAAAGCGAGCAACAGGTGCACAGACTTCATCACAATCGACGCCAAACTCCTGATGGCATCCTTGTGCAACAAGTCGAGCTTTAAAGCGTTCGATTGTCCCATTGGAGTGGTATTTAACTGTGAATACCCAATGACATGGTATAGCCTTTCTGCCAGG
The DNA here is from genome assembly GCA_019828595.1 of Aphanomyces cochlioides. Classification (NCBI taxonomy): domain Eukaryota; phylum Oomycota; class Saprolegniomycetes; order Saprolegniales; family Verrucalvaceae; genus Aphanomyces; species Aphanomyces cochlioides. The sequence continues at coordinate 3,790,681 of JAHQRK010000002.1, read as the reverse complement.
AGGGAGTTCAGTTAAAGTCCAGGTTTTATTATCAATTAGCGACTGATATTCATCATCAATGGCTTGACGCCATTGAGCTCGATGAGGTCCCGATAGGGCCTCATGCAGAGATCGAGGTACTGGTATTTTTGAATGTGTAGATGGAATGGACTGCACATCTCCAACATTAACCGAGTACTGGTTGGATTCTGTTATTGAACGCAATCCAGTATGAAGTAAATTTAATAATTCATTCAATTCTAGTGACTCGGTTCTCGGATGGCCTGATCGAGTGATCGCATTATTACATGCATAGTCGTTAAAGCGACTAGGGAGACGACGATTTTGTCGTTGTGATCTCGTGTGAGATTCAAGGGTTTGGGTTGGAGAGTCAAGGGTTGAGGTTAGAGAGTCAGTTTGACTAACCTTCATTGAAGTTCTCCCACTAACTCGAGTAACTCGTGGTTTCTTTAAGTGCACGTTATGAAAGTCACCTTGTTTTATCCTTTTACGATTAGATCTAGAATGTGAAGTAAGATCATCCACGTCTGAATGATTTTCATCCTGTACGTCTACAGGAGTACTTTGTGACGTGTGTCCAATGTCGGTGTCATTGTTGTGAGTGCTCTCACAATCAGCGGCATGGCTCTCACAACCAGCAGCACGAATCTCACAATCACGAACATTTGAACCCATTGCCGCTGGACCAGGCAGCGAGTCAATAGCATGGGTTTCACGTCTAGTTAGACGAGGTTCCTGATGGTGGAAGACTTTCGTTACAGTATCTCCTAGGAACCCTCGATCAAACGTAACATCACGTGCAATTAGAAACTTGTTGTTATGAATATCTAATAGACGGTATCCTTTGTAGTCTTCTGCTATGCCTAGGAATCGACACTTAATAGACCTAGATGAGAGCTTCTTGTCTGATCGAAGCTCTTGCGGTATGTGTGCGTAACAGACACATCCCCACATATGAATGCGACCTAAATCAGGAAGGACACCATGAACCAATTCATACGGTGTCTTGTAGTTCAGTCGCTTTGAAGGTGTGAGGTTTTGAATGTACGTAGCGTACATCAATGCCTCTGGCCACCATTTAACGTTCATATTAGCATCTAGTAACATGCGTCGAACCTTAGCAAACTTTGACTGGTGGTCTCTCTCTGCCGACCCGATCTCCTCTGGTGAATATCGATTAGATTTTTCATATTTTATTCCTAGCTCTTTGTAGAATTTAAGAAGAGTTTTATTGTTAAATTCAGAGCCTCCGTCGGTTCTAACACGACGAATGATCATGTCTGTTTGCCTTTGAACAAATTTAACAAAGTCCTTTATGGTATTTGGAATTGTATCATTAGTACTATGCAATGATGCCCATCGAAACGATGATGCATCGTCAATTACTGAACAGTAATAGTGAATATTGCTCATTGTACCATACAATCCAGCTTGTTTGAGAGGCCCACATGTGTCCATGTGGAGCGATGCCAAGGGATCAGAATGTCTTGATCCAACAAGGCGTTTGTAGGACATTCGCTTGTGCTTTGCAAGGACACACGTCTTACAAAACACATTTAAATCCTTTAAACTATCGACATGTACATTAGGTAGACCATTCATCTTCCCAGAAGTCAACATGCGAACCAGAGTCTCTCTGTTCACATGGCCTAGTCTAACATGCCACTCACGAAACAGCGCATGCGCTCGATCTACATTAGATATCACAGTCTGACGAGACGGACCATGTTTAACTGCATGGCATATCATCTGGCGTTCATTGATAGAATACTCTTAACGTAATAAGCTCCATTAATACAGCTAGCAATCAACTATAGTGCATTATCCTTAAACACGTACTTGTACATGCCACAAGAACTATCTGCTATGTAATATCCACATCGTTTCAATTGATTTTCACTTAGTATATTAGCTTTGGCTCCTGGCGCATAGGCTACATTTTTGAATGTGAATGGTCGAACTCCTTCGGGAGAATCAAACCAAAGCTTCGCTACGCCTAGATGTGTGCACTGAAGACCTTTCCCATCACCAAATTTGAACACAAAACCAGAGTGTACATTAGATTTAACTAGATATTGTACCTCTCCTGTCATGTGATGCCCGCATCCGCCATCGAGTGCCCATTCACTTCTAGTCATTGAACGTAGTGTTAGCAAATGCGGAAATTGAGATGCAATTACCTGATCCAGCTCAACTGAGAGAGACTTCATGGAAGCTGCCACTGTCTCCATTCTAGGAGTTGCAGTAGTGTCAGCAACCAGAGCCGGAGAGTATTGCATCATATCGTCACCCATTTCGTCGTCGTCGTCGAACAATAATTCTTCGATCGACTTGGTCGAGTCATCATCGGGTAGCTCGATTTCTCTTCTTGAATCGCCCATAGGTGGCAGCGGCACCTCTTCTCGAGTGGTCACGGCACCACAGGGCACGTCTTCACGAGTCGCGTCCCGTCCTCGGGGTGTCGAATCTTGTATCTTCCTTGGCTTCTCATACATGTTGGATCGAGCCCATCCCCGGCTGAAGTTCTCTTGCCGCTTGGGGCACTTCCACTTGGGATGGTCTTGGCCAGCAACATTGTACTTCCCTTCACGGTAGAAGCATTTCATTCCTTGAGGCGTCGGACGCGCGTTGGTTTTTCCTTGACCGCCATCGTGTCGCTTGTTTTGATTGGCCGAAATATTGACAATTTTTCGCTTTCCTGGCCCCTGATTGGACAATTTTCCGACGTTATTCACAGGCACTTCTTGCTTGGATTTTGACCTCCCATGGTCAAAATAGCCGATTTTCCTTTTGACCGAAAACACCCACCAATTTTGTCTCAACATCAGACAAGGTGAAAGAAGAGTCATATTTAATCTGTGCACCATAAAATTGAGAAGGTAATTCATTCAATGCCAAATAAATAAGCATATCATCAATTACACTATCTCGTCCCAAGTGCTGTTGCGACTGTGCATTGATCAAATTCTTTAGGGACTTCATCTCACCAAACCATGACTGAATATTGTCAAATGGTTTTTGAGCTATTTTGACTATTTGTCCCATGTAATTAGTAACAGCAGATACGTTAGAAATCCCGTATCGCCGATTCACCTCAGCCCACACCTCATGCACACGAGTCTTTGAGTCAGTCGTATCTCGTAATTGTTGAACGAAAGACTTAGGAAGAAGAGCTAAGAGATAAAATCGAACCTTTTGTTCGGTTCTCTTTCTATTGTATTCATGCCACTGATCATGAACCTCATTACCAGTAGATTCTACAGGAGGCACACATGTCAACCAGTCCTCGTATTTGATTCGTGGTTTTTAGGTTCCCTAAGGCCCTGTTCGGTGAAAAAACGTGATATTTCAACTCCGAGTTCACGAAAAGTATGCGTTTTGGGGCATTTACAGTTGTCTTTTGAAAAAAGTCAGAGTTGCAGATCGAACAGGATTTTGCTGCAAGAGACAAGATCCTCTTGAAAATTATAGCTCTTTACAATAGATTAATATAAGTTCTCGGCAGTGCCTCGTGTTTTCAAAGCAGCAATGGAAGGCGGCGGCTCGTCGTCCGCGAAGTGGTCTACAGCGATCGACATAACCTTCCTACGTCATTATGAAGAGGTAGCCTCTGGTGGAAAGTCCATGAAAGTAACAGGATGGAACACAATTCTTACAAGAATGAACACAATCGAGGAACTCAAAGAAGGCGAACTGAGGACGAATGAAGCGTTGGTCACGATAATCTTCTTCGTCCGAGTCACCGTCCTGTTCTATGATCGAAATTGCGTTGCACGCAGAGCCACACACCATAGCAATCAGGACATCATCGTCCAAGCTGACAACCATCGTTTGCGCTGGCGACAAGCCAATTGTCAAACACGATACGACAGTAGTATTCACCTAACCTCATGATCTCACACTGGCTCTCCCAGCTCACTGCTCTAGAGGTAGAAATACTACCTCCGATCCGTTTTAAGTGGACGCCACATGGTTTTGCACATAAAAATTCACATAAAATTGCAGGAAGCAATATTATTATATATGAGAGGGATAGAGATGGAGGAGATTGCCCAAGTGACTGGACATTTGAGAGTATTTGCCAGTCTTCTGCTTGTCTTTTGGCTACTGATACCAATGAAGCAGTCTTGTCTCTTCGCTTGCTCCTCCCGCTGTCTTTGTTGATGGTCTTCAGGTACAGTAATCTGACCATCCAATCTTTGTTATACGGATCTTATAGTCGCTATCCGGATATTTGTGCTTCCTATTTTTCAAAAACGTCATGTCACAGTGTTTGCGGTAAGAACAAAAGAACTTCTTGTCCCATAAAGCCTTAAACTTATTTGTTTTAGAAAGAAATGCATACTAAAAGAAATCGTCTCTCTACTATGTGTGATAAATGTCATTTAATAATATTGATTATAACAGTTCATTGGTTTATACAGTATTAGTTCATATTTTCAGCCAATGAAATCAGTTCTTTTCAGATTAATAATATTCCACAAAAACCATGTGGCGTCCACTTAAAACGGATCGGAGGTAGTAATAAATCAGGTTTTCAGTGGGGCAATGGCTTTGGGACATTGTAGCGATGCCCCAAAACCCAAAAATTCGTGTTCGGTGTAACCATCAAAAACCTGGTTTTTGGCATCTTTTCCATATGTTTTGACCCAAAAACCTGAGTTGATCTCATCACCGAACAGGGCCTAAGACAGTTTCCTGTCATCTCTAGAGTACAGAGATCTGGGAAATATAAGACCAGCAACTAACCCTACCCTACAATAGAACCTTCATAATTGATATTATAAATTATAACAGGAAATATAATTGGCAGGATGCCAGCCATCATTTCATGGCCATAAAGTGACAAACGTGATGTCAGACAAGCACCAAGGCCTGAGTAAGCTACGACGCTCTTACACGGCGTCATACAAACTCAAGATTCTTCGTGCCGTTGAAGAAGAAGGCATGCAGGCTGTTGTTGCGAGAATTGGAATCTCAAACGAAACTATACGAAAATGGGACGCGACAGCGTTGAAATCCCTTCAAGCCCAAGCGAAAAGGTCCCCTGGTGCGGGGAGACCGTGTATTCTTCCACAGCCTCAAGTAAGCATAATAAATATATCATACTTTACTCTTCTTAATAACAATAGAATCTTCTCCATTTCATGGAGTTCTTACGACAAAAACGACGTCCTCTGAGCACCTTTCACATGGTGCAGTATCTGAAGACACACCACTCAGAGTGGTTGCACAACTAGATCACGTCATGTGAGTGTGTTGGAGATCCCTACAAAAATGTAGGGTCTCTGTGTCGTGATTTCGCTCTGCGAAATAACTTCTCGTGGCGACGTGCAACGCCGTCATCATGCCCGTTGTCACGAGAAGAACTGAAAAGGGTGAAGGACAAATTTTGTTCCGATTTTTGGAACCAATATAGGTATATTTCGAGTGAGAACATTGTGAATGTAGATGAAACCGGTATCTACTACGATACCCCTCCTCGATACCTGTGGACTCAAATTGGTCAAGACTCCTCACTGGAGTCGAGTGAAAAGTCGTCATCAAGACTGACAGCGGTGCTTTCTGCCCGCAGTAACGGTAAAATTTAGTGTGATTAGATAGAATATATCTAACACTATTTACAGGTGAAAAACTTCCTATACTGTTTATAATCAAGGGCGAAAAGGGAGGATACATTGAACAAGAGGAACTGCAAGAATATCCCAAAGAGCATGCTTACTTCGTCCAAAAGAATGCTTGGATGGACAGTGATGGATGGAAATACTACTTAAAAGATTTGATGAGGTAATAATGACACATTTACACTATTTAACACTATTTAGATCTGAATTGCGTTGTCCAACACTATTTGTTGTTGACAAGATAGTAAATATTAAATTATAGAGGTTTTCACTTTATCTATGACTGCTGTGACTTTTCATTGAATGCATGGCATTTTGCAATATCGTAGGTATTCTAGTTACTTTCACTGTGCATAAACTTTAATTATAGCTTTAAATACAAAGTTCTTGTTCTTGAGACGACACCAATATATAATTTAATAGGGTAACATATTTCACAGGGCCATGACTTCAACTTGAGTTTGAAACTGACCAATCACCGAAGAGCCGCCGCTGGTCTTATATTTCCCAGATCGCTGTAAGTCCCTCTAGATAACTAATGAAACCTTGGGACCAAACACGAAACGAGGCCTTCTTTCCGTCAAATGCCAGAAGAGCCAAGTCCGCAGGAAGAGATTGTTTCACAGAAGAAGAAGCAGGAATAGTCATACTTGAAATAACAAATATACTGTAACAATCACACACACGCAGAAAGCAAGCAATAGAGAAGGGTATACACAATACGTAGAGCTAGAAGGAGCTCAGTTCCGAGGAAGCAAATTGAGTAGTGAGCATTCCTCTTCACATCATAGCTGATGCACGCCGTGAAGCATAACCAACAATCAACATATGATAATGTAACAAATGTTAGATTAAATATGATTGGTTGATGACCTTGTTACTATTGTTACTTTGAAGGAGTCGGACTCCTCTTCATAGAATACACTTTAAATTATAACTTGAATACATTATATTTTCGTTGCCGAAACCATGTAATAAAATAAGAATGAATCTCCAATATCATTTCTGACAGAAAGTGCAGCTTGACGTTTGATGTGGTGTTAAAATTCTATGTTTAGGGGTGCAGGGGTAGGTTCTTTGCACAGCTCCACTTTTTTCCAAATTCAACATTTCAACTTTTGCCGCTGGAGGAATACTGTATATGATGGACACGACCAAGGCATGGCGGGTGGGCATGACGCTGGCGTATGCTGTCTTTATGTGGCGCAGTGCCGTGCATACGATCTCCAAGGACATTCAAAAAGCTGCCCACGACTTGCCCAATCTTCTCACGCCTGCCGATGGAAGTTTTGCGATCTGGGGAATCATTTACACGTGGATGCTTGTTTTTCTCGTCAAGGAGTGGATTCGTCCAAGTGAAACGTTGCCGCGCATTCAACTCCTCTACGGCTTCTTCTTGGTCAGCTCCATTGGATCGACGCTGTGGATGGAGATGTTTGTGGCTGGCTACACGAGCTGGTCATTTGTACCCATCTTTGTGAGCTGGCTCGTTCTCTTTGGCGCGTATTTGTACGTCGAAGACAACATTGAACCAATCCTTATCACGTCGATTTTGGCCAGCTCCAACGCAGGCCACGTCTTTCCGTCGACGTCCCGAGTCGACTTTTGGTGCATTCGCGTCCCTTTCACGATCTACTGGGCGTGGGTGTGCGCCGCATCAACAATTGCGCTCAACATCCTGATTGAAAATTGGGGCATCCATGAAATGGCCATCTACATTTTTTGGTGCGGCATGTGGGTCTTGGCCAACAGCATTATCCTGATTGGCACTGGCGACGTGCCGTTTGCATGCGTCGCGTTGTGGACTTTGTTTGGCATTGCATCCAAGAACCGCGCCGACAAGTGGATCTACGTCTCAAGCGACGTCGTGCGCTATGGCGAGCATTATGCCCTCGAAGTCATGGCCACCGTCGGTGCGTTCGTCTTTGGAGGACTCTTTTGCTTCCTCGTGTTGCACAAATGGTGGCGTGGTCCATCGATTTCCCTCGCGAACTCATTGCCAGTGCCAACGACTTATGGAGCTACGTCAAGCAGCGATGCATGTTAAAGTAAATAAATACTCCAAGTTAGACAGCAGTTGTGGCACGGAAGGCTATGTCAATAGCCATGCCGTAGTCGTCTTCTTTGGCAACGAGGCTTTCTCGAACATCATGGAACACAACGGCGTTCGGAGGCTCATCGGGCAGCTTGTTTTCGTAGATTTCTTCGTCGTCGCCTTCATGGCTGCTACTGTCGTCATCGTCGTCGACTTGCAGCAGGCCTTTGGCTTCCTCGTCCTCTTCAACTTTCGGAGGCGGTGGTTTGGATCCCCGCAATAAGTTGATACACATGCCTGCGACAGCAATGCCAAGCCCAAGATACTGCATGGACGTCAGGACGTGGCCAAAGGCCAGAATGGACACGCAGAGCGTCAAAATCTTGCGCGCTGTGCCAGCTACGCTCGTCATGAGGGCTCCAAAGCGCGAAATCATGAGAAAGATGAACATTTGACCAAACCCACCCGAGATACCGAGCAGCAAAAGATCGCGGCTAACTGACAAGTTGTCGACCATGTGAAACAACGTTTCTTCTTGAGACGTAGCCAAGATCAAGCCAAGCGCAAACGCTGCCGAGACGACATTGATCTTGTGCATCATTGTAAAAGCACCCATTTGGTACTGCGTCATGTATTTCTCCTCGAGTGCTCCCGTGGCGCCGTCAAAGAAGAGCGAGATGAGCAAAAGTAGAGCACCAATCTTAGCGTGGGGAACTGTGTAGGCCGTGTCGACATGGAGAGCTGCTGTCGAGTTGTTCTGGGGTTCAACGTGCTTGTGTGACGTCTTCGACTGGTAAATGAAAAAGAGGATGGCCCCGATTGTGACCAAGGCCACACTGATGTACTTGCGCAACGGGTAGCGTTTGCCCAAGAGGAGACCAATCATCATGATTGGAATCGGCTTGCACGTCTTTCCAAGCACGCGAAAGATATACGACACGTATCGCAACGAGTATGTCGAAAGAAACGTCGAGCAAAATGTCGTGAATGAGAGCAAGACAAAGACGTACCATGGCGCGGTATCGACCAGTTCACGGGCCAACATTTTGCCAGCATACGACAGAATAGCATAGATCACGCAGCATACAAGCATCAAGACAATCTCGTTTGGGCCATGGCCATCAATTGTAAGCCGCTCAAGAACGTACGCATACGCGCCAAAGCAAACGACGAGGCCAAGCGAGTAGAACACCATGAGGAATGCACTTGTCGACGGCTGAGCTGGGACACGAAAGCACTGGATGAGGCACGAGTACTTGTAGAGAGCAAAGCGGTGCGAGCGCACCAACACTGTCTGTACTGTGTCGGTCGCATCCTCCACTTGAAGCGACGGTGCGGCTTCGAGTGGCTTTCCAGTCATTCTTCGTTGGTCCTGCACTGGACAATCCGTGTGGGATAAGAATGTTCATGGTCGTCAAGTAAATGATTTATTTACTTTACATCTACTTTACATTTTACATTATACGTAAACTATACAAAGTATGTAAAGTGTAAAGTAAGTTGTGCCTTCAACGAATTTGTCCATGACGATTCAGGAACTGAAGCATTCTCCAAGCAAACGCGCCGATAAAGAGATTTTAGGCAGTGGCTTGCAGGACTAAGATGTAGTACATTGACCCTGATGCTCCGCATGTGATACGCCACCATGGGAACGCTTGGAGACCGAAGACGTATGTTGTCATCGATGAGAGAAAGAGAGCTGTTTAGTGCCTCTAACGTGTTCGCAGACAGTTGTCAGGTAGCTCTATTTACATCCAACATAGGACCATCTACGTATGCATCTACATCTTGGGGTAGTCTCAGGCAAAAGGGAGGCACTGCCGTCATTGCAACGATCTTGGATCGTCGATATCCTAGGCACTTTTGTTGCAATATTCATATCTGTCTTATACGTCATGTTCAAACGGCGGTGCTGATGGCAGCTCGTGATACGCTGGCGGCTTTAGTTCTCCATGGGGCTGTTCGTAGTCGGGAGGGTCTAAGAACGGATCCAAGTAGTCGTGATGGTTTTGCCCGATCGATTCGTCGAACATAACAACACGTTGAGAATAGCGCGGCTTCTTCTTTGATCCACGCAGACAGTGACACACAGTGGAGAGAAAAATGAACGCTACGATGATGCCCATGACGACGAGCACGCATATCGCCACCGTCTTATCAACCGAGATCGTGATCTTGTTCGTCTCGGCCATCGTTGTGAGCCGTTGCGAAAGATTCAACTTTGTTATCCGGATGTCCGAATACTAATGAACCCCTTCACCCCAAAAGTCTCAAACCCCTTAAACCCTTCACCCCTTGCACTTTTTCATTGTCAATCTCTGGCGAATGGACGTGTTCAAAGACAAATGGACGCTTGATGCGAAGGCCCTAGACAAAGATGTACGTCGTCCGAGCGGTTCTATCCGTGAATCTGTGCATAGATTCAAAATATCCAAGTGGCGTTGGCCGAATTGGACTCGATCAAGTCGAGAAAGGTATGAGATTCTGTCTAGCACCGTGTTCCCACTCGTCTTTCGATAGCAAACGTACCTCCAAAGAGGAAATTTGTTCTTTCTGACCAAACCAGAGGCCGCTACGCGAGCTAAACAAGGTAATCATCCACAAGTTGCACTGTCTCAACCACGGCGATAGACGAACTTGAGGCAAAACAAGCCAAGCGACGCGAAGTTGGGATCAAACGCAAGCAATTGAACGACTAGATAGTTTATTTACGCTTACGAGTCTGTATTTAAACAGAGCGCCACACCTTGGAGCACCCAATGACTCATGTGTTCTGTCGAAAACAAGTCGGCTTCAAAGATGAGACCAACGCCCATGGCATTCCGCCGTGATTGTGTCACATACACCGGTGTCCGGAATGAATTTTGCAGCTTGAGGCGGTTGGCTTCAATCGGGATGACTTGTAAAATAGGCAGCTCTTCCACGAGCTTCTTGGGCTGTTGTTGGCAGAGACAACTCCGTTCAATGTCCCACGAAGCCCCTTCCAAGTGCAGTCCGTTCACGTAGCAGCCACTGTCGAGCTTTGTCTTGACTTCACTGGGGTCGCGGAACCGAGTGACTGTCGTGTAGAGCGTCGACTTGTCGAGGGGCCAATTCTTCGCTCGGCACGTTGTCTGGACGAGCGCAGTCAGATACGACTCGGGAATGCCGAGCCCAGAAAGCCACATGACGATCGGATCGCCCTTCTCGATCCAATCCATGTACTGGTTGTACCGCGACGTGAAGTGGACCATCCAGCTCCCGAGGGATTTCTCTGTCTTGGGGCAAAGACCGCGCCACATATTTGGAAGAAAGCCATCAAAAAGCGCCGACCCGACGGCATCCAGCTCGTCGCTCATGCCGATTTCACCAATGAGGGCTTTCTGCAGATCCCCCAGGGATGTCGCCATCTTGGCCACCAAGACATTCCATCGATCGAGTTCCTGGAGCAGCACGACCTGCGTCGGCGACGGAACGCCAAAGCGCTTGCGAATGAGCGGGACATCGATTTGCTGCGGCACTTTGCTCTCAATGTCGGTCGCAATGTTGGTGATGTAATCCTCTCTGGAAATGCCATCGCCACTGCCAGCGCTGCGGGGCTGCAGCGAGATCAAATCGCGCCACACGCTCTTGGTCATGTTGGTGTAATAGCCGATCTCAGCGTTGGGATGGAGACCAAAGACGGCGGGCGAGTTGGTCAGCGGCAACGTCTCGACCATTTCGAGGTAATTTTCCAGCGGGCCGTCCGCGGGGAGACGGTAGTCAAAGCCCGATCGACTGAAGAAGAAGGGCTGGCACGAGTCAAAGAGGAAATCGCCCATATACTCGGACAAATATGTGGTCAAGACGCGCCGATCGTAGTCGTCCGAGACGCGACCGCCGTACATGGCGTCGCCGATTAAATACTTGAGAGAGCCCCACGGGAGAACTTCATCGCCGTCGACGAACGCCTTGTGGAGGTAGAGTGCGAGCAACTTGCGACTAATGTTAAAGTCCGACTCGTTGAAATCGTAGCTGACATTCCAGCCAATTTTGCCATACTTGCGGCGTTCCAGGACGACCGCGTGGAGGAAACAGAGCACAAAGACGACCTGCTTGAACGACGGATGGGGACATTCGTCCAGCATGGACTGGTCGAGCTTGCTGTACAAGCTGCGCATGTTTTGCTTGAGTCCATCCGGGGGCTCCGTCACGACTTTGAGCGATCGCTGGAGGATCCCAAGCGGGAAACGATCCGTCGGCTCTGTCGTGAGCCACAGGCGAAAGTCTTTGTGGGGCTTGTGCATGGCCAAGAGAGTTTTCTCGAGCGTGCGGAGCCAACTTGCCAGCAAGTGGCAATTCTGGAGCAAGACCCAGTGGCCACGGGTGTATCCTGCTTCAAGCATCTGCTCAGCGAGGGGTCCTTGGCCTTGCCCGAGCGCCAGGAATTTGAATTTGTGGCCTGAAAAGCCCGTCGCCTCTCCCAGCGTTTGAATGTCGCTCTGGGGATCTGCGCCAGGACTGAGGATGCAAACAATGGGCGACGTCGGCGCGCTCTGGGCATAGATGCGCGCGTAGTCCAAGACGGGCGGCTGGACGTACTTTTCGCCCATGATGGAAATCACAAACAATTTCATCGCATTGTAGACGCGATCTTGGCGGAAACAGCGGTAGACGAGAAGCTGCTGCAGTGGCGACAGCTTGGCGCTGTACTCGGATGGGAACGGACTCTGTTCGGGGGCTTCCAGCTCGTACCATTGCCTCCATGTCTTTTGGTTGGTCGTGACTTGTTGGAGAAAGTTTTCCAGCGGGCCTGGCATCTTGCCGAGACAGATTAAATCTTTCCATCCCGCCGCGGAGATCCACTCGCAATTGTCAGGTTTCGCCACGGACGCGCCTTCGAGCGACGTGTCGCCCTTGAGGAAGAAATCAAGCTCCGACCGGTTCAGTTCGCCCGCGCTCGCCATGATCATGCACGTCATTTGGAAGGAAAACATGAGTTTGTGCCGCTCGAAAATCCCCGTGCACGTGTAATCGTACATCATTTCCGTGATGGATTGAATCATGAAGCGCAGTCGTTTCTCGAGCACAACGTCCCGCTTGGCATTGTCAAGCGCCGAATGAAAGACCGTCAAGAACGACGTGAGCGAGATTTCGTACATTTTCATGATTGTGCTCAAGGACGACATGGCAAAGTACATGATGGACCCACGGAGGGCGACTGGAGTATACACAGCGCGCGCTCTCGTGATTTCATCTTTGGTGAACTTGGACTGCTCGAGCTTCAATCCAATTTCCGTCGCTTTGTTCTTGGTCTCGTCCAGCGTTGCAATCAATTCTTCATTGTCGAGAATGTTCCCCGTCGACGTGGACAACTCATGGAGAAGCATGTCTTCTAGCTCGACGATCATTTGTGTGTTTTCGCTCATATCACGGACCAAGTCGCGGTACTGCTCTTCTAAATCAGGACGTTCGTGGCCGACGACCACATTGAGCAGTTGATTCGCAAGACCGCCTTGCGTGACGCTGTAGTTGATAATCATCGTCTTCCCCATGACTTCTGGAGAGTAATGTGGATTCGCCAGTTTCGACGTAAAGTAGAGCCGAAAGTTGGCATCCCATTCGACGTTTTTGTCGCCGAGTTTGATCAGCCGTTGCGATCCCTCCATGAACGTGCTCTTCTCCAGCACGGGGTCAAGAATCGGATCCAGTTCTTCGTCGACGCTTTCAAACAAGAACGGGTTCCCAAATTGAATCGCCAGTTCGAGATGTTTCATGAAATCCCCGTCGTTGAGAGTTTTCACCGTCAAGTTGTTCTTCTCCTCGCGCCGTTTAATCCATCCCACGGCTTGCTGCTGCGGGTCGATACACAGTGGAAAGCGCGACGATTTCGTCGTCAAGATACCGTTCTGGACTGAGTGCTCGTCGGCTGGAAGACCTTCCGCGACCCATTTTTGAATTGTCGCGTCGTTCGTCAAGGAGCTTTCGAGCTTGAATGGCTCCGTGCGTGGTAATTTGCGTGCTGTCACGTCGCTATAAAAGTCTTTGTAGATGAGTTCGTCCCGATAGTCAAAGCTAAAAGCCCCCGTGTAACTCAAGAAGGACGCTGTGAGCAAGCAGTCTCCAATGAGTCGTTCGCCTTGGAGATTGAGGCTTTCACTATCTTTTGTCCATCGACTTTTTTCGCTCGCAAGACCAGCAAGCAGTTTACTTGCAGCACTGAGACGCTTTTGCATTTGATCGGCTTGGGATTTCAGTGCTTGGAGCTCCGTGTTGGCGGCGTCAAATGCAGCACTGAGCTCACTCAAGTCTTTTTGCAATCGCTCCAAGGTTTCCTTGAGCTCAATCAATTCTTGTTCCTTGACGGCTTGTTCTTTCTCCATCGTTTTCACCTTGAGCTTGAGTGGCTCGACATTGCGAGCAACATCGTAGTACTTGACAATTGCAACGACCCAAACCAAGAGCCCAGCGCCAGCCTTCGAAATCGATTTCATCGTGTCGACATTGAGATCTGGGTTTTTGAAGAAAGTTTTGATCTTTGAGACCATCTTGGGTGTGATTTTGTCCTTTTCGTATTCTTTCAGGAGCGTGAGCAAGTTGGGATTGCCAAGCATGACCTTCGCTCCTTTCCAGTCCATGTCCAAGTCTTGGCCGGTAGGTCGAAGGATCAAAACACACATGCACACCGACATGACAAGCGCTGGCGGCGACGCAAACGATTTGATTTCAGTCAAATCTGACTTTGATAAATCTTGAAGCGCCTGTGCTGCAGCTTCGACGGCAGGCAATGCTTCAAGCAGCGCCGCATCGGCCTCTTCTTTTTCTTTGTGGATGATCACGGCGGCTTTTTCACACTCAATTTGCGTCACAGCAGCAACTTGCTGCTGTTTTGTTGCGACGGACGATTTTTCCTCAATATTTTTGATCAAAGCTTCGCAAGCGACGGTCTTTTCGTCGACGATGATTTTCTTTTCGCTCAATTCGATTTGCATGCGATCGACTGCTAGACTCGCTTCGACGAGTTTTGTCAACCCGCCTTTCAATCGTGCAATGCTTGCGTTCACTTTTTGATTGTTTTCTTTGAGCTGCTGGCGATAATTCGCAATGAAGTCGAGGTAATTCTTTGGTGTGACGTAGTAGTGCCGACGGAGTTCCATCTCAAATCGGTGAGCAACCGTAACAACTCGTAGATGGGCGTGCACAAGATGATTGACAACCTCGGGGCGGAATTCATCGGGGATTTTCTCGTCCATTAAGAAATAAGTCGCGACGTTGCGCAGTGCATCCTCAGGCCACGAGAAGAACCAGTCAATTACAGAGGCAGATACGAGGCCTGGAAAGTTACGGCAGCGCAAGCGCAGAGTATTACCAGATGGAGACATGGCCAAGATAACATGGAGATTCTGTCGACATCGCTGGACATAAAATTTCCAGCACGTTTCGTTGGTTTCAATCAGACCCGCTGCTTTGACTTCTTGACGAATCGATGCGCCGAGTGCGTCCTTTTCATCTTGCTCAAAGAGCGCTGGTACAATGCCAGTTGTAAGCATATTGTTAATAAACTCGAGAAAGCCTTCTTCAACAGCATGGGCATCCGTGAAGAGGAACACAACTGGCCCTTTGCCAAGCTTGCGATACAAATCTTTCAAGTTTTCGCGGAATTCTGCCTCGCCATAGCCGCGAGTGAGGAAAATCTCGAACAGGTCATAACCTGCAGTGAAAGTTGCGAGACGGGAAAGACTTTGCTTGCCACTGCCGCCAACACCAATGAGCAACGCATGGCCAAGAGGATTTCGAAGAATGCGCAAAATGCGGCTTAAATGCTCCAAAGCCATCTCAAAGAGTACTAGCGTCATCGGCTTGTTGTCCAAGTTGTACGTCTCGAGAACTTCGTCAAATATAGAGCGAATGCGCTTGTAAGACTCCATGTCTTGGTATAACCGAAGATCTTCTCCAGAGCTTGTGAGGCGATTCCGGCAGTCGGCGTAATCACCATAGATGGAAGGATTAACAAGAGCACTCTCGGCATCTTGGGGAAACACTTCCTTGATCAAACTACTCAACGCTGTGTCGACTAGAGTAATATCATTAGCACTTGTGAGACGATCACTGAAAATGCGGAGAACTTCATTGCGCCAGAGTCGAACTAATTTTGCAGATGTATCAAACTTGTCGACTGTCGCCATGCACACGCCTTCGCATACACGACCCAAGTCTCGCAAGTTAAAGATGTAGTGAAACTTGGACGGCGTTGGCGGCAATTTTTCAACAATCACGTCAAAGAGCCTCAATAACATATCTGTGAGTTTGGTGCCAGCTTCTTTCACCGATGGATTAAAATTTCGCAGATAAGTCGTAAGAATCGAGCCGTAGATATTTCGTAGCACGTCTTTTGTCGGGGGCGTCAAGTTGTAGACATTGAAAAGCGCAACAAAGCGTGGGTCTACTTGGTTACGACCACCACCAGGAGGACCCATGGCTCCAATGTACTGCAGGTCTTTGAGAATACGCAAGTCGAGTTCTTTGCCACGATCATACATGCAGCCTTTGCTCACGACAAAGTGCAAGAGCGCAATAGGCTGTTGTGTGCCGTACAAGTCGACTTTGGGCATATTCATGTCATCGATGAAGATGGCAAGCTTTTTTCCAGCAGGAGGACCATAGATTTTCCCCGTACGTTTGTCAACGTTGGCTTGGATGTTGGCCAAAACGTCTGTGCTGCAAGTACGGCTTGAAAAATTGATGCTGAGGGAATTCGTCGTCTGCGAATCAAGTTCTTTGAGGTAGTTTTGGATCGTGACAGTCTTGGCAGTGCCGGATTCACCCACAAAGAGAACAGGTCGATCTGTCTTCATCACTTGAGTGAGAATATACGAATACAAGACTGAATCCGTTGTGGGCACGAGGATGTTACTGAAGTTGAATGGTGCAGGTTCAACATACGCTGGTACTTTCGAATCCCACGTTTGCCATTTATGTGTTTCATGGTCATAAAAACATTCATAGAGCAAATGAGAAGGTAGATTGGCTTGGGCGATTGCTTTGACAAATTCATCAAAGCACTTGCGGCTCGATTCAACAAGCGCTGCACCGAGAGACCAGACCATGCAAAAGATAAACAGGCCTTCAATATCGACACGCTCCAGACTAACCGCTGCATCGGTTGGGAAATAGCTATCGATTGCATTGCAGAGTTGTTTGCACATTTCCATATTCGAAATGGGAATCACCTGCGTGAGTTTGCCCACCACTTCTTTCCCAACCACGCCTTCTAGAATGTAGTCAATGCATTTTGGCACGTAGTGGTCAAAGAGCTCAGTCAGTGTCGTCTTTTCATTCTCTTTAGTGTTGCACCGCTTTAACCATCGTTCAAAGTACGGCCGGTAGCCTAAATTCTTGGGATCGACCCACACCATGCCACAACGACTGATCGTAGCCGGCGATGCATACTGCAAGTCGAATGTTTCGCAAATCATGCAGCAATGCGTTTGAAGACGAATGCGCTCACCGTTTGGAAGAGTGAGCAGCTTGTTGTCATCCATAACAGAGTTCATATTTTCGACCCACACAGCGTCGACATCGCCGTCGTAGATGAGCCATCGCTTTTCATTTTCTTTTCCACTTGGAAGTGGTTGATTTAGTTCACGAAAGAGTTTGGAGAGCACACCGTCAGTCCAGTCGCGAGTTACTGGGTCCATGGTACCGTAAAGCTCCGCCACAGATTGCGCTTTGGGGTTTAGCACAAATATCTTGACGAACTCGTCGAGAGCAACCTTGGATGCGTTGGCTAAAGTCTGTAGAACAAGCGACTTGCCACCTCCCGTGGGGCCGACAATCATCGTTGTGTGGCGCACGAGCATGGTTTCATACATCTGGATGATCTTGTCGGTTTGATCCTGAAAGACAGACGCGTCTTGGCATTTAAAGTCGCCAGCCTCTAGATCATTCTCAATTGCTTCTTTGAGAGCAGCGTAGCCAACACGAGGACAATCAAGACCTGGGAAGAGATCGTTGATAAGACCGTGAAAGAGCGGGACATCTTCAAAAACAAACTTGGGCATGTTGCTATCGCGCAGAGCGCGCATGAGGACCAAGTCTTCGCTCATCGAGCTGTATTCACGTTTGAGCGAGCCTGCCATGACGAGCACACTCTTAAGAGCACGCAGACCAAAATCGTAGTGGTATTGTTTACTCAATTGTTCCCGAGATAGTTTGTAGAGGACAGTCATCTTCTTGGCCAGAGCGACGGCATTTTCAAAACCTTCACTGAAAAGCATAATCTGGCAAATCATGAGTAGATCGGGGACAATCATCGTGACAGGGCGAAAAAGCGCTTTCAAATTGTCAGGCAGCTCTGTGCGGCCGGCATAACCAGGGTTCATCGTGATGAAAAAGCCGCAAGTTGCAAAGCCAGCAGTGCGATGGATCGAAATCTCAGTGCCAAAGCCAATGTCAACCGTGGGCTTGTCGTAGTTGAGTGCATTTTGAATTGCTCGGAGTTGTGCGGACACGACGGAAAGCACTTCAATATTGATGCGGTTGAATTCATCAAAGCAACCCCACGCTCCGACTTGGACAAGACCTGAAAAGATGCTACCCATCGCTTTGTAATCAAGACCTTCACCGCAATTGATAACATAGCAAGGAAGCGCAAGCGACTTGGCTAAATCTTTGACCGTCTCTGTCTTACCAGTACCAGCAGGGCCAGCGGGAGAGCCGCCAAGTTTAAATGTTAGAGCTTGGGAAAGAGTCATGTAGCAACGATCTGTCAATGGCGTGATCACAAGACGCCCATTGAGACCCATGTACTCGTAGCCATACCGGAATGCACCGGTGCACTGGCGAATCACTACATCATCGACATCTTTATCCCAGTAGAAGCGTAGCTGTGATTCCCATGCAAACTCTTTCTCGTGGAGAATCGAATCACGGACGAACGAATCGACGATATCTCGAGCGTGTACATCAATGATGAGGAGTGTATTCACCTTCTTGCGAGTTTGTTTCTGCAGCGGCTCGCGCACTTGACGGACCAATTCATTGAGCTGACCGGTGAGTTTCACTTCTAGCTCTTTCATTGCGTACTTGTTGCCTTTGGCAACTCGATGAAATACGTCTTCAACTTCCCAAGTCCACCAGATTTGACTGCCAACGAGCCCGACCATGCCGAGGACATCACTCAACCATTGGGTTCGCGGAGTTCGAGCGTAATGGTACACTCCTTCCTTTGCAATCACTTGTAATGTTACTCGCATTTCGTCTTCGACACCAGTCATCCACGTTTCGACTGGACCTTCGACGACAGAAGCTGTGCGAAAAGTAAATCCTTCACCCTCTGAGCTTTCCATGGCTACGACTTGGCGATTATTCCTTGCGAATGAGAGCAACTTGACATTATCGAAGAGTTTGAGCATGTGGACTTGGATCGACGTCGGATCGGAGCTCCCAAGGACGCTCAAGAGTTCATCGTCCGAGATGAAAAAGAACCGCGGGAATGAATTTCGTTTGGTATCCAAGTAGTCGCTCAAACTTTTCTGGCACTTGTCGAGACGCTCGCTTAGATTCTGAAGTGTCTCTGTGCGGTTTTCACTTGTACAAGCGTCCACTGCATTTGCGTTTTTGTACGTGGCAGCCATGATCGTCTTCCATGCTTTATCGATCGCGTCAAACTTCTTGGCTTCCTCTGGAAGCTGGAGTCGAATATCTTCGGCGCCGACAAAAATACTCTCGAGGTAAATCCACTTGAGCTGCACAACAAACCAAATGTCAATGCACTCGTTCACGATATTGAGCTTCTTTTCCCACTTGCGCACCCGCTCAGCAAAGCTAGAAATGAAGCGAGAACCGCTCATAGTTTGGAGATTGAGCATGTGGTCTTCCAGCGTTAATTTAAGTTCATCCGCAGCGCGGAGGACCCAGCCACGGTCTGAACCATTCTTTTTATACTTGGCCACTTCAAATGCAGCTTTGGCCCACACGTCTTCAATCTTGGTAAGCTCTAGCTCGATTTTACTTTCTTGCATGGCAGCATTGACAATTTCCGCAATTTCAGCGCCGAATCGATGGAGTTGCATTGCAAACAGGTTTGTGAGTGTAAATGTTTTCAAGTTCATTTCAAACTTGACTTTGGTCACAGTCATGAGTTCTTCCCAATGACGCGGCTTCATGGCGTCGTTCTTGAGGGAAGCAATGAGCGGAATGGATTCCTTGAAAGCTAATATTTGTTTTTCGACTTGCTGAAATGTCGACATCGCTCGCAAGTCTTTAGGAAATTTGCGGCATTTTTTCTCCAGCTCGTCGATACCTTTGGTCATGTAGGCGACATCAAGTTCTACCCACAAGACTGATCCCATGTTTGTGATGAATTCCTTCTGCTCCGTGTACAACGCGTAAATACTTTCTTGTTTGTCAAGGGCTTCTGCAATTTCTTGTAGCTCAGGGTACGCTGTTAGAGGAAGTGCAAAGAGATTTTCTGCATTGACAAGCTCCTGTCGCTTGGTTTTAAACATGGCAAGTCGTTTCTTGAAGTCCTGGACGAGTTCGAGCCCCTTGTCAAGGTCGGACGCTAAAGCTCCAGGTCCACTGGTGAGGAACTCGGAGCGCATTTGTTTGCATTCTGCAGCAAACGAGAGAGTGTCTTGCTTGGTGACCACTCGGAATTGATCCTTCACGTGAACAAGCCGCAGGTCTTTCGTTTTACTAGCAATCACAAGGGCATTCCACCGTGCTTCTAGGCCAAACGCGCGCTGTGTCTCATCAGCGTCACTGCCGAGATCAATGGCGTACGTTTGGAGAGTCCGATAACGCTCAACAATGTCGGCATATTCGAGCTCCATATCCATGCATGCAGCTGAAATGGTAGCAATCGTGTTTAGAAGGGCTTTCAAGGACGCAAGATCCCACGGATCACTCTGTAAGTCTGCTTCAAAACTATCCATCTTTGCGCTAATGGCAGCGAGTTTCTTGGCGCTGAGCTCATGCAATATTTTTCCATAATCGTCTTTCCACTTTTCGGCCTGCTTGGCAATGGCTACTGCCACGGCAAGGCAATTGATCTGGAGAAAATCTGTTTCCTTCTCCGTGGGTTGATGCCCCACACTTTCGGCTAGCCTCGCGTACGAAGCCATACGCGTGTCAAAGTAAACGCAACTTGGACGTTTCTCACCCAGTTTATCAAGAGCAGCACGACGCTTGGTGTTCCATAAACTGTAGATGGTATCGTAGCGCCGCCACGAATCCAAATATTTGTTGATAATGTTGAACACTTTGTGAATTTCTTGGTTGAGACTCAGCGTCATTTTGATCACGTACGGATTTTGCGAAATATCCGAGTAAAACGTAAACACGACGGGTTCCTCATCTTCATTGACGACTTGTGGCTCTGTTTCACGGCACGTCCCATGCATCCATCGTATAAATGCCTTGGCGCTCTCGACAATGTGCTTCACGCATTTGCTCAAGTATTTGTACATGTCAGATAGTGAAGGGGTGACTACAATGTCTTTGCCATTCATTGTAGCTTTGATTTTGCAAAGTGGTGGACGCTTGAGTTTTTGGTCAGTCAAATCTTTTTGATGGACGTTTAGAAGTGCTTGGAACGTTGTCATGGAACCAATGATCATCTTGGTTATGGCATTGAAAATGCGCCGTTCCCAATACATGTAGTACGTGGCGAGTTTGGGACTCGCGCCAGTATTAACTCCAGCGACAACTTCTTCGACTTTAATCAGGAGAGGTCCTATGCTATGATAATGCTGGACTAGCTCATCAAGACGTGTAAGCCGATTTCGCTCCATGAGCTCGTAAAACTCTCCAACTTCAGTCACGACACCATCTTCATAGTCGCTAATCTTGACCAACATTGTGTTTTCAATCGTCACAACAACTTCGTCAATCATTTTTGAGCTCTTGTGTACTTGGCTCACAATGTTTGCAAATTGAGTGAGAGCCTTCACGCACGATTCAATGAATGAAATAATCCGCTGCGAGTTCCAATTGAGCGGATAGAAGCCTACGCGCAACACATCGTCCAGATCTTTCAGTTGACTGCGCAGCAAGTGACTTTCCACAGGGGATAGACTTTCAAGGAGCGAGTCATACTGCTTCAGCATCAGCTGGAGCTCATGTACAATGTCGTGGTACTTGTCTTCCTGTAGAGTGACATTTAAAGCTTCTTCGGGAATATCCATGCCAAGTCGGTCCATATACTTTGCCTCCCGTATGATCATTGAAAGCTCAGGAGCAAAGTTCGGGTAGAACGGTGGAGGGGGCAATTTGAGCACTGGCATGCCGTTTTCAACTTTATTCGTGACAAGTAGTGGAGGGCCTAGGATCGGTTGCTTCAAGTACTCATTCGTCATAGCTGGGACACGGTCTTTCCACTCTTGATGGAGATTTTTAATGTACGAATCGACAGCACGTGCAAAGACGAGGTACTTTTCCTTGACCTGTTCGCCGTGTGGACTTTTGAGGAGATCGTTCATGGCACGGAAACGCATGATGGGCTTCTTCGCTCGGTGGTACAGCGCGCGAGCCCATGCAATAGCGCCTCCAACTGGAGGGTGGTTTTTATAAATTGGAGGTTGTGCTTTGTACAGTTCAAATTGTTCATTCAGCTTTTCCAATTCTTTCGTGTACTGCATCAGAATATCCTTGTACTTTTCCATCATTTGCTTGTTGATGCTGTCACGAGATTGGATATTTTGAAAGTTTTGAAGCAAATCAAACGCGCCTTCGGCACTGCGCAGCTTTTGAAACGACGTGTCAATAAATTTACGAGTCATGGCTTCGATTTCACTCACACGATCTCGAAATTGCACCATCACGCTCTCCCAACTTGTCTTGTAGCCACGATCAAATATTCGAAAGGGAACATTTTCAAACGGAGCAATGAGTCCCGCTACGCGCGCCATCACGTCATCAATGCCTTGGGAATCCCCCGTCACAGATTTCAGCTCAGGGCCAAGGAATTTGTGAAACTGGTCTAGCACTGTGGCAACTTCTTGAAGATGCTCACAAATCTTTGCCATGTAGTTTGTCTGGTCAAAGAGTCGCTTTCGATCAAATTCCCAACGGTGATCCGTTCCGCTGACTTCAATGCGCTCTCGCACCTTCATATACGTTGAATGCCACATTTCAAGCACCATTTTAGCTTCTTCTATTGCATGGAGCGCCGCATCGGGCGATTTGCGCAGAATGGTATGAATGTTGATTTCAACGGCCACTTTGTCAGCAATTTCAGACGCAATTCGCTCCATCAGAGGCACCATTCGCTCGTCAGTATTGTAGTGGCGGGAAATAATCCAAACCATTCGAATCGCATTCATCATGGACGGAAGCGTATCTGCGATTGTGCTGAACGAACCAGAGGCAATATTTTTGAAATGGCGCTCAAGAGTCGTGAGGAACTTGACATTGTCTTTCGCTTCAATGTACAGCTTGCTCAACTCAGAGAAGTGATATCTGAACGTGGATAACATGGATGCTTCGACGAGCTCAAGCAGCGCGAGCATTTTCTGAACGTGTGGCATGTTGATTTGTTCAAAGATTGTACTCAGCGTCGCATTGCGCTCTCGCCAAAATTCAATTTCTGCAAGTGGACCTTTTCGTTTTGGTGCCTTGCGCGTCTCCTGGTCAACCACCATGGCGACAAGTTTTGACCATTCCTCCAGAGCTTGTTCAATCTAGACAGTGACATGAGAATTCCAAAATGTGCCATGAGATTACTGTGTTGATGAGCTCATAATCATCAAGACATGCTTCGGGTTTGTCGATCGTGACGGCTGGAATTGTCAAATGCACGTCGCCTTGGATTTGTTGCATGGCATTTGAGATTTGAGACGCAAACTTGAGTAAATTGCCTCGAAATTCATTGCGAATTGCATCGATGACCTATGCAAGAAAAAAATAGAGATGAAACTATGGAAAATGCGAACCTTGAGTGAATGGTGCGTGTCGCCGAGGTCGTAACCACCTTCTGCAACAAGTTTGGGGTCGAGCATGGGCAAGAAAACGTGGCAAATGACTCCTTCGAGATTGGTCAAAAGGTCGCCTGTGGAGCATCCGACTTCAATGTTCGTGGCGATTTCACCATCTTCTTGAGCTCGAATTACAACAGGACCGTCTCCACTCTTGATGAAGAAGACGCAAGGTCGCTCATGAACATTGTCGCCAGGAAGCGCATTCAAACTCACGTTGCAAATGTCTTTAGTCTCCTAAATCATTGTTAAACTATGCTCTGCTTTGGCCATGGGTCTCCTTACCTTGGTCATGACTTTGCGCACACGTTTTACAGTTTGAACGGCAGGTGCAGCTGGCTCGGCATTCGTTGCTGCATTCAAGTCGCGCTCGTCTTGATCGACGGTCACTCCACTCTGGTTGTTTTCGCTCGGTGTGTCGCCTTCTTGAGCCGGCAGCGCGGGCTCCTTGACTTCTATCAAATGCTAAGATTGTAATATACTGTCGTTTTTACCTGTTGTTGTTGTTGCCGTTGGTTCAGATTGAACAGGTACCTCGACAACTTCTTCGACTTCGACTGTAGCAAAGCTTTAAGTAAGTGCATTTCCTTTGGGTGAGCTTACCTTCGACATCGACATCGAGCTTGGACGTGTAGAAGAAGAGAACAGCTCCAGCGCTTGTATCGCTGGAGAAGAAGGCTCGAAAGAGATCGCGTGTGGGGATTTTCTACAGAAGGCAATGAGGTGCGCTTCCACAACGACGAGAGCTTACCCTGACAGCACTCTTGGAGCTCTCTTCAAACACTCGATTGTATACATCGTCGTCGATCTCAAGACCTTTACACACGAGCCGACGCGTCCATCGGGACACGTCTTCCATCTCGTTGCGACCTTTCAAGATACGGTTATTGACGAAACGAGCACAAGCAAGCCAACGGCGAAACGGCAACAGTTTCATCTAGAGAGAAAGCCCAGCGACCTTCCATCTGTAGCAATCAATGTCCTGTGAATGCGCACGAGGGTCTTAGTTGTTTGCTGTTTGGCGTTGTCAGGGTATGATGAATGACGCGTAGAGAACAGTTAGCGCAGCATACTTTGGGCTTGGTGGATTAAATCACGTCGCACTGAACGGGCAAGTGCAAACATAACGACCACGACGAGTGCAAGATCGTCAAGGTAACCCAAGATGCCAAAGACTGCATCGGGGAATAAGTCCAAAGGGCTCATGATGTATACCCAAGCAATGATGCTGCAAAGTGCTCGAAGGGGACTCTATAGAACCGTCAATGCCTGCGGATGGGTGGCCCAACGGAGCAAAACTGGTACTTGCAGCCATGGTCGGATTGTGGACGCCTAGCAGTACGTGATGACAGTCGACAAGACGTGACGACGTACGCCGCAGTGAGTTCTTGCACGGGTCACATTGAATTTGGCGATCTGTCGCAATACTTTCTGACCTTCACGCGAATCGTTTTCATCGCGGGATAAGAATGCATGGAGCAACTCAATCTACACAACTGATAGAGAGTCCACGGTCAGTGCACACCTCTTGCCGACAATATGGACATGGATACCCGCTCGCATGGCGGGACCGCACGTAAGCTATAATGCAGGGCGAGCAAAATACATGGCCACAGCTTGTTTCGCAATCCATTCGAACATTTGTCAAGCATATCGCGCAAGTTGCGACAGACAAGGCTGGAGCAGCAGTGCTAGGTTTGGCCAGCGAGTACACAAGTAGGTCCATGCATGTTGTACTCGTGATAGACACCGTGAAAGCGATCCAGACTTCAGTCTTTCCAGTGCTCTCGCCTTCAATCACCATGACGATTTGAATTCTGTACCATGGAATCCATTTTCAGTACAGTACAGCTGTCGTCACTTGATTCTGAGAGGTCGCGCTGCACACGATAGATTTGTTCTCTGAGAGCTATGAAGAAGATCGAGATCCTCCTCGAGAAATACATTTTGGCATGCCGCAAGTGAGCTTTTGCAACGCGCACTCAGCGCCGGCCCTCAGACTTTCCTTTCACACAACGAGGAGGATGTCGTGGCCTTGTAGTGTGCTTATCTCGTTGCTGTGTCCCCTGGAATGCCAAAGAACAGCGGCACACGACAATGCGATTTGGATGTGAATCTGCGACTTAGAAAGTAGAGAGATGTACACATGAAGCCAACGACGACATAAGGGAACGCATCGAGCTGGTAGGATGCTGCCAACATGTTCCTGAAGGAAATGTGTGAGAAAGTCATCCTTGTCTGGGGTTCTTCGCTGATATCTTTAGAAAGTTCACAGATAGCAGCGAGATCCCCCGGTTGCCGGCAGTTTCATGTCAACTTCAGTAGTTCAAGAGTTCAAACTGTCTGAAAACGCATCGATGTCAAGGACGTATACCTCAAACCAAGAGGAAGAGCCGTGCGAGCAAAGCAATGCTCAAAGTGCATCATTTGATCTCGTTTGGTCGGTCATCCCAGTTGCATTTGCAAGTCGACTCTTGTCTTGCGTGGACCGACAAGATCAGTTGCATCTCAAGCTCACAAGTGCGCAAACTGCCCGTGATCTCGAGTGCGACGAGGTAAACAAGATGTGAAACAACAGTGCTTCAGGATCGACCGAGTAGGTTTGGGAACTCGTCGGCTTGGAACGTTTTCGATTGCCAAGTTCATGCCATGGCCAATGGCTCCAATCTTGCACACGTCGCTATCAAGCTCTCAACGATGCCGTAGCTCTGTGCACGTATATGCAGCGACAAAACGTCTTTAGCCTAAGCTACATCAACCGGGACATTAAAGAACGAATTCAAGATCAATTGCTGTCCATCATTGACTTGACATCCTCGGGACTTGACGTCGTGAGCCGGATTTACTTGGCCCAACGCGGTGTCGTGAAACATTTGACTCGTCTACTTGGCTCCAATACCATGGCAATTAGTGACCTGGCATGCGCAGCGCTGGCGAATTTCGTTTGTGTTTTATCTAGCAAGGACGAATGCACCACTCGAGCTCAGTTGATTGAAAGCATTGAGCAAGTCCGAGGAACGCGAGGTCTCAAGGAATTGCTCCTGTCTCCCCTTGTATCTGAGAGCGGGCCAGGGCCGACAAAGCACGCCTCACGAGTGTTCATCAACATGCTGTTTCCGCAACACCAAGTGATTTGCCTAGTGCGGGATGTATGGGAAGGATACATTTTGACGGAACCAGCTCTACGACCAAGCGTCGACGAAGACTTGGATAATTTGAAGCAACTCAATGGAGTTTGGGATATCTCGTATCGACACTGCAGTGGCCAAGACTACAATCATCTTGTGGCCGAGACCGCTGCGACGCCGCGAGGGGAAATTCACGGCTCTAGTCGAGACAACAAGGGCCAGATTATCAAGCTAACAGGAACACTGACTTCCAAGCCTGGTGTACACAACTGCGAGTTCAGCGTCACGTTCGACAATCAAGGAAAACCCTATGGGCCTCGGCCAATTTTGCACATTGGCTTTTGGTCATCTTTGCATCGCGATAGGATATGGGGCGTCTGGGAAGTGGGAACGTCTCCTGACCAGCACAAGCTCGGTACAGGTGGCATCTTCCTCATCAAAGTTCAACAAGCTCAGACGTCTCAAGGGCAATGAATCTCGAAAGTCACCGAAGTCGTACCAACTATGCTGTAGCTAGATTCAAAATCAGTTTCGTGGTGAGAAAAAGGAGTTAAGTCTAGATGAGAAGAGTAGATTGAGCCATTGTTGCATTAACTTACGTTGATTTGATCACTCTTATTTCGCCAGGGGTTAGCCTTATGCATCACTTTCGCATAGGTTAGATTGTTCAAGACAAGATAGCTCGATCCTCGTGACATGGCCAGTCATTTGATGCCAGTTGCAATCTTCAGCTATGATTGACGATCTTCAGATCATTGTAACCGACATCGACTGCTCTTTTAAAGGCAATAAATCTACACATTCTTGCTGTGAGGACTGAAAGCCGGAAATACCAATCCATTTGAGATAACCTTTTCTAGCTTTTTGCTCAGATTGGAAAGCTCAGCAAGGCTCAGAGATCCCCAATTGTTGTTGTCAATGCGGTGTATGACAATGACGGAAGAGATTATATCGACACTTGGGATCTATTCCCCCCAAAGTAACAATCAAATCACTCGTATTACCGCGGGGGATCTTATCCATCAGCCTCAATATTATACGCACACATAGGACGACAATAACTACTGCGAAAGCGACAGTACGAAGGCTACAAGGGCGGGTGGGCTACCTTGACTTGGGAAGTGCATTGTGGCAGTTTCACTCAGTTCATACTCAGTCTATACTGTAGATCTAGTAAAACCTCTGAAACTTTATATTGGAGATTCGGATTCTTTTGCCCACTTCAACATCGACCAGCTTCCACCCAGTGGAAGATCGCAAGTTGCATCTCACTGCCGAAAGATGAAGCAATTTGTGGCTGTAGCTCTCCTTGGCCTTCTTGCTGTTGTTCAAGGATGTACTGTGATTGCTGTGGGCAAAAAGGCGACAGCCGATGGCTCGGTTATGGTGACACATACCAACGACGCCGGCTTGAATCCTTCAGATCTTCGAATGGTTCGTGTGCCAGCGATGAACCACTCGGCTGGATCGATGCGCGCTGTGTACAATTTTCAACGAAATGGATATCCTCGATTGGTTTCGACCGAACGCGGTCCTTTGTATGCACCTGTGGGCAACCAAGCATTGTCGACCGCACTTGGATACATCCCCCAAGTTCCATACACGTATGGATACTTCGACCACGATTATGGCATGATGAACGATGTTCAATTGAGTATTGCCGAAAGTACCTGTGCAGCCAAGACCGTCGGATGGCCTGTTTCTCTACGTTATGGGCACAACTTTTTCCAAATTGAAGAGCTTTCAAAGATAGCACTGGAGCGTTGTGACAGCGCACGTTGTGCTATCAAGCTCATGGGGGATTTGGCAGTGACTCATGGCTTTTTCGGTGAATACGGAAAAAATAGACGTGCAAATTACGCTAGCTCGTCTGAGGCTCTCGGAATTGCAGACAAATATGGGGAAACGTGGATTTTCCACATCTTGACGGGACCGAATAATGCCAGTGCAGTGTGGGCCGCTCGAAGAGTTCCAGATGAAAACATCGCTGTTGTTGCCAATTCGTTTGTCATCCGCCAACTCAATCTATCAGATCCTGACAATTATATGGCATCAGACAATGTTGAGTCGTTTGCCCGAGACATGGGCTGGTGGAATCCTGCCAAGGGTCCGTTTGATTTTGCAGCGGCTTATAGCTGGGCTAAACCTGGACCATCAAAGCCACTGTATGGTGGCCGACGTATTTGGCGAATTTTCGATGTATTTGCGCCATCCCTTGCCCTTGACTCCACCCTTGGACAGCATCCAGAAGTCGAAACATATCCATTCTCCGTGAAATCAGATGCAAAAATTACTCCTCGCCATTTAATGGACATTATGCGTGATCACTACGAAGGTACTCAATACGACATGACCAAAGAAGTTGCAGCTGGGCCTTTTGGTAATCCTGTTCGGTTCGGTGGGTCTACAAAAGGTGTTGTTGGGGGATGGGAGCGGTCGATTTCAATGCATCGAACTACGCATAGCTTTGTTTTGCAGGTTCGAGGCTTTATGCCAGACGATGTCGGTGGTGTTGCTTGGTACTCTTTGGGAGCCCCTCACGGATCAGTGTATGCTCCATTCTCATGTTCTCAAAACAACATCCCGGCCTCTTACCTTGCTTCTCGAAAGCACCATTTCAACACTAAAGCCGCCTGGTGGGCTTTTGAATTTGTGAACAATTGGAGTATGCTACGTTACGATTCGATTCATGCCGATGTTAAGGATATACTTGATACGCTCCAAGACGAGGCAATTGATCTTGAAGCTGAAACAATACGAAATGCAATAGTCATGCCAGATCAACAAATGCGCATCCAATATATCGAGGATCGCAACAACGAATTTGCCCAAAGGATGGTTGATCGGTGGTGGGATTTAGCGTTTCATTTGATCGTCAAGTTCAGTGACGGCTACATCATTCGAGGTGATCGATCTGGTGATATGTCCGCTCCAGGTTACCCTGCTTGGTGGCTACAAACGACAAATTTTGCGGCATGGCCTAAAAAAGGTTCTTACAACCCGCCCCCTGAAGTCCTTGCGATCCAAAGTGCTAGCGTTGAATTGTCAAGCACTTTTTCAGTCCTACCAACGTTGGGCGGCATCGCAGCGCTTGCAATTGTGCTTGTTGTGGGTATTTTAAAGCTGGGCCAGTCAGTGCGGTCCCGAGAATACCATCGGCTCGCGTAATGCATAGAAGAGTAAACTGTAGTCAAGTAGGTGCTGTCTACCTTATGTAAATGGACACCAATTTGCCCAACTTAGTAATCCTTGTCTTTTCAAATCCAATCTATATCCACATCGCCATACCACGAGTATGTCATGAAGGCCGATTGATGACGTGAGATTTAAATGCTAAATCTCAAATGATTAACTTGCTTACATGGTAAATAACTTCAAGGTAAGGTCACTAGCCAGGCTGTGCGAGAAAACCTTTTCTTGTATTCATGAAGTCAATGATGTATTAACAATTTTTACACGGAGGTCACGTCCCGAATTAACATAATACGAGCATAAACACCACTTAAGTGTGCTCTTGGAATCAATGAGCAGTCGGATTTTTGTCGACAGGATGTCCAACGAGGTTTGATTGGAAGTCAAGTCACAGGCAGGAACGGTTCGAAAAAATATTTCCTAAATGTGTGTCAGCCAATTGACACTAGACACCAGCACCGCTTCTTTTCCATATAAGATGGCATCAATGCTAGCTGTGTAGTCTTCTAAACGAAACACACACATGTAGTTGAAATGTGAATCGATCCTGCTTAGCATAAGAGACATTATTATCGTTTGAGATGCTCACATAGTCGTTATACTGGCAATATTTGATGGCCAAATGTCGGCGACGTTAGCAAAACAGAGAGCACGGTGTGGAGCCTACAATAAAAGGTGCAGTGAGCAAAAGGTTCGACAAGCAACTTACGGGAGAATTGATGAACTCTGCGATAGTCATTTTTGCTAAAGAGATATTGTTTGTCCAGAGAATTGTTGTAGGCGCTGGATTAGTTACATTCATCGAGGCCCTATATAAAAAACACATAAAATACCAAATTGATGTCCGACGAACCTTTTGATAGCCTCACGAACCTCGTACAGATAGTCAGGAAGAATCTCGAGCGAAGAGATTTCATTGTAAAGCAACTGAATTGCGCCATGATCTATTTTTATTTCGACCGATCGAAACTTGCACCATCTTTTTTCCACAGTAGGAATCAATCCTCTTCTCGTAAGAGATGTCCATTCTCTGTGAACCCGCAAAGAAACCGAACTTTCGTCGTTGTATCCATTGGAAACTCGAAATACGCCCTGTTTAACCCTTTTATTTCCACATTTTGAGTCATGACCTTACCGAATCACTTAGAAAGTCTTTTGACATCCCCACCACTTTTACTAATACATCTACAATAGTTCGATCTTCCAAAGTGAAGCAGTTGTCAAGCAAAATGAACCCTTGGGTATTTCGTGGGAGAAATGTTTGGTCTTGTGCGAGGACTTTTTTCGACCATGCTCTACCAGACAATTATCCCCGGGGTTGTAATTGGTGTTTTTACATCAGCGAACGACATCTCTCTTCGTCAGTCGGAGTGAAAGTACACGTCTTGTACGGATGTATCAAGTCCAATGGACCCTGGGGATTTGCTTGATTCTCACGCACCACGAGAAAACGAGTAACATGAGATGAACTGCCAAACTTTGAGTCAAACTATTGCTTTGATAATTACCTGATTCCGACTGAATAACCCTCGTACGCATTTAATGCCAATTTATGAAAGCGCAGGATGTCACCAATGTACTAGAATATATATAGCAACGTTTTGACAACAAACCAACCAGCACTTGGGGTAGATTTTCGATCGCCGCACCGAAAACATTCACATAAAAAGCTTGGGATCGCTCAGGCCGACTTTCATCAATCAATGACACCGTCATCTTCAGATAGAGTGTTGCATTAGTGAAGGAAACGTCGTCGATTGACTACCTCAAAATCATTTCTGCCATTACTGCTTCGTTTCGGCTTTGAAAATGAAGTAACGATCCCATATGTGTTTGCATTGTTCGTGAGAGCTGACAATGTTGAGTAAAAATAAATTCGATTTTCAGCGACGCCCCTCGACCCTCGATTGATGCTGCGAACCTAAATGCCATCAGGACGACATAGAACTTTCGTAAGTACCCCTCGTCGTTCTACCTCCTGTGGCATGTCATCTATTCGCAATGAAAGAAATATTAAATTGCGATTTCTTACCGTTCAGCGTCGCTGAGGAAACGGTAATTTCTTCCCCGTACGTGATAGGCCTCACAAGTGCTTCCCGTCGTGCAACGTTGAATTTAATCGTGATGTCTTCAATTGGGCTCGACGGATGTAATAGCCCGGCATCAACGAGAATTTCGTGTTCAGCAATTACAATGCAGGCATTTTCATTGTTGACATCGTACGACTCAGTTGCATCTTCCCAATGCTTGACACCACGTCCGAAGAAACCAACTTTAAACTATTATGAAGGTATATTCCTAAGAGATGGAGGAAGCTATGGCCAACACTTACATGCTGAACAAAGTGCTGTACGTGGTCGGCCCACTTGTCGTAGAAATGGACATAAATGCGCTGTGGGGTTTCGGAGGCTTCATGGGATACCGATGTCATGATTTCGACCACTTCCATTGAAACCACTCTCGACGCTGCACTTGCACATGGACCGGCGTCAATGTCAAACTCACCCGCAGCTACAAGAGGAAGAGTTCGCATCGGCCATACAGCAGTCACTCGAGTGCGCTGTAACCAAGCTGCATGATCCATCCCGTGCAGGCTCTTTAACAAAATGCCTTTATGTCAGTTCAACATTTCCTAAAAAAGCGAAAATAAGGCATGAAAGCCTAATTTCAAATGTATATTGGAATTTGACAAAAAATGTGAATAACTTCAAGTTTCCAGCGGTCAAGTAAACTTGGCAAACTCGACCAGCAAATACTTGCGCACGCACAACAGCGATAATGTTTAATTGGAAGCCCAAAGTGAACTCGATGGATGGTCGCTTTTTTCAGTATTCATTTCCGATTAAAATATTGTACCTCGAGATAATTGTGTGATGCACAAAACAATAGTTCTATCGAGCCTGACGAACAAAAAAGAGCTAGGAAGATTCTTCATTCTACGAAGCGCTTATAAATGTTCGTCTTATGATGCTTTTCCAATAACTTGCCAGACATGCGCCGCTATGAGGATATGGTAATCTATTTATAGTAGTATTGCAACCTTGCACGCAAAACTCACTGTCGCTCTCTCACTGGAAAGGCGGTTGAAAAGACTTAGGTAGACAGACTATAGAGATTTCAATTATGTTACTTTTCTCTAGCAGAGATGTTAAAGTCTATCCATGAAAGCTTTATCTCGTAACTCTTGCTTGATATCATCGTTGGCCCGCAATACTTTATTGGATAAAGTCCAAACCTGTATTTTCTAATAAACTTATCATCATTGGATAAGTAAAATCTTTTGACATGAATTGAAATCATCCAATCGAAAATTGGCATTGCATTGTGACCAACCAGTCTCGCATTCAACTTCAATTCGTCGCGGTGATCAAGAGAGCCATGAAGGGAAAGGAAACGAGAAAGACTCGACGTCAAAATGAGCGCAAGTCTAAGAAGCAGCAAAAACAAGCACATTTCAAGCAGTTCAAGTCCCAAGGGCAGCCAGACCAGCGTTTGAAAACGACCAGCAATTCAGCAACTCCAAGTTT
Source organism: Aphanomyces cochlioides (assembly GCA_019828595.1). Taxonomy (NCBI): domain Eukaryota; phylum Oomycota; class Saprolegniomycetes; order Saprolegniales; family Verrucalvaceae; genus Aphanomyces; species Aphanomyces cochlioides. Next base: position 3,757,240 of record JAHQRK010000002.1, on the reverse strand, counting down.
TCCAAAGAAGCGCCATTTTGATTCTTCCAGCCAGGCTAGCTCAAAGAAGTTGAAGTCTGGTGTCCTAAACAAGTTTATGGAGATGATTCAGGAACAAGTGGATGAAGGTGAGCTGTCTGCTGGGCAGTCTGGTTGTAATTCTGTTGTCAGGCATTATTGATGTGAGCTCGTCAAAATTGAAAACAACCGGGTCCAAAAAATATCTTTCAGTGGAAGACCAAGCGCTGAAAAGGCTTGAAGCTAATCTAGGCATTGGAAAAGCTAATGGGAAGGACCGATTGAATCAGTAAGTGAATTTGGGACATTCGTGAGAGCTGATGCGACAAGCAGAGAGTTTGCAAAAGATGGGCTGGGTGAAGACTTTGGTGACTTTTTGCTCAGTCTCGATAACTTATCCAAGTAAGGATCTAGGGGAACTGGAGATCATCAAGTGCATACCATGTATTTAGACGCATTGAAGATAGAGAAGCAGATGAAGCGTCAGACGAAGGAAATTCTTCAATGGATGGATCGGAAAGTGAAATGGACGAAGAAACGCGAAAGGAAATGGAGTTGCTAGCACAGGAAGACGCCACTTTTATGCAAGGTGCCGTAGAAAAATCTAAACTGTGTGACCTCGTAATAGGATTCGACGACTTGCCGACGGATGATGAAGAGGAGGAGGAGGATCTCGCTCAATTTGAAACAGAGGATGAGGAAGAAGACGATGATAGTGAGGTCCAAAAAAACACACTCATGAATCAAAACAGGAGCCGAGCTGATTCTGGTCTGACTCGAACATCAGTGGTATCTGAAACTATGCTTCTAGACGAAAGCGAAGCTGAAAACAATGAGGCCGATTACGACAATACCGAGAATAAAAGCGAAGATCAGGAAAACGACGAAGACTCTAATGAAAATGAAAAGCCTACAACAGACCAAGCGAATACAACTGAAACAGGTTTATTTCTTGTATTCAAGGCTTTGTTAATTTACGTGCACTTATAGTCGAAGAAGACATTTACGGTCGACCAAAGATTCCTTCGACAGGTAAAGCCAAAAATATACAAAGTCAATGATCTCTCCTAGGCTCATCGCGATATGTTCCCCCTCACTTACGATCTATCGGTTCAAGCAACGACGAATTGCTTAGAGAGATTCGGCGACGAGTGAATGGTCAATTGAATCGTCTAGCTGAAAGCAATATGGAGTGAGTACTGGCAGATAAGGTCCATCATATTCATCACTTTATTAGATCAATTGCTTTGGAATTTGAATCTATTTATCGTGCTCATGTTCGATCTGATGTGAATCGTGTCCTTCTGGATGCCTTACTGGCAACTTGTTGCCACGAGGTTTGTTGCAATATAATCTCCTGTGTTCAATTCGACTAGACTCAAATTATGCATCAACTCATCACAATCAGCTCGGCTCTTCTTGGTGCCCTCTTCCATTCTGTTGGCACAGAAATAGTTGGGTTCTTCATTGAAAATTTTGTGAAGCGCTTTCATGAAGTAGTAGCTCCTTCCAACACAATAACTAACACGTGAACGAAGGAGATAAAAAAGCTGCATGATGCTAAGGAGATCAGTGAAGACGACATTACATCCAAAGCCACAACGAATATATTGCTGATGATTACGAACTTGTACACGTTTGAAACAGTCCACTGCACGCTTGTGTATGATATTTTCCGATTTCTCATTGAAAGGTATAATTGCATTTCGTTGCAAATATTGACATTATAAACTACAGCTTCAAACCTATCGATGTCGAATTACTTCATATTCTACTGCAACGTTAGTGCCATGGTCTTAACCAGGGTATAATTTGATTTTGCTAGATTGTGGACCCTCTTTGCGAGTTGATGATCCAAATGCTTTAGCGGACATGGTTACAGCTGTGCAATCGAAAGCTTCAGCGCACGAAGAAAAGTAAACTTCCATTATACTTGTAGAATGGCTTATTCATGTGTTAGACGTACTCAATTCTTGCTGGACCTTATAGCCAACCTCAAAAAGTCAAAGTCGAAGACAAAAGGCTCTGGGGCATTTTCGTCCGACAGATATGTCCAGCTTAAAAAGTGGATTGGTCGTGTAAAGAGTCGTGTTGGCCATTCGAATAATGCATTGCGTGTTTCGTTCTCTGAGTTGCTCAATGCCGATGGTAAATTTCTTCTACTTGTTCCATTTACACCAGAGAATAATAGCTCAAGGACGATGGTGGATTATTGGTGGAACCTGGGTACCGCAGGTATGAACTTCAATTTACGATTCAGCTGATATAAATATGCTCGGAAGAATCGTAGCACAAAATCAGAAAGTGAAGAAGCAAACCAAAACGCACTTCTGCGCTTGGCTGAAAAACAAAGAATGAATACAGGTATCTACAACCATCGCGAGGAATATGAATATCAAATAACGACTAGACGTTCGTCGATCAATTTTCTGTGCAATTATGGGGGCATCTGACTGCATTGAAGCATATGATGCCGTCTTAAAGCTGGGGTAGATAATATATATTGTCTCTGACTTATCTCGGCATAGATTAAAAGACAAGCAAGAAAGGGAAATCATTCGTGTAATTATTCATTGGTTTGTGCAAAATACTTGCAATTCATTTAATTATCATTTTAGTTGTGGCCAAGAAGCAAAATACAATCCATATTATGCCCTACTGGCGAGTAAATTCGCTGCCAGTGATCCCAAGTTTAAGTTCACACTTCAGCTGGCATATTGGGATTGTTTCAAGCAGGTATGGACCCCTCTTCTGGATGAATATGTCGTTACTCTTGTGTCGTAACCTAGATGTCTGAATGGAAATCAAGAAAAGTCTACAATCTTGGGTGCTTGTTGGCAAGTCTACTGGAAGATGGCTCTATGGTTCTGTCATGTTTAAAGGCACGAAACCAACTTTAAAAAAATTGTGAATCAACGTCTGCTTTTAGGTTTTAGATTTCACAGATCTCTCACCATCCGCTGTACTGCTCTTGAAAGTGACGTTCGAAAGAATCCTCCTGATTGACGATGATAATGCCCTGATGGAAATATTTGAACGCCTATCTCAGCGTAACACTCAGGTAATTTTTCAGATGTCTTTTCTCTGGTCATTTCGAAAGGTGAGCGCGACCCGCGATGGTATCACCGTTTTCCTGCACCAACACATGATCAAAGCGAAGCTTAAAGACCCCAAAGGGAAAACGCGAGTGAAAATGGCGATTCGGATGCTTGAGTCGATAGGCAAGAGATAAATAGACTAAAAGCAATGAAACACTATTTCAGATCGGGTGTTTGGCTGTGAAAAAACAAATAATATTGTGCAATTCATTCAGAGTTGCATGAAAAAGAAACTATGTATGCATAGTAAAAGTTACGTCTATCTGCTAAGCGGTATTATAATTGCAAACATACATTTCTAATGATGAAAATCTGTACAGCAGAGAAAAAATTGTTTGAAGCAATATCAGTCGTCTTAAATTCGTTGGGATATAGTCGTCTTGCGCATTGGGTTCTACATTCTATTCCGATAATAATGACTGGTATAAGTCATCCAATTTTCTCACAAAGTCGAATGCAAAGAATTCACTAACGCTACAGTAATTGATTATGTGGAATCGTGTTTGATCACCAGCACTCAGCTGAATTATTCATGCTTCGAGTCGATTTCACATTTCCTTGGAGGTAAGACTCGTCCTCATCTTAAACCCAATTATCTTTAGTTGCAAGACGTTTCGCCAAGACACATCACTGTGACTCTGAGTGATGCTGAAATGAAAATGTGTTGAGGTTTTCCTGCTGACCGAGCATTAATCTTTTGCGTCGTCTCGTTGATTGCTGCAATTCGGTTAAAAGTTTCTTTGTTGTATTTCTCGATGTCCTTTTATAACCGTGGATGTTCATGCTTTAGGTATCAGCCAGATTGATAGGAAGCTAGCTTGCCTTTCCAACAACGGGTCACGACGGTATGCATCGTATGAGAAAGAATCCTAACTATTGCTATCTCTTTGGGCGAAATGTTGTTGATAAGCTTTGGGATAATATAGACACTCTATCGACCACTTGGATGCAAACTGAACTAGCGTGTTGCATTCGATCAGGAGAATTAGAAGACATAAGTGCGTTTAACTCGGATAATTGACATTACATCGAAATTGTGCCGTAGCAGGCATAGATTGCATTCAAGAGCAATCGTGTTTCACACTCTATTCTACGTTGTGAGCAGGTAAACCAGTCGCAGACTTCGCTCAACCTCTCAATTTCCATAATGTTGTAAACCTACTCATTTTTCTTCAGGAAAAGCGCCTGGGCTGTGCTCGATTCTTTCCTGTCTGCGATGCTTATTTCTGTCGTTCCATGTTCGTCATTTTCCTTGTCGGATTTCAATTTTTGCTGCAGAAATTCACAGGTCAATCACGACAATTCCTGCACTCATCTATTCGTATGGCTTAACTTAGAACACAAATGAAACTCTTCACGGTTACGCCTAAAACGTTATCAAACAAATTCAGATGCTACTGAAGATCCTTCCACCATGGGCGACGAAGCAAGTATAATGGCTCTAAAGCTGGGTCTTCGAGCGGCAGTCACCACCGATGGAAAAATAACGCATTATCATGACAATGCTACTGACATTTTCAACACACACCCCTCGGTTCCTGCAGTTGTTCGGAGAAAGCTCACAGTCAAACCAGCTAAAGTTCAGCCCCCTGGAACCGAGGAATCCCAAGACGAGCAAAGCTGTGCTAATGCAATCAATCAAGTTGACGACGAAAGGTCAACCGACGGTCGACACCCAGCACCATCAAGACGCAAGGCATCCAGTGTTCTTCTACCAGTGATACAACCCCAACAACAATTGGAAACAAAAGGCAATGGAATTAACACAATTCAGGTCACACAATCCTCCACACACGTGCAGAACACTGCCAGCAATTCTAACACATGCATAACGCCAGAGCTCCCAGAAATCCATGGCCCAGGGTCATTTAATGCGTCATTGAAAGCGATGCACGAGTTACGCCAAAAGTACATCAGCAGCACTGATGTTCGGATTCAAAGGAAAGACGGGGAAGAGCTTCGTCAACAGGAGTCACTCGAGTCACAGGCATCTCCACAAAGGTACACATGGAATTACGGTTTCTGTTGAAACTCAGCCAGACCTCAATCCCCTAATACTTTGTTTCTGGCAAATTGCGAGCGAGCAAAAATTCTGCCTGAGCCAATTATACAGAAAGCTCGTGCCAGCAGCGATGGATCACTTAATTTGAGGTATCCGTCGATGGAAGGGGCAAACGTATGACCAAAAAATAGTTCATACAGCATTGGAGATACTCTAGTTGAAGCAATGGCTGAGAGCCTTAGTCGTCTTGATGAGCTCAAGGCGATAAGCTTCAAGGTATTCTGTTCTACGAAATTAGTTCCATTTTGGTTAGGATAATCGTTTGACTGACGATGGTATCAGATCTATTGTCGATAGGCTATTGAAGAGCCAAGTCCAAGCATTGGATGTATCTCGAAATGCATTTACTATAAGAGGTATCGTACATATTACACCCTTGGTTATGTCATCTACTTCTCCACTTATGGATCTGGTAAAAAAATTGAGGCATTGCATGTCTGATCTGTTTCCAGAACCTCGAAAATAATAATCTCGGGGATAAAGCTGTCGGAGAGCTTTGCTTAGCTCTTGAAGAAAGCAGACACTTAACAAGATTAAACTTGAGGTAGACCATCCTGCTTGTTTTGAAGTGAATCAGAACTTGTAAGCCGGTGTAACATTGGGCATCGTGGCGCTACTGCCCTTGGGAAAGCACTAAAATATACCCTTTCACTCATTGAGCTTTTTCTATCTTGGAATAAGATTCGTGGTCACGGCGCGTTCAAGCTTGCTGAAGGTCTTCGACAATGGTAATTACGTCGATTGAGAACATTGTCATCACATTTCTGATTTTCTAAGTGGAACCTTGAAAACATTGGACTTGTCATGGAATTCTTTCGGGTCTGTTACCACATCCAACTCTTTACGAGCTCTTTGCCAAGCTCTTCAGGAAAATCAAGTACTAACACACTTGGATCTGAGTCACAACCGTTTGAGAGAAAAGGATTGTCATGTCTTGTCGAATGCACTGAAGCACAACACGTCGATTCGTGGCATTCATGTCGGTGGAAATGACTTGGGCGTTGATGCATATGGATTTCTCTTTCCCGATGCAACCCAGAACGACCCAGCAAATGCACATATATTTTCACGCATTGGCAACAATAAAATAGACAAACTAAATCAGTGGGAAAAGAGGAGTAATTGCTGGATCTGTGAACGTTGGGTGGAAGTCAGGTGGGACTATTATGACTCAATATTTTACTCCGAGCGGACGTAGATTCATGTGGAATCGAGGAATTGCTGTGCCCCGTGAAGTCCTCCTCAGAGCGGAGTTTGACTACTGGCGACCACACAACGCTGTCCCCTGTCGCGAAGATGCAACGATTTGGGAAATACACCGGATGGTTCCCCCTGAGATGAGCCAATTTTTCTTTGTCGTGGATGGCATTCCAGTCTTATCTGAATCACATATTCAGCAGCCCTTTGAAGCACGAATATGGGGAGGAATAAGCAATCATTTCAATGGCCTTGAACTTCCAAAGTCCAATTTTGTTAACGCAACAAACATTGACTCAATCGATAGCCCTGTGAATTTCGTTTGCAATCCAAGAACACCAGTGCCCAATCGTGTGGATGACTGGTTTTCACGATCCGTTTTTTCAAACTTTCAATAAGATACATCAATGCATTTATTGGACGCTTTTGAGTCTGACTGGAATGTTTCAAGAGTACGATGTCCCATGTTGTTTTATAAATTCATACACCGTTTAGCTTCCTAGGATCACCAAAGATGAGAATGAACGTGATAAGATCAAGCAAATTCTATCCAGCAATTTTTCGCTACTCAAGTCTGTGTTTAAGCATTATGCCAGTTCGGGGTATATTTCTTCTTGAATAATTGACTTACTTGTTGAGCCAAGAGGGACTGATCCATTTATCATGGGTTCCAATGCGTTCTTTGACTTTATCAATGATTGCGATATTGCAGATCAAGACACTTGCACACGAGCAGAGATCGAAATGTGTTTCATTGCATCGAGCTCGTCAGGGCCAAAGGTGGGCTTCTTTGTCATTTTTTCAACAAGTGTTTCACCTAGACCAAATGGAACACTCGGCGCAATCTATTCCGTTTTCAATTCATTGAGACTATTGCATATTTAGCTCTCTCCAAGTTCTTGAAATCCAAGCGAGTTGCCACTGCTTCAGAAGCGATTATCACAATGCTAAGTGACCATATTGCAACAAACGGAGCGTGGCACGATAGTCAAGCATACCGAACTGGTTTGCACCACTCCAATACCCAGCGAGTGTGTCTATACTCGATTCGAGTGGATGCTATCTTTAAAGAGCACTTGTCTCTGTTGAAAGACGTGTTCAGTAAGTTTGCGGGTTCACTTGAAAGTGTACCGTCGCAGTTGGCCAAAGCCAAGCGAATGAGCTTTTCAGAGTTTATGCTGCTGTGTGACCAAGTTCATATGGTTGATGAGTCTTTGCCAGCCCGCGAAGTGAAAATTGCTCTAGTCCGAGCAAAAGAGACTGAGGTAGGTTATTCCTCACGTGTAAAGCTAACTTTTTTTAAATGTTGCAGCTTTTTGACCCTGAACGAGATATGGAGGAACTGAAGAAAATCAATTTTGGTGAATTCATCGAAACGTGTGCTCGAATAGCTGATGCAAAAGACCTGACATCATTCTATGGTAAAACCAAAGCAGCCTACGACAGAGCCATGGATGCCTCAGATAAGATTCTTATGGACTCTCTAAAAGTACATTCTTCGTCGCGTGACGATTGGTCCAGTTTAACAGGATGCCTTTCACTGAAACTTCCGGTACAAGACATCATGTTATCTCAATTTATTATTACACAAGGTGATTTTGAAGCAACTTTGTATTCCAGCTGTTCGAGAACGCAAAATATCTATTCCGCCCTTGATGGTCAAGCAAATATCATACATTGCCTCGGCTTTTGTGGTCTCCGGCTAAGCCCATTAATCGCCCGGTCCAGCGACGACCTAACCCTACAAAGAGTAAAATACATCAATCTTATTGGTTAAAATATTCAACCAATTGCCAAGACCCAAGAGGACAAAATGATGGTCAAGCTGGGTCAAGCTGGACCTCCAATCATCCACCAGGCAAAGAAACAGATGCGGTGATTTCAGCGCTACGATCATCGCTTTTATCAGCGTTGATTACAAAAAGATTCAGCACGATTGAACAAGCGTTGATATCACCGTTGCCATCACTGGTGACAACACCCTTGCAATCAGCGGTGATAATACCGCATATATCATCAGGAATGTTATTTTCATTGCTATAACCGCTGAATTATGCGCTATAACTAGACCATGATCATAGCCAATCATTTTCATCCACATTACCAGCCACTCAAACCTCTCATTTTAGTTTTGTTATGACAGGACTCACAGGGCAAGATTGGAAACGTGTTCTACGGTGTACTCGATGTTTGAAAAGCTCCCAATGGGAGTTATTTGTAGACGAAACAACCAATGTTCCCTTCAAGACATGTCTTATATGTAGGTACAAGTATAGTTCAGGAAGAACAGCGGAATGCGCCATTGATGGCGGTGCTTCCGAAACGAAATATGCAACCTTCAATTTCCCCTCCATTACAGACTTTCATGCTGAAATCGCAAACATATTTTCGCAGCATAGCCAACAGCGAATTCAAGTATTTATCCGTGTGGCATCATCACAGGATATTGACTCACATGATCCTTGTGTGCAAAAAGTTTTGGACCTCCTGAAAGAAGCCATTGGATACAGCTATTGGTAAACTAATATATTGTTATTGAAACATACATATTTAGGAGAGAAAAAAATGGAGCGGTTTTGAAATATGCATATCCCATGAAGCAAAGCACATTTCATTGCAAGCAGCGTTTAGATTACAAGAGCAAAAAGAATATATCGTATTATAGCTCGTCACACTTATGCGACGATAAGAGGCGAAATATATCAGGGGGTGATGTATTTGATTGCAAAGGTAGAACGAATTCTTCATTAAGATTAACACATTTTAGGAATGCTGTCGATCGCAACAACAAGGGATGGAATATTTGTGTCATCATACCATGAGATAGCGCATCCTGGTGATTCTAACCAAGCAGTTCAGTTATCGAAGGGTGTTTTAGAATTCATTGAGAAGAATGCCTTCTTCATGACACCTTCAAAATTGCGCGATTATTTCCTCCTGAATGCAGAGTCCTTGGGTACTGCAGAAATCCCATCCATTGATCAAGTTTCTTACTGTTGGAGATGCGTAAGTTCTAGATTTTTTGGCTAGCTGTCATTTCACAGATGATTTTTGACCCAAAAAACACTGTGAAATCAACGCCTGTAGAAGCGTTGGTATCAACCCTAGTATCAACGTTGATGTTAACCCTAGTATCAGCGTTGTTATAAACTCTAGTATCAACGCTGATATCAACCCTAGAATCAACGTTATTATCAACGTTTCTAGGAACGGTAACATTGCAGCCGTTATTGGCGCTGAGATTAGCGTTGAAACTCGGGATGAAATCGACTCTCTTTGTGAGAAGGCCAATATTCTAAGTTTATATTGTAGACTCTACGAGACAAGATACAAAAACACGAAGATCCTTTCTTATCGGAAATGAAGTCTTTACAGGAAAACATACATGTGTCAACCGTGGCTCTAGAACCACCCAATGTTCGTTCTGTTCCTGCCTTCGCCATTTTTCTCGACGAATTGTCATCCAAAATATGCCATATGAAGGGAACATCACATCTTGGTAGTGTCCCAGAAACAGTAATCGATTCAACGCACAGGATGACTAATGGTCACTTCGAAATGTATGCAGCATTGATATCTTTTCGAGGCGAGGGCTACCCTATTAGCTACATGTTCATTAAAAAAGACAGTATGTACCAATCGATAATATTTTGATAACATTATTCTTTTAGACCTCGAACATTTACGTGTCATCTACATTATTCAATGGTTGCAGGAGCTCAAAGAACTTTTTAGACTGAATCCAAAGTTTGTTCATGTGGACAAAGACTCGGCTCAAATTCGGGCGATTCGCTGCGTGTGGGAAAATGCTAAGGTCCAATTATGCCTTTGGCATTTGGATCAAGCTTTAAGACAGCGGTTTGCAAAACAAGCAACATTTCCTCGTATCACCACGTAAGTTTGGAAATGTGCCATTCCTGAGTATGAGTAGGTACATGAAGCTCATCGAACTTCATCGACCAGCCTTTCTTGCTGATTCTCCCGATTTTCCCAGATCATCTGTAGTGGATAGTTCAGCCTGTACATCGTTAGATGCAGACGACAATACGTTTATATCGCATTTTGCCATGGAAAACGACACCAGCTATGCACAAACAGGCGCTGCTCACGACTCCGAGGGCGCTTCTTGAGCAAGTTGTGCCGCTCGGAGTTGTGAGCTTTCGTTTCAGAGAGAGTCATGCCCTGAAATGATGCTAGATCTTCTCCTATCATGATGATGAGATAGTCGGCAGAAAATGTGCTCACCTTCTAGGATTGTATAAACCTCACCGTCTTCATGCATCGAGTTTTTCCACGCCCCCTGATCGGTATGATACACCCTGTAATGCGCGGAGTAGTGTCCAACCGTCAGGAGGACGTGGAGCCTCCAACATTGCATCTCACTGGCCTTGATGCCATCACAGTCTTCTCGCAAGGTAAAATTCACACTGACCAGTCGATTCATATTTTATGTGACGTCATCGTGTGAAATGGTGTTAACCGTCATATTATCCGGATGCGGTATTTTCACCGCTGATTCCACTGGTGGTGTCACCAGTATTATCACCGCTGATTGCAAGGGTGTTGTCACCAGTGATGGCAACGGTGATATCAACGCTTGTTCAATCGTGCTGAATCTTTTTGTAATCAACGCTGATAAAAGCGATGATCGTAGCGCTGAAATCACCGCATCTGTTTCTTTGCCTGGTGGATGATTGGAGGTCCAGCTTGACCCAGCTTGACCATCATTTTGTCCTCTTGGGTCTTGGCAATTGGTTGAATATTTTAACCAATAAGATTGATGTATTTTACTCTTTGTAGGGTTAGGTCGTCGCTGGACCGGGCGATTAATGGGCTTAGTCTCCGGCCTTTAAACGAAACTAACAAATTTGATGTCTGGAGCTCGGTATTCTTTTCAATTCTACTAGTGTACAGAAAATCACGCCAGTTGTGTGAAACTTTCATCAGCAACGTTCGTAAATCTCTACTCGGAGAGATGCGGGAATTGGCATGTAATGGCGACCAAAGACACTGCAAATGCAACCATGTAAAAGCCATTGGCAAGAATATATGATGGAATCGTGCGTGAAAAGCGAAGGAGTGAATAACATCAAAGACGACTCAAGAGACGACATGAATTAAATCATTTATGCAATGTATCAAACTGAGCTAGATACACTAGCTATTGGCTTTCTAGCTGAGTTGGTGAACGTCGTTCTTAGCTCTGACTTCTGAACGCCTGTTTCTGCTATCAAATCGACGATTGTTGAATTGACAGTGGCTTCTTTTGTATGAATCAGCATGCAGTCTTTTTGTACTCGAACTGGACATGGTAGATGAATAACATACTCCGTTTGTGGAGCATCACCATTTTTGTCGCACAATTCCTTGTACTTTTCTTTCAATGCAGCCACCATGAGTATTGACCTTGCAGTGGGAGTTGCCAGCTCTTCTCGGAGGAGGAACTCGGGATCACGTGTTTGTCTTGTCCATTCCCATTTCACCCGCAACACCGACGTATCTTGCTCATCGATCTGACATGTTACGATGGCACCAGGCGGTGGGGTAAGCACAACGACAACAACAGTCTCGTCTTTGGAATAGTCAAAATATTTTGCAACAATTCCTTCCGCCTTGTGAACTTGAATCGCATTACTCCAAGCTGGAATAGCCGTGAGACGGTCTTGCAAGACATGGACACTACTAGTGTCGTTCTCCACGTCCATTGCAGCTGCACTTCTTTTTGTTCCTAGAGTAAATTCGTAAGCGAACTCCGATCGATCATACCAGCGTGTGTTTGAAACTTTGATTTCATTGTTGACTCAAAATGGTTTCGAAAGGCAGGGAAATTGAAGTCGTGGAAAACTTCTGGTGCTAGATTGAAGGCGATTGCAGGCTTGGTGTGGGCTGTGATAGCTTGATCGTTAATGAGCTGCTCAAGCTTCTTCTGAGCGGCGCAATCCTTGGTCCAACGTGGCATTTGAGAAATGAAATTCTCGCGCCTTTTCTCCATTTAAGTACGATATATATTCAAATTTACTTGAAAAATACATGAAATTATTGAACATTTTTTCGGTTGAAAATACAAATATTTCGAAATATTTTCATGAAGAATCTTAGTAGGATAGGGCCCTATGGTGCTACGTTTACAGTCGCTTTTCTTCCGATCCATTTCATTCCATGGTGCGAGGTAGTGGAATGTCACAGACGTAGTCGAGGCTAACACATTTATGTAAGATTGAACGTGGTAGCCTCATAACTGATGGTGATATTACAGTTGAAAGATGCCAAATTTTGCTGTTTTTGCGAAAATTTCGTGTTTTTGACATTGATTTCCAGAGTCTGTACATCGAACTGGACAAAATCGCTCGGTGAGCCCATAGATGATATCGTGCAGTTTACACTCACGAAGTTTCGATGTCTAAGTAATTTGTGTGAGTTAGCTAGAACTCCTCAAAGTCAAAGGAAAAGAGCTTGTGAAGAAGATTAAAAAAACATTTTGAAATATTTCGAAACGTTTATCAATATATTGATTTTTTGACAATATTTTGAACTCACAAAAATCTTAAATATCATGGCTTGTATTTCGGACCTAATGAGACTATCATGCGCTCAATTAAAGCATTCCTCATTTTCACAGCAAACGAAGAATGGACAACGACTGCATTTGGCACATAGCTCAGCCATTACTGACACGCAAATACCCAAACAAAGCTCAAACAGGAAGACGATTCAAGTTAATGTTTGGTGTATCACCCAGCATTGCCTCCATTCTGTGGAAAGAACTGCAGCCAACACCCTCAGATGCTAAGCCCTGTCACTTGCTATGGGCCCTTCTGTTTCTCAAAGTTTATGCAACGGAGCACGTCCATGCGGCATTGTGTCAAGTAGACGAGAAGACCTTTCGAAAATGGACATGGATTATGGTAGATGCTCTTGCTGGAATGCAAGTGGTAAGATGTTCGTGGTGATTTTAATTATAATGGTTGTAGATAACCTGGAATAGTCGATTCGATTTGGCTCCACGAGGAGCAAATATCTTGGTATCCTTGGATGGCACCGATTTTGTTATCAATGAACCAACACCATTTGATCGTAAATGGTGGTCTCACAAATTCAACAAGTCCGCACTACGTTACGAAGTGGGAATTTGTATACGATCAGGTCATATCGTTTGGGTCAACGGAAGTAAACCAGCTGGAGAGTGGTCAGACCTCAAGCTCGCGCGAGAAGCTTATGCTATCGCGGTCTTACCAGGTGAAATGACACTTGCCGACAAGGGGTACATGGATCGCGACTTTTTCGCGAATCCAACGTACAACCCAGAATCTGCAGGTATACAGAAGAAAGTCATGGCTAGGCATGAAACTGCCAATGCAAGACTAAAACAGTTTGGCGTCTTGAAGTGTGTTTATCGACATCGCATCGAGGATCATATGATGTGCTTTTTGGCAGTGGCTAATACGGTTCAGGTCTGCATTGAGAATGAATCGCCACTGTATTCAGTCGTGAAATTAATCGACCAGCTTTAATGGACTTTACTATATTTTTCATCTCGACCTGAGGCTATGATACCTGCTTGCAATGTGTATTCGTCTATGCTCGATTCCCGCATCACCCGGGGGCTGCTCTGGCCGCTAACGAGACTACTTTTATAGGATGAACAACGTATTTCATCTCCAGCATTATTAATATATACTATTAATAGTATACCAAAGATTTTATTACTACAGCAACGAATATCGCGATATTGGAGGTTTTGACGCCAAATATTCTGAGCGTAAACAGCGAAAACCAATCGATAGCAAAAGGTAACGAGATGAGCATTTTATTGTAAAGTCTCGTTCGGAAATTTTCCGCACAAACCAATGTTAACTGAAGTAGGGAACATCTTTTTACCGCTTTCGAATAACATATATTGTGGGCTCTTGCGCTTTGAGCACGTTGACATTGTGTCGACAAGCCTCGTTCTGCACTTTTTTTGTACTCGCGAGGATCTACAGTGTATTGTATGCTGACGCGGGAAAACCTCCCATTTCTATTTACCAATGAAATGCATATACACTTTGCTTGGTTGCACTGTGTAAATTGCCGCTTATAGTCTCACATTTCACCATGAGTTCAGGAAGTACATGCTAGTGCTCTTGACGTATCGACGACTTACCGAAAAGCTCAACTGCCTTGGATCCATCGATCCAAGTTGGAGAGGTTTGTGTCCTGCTACATGTGAATGGTGATATACCTGTAAAATTTGATATAGAATTGACAAAAGCAGGTACTGTTTGAGAGTATCCAAGGTGGCGCCATCGTTTTTGGACAAAAGAGGGTTCAATCTGCACCCGAGACTGACAAATTCGGTGACCACGCAATGCTAGACATCGAATATCGAAGTAATAATGGGCCAATTGCATGCTTGAAATGCGAAATTCGAAGTACAGCTCAACATCCCAGTCGATATGGAGCATAAACCCAGTGGAATTCAAAGCGGGAAGCGGAGAAAGGACAAGTTCCATACCGCCGACCATGGACGGAGGAGATGCTGATATAGACCACGTCCGGGGAAAAGATATCCTGCTGGAAATATTACGTGAGGTCCATGACTATTTTTTAACCAACGATCCATCGAAGAAAGCGAATGGAACGATTTGGCATGGTCTTGATCGCGCCAAACTTGCCGCCGTTTGTGCTGCACAGATTGCCAATATGCTGCATAACGACAATGAAGCCAATCCTGCAGACGATGATAGCCAAACGCAAGAATACGCTGTGATTCAAGAAATTCTCGCCGGGCTGATTGAAAAGCGGCTGCTTGCGACTCAAGCACAACTGACCCAAAGCCCCGTGGATGTTGCATGTCTCCAACATCAGTTCATGTCGATGACCAGTAAACAGGTACATAAGCGATTCAAGCAACGTGGATAAAATTACGGTGTAGGTGCAAACAAATGAATCCATGTCGACGAAAAGCGATGTTAAAGTGTTGGCCTTCTGGGCACTGGATGAACTTCACAAACGCTCATCTATTGACCACTTGCGGGATACAATTCGTGTTCAAGATGCATTGATTCAAGCAATGCAGCGAGAGATAGATGCCCTTCGCCAATCTCCAAAAGATGACAGCACTATTGGTACGTGTTTAGCCTAATCCATCTCAAACATTCTCAGGAAAATTCGATTGGAGTCCAGAAAGTTCATCTCAAGGGATTCAGTGGACTAATGTCGACTTGGATGCATCAATCGATGATCTTCGTGATAATATACAGGATAGTCATCGAAATAATCTCGATATTCTCCGAGATCACATTCGTGCACTTGAAGGACAGCTTGCCGACGCGACACGATACAATGCAGAAGTTGCAAAGCTAAATCACCATCTTAAACAGGAACTTGCCGAAAATCAACCCGAGAACGACTTTGTCTCGTCAATGTCAATGCTTCAGCGGCAAATTCACGATCTGGAAACGGCGTTAGCAAAAGCAACAAGTCGCAACGAGGCTCTTGAAGCTGAATTAGCTGTTCCTGGAGCCAACCTAGCTTACTTGAGTCGTCAAAACACATTGCTCCAGCAACGCGTCATCATTTACAAGAATGAATTAGATGCCCAAATTGCTCTTCTCCGAAGGCTAGAACCCACAAAGGATGATGGCTCTGAGTGCCCCACTCATTTCAACGGACCCTGCAGTGATCTCATGGAAGCACTTCGGACAGAGATTCTCACTGCGCGCGAACAGCATCGTAGTGAAATGATTGGCCTCCTGGAGCACATTAGTCAGTTGACACAAGAAAACCATGCATTACGAGATCCTCATCTTGCTGCCCAACTATCTGAAAATAACTTGGAGCAGCTCAGTGATGAGCATCCTACCCGCAGTGTGCACGCTGAAAACGCTGCACTTTTAGCACAGATCCAGGCATATGAAGCTACTATTGCGACTACTGAGGAAGCCATGGGTCGCTTGCGTCGAGAGCGAGAGCTACAAGAAAAGGAAGTTGATGCCTTGCTCGAGAAGATCAACCCTCTTGTTTTAGCTCACGAAAAAATCGTTGCTGAAAAATCTCAAATGGAAGAAGACTTGTCCCACCGGGATGAAATGATCCACGCGCTCCAAGCGAGTGTGTACGAGATGAAGCGGGAAATTAAGGTGGTCACAGCTGACTTGGATGCTATTGTGGAGGAGAAGGAATCTTTGGTTGAAGAACTTGAAGAATGGCGCAAGAAGCGAGAGAATGGTGATGAGGGATCCTGTGAAACATGTGTAGGCCTCAACAATCAAATTGAAGAGCTTTCTCAAGAGGTATGTACGCATCTTGATGACAAAATTAATTTGAATTAGTTGGAGCAAATGCAAGAAGCTTTGGAGACTGCAGAAGCCGAAGTCAGGCCACTAAAGAAATCCTTGGCCAGTAAAGAGCAAACTATACAGGAATCCAACCACCGTGTCTCAGAGTTGGAACGACGCTTAAATCATGACAAGGCTGAGTTCGATAAAGCCGTTTCGGAGCGTGATCGAGCAATTGAGGCTCTTCAAACTCGTGTTCACGATCTCAAACGCGAAGTGAATGTGTTAACAGACGACTACGACTCGATTTATGAGGAGAAACAAGAGCTGGAGCAAAAACTTGACGAGGTTGAGACCCAATTGGTGAACTTACAAGACGAGTTGGCTGAAATGGACCAACTCGTATCTCGCTTACGCCTTGAAATTGAGACTTGGCGCATGTGGTATGAACAAGTAATGATGCTTCGTGAAGAGGTACTGTACTCTCTGAAGTCAGGTTATACTGATGTATACTCCACAGGAAAGGACATTTAAAGTGAATTTCGATGTCGCATTCATTGAACTCCAGACAAAATTGATCCAAGAGACAAACAGGGCTGACGAATTGAAAACAGCTGCAGACGATATGCACTCCGCCCAGTCAAAGCTGATTGCACAACGTGATGAAGATATTAACAAACTCAAAGAAGCAGTAATCCAACTGAAGGATAGATTGGCGGTGTCAATGCTGTCAGAAGAGCAATTGAAGGAGCAACTACAGCTCGCTTTGGAAGATAAAGCTGCATCTGAAGCCGAAAAGGATTCGATTGCTGAAGCTAAAGAGCAAAAATTGATTAAGCAACTAGAGGAGCTCATGGCAATTCGTGAGGCTACAGATATGGAGTGGGAAAACAAATGGCTAGCAATGCATGAAGAAAATCAAACTGTCCGAAGTGAACTTGAAGACGTGTCTAGACAACTGCGTCAAGAAAACCTGCGACTTGAGTCAACCCTCGCTGCTTTGCAAGCCCAACATAATACGAACTTGGATGAAAAGAATACAGTCTTGGCTGACCTCCATGCAAAATTGAGCGATTTGGAAATGTCTAAGGCAACAATGGCTGCTGATATAGCCCGTCTTGAACAGGAAAAACTGGCTGAAGTTGACGAGCTTAACCAATCACGTGGTGAACTCGATCTCAAGTCACGATCTCTCGAGGATGAATTGGTACTCTTGAAGTCTGCTGTCAATACACTCAATGTCGAAAAGGCTGAGTGGGAGAAAAAAGCATCTGAATTGAATAATGCCGTGGAAAACCAATTTTCACTTCAGAAAGAGCTTGAAATCATGTTTGCCAATAAAGAGGGGGAATTCAATGATGTACTACAGCAACTTCAGGACAAAATATCGTCCCTAACAAAGTCAGAGAGCAACCTCAAGAATCAATTGGATGAGGTGAAGCAACTGAAGTCCGAAGTCGACGCAAGTTTGGATGATTACAAGAGACAGCTGAAGATTTCAAGCTCTGAATATTCAGAGCTCGAGAAAACAGCAACAAGCCTCGCCCAAGCCAATGATGACTTGACTAATCAGGTCAACTCGTTGAAATATTCCGTTGACCAACTCAAGACTCAATATGAAGCAGCCAAATCTGAATTAGATTCCAGTGGAGCAGAATGCAAACTTCTGACTGAAGCGGTGATGGAGAAAGAAGCTCGTTTGGCTGAGCTGACCGCACAAAACAACGCACTGATAGCAAGAGAAATGGCACTGCAACAAGAACTCAGTCAAATGAGCGAAGAGAAGTCAATCCTTGAAATGAGCCTGCCTGGACATGAGGAAAAATTTGCTGTCCTGAGCCATGCACACAGTGAACTGGAGTCAACTTCAAAGACTTTGGAATTTGAGAATATCAGATTGAAAGATTTGGTTCAAACTCTGACACAAGAAAAAAGAGATTGCGATGCGGCCTTTCACCAGGCGAAATCAAGTTGGAATCAGGAATTTGAAGCGATGACATTTGATCGCGACTCATTTGCTGCAAAGTGCTCGGTGCTTGAGACATCCTTGAATCAGAAAGAAGACGAGTTGTCGAAGCTCCTAATGATTGGTCAGAGTTTGAAGGATAAAGTTTCTGCATTGACCGCATCTTATTCTGCCGTATCAAGCCAGCTAGGGGTTGTTACTGAAGAAAATGCCGAATTAGCCCATCAACTAGAGAAGTCTACGACATATCTCGAGGCCAAGACGACAGAGTGGCAACAACTCGAAACAACACTTGGTGAAAAGTACGACACCATTAATAGACTTCAAGCGCTCTTGGATCAATTCAAGGAACGTATTGAGACTTTAACGACATCCGAGTCAGCATTGACTCAGCAACTCGAGTCTGTCCAAGTGGACATGGACAAAAAAACTTCCGCCATGGCCGACGAGAACTCGAAATTGCTCGAAGAAGTGATCTTAGCAAGAAAACAAATGGAAGACTCCACAAAAGAAAGAGATGCGGCCTTGGAGCGTACTACAGATCTGAGCGCCGAACTCGCGGCTCTTCGAGCTCAACTCGAGTCGACAATTGCTGAAAATGATGCAAGCATGACCAGATTGCAAGACTTGTTGGATCGCTTCAAGGAAAAGATTATGGTATTGAATGACTCTCAAGCTCAGTTGACCAATGAGATGGAATCCAATCGCCTGGAGTTGCAGGGCAAACTGGCAATTAAAGACGATGAAATTGCTCGTTTACAAATTGAGATTGACAATTTGACGAAAAAGCTTGTCAATGCAACAAATAACCTTAGTGCAGTGACTGAAGAAAAGGATGAAATTGCGCGAGAAGTGTCTATTGTAAAGGGTCAAATGAAGGATCTGCAAGCTGAAAACGATGCAAAATGCACAAAACTAAAGTCAGAAGTGGATGACAGAGATGAAAACATAGCCTCCATGCAAACTCTTCTGGATGAAATGAAAGTGATAACTGCCACACTGAAGACATCAGAAGTAACACTCTCAAAGGAGCTACAAGACAAAAGCGAAGAGCTAAATAGCAAACAGGCTGACGTGGATCGTCGTCAAAGTCAATGTTGTGCCTTGGAAGATGAACTAAAAGTTTTGTCATCACACGTCGAGCATTTGTCTTTGGAGAAAGAGGAGCTTGTGTTTCAAGCGGCAACTTTGGAGGCTCGAGCTCGCAATCTCGAAGCATCCAGCGAACTCCTCTCAACTACATGCTCTGAGCTCGAAGATGTAAAAAAGCAGAAAGATGAAGAGATAGCGCATTTGAAGCAATTATTAAGCGATTTGAAGGAACAAGTAGCTGACCTCACCAAGGCAGAAGCTGGTCTATCAATGCAGCTGCACCAGGCTATGGAAGAAAAATCTTCTCTCGAGATGAGCTTACCTGAGCAAGTAGAGAAACTTGCATCACTCAGCCGATCCCACGGTGAACTCGAACTTACAGCAAAATTTGCACATGAGGAAAATGAGCTACTGAAAAGTAAAGTGGCTGAACTTGAAAATGCCAAGACTCGCCTGGCTAGTGAAATCACGGAATTGCACTCCAAGGTCGAGCAACAAGCATCAGAGATAGCTGGCTTGGAGATGAGTTTAAGCGACAAGACAAACCAAATAGCACAGCTGCAGATGGTGTTGGATCGTTTCAAACTGAAAGTGGATGCCCTCAGTAAATCGGAGAAAGAGCTGACAAATCAATTGACCCAACTACGAGACGAAAAGGCTCATACTGAGGAAAAATTGCACGAGGAACGTGAAAAGGTGACAACAGTAAGTCGAGCCCGCGATGCTCTGGAATTGGCATCTGCAAATTTACGAGAAGATGTGTCGCGCTTACAAGCTGAATTGAATGCGATGACTGAAAAGCATGAAACTATATCGGCACAATATGATGCTCACATTGATGAATGTTCACAGCATATTTCACGCTTGAAGGCCCAAGAGGCTGAATTGATCAATGAGTTGAATGATAATCACACCAAACGAATGGAATTAGAAGCTTCCGTTTCTCACACTGCTGATGATATGTCCAAGCTGCAAATGCAGCTCCAAAGGATGAAAGAAAAAGTGTCAAGTCTTACAAAATCCGAAGAGTCGCTTTCCAAGCAAGTTGTATTTCTCACTCAAGAAAAGACTGCTCTCGAATTGAGTCTTCCTGAACAAGCTGAGCAAATTGCTACCCTGAGTCGATCTCGTGGCGATCTGGAGTCGACAGCGCAGAACCTTCAAACCCAAAATAAAAAACTAAAAACTGAAATGGAAGCATGGTCAGTCAAGGAGACGGAATGGGTCAAAGAAAAGCAACAACTTGAATCAAGTGCTCGAGCGCAAATTCAGATTCTAGAAGATAAATTGGCAACGACAGAGCTGTCTGCAAAGCAATTGGAAACCATAATCGAAGCCAAAAATGCAGAAATTTCTACACAAGACAAACTCATGACGAAACTTCAAGAAGAAGTGGCAAAGCTATTGAGAACGGAGTCAACTCTTCACGAGGAAGTACTCCAGATTCAAGGTGAAAAGGACGCCCTCGCGCAACGCCTACCAGAACAAGAAGATAACTTATTGTCTCTGAGTCGCTCTCATAATGAACTAGCAAACAACGCCCAGTCTTTGGCGGCCGAAAACGCAAAGCTAAAGTTCGAGTTGGAAGCTCTATCACAAGATTTTGCCCAAAAATCAGCAGAGTTGGTGTCACAAGTAGAGCAATTGCAACGTATCGCAAAAGATTCGGAACTTCGATGCTCTGAACTCACGCATGAGCATGCAAATGCAGAAGAAAGATGGGTCCAAGAGTCCAATGAATTGCAAGCCGAACTAGAGTCAAAAGAAGAAGAAATCGCTCACTTGCAGGAACTTTTCAACAAAGAAATGTCAGCTCTCAAGCTTGAGGAAAGCGAAGCCAACAGAAGATACGAGGAACTCTCAACTTTACACATCCAAGTCACCAGCTTGTACGACGACTTATTCGAGAAACATAAATTGCTGACCATTCAACATGAAGAGAAACAATCCGAAATGGATGAATTGGAGTCACACTGGAAGCTGAAGTGTGCTGAACTCAGCGCTCAACTACTAACCCTTCAGGAGCTCTTGGCAAAGAAGGATAACCTTGTACTGGATCTGAATTCTACAGTCGCCACTGCAGATGATCGCATCGCCCAGCTACAAAGCTTGCTTGACGAGAAGATCAACTTGATCAGCCAATTAGAGCATCTGCGGGCTACGCGTCCTAATGTCACACATCGACATGAGCAACTGAGCCTCCCTGATGACTACGCACTGCTTGTGTCAGAGAATGATCAGTTGCGACTTGGCCAAGAGAACCTCAACACAATTGTGGAAGTCCTCAAAGAGCAATTGGCTCAAGCTAAGGAACAACACGAAGCATTGCCTTGGATTTCCTCTTTCGTTGAGGATATCGCACCTGTCCTGGGCTTGACCAACGTCGTGCCTGTGACAATGGACAAAATGCAATCCACTCTCCTCGATGTTCAGACGTCTATTCACTCCCTATCCACCAAATCCGGTGACTTGGGTGCGATGAAGGTAGATGATTTGAGTGGAAGCACAGGCTGGCTTAAAGCCATTGAAGAATCAAATGCGCTGAACGACAAAGCAGATGATTTGACTCGCAAAGTCAACAGGTTTGTGATCTTGATAAATTTATCGCGCTGACTCACAATTGGCCGTAGAACCCGAGATATTGTTGTACCTACTAGCTCTGTTTCGCTCTTCCCTGATGGTATGGCAAAAGATGTCATGTCTGTTGTGTTGGAAATTGTCGCCACGTTTGATGATGCTGCTACATCAACTGATCTTGCCGCGACACTACACGAGGCATGGCACTATCGCCAACGTCTATTAGGCCAACTCGTAGCTGCAATGCATCACGTGCATCCTTTGCCCTCGAGTCTTCCACGAGAAGAGCAGGTTGACGCATGGTTAGAAGACATGAAGGACGCCGTCTATGTTACCAACCACAAAGTACTTTCTAGTGCACTCATGACGATGCACCGTCTGCTCTACCCATCTCATGTGGCGACGAATACTATGGACCTTGAACAGTGGAGCGAATATGCTGCATCAACAGAGTTTGCCGATAATTTGCGGCAGTATGTGTCGCGTATGGATGACCTCGAGCATGACAGTCGCGACTTGAACGAAGTTGTGCTACCCTTCTTGACCCAATATATTCATGAAAATCCTGAAGGATCGTCCGACGCGGATGCTGTAGTCGATATATGGAAGCGCAATATTCAAGCAATGACTGAAGCGCTTACAACCATGCATGACGCAGCTTTCAACTGCAAAAAAACAATGACATGGCCGGCTTGGATCGAGTACCTTCGATCACAAGCTTTTGCAGAGCTCGTTCACGAGAAGCATGCTGAGGCACATGATCTCTGTGTGGCTATTCGCACATTTGGTACTGCAATCTTTCCAATCGAATCCCTGCCCACGAAAGATACTGCTGACGTTGCATCATGGCGTGAGTGGGCCAATACTAGTGCATTTGACGAAGGAATTGCGTCTACCAAAACCAAGTGGACACGAATTGATGTTGAAAATCAAGCCATGTGTGATGCGCTCCAAAACATTCACGCAGTGTTATGGCCACAACAAGAAATGAAACCCTCGATGGATTCCACCGAGTGGGCATCGTACATTCATTCGCAGCCATTTGTGGATAAATTACGTCAACTATCTGGTCAAGACAAAGCCATTTGTGCAGCATTCACCAAAATGCATCGCGCAATCACGACAGGCCTCGATGTCTCGACTCATTCGTCCATGGATGTACCGCGCTGGACAGAATACATCCAATCGGATAAATTTGACGAGAGGTTGAAAAAGTTCGCAGGGCGTCTGGATGAAATCGAACGCGATGGCCTAACTCTCAGCGAAGAATTGGCTACCATGGTCCGCCTCATTGACACCACACCAAAAGATTTAACAAATTGGCAAGAGTACGTTCGATCCGCCGATTTTACTGAGACACTTGATCGATACGCTATACGGCAAAGTGAACTGGAGACAGACAGCGACAATCTCCATTCACAAATTCTCCCACTGCTACTGCGCGAACTTCATAACTTGACCGCGGATTCACCCATTGACCAAATTGTTTCAGCATGGGAAGCCAAGATGTCTGAATTGGAATCATCTGTGAAGGACTTGGTCAATTCAGTAAATCAAATAGTCGAAGTTCCTCTGAATGTCCAAGACACTGTCCACGACACCATAAGAGCATGCAATGAAGCTTTATCTCGTGTTTCACCTCAGCACCACCTCGAGAGCGCAATCATTGCACCACCAACAGATTTGAATTTTGAACAACTCGTTGCCATGATGCAATCAAACCAGGATGACCCTCAATTAAATCAGCTCCGAAGCACATTGTCAAAACTCGAAGGCCACCAGGAAAAATGGGCTGCCGATATGAGCAGCCAGCCATCCGAAGACGACAGTGATGTGATGTGGCCAGACGCGCTTCGTGCCATGGAATTAGCCAAAGAATGCCAACTCGCAGCAATACATGTCCTCGAAACACACAATCGCATATGCATCGCAAAAACACGAGCCGAAATCGCAATGAAATGCAGTGTTCAACGTGCCTTCTTGAGATGGAAGCACAAGTCAGCAATGGCAGCCGCAAAAGAAGTTGCTAGAGAAAACCATCTTGAAGCCATTGAAGCTCTCAAGGAAACTCAACTGAATCAATTAATCAAGTTCCGCAAGCAGGCACTGACTGAAAAAGCCAAAGCTGTTGAGGATGCTAAACGTGAGACAGAAGAACGCCTGACCGAGGTATGAGCGCCACCTCCTATGCAGATATTTATTCCATCACTTCGTAGTATTTCGTGAAGCGTGAAGAAAACTTGCGACTAGAACAAAATTTAGTGCGCAAGGAAGACGAAGAACATTCGAACTCTAATGACAGCAATAGTGTTGCAAGTAAATAGCTTACCAAGTCGCATCTTTTAAAGTTTACCTTTGTAGGTGACGAAACCAAACCAAAGCGACGGCCAGTGTCTGCATCATCTGCATCACGACGACGAGATAGCCTCGGTGGCGCCCAACCTCCTATCAAGAAGGAACTAGTCCACGAACGTGTCGCGTTTGGTTCTAGTGTAAGCCGCAATTTCACTCCGCCCCCCGCCAGTGCTGGCTTGCCGACTCACAGCAAAGTCGTCGAACAGTCAGCAACATGCGGCACAACGCTGGAGCGTCTCAAACAGACGAACGCCTCAATGACGAAGAAAGTCCGTATGATGTCAAACCAACAGAGAAAGTAGATGGAATATGTACAGCATCAATACAATTAATTGCTCGTAAAAACACAAAAGTCATGTTCAAAAGTATAACTTATTGAACGAGTTCGACACTCTTGCCACTCGCTTTGGACCACTTGAGCAACGCTTCTAGCATAACTTGAGCGTCAGCTGTGCCTTCGACGAGAATTTGCTGGCCTTCAATATCGCACTTGACCGTCTCAACTCCTAGAGCCAAGCGGATGAGTCATTATCATACCTCACATTTATACCTGGAATGCGTTTTAGGATGCGTTCGCAAGCAGATGAGCAGCCGTCGCATGTCATGCCCACCTTGAATTCCACCGTGCTCGACATTCTTTCTGGTTGGAGGTTGATTTAAAAGTGACAGAGAAACGAAGGTCCATCCATACCCCCGATGCAATTGTCGATACTCGGTTTTACCATCGATACAACCGTTTTTTCATTTGGTTTCACTATAATTACTTGATCTGTCGGGTATTTGGCTCCAGGCGATAGTCAACAATTGCAAGGAAACACGTGTTGCACTCCGCTCAGAAATCCACGCCTTTTCATCAAGGGTTTGAGATGGTCATGTCCGGAAGGAATGGAATTCCCGTGAAAGCCCAGTCTTTCCGTTGAGCTCATTCACTCGACACGATCTTTGCCCCAACTTGGTACAGGTACAGTAATTAGATGAGCAACAGGTTTTGGACCGACCTAGTTGGAATGATTTGTGTTTTGTTTGCTCGCTCTCGCTATAGTCAAAAACTAAGACACACTGTCAGCCCCAAACTGTCCCTATCAATCATATGTGGAGTTTCGAGCTCCCATTTATCGAGAAAGGCAATTGTTAACACGATTGCAATTGTCGAATGTGTCCATCATTGGAAAGTTAGGGAAGCGAACAAACAAGCCTGGTGTTATTGCAAAGGGTGGGGGATCGAGCGGTGCATTCTTACCAGCGATACTCGAGAATGCCATCTCCCCCAACAAATTTGTGATGATGATGAAGTTGTTTGGTGTAATTTTACTTGCGAAGTCCTCGTTGTATTGAGTGCAGCGAACTCATGGCAGCCATGCATGAAATGATTTGCTCCTCATATCCTTGCTCTATTTCGGATCAACAAAGGCGAATAGCATGCGAGGCGGCTTCGTTTGCTATGAGAGCAGAAACTAGGCATAGAATTAATACTTGCCCATGTGAATCAATAGAGTATTTACCGAGGTGGAGGCAAAATTGGAGCCTTAATCCTGAAGACGCTCTCACTTCTTCAAACCTCAGAGCGGGAAACGCTCTCGAATACAGCAAGACAACAAAATCACACTAATCGATGTAATGGTCAAGGAAATGGCGCGAGCCAAGGTCCCTGACTGAGGCGCGGAGCGTCATGAGAGGTGTTATACTGCTTACAGTACGTCGGTGTAGATTATCAATCTTATTTAAGGAAGGTCGTCCGAATGCACCACTTTCTTTCATTTTGAAACGGTTTCGTACCATCACATGGATCATCTTGGACGAGTTCCCCATCATTTGACGCAACAGCACCCGTTTGTGGTTCTATGACGAACGTGTGGTCCAGATCGATCATTCTCGAACTGCAGCAGAAGATCGCAAGAGGGAGAGACGATGCGTCAAGTCGAGATGAAGCGCCAAAGAAAGCGAAAGTTCCAGCCCACCAAGGAATCAAACACACCAAATGACGATGACGGAGACAAACAAATTGCATCCCGTCGCACAGAACCCGCCAAGCGTTTCTACAGCGCGAGGTCGGGGCAAGTGAAGACCATCTCACACGTGTGCGCGCTGCTCTTGCATCATATTCACGAAATGGAACAACTTGGTCAAGCATCGGAGATGGTTTTACGTGCAAACTACTTGGAAACGGCTCTCTCCCTTCCTCGTCGAAGAATCTATGACGTGTTTCACATTCTTCAAGCGATTGGATTGATTCGAAAAGGTGGAAAACTCGTCGATGGCAAGAAAGGCTACATTTACAACGGAGGGGATCAAGTTGCTACCACATTTGCTAGTATGCAACGATTCGTGAACGACCAGCAACGCAAGCACGCAAGAGATAGACGACTCAAAACGACTGCTACGATGCTCTCGAGTGTGCTCATCGACGTTCAAAAGAAAGTCGATCAGCAAGGTGACAAGAGTAAAGTGCCTGCGTTGTGGTCGGCGACACAAAGATTGCTCATGTCGATGGTTGCCCATGGAAATTCCATGACGCAACGTGACATCTACAAGTTGGATGATGACAGTGATGGCACGTCGACGAAAAGCAGACGCATTTATGATGTTCTAGCAGTACTTTCGACTTGCAACATGATAGAGTTCGATACCGATGCCAAGTTTGACCGTGCCAAGAGTGTACACCTCAATCCAGCCATGCTAAATGATACCAGACACTTTTCCATCTTCGACAAGATTCATGAGTGTGACTGGTTGCCAAGAACGAAGAGTGAAGAGTCTCCTGAGTCTCCAACGTCTGCAAAAAGGAGTACTTCGTGCAACCAAGACCAAGATACTTGTTTTAGTTATGATTACCAAGACGGGGATGGTCAAGCTGGTGGTACATCCACTCCTCGTGAATCCTTCGCGGGATTTGTCCATGATTCGATGTTCTCGACCGAATCCTTGGATTTGCAATCAATCGACTGTCTGGGGCATGTTTGCTGCCCCAGTGGATCCAAGTTGATCCTATCGCCATTTAAGCTGGCCCTGGCCGAAGACGAGTCGTCTGAAGTATGTTTTGCCTGGTTTTCCATGCACGAATTCGAATTGGGCGAATTGGACGTGTAAGAGTCAGTTTAAACTGGGCGCTACAGCTAATTGCATGCGTGGATGTCATTCATCATATGACTGGAACTCTGCGCGACGCTTCGGTAATGCACTTTAACTTTCAGCATAGCTGTTGCCTGATCCGATCCACGCTAATTCCTCTGCATTCTTTGACCACAGATTAGAATCCTCTACATCCCCGCTGCTTTCGGGCAAAACTTCGCATGAAAGCTTTCGAAACAGCAAAATGATGTGTACAGTTTACACGACGGCGAGTGCCATCAAGACAGCCATACACGTAACGCCGAAAGCAATACCTTCCTCGTCAGGAAGATAAAGCAGATACGAAAAGCTCATCTAAGTCGACAAGAACACGAGGTTGATACGGTTAAATCAAGCCAAGAGCTAGGTCAACGCTCTTGACATGCTCCTGCTTTCAAGGCTTGATGTCTTGATGCATTCCATCAAGTGTTCGTCCACGAATTCCTGGAGTTCCATGATCAAACGACAATTTCTGAGAGGTTGATACCGCGAGTGAAGGTCGGCAGTTTGTCCGGTTGATCGTTTAGAAGAAACAGCCCGAACTCGAGTCGTGGTGGACGACATGCGGGTCGACGATGGTAAGGAACAGAACTACAAGCAGAGGTTGGAAGAGCTCCAGTTTGCAAGAGAGCAGGAAAAAGAACAAGCAATTGCTGATCTTGATGAAGGCGAGACTTATGCTGAACCTTACGACGAAGAGCTAGAATGCGGACTACACGTTCCAAATCGTGTCTGGACTCAATTGTATTCACATCAAAAAGAAGGGTTAGCATGGCTGTATACGCTCCATCAACAGAATGCCGGTGGTATCCTTGGCGACGACATGGGTCTCGGCAAAACGATTCAAATCTGCGCCTACCTGGCATGTCTCCATCGCATGCAGTTGATAAGCACTGTGAGAATCCCCGGGGAGTATTTCAATGACCGTGAGCTATCTAGGTATTGCTAGCGTGTCCTGCTTCGGTCCTTTGGCATTGGGTTCGCGAAATGCACAAATGGTGTCCAGAAATGCGCGTCGTGCTACTTCATTCATCCGGAAGCTCGACAACAAGCTACGGCACGACGATCAACAAAGTATATCGAAGCGGTGGCATGCTCGTCACAACGTATGAAAATCTCCGAGCGAACGCCGACCATTTAATCCCGAAAGAATGGGACTACGTCATTCTCGACGAAGGCCACAAGATTCGAAATCCCGACGCTGAGATTACCTTGGTGGCCAAGCAATTACGCACGGTGCATCGAATTATCCTGACGGGCTCGCCCATTCAAGTAGCTCCTTGCATGTGAAAGCGACACTGAGCTTGTGTTGTAGAACCGACTCAAGGAGCTCTGGAGTTTGTTTGATTTTGTCTTTCCCGGCAAACTTGGCACATTCCCAACGTTCGAGGTACCAACTCAACGCCTCACTTGTGCTTGAGACTCTCATAGGATGAATTTGTCTTGCCAATTCGCCACGGTGGATATGCCAATGCATCAAAAATGCAAATTCTCATGGCATATAAATGCGCTCTTGTGCTCCGAGATCTTATTGCTCCATACTTGCTCCGTCGAATGAAAGCCGATGTCAAACTTGACACGGATTTACCGAACAAAATGGAGCAAGTGATATTTTGTAACCTCACGAGTATGCAGCGATCTGCGTACAAAACATTCCTGTGCTCGCCCGAAGTCCGATCGGTCCTTGCCCGAGAAATTAAACCATTCCGAGCGCTGACCGTCCTTCGGCATATTTGCAATCATCCAGATTTGGTCGTCAATTCTGTTGAGTTCCAGCAGAATTCGTCCGTTGTCCACCCCCGCATTGAAGACATGGATGAAGACTATGGCTCCGTTGAACACTCAGGCAAAATGCAAGTACTTCAAACTATTCTCCAAGTGTGGAAGGCTCAAAATCACCGCGTGCTTGTGTTCGCCCAGCATCGACGTACTTTGGACATTCTGGCAAAAATGATGCGATCCCTCGACTATAACTTCTGTCGCTTGGACGGCACCACCTCAGTTCGTGAACGCCAAAACCTCTTGGACGCATTTAATGCCCCAGATAGCGACTTGTTTGTGTTTCTGCTGACGACACGTGCTGGGGGAATAGGAGTCAACTTGACTGGGGCAGACCGAGTCGTTATCTTTGATCCCGATTGGAATCCAAGCACAGACATGCAAGCTCGTGAGCGATCGTGGCGCCTTGGTCAAACCAAACCTGTTACAATATATAGATTGATCACGTCCGGTACAATTGAAGAGAAAATTTACCATCGACAACTTTTCAAGCAGTATTTGATGAACAAAGTTCTGCGGGATCCCAAACAAAAGCGATGCTTCAATCACAACTCGTTGCAAGATTTGTTTATTTTGAGTGATGGCTCTGAATTAGCAAAGGATGAAAACGGGCAGCCTATGATTACGACTGGCACCGAAACTGGCGATCTCTACTTGCATGGCCATGTCGACATTCAAGCGGAAGTTGCGACGCTTTCATCGAGCTTGGGCAGTTTAGGTCGTGTGGAAACGCGAGAAGCTGCGGACGAGACAAAAGAAGATGACCCAGAGTATGGAGACGACGAAAAGGAAGAGGCGGATGACACTCGAGAGGAAAATCGAGAGGACAACAAAGACAATACAGAATTGCTCAAATCCCTTATGGATGGTGGATCGATCAAAGGCGTGTTTAGTCAGGACAGTATCGAAAGCGATGGAATTCACAACCAAGAAGCCGACTTGATACAAATGGAATCATCGAAAGTGGCCGACAATGCACTCAAGACGCTCCGACAATCCTGCAGTGTTATTCGTGAGCAGAGGGCCGATGTGTTTGAAGTGACTTGGACTGGCAAGAGTGGTTCTGCGGGCAACCCAACCAAGCGATTTGGAAACAAAGTTTCACAACAAGTTAAGCGCAAAATCGAAAATAGTGGAGGTAGTGGTACCAACAGCATGGGATTGCATCATCAGCAGTTGGCCGTCGAATCGGAAGAGATGCTCAAGAAAATCAAAATGCGTCGCCAGGCAGTGGACAATTCAGTGCATTATACGAGCACAAAGTCGACGAAATCAGCAGTTCAGTATCACTCGATTGACGAATTGACGACCAAATTGCACGCGTTTTTAGCCGCACGTCCTAAAGGCGTATCCACCGACGTGATTGTTGATGCGTTTAGCCATGCGGTCGCCCCCAAAGACAAGGATGTATTTCGAAATTTACTGCGAAGTATGGCCTCCTGCACTGGACGCGTTTGGCACCTAAAGGAAAGCTACAGAGTCTCATAAATATTATTTCTTCCCCTCAAACAATCTTTTCGGTAGATATAGGGCTGCAAATGTTCAGCAATTAATTATGATAGTAGGATATAGGTCGCTTAATGAGTTTGCTCCCATTGTGTGGAGTGGTGTCGACAGATTTGTCGTAGGGACTCAATAATGTTACATAAGTCGGAAAATGTAGGAGTTATATTTGATATTTTGACGAATCGTAGGAACAATATTCTGATATTTTCCATTTTTTCGAAAAAATACCTCACACATTAACTTGATTAAAGTATGAATTTCGTTTTGACTGAAATTTTCGCCAAATTGTAGGACCGAAATTCCTACGTTTCATTGACCAATCATACATCTATAAAATCTCTTTATATTGACCAATCATGTTGTTGGTATCATCTATCGAGTGTTTTGAGCGTGCACAAAAGATCACAAGCTGGTAAGAGCCGCACGGCATGCATGCGCACTTTCTACTTATGTAATGCGAAGTCGCAAGAAGCTTTAGGCGACAGCTGAAGCTCGATATAGAGAGAAAGACTTGAATATACGATCATGGTCTTGATACCCTCAAACAAAGGACAATTGCCGTATCTCGCTTCCGACCTTAACATTCCTCAATAACTAAATAACCAAACATTACATAGGACACCGTAGCTCCACCTTTGTTGTAGGTGTATAATCTAACCACTGTTTGACTTGGTTCATATTCGTCTCGTGATGAATAGACCATGAGACGAGTATGAACAGAGTCAAACCGTGGTAATGCAAACTGCGTCGTCAGACTGCATTTCATCATATCTATATGCATGTGCGCAGTATTGAGCAACCCCCCTGAGTAAGGTGCTTGACGCTATCTAGCAATGCTGATACCTTTGCCATGAAACAGGTATTCGCGACACACAATCGTGATAGTGTATTAAATTCATTTAAAAAGCGATTCGTTCGGCATTAGAATAGTACACGTTACGTCTGAGCTGGATACAAGCTCATGGTGTTTGCTCACCGGGATGGTGCTCGCAAAGTTTCAACTTTGCGCAACAGCGAGATCTCAAATCAATTCTAATTCAGCCAATTAAAATTAAAAGTTACTTTGATTCGTCAAAATCGAAATGTAGGCAATCTGTTCCTACGATTTCCAATCACAATACAATTTCGCGCATTACTACCGTGTGGTTAACCGCGCGAGAAATTCGATGTAGTTCTCAGCAACTAATTATGCTTCTGCGCTCAAGTACTGTCACCTGATAGCTTTTTTAGCATGGAGGAGGAAAAAGTCGACCGCGCCAAAAGAATGGTTAAATATGAGCAAAAGCCTCTTGAAGACACGAAAACAAGACATTCTAATTGGCCTCCTTGGTGGATTTCCGTGGCGCCAGTTGTTTGCGCGTTCAGCCTGTCGGTTGTCGGTTAGCTGATGCCTCGACTTTTATCGCCTCAGGTGAGTAGTTCCGGCTAGTGTGAAGGGTTTAGGGGTTGAGCTCAACCAAGGGGTTAAGGGGTTATAAGTTCTCATTGGTTTGATTGGATGATTTTTATCCTCTCATTTTCACTTTTGGTTCGTATCTCCAAGGATGGCCCGGCGCGTTAAGGCATTCGATCAAGATGCACCTGCAAACTATGTAGCTGGTCTTGGTCGTGGTGCCGTTGGGTTTACAACTCGATCGGATATTGGTCCTGCAAGATCGGATGATCCGACTGACATTACAGCGGGCGTTCCGGCGACAATGGGTCGAGGTCGAGGTGTGCCTGGGATGGTGCTTCCTCCAGGAGGCCGTGGATCTGGTACCGCTGGCGTTGGAGGATTTGGCCGGGAGACTGACGCAAGTGGAGATCGAGGAGATTATAGTGAAACAAACTACGACGAATTTACAGGGTATTCTGGCACCGGCTTGTTCAATGACACTCCCTATGACAAGGACGATGCTGAAGCCGACGATATTTATGCAAAAGTGGACGAACACATGGACTCGAGACGAAAACGGCGGCGTGAATTAAAGCAATTAGAAGATATGAAGAAAGCACGTCGGGAACGACCCAAGATATCCGATCAATTCGCCGATTTGAAGTCGAGCTTGAGAGAGGTAAGCGATGCCGAATGGGAAGCCATCCCTGACATCGGTGACCATTCTCTCCGATACAAAGCATCGCAGAAGAAGGCAGAGCTCTTTACGCCCGTCCCTGATCATATACTGGATTCCCGCGCTGCCAATAATGCATCGTCTACCGTCGTGTTGGGAACCGAGACGCCTGGTGGCATGACAACTTCCATCAGTGGTATGACGTCGTCTTTGACCGGTTTGGCCGAAGCCCGAGGGGCTGTATTATCTCTCAAGCTTGATAAAATGTCCGATTCGATCTCGGGGCAAACCGTGGTTGATCCTAAAGGCTACATGACGGAGCTCAACAGTCTCAAGATCACAAGTGACGCTGAAGTGGGCGATATCAAGAAAGCTCGCCTGCTCTTGCGTAGTGTGACGATGACAAATCCTAAACATGCCCCTGGTTGGATTGCCGCAGCGCGTTTGGAAGAAGTTGCTGGCAAATTGGTGCAGGCTCGAAAAATCATCGCAGATGGGTGTGAGTCGTGTCCAACGAATGAAGACGTATGGCTTGAAGCTGCACGTCTTCAGACTCCTGAAAATGCAAGAACTATCTTGGCCAATGCTGTGCGACACGTCCCAACTTCGGTCAAGGTATGGCTGCAAGCAGCTAAATTGGAACCGAACGACGAAGCTACCAAGCTTGTACTTCGCCGTGCGCTCGAGTTTATTCCAAATGCTGTGGCGATTTGGAAAGC
The DNA here is from genome assembly GCA_019828595.1 of Aphanomyces cochlioides. Lineage (NCBI taxonomy): Eukaryota > Oomycota > Saprolegniomycetes > Saprolegniales > Verrucalvaceae > Aphanomyces > Aphanomyces cochlioides. The sequence continues at coordinate 3,723,474 of JAHQRK010000002.1, read as the reverse complement.
TGTGATTGAGTTAGAAGATGTCGATGGTGCAAGGTTGATGCTTGGTCGCGCAGTAGAATGTGTACCGCAGTCGGTGGATATGTGGCTGGCGTTGGCCCGCCTCGAAACGTACGAGCGAGCCAAGCAAACTTTGAACAAAGCTGGGTCGACCATTCCCACTGATCATACCATTTGGATTGCTGCTGCTAAACTGGAAGAAGCAAATGGAAAAGACGAGATGGTGGAGAAAATTATTGTCCATGCTATGAAGCGTCTCAAGAAATACGACGTCGTGATTGACCGCGACACGTGGTTGAAAGAAGCAGAAGCATGTGAACATGCTGAAGCTCCTCTCACGTGTACAGCAATTGTCAAGCACTCGTTAGCCATCGGCGTCGACCCTGAAGATCGCAAGCGAACGTGGATGGACGATGCAGAAACGTGTGCAGCACGTGGAGCTTTTGTCACAGCGAAAGCCATTTATGCCCATGCGCTTGACGTGTTCCCAGCTAAGAAATCCATTTGGTTGCGTGCCGTGGCTCTCGAAAAACAACAAAATGGACCAAATGTCATGTCATTGTTGCTAAAGGCCGTTGAAAACTGCCCACAAGCCGAAATTCTGTGGCTCATGGCGGCCAAGGAAGCATGGATCAACAACGGTAGTGTAGAAGAAGCGCGGTCAATTTTGCGCCAAGCTTTCAGTGCAAACCCAAATAGCGAAGAAATTTGGCTTGCTGCTGTCAAGCTTGAATGGGAAAACGATGAAACAGATCGAGCGCGTGCCTTGCTTGCTAAGGCACGATCTCAAGCACCAACAGCTCGTGTCTGGATGAAATCGATTTTACTCGAACGGGAAGCTCGCACACAAGGTGATCTGGACGCCAAAGCTCGTGAAGAAGCATTATTGATCGATGGCTTGCAACGGTATGGGTCATTCGACAAATTGCACATGATGGCAGGTCAGTACTATCAAGACATGCAAGACTTTGAAGCGGCACGCAAGCAATACCGCGATGGATTGGCAGCATGCCCAAAGAGCATTCCGTTGTGGAAACTATTGTGCCGTCTTGAAGAACAGACAAAGGGAGAAATGAAAGCTCGATCCGTTCTGGAGTCGGCACGCTTGAAAAATCCAAAGAATGCAGATTTGTGGCTGGAAGCAATTCGATTGGAAGCGCGGCATCACAACGAAAAGGGCCAAGAACATCTGATGGCGAAAGCGTTGCAGGAATGCCCCGACGCGGGGGTATTGTTGGCCGAGTCGATCGATATTGCACCACGTACACAACAGCGCCGTGTATCACTCACCGCTTTGAAGAAAAAAGACAACGACCCATCTGTGTGCTTGTCGGTATCCAAACTCTTTTGGAACGAGCGAAAGTATACCAAAGCACGCAAATGGCTCGAGCGTACCGTTCAATTGAATCCTGATTTTGGGGACGGATGGGCGTATTACTACGCATTTGAATTGAAACATGGCAATGACGTAATGCTGGATTGTGGTGGTCTCAACTAACGTTTTTGTGTAGCTGCAACGTGAAGACATTATGCGTCGATGTATCAAAGCTGAGCCGCGTCATGGTGATTTATGGTGCGCCGTGTCAAAACAAACAGTGCATCGCAAGAAAAAGACGGGCGATATCCTCAAATTAGTCGTTGCTTCATTGCCTGTCATGAATTTGATCGACGCGGCACCAGCTACATCATGAGGGAGTTGTATGGCTTTAATTTCAACAACTTGACGATCCTCGAACGAGCTAGAATGACATGTGTTTGACATTTGGCGGCGTTGGAGACATGAAAATTCAGAGAAACATACACTACGATGGGAGAAAAGCTACATCATGATGGCTCATGCGTCATGCTCTCTAGTCGACGATGTAACCGTGGATGCTTTCGTGTTCCATATTCGACGACTATGGCTTTCAAATAAGAATTAAAGTAGAAAGGTCAAATTGTACCAAGTGGATCCACCGACGAGATTTTAGATGTATCAACATTTGAAATGAATATGCTTTCGGAGTGCCAATAAGTTGAAATGGCATTCGTTTCTTTGGACGTTTCATGCTTTTGATCTCACAACCGATCTTTGTCATTCGGTTATTGAGCGAGCTTGTTGAGGATCATGGTGAAATACACGCGGGTGAGCCGTGTCTCATGGTCCCTTCCTAATGAAGAAAACGATGGGTATTTACCTGATGGTCACTCCAACTCAAGCAGCTCACTGCTGGACGACGACGCGTTGCCGTGCTACGTGAAAAAGACTTTCGACTCGACCATCTCGGGCTTGCCGTGGACTTGCAGCAATTGTGGTATTTCATTCTACTCGCTGAGGCTCGTCGCAGAACAAGACTCGTATTGCTCAGGCGAGTGCAAGTGGAGTGTTATCTTGCATCAAGAAGTGGACGACGTTGTAGTTGGAGCATGCCGAACCTTGGAAGAGCTGTAGTTGTAACAATATTGTAATTGTAAAGTAGTTCAACAATGTGATGGAAATCGCACATGAAGCCATTCATCAACCATCGTGTTGACTGCAGCAAGGAATGGACAAACGAATGCAGAGAGGGGGGTAGCTGCCCATCCTACGTTGCGGCCATTGGATCTGTTGATTTCCAGCGATAATTACTTCTCCACTTTACCAACGAAGAGCTGATTACATAGTACCCCTAAAAGTTTACTATCGATATGATTTATTGCACTTGATAAACCCTTCAGCACTTTCTCTTATTTGGGACTCTGAACAGCTGAACAACTGACAATTCGATTGATAAATAATCAAGCACGAAGCACTTATGCCCAGCTAGAGTCCTCAATATCAGTTGGGTCCTCTTCATCGTGATGCTCATCGCGTTTGCCTTGAGGCACCCAATCCACAGCGCGTCGGCACGAGGTTGCTTGAAGTCCCATCAAAGATACAACCCATGATACGAGCAGTACCCACACAGACGCAGCAGCAACACAACGAGGAGGTGTTTGAGCGTCCTCAACCCAGTCGTCAGTGGCGGTCTTGTCGTTGCTTGATCGAATTGGAATAGGGAATGAATCTTGCAGGGTGTTGATTTCTTCCCTTGGAGGAATTTCGCGCCGTTGCTCGTGATTTTTCGAGGTCAACACAGAGATCAGTCTATGCTTTGTGTTATTGAGCACAGCGCACGGCACAGCATCTGCATTCCATTCTAGTGGCGTCCTGGATATCTTTTCCACGATATTTTCTAGCTCTTTGATTCTGCCCTGAAGGGTAGCATTAGTTCGAAGCACATCTTCATGCATCGAGTCCCCACAAACACCACCATTGTTGTTGTTATCACCAAAGTGAACAGAGTCGGAAGTTGTAGCCTGAGGATTTGTATCCATCATATTCTACGTATGCATCATGAGACCGATCAGACATGAGGATAAACCTTATAAGCGCTCATCATAGTGCGAAGACTTTCCAAGAGTTCTCTTTCTTCGGCCTGCTCTTGCTTAATCATCTTGTTTTCTCTGGACAACTTGAGCAAATCGTGCTCAAGGGATTGGATGCGTTGGTTGCTAGATAATGTAGATTTAGACCATTTGGCTTCACGTTGACGTATATCTCGCGAGGTTTGTTGTAATTGCACTTGTAACTCGCTATTCTCTTGTCGGAGCAAAGCTAAGCGAGGGTCATCACCATGTTGGGACTCATGTTCATCCGATTGGTTTCCTTCCTCTTTGTTGTCAGGCTTACGAGATTTGACTTCTTGTGGGTCGCATGCCACCTGGGGTTTTGTCTTCAATCGATGGAGTTCCAAAGTGAGGGATTGGATCTGTGCCAGCAATGATTTCTCAGTCGAACGCCATGCAGCCTGTTGCTGGTGTAACTGTAGTTGAAGCGTTTTGATCTCCTTGTTCGCAGCCTGCACTTCCATAATAGCGCTACTGCGCTGTTTGCGGAGGCTCTCAACCTCCATAGATAATGCCTGTTGTTGGATTTCGTAGTGGTGTATCTTTGACGAGAGATCTTCCAGATCGACTTGAAGCGCCGTATTTTTTTCGAGTAAGATAAGACCCGCGCGGGCAGCCATGCGGAGCTCATCGTCATCTCTAGAGGTAATGTGTGCCGCCTGCATATCGCTGTAGAAATCCAACTCAGTGTGGAACTCGTCAGACATGGAATTGAACTTTGAAGGGTGTCGATGACGCAGAATGTTTATCCGAAAATTGGAACATTCCAAATTTGGTCCAAGAATTCGAGTCAAGTGGTTGGAGGAATTATCCGGAAACGTCCTCCAGTTTCAAATCCAACCGCAACCAAGTGGAGGGCAGACGGAGGAAGGATAAAATTTAGCCATGGTTGAAGCTTCACTCATCGATACTCAGTATGTACAACCGCCTACTGTTCCTTTGTTCTTGGATTCAATCTGATGTCGCAAGATTACACGTTTGTTTCAACGTTGATAATTCTAAGATGGCATTCTTGGGGTCAAAATGTTCGATAGTCTCAGAGGAGGATGGCTTCTTCGAGTTCACAACCAGCGTGTCCGTTTCGAATAAGCTCAAATGCAGTGGACTCATTCACAACTCTCGAAATTTCTTCCTCAATCTTCAGCAAATACGAGATACTGTGAAAGTTTATAATATTTGTCAATAAAGGTTTTGAAGTCATCCGGACTACTTAAATACATTATCCGGATTTATTAGAGTTCATTTTAGAAAAAGGGCGGGAAGTCGCACGCGATGAACAAGCCGCTCGATCAGTGTCCAACGTGTTCTGCGATGTGGAATGAACCCGGATCAAGTAGACGCCATGAGTGCATGTACAGGACTGAGCTGAAAGTCGTCGCGCAGAGGTTTCGTCTACTACAGGAGACTCTGGAGCAGCAACAAATTGTGATTGACAAACAACAGAAAAAGCTGGTGCGCCTCCAAATGGAGAGAAAAGTTATGCGTAAACAAAACGTGGTGCCATCGACAACACAGAAAGAGAGTGTGGGTATTTCGACCAAAGGAAGAGCTGGCAATACTTCATCTGCATCAGAGAAAACCTCCAATCCATGCTCGGACGATGATGAAGAGACAAGACTCGAAGCGGAGCCCGATGATACGACAACGAATGAAATTCCTCACAACCACCACTTCATGCAAAAAAGGCAAGAGGAAGATATTCCGGTGCCTCAAGAGAAAGTTCCAACAAGTAAGCGAGATTCTACCTCGTTGGATGATTCAGCTTACAAGCGGAAAAAGCGCGATTCTAACGAAAAGTCATTTGTGGCAATAACAGCCGAGACATCTGCACATAATATTCGCACCTCTCGAGATCAAGACTCTCGATTTCAAAATGAAAGACACACAAACAACGACGAAAGATCAGCATTGCCATATAAGTATATTGAAGTGGTACGAAAGCGGGACGAAAGGTTGGCTCTTCCTGGACACGCTTGTGAAGAATGCGAGAAATATTACGCTGCACTTGGAGAAGGTTTTGAAGGACAGCGTGACGCATGTTCTCGCCATCGGGCTGCATGGGAGCCATATTCAACACCTGATGATTTTTGGCGGCTCAGTTTCCCCGATTCAACGAATTAATACTCAATTTTTTGACAAAAGCACCCACACAACCTGCACACAAGTTGATTTGGGTTGGCGGTCACATTGGCCAAGGCTTCGCACACCATGCATTTCCAGACGACCCCAGCAGCGTCAATTACTCGAAGAGTCATAAAACAACGCTCAAGTGCATGTCCATTTTTGCATGTCGGTTCCATGATCTTGTCTGTGAGTGGAACTGGAGACGAACACAAGTCACATTGTTCACGGGCTGGTGGCAGCTGCTGATTGGACTTGAGTCTCGCCATATCCTCTGAATTGCCAAACTTTTGATACGCGTGTTCTACGAGTCGCTCAGAGAGCTTTGTCAAGCGCCACTTAGTTGGATTCGTGGATGCGCTGAGCAATAAATAATCCGCCATCAGTAAAGCAGAAAGTGCAGTATCTTGATGGTTGTCTTGGTCGAGAATTTGCTCCAATGTGTTTTCACACCAATAGCATATTATAAGCTGGCGCAACCGCGACAGAATTTCGAAATTTGCCGAAGCAGCAACATTTGTACAGACTTGATATGCCACTTGAAGGTATAACGGCATGTTCCATTGCTCTTGACTTTGCTGGGCGGCGTATTTTGACTCCAAGATCGCGCAAAATTCAGCATACAAAGGTTTACTTTCTGGCAGTGGGTCTACGTGCAACAAGCTCATTTCGGATTGTTTAGCCTGAAATGCTGAGTTTTCCAAGTGGCAGTACGCTAAAATATCTCCAATTGAATCCAGACTCGACTGCGACTCGACAGAGGCTGCAAGCGATTTGGCATTTTGAGCATTTGGAGCTGCAAAGCATTCGAGACCGCTTGACAGCCGTGCGTATGTTGTATCCTACTCTTTTACTATGAACGATACTCAATGGTCACACGCACCGCTTGGGTAATTCTGGAAGGTTTTGCTGCTGGTGGGCAAACATATCCGACAGCAAGTTGTATACAATTTGGAGACATGCTCAGACCAAAAATTGGGTAATTGTTTCTCGGCAAGTTCCTATGTATCGTGTCAATTGATGATCAATATAAGTTGTCATACTTCATGGTCACTTCCACTCCTGATTTGTTCCAGCATTTCACACATCCGTCCGTCGAGCTTGAAAAGATTGTGTCATCCATGTGATTCAGTTCCAGACATGTGATATTGCTGTTGTGTGCTTGCCAAGATCGAGGTTTCTTATCAAGTTCTTCAGACGATGTGTTCCAAATGGAAATGTGAGTGCCAGATGCGACTGAGATGTCATGCAGCGTATACTGGAGGCTGTAGACAGGTTGAAAGTGTGGAGTGGTGAGTACTCGCTGGATTGACAAGTCGCCGCCTTGCAACGATAGAAGGAGGACGTTTCCAGACGATGTACCCAAAGCCAAATCAGAGGTCTCCATGTGCATCCATGTCGAGCAAGTTGGCCAACCATGAGGACCCGTGTGAGCCATTGCAGTTGGATCTTCTTCCATGCGATGGTTATCATGGTAATAACGCCACACTGTGGTGATGGTTCGGCCACAAAATGCAAGTAATGAAGAAGTCGTGGATGTATCAACGTCGTATGAAGCACTTGACCACGCAACCGAAGTGACTGAGATCAAATCCGACTGCTTCACGAAAGCAACACACTGTGGAGAGCATGCCTGGTCATCTTGAGTTTTCTGCTTCTTGAGTGAAGGTGGTGTTGCGAAGAATGGATCTTGACTCGCCTCAAGATGGCTCCAGTCGTTTCCTGACACGAATTTCTTAAGCGACTTGGACAATACAGCCACTTCCTTCCAGTTGAAATCCAACACGGACGGGTGATAGAGCACAATATGGCTGTTCGACGTCAGCGTCAAGATTGCACAGGATGACCTTGGTGCCGACCCTAAGCCATCAATGAGCCCGTTCAAGAATAGCTTCAATATACATACCGCGTGGTCCCCACACGGCTGCTGCAAATGTCATGCCAGCGTCTCCTTTGGCGAGTGAAATTTCACGTGGGTTTGACGAATTGGATCGTGTCATCTCATGTAAAATACGATACGTCATGGAGCCAGGTGCACTGTCAACAACATTCTCCGGGGGTGGTGGAATCAAAAAGTCTTTATCTTTTGTTGGCAATGGAATAAAGTATCGGGTGAGAAATGGCGGATGGAGTAAGTATCGACTGAGGTCTTTGTTGAGAAACGTTGAGATCATGACACTTTCATCTGTGACGCATGCAAGCTTGCAATCAGCTGACCAATGCACGCAGTCAGGAAGAATCGGAGCTCCAGGGAGATGCTCGGAAGAGAAGCTCGATGCACTCGGTGTGAATTGCAGCCTCGATTCATTTGCCTCCGACTTGTCCGACTTGGTGGTGCCTGCCGCCACCATGATTGAAATCAAGAAATGTGATAGGCTGCAAATTTGCTAAAATTGATTGGTTGAAATAGTCCAATAATTCAATTTCATTGGATAATATACTATCTTTGTTAGCGTTTAATTGGCCGAGCACACCTTACAACATTTTCCAAAAGCTGCTCCAATCGATCCATCTCGATGTCATCAGCGTCACTCGATGCTAGCGCGGAAATTCCAGCGGCTCAGGATGCAACACAAGAACAGTCATTGGAAGAGCCAGTTGAAATGATTAGCTGGCTTGAGCATCGCGTATTGACACGTCGGTGCGTTTGTAAACGATGCACATATACCCGTCCACGCATTGTGGAAATGCCTGACGGGTATGAATGCTTCATGATGGATGGATTCAAGCGTTGTCGGCAGACATTCGCGTCGAACGATCTACTCGTGGTCCACCAGCTCGAATGTCATAAAAGCATATACCCTATTTGTCCGAAACAGCGCTTAAACATGCTCAATCATGTTGACGTCTCAAGAGCAAGACCACCACCAACAGTCTTCATGTTTCAACAATGGGAGTTTCCGATATGCCGACCCGATATCAACATAGACGTTGGGGAAGAGCAAGAAAGAGTAAAACGAGCGTATAAAATGAAGAAACTGACTAGGAAGCGGACTGTTGATGGCATTGTGAAAATGAAGTCGTGGCACAAAGAACCAGAGAGTGTCATGTACGATGTTTTTCTAGAAGCGTGCGCACGATGGGACTCTGGAGACGAGTACGAGAGAATTGCACAGCATGAAGAAGCGATGGAGTTTTACGAGCGCTCCAAGGAGCACCCATGTCGGACTCCGTCGTCGGAATACCCGTTAGTTGGTCATGGACGAAATTGGTTTAAAGAATGACATGGGAATTTATTCATCATATACTTCATCCTTTGGCTCCTATAGACATCAAAATCGTAAATTTTCCCAAATAACGGGGAACTTACTTTTGGCTCGACATCCTCACCATAATTAATGGCGTGGTCAATATGTTGCAGCACAACTTCGATACTTTCTTCCTCCGTGATGTTCATCGGTACGAATGCTACCATGCTGTAGTCATTAATCTACATGTAGTCAGTGAGATTGCACTGAGCGTTTTAATTCCAAAACGTACAACATTGCAAACAGCCCGGCTGAGTGGTTGCCACTTGCTCGATGTAGCAGACGTGAGTGTATCCAAAAGGTAGCCAGAGGAGGGATCGAGATATTTTTCGAGTTCTTGCTCATCAACCAAATCGCATTTCGTGAGAACCTAAACTTGGTTTGTCTCCACATTGCAAGATGTTGCATACATTGACGTGGGGAAGTTCGAGTTGTACCATGGCGGACAAAGAGCAAAGAATACCAGAAATGAACTTTGAAGGATCCGAAATGAAAAGCGAGTCAATCTAAAAATGCCACGAGTCAACCTCACAAGAATGAGAGGAGCTATACCAAGTAGACGCCGCAAATTGCGAAACTCCAATCTTGCAATGCCATGCACAAATGCTTCATCACTGGCAAATGCGAATATAGTTCCACTTGACCTGGGCAGTCAAAGATAAAATAGTCATCGTCCGTGTATTCCAAAAGTAGATCTTGCAACCAGTCCAAGTTTTGAATTAAGTACCTAGAGCTGCAGTCAGGACACCACTCAATCCAAGCAGTGTGTACTCCATGCAATAGACAAGACCGCCATTGGGACCGTAGCCTAACTCTTCCATCACATCTTCGAGAGAAATCAAATCTCGGATATCTAGAAATACAAGTTCAGGGTGCGTGCGCTTGCTAATACTGACCAAACGCAACGGGATATTCAAAATGATCTGCTGCAGGGTCCAAGTTCACAACGTGTGTTACTCGTCCACTGGCTGAGCAAAACTCGTGCATGTTTTTGCAATAGGTCGACTAGACATCTCATTCAATTCTTCCTTTTCGTGCATGCAGGTACCTTTCCAGTCCCAGCGGGACCCATGACGATTTGGCAGCTTCTCATCGTGTGCTTGAAGATTTGTTGGTGGACGCGCTAGCGTTGAAGCTTCGTTCAAGTGCGAACGTTATTCTCTTAAGTCCAATGTTTCAAATCCATCACGCATTGGCATATGGTATTGTTACTATTCCGTGCGGAGACGTGTGCATTACGTTCTCGTGTCTGCATTTCACCTTTCGGATTGCAAAAATGCACTTTCTGGAGACGCTTGTCCTTTCTGGACCTTGTCCTATCCGAGCTTGGCGCTCTCAATCGAAAGTGCATATTTGTCTCGATATGATTGGATAAAATAACTCTATTGAAGAATTCTGATTGGCTGTTAAGTTTTCTCTACCAATGTTTCCTGGTATTTTTTACAAAAAGATCTTAGTATACAATCAGCTAGAGAATTAAATAAAATATCACCGTAGCATCTTTTGCGTGAAACGACCACCCAGAGCGCATTTGGTCGACAACCCCGGGAGACGCAAAACGATGGATCCAAAGAAGCTTGACGAGAAGCGTATTAAGGAAATCCGCGAATTCCAAAAGTCCTCGTCGTCGAATCGCCGTTGCTTTGATTGCAACGAAATGGTGCGTCCTACTGGCCTCAGGATGATTTCTTATGAAGCAATGTCTCCTAGGGTCCCCAATACATTTGCTTGGACTTCAACACGTTCATTTGCACGTCCTGCAGTGGAATCCAGTAAACTATTCCTGTTCTATGTTGTGCGAAGCTCATATCTGTGATCTGGTAGCCGAGAGTTTTCCCACCGCATCAAGTCCATTTCCATGTCAACTTTTACAGATACTGAAGTGAAAAATATGGTCAAATTTGGCGGCAATGACGTACGCATGATCAAACAAACAGTCGTGTGCTTACCAACACACTCAGGCTGCTCAGAAGTACTGGCTCGCGCGATTTGATGTGAACTCACAGCCCAGCTCCAACTTAAACTCGCGCGATCGCATTCGCAACTTCATTCGAGATGTCTTCATTGATCGAAGGTATGCCGTAAAGTTCCTCCATGTTTCATAACGTGTGATGTACCGGAAGGTGGGTCTATGAAGAACCAAAACCGAAACAAGAAGCTGCTCCGAAAAAGGAAGCTGCGAAAGCTCCACAACCGCGGGCTCAACCAGATTTCAATCCGTTCGAAATTGCACCACCGCCACCTCTATCTCCTCCGCAGAGTGTGGCCTTCGGTGATTTTACGAGCTTTGACAAGCAAGCCAACGGCTTCGCCGACTTTTCGTCGCAGTCGGCCTTTGTTGCTGATTTCAATTCGTTCAATACGGCGCCGCAAGCTGCCATCGATCCCTTTCATCAGTCCCAACCACAATCAAATAATGGATTTCAACCATTTGGAGCGCCTGCATCTCCTGCTCAATTTGACACGCTACCAATTCCAAGTAGTCCCTCCAACCCCCTCAGTAAATCGTCTTATCTCCATTGTCTAGAGTCCAACGTGGCTTCGTTTGCTTCGTTTAGCCCTCCTGCCGCCGTGAAATCGGATCCATTTGGTTCCGATTTTATGTCGCCGCCAAAGGCGTCAGCGACTTCCCCAGCAACGGTCAAAGCCGATCCGTTTGGGGAATTCAATTCACAGCATGGAAATCCATTCACCTCTCCAAGAGCAACCCCGGCTGCTGCTCCAGTATCAGCTCCAGTTGACTTTTTTGCCTCATTCGATTCGCACCAGACTGTGCCAGCTGGACCGGCATCGGATCCTTTTGGAAGTTTCCACTCGAACACCTCTACGTCAAACGCTGTGGATCCCTTCCATGCAAATGCATTCAGCAGTCCCGTGTCCAAAGGTGGCTCCGATCCTTTCTTCACCTCTCCGCCCGGTCCAGTTACCACTTCTGCTCCCAAAAATGTGGCGCAGAAACCTCCTGCCGCCGATTTGTTTAATGCATTTGACGATCTCCTGGAACCTTCTCCTCAAGTCGTCGCGCAGCCGCCTTCCTTATCTCAACCGACTGTTTCCGCTGGCGCTCCCATGCCCAACATGTGGACACAACCACCGCCAGTGAAAGCCAACGTGGGCAGCGATTTTCCAACGACTGCGCCGTTTCCAAATGCATACGCGAATGGACCGGTGGCTCCATCATTCCAAACCAAGGCCCCGTTCGATATAATGTCGTCCAGCAACAACCAGCCGCAATCTAATCCAGCATACTCGACCAACGCATCATTCTCGACTACATCGACGGCTTATGCTCCATACTCGACAGCGTATGTCAGCAACGTGAAAAAGGTGACATAGCATTCTCATCGACACATCCTGACATTTTGTATGTAGTCAGCAGAGCCTGCATCATTGGTCGATCCATTTGCATCGCTTGACATTGGTATCAAGAGCTCGACGTCTACTCCGGCGCCACAGCAGGTATGCATAATAGAGCAAGCAGAGTATGAACATTTGCCTCGTAGACTTATAACTCGGTGACTTCTCGCCAAACGAATCAAACTCATTACTCCAACCAGACGTACCATCCAAACATCGTTGCAGCGGCTCCAGTGTACGTTTGAACGATTGCCGTGTATGGATGTTCATGTTAATGATGACATTAGGGCACAAAAGCCTCCGTCGAGCAATCCATTTGACATGTTTTAAGGATAATTGCATTTCAATTAGTATTCTTGAACAAGAGTATGTGCATACGCAACATGAATAGACGAGAGGAGTAACTGAGAGTGGTTGTTTGGCTAGCTAACAGCCACGCACACGGTCGAGACGGATAGGTCGTCGCATATAGCCTGGGCCTGTTTCATCCCCATGAGATGAATGTTCCATGCTATCTCCATGTTGAGCGCCGAGCCAGACGACGATGAGTATTTTCGAGGCGCCGCTGTGGATTGATCTTCTTCCGAGATCGTATACAGTGGATACCGACGTGGCGCAAGGCGCAGTGATTTATCGTCCCAGTTGTCGTCATGACGATGCCGTCGACGTCGACTGCGCTGATGTCGTTTTGGCTGTGCATTTGCCGACAGTCGACAAGGTCGGAACCGATTCTTTCTTGGTAATACGACCACGCCTTGGTTCGCCCACGCCACGAGGCCGACTACAAGCGCACCCGTAGCGATTGCGATCGGGACAAGGCGATCCATCAAGATGACAGTATATTTGTAACTGACCCAGCAATGATGACAGACTGCCAATTTAGAAAAAGAGATAGACCAATCAAAATCAATTGAAATTATTCTTAGCCAATCAAATTCATGTAAGAAATCACATGCGACCAATCGCCTATCCGAGTGAATTGCCTGGCGTAGTTCAACGTTTCTCAATTGAACTTGGGGAAGTCAACGGTGGGGCGTTTTGTGAAGAAATGGCGTGTCCACGTCGACAAGAGGCTTGTGTAGGTGCCAGAGGACATGCATTTTATCCAGTGTTATTTGTCGTTGATGTTTTGTTCTGCGAGTTCACTTTGGTATCGCTTCGAACATTCGACCCTCTTCGATCTTAGAGGCCAGATTTGAGTACAATGGACTACGCCCTTCGTCGTCTTTTCGAATCCTCGTCATTGCACTTCAAGTTGAAACCGACGCTACTTGCCTGGCCAGAGAAAGAGATGCATCATCGTGGCAACCTTTGGCCAACGAAAAGAGCCATATTTCCTGTGAGGGCCGAGCCATTGCTCGATCTTGACAAACCTGCGCTGAATTTAAAAGATCCAAGCTGGATGTCAACATGAAAAACTGATTTTGACATCTTCCATCCAATGCAGGCGACCTTTTTATACTCCCTTTGTCTGCAAGAAAAACTAGCAATGCAGGCGACCTTTCTATACTCCCTTTGTCTGCAAGAAAAACTAGCAGTCAAATAATTTTATTGAAATTTTCAAGATTGACTTGGTTTTGCTGGTGTATTTTAATAAAGAATGTCGAAATATTGTCGTTTGGGTCCAAAACTGGAAATTTGATATGTTTTGAAAATGTTTCAATTAATTGACGCATACACTATTTAAAGTTTACGCAAACATTTTCTTATATTGACCTCGATCATGACCATTAAATAGTGTAATTTCAAACGTTTTAAATGTTTGAAAACATATTCTTTTTACGTTTGACCTTACATTATTAATCCCAGAACCCCGACACGCCCTCTGGATCAGATACCATCACCTGACTCCAAAAATTCATCAGCGGCGATGGATAAATTGCGACCCTCTGTGCTTCGTCTTGACGACGGAGCCAGAGGTCAGTCAATGTGGATCTCGGTGAAGGATTCTGAGAGAGATCAACCAGAAGTATTCATTCTGCCCGACGATTTAAGTGTAGACGTGCGCACCACGACATGACGTCGCAATCGTACTTCACGTGAAGAAATCTAACAGAGAAACGAGGACAGGCAAACACGAACAACCACAATAGGAAGAAAGCAATACACTAGGCATTGTTGCTGTCACGATAGACTTGCTCGATGCGCTGTAAGACAACGTCGTGCATAGCATCCAATGTGCCATGAAGCGAATGGATATCGACTGGGACTTGAATAAACGGAGCATAGTCTTTCAAGAGGTAAGTTTGGACAGCTTGAAGGTTTCGAAAGCAGTTGGCCGCTTTGTCTTGCTTATAACGTGGATCTGGTGAAGATTCAATGAAGGTTTTGTGGGCGTCCGGATTGATTGTGAGCAAGAAGGGAATGACGATGCCGCCAGACGATGTCGTTTGATGGACTTCTTTCTGGTACAGCCGTGGATCAATGTGCAACCCTTCAATGATGAGTGATTTGCCCTCTTTCAAGCACTTGTCAATGTCGCTGTTAACACCTTTGCGAACGATCGAGCAGTCGTCTGCATACTGCGCAAGTAAGGCAGACTCGGAGTCAAACACAGTATCGGAAAACGATGTCTCCGATTTTCTACAATGTTACGGTGAGCATGATGTTGGCTGATTTGAACGAGGCATGATGCACACACCCGGAAAAGTTGCACATAAGCTCAAAGATAAGGTCCGTTTGCAAGACGCTCGATAGGTTAAGACGATCAGCCAGCTACATCGCGTACAAACTTCACACATGCAAGTCGGGGTGGAGGTATACCTTAGTCGCAAGTGTCGATTTGCCGATGCATGACGTGCCAGCAAGAAAAATGAGCAGCGGTGTTCGATTTCGATGAAATCTAGACGACGAGCATAATGTCAAAGTTGTGGTCGCTTGGTTTACGTGCTCATCATGCGATAACAGTCGACGTGAGATTCTCCATACCCATAGACTAGCATGGTCTTGTAGAGAAAGTTTTCAAACTGCTCTTGCTTGATGTCTGTGAGTCCAAGGTCGACCAGGGTCTAAGCTCGTGAACTCGAGAAATGTATTGAAGTCAGTACCTTTTTCAGCTCAAGCGAGATCGTCACGGCGTTCCGAGAGTTGATCTTAGTCGAAACAAGAGCTCGACACACTAAGTAGCGCGACAAGACGTAGAAATGATCGCCGACCCACACGCGAACCTTGACAAAGTCATATTTCGATTGATTCCTCTTTTCTGCTGCTTTGGCGTCTGGTGACTTTCGACTTGGAATTGGTGGCTTTTGTCCTGATGACGACGGTGGACTTGTCTCAGCTGACAAGCTTGCAGGTGACATCATCGATGGAGCGGACGGAGGAGACGGGACTGACGCACCTTGTGGTGGCGACATCATTGACGCCATGAGTCTCGTTTTCAAAACGAGCAATCTATGGGTTGCAGGGGTTATGGGGTTAAGGGGTTTGGCTTTAGATGTTGAGCAAGGCAAATGGGGGGACTCAATTAAAAATTGCAAGGGACTTTTTTAAAAATAACAATGCATGCTGAGACAAAATCCAAGTGGAATATGAAACGAGTTCAAATGCTGGCCACACGACCCTGCTTTAGCTTGTATGTTTACTGTGGCGAAATAACCTGATCGTTGATCTAACTTTTGGTTGTGATGGCACATTCTTCTCTCATACTGAAACTATTAATATGTAGTTCTCTTGATTTTGTGGGACGTATCTTCCAATTCTTCAGTCATAAGTTGGACAGATTGTCCAAGTTTTTCGAAAACCAAACAAGAAAGAATTTTTTCTTGTATACAAACGTCAAGATATGCTTGAGCTGTTATGCTTTCTGCGATTTTGTTGGAAAGCATCCAACCCCAAATCCGCACTTAGTAGTGTTCCTCTTTCAACTTAAGTTCGGATCTTTGAGAGATCGACCAATGTTGAATTTGGATCCTTCGGATCATGAACCGAGGCACCGTTGAGCAAGACATTGCTCTTGTACGAAGTAATACAATTGGGAGCAAGTCAAAGGATATCTACGGCCGAGGAATTACCCGCTTCTTGGCATGGCTCGATGAAAACAGTCCTGAACTCTTGCATCCTGATTGTCGTGGCCGTATTGACCGTGCTTTTGTCATAACGTGGCTCTCGGCTACTCCCCGTTTGGCCCCACCTATCGATCTAGCGACTCTCGAACCCAGAGTATTCGAAGGGTTTCTTGTCTCTCAAAAAAAGGCCGATGGCCAAAACCCTGGCAAATCGGTTTATCGCACCTTGCGTTCAAGCTTGATGTATCTTTACAGCATGTATGGAGTTCCATTGGGGGTCGAATTTGCTGCTGAGCTTACACTATTTTACAAGGGTCTGAAGCGCTCACTTGCTCAAACTTCGCATGTCAGTGGCAGTCGACTCACAGAAGGCAAAGAACCTTTGCCGTTCTCGCTTTTCAAATTGATCTGTCTGGAAATGCATCGCATCGGTGGAAAAGACATCATATTTTGCCAGTTGTTTCTAATTCTCACATGGAACCTCATGTGCCGAGCGGGTAATGGCGAAACAATTCACTCTGCACACATGACTTGGCATGAAGATGCCTTGGCCATTCAGTTTGGGCACATGAAGAACGACCAAGAAGGTGAGCGACCCAAAGACCCTCGACACGTTTATGCCAATCCCAAGTCACCAGAAGTTTGCCCAGTCCTGGCCCTTGGTGTTTATTTTGCTGTGCTTGGCTTTTCTGACACGGGTCGTCTCTTTCCTGGCAGCAAGCAATATGATAGATACAGCAAAGTACTAAAGAGGCTGTTGGGTACACCTGCTGTACAACTCGAAATGCAAAAAAGGGGTTTGGAACCTAGTGACATAGGCTCCCATTGGGCAAGAAAGGGCTCTGCGACGTATGTGTCGTCATGTTCGTCGTCTGGTCCATCCTCCTCCTCTATTTGCTTGCGCGCTGGTTGGAGCTTACCTGGTGTTCAAGACACCTACGTGCGGTACGAATCTGCTGGCGATCAAGTTGTGGGTCGATTTGTTGCAGGACTACCTTTCGAATCACCTGACTTTGCGCTTTCCCCTCCTTTCTGGCCGCATGCGTTGGACGTGGTATCCACAGCTGTTACACAGTGTTTTCCTATGTGCCCCCTCATTTGGTGAAGATTTGTGAGTTTTGTCCAGCGTCAATGGTTTATCATAGCAATTACTTGGAAAGTACTCTCCCCCATGGCCATCTTCTATTCCAGACAACACTGTTTCGAAATCCTCGTCTTTTGCACGAGCTTAAAGGTTTGGTGCAATGTCGACATACAACGCATTCCGACGAATTTCGTTGTACTGGAATTCCCCCACATATTGACATTCTCGTCCAAATGGAAGCTCAAACTACTTCAATCAATCAATTACTACCTTTATTATCACAACTGGCTCCAACAATTGTCGATCGTGTAGTCACATTACTTGACGAGCGAGCGAATAGTGCCAATGGTTTAACTCGAGAAGCATTGAAGATCCTCATGAATGAGGTCTTTGAAAGCTCGGGAGTATTTTCAATCGTTCAGCGTCAAGCCTCACAGTTTAAGAGGATACGGTGTCTTCCTCGCCTATGTCATTGCCAATGTCAATGCCAGAACCTACTCTATTTACTTGGAATGGATCACTTCACAGGGTACCTGCGACGTTTAAATTTCCCAGCGGCACTGTCTCAAATGCCTGGGAGTACTGGTGTTGTGGAGATTCTCGCTTGCACTATCCTCCATTGCGCCTTCTCCAACCAACAGATATGCCAACTCTTCAGCATCGCAAACGTTTGTCCGACTTCCGGTTCTTGATGAGAGAGATCGACAGACTTGTTGTTGAGAATGGGACAATGATTCATTCGCCATCCGTAGCCGAGGCTGCAAATATGCTGGACGCTGTGAAGCAATTCCTTCCAATCTATGACCACACAGACGTCAACAGGATTCGCCGCAAAGATCACCTCAAGTGGACTAGTGCCGTGAACATCATGCGCAAAAAGCGTCGCACAACCTCACAGAATTGACTCAAAGCTGCAATGCTAATGATAAGGAATGACCATATTCCGTTAAATACCATTGCTCCTTCGTACTTAAACGACGATCCAACTATCGTCCAAGTTTTTCTTACTACAAAGAGTTATAATATTGTCGTTTGGGTCCAAAACTGGGGTTTTGAGATGTTTCGAAAATGTTTCAATTAACAAGAAATCAAAACTGCCCCCTCTCCGAGGGGGCTGAACAGTCGAATTAAATTGAGCGGAGACCAACTGAAACCTGTGATGTAAAGTAAATTTTTGTTTGAATTGACTTAGGCGTTTCCAAAGTATTGCAAAATTAAAAAAAGAAAAGCTCATTACATGATGTGATTGGACAAAATCATGACTGTTGGAAGTCTGAATGAAAATATTAGACGAACTTGACTTGAAAAATGTATGCGATCGAAAGCTATTTGGTAGTGAAATTTTCTTATTGGACGATATTTCAAATCCGAATTAAGATATTCGACAAATTCAGATACGAGGAGACCAAAAAATTAAACGATTTGTGTGTCGTGTTTATGCGAGACATTTGAATTCTTTAACGGCTTCATTGCAGAACTGTGGCCAAACAAACCAACCATTTCGTGTTTGATTTCCTTGTCATTTATAAATCCATTGCATGAAGACAATCTGTGATGGAAAGTCGTATTATTAACTCATACCAAGACTTCCTTATGCACAACATTCGGCGTCCATAATCCATCATACCCAGGAACCCTTCCATTGTGCAGTAAGACATGAAGGGTATCAGGAGATGTGACGCGCGAAAAAGCTGTGTACAGTTGTCCATGAGTAAATACTGGCTCTGGGAGATAGACACCAACATGTTTGAGAGTTTGGCCCTGCGACTTGTGGATGGTCATAGCAAAGGCAACTCGCACAGGAAATTGGCGTCTTCTCAGTCGGAACGGCCATTCTTTGCCTTCGTCAGCAATCAAGTTAATCCGTGGGATCAGCACGTCTTGACTTGAAAAGCCTTTCGACATGACACGGCCGCGTAGAACGTTCTCGTGGAGCCCAGTAAGAATAATACGAGTTCCGTTGCAAAGTCCTTCAGAAGGGTTCAAGTTTCGCAATAACATTACAGAGACACCAATCTTTAATTTTAGGCAGTGGCGGGGAATTCCATTGATGTCTAATGTGTTAAGAAATTCCACAGGGTAATTGAGAGCCAATTGTTCACTTTCTTCTTCGTCACCAGTGTCAGCAATGGAGTCGGCAGAGTAAAATGATACAGGCTCACCTGGTAACATATCGAAGACCATGTCATTTAAAGTATCGACCATGGAGTTGGACGGAGCAAGTAGTCCTCTTTCAGATAAATATTCCAACTTGTCATCCATACTCCAAGACCTGTACCCGTCTCCAAGAATTAAATCTCGATAAATGCATGACAAAGTGTTTTAGACTGGATTCGTCCTGGTATTCTTGAGCAATACCGTCGGGTAGTCGAATCCGATTGTTGACTGTCTCCGCAGTACCTTGACCAATGGAGAGTAAAAACTCAGCGAAAACAGTCATATTGACTTTGTCTTCCTCAGATAGATTATTTGACCATAGCTGCATGTTAACAGTCAACTTTGTTCGGTTGGTACGAATGATCCTCCATAACGGGCTGTGAGGAAGCGTAGCATTTACAGCCGCAAATTCATCCTCTGATTGAAGCACAGGTAATAATTGTTTAAAGCCTCCAGAAAAAATGACAACTTTACCACCAAATGGTTTCGATAATTTCATAATATCTTGACACATTCGGTCTGCGCACTCAATAAGATATCGATGCATCGTCGAAATTTCGTCCCAAATAATCAAGGATGCTTCCTTTAAGAGCTGGCAATGATTTGAGTTGACATTGTAACTGCACGACATGATTGCCGTCGGTGTTTTGGTCGGTAAGCCAAATAAGTTATGGGCTGTTCGACCACCCATAAGATACGTTGAAACTGGATAGAATGGATAGACAAATGTTAAACAACCCACATATAGCGTCGACTTTTTCTGAAGAAAGGCAGCCAAACGTACGACGAGATCAGCTATTGTTGCCACAGTATATGTATCATACTTTGTTAGCTTATTTCAACTAGACCGGCGGCGGCTATGAACTCACTGATTATGCCAAGTTTGGAGGAAAAAATGCCACCGAACATGCAACGACATCAGTCGTCGCTACGACAGTATACTTTCATGCTATTGGTTCTTTGTACTTGGTCTGGCTAGAATAAACCAACCGACTGCGCCGAGTTTGATGGAAGAAAAACCTGCATACGTGCCACAACATCAGTCAATGTTGTATCAGTATGTGAGGCATACTTTCACTCTGCTTATTTTTATTAGACCGGCGACAATGAACCTACCGATTGTACAAAATTTCGAGGAGGAGATCTCTATTACTGTGATGTGAATGTAGCATGAGCGTACACCGGGGTAGAGGGTATCAATATATAGCCTTTTGGTGCAATCAGCACTCTACGCTTGTTTGTCGTTGATCTATCAAGACAATTGTGATGTCAATGTTCATTAGATACATTAACTTACTCGTCGGCAGGAGACTGAAGGCGCTTGTTGGATGGCTGCATGTTTTAGATTGAATCTAAAATTGGAGTGGCAGTTTGAATCGTAAGTATAATGTTTTGTATACATGTGCCAGTTGTTCAAATGTCTTTTCGCTGTCATCGCGATTGAAGACAGAAGAGAAATGTATTAGTTGCATATGTATTGGCTAAAATATTGGCAGCAGCGAGTCTGAATCAGAAAATTAGACGAACTCATACTTGCTAATTGTGTATACTTCGAGCTCACAGGATGAAATATATTACAAATTTGACCTATCAAAATGCACTTGATCGTATCAATCAAGTTTGATTTATGTCCGACAGATAGAAAGGAAGTGATGGTGATTCGTCGAGATCAAACGCTTCGGCGAAGTTTTGCATTGACGAATCCAATGCATTTGAGCCCTAAACCCCGACGAATCAAATCGATTTATTTTTTAAGTACGACAAAATACGGTCCCAATTCGAAAACCAAGTCGATTTGAAAAGAAAAAACGATCTTCTACGCAGGAGCTATTTGTGAGCCAGCATATAGAACCACGCTGTTGCGTTTCTGTCATGCTAAGATTTCATCTCGATCAATGAGCTCTTTGGGTAATCGATGCTTTTTGGAGCCATCTTGGACAACTTCCTGTTTATTCAGTTGATGAACATCGCAAAATGTATTCCCAAGGCAAGCAGATCATACAAAGGATGTGGCAGTTGAGTTATTGTCACATCTTTCAAATGTCTTTCTCGTGTCTTAGTAATTGCAAAGAAAACCTGGTAGTTCCATTATATTGAATTCTATTGGCTAATATATTGAGAGGAGCAAGTCTGAATCGGTATATTAGGCGAACTCTGACTTGGGAATTGTATCAATATCGATCTCACTGGACAATATTCATTACATTTTTAACCCAATGCAAAGCACATAATCGAGTTGAGCAAGCCTGCCAAGCTAAGCCGTCAATGCAAATTACGTCTGATACAACCTACCGCAGTCGAGCGCACATGTTCCGTCAAGTTTGGTCGAGTATATCCAATGTTTGAATTCATCTAGTCAAGCCGTCAATGTATATGGTGTCCGATACAACCTAACGCACAGTCGAGCGCACATGTTCCGTCAAGTTTGGGCGAGTATATCCAATGTTTGAATTCATCTAGTCAAGCCATCAATGCAAATCACGTCTGATACAACCTACCGCAGTCGAGCGCACATGTTCCGTCAAGTTTGGTCGAGTATATACAATGTTTGAATTCATCTAGTCAAGCCGTCAATGTATATGGTGTCCGATACAACCTAACGCACAGTCGAGCGCACATGTTCCGTCAAGTTTGGTCGAGTATATCCAATGTTTGAATTCATCTAGTCAAGCCATCAATGCAAATCACGTCTGATACAACCTACCGCAGTCGAGCGCACATGTTCCGTCAAGTTTGGTCGAGTATATACAATGTTTGAATTCATCTAGTCAAGCCGTCAATGTATATGGTGTCCGATACAACCTAACGCACAGTCGAGCGCACATGTTCCGTCAAGTTTGGTCGAGTATATCCAATGTTTAAATTCATCTAGTCAAGCCATCAATGCAAATCACGTCTGATACAACCTACCGCAGTCGAGCGCACATGTTCCGTCAAGCTTGGTCGAGTGCATGCAATGTGTGAGTCCATCTAGTCAAGCCGTCAATGTACATGGTGTCCGATACAACCTAACGCACAGTCGAGCGCACATGTTCCGTCAAGTTTGGTCGAGTATATCCAATGTTTAAATTCATCTAGTCAAGCCGTCAATGTACATGGTGTCCGGTACAACCTAACGCACAGTCGAGCGCACATGTTCCGTCAAGTTTGGTCGAGTATATCCAATGTTTGAATTCATCTAGTCAAGCCATCAATGCAAATCACGTCTGATACAACCTACCGCAGTCGAGCGCACATGTTCCGTCAAGTTTGGTCGAGTATATCCAATGTTTAAATTCATCTAGTCAAGCCGTCAATGTACATGGTGTCCGGTACAACCTAACGCACAGTCGAGCGCACATGTTCCGTCAAGTTTGGTCGAGTATATCCAATGTTTGAATTCATCTAGTCAAGCCATCAATGCAAATCACGTCTGATACAACCTACCGCAGTCGAGCGCACATGTTCCGTCAAGCTTGGTCGAGTGCATGCAATGTGTGAGTCCATCTAGTCAAGCCGTCAATGTATATGGTGTCCGGTACAACCTAACGCACAGTCGAGCGCACATGTTCCGTCAAGTTTGGTCGAGTATATCCAATGTTTGAATTCATCTAGTCAAGCCGTCAATGTATATGGTGTCCGATACAACCTAACGCACAGTCGAGCGCACATGTTCCGTCAAGCTTGGTCGAGTGCATGCAATGTGTGAGTCCATCTAGTCAAGCCGTCAATGTACATGGTGTCCGATACAACCTAACGCACAGTCGAGCGCACATGTTCCGTCAAGTTTGGTCGAGTATATCCAATGTTTAAATTCATCTAGTCAAGCCGTCAATGTACATGGTGTCCGGTACAACCTAACGCACAGTCGAGCGCACATGTTCCGTCAAGTTTGGTCGAGTATATCCAATGTTTAAATTCATCTAGTCAAGCCATCAATGCAAATCACGTCTGATACAACCTACCGCAGTCGAGCGCACATGTTCCGTCAAGCTTGGTCGAGTGCATGCAATGTGTGAGTCCATCTAGTCAAGCCATCAATGCAAATCACGTCTGATACAACCTACCGCAGTCGAGCGCACATGTTCCGTCAAGCTTGGTCGAGTGCATGCAATGTGTGAGTCCATCTAGTCAAGCCGTCAATGTACATGGTGTCCGATACAACCTACCGCAGTCAAGCGTCGAATGTATCCAATGTGTTGTCAATTTAGATGTGTGCATCAGTTGCATCTTCATTTGATTTTGTATAGTTGAGGCAGTTGAAAGCGTGTCTTGTATTAAAATTTGAATACCATTCAAATCTGTATAGAAATTGCGCTCGCTTGGATGCTAAACCCCGAAATCTGCTGCAATCGGATTGGCTCGTGGACCAAATACAGCGTTTTGATTCGTTGCTCCTGACCGAACTTAACGAAAGTTGTCGAAGATTTTAGTCGTTTTTGACAAATCACATGTCGTGTTTAGCGAATTTCTAAGTGAACTCATGCATGCGATTCGTCGACATGAAACGCTTCGACGAAGTTTTGCATTGACGAATCCAATGCATTTGAGCCCTAAACCCCGACGAATCAAATCGATTTCTTTTTGAAGTACGACAAAGTACGGTCCCAATTCGAAAACCAAGTCGATTTGAAAAGAAAAAACGATCTTCTATGGCACTTGGCTTACTAAGAGTGCAACCACTAATCAAATCCACCCAACCTGTCATGCTTCGAATATGATACAGTCCGTACTTAATATTTGAGTTGTTGCAATGTATATAAGATCACACATTGGATACACTCCACCAAGCTTGACGGAACATGTGCGCTCGACTGTTTGTTTCTACCAATGTGCCTGTTGCATCCACTGTATACATATAAATCCATCGATTTGATTTGCTCTCAGCGACTTCTACGGCGAAGTTTCGATCCACGGATCCACGTGCGAATTTCATCTTTGTACGAATGGAAAAAGCGAACCATCTAGTTAGGCGGTCAGTGTGAGCAGCGGCGATTCAAATAGGGTCGGAAAAACCTACCGTTTTCACGTACCATCGTCCCAAATGAATCGGGAATGGACAGTTGGAATTTTGCAGGATTGCAATGCGGCAGTTGGAGTTTGGAGGCAAATCGCTCTGGCAAGAGCGATATTTTAAGGACCAATGGAAAGCCACATTGATCTTTTGCACTTGGAGTGACGTTCAGCCAGTCGAAGATGCCAGTTTGTTTCTACCAATGTGCCTGTTGCATCCACTGTATACATATAAATCCAATGAAATCTCTATTTTTCAAATCTTCGAATGATACACAACGCACATAACACTGCACGTTACGGCGTTGTATATATAGACAAGAAATCAAAATTGCCCCCTCTCCGAGGGGGCTGAACAGTTGAATTAATATGAACAGTGGTCAACTGAAACTTGTGATGTATGATCCATTATGTATTTGGATAGAAATGTGGTGTTGACTCAACACTGATACCCAACAAAAACTGGCACGCGAATGGCCTGATATGATTGGACAAAAGGTTAGGGTTTGTAAGTGAAATGATTTGCTAACTCGAAAAATGTGTACAGTTCGTAGAGAAAGTATCTTATTGGACGATATATTAAATCAGAATTAAATAATCGACATATACCATGATAAACAGGGAAAAAGCGCTACAACTCATCACAATTGCGATTTCTAATCATTCTAGTTGTCGTTTTTTCCAGACTATTTATGATGTAGCGGTGAAGAAATATGATGCCAGCGAAGGTAAAGTATGAGTTGAATGGTAAATTGTGCATTTGGAGTTATGTAGACATGTATCAACGTGATAAGTACATGGTGGTATCATGCTATTCAATAGTGCGTAGTTTTTTCGCTGGTTTGACATCAGCTTTGCCTCCAGCACGAGTTTGTACTTTGTCAGGTTGGGGACGTTTGAGCTTTGAAAGTTCAACAGTTGGAAGAGATTGAGAAGAGTCATCGTCACAGTCAGTCTTGTCTGTAGACTCCAACGTTTCTTCGAGAATATTCAAAGAAGATCCATGGGTATCCTCCTCGTTGGTGTTGCAACTTGAGAACAATCGATGGGATTAGCCAAATCGGTCTTGCCCGTGAGATCTTTAACAGAAACCGTTGGAGTTGAAACAGATAGTATTGGTGTCGATGCCGTAGTCATGGGAATCGAGTGAAATGTGGCTTGAATACATTGTCCATAGAGTCTGCCATCGAAAAGTTTGACGGTAACAACGTCGTTGTCATGCCAATTTTGAATCATAGATTCCATTTCTTGAAAACAGTCACACGTAAGAGGTATTCATCGCGATCGTACGTGGGCATTGACCGAATGATTTGTAAAGTCTCTGGTGTAGCTGAACTGTCCACGAGGTACACGAGCTTTCCAAATGGTTGCTGTGATCTCTTATATCCAGTGCACATACTGAAGATTTTCATCTTCACAAAAAAGGGTTCTTGACTGGACGTAATATGAGTTCGAATCACAGATAGTTCTTCCAGTGGAGGAGCATGCGAGACATCTAGTGCGCGTAAAATCTTCTCGTTGATGGACATTGTGAAATGAAAAGTGATATCAGACATCGGTAGAGCCAGAGTGAAGGAACAGAAGAGATATTTGACTGAAGTGTATTATACATGATAAGACAGTTAAACGATCACTGGACGTAGTTATAGTTTGCCCCGCAGCCGCAACCTTGGTTAAGATTAAAATGCACCAATGGTGGCCATATTGGAGAGAAATGGTTTGGTCTTTGCGTGGCGATGAGGAAATTATCATCCTTTACTTTAATAGAGAAAAATGAAGTTTAGTGTTGTGTAGGGTATTTGGAGAATGTGCAATGAATTCACTTGAATTTTAGTGACATATTTCAAATGTCAATCCCCTGTCTTAAAAATGGAGAACAGAAGAAAAATCTATTAATTGCTATCATCTAGAATTCTATTGGATAAAATCTTGGCAGTAGCGAGTCTGAATCGGTTAATTAGCCGAACTCTGACTTGAATATTGTGTGTACTTTGAGCTTACAGGTTGAAATACATTGTAAAAAGAACTGGATCGTATCGACCAATTTTGGAATTGTCCGTCAGAGAGAAAATACGTCATGGCAGTTATTCATGGTTTTGGAATTGACACTCTGAATCGAGGTCCAGTTTGGAGAACTTGGTAATTAAATTTTGCATACTTGCCTTGAACTTGAATTTTACTGATGTTGGACTCGAATTTGTAAAGTACGACTAAGATTTCGAGCTGCCCCACATGATTAATATGATCTTATCTTGTGAGAGACGACTTCGGACAATATTTTAATTAGTACGGGGTAGTTACATGATATGGGAAAGAATAACGATCGTCTGAAGAGGTACCTCTGACGGAGAACAATCGTAGAATAGATGCGGCAGCCGAAAATGATTCACTTAATGTAAGTGTCATTTCCCTGTCTTAATGGTTAAGAACAGAAGAAATATCCATTAGTTGCAATGATCTGGAATTCTATTGGATAAAATTATGGCAGTTGCGAGTCTGAATCGGTTTATCACCCCAACTTTGACTTGAAAATTGTATGTACTTTAAGCTTACAGGTTAAAATACATCGTAAATTTGACTTAACAAAAGGCACTGAATACATTGTCCGATCATGACTACTATTGGTGTTAATCGAAGCCGAATATATATTATAAATATAGAGTGAAAAATTACACTAACACATCTTTATGCACAATGTTTTGCGTCCATAAGCCATCATACCCTGGAATTTTCCCGTTGTGGAGCAAGACATGGATGTTTTCGTGTGACATTACTCTTGAGAATCCAGTATATAGCTGTCCATGAGAAAAGACTGGTTCTGGAAGGTATACCCCAACATGTTTCAGAGTTTGTCCTTGGGATTTATGGATTGTCATTGCAAAAGCGACTCGTACAGGAAATTGACGCCGTCGCAGTTGAAAAGGCCATTCTTGACATTCGTCAGTAATCAAGTTGATTCGTGGGATGAATACATCTTGATTTGAATATCCCTTTGACAAAACTCTGCCACGTAAAACAGTTTGACTTAATCCTGTAAGGATAATACGTGTTCCATTACAAAGTCCCTCAGATGGATTCAAATTACGCAATAACATGACTGAAACACCAACTTTGAGATTTAGACAATGGTGTGGAATCCCATTGAAGTCCAAAGTGTTTAAAAACTCAACAGGGTAATTTAATGCCAATTGTTCACTTTCTTCATCATCTCCAGAATGTTCGATTGAGTCAGCTGAGTAAAAGGACGTGGATTCTCCTGGTAACAGATCAAAAACCATGTCATTCAAGGTATCGACCATGAGGTTGGATGGCGCTAATTATCCCCGTTCTGCTTAGTATTGTGATTTCTCATCCATGCTCCAGCATCTATATCCATCTCCTCGAATCAAATCGCGGTAAATCTTCATGACAAAGCATTTCAAACTTGACAGATCTTCATATTCTTGTGCAATACCGTCTGGTAATTGAATTCGATTATTCACAGTTCTAGCAGTGCCTTCTCCAACAGAAAGTAAAAAGTCGGCAAATTCAACCATTTTGGCTTTGTCTTCTTCTGACAAACTATTTGAAAGAAGCCGCATGTTAATGGTAAGCTTAGTGCGATTTAAACAAATATGTTTCCACAAAGGGCTGCGAGGAGGTGTGGCATTTACAGCCGCATGTTGATCTTCTGATTTAATAACGGGTAATAATTGTTTGAAGTCACCTGAAAAATAACGACTTTGCCACCAAATGGTTTCGATAATTTCATAATATCTTGGAACATGCGATCTGCACACTCAATAAGATATCGATGCATCATCGAAATTTCGTCCCAAATAATCAAGCATGCCTCCTTTAGGAGTTGGCAATGATTTGAGTTTACATTGTAATTGCATGACATGGTTGCCGTCGGTGTTTTGGTTGGTAGGCCAAATAAGTTATGGGCTGTTCGACCACCCATAAGAAGTAACGCAGCTAGTCCAGATGACGCACATGCGAGTGCGATTTTCCCTCTTAATCGAATTTCAGCCAGGATGATTTGACAAATAAACGTTTTGCCTGATCCACCTTGACCCTCTAAGAAGAATAGATTGTTTTCATTCGGGTCGTCTACAGCTTTCAAAACTTTATGGAAAAACTCAATGTGTTCGTGCGTTCCTTTGGCCAAATCATTTCGAGTGCTTTGAAGTTCAGATTTTCTAAGTGATAAATGTCGCATTTCAAGAGTAATTAATGGATTCTCGTGAGCAGAGATCATTGTAAAGTCATCTGGGATGGGTGGTAAATGTCCACCTTTCACAAATACATCCAAACTGGAATTCATGGAGCGTAAAGTTTCATCGATATGGGTCAATGTATGACCCATAACTTGGACTTCCTTTCGAAAATCATTGGAATATCGGTGAGAATAATCTTCAGTTAAAGCTTCAAAGTGATCGTTCCAAAGTTTATTGATATCAGAAGGAAAACAAAACACCAAGATAATACAGAAAAGGTTTCGAAGTTGACGTGGCATTTGATAGTTTGTTGCTTCACTCAAACAACGATCCCACTCAGCATCAGATTCCATTAGCCCCATAGCAATGCATGCTTTGTGCATCGTTGGGTAGATAGTATTCTCGACTGTTCGCAAATTTTCAAAAGACGTCGGCAGATTTTTGTGCAGAAGTAAAATTCTTAAACAATACCTCTCGATGTTTTTTGGCGATCCTGTTTGAATTCGACCAATTACTTTTGTGTTTCTTTGTCGTTCTTTCCATCGTCGGGCACTTTTATCCCACGTAAAATGTTCTGCAACGTTGGTATATTTCAACGCTGGATACTTGTAGTGTATAGCTGTCTGGTTGCATAATTCGAAAAACTCTATAAGCATAGTTGCATTGCTGCGTGATCGGATCGACTCCAGAGACTCATCTTCATGAAACTGAACAGCCTGCTTTCCACTTAGATGTACGGGCAAGCGCACGACTGTATGACTACACCAAAATGTTTCCAACCCTAAACTACGCCATGTGGCTTCTGTTGTGGTTTTTGCCCATAAAGCCGTTTCCACACGACATACAATCTGGGAGAGAAGACCGAATGCGATTACCGGAAAGATCGCTAGCAAATTGAGTGGACACGCAGTTTAGATCACTTCCAATTTAAGAGTCAACAGAGAAGAGCGTTGCAAAACCTCGCGCAGTTGCGGTCACATAACCTTGAGGAAGTCTACAGGTTATGAGCCCAATGGCCGACAAGTATACCATCGATTCAACGACGAGATTGAAGCCAACGGAAGCAACTACCGCGAATGGTGCGTGAAGACACGCGCGAAGATCAACTAGCAAAAGCTGGGCAAATATCTGAAGAAAGTCCAAATGGAGAACGGACAATACCCAATTGGATTCAATGAGGAAGACGACTTGGCTGCATTATCATACATACAGCTAAGCATACATGCAGACCATCTGAAGTTTGTCAAAGACACGACAACGACCTACGAGGCATGGGAATCACTCAAAGCCATCTATGAAAGCGCATCTGAGATCTATCTTGTCACCCTTCAAATCCAAATGGGCAAACTGGAGTGGAACGATCGTATTGGCCTTGACACGTTTGCAGACCAATTTCAAGAGCTTATGCGAAAACTCACGGCAGCAGGAGACACGACTCCCGACAAGGCACATTTGAACCGGTTCCTGTGCCTACTGCCACCTCGATTTTCCAATACTGTCATGTACATTACGCGGGAGCGCCGCACTAGTACAGCTTATGATACCATGGCGCCCATTTTGGCCGAATTGAAGCTGGATGACGAACGACAAAAACTACACGATCCAAACTTGGCCAAGAGAGCAAATCAAATGGACGATGCCTTGACAGTGGGTCCCAACGACTGTCGATATTGCGGGAAGACTGGGCACTACCAAGCAGAGTGTCGTAAGAAGACAGCGGACATTCAAAAGGGAATTTATCGCCGAACCATCAAGGACCACCCTGGTCGAGGTGGTAGAGGCCGTGGCAGAGGACGCGGACGCGGTCGTGGACGCGGAGGGCACTGGCAGAACCAAGACGAAGGAAACAACGTTGATGACGAAAAGGACCGAGACGCCGACCTGTTCATGGTCCAGGAATTTCAAAATGGGAGTGAACCTTGCGGCCAAGAATGGGAATTGTTGGATCGCGAATTGGCAAATACGCAACAAGACCGAGTCATGACGAATGCAACACAACCACTTCACCAACTAGCATCGACGTGATCGTTGACAGTGGCGCGACGTGCCACATGACTGGCGACGAATCAATCATCCACGAAGTCTCTTCTTGCACACGGGGTGTGCGCCTGGCAGATGGGCACTCAATTAATGTCACTAGAATGGGAAACGTCAAGATGAAGGACACTGGACGTACAGCCATCTTTCGCAACGTTCTGCTCGTGCTGACACTCACGAAGACGCTAATCTCTATCGGACGCATTGCTGATGATGAAGGCAAGACGTCCATTCTATTCAAGCATGACTACTGCAACATCAAAGCTGGACCCAACTTATCGATCGTGGGAAAGCAAAACACTGCTCGGTTGTATGTGCTGCGTGGCGACATCATCAAACCAAAGGCAAGCTTGGATGAGGCACACGCGGCCGAAAAGAACGACATCATGCTGTGGCACGCTCGATTGGGACACGTCCCTCTAAAGTCAATGATAGAAATCTCCAATGCAACGAAGGATGGACCCACCGACTTGTCGAAGCAAAGGTCAATCTTATGCGAGGACTGCATTCGAGGAAAGGCCACACTCAGTTCAGCACCCAAGCAAGGTGATAGACCACGCCACAACTTGGGGACTTGTGTGCATGCTGACTTGTGGGGGCCAGCCAAAGTCCAAACGCCAAACGGCGCACAATACTTTGTGGCTTTCACAGAAGACACCACCAACTACGTATGGGTGAAGTTCCTACGAAGCAAGAATGAGACGTTCGAAGCAATGAAAGAGTACATACCATGGATGGAGAGACAGACAGGGACAAAGCTATAGACGCTGCGCTCAGACAACGGCGGTGAATTTACCAGTGATGACTTTGAAGCCTACCTCAAGAAACGGGGAGTCCATCATGAATACAGCACGGCAAATAGACAATGGCAAAACGGCACAGCTGAGAGAATGAACCGAACTCTGATTGAAATGGCACGGACAATGATGATCCACTCAAACATCTCCACACGGTGGTGGGCCGAAGCAGTAAATACCGCAGCCTTCCTCCGCAACCGAACACCGAACAGCAAAACCCACGGTAGAACGCCACACGAGCTGCTTCGGGGGAACGTTCCAAAGGTTGCCAACTTGAAAGTCTTCGGCTGCATCTGCTATCGTCGTATCGCCCCAAGAGCAAGACTGACAAACGCGCAAACAAGTGCATCTTCATCGGCTATCACGAAGCAAAAAAGGCCTACAAAGTGTACGACCTCGATGAGAACAAAGTGGTGTTTACAGTGGACGTTACCTTCACGGAAACCGAGTTCCTCTAGACATTTCCACATCTTCTTGTTGTTTGTCTTGTCCATTGTTGTTAGGGGGATCGCTGTCACCAGACATATCGACATCAGAGCCATGAGAAGGAGCTGTTGGCTGTGGTTGTTCATCTTGACGATCTCCAGATGCCTCAGTTGAGTCGGCCTTGCCTTCCGCATTTGTTCCAGGGTCTTGATCATGATCGTCTCCATCATGTTCAGGTTCTTTTTCTCCTGACGGAGGAGATTTTGCCGCTGCCTTGGCCGCTTTTGCCTTCGCTTTTTCAGCCTTGGCCACTGCACGTCGTGAAACAATCGACGGAGGCAATGTCTTGTTCAGAGCAGCGATCTTGTGCTGAAACACGACGACAAAAGGCTGACCCGACGGATCCGTAATGGTGATTTCGCGTAGTGCGTCGCCGGATTTTGGCACCAGCACTGCAGGAGGCGCAGACGACTTGAAAATGACTCTCAAATGCGGCGACTTGATGTTCTGACCAGCAGTAGGGTTGAATGCTGCTATCACTGACTTGGTCAATGCAGCCATTTTCTTGACAATCGCCTTGGCCATCAAAGGGTGACTGACCTTGTTGAACGTAACGTAGTAGTTGTTGCCATAACGCGAGTACTTGGGAACCAGGAAGTCTTTGCCACCAAGTCGAAACGTTGTGCCTCCCATTTCCACGCACGTAGACAAGTTGTAACTTGAGATCACAATGGTCTGTGGGTTCTTCTTGTGGATCAAAATGTTCGGAAATTTGGAGCCCCATAACGAACCAGGATTTTCCTTGACAAATTGATCGCAGATGACTTTTTCGGACCAGTCCTTGTAGCCTTCGCCCAACTTGACTGTGAGCTCGTACACTTGGGACTGGGGGGTGAGCAAAATGTTTTCAATGAAGGCGTCCATGTCACCAGAGTCTTTGTAGAATGTGTCCGCCATGGCCTCGCATCGCGCAATATCGTCATCGGCAATAGCATGAGCACCAGTGTTGCGATGTTTCGCGCCTTTGGGGGCATTGCCTTGCTTGGAATCTTTCTTGGACGAAGCTGAATCCTTGCCGGGAGTCTTTTGCGTCCATGGATTGGCCTTTTCAGCGTTTTGTTGCTCTTGATTGCCTTGTATTTTGTCTGCCGCGGAAGGAGGGTCAACAGCGCCATTTCCTTGAGCAACGGATTTGTCGACAATGTCTTGATTTGACTGTTCATTGTCATTGTTTGTCGATTGTTCCTCTTGAATAACTTCTCCAGAAGTATCACACGGCTTCGCTTGGCCGTTAATGTCGCCTGACCCATCCACCTCCGAGTGAATTTGAGTATTTCCCTCGTCGGTTAAGGCCTCGGATTCAGTAGAATCCTTCCCCTCGGCGTCTCCAGAGACCATATCCACGTCCTCTTGAGGTTTTTCTTCTTCCTCTCCCGTTCTAGGAGGCTCAGCACAGGGGGCGACGCGGTTGGTGGCTGCTGGCTCAGTCCCATTGGTCACGAGAAAGGCCGGGGCCAGACCCCCAGTGACAGGGGTAGAAGGGGAATCCATGCCATCCCCGCAGCACGGTGACTGGGGTACACCATTGCTCCGGCGACTTCTTCCGAATTTGCCTCGTACCCCTCAAGTCAAGAAGTTATCAAGTGCCGCCGCGCTCAAAATGTCCAACGCCAACAGATGTTCCGAGCTCCGTGAGACCAACACTCACGGAGTCACCATCATTCCAGGTATTGTATCACCTCACCCACTTTCGTCGTCCAATCAGGATGGCGGAAGTGGTGTGAGTAATGTCGCTACACCTAACCCTAGGGCCGAAGTGGAGGTCGAGTTCGACCCTAACAGTGTCTCTGGAGACCAATCTGCGTCTCGCTCCACCAGCGCTTCACCTGGTGCTCCACTCGCCGGAGTTCCAGGGGGGTCAACCTCAGTGGGTCAGTGGTTGACCCCCAGACCACTGTCGTTAACTTGTCTAGCGAAGCCCTCACTCAGGAGGGCGAACCACTGGGGCCTTGTGCCTGTGGTGGCTGCTTCCCTGGACTCCAATTGGAGTCGATCCCCAGTGAAGGCGGCGAGAAAACGGGGTCCATGCCAGCCCTAGAGGCTACGAGGGCCCCCCCTATGGGCACACCCTGCGGTTCTGTCTACTTCCCCCCAGGGGCCTCTTCGGAGGGGCGGGGGCGGTATCCCGATTTGGGTTCTCGCCGGAGCAATGGTGTACCCCAGTCACCGTGCTGCGGGGATGGCATGGATTCCCCTTCTACCCCTGTCACTGGGGGTCTGGCCCCGGCCTTTCTCGTGACCAATGGGACTGAGCCAGCAGCCACCAACCGCGTCGCCCCCTGTGCTGAGCCTCCTAGAACGGGAGAGGAAGAAGAAAAATCTCAAGAGGACGTGGATATGGTCTCTGGAGACGCCGAGGGGAAGGATTCTACTGAATCCGAGGCCTTAACCGACGAGGGAAATACTCAAATTCACTCTGAGGTTAATGGGTCAGGCGACATTAACGGCCAAGCGAAGCCGTGTGATACTTCTGGAGAAGTTATTCAAGAGGAACAATCGACAAACAATGACAATGAACAGTCAAATCAAGACATTGTCGACAAATCCGTTGCTCAAGGAAATGGCGCTGTTGACCCTCCTACCGCGGCAGACAAAATACAAGGCAATCAAGAGCAACAAAACGCTGAAAAGGCCAATCCATGGACGCAAAAGACTCCCGGCAAGGATTCAGCTTCGTCCAAGAAAGATTCCAAGCAAGGCAATGCCCCCAAAGGCGCGAAACATCGCAACACTGGTGCTCATGCTATTGCCGATGACGATATTGCGCGATGCGAGGCCATGGCGGACGCATTCTACAAAGACTCTGGTGACACGGACGCCTTCATTGAAAACATTTTGCTCACCCCCCAGTCCCAAGTGTACGAGCTCACAGTCAAGTTGGGCGAAGGCTACAAGGACTGGTCCGAAAAAGTCATCTGCGATCAATTTGTCAAGGAAAATCCTGGTTCGTTATGGGGCTCCAAATTTCCGAACATTTTGATCCACAAGAAGAACCCACAGACCATTGTGATCTCAAGTTACAACTTGTCTACGTGCGTGGAAATGGGAGGCACAACGTTTCGACTTGGTGGCAAAGGCTTCCTGGTTCCCAAGTACTCGTGTTATGGCAACAACTACTACGTTACGTTCAACAAGGTCAGTCACCCTTTGATGGCCAAGGCGATTGTCAAGAAAATGGCTGCATTGACCAAGTCAGTGATAGCAGCATTCAACCCTACTGCTGGTCAGAACATCAAGTCGCCGCATTTGAGAGTCATTTTCAAGTCGTCTGCGCCTCCTGCAGTGTTGGTGCCAAAATCCGGCGACGCACTACGCGAAATCACCATTACGGATCCGTCGGGTCAGCCTTTTGTCGTCGTGTTTCAGCACAAGATCGCTGCTCTGAACAAGACATTGCCTCCGTCGATTGTTTCACGACGTGCAGTGGCCAAGGCTGAAAAAGCGAAGGCAAAAGCGGCCAAGGCAGCGGCAAAATCTCCTCCGTCAGGAGAAAAAGAACCTGAACATGATGGAGACGATCATGATCAAGACCCTGGAACAAATGCGGAAGGCAAGGCCGACTCAACTGAGGCATCTGGAGATCGTCAAGATGAACAACCACAGCCAACAGCTCCTTCTCATGGCTCTGATGTCGATATGTCTGGTGACAGCGATCCCCCTAACAACAATGGACAAGACAAACAACAAGAAGATGTGGAAATGTCTACCAACGAATCGCCCGCTCTTGCTCCACCAAGTGAGCAGCCCAAGAACTCGCTGGACCTTCAATTGGTAACGGGCTACCGGTCTGGACCAGCTCCAAAACGTACTTTGCCTTCGTCCCCACGTTTGGATCCCCTGCCGACATCCAACCGTTTTCATATCCTCGAAGAAGACGACGTGGAACTCTCGTTTGAAGACTTTGCAGTGCCTCGAATTGTATTGGAAGATTCAAGTGCGCCACGCCCGAAAAAGACCAAAGGCAAAGCGAAGAAACAACGACTTAACAAGTCTGCTGCAGCCCACCTCGAATTGGCGAAGAAGATCATTCGAGATAAGAAAGTCGAAGGCAGTATCACCGAATGTCAACGCATTTTGCGGGATGATCCTCAGCTCGTTGCACATGCTATGTACGCACAAGATGAAGACCTCAGTTTGTTTTAGACACTTGTTGCAACCAAGACTATTGAGCGCAAGATGGCTTTGTTAAAAGCTCAAGGCAAGCCTCACAACTACAAACATCACGTCAACTTCATGGCTCAATACAAGATTCACCCGTCAGAAATCTTGGAAGAATTGACCACGGACATACCAGAGATCAAGCGCATCCTCTTTGCACTTGCTACGATTGACTTATTCCTCTCAAATCGGGCCCCAGACCTCTACACAAACTCGGAGGCACTGACTGTTCTATTGAACCAAGAAGCAACAAGATTGCCTGACACCAACTGCTTGACGGACTGGTCGCTGTTTGCTTTGATCGAAAACTTCAGCGACAATCTCGAGAAGTTCACTTTGCCGGCTCCCGTCTTGTCGGCCATCTCGATGCTCAAAAGCATCACCAACAATTACCACATCGACGAGCTCTGCAGCAAAGCTCACCACTCCATGAACGCCGACGAAATTGATCCCCTCGATTTGGAGGACGATCAACTCTAAGGCTTCTATCCCCTGCTTCAATCCATTTCAACCTCCCCTCTGACCCCTCCATTCTACTCATTTTCATCTGTACTCGTGATGATTGACAACAACTTCTCCGATGTCCCAACTGAACTCGTGGACTGGGACCCACAAATCATCTCCCTCAACACCAATGGCTTCTCCAACAGTCATCGGTACATCCTCGACAAACTATCAAGTGTTCACGACGTTTCCTTTATCCAAGAAACCCGTTTCCGCACGCCAAGTCTCCACGACCGTGTTGCGTTCCATTGGCAACGCATCACAAACCACGAAGGCTCTTTGTTCTTTGAAGAGCCTATTTACCCTGAAGTATCCACACTTCCGAATTTGCCTCGTACCCCTCAAGTCAAGAAGTTATCAAGTGCCGCCGCGCTCAAAATGTCCAACGCCAACAGCTGTTCCGAGCTCCGTGAGACCAACACTCACGGAGTCACCATCATTCCAGGTATTGTATCACCTCACCCACTTTCGTCGTCCAATCAGGATGGCGGAAGTGGTGTGAGTAATGTCGCTACACCTAACCCTAGGGCCGAAGTGGAGGTCGAGTTCGACCCTAACAGCGTCTCTGGAGACCAATCTGCGTCTCGCTCCACCAGCGCTTCACCTGGTGCTCCACTCGCCGGAGTTCCAGGGGGGTCAACCTCAGTGGGTCAGTGGTTGACCCCCAGACCACTGTCGTTAACTTGTCTAGCGAAGCCCTCACTCAGGAGGGCGAACCACTGGGGCCTTGTGCCTGTGGTGGCTGCTTCCCTGGACTCCAATTGGAGTCGATCCCCAGTGAAGGCGGCGAGAAAACGGGGTCCATGCCAGCCCTAGAGGCTACGAGGGCCCCCCCTATGGGCACACCCTGCGGTTCTGTCTACTTCCCCCCAGGGGCCTCTTCGGAGGGGCGGGGGCGGTATCCCGATTTGGGTTCTCGCCGGAGCAATGGTGTACCCCAGTCACCGTGCTGCGGGGATGGCATGGATTCCCCTTCTACCCCTGTCACTGGGGGTCTGGCCCCGGCCTTTCTCGTGACCAATGGGACTGAGCCAGCAGCCACCAACCGCGTCGCCCCCTGTGCTGAGCCTCCTAGAACGGGAGAGGAAGAAGAAAAATCTCAAGAGGACGTGGATATGGTCTCTGGAGACGCCGAGGGGAAGGATTCTACTGAAACCGAGGCCTTAACCGACGAGGGAAATACTCAAATTCACTCTGAGGTTAATGGGTCAGGCGACATTAACGGCCAAGCGAAGCCGTGTGATACTTCTGGAGAAGTTATTCAAGAGGAACAATCGACAAACAAAGACAATGAACAGTCAAATCAAGACATTGTCGACAAATCCGTTGCTCAAGGAAATGGCGCTGTTGACCCTCCTTCCGCGGCAGACAAAATACAAGGCAATCAAGAGCAACAAAACGCTGAAAAGGCCAATCCATGGACGCAAAAGGCTCCCGGCAAGGATTCAGCTTCGTCCAAGAAAGATTCCAAGCAAGGCAATGCTCCCAAAGGCGCAAAACACCGCAACACTGGTGCTCATGCTGTTGCTGATGACGATATTGCGCGATGCGAGGCCATGGCGGACACATTCTACAAAGACTCTGGTGACATGGACGCCTTCATTGAAAACATTTTGCTCACCCCCCAGTCCCAAGTGTACGAGCTCACAGTCAAGTTGGGCGAAGGCTACAAAGACTGGTCCGAAAAAGTCATCTGCAATCAATTTGTCAAGGAAAATCCTGGTTCGTTATGGGGCTCCAAATTTCCGAACATTTTGATCCACAAGAAGAACCCACAGACCATTGTGATCTCAAGTTACAACTTGTCTACGTGCGTGGAAATGGGAGGCACAACGTTTCGACTTGGTGGCAAAGGCTTCCTGGTTCCCAAGTACTCGCGTTATGGCAACAACTACTACGTTACGTTCAACAAGGTCAGTCACCCTTCGATGGCCAAGGCGATTGTCAAGAAAATGGCTGCATTGACCAAGTCAGTGATAGCAGCATTCAACCCTACTGCTGGTCAGAACATCAAGTCGCCGCATTTGAGAGTCATTTTCAAGTCGTCTGCGCCTCCTGCAGTGTTGGTGCCAAAATCCGGCGACGCACTACGCGAAATCATCATTACGGATCCGTCGGGTCAGCCTTTTGTCGTCGTGTTTCAGCACAAGATCGCTGCTCTGAACAAGACATTGCCTCCGTCGATTGTTTCACGACGTGCAGAGGCCAAGGCTGAAAAAGCGAAGGCAAAAGCGGCCAAGGCAGCGGCAAAATCTCCTCCGTCAGGAGAAAAAGAACCTGAACATGATGGAGACGATCATGATCAAGACCCTGGAACAAATGCGGAAGGCAAGGCCGACTCAACTGAGGCATCTGGAGATCGTCAAGATGAACAACCACAGCCAACAGCTCCTTCTCATGGCTCTGATGTCGATATGTCTGGTGACAGCGATCCCCCTAACAACAATGGACAAGACAAACAACAAGAAGATGTGGAAATGTCTACCAACGAATCGCCCGCTCTTGCTCCACCAAGTGAGCAGCCCAAGAACTCGCTGGACCTTCAATTGGTAACGGGCTACCGGTCTGGACCAGCTCCAAAACGTACTTTGCCTTCGTCCCCACGTTTGGATCCCCTGCCGACATCCAACCGTTTCCATATCCTCGAAGAAGACGACGTGGAACTCTCGTTTGAAGACTTTGCAGTGCCTCGAATTGTATTGGAAGATTCAAGTGCGCCACGCCCGAAAAAGACCAAAGGCAAAGCGAAGAAACAACGACTTAACAAGTCTGCTGCAGCCCACCTCGAATTGGCGAAGAAGATCATTCGAGACAAGAAAGTCGAAGGCAGTATCACCGAATGTCAACGCATTTTGCGAGATGATCCTCAGCTCGTTGCACATGCTATGTACGCACAAGATGAAGACCTCAGTTTGTTTCAGTCACTTGTTGCAACCAAGACTATTGAGCGCAAGATGGCTTTGTTAAAAGCTCAAGGCAAGCCTCACAACTACAAACATCACGTCAACTTCATGGCTCAATACAAGATTCACCCGTCAGAAATCTTGGAAGAATTGACCACGGACATACCAGAGATCAAGCGCATCCTCTTTGCACTTGCTACGATTGACTTATTCCTCTCAAATCGGGCCCCAGACCTCTACACAAACTCGGAGGCACTGACTGTTCTATTGAACCAAGAAGCAACAAGATTGCCTGACACCAACTGCTTGACGGACTGGTCGCTGTTTGCTTTGATCGAAAACTTCAGCGACAATCTCGAGAAGTTCACTTTGCCGGCTCCCGTCTTGTCGGCCATCTCGATGCTCAAAAGCATCACCAACAATTACCACATCGACGAGCTCTGCAGCAAAGCTCACCACTCCATGAACGCCGACGAAATTGATCCCCTCGATTTTGAGGACGATCAACTCTAAGGCTTCTATCCCCTGCTTCAATCCATTTCAACCTCCCCTCTGACCCCTCCATTCTACTCATTTTCATCTGTACTCGTGATGATTGACAACAACTTCTCCGATGTCCCAACTGAACTCGTGGACTGGGACCCACAAATCATCTCCCTCAACACCAATGGCTTCTCCAACAGTCATCGGTACATCCTCGACAAACTATCAAGTGTTCACGACGTTTCCTTTATCCAAGAAACCCGTTTCCGCACGCCAAGTCTCCACGACCGTGTTGCGTTCCATTGGCAACGCATCACAAACCACGAAGGCTCTTTGTTCTTTGAAGAGCCTATTTACCCTGAAGTATCCACGTCGCCAGCCACTGGAGGTCTGGCTACGTTGATACATCCTCACTCTCCTTTGAAGAACGCCACTCAAGTCCCTCATGACAACTCAGTGCTTCGTGGTCGTTATCTACAAGTGCGATGTACTCTGGGTCCACTGACAGTCGTTCTCCACAATATCTATGCGCCGGCAGCCTTCCAAGAACGAGCAAGTTACTTCGAAGAATTGCCACGCGACTTTCCTCCACATGCGCTCCACATTGTTGGAGGAGATTTCAACTGCACTCTCAACAAAGATTTGGATTCGTTGAGACCCAGTACCTCCACCATGGCCGGCACCCTTCAACTGGAACAATGGATGCACAGTTTGTCTCTGGTGGATCTGTTTCGTCGTCAAAACCCCGTGGCACGAGCCTTCACAAGTCCCACACTCACCAACCGACTTGACTACATCTTTTGTTCGTCCACCTTGGCGGGTCTTCGTCATTGGAAGGCGACGCACATGCCACACGTTCCACAGGCTGACCACGTGGCTTGTCGTATCATCACAAAGCGTCAAACATTGCGCCATGGCTCTGGATCATGGAAAGCTCCAACTTGGCTACTTCGTCTACCACGAGCGGCCGAGATTGTTCATGGATGTCTGGATCGATTTTTGGACAAGTCTCCAACATTCCACAATATCTCCAAGGCCTACGACATGCTGGTCAATGATATCCGCTCCCAACTCAAAGAATTCCATTCTCAACGATTGGAGAAACAACGTCTGCCGTTGAAGAAGTTAGCTGTCGAGATCGCTTCGCTTTTGCAAGTCCCCAACATGCGTCAAGATTCAGTGCTGGTGGATCGAGTGCGAGACCTTCAAAAGCAAATTCACGAGCTGCAAGATCGAGACAAGCAGTTTCGTCAAGACCAGGCGTTCCAACTTCACTTGTACAAAGCAGAGCGCTCGTCCAAGTTCCACTTCATGTCTCCTGTCCCTACCCCCTTGAAGAAGACAGTCTTCAAAGAGTTGGTGGATGTCAATGGAAATGTTGTCTCCAATCAACAAGGCATGTCTGACGTCCTGGTCGACTACTACAAGGACTTGTTTGCAGCTCCCGAGGTGCAGCGATCTGGAGACGAAGTGTCGTCATTTCTGACCCCATTGACTCGACACAAGCAACTGCCAGAGCAAGCCCAGAAAGAGCTGTCGGCTCCCTTGCGCGCCAACGAGTTCTATCATGCTATTCGACACAGCAGTTCGAACTCAGCGCCAGGTCCCAACGCTCTGCCATTCGAAGTCCTCAAACTTGCACCTCACAAGTGGTCGTTGGTATTGGAGCTGCTATTCACACACCAGCTTTATTCTCACCCTCGCTTGACTCCCATGCAACTTGTCAGTACGCTGGTGTTGCTGCACAAGAAAGGCCCCAAGTCACAAGCCAAGAACTATCGGCCCATTAGCCTACTCAACACGGATGTGAAAATCCTGACGAGTATTCTGGCTTATCGACTCCAGCGCCACATTCGACACATCATCCACCCGGACCAGCAAGGCTTTATCCGTCGAAGCAATATCCAAACCAATATTGCACGACTGGATGACATGCTGCACCACATCAAACTACACAGTCCGTCCTCGATGGTGGCACTGCTTGACTTTGAGAAAGCTTTTGATCGCGTGGACCACGCGTACTTGCTCCGCGTCCTCCGTCACTATGGCTTTCCCGAAACCTTTGTTGACATGGTTCGCGTACTGTACTCGGGCCGCAAGTCTCGCATCTTGGTGAACGGCTTCTTGTCCAAGCCAGTTCACATCTCACGCGGTGTGTTGCAAGGTGATCCACTGTCGCCACTTCTGTTTGTGATCGCTTTGGAACCGATGTGCCAACTCCTACGGCAACACTCCAACTATGGCGTCAAGTGTGGGGATCGCTACCACACTGGGAGTTACTTTGCCGACGACTCGCAACTCTATGCGGCAAATGAGACGTGCCTCCACCGGCAGCTTGCATTGGTTCAAACCTTTTGCGACAAGTCTGGTTTCCGACTCAACGTAGACAAGACCCAAATTCTGACCTACAGCCAGTTGAATGGGAACCTTGCCTCACTACAAGTTACTTCCGACAGTCCCGTGAAGGCTCTTGGTATCTTGGTTGCGCCCAATCTTTCTCCATTGGCACGTTTCAATTACGTGTTTGAGAAGTTTGTGGCTCGCTTGTCTTTGTGGCTCTACAAGGCTCGAACCATGGCCGGAAAAGTCACTATCCTGCACAGCATATGTCTGCCTGTGTTATGGTACCAACTGGCTTTTGTCCCTGCCGACAAAGACCTGGCCAAAAAGATCGACAAGGCCATGCTTCAATTTATGCATGGTGAAGAAATCAACCCATCCTCCTCTGTCCATGGCCTCCGTTTGATCAAAAAGGAGATCATATTCATGCCGAAGAAGTCCGGTGGCTTAGGCCTGCACCATGCACTTGCTTTATGGCAACAACACAACCGCTCTGTCATGATCAGATGCATTCAAGCCATCACCACCCCACCCCGCAAGTCTGCCATGTCCGCCTGGATTACGCCGGGCTATACTCTCCTCGAGAAGGCTTTTCATCCATGGGGTTCCCCCCGAGATCTCCTCTTGGCAAATGGCTCTTCTGCATTCATCAGACAACTGTACAAGAATCCCAATATCACTCCAATGTGGAAAGCCTTATTGAGTAGCTGGTTTGAATCTCGCTGGACTCCGTACGGCTGTCCAAATCACATCTCATCTTTGGATGTTCCCCTTTGGCACAACTCGTATCTGCCTGGACTCGAAGACCTATACGATCAGTGCTCTACATCGACGCAAGACCAAGCCAATGTATTGGCGTCGCTTCACATCACGAAGTTGTCGTATTTGTTGACTCTGTGTCAGCGAGTTTGGCCAGCTTCGATCTTGTTCGACAAAATCAACCGTGCCTGCCGCCAAGCCAATTTTGTCCCTCCAACGAAACAATGGATCTCAATCTTGGTGACCAAGTTATCACGATTGTTTGAGATTGTTTCTGAAGAGGATGCTCCCGTGTTGCATTTGCCGACGCCAAGCTCTGAATGGATGGAATGGCACTGGATCATACACCCTGACTCGAGTCCGATCTTGTTGGCGTTTGCGACTTCGAAATCGGCTAAGATCAGAGCTTCTCCAGCTGTCAGCTCGTCCATTCTTCCTACCAAGCATCTCAACCTGCCATCCAACTTTTACGAAGACCCCAAGCGCCTTACCCAACTTGCCGCCTTCCTCCAACCCGACCACATTCTCCCTCGATATGGAGAGTTCATTTTCAAGACCCTTCTCCGCGCCAACGCCATGCAATATCTATTTCAGTACCAAGACCCCAAGCCGACGTGTGTCTTCTGTCGTGTCAATGAGACGTACGAGCATTTCCTGTTCTCTTGTGGATATGGTCAATCTGTTTGGTATTTCTTCAAGACAATCCAGCGACTGCTCGAGTGTTCCTTTCCGTCAACGTGTCTGGAAATGTTCTACGAGACGCCCAAGCCGTCCGATGGATACTACATCCGTGGCTATCTGAAGATCTGGCCGATTGTCCGAGCCTGCGTGTATTATCAAATATGGCTCCAACGTGCCGATCGCACCTTTCGACCCGACCTCATAGCGAAGAGTCCGATGGAAGTTGCCATTCATGCTGCCTCTTTGATCAAGCTACATCTACAACAGCTCCTGGTTGATCTCCCTCTCAAGAAGGGATACACCAAGGTATTCAATGTGCTCAAGCATCTATCTTCGGACCCCTGGTTACATCAACACATCATTCCTAACAGCGTCGTTTCATGAGTGAGCTGACGGCTCACTCACTTCATCTCCTGTTCAATGACCACTTTGCCATATTCTGTTTTCCAAGTTCTATTTATACAGTACGAGGCAAATTAGTAAGTCATTAGGGCCTTTGCTCAAAAATAAGGTTAATACAACTCATTTAACCGATGGCAATCGCGCTTTGATTGTCGAGGTAAAGGGTTGTTGCGCCGTCACTGTAGTCGACGATTTCCTTCAATAGATTGAGTAAATGCATTCCATGTTGTGCG
Organism: Aphanomyces cochlioides; assembly: GCA_019828595.1. Taxonomy (NCBI): domain Eukaryota; phylum Oomycota; class Saprolegniomycetes; order Saprolegniales; family Verrucalvaceae; genus Aphanomyces; species Aphanomyces cochlioides. The sequence continues at coordinate 3,679,121 of JAHQRK010000002.1, read as the reverse complement.
CCCAAGCAGGCACCGACGTATTCTGCCTCCGCTGTGGACAATGTGACAATCGCTTGGAGTTTGGAGCGCCATGATATTGCCCCACCAGTCATCATCCACAAATAACCACAGGTCGATTTTCCCGTTGTACGGTCATCAGCCCAGCTTGAGTCGGAGAACCCGATAAGTTTATCACTGCCTTTGTAAGCCCCATTGTACGACAGTCCGACATTTCTTGTATGGAGCAGGTAAGTAATCACTCTTCGCGCCATGTTCATGTGTATTTGGTGGGGTTTCGATAGATGCCGCGACAATTGATTTACTGCATGAACAATGTCTGGTCTTGTCGCCATCGCGCAGTATAGTAGCGAACCCACGATGCGGCGGTACGGTTTGTCGTCTTCGAGCTCAAGCCCAACGTCCTCAGTCAGTCATGTTCCCGGTGGTATTGGTGTGTCCACTGGCTTGGCGTCAGTTAGGCCATACTTGGCCGCCATCCTCTCAATATAAGTGTTTGGAGTATCTCCATTGTCATGTCGGCTTCGTTTCGACGGATTTCCATACCAAGGAGCTTCGACACTGGTCCCATATCACTGAGGCGGATGTGTGCCTGCAGGTGCTTGAAAATCTTATCGATCTCTTCATTGGTTTCGGCGCACACAAGAATATCGTCGACGTAAATCGTGATGATTTGGAGAGCTGAGTTCATTCGCTTGGTGAATACGCAGCCATCGCTGAGCGTGGGCTTGAAGCCGTCCATCTCAAGAATCTCCTTGAAGTGTAGATACCACATCAATGCGCTTTGTTTCATTCCGTATAGGGCCTTGTCGATTTCCCAGACTTGACCGCTGTAGTCATTAAAACCGTCTGGCATTACCATGTGCAATGTTCTATCGGCGTCCGCGTGGATGTATGCATTGGTAGCGTCGCCTTGTCTGCACTTCATTCCACGATGCGTCACCACCGCCAATGTGAGACGGAGTGAATCACCGCGAACCACTGGCGCGTATGTTTCGTCATAATCAATTCCTTCACGCTGAGCACATCCCTTGATGACGACGCGGGCTTTGAACGCTTTCACACCTCCTGGCATGTCTTTGCGTTTGAAAACCCATTTGCTTCTCAGAGTACGACATCCATTCGGCTTCTTGACCACGCGATAACATTTCATCAACTGTAGAATGTTGATTTCCTTCTTGCAAGCTTCCAACCACTGCTCAGCGTCAGCCGATTGCATAGCCTCCCAGAACGTTGAAGGTACTTCATCGTTGATGTCGGCCACATTGTAGCACGCGTCGTAGGCAACGTTTGCCCGATCCGAGAGAAATTGTGTTTGGTCCAAGTGAACCTGGTGGCCTCGATCTTCGGCATAGTCCTTTGTAGCCATTCCACGGTCATCCATTGGCAGCCGCATTGTTTTTGCTGGTGCCTCCATGAACGGGTGTCTTCATTGCGCGGTCTCGCTGTTGCTTTGGTGTAATGAAATGGTTCTTGGGCTTGTGGCACTGATTTCGCCTGTTGTCTTCTTTGTAGTACGTCCTCCAGTCTGGCGCTTCTGCGCACTGTTTGCATCGTTTCATTCACAGACTCGCGCATCTGGTCCTTAGGTCTTGACTTCGGGTTTTCACGCTCTGTTCTAGGTCTGCTCACACTTGATAATCCATCCGTTTGGTGCGTTTGGCTTCTTGTTCCTGCGGCTGGCCCGTCTCGTTCATTCTCGAAAATAACGCGCGGCGGATAGTGCGCGAACGGCGGGTTGTTTCCTTGGCGATTCGAGTTTGTCGGGCTTGCCGACGGTTCATCCCGATTGATTGCTCTTTGAGGTGTCGTTGGTGAGTCGTTTTGCCTCCCCATGTCTTCGTCCTCATCATCAACCTCGTCGAACGGTTGGCTGGGTGTTGGCATTCCCTCGCTATCTTTTACTGGCTCGCCTTCGACGTCTACCAGTTGAACGCGTGGATGCCAACGAATCGCCCGCTCTTGCTCCACCAAGTGAGCAGCCCAAGAACTCGCTGGACCTTCAATTGGTAACGGGCTACCGGTCTGGACCAGCTCCAAAACGTACTTTGCCTTCGTCCCCACGTTTGGATCCCCTGCCGACATCCAACCGTTTTCATATCCTCGAAGAAGACGACGTGGAACTCTCGTTTGAAGACTTTGCAGTGCCTCGAATTGTATTGGAAGATTCAAGTGCGCCACGCCCGAAAAAGACCAAAGGCAAAGCGAAGAAACAACGACTTAACAAGTCTGCTGCAGCCCACCTCGAATTGGCGAAGAAGATCATTCGAGATAAGAAAGTCGAAGGCAGTATCACCGAATGTCAACGCATTTTGCGGGATGATCCTCAGCTCGTTGCACATGCTATGTACGCACAAGATGAAGACCTCAGTTTGTTTTAGACACTTGTTGCAACCAAGACTATTGAGCGCAAGATGGCTTTGTTAAAAGCTCAAGGCAAGCCTCACAACTACAAACATCACGTCAACTTCATGGCTCAATACAAGATTCACCCGTCAGAAATCTTGGAAGAATTGACCACGGACATACCAGAGATCAAGCGCATCCTCTTTGCACTTGCTACGATTGACTTATTCCTCTCAAATCGGGCCCCAGACCTCTACACAAACTCGGAGGCACTGACTGTTCTATTGAACCAAGAAGCAACAAGATTGCCTGACACCAACTGCTTGACGGACTGGTCGCTGTTTGCTTTGATCGAAAACTTCAGCGACAATCTCGAGAAGTTCACTTTGCCGGCTCCCGTCTTGTCGGCCATCTCGATGCTCAAAAGCATCACCAACAATTACCACATCGACGAGCTCTGCAGCAAAGCTCACCACTCCATGAACGCCGACGAAATTGATCCCCTCGATTTTGAGGACGATCAACTCTAAGGCTTCTATCCCCTGCTTCAATCCATTTCAACCTCCCCTCTGACCCCTCCATTCTACTCATTTTCATCTGTACTCGTGATGATTGACAACAACTTCTCCGATGTCCCAACTGAACTCGTGGACTGGGACCCACAAATCATCTCCCTCAACACCAATGGCTTCTCCAACAGTCATCGGTACATCCTCGACAAACTATCAAGTGTTCACGACGTTTCCTTTATCCAAGAAACCCGTTTCCGCACGCCAAGTCTCCACGACCGTGTTGCGTTCCATTGGCAACGCATCACAAACCACGAAGGCTCTTTGTTCTTTGAAGAGCCTATTTACCCTGAAGTATCCACGTCGCCAGCCACTGGAGGTCTGGCTACGTTGATACATCCTCACTCTCCTTTGAAGAACGCCACTCAAGTCCCTCATGACAACTCAGTGCTTCGTGGTCGTTATCTACAAGTGCGATGTACTCTGGGTCCACTGACAGTCGTTCTCCACAATATCTATGCGCCGGCAGCCTTCCAAGAACGAGCAAGCTACTTCAAAAAATTGCCACGCAACTTTCCTCCACATGCGCTCCACATTGTTGGAGGAGATTTCAACTGCACTCTCAACAAAGATTTGGATTCGTTGAGACCCAGTACCTCCACATTGTTAAATGAGTTGTATTAACCTTATTTTTGAGCAAAGGCCCTAATGTCTTACTAATTTGCCTCGTACTGTATAAATAGAACTTGGAAAACAGAATATGGCAAAGTGGTCATTGAACAGGAGATGAAGTGGTGAGCCGTCAGCTCACTCATGAAACGACACTGTCAGGAATGGCGTGTTGACGTAACCAGGGGTCCGAAGATAGATGCTTGAGCACATTGAATACCTTGGTGTATCCCTTCTTGAGAGGGAGATCAACCAGGAGCTGTTGTAGATGTAGCTTGATCAAAGAGGCAGCATGAATGGCAACTTCCATCGGACTCTTCGCTGTGAGGTCGGGTCGAAAGGTGCGATCGGCACGTTGGAGCCATATTTGATAATACACGCAGGCTCGGACAATCGGCCAGATCTTCAGATAGCCACGGATGTAGTATCCATCGGACGGCTTGGGCGTCTCGTAGAACATTTCCAGACACGTGGACGGAAAGGAACACTCGAGCAGTCGCTGGATCGCCTTGAAGAAATACCAAACAGATTGACCATATCCACAAGAGAACAGGAAATGCTCGTACGTCTCATTGACACGACAGAAGACACACGTCGGCTTGGGGTCTTGGTACTGAAACAGATATTGCATGGCGTTGGCGCGGAGAAGGGTCTTGAAAACGAACTCTCCATATCGAGGGAGAATGTGGTCGGGTTGGAGGAAGGCGGCAAGTTGGGTAAGGCGCTTGGGGTCTTCGTAAAAGTTGGATGGCAGGTTGAGATGCTTGGTAGGAAGAATGGACGAGCTGACAGCTGGAGAAGCTCTGATCTTAGCCGATTTCGAAGTCGCAAGCGCCAACAAGATCGGACTCGAGTCAGGGTGAATCATCCAGTGCCATTCCATCCATTCAGAGCTTGGCGTCGGCAAGTGGAACACGGAAGCATCCTCTTCAGAAACAATCTCAAACAATCGTGATAACTTGGTCACCAAGATTGAGATGCATTGTTTCGTTGGAGGGACAAAATTGGCTTGGCGGCAGGCACGGTTGATTTTGTCGAACAAGATCGAAGCTGGCCAAACTCGCTGACACGGAGTCAACAAATGCGACAACTTCGTGATGTGAAGCGAAGCCAATACATTGGCTTGGTCTTGCGTCGATGTAGAGCACTGATCGTATAGGTCTTCGAGTCCAGGCAGATACGAGTTGTGCCAAAGGGGAACATCCAAAGATGAGATGTGATTTGGACAGCCGTACGGAGTCCAGCGGGATTCAAACCAGCTACTCAATAAGGCTTTCCACATTGGAGTGATATTGGGATTCTTGTACAGTTGTCTGATGAATGCAGAAGAGCCATTTGCCAAGAGGAGATCTCGGGGGGAACCCCATGGATGAAAAGCCTTCTCGAGGAGAGTATAGCCCGGCGTAATCCAGGCGGACATGGCAGACTTGCGGGGTGGGGTGGTGATGGCTTGAATGCATCTGATCATGACAGAGCGGTTGTGTTGTTGCCATAAAGCAAGTGCATGGTGCAGGCCTAAGCCACCGGACTTCTTCGGCATGAATAGGATCTCCTTTTTGATCAAACGGAGGCCATGGACAGAGGAGGATGGGTTGATTTCTTCACCATGCATAAATTGAAGCATGGCCTTGTCGATCTTTTTGGCCAGGTCTTTGTCGGCAGGGACAAAAGCCAGTTGGTACCATAACACAGGCAGACATATGCTGTGCAGGATAGTGACTTTTCCGGCCATGGTTCGAGCCTTGTAGAGCCACAAAGACAAGCGAGCCACAAACTTCTCAAACACGTAATTGAAACGTGCCAATGGAGAAAGATTGGGCGCAACCAAGATACCAAGAGCCTTCACGGGACTGTCGGAAGTAACTTGTAGTGAGGCAAGGTTCCCATTCAACTGGCTGTAGGTCAGAATTTGGGTCTTGTCTACGTTGAGTCGGAAACCAGACTTGTCGCAAAAGGTTTGAACCAATGCAAGCTGCCGGTGGAGGCACGTCTCATTTGCCGCATAGAGTTGCGAGTCGTCGGCAAAGTAACTCCCAGTGTGGTAGCGATCCCCACACTTGATGCCATAGTTGGAGTGTTGCCGTAGGAGTTGGCACATCGGTTCCAAAGCGATCACAAACAGAAGTGGCGACAGTGGATCACCTTGCAACACACCGCGTGAGATGTGAACTGGCTTGGACAAGAAGCCGTTCACCAAGATGCGAGACTTGCGGCCCGAGTACAGTACGCGAACCATGTCAACAAAGGTTTCGGGAAAGCCATAGTGACGGAGGACGCGGAGCAAGTACACGTGGTCCACGCGATCAAAAGCTTTCTCAAAGTCAAGCAGTGCCACCATCGAGGACGGACTGTGTAGTTTGATGTGGTGCAGCATGTCATCCAGTCGTGCAATATTGGTTTGGATATTGTTTCGACGGATAAAGCCTTGCTGGTCCGGGTGGATGATGTGTCGAATGTGGCGCTGGAGTCGATAAGCCAGAATACTCGTCAGGATTTTCACATCCGTGTTGAGTAGGCTAATGGGCCGATAGTTCTTGGCTTGTGACTTGGGGCCTTTCTTGTGCAGCAACACCAGCGTACTGACAAGTTGCATGGGAGTCAAGCGAGGGTGAGAATAAAGCTGGTGTGTGAATAGCAGCTCCAATACCAACGACCACTTGTGAGGTGCAAGTTTGAGGACTTCGAATGGCAGAGCGTTGGGACCTGGCGCTGAGTTCGAACTGCTGTGTCGAATAGCATGATAGAACTCGTTGGCGCGCAAGGGAGCCGACAGCTCTTTCTGGGCTTGCTCTGGCAGTTGCTTGTGTCGAGTCAATGGGGTCAGAAATGACGACACTTCGTCTCCAGATCGCTGCACCTCGGGAGCTGCAAACAAGTCCTTGTAGTAGTCGACCAGGACGTCAGACATGCCTTGTTGATTGGAGACAACATTTCCATTGACATCCACCAACTCTTTGAAGACTGTCTTCTTCAAGGGGGTAGGGACAGGGGACATGAAGTGGAACTTGGACGAGCGCTCTGCTTTGTACAAGTGAAGTTGGAACGCCTGGTCTTGACGAAACTGCTTGTCTCGATCTTGCAGCTCGTGAATTTGCTTTTGAAGGTCTCGCACTCGATCCACCAGCACTGCATCTTGACGCATGTTGGGGACTTGCAAAAGCGAAGCGATCTCGACAGCTAACTTCTTCAACGGCAGACGTTGTTTCTCCAATCGTTGAGAATGGAATTCTTTGAGTTGGGAGCGGATATCATTGACCAGTATGTCGTAGGCCTTGGAGATATTGTGGAATGTTGGAGACTTGTCCAAAAATCGATCCAGACATCCATGAACAATCTCGGCTGCTCGTGGTAGACGAAGTAGCCAAGTTGGGGCTTTCCATGATCCAGAGCCATGGCGCAATGTTTGACGCTTTGTGATGGACAAGCAAGCCACGTGGTCAGCCTGTGGAACGTGTGGCATGTGCGTCGCCTTCCAATGACGAAGACCCGCCAAGGTGGACGAACAAAAGATGTAGTCAAGTCGGTTGGTGAGTGTGGGACTTGTGAAGGCTCGTGCCACGGGGTTTTGACGGCGAAACAGATCCACCAGAGACAAACTGTGCATCCATTGTTCCAGTTGAAGGGTGCCGGCCATGGTGGAGGTACTGGGTCTCAACGAATCCAAATCTTTGTTGAGAGTGCAGTTGAAATCTCCTCCAACAATGTGGAGCGCATGTGGAGGAAAGTCGCGTGGCAATTCTTCGAAGTAACTTGCTCGTTCTTGGAAGGCTGCCGGCGCATAGATATTGTGGAGAACGACTGTCAGTGGACCCAGAGTACATCGCACTTGTAGATAACGACCACGAAGCACTGGGTTGTCATGAGGGACTTGAGTGGCGTTCTTCAAAGGAGAGTGAGGATGTATCAACGTAGCCAGACCTCCAGTGGCTGGCGACGTGGATACTTCAGGGTAAATAGGCTCTTCAAAGAACAAAGAGCCTTCGTGGTTTGTGATGCGTTGCCAATGGAACGCAACACGGTCGTGGAGACATGGCGTGCGGAAACGGGTTTCTTGGATAAAGGAAACGTCGTGAACACTTGATAGTTTGTCGAGGATGTACCGATGACTGTTGGAGAAGCCATTGGTGTTGAGGGAGATGATTTGTGGGTCCCAGTCCACGAGTTCAGTTGGGACATCGGAGAAGTTGTTGTCAATCATCACGAGTACAGATGAAAATGAGTAGAATGGAGGGGTCAGAGGGGAGGTTGAAATGGATTGAAGCACGAGATAGAAGCCTTAGAGTTGATCGTCCTCCAAATCGAGGGGATCAATTTCGTCGGCGTTCATGGAGTGGTGAGCTTTGCTGCAGAGCTCGTCGATGTGGTAATTGTTGGTGATGCTTTTGAGCATCGAGATGGCCGACAAGACGGGAGCCGGCAAAGTGAACTTCTCGAGATTGTCGCTGAAGTTTTCGATCAAAGCAAACAGCGACCAGTCCGTCAAGCAGTTGGTGTCAGGCAATCTTGTTGCTTCTTGGTTCAATAGAACAGTCAGTGCCTCCGAGTTTGTGTAGAGGTCTGGGGCCCGATTTGAGAGGAATAAGTCAATCGTAGCAAGTGCAAAGAGGATGCGCTTGATCTCTGGTATGTCCGTGGTCAATTCTTCCAAGATTTCTGACGGGTGAATCTTGTATTGAGCCATGAAGTTGACGTGATGTTTGTAGTTGTGAGGCTTGCCTTGAGCTTTTAACAAAGCCATCTTGCGCTCAATAGTCTTGGTTGCAACAAGTGACTGAAACAAACTGAGGTCTTCATCTTGTGCGTACATAGCATGTGCAACGAGCTGAGGGTCATCTCGCAAAATGCGTTGACATTCGGTGATACTGCCTTCGACTTTCTTATCTCGAATGATCTTCTTCGCCAATTCGAGGTGGGCTGCAGCAGACTTGTTAAGTCGTTGTTTCTTCGCTTTGCCTTTGGTCTTTTTCGGGCGTGGCGCACTTGAATCTTCCAATACAATTCGAGGCACTGCAAAGTCTTCAAACGAGAGTTCCACGTCGTCTTCTTCGAGGATATGAAAACGGTTGGATGTCGGCAGGGGATCCAAACGTGGGGACGAAGGCAAAGTACGTTTTGGAGCTGGTCCAGACCGGTAGCCCGTTACCAATTGAAGGTCCAGCGAGTTCTTGGGCTGCTCACTTGGTGGAGCAAGAGCGGGCGATTCGTTGGTAGACATTTCCACATCTTCTTGTTGTTTGTCTTGTCCATTGTTGTTAGGGGGATCGCTGTCACCAGACATATCGACATCAGAGCCATGAGAAGGAGCTGTTGGCTGTGGTTGTTCATCTTGACGATCTCCAGATGCCTCAGTTGAGTCGGCCTCGCCTTCCGCATTTGTTCCAGGGTCTTGATCATGATCGTCTCCATCATGTTCAGGTTCTTTTTTCTCCTGACGGAGGAGATTTTGCCGCTGCCTTGGCCGCTTTTGCCTTCGCTTTTTCAGCCTTGGCCTCTGCACGTCGTGAAACAATCGACGGAGGCAATGTCTTGTTCAGAGCAGCGATCTTGTGCTGAAACACGACGACAAAAGGCTGACCCGACGGATCCGTAATGGTGATTTCGCGTAGTGCGTCGCCGGATTTTGGCACCAGCACTGCAGGAGGCGCAGACGACTTGAAAATGACTCTCAAATGCGGCGACTTGATGTTCTGACCAGCAGTAGGGTTGAATGCTGCTATCACTGACTTGGTCAATGCAGCCATTTTCTTGACAATTGCCTTGGCCATCAAAGGGTGACTGACCTTGTTGAACGTAACGTAGTAGTTGTTGCCATAACGCGAGTACTTGGGAACCAGGAAGTCTTTGCCACCAAGTCGAAACGTTGTGCCTCCCATTTCCACGCACGTAGACAAGTTGTAACTTGAGATCACAATGGTCTGTGGTTAAATGAGTTGTATTAACCTTATTTTTGAGCAAAGGCCCTAATGACTTACTAATTTGCCTCGTACTGTATAAATAGAACTTGGAAAACAGAATATGGCAAAGTGGTCATTGAACAGGAGATGAAGTGGTGAGCCGTCAGCTCACTCATGAAACGACACTGTCAGGAATGGCGTGTTGACGTAACCAGGGGTCCGAAGATAGATGCTTGAGCACATTGAATACCTTGGTGTATCCCTTCTTGAGAGGGAGATCAACCAGGAGCTGTTGTAGATGTAGCTTGATCAAAGAGGCAGCATGAATGGCAACTTCCATCGGACTCTTCGCTGTGAGGTCGGGTCGAAAGGTGCGATCGGCACGTTGGAGCCATATTTGATAATACACGCAGGCTCGGACAATCGGCCAGATCTTCAGATAGCCACGGATGTAGTATCCATCGGACGGCTTGGGCGTCTCGTAGAACATTTCCAGACACGTGGACGGAAAGGAACACTCGAGCAGTCGCTGGATCGCCTTGAAGAAATACCAAACAGATTGACCATATCCACAAGAGAACAGGAAATGCTCGTACGTCTCATTGACACGACAGAAGACACACGTCGGCTTGGGGTCTTGGTACTGAAACAGATATTGCATGGCGTTGGCGCGGAGAAGGGTCTTGAAAACGAACTCTCCATATCGAGGGAGAATGTGGTCGGGTTGGAGGAAGGCGGCAAGTTGGGTAAGGCGCTTGGGGTCTTCGTAAAAGTTGGATGGCAGGTTGAGATGCTTGGTAGGAAGAATGGACGAGCTGACAGCTGGAGAAGCTCTGATCTTAGCCGATTTCGAAGTCGCAAGCGCCAACAAGATCGGACTCGAGTCAGGGTGAATCATCCAGTGCCATTCCATCCATTCAGAGCTTGGCGTCGGCAAGTGGAACACGGGAGCATCCTCTTCAGAAACAATCTCAAACAATCGTGATAACTTGGTCACCAAGATTGAGATCCATTGTTTCGTTGGAGGGACAAAATTGGCTTGGCGGCAGGCACGGTTGATTTTGTCGAACAAGATCGAAGCTGGCCAAACTCGCTGACACGGAGTCAACAAATGCGACAACTTCGTGATGTGAAGCGAAGCCAATACATTGGCTTGGTCTTGCGTCGATGTAGAGCACTGATCGTATAGGTCTTCGAGTCCAGGCAGATACGAGTTGTGCCAAAGGGGAACATCCAAAGATGAGATGTGATTTGGACAGCCGTACGGAGTCCAGCGGGATTCAAACCAGCTACTCAATAAGGCTTTCCACATTGGAGTGATATTGGGATTCTTGTACAGTTGTCTGATGAATGCAGAAGAGCCATTTGCCAAGAGGAGATCTCGGGGGGAACCCCATGGATGAAAAGCCTTCTCGAGGAGAGTATAGCCCGGCGTAATCCAGGAGGACATGGCAGACTTACGGGGTGGGGTGGTGATGGCTTGAATGCATCTGATCATGACAGAGCGGTTGTGTTGTTGCCATAAAGCAAGTGCATGGTGCAGGCCTAAGCCACCGGACTTCTTCGGCATGAATAGGATCTCCTTTTTGATCAAACGGAGGCCATGGACAGAGGAGGATGGGTTGATTTCTTCACCATGCATAAATTGAAGCATGGCCTTGTCGATCTTTTTGGCCAGGTCTTTGTCGGCAGGGACAAAAGCCAGTTGGTACCATAACACAGGCAGACATATGCTGTGCAGGATAGTGACTTTTCCGGCCATGGTTCGAGCCTTGTAGAGCCACAAAGACAAGCGAGCCACAAACTTCTCAAACACGTAATTGAAACGTGCCAATGGAGAAAGATTGGGCGCAACCAAGATACCAAGAGCCTTCACGGGACTGTCGGAAGTAACTTGTAGTGAGGCAAGGTTCCCATTCAACTGGCTGTAGGTCAGAATTTGGGTCTTGTCTACGTTGAGTCGGAAACCAGACTTGTCGCAAAAGGTTTGAACCAATGCAAGCTGCCGGTGGAGGCACGTCTCATTTGCCGCATAGAGTTGCGAGTCGTCGGCAAAGTAACTCCCAGTGTGGTAGCGATCCCCACACTTGATGCCATAGTTGGAGTGTTGCCGTAGGAGTTGGCACATCGGTTCCAAAGCGATCACAAACAGAAGTGGCGACAGTGGATCACCTTGCAACACACCGCGTGAGATGTGAACTGGCTTGGACAAGAAGCCGTTCACCAAGATGCGAGACTTGCGGCCCGAGTACAGTACGCGAACCATGTCAACAAAGGTTTCGGGAAAGCCATAGTGACGGAGGACGCGGAGCAAGTACGCGTGGTCCACGCGATCAAAAGCTTTCTCAAAGTCAAGCAGTGCCACCATCGAGGACGGACTGTGTAGTTTGATGTGGTGCAGCATGTCATCCAGTCGTGCAATATTGGTTTGGATATTGCTTCGACGGATAAAGCCTTGCTGGTCCGGGTGGATGATGTGTCGAATGTGGCGCTGGAGTCGATAAGCCAGAATACTCGTCAGGATTTTCACATCCGTGTTGAGTAGGCTAATGGGCCGATAGTTCTTGGCTTGTGACTTGGGGCCTTTCTTGTGCAGCAACACCAGCGTACTGACAAGTTGCATGGGAGTCAAGCGAGGGTGAGAATAAAGCTGGTGTGTGAATAGCAGCTCCAATACCAACGACCACTTGTGAGGTGCAAGTTTGAGGACTTCGAATGGCAGAGCGTTGGGACCTGGCGCTGAGTTCGAACTGCTGTGTCGAATAGCATGATAGAACTCGTTGGCGCGCAAGGGAGCCGACAGCTCTTTCTGGGCTTGCTCTGGCAGTTGCTTGTGTCGAGTCAATGGGGTCAGAAATGACGACACTTCGTCTCCAGATCGCTGCACCTCGGGAGCTGCAAACAAGTCCTTGTAGTAGTCGACCAGGACGTCAGACATGCCTTGTTGATTGGAGACAACATTTCCATTGACATCCACCAACTCTTTGAAGACTGTCTTCTTCAAGGGGGTAGGGACAGGGGACATGAAGTGGAACTTGGACGAGCGCTCTGCTTTGTACAAGTGAAGTTGGAACGCCTGGTCTTGACGAAACTGCTTGTCTCGATCTTGCAGCTCGTGAATTTGCTTTTGAAGGTCTCGCACTCGATCCACCAGCACTGCATCTTGACGCATGTTGGGGACTTGCAAAAGCGAAGCGATCTCGACAGCTAACTTCTTCAACGGCAGACGTTGTTTCTCCAATCGTTGAGAATGGAATTCTTTGAGTTGGGAGCGGATATCATTGACCAGCATGTCGTAGGCCTTGGAGATATTGTGGAATGTTGGAGACTTGTCCAAAAATCGATCCAGACATCCATGAACAATCTCGATCTGGCCGATTGTCCGAGCCTGCGTGTATTATCAAATATGGCTCCAACGTGCCGATCGCACCTTTCGACCCGACCTCACAGCGAAGAGTCCGATGGAAGTTGCCATTCATGCTGCCTCTTTGATCAAGCTACATCTACAACAGCTCCTGGTTGATCTCCCTCTCAAGAAGGGATACACCAAGGTATTCAATGTGCTCAAGCATCTATCTTCGGACCCCTGGTTACGTCAACACGCCATTCCTGACAGTGTCGTTTCATGAGTGAGCTGACGGCTCACCACTTCATCTCCTGTTCAATGACCACTTTGCCATATTCTGTTTTCCAAGTTCTATTTATACAGTACGAGGCAAATTAGTAAGTCATTAGGGCCTTTGCTCAAAAATAAGGTTAATACAACTCATTTAACCATGAACAATCTCGGCCGCTCGTGGTAGACGAAGTAGCCAAGTTGGAGCTTTCCATGATCCAGAGCCATGGCGCAATGTTTGACGCTTTGTGATGATACGACAAGCCACGTGGTCAGCCTGTGGAACGTGTGGCATGTGCGTCGCCTTCCAATGACGAAGACCCGCCAAGGTGGACGAACAAAAGATGTAGTCGAGTCGGTTGGTGAGTGTGGGACTTGTGAAGGTTCTTGCCACGGGGTTTTGACGGCGAAACAGATCCACCAGAGACAAACTGTGCATCCATTGTTCCAGTTGAAGGGTGCCGGCCATGGTGGAGGTACTGGGTCTCAACGAATCCAAATCTTTGTTGAGAGTGCAGTTGAAATCTCCTCCAACAATGTGGAGCGCATGTGGAGGAAAGTCGCGTGGCAATTCTTCGAAGTAACTTGCTCGTTCTTGGAAGGCTGCCGGCGCATAGATATTGTGGAGAACGACTGTCAGTGGACCCAGAGTACATCGCACTTGTAGATAACGACCACGAAGCACTGGGTTGTCATGAGGGACGTGAGTGGCGTTCTTCAAAGGAGAGTGAGGATGTATCAACGTAGCCAGACCTCCAGTGGCTGGCGACGTGGATACTTCAGGGTAAATAGGCTCTTCAAAGAACAAAGAGCCTTCGTGGTTTGTGATGCGTTGCCAATGGAACGCAACACGGTCGTGGAGACTTGGCGTGCGGAAACGGGTTTCTTGGATAAAGGAAACGTCGTGAACACTTGATAGTTTGTCGAGGATGTACCGATGACTGTTGGAGAAGCCATTGGTGTTGAGGGAGATGATTTGTGGGTCCCAGTCCACGAGTTCAGTTGGGACATCGGAGAAGTTGTTGTCAATCATCACGAGTACAGATGAAAATGAGTAGAATGGAGGGGTCAGAGGGGAGGTTGAAATGGATTGAAGCACGAGATAGAAGCCTTAGAGTTGATCGTCCTCCAAATCGAGGGGATCAATTTCGTCGGCGTTCATGGAGTGGTGAGCTTTGCTGCAGAGCTCGTCGATGTGGTAATTGTTGGTGATGCTTTTGAGCATCGAGATGGCCGACAAGACGGGAGCCGGCAAAGTGAACTTCTCGAGATTGTCGCTGAAGTTTTCGATCAAAGCAAACAGCGACCAGTCCGTCAAGCAGTTGGTGTCAGGCAATCTTGTTGCTTCTTGGTTCAATAGAACAGTCAGTGCCTCCGAGTTTGTGTAGAGGTCTGGGGCCCGATTTGAGAGGAATAAGTCAATCGTAGCAAGTGCAAAGAGGATGCGCTTGATCTCTGGTATGTCCGTGGTCAATTCTTCCAAGATTTCTGACGGGTGAATCTTGTATTGAGCCATGAAGTTGACGTGATGTTTGTAGTTGTGAGGCTTGCCTTGAGCTTTTAACAAAGCCATCTTGCGCTCAATAGTCTTGGTTGCAACAAGTGACTGAAACAAACTGAGGTCTTCATCTTGTGCGTACATAGCATGTGCAACGAGCTGAGGATCATCTCGCAAAATGCGTTGACATTCGGTGATACTGCCTTCGACTTTCTTGTCTCGAATGATCTTCTTCGCCAATTCGAGGTGGGCTGCAGCAGACTTGTTAAGTCGTTGTTTCTTCGCTTTGCCTTTGGTCTTTTTCGGGCGTGGCGCACTTGAATCTTCCAATACAATTCGAGGCACTGCAAAGTCTTCAAACGAGAGTTCCACGTCGTCTTCTTCGAGGATATGAAAACGGTTGGATGTCGACAGGGGATCCAAACGTGGGGACGAAGGCAAAGTACGTTTTGGAGCTGGTCCAGACCGGTAGCCCGTTACCAATTGAAGGTCCAGCGAGTTCTTGGGCTGCTCACTTGGTGGAGCAAGAGCGGGCGATTCGTTGGTAGACATTTCCACATCTTCTTGTTGTTTGTCTTGTCCATTGTTGTTAGGGGGATCGCTGTCACCAGACATATCGACATCAGAGCCATGAGAAGGAGCTGTTGGCTGTGGTTGTTCATCTTGACGATCTCCAGATGCCTCAGTTGAGTCGGCCTGGCCTTCCGCATTTGTTCCAGGGTCTTGATCATGATCGTCTCCATCATGTTCAGGTTCTTTTTCTCCTGACGGAGGAGATTTTGCCGCTGCCTTGGCCGCTTTTGCCTTCGCTTTTTCAGCCTTGGCCTCTGCACGTCGTGAAACAATCGACGGAGGCAATGTCTTGTTCAGAGCAGCGATCTTGTGCTGAAACACGACGACAAAAGGCTGACCACGGATCCGTAATGGTGATTTCGCGTAGTGCGTCGCCGGATTTTGGCACCAGCACTGCAGGAGGCGCAGACGACTTGAAAATGACTCTCAAATGCGGCGACTTGATGTTCTGACCAGCAGTAGGGTTGAATGCTGCTATCACTGACTTGGTCAATGCAGCCATTTTCTTGACAATTGCCTTGGCCATCGAAGGGTGACTGACCTTGTTGAACGTAACGTAGTAGTTGTTGCCATAACGCGAGTACTTGGGAACCAGGAAGTCTTTGCCACCAAGTCGAAACGTTGTGCCTCCCATTTCCACGCACGTAGACAAGTTGTAACTTGAGATCACAATGGTCTGTGGGTTCTTCTTGTGGATCAAAATGTTCGGAAATTTGGAGCCCCATAACGAACCAGGATTTTCCTTGACAAATTGATCGCAGATGACTTTTTCGGACCAGTCCTTGTAGCCTTCGCCCAACTTGACTGTGAGCTCGTACACTTGGGACTGGGGGGTGAGCAAAATGTTTTCAATGAATGCGTCCATGTCACCAGAGTCTTTGTAGAATGTGTCCGCCATGGCCTCGCATCGCGCAATATCGTCATCGGCAACAGCATGAGCACCAGTGTTGCGGTGTTTTGCGCCTTTGGGTTAAATGAGTTGTATTAACCTTATTTTTGAGCAAAGGCCCTAATGACTTACTAATTTGCCTCGTACTGTATAAATAGAACTTGGAAAACAGAATATGGCAAAGTGGTCATTGGACAGGAGATGAATTGAGTGAGCCGTCAGCTCACTCATGAAACGACACTGTCAGGAATGGCGTGTTGACGTAACCAGGGGTCCGAAGATAGATGCTTGAGCACATTGAATACCTTGGTGTATCCCTTCTTGAGAGGGAGATCAACCAGGAGCTGTTGTAGATGTAGCTTGATCAAAGAGGCAGCATGAATGGCAACTTCCATCGGACTCTTCGCTGTGAGGTCGGGTCGAAAGGTGCGATCGGCACGTTGGAGCCATATTTGATAATACACGCAGGCTCGGACAATCGGCCAGATCTTCAGATAGCCACGGATGTAGTATCCATCGGACGGCTTGGGCGTCTCGTAGAACATTTCCAGACACGTGGACGGAAAGGAACACTCGAGCAGTCGCTGGATTGTCTTGAAGAAATACCAAACAGATTGACCATATCCACAAGAGAACAGGAAATGCTCGTACGTCTCATTGACACGACAGAAGACACACGTCGGCTTGGGGTCTTGGTACTGAAACAGATATTGCATGGCGTTGGCGCGGAGAAGGGTCTTGAAAATGAACTCTCCATATCGAGGGAGAATGTGGTCGGGTTGGAGGAAGGCGGCAAGTTGGGTAAGGCGCTTGGGGTCTTCATAAAAGTTGGATGGCAGGTTGAGATGCTTGGTAGGAAGAATGGACGAGCTGACAGCTGGAGAAGCTCTGATCTTAGCCGATTTCGAAGTCGCAAGCGCCAACAAGATCGGACTCGAGTCAGGGTGAATCATCCAGTGCCATTCCATCCATTCAGAGCTTGGCGTCGGCAAGTGGAACACGGGAGCATCCTCTTCAGAAACAATCTCAAACAATCGTGATAACTTGGTCACCAAGATTGAGATGCATTGTTTCGTTGGAGGGACAAAATTGGCTTGGCGGCAGGCACGGTTGATTTTGTCGAACAAGATCGAAGCTGGCCAAACTCGCTGACACGGAGTCAACAAATGCGACAACTTCGTGATGTGAAGCGAAGCCAATACATTGGCTTGGTCTTGCGTCGATGTAGAGCACTGATCGTATAGGTCTTCGAGTCCAGGCAGATACGAGTTGTGCCAAAGGGGAACATCCAAAGATGAGATGTGATTTGGACAGCCGTACGGAGTCCAGCGGGATTCAAACCAGCTACTCAATAAGGCTTTCCACATTGGAGTGATATTGGGATTCTTGTACAGTTGTCTGATGAATGCAGAAGAGCCATTTGCCAAGAGGAGATCTCGGGGGAACCCCATGGATGAAAAGCCTTCTCGAGGAGAGTATAGCCCGGCGTAATCCAGGCGGACATGGCAGACTTGCGGGGTGGGGTGGTGATGGCTTGAATGCATCTGATCATGACAGAGCGGTTGTGTTGTTGCCATAAAGCAAGTGCATGGTGCAGGCCTAAGCCACCGGACTTCTTCGGCATGAATAGGATCTCCTTTTTGATCAAACGGAGGCCATGGACAGAGGAGGATGGGTTGATTTCTTCACCATGCATAAATTGAAGCATGGCCTTGTCGATCTTTTTGGCCAGGTCTTTGTCGGCAGGGACAAAAGCCAGTTGGTACCATAACACAGGCAGACATATGCTGTGCAGGATAGTGACTTTTCCGGCCATGGTTCGAGCCTTGTAGAGCCACAAAGACAAGCGAGCCACAAACTTCTCAAACACGTAATTGAAACGTGCCAATGGAGAAAGATTGGGCGCAACCAAGATACCAAGAGCCTTCACGGGACTGTCGGAAGTAACTTGTAGTGAGGCAAGGTTCCCATTCAACTGGCTGTAGGTCAGAATTTGGGTCTTGTCTACGTTGAGTCGGAAACCAGACTTGTCGCAAAAGGTTTGAACCAATGCAAGCTGCCGGTGGAGGCACGTCTCATTTGCCGCATAGAGTTGCGAGTCGTCGGCAAAGTAACTCCCAGTGTGGTAGCGATCCCCACACTTGATGCCATAGTTGGAGTGTTGCCGTAGGAGTTGGCACATCGGTTCCAAAGCGATCACAAACAGAAGTGGCGACAGTGGATCACCTTGCAACACACCGCGTGAGATGTGAACTGGCTTGGACAAGAAGCCGTTCACCAAGATGCGAGACTTGCGGCCCGAGTACAGTACGCGAACCATGTCAACAAAGGTTTCGGGAAAGCCATAGTGACGGAGGACGCGGAGCAAGTACGCGTGGTCCACGCGATCAAAAGCTTTCTCAAAGTCAAGCAGTGCCACCATCGAGGACGGACTGTGTAGTTTGATGTGGTGCAGCATGTCATCCAGTCGTGCAATATTGGTTTGGATATTGCTTCGACGGATAAAGCCTTGCTGGTCCGGGTGGATGATGTGTCGAATGTGGCGCTGGAGTCGATAAGCCAGAATACTCGTCAGGATTTTCACATCCGTGTTGAGTAGGCTAATGGGCCGATAGTTCTTGGCTTGTGACTTGGGGCCTTTCTTGTGCAGCAACACCAGCGTACTGACAAGTTGCATGGGAGTCAAGCGGGGGTGAGAATGGAGCTGGTGTGTGAATAGCAGCTCCAATACCAACGACCACTTGTGAGGTGCAAGTTTGAGGACTTCGAATGGCAGAGCGTTGGGACCTGGCGCTGAGTTCGAACTGCTGTGTCGAATAGCATGATAGAACTCGTTGGCGCGCAAGGGAGCCGACAGCTCTTTCTGGGCTTGCTCTGGCAGTTGCTTGTGTCGAGTCAATGGGGTCAGAAATGACGACACTTCGTCTCCAGATCGCTGCACCTCGGGAGCTGCAAACAAGTCCTTGTAGTAGTCGACCAGGACGTCAGACATGCCTTGTTGATTGGAGACAACATTTCCATTGACATCCACCAACTCTTTGAAGACTGTCTTCTTCAAGGGGGTAGGGACAGGGGACATGAAGTGGAACTTGGACGAGCGCTCTGCTTTGTACAAGTGAAGTTGGAACGCCTGGTCTTGACGAAACTGCTTGTCTCGATCTTGCAGCTCGTGAATTTGCTTTTGAAGGTCTCGCACTCGATCCACCAGCACTGCATCTTGACGCATGTTGGGGACTTGCAAAAGCGAAGCGATCTCGACAGCTAACTTCTTCAACGGCAGACGTTGTTTCTCCAATCGTTGAGAATGGAATTCTTTGAGTTGGGAGCGGATATCATTGACCAGCATGTCGTAGGCCTTGGAGATATTGTGGAATGTTGGAGACTTGTCCAAAAATCGATCCAGACATCCATGAACAATCTCGGCCGCTCGTGGTAGACGAAGTAGCCAAGTTGGAGCTTTCCATGATCCAGAGCCATGGCGCAATGTTTGACGCTTTGTGATGATACGACAAGCCACGTGGTCAGCCTGTGGAACGTGTGGCATGTGCGTCGCCTTCCAATGACGAAGACCCGCCAAGGTGGACGAACAAAAGATGTAGTCAAGTCGGTTGGTGAGTGTGGGACTTGTGAAGGTTCTTGCCACGGGGTTTTGACGGCGAAACAGATCCACCAGAGACAAACTGTGCATCCATTGTTCCAGTTGAAGGGTGCCGGCCATGGTGGAGGTACTGGGTCTCAACGAATCCAAATCTTTGTTGAGAGTGCAGTTGAAATCTCCTCCAACAATGTGGAGCGCATGTGGAGGAAAGTCGCGTGGCAATTCTTCGAAGTAACTTGCTCGTTCTTGGAAGGCTGCCGGCGCATAGATATTGTGGAGAACGACTGTCAGTGGACCCAGAGTACATCGCACTTGTAGATAACGACCACGAAGCACTGGGTTGTCATGAGGGACGTGAGTGGCGTTCTTCAAAGGAGAGTGAGGATGTATCAACGTAGCCAGACCTCCAGTGGCTGGCGACGTGGATACTTCAGGGTAAATAGGCTCTTCAAAGAACAAAGAGCCTTCGTGGTTTGTGATGCGTTGCCAATGGAACGCAACACGGTCGTGGAGACTTGGCGTGCGGAAACGGGTTTCTTGGATAAAGGAAACGTCGTGAACACTTGATAGTTTGTCGAGGATGTACCGATGACTGTTGGAGAAGCCATTGGTGTTGAGGGAGATGATTTGTGGGTCCCAGTCCACGAGTTCAGTTGGGACATCGGAGAAGTTGTTGTCAATCATCACGAGTACAGATGAAAATGAGTAGAATGGAGGGGTCAGAGGGGAGGTTGAAATGGATTGAAGCAGGGGATAGAAGCCTTAGAGTTGATCGTCCTCAAAATCGAGGGGATCAATTTCGTCGGCGTTCATGGAGTGGTGAGCTTTGCTGCAGAGCTCGTCGATGTGGTAATTGTTGGTGATGCTTTTGAGCATCGAGATGGCCGACAAGACGGGAGCCGGCAAAGTGAACTTCTCGAGATTGTCGCTGAAGTTTTCGATCAAAGCAAACAGCGACCAGTCCGTCAAGCAGTTGGTGTCAGGCAATCTTGTTGCTTCTTGGTTCAATAGAACAGTCAGTGCCTCCGAGTTTGTGTAGAGGTCTGGGGCCCGATTTGAGAGGAATAAGTCAATCGTAGCAAGTGCAAAGAGGATGCGCTTGATCTCTGGTATGTCCGTGGTCAATTCTTCCAAGATTTCTGACGGGTGAATCTTGTATTGAGCCATGAAGTTGACGTGATGTTTGTAGTTGTGAGGCTTGCCTTGAGCTTTTAACAAAGCCATCTTGCGCTCAATAGTCTTGGTTGCAACAAGTGACTGAAACAAACTGAGGTCTTCATCTTGTGCGTACATAGCATGTGCAACGAGCTGAGGGTCATCTCGCAAAATGCGTTGACATTCGGTGATACTGCCTTCGACTTTCTTATCTCGAATGATCTTCTTCGCCAATTCGAGGTGGGCTGCAGCAGACTTGTTAAGTCGTTGTTTCTTCGCTTTGCCTTTGGTCTTTTTCGGGCGTGGCGCACTTGAATCTTCCAATACAATTCGAGGCACTGCAAAGTCTTCAAACGAGAGTTCCACGTCGTCTTCTTCGAGGATATGGAAACGGTTGGATGTCGGCAGGGGATCCAAACGTGGGGACGAAGGCAAAGTACGTTTTGGAGCTGGTCCAGACCGGTAGCCCGTTACCAATTGAAGGTCCAGCGAGTTCTTGGGCTGCTCACTTGGTGGAGCAAGAGCGGGCGATTCGTTGGTAGACATTTCCACATCTTCTTGTTGTTTGTCTTGTCCATTGTTGTTAGGGGGATCGCTGTCACCAGACATATCGACATCAGAGCCATGAGAAGGAGCTGTTGGCTGTGGTTGTTCATCTTGACGATCTCCAGATGCCTCAGTTGAGTCGGCCTCGCCTTCCGCATTTGTTCCAGGGTCTTGATCATGATCGTCTCCATCATGTTCAGGTTCTTTTTCTCCTGACGGAGGAGATTTTGCCGCTGCCTTGGCCGCTTTTGCCTTCGCTTTTTCAGCCTTGGCCTCTGCACGTCGTGAAACAATCGACGGAGGCAATGTCTTGTTCAGAGCAGCGATCTTGTGCTGAAACACGACGACAAAAGGCTGACCCGACGGATCCGTAATGGTGATTTCGCGTAGTGCGTCGCCGGATTTTGGCACCAACACTGCAGGAGGCGCAGACGACTTGAAAATGACTCTCAAATGCGGCGACTTGATGTTCTGACCAGCAGTAGGGTTGAATGCTGCTATCACTGACTTGGTCAATGCAGCCATTTTCTTGACAATCGCCTTGGCCATCGAAGGGTGACTGACCTTGTTGAACGTAACGTAGTAGTTGTTGCCATAACGCGAGTACTTGGGAACCAGGAAATCTTTGCCACCAAGTCGAAACGTTGTGCCTCCCATTTCCACGCACGTAGACAAGTTGTAACTTGAGATCACAATGGTCTGTGGGTTCTTCTTGTGGATCAAAATGTTCGGAAATTTGGAGCCCCATAACGAACCAGGATTTTCCTTGACAAATTGATCGCAGATGACTTTTTCGGACCAGTCCTTGTAGGCTTCGCCCAACTTGACTGTGAGCT
This sequence comes from Aphanomyces cochlioides, assembly GCA_019828595.1. NCBI lineage: Eukaryota > Oomycota > Saprolegniomycetes > Saprolegniales > Verrucalvaceae > Aphanomyces > Aphanomyces cochlioides. The sequence continues at coordinate 3,656,995 of JAHQRK010000002.1, read as the reverse complement.
CGTACACTTGGGACTGGGGGGTGAGCAAAATGTTTTCAATGAAGGCGTCCATGTCACCAGAGTCTTTGTAGAATGCGTCCGCCATGGCCTCGCATCGCGCAATATCGTCATCGGCAACAGCATGAGCACCAGTGTTGCGATGTTTCGCGCCTTTGGGAGCATTGCCTTGCTTGGAATCTTTCTTGGACGAAGCTGAATCCTTGCCGGGAGTCTTTTGCGTCCATGGATTGGCCTTTTCAGCGTTTTGTTGCTCTTGATCGCCTTGTATTTTGTCTGCCGCGGAAGGAGGGTCAACAGCGCCATTTCCGTGAGCAACGGATTTGTCGACAATGTCTTGATTTGACTGTTCATTGTCTTTGTTTGTCGATTGTTCCTCTTGAATAACTTCTCCAGAAGTATCACACGGCTTCGCTTGGCCGTTAATGTCGCCTGACCCATCAACCTCCGAGTGAATTTGAGTATTTCCCTCGTCGGTTAAGGCTTCGGTTTCAGTAGAATCCTTCCCCTCGGCGTCTCCAGAGACCATATCCACGTCCTCTTGAGATTTTTCTTCTTCCTCTCCCGTTCTAGGAGGCTCAGCACAGGGGGCGACGCGGTTGGTGGCTGCTGGCTCAGTCCCATTGGTCACGAGAAAGGCCGGGGCCAGACCCCCAGTGACAGGGGTAGAAGGGGAATCCATGCCATCCCCGCAGCACGGTGACTGGGGTACACCATTGCTCCGGCGAGAACCCAAATCGGGATACCGCCCCCGCCCCTCCGAAGAGGCCCCTGGGGGGAAGTAGACAGAACCGCAGGGTGTGCCCATAGGGGGGGCCCTCGTAGCCTCTAGGGCTGGCATGGACCCCGTTTTCTCGCCGCCTTCACTGGGGATCGACTCCAATTGGAGTCCAGGGAAGCAGCCACCACAGGCACAAGGCCCCAGTGGTTCGCCCTCCTGAGTGAGGGCTTCGCTAGACAAGTTAACGACAGTGGTCTGGGGGTCAACCACTGACCCACTGAGGTTGACCCCCCCTGGAACTCCGGCGAGTGGAGCACCAGGTGAAGCGCTGGTGGAGCGAGACGCAGATTGGTCTCCAGAGACGCTGTTAGGGTCGAACTCGACCTCCACTTCGGCCCTAGGGTTAGGTGTAGAGACATTACTCACACCACTTCCGCCATCCTGATTGGACGACGAAAGTGGGTGAGGTGATACAATACCTGGAATGATGGTGACTCCGTGAGTGTTGGTCTCACGAAGCTCGGAACAGCTGTTGGCGTTGGACATTTTGAGCGCGGCGGCACTTGATAACTTCTTGACTTGAGGGGTACGAGGCAAATTCGGAAGTTGTTGAGATGCTTGGTAGGAAGAATGGACGAGCTGGCAGCTGGAGAAGCTCTGATCTTAGCCGATTTCGAAGTCGCAAACGCCAACAAGATCGGACTCGAGTCAGGGTGAATTATCCAGTGCCATTCCATCCATTCAGAGCTTGGCGTCGGCAAGTGGAACACGGGAGCATCCTCTTCAGAAACAATCTCAAACAATCGTGATAACTTGGTCACCAAGATTGAGATCCATTGTTTCGTTGGAGGGACAAAATTGGCTTGGCGGCAGGCACGGTTGATTTTGTCGAACAAGATCGAAGCTGGCCAAACTCGCTGACACGGAGTCAACAAATGCGACAACTTCGTGATGTGAAGCGAAGCCAATACATTGGCTTGGTCTTGCGTCGATGTAGAGCACTGATCGTATAGGTCTTCGAGTCCAGGCAGATACGAGTTGTGCCAAAGGGGAACATCCAAAGATGAGATGTGATTTGGACAGCCGTACGGAGTCCAGCGGGATTCAAACCAGCTACTCAATAAGGCTTTCCACATTGGAGTGATATTGGGATTCTTGTACAGTTGTCTGATGAATGCAGAAGAGCCATTTGCCAAGAGGAGATCTCGGGGGGAACCCCATGGATGAAAAGCCTTCTCGAGGAGAGTATAGCCCGGCGTAATCCAGGCGGACATGGTTAAATGAGTTGTATTAACCTTATTTTTGAGCAAAGGCCCTAATGACTTACTAATTTGCCTCGTACTGTATAAATAGAACTTGGAAAACAGAATATGGCAAAGTGGTCATTGAACAGGAGATGAAGTGGTGAGCCGTCAGCTCACTCATGAAACGACACTGTCAGGAATGGCGTGTTGACGTAACCAGGGGTCCGAAGATAGATGCTTGAGCACATTGAATACCTTGGTGTATCCCTTCTTGAGAGGGAGATCAACCAGGAGCTGTTGTAGATGTAGCTTGATCAAAGAGGCAGCATGAATGGCAACTTCCATCGGACTCTTCGCTGTGAGGTCGGGTCGAAAGGTGCGATCGGCACGTTGGAGCCATATTTGATAATACACGCAGGCTCGGACAATCGGCCAGATCTTCAGATAGCCACGGATGTAGTATCCATCGGACGGCTTGGGCGTCTCGTAGAACATTTCCAGACACGTGGACGGAAAGGAACACTCGAGCAGTCGCTGGATCGCCTTGAAGAAATACCAAACAGATTGACCATATCCACAAGAGAACAGGAAATGCTCGTACGTCTCATTGACACGACAGAAGACACACGTCGGCTTGGGGTCTTGGTACTGAAACAGATATTGCATGGCGTTGGCGCGGAGAAGGGTCTTGAAAATGAACTCTCCATATCGAGGGAGAATGTGGTCGGGTTGGAGGAAGGCGGCAAGTTGGGTAAGGCGCTTGGGGTCTTCGTAAAAGTAGGATGGCAGGTTGAGATGCTTGGTAGGAAGAATGGACGAGCTGACAGCTGGAGAAGCTCTGATCTTAGCCGATTTCGAAGTCGCAAGCGCCAACAAGATCGGACTCGAGTCAGGGTGAATTATCCAGTGCCATTTCATCCATTCAGAGCTTGGCGTCGGCAAGTGGAACACGGGAGCATCCTCTTCAGAAACAATCTCAAACAATCGTGATAACTTGGTCACCAAGATTGAGATCCATTGTTTCGTTGGAGGGACAAAATTGGCTTGGCGGCAGGCACGGTTGATTTTGTCGAACAAGATCGAAGCTGGCCAAACTCGCTGACACGGAGTCAACAAATGCGACAACTTCGTGATGTGAAGCGAAGCCAATACATTGGCTTGGTCTTGCGTCGATGTAGAGCACTGATCGTATAGGTCTTCGAGTCCAGGCAGATACGAGTTGTGCCAAAGGGGAACATCCAAAGATGAGATGTGATTTGGACAGCCGTACGGAGTCCAGCGGGATTCAAACCAGCTACTCAATAAGGCTTTCCACATTGGAGTGATATTGGGATTCTTGTACAGTTGTCTGATGAATGCAGAAGAGCCATTTGCCAAGAGGAGATCTCGGGGGGAACCCCATGGATGAAAAGCCTTCTCGAGGAGAGTATAGCCCGGCGTAATCCAGGCAGACATGGCAGACTTGCGGGGTGGGGTGGTGATGGCTTGAATGCATCTGATCATGACAGAGCGGTTGTGTTGTTGCCATAAAGCAAGTGCATGGTGCAGGCCTAAGCCACCGGACTTCTTCACTTCCGAATTTGCCTCGTACCCCTCAAGTCAAGAAGTTATCAAGTGCCGCCGCGCTCAAAATGTCCAACGCCAACAGCTGTTCCGAGCTTCGTGAGACCAACACTCACGGAGTCACCATCATTCCAGGTATTGTATCACCTCACCCACTTTCGTCGTCCAATCAGGATGGCGGAAGTGGTGTGAGTAATGTCTCTACACCTAACCCTAGGGCCGAAGTGGAGGTCGAGTTCGACCCCAACAGCGTCTCTGGAGACCAATCTGCGTCTCGCTCCACCAGCGCTTCACCTGGTGCTCCACTCGCCGGAGTTCCAGGGGGGGTCAACCTCAGTGGGTCAGTGGTTGACCCCCAGACCACTGTCGTTAACTTGTCTAGCGAAGCCCTCACTCAGGAGGGCGAACCACTGGGGCCTTGTGCCTGTGGTGGCTGCTTCCCTGGACTCCAATTGGAGTCGATCCCCAGTGAAGGCGGCGAGAAAACGGGGTCCATGCCAGCCCTAGAGGCTACGAGGGCCCCCCCTATGGGCACACCCTGCGGTTCTGTCTACTTCCCCCCAGGGGCCTCTTCGGAGGGGCGGGGGCGGTATCCCGATTTGGGTTCTCGCCGGAGCAATGGTGTACCCCAGTCACCGTGCTGCGGGGATGGCATGGATTCCCCTTCTACCCCTGTCACTGGGGGTCTGGCCCCGGCCTTTCTCGTGACCAATGGGACTGAGCCAGCAGCCACCAACCGCGTCGCCCCCTGTGCTGAGCCTCCTAGAACGGGAGAGGAAGAAGAAAAATCTCAAGAGGACGTGGATATGGTCTCTGGAGACGCCGAGGGGAAGGATTCTACTGAAACCGAAGCCTTAACCGACGAGGGAAATACTCAAATTCACTCGGAGGTTGATGGGTCAGGCGACATTAACGGCCAAGCGAAGCCGTGTGATACTCCTGGAGAAGTTATTCACGAGGAACAATCGACAAACAATGACAATGACCAGTCAAATCAAGACATTGTCGACAAATCCGTTGCTCAAGGAAATGGCGCTGTTGATCCTCCTACCGCGGCAGACAAAATACAAGGCGATCAAGAGCAACAAAACGCTGAAAAGGCCAATCCATGGTTAAATGAGTTGTATTAACCTTATTTTTGAGCAAAGGCCCTAATGACTTACTAATTTGCCTCGTACTGTATAAATAGAACTTGGAAAACAGAATATGGCAAAGTGGTCATTGAACAGGAGATGAAGTGGTGAGCCGTCAGCTCACTCATGAAACGACACTGTCAGGAATGGCGTGTTGACGTAACCAGGGGTCCGAAGATAGATGCTTGAGCACATTGAATACCTTGGTGTATCCCTTCTTGAGAGGGAGATCAACCAGGAGCTGTTGTAGATGTAGCTTGATCAAAGAGGCAGCATGAATGGCAACTTCCATCGGACTCTTCGCTGTGAGGTCGGGTCGAAAGGTGCGATCGGCACGTTGGAGCCATATTTGATAATACACGCAGGCTCGGACAATCGGCCAGATCTTCAGATAGCCACGGATGTAGTATCCATCGGACGGCTTGGGCGTCTCGTAGAACATTTCCAGACACGTGGACGGAAAGGAACACTCGAGCAGTCGCTGGATTGTCTTGAAGAAATACCAAACAGATTGACCATATCCACAAGAGAACAGGAAATGCTCGTACGTCTCATTGACACGACAGAAGACACACGTCGGCTTGGGGTCTTGGTACTGAAACAGATATTGCATGGCGTTGGCGCGGAGAAGGGTCTTGAAAATGAACTCTCCATATCGAGGGAGAATGTGGTCGGGTTGGAGGAAGGCGGCAAGTTGGGTAAGGCGCTTGGGGTCTTCGTAAAAGTTGGATGGCAGGTTGAGATGCTTGGTAGGAAGAATGGACGAGCTGACAGCTGGAGAAGCTCTGATCTTAGCCGATTTCGAAGTCGCAAGCGCCAACAAGATCGGACTCGAGTCAGGGTGAATTATCCAGTGCCATTCCATCCATTCAGAGCTTGGCGTCGGCAAGTGGAACACGGGAGCATCCTCTTCAGAAACAATCTCAAACAATCGTGATAACTTGGTCACCAAGATTGAGATCCATTGTTTCGTTGGAGGGACAAAATTGGCTTGGCGGCAGGCACGGTTGATTTTGTCGAACAAGATCGAAGCTGGCCAAACTCGCTGACACGGAGTCAACAAATGCGACAACTTCGTGATGTGAAGCGACGCCAATACATTGGCTTGGTCTTGCGTCGATGTAGAGCACTGATCGTATTGGTCTTCGAGTCCAGGCAGATACGAGTTGTGCCAAAGGGGAACATCCAAAGATGAGATGTGATTTGGACAGCCGTACGGAGTCCAGCGGGATTCAAACCAGCTACTCAATAAGGCTTTCCACATTGAAGTGATATTGGGATTCTTGTACAGTTGTCTGATGAATGCAGAAGAGCCATTTGCCAAGAGGAGATCTCGGGGGGAACCCCATGGATGAAAAGCCTTCTCGAGGAGAGTATAGCCCGGCGTAATCCAGGCGGACATGGCAGACTTGCGGGGTGGGGTGGTGATGGCTTGAATGCATCTGATCATGACAGAGCGGTTGTGTTGTTGCCATAAAGCAAGTGCATGGTGCAGGCCTAAGCCACCGGACTTCTTCGGCATGAATATGATCTCCTTTTTGATCAAACGGAGGCCATGGACAGAGGAGGATGGGTTGATTTCTTCACCATGCATAAATTGAAGCATGGCCTTGTCGATCTTTTTGGCCAGGTCTTTGTCGGCAGGGACAAAAGCCAGTTGGTACCATAACACAGGCAGACATATGCTGTGCAGGATAGTGACTTTTCCGGCCATGGTTCGAGCCTTGTAGAGCCACAAAGACAAGCGAGCCACAAACTTCTCAAACACGTAATTGAAACGTGCCAATGGAGAAAGATTGGGCGCAACCAAGATACCAAGAGCCTTCACGGGACTGTCGGAAGTAACTTGTAGTGAGGCAAGGTTCCCATTCAACTGGCTGTAGGTCAGAATTTGGGTCTTGTCTACGTTGAGTCGGAAACCAGACTTGTCGCAAAAGGTTTGAACCAATGCAAGCTGCCGGTGGAGGCACGTCTCATTTGCCGCATAGAGTTGCGAGTCGTCGGCAAAGTAACTCCCAATGTGGTAGCGATCCCCACACTTGATGCCATAGTTGGAGTGTTGCCGTAGGAGTTGGCACATCGGTTCCAAAGCGATCACAAACAGAAGTGGCGACAGTGGATCACCTTGCAACACACCGCGTGAGATGTGAACTTGCTTGGACAAGAAGCCGTTCACCAAGATGCGAGACTTGCGGCCCGAGTACAGTACGCGAACCATGTCAACAAAGGTTTCGGGAAAGCCATAGTGACGGAGGACGCGGAGCAAGTACGCGTGGTCCACGCGATCAAAAGCTTTCTCAAAGTCAAGCAGTGCCACCATCGAGGACGGACTGTGTAGTTTGATGTGGTGCAGCATGTCATCCAGTCGTGCAATATTGGTTTGGATATTGCTTCGACGGATAAAGCCTTGCTGGTCCGGGTGGATGATGTGTCGAATGTGGCGCTGAAGTCGATAAGCCAGAATACTCGTCAGGATTTTCACATCCGTGTTGAGTAGGCTAATGGGCCGATAGTTCTTGGCCTGTGACTTGGGGCCTTTCTTGTGCAGCAACACCAGCGTACTGACAAGTTGCATGGGAGTCAAGCGAGGGTGAGAATGGAGCTGGTGTGTGAATAGCAGCTCCAATACCAACGACCACTTGTGAGGTGCAAGTTTGAGGACTTCGAATGGCAGAGCGTTGGGACCTGGCGCTGAGTTCGAACTGCTGTGTCGAATAGCATGATAGAACTCGTTGGCGCGCAAGGGAGCCGACAGCTCTTTCTGGGCTTGCTCTGGCAGTTGTTTGTGTCGAGTCAATGGGGTCAGAAATGACGACACTTCGTCTCCAGATCGCTGCACCTCGGGAGCTGCAAACAAGTCCTTGTAGTAGTCGACCAGGACGTCAGACATGCCTTGTTGATTGGAGACAACATTTCCATTGACATCCACCAACTCTTTGAAGACTGTCTTCTTCAAGGGGGTAGGGACAGGGGACATGAAGTGGAACTTGGACGAGCGCTCTGCTTTGTACAAGTGAAGTTGGAACGCCTGGTCTTGACGAAACTGCTTGTCTCGATCTTGCAGCTCGTGAATTTGCTTTTGAAGGTCTCGCACTCGATCCACCAGCACTGCATCTTGACGCATGTTGGGGACTTGCAAAAGCGAAGCGATCTCGACAGCTAACTTCTTCAACGGCAGACGTTGTTTCTCCAATCGTTGAGAATGGAATTCTTTGAGTTGGGAGCGGATATCATTGACCAGTATGTCGTAGGCCTTGGAGATATTGTGGAATGTTGGAGACTTGTCCAAAAATCGATCCAGACATCCATGAACAATCTCGGCCGCTCGTGGTAAAGGCCAATCCATGGACGCAAAAGGCTCCCGGCAAGGATTCAGCTTCGTCCAAGAAAGATTCCAAGCAAGGCAATGCCCCCAAAGGCGCGAAACATCGCAACACTGGTGCTCATGCTATTGCCGATGACGATATTGCGCGATGCGAGGCCATGGCGGACGCATTCTACAAAGACTCTGGTGACATGGACGCCTTCATTGAAAACATTTTGCTCACCCCCCAGTCCCAAGTGTACGAGCTCACAGTCAAGTTGGGCGAAGGCTACAAGGACTGGTCCGAAAAAGTCATCTGCGATCAATTTGTCAAGGAAAATCCTGGTTCGTTATGGGCTCCAAATTTCCGAACATTTTGATCCACAAGAAGAACCCACAGACCATTGTGATCTCAAGTTACAACTTGTCTACGTGCGTGGAAATGGGAGGCACAACGTTTCGACTTGGTGGCAAAGACTTCCTGGTTCCCAAATACTCGCGTTATGGCAACAACTACTACGTTACGTTCAACAAGGTCAGTCACCCTTCGATGGCCAAGGCGATTGTCAAGAAAATGGCTGCATTGACCAAGTCAGTGATAGCAGCATTCAACCCTACTGCTGGTCAGAACATCAAGTCGCCGCATTTGAGAGTCATTTTCAAGTCGTCTGCGCCTCCTGCAGTGTTGGTGCCAAAATCCGGCGACGCACTACGCGAAATCACCATTACGGATCCGTCGGGTCAGCCTTTTGTCGTCGTGTTTCAGCACAAGATCGCTGCTCTGAACAAGACATTGCCTCCGTCGATTGTTTCACGACGTGCAGAGGCCAAGGCTGAAAAAGCGAAGGCAAAAGCGGCCAAGGCAGCGGCAAAATCTCCTCCATCAGGAGAAAAAGAACCTGAACATGATGGAGACGATCATGATCAAGACCCTGGAACAAATGCGGAAGGCAAGGCCGACTCAACTGAGGCATCTGGAGATCGTCAAGATGAACAACCACAGCCAACAGCTCCTTCTCATGGTTAAATGAGTTGTATTAACCTTATTTTTGAGCAAAAGCCCTAATGACTTACTAATTTGCCTCGTACTGTATAAATAGAACTTGGAAAACAGAATATGGCAAAGTGGTCATTGAACAGGAGATGAAGTGAGTGAGCCGTTAGCTCACTCATGAAACGACGCTGTCAGGAATGGCGTGTTGACGTAACCAGGGGTCCGAAGATAGATGCTTGAGCACATTGAATACCTTGGTGTATCCCTTCTTGAGAGGGAGATCAACCAGGAGCTGTTGTAGATGTAGCTTGATCAAAGAGGCAGCATGAATGGCAACTTCCATCGGACTCTTCGCTGTGAGGTCGGGTCGAAAGGTGCGATCGGCACGTTGGAGCCATATTTGATAATACACGCAGGCTCGGACAATCGGCCAGATCTTCAGATAGCCACGGATGTAGTATCCATCGGACGGCTTGGGCGTCTCGTAGAACATTTCCAGACACGTGGACGGAAAGGAACACTCGAGCAGTCGCTGGATCGCCTTGAAGAAATACCAAACAGATTGACCATATCCACAAGAGAACAGGAAATGCTCGTACGTCTCATTGACACGACAGAAGACACACGTCGGCTTGGGGTCTTGGTACTGAAACAGATATTGCATGGCGTTGGCGCGGAGAAGGGTCTTGAAAATGAACTCTCCATATCGAGGGAGAATGTGGTCGGGTTGGAGGAAGGCGGCAAGTTGGGTAAGGCGCTTGGGGTCTTCGTAAAAGTTGGATGGCAGGTTGAGATGCTTGGTAGGAAGAATGGACGAGCTGACAGCTGGAGAAGCTCTGATCTTAGCCGATTTCGAAGTCGCAAGCGCCAACAAGATCGGACTCGAGTCAGGGTGAATTATCCAGTGCCATTCCATCCATTCAGAGCTTGGCGTCGGCAAGTGGAACACGGGAGCATCCTCTTCAGAAACAATCTCAAACAATCGTGATAACTTGGTCACCAAGATTGAGATCCATTGTTTCGTTGGAGGGACAAAATTGGCTTGGCGGCAGGCACGGTTGATTTTGTCGAACAAGATCGAAGCTGGCCAAACTCGCTGACACGGAGTCAACAAATGCGACAACTTCGTGATGTGAAGCGAAGCCAATACATTGGCTTGGTCTTGCGTCGATGTAGAGCACTGATCGTATAGGTCTTCGAGTCCAGGCAGATACGAGTTGTGCCAAAGGGGAACATCCAAAGATGAGATGTGATTTGGACAGCCGTACGGAGTCCAGCGGGATTCAAACCAGCTACTCAATAAGGCTTTCCACATTGGAGTGATATTGGGATTCTTGTACAGTTGTCTGATGAATGCAGAAGAGCCATTTGCCAAGAGGAGATCTCGGGGGGAACCCCATGGATGAAAAGCCTTCTCGAGGAGAGTATAGCCCGGCGTAATCCAGGCGGACATGGTTAAATGAGTTGTATTAACCTTATTTTTGAGCAAAGGCCCTAATGACTTACTAATTTGCCTCGTACTGTATAAATAGAACTTGGAAAACAGAATATGGCAAAGTGGTCATTGAACAGGAGATGAAGTGGTGAGCCGTCAGCTCACTCATGAAACGACACTGTCAGGAATGGCGTGTTGACGTAACCAGGGGTCCGAAGATAGATGCTTGAGCACATTGAATACCTTGGTGTATCCCTTCTTGAGAGGGAGATCAACCAGGAGCTGTTGTAGATGTAGCTTGATCAAAGAGGCAGCATGAATGGCAACTTCCATCGGACTCTTCGCTGTGAGGTCGGGTCGAAAGGTGCGATCGGCACGTTGGAGCCATATTTGATAATACACGCAGGCTCGGACAATCGGCCAGATCTTCAGATAGCCACGGATGTAGTATCCATCGGACGGCTTGGGCGTCTCGTAGAACATTTCCAGACACGTGGACGGAAAGGAACACTCGAGCAGTCGCTGGATCGCCTTGAAGAAATACCAAACAGATTGACCATATCCACAAGAGAACAGGAAATGCTCGTACGTCTCATTGACACGACAGAAGACACACGTCGGCTTGGGGTCTTGGTACTGAAACAGATATTGCATGGCGTTGGCGCGGAGAAGGGTCTTGAAAATGAACTCTCCATATCGAGGGAGAATGTGGTCGGGTTGGAGGAAGGCGGCAAGTTGGGTAAGGCGCTTGGGGTCTTCGTAAAAGTTGGATGGCAGGTTGAGATGCTTGGTAGGAAGAATGGACGAGCTGACAGCTGGAGAAGCTCTGATCTTAGCCGATTTCGAAGTCGCAAGCGCCAACAAGATCGGACTCGAGTCAGGGTGAATTATCCAGTGCCATTCCATCCATTCAGAGCTTGGCGTCGGCAAGTGGAACACGGGAGCATCCTCTTCAGAAACAATCTCAAACAATCGTGATAACTTGGTCACCAAGATTGAGATCCATTGTTTCGTTGGAGGGACGAAATTGGCTTGGCGGCAGGCACGGTTGATTTTGTCGAACAAGATCGAAGCTGGCCAAACTCGCTGACACGGAGTCAACAAATGCGACAACTTCGTGATGTGAAGCGACGCCAATACATTGGCTTGGTCTTGCGTCGATGTAGAGCACTGATCGTATTGGTCTTCGAGTCCAGGCAGATACGAGTTGTGCCAAAGGGGAACATCCAAAGATGAGATGTGATTTGGACAGCCGTACGGAGTCCAGCGGGATTCAAACCAGCTACTCAATAAGGCTTTCCACATTGAAGTGATATTGGGATTCTTGTACAGTTGTCTGATGAATGCAGAAGAGCCATTTGCCAAGAGGAGATCTCGGGGGGAACCCCATGGATGAAAAGCCTTCTCGAGGAGAGTATAGCCCGGCGTAATCCAGGCGGACATGGCAGACTTGCGGGGTGGGGTGGTGATGGCTTGAATGCATCTGATCATGACAGAGCGGTTGTGTTGTTGCCATAAAGCAAGTGCATGGTGCAGGCCTAAGCCACCGGACTTCTTCGGCATGAATATGATCTCCTTTTTGATCAAACGGAGGCCATGGACAGAGGAGGATGGTTAAATGAGTTGTATTAACCTTATTTTTGAGCAAAGGCCCTAATGACTTACTGATTTGCCTCGTACTGTATAAATAGAACTTGGAAAACAGAATATGGCAAAGTGGTCATTGAACAGGAGACGAAGTGGTGAGCCGTCATGCTCACTCATGAAACGACGCTGTTAGGAATGATGTGTTGACGTAACCAGGGATCCGAAGATAGATGCTTGAGCACATTGAATACCTTGGTGTATCCCTTCTTGAGAGGGAGATCAACCAGGAGCTGTTGTAGATGTAGCTTGATCAAAGAGGCAGCATGAATGGCAACTTCCATCGGACTCTTCGCTGTGAGGTCGGGTCGAAAGGTGCGATCGGCACGTTGGAGCCATATTTGATAATACACGCAGGCTCGGACAATCGGCCAGATCTTCAGATAGCCACGGATGTAGTATCCATCGGACGGCTTGGGCGTCTCGTAGAACATTTCCAGACACGTGGACGGAAAGGAACACTCGAGCAGTCGCTGGATTGTCTTGAAGAAATACCAAACAGATTGACCATATCCACAAGAGAACAGGAAATGCTCGTACGTCTCATTGACACGACAGAAGACACACGTCGGCTTGGGGTCTTGGTACTGAAACAGATATTGCATGGCGTTGGCGCGGAGAAGGGTCTTGAAAATGAACTCTCCATATCGAGGGAGAATGTGGTCGGGTTGGAGGAAGGCGGCAAGTTGGGTAAGGCGCTTGGGGTCTTCGTAAAAGTTGGATGGCAGGTTGAGATGCTTGGTAGGAAGAATGGACGAGCTGGCAGCTGGAGAAGCTCTGATCTTAGCCGATTTCGAAGTCGCAAACGCCAACAAGATCGGACTCGAGTCAGGGTGAATTATCCAGTGCCATTCCATCCATTCAGAGCTTGGCGTCGGCAAGTGGAACACGGGAGCATCCTCTTCAGAAACAATCTCAAACAATCGTGATAACTTGGTCACCAAGATTGAGATCCATTGTTTCGTTGGAGGGACAAAATTGGCTTGGCGGCAGGCACGGTTGATTTTGTCGAACAAGATCGAAGCTGGCCAAACTCGCTGACACGGAGTCAACAAATGCGACAACTTCGTGATGTGAAGCGAAGCCAATACATTGGCTTGGTCTTGCGTCGATGTAGAGCACTGATCGTATAGGTCTTCGAGTCCAGGCAGATACGAGTTGTGCCAAAGGGGAACATCCAAAGATGAGATGTGATTTGGACAGCCGTACGGAGTCCAGCGGGATTCAAACCAGCTACTCAATAAGGCTTTCCACATTGGAGTGATATTGGGATTCTTGTACAGTTGTCTGATGAATGCAGAAGAGCCATTTGCCAAGAGGAGATCTCGGGGGGAACCCCATGGATGAAAAGCCTTCTCGAGGAGAGTATAGCCCGGCGTAATCCAGGCGGACATGGCAGACTTGCGGGGTGGGGTGGTGATGGCTTGAATGCATCTGATCATGACAGAGCGGTTGTGTTGTTGCCATAAAGCAAGTGCATGGTGCAGGCCTAAGCCACCGGACTTCTTCGGCATGAATAGGATCTCCTTTTTGATCAAACGGAGGCCATGGACAGAGGAGGATGGGTTGATTTCTTCACCATGCATAAATTGAAGCATGGCCTTGTCGATCTTTTTGGCCAGGTCTTTGTCGGCAGGGACAAAAGCCAGTTGGTACCATAACACAGGCAGACATATGCTGTGCAGGATAGTGACTTTTCCGGCCATGGTTCGAGCCTTGTAGAGCCACAAAGACAAGCGAGCCACAAACTTCTCAAACACGTAATTGAAACGTGCCAATGGAGAAAGATTGGGCGAAACCAAGATACCAAGAGCCTTCACGGGACTGTCGGAAGTAACTTGTAGTGAGGCAAGGTTCCCATTCAACTGGCTGTAGGTCAGAATTTGGGTCTTGTCTACGTTGAGTCGGAAACCAGACTTGTCGCAAAAGGTTTGAACCAATGCAAGCTGCCGGTGGAGGCACGTCTCATTTGCAGCATAGAGTTGCGAGTCGTCGGCAAAGTAACTCCCAGTGTGGTAGCGATCCCCACACTTGATGCCATAGTTGGAGTGTTGCCGTAGGAGTTGGCACATCGGTTCCAAAGCGATCACAAACAGAAGTGGCGACAGTGGATCACCTTGCAACACACCGCGTGAGATGTGAACTGGCTTGGACAAGAAGCCGTTCACCAAGATGCGAGACTTGCGGCCCGAGTACAGTACGCGAACCATGTCAACAAAGGTTTCGGGAAAGCCATAGTGACGGAGGACGCGGAGCAAGTACGCGTGGTCCACGCGATCAAAAGCTTTCTCAAAGTCAAGCAGTGCCACCATCGAGGACGGACTGTGTAGTTTGATGTGGTGCAGCATGTCATCCAGTCGTGCAATATTGGTTTCGATATTGCTTCGACGGATAAAGCCTTGCTGGTCCGGGTGGATGATGTGTCGAATGTGGCGCTGGAGTCGATAAGCCAGAATACTCGTCAGGATTTTCACATCCGTGTTGAGTAGGCTAATGGGCCGATAGTTCTTGGCCTGTGACTTGGGGCCTTTCTTGTGCAGCAACACCAGCGTACTGACAAGTTGCATGGGAGTCAAGCGAGGGTGAGAATGGAGCTGGTGTGTGAATAGCAGCTCCAATACCAACGACCACTTGTGAGGTGCAAGTTTGAGGACTTCGAATGGCAGAGCGTTGGGACCTGGCGCTGAGTTCGAACTGCTGTGTCGAATAGCATGATAGAACTCGTTGGCGCGCAAGGGAGCCGACAGCTCTTTCTGGGCTTGCTCTGGCAGTTGCTTGTGTCGAGTCAATGGGGTCAGAAATGACGACACTTCGTCTCCAGATCGCTGCACCTCGGGAGCTGCAAACAAGTCCTTGTAGTAGTCGACCAGGACGTCAGACATGCCTTGTTGATTGGAGACAACATTTCCATTGACATCCACCAACTCTTTGAAGACTGTCTTCTTCAAGGGGGTAGGGACAGGGGACATGAAGTGGAACTTGGACGAGCGCTCTGCTTTGTACAAGTGAAGTTGGAACGCCTGGTCTTGACGAAACTGCTTGTCTCGATCTTGCAGCTCGTGAATTTGCTTTTGAAGGTCTCGCACTCGATCCACCAGCACTGCATCTTGACGCATGTTGGGGACTTGCAAAAGCGAAGCGATCTCGACAGCTAACTTCTTCAACGGCAGACGTTGTTTCTCCAATCGTTGAGAATGGAATTCTTTGAGTTGGGAGCGGATATCATTGACCAGTATGTCGTAGGCCTTGGAGATATTGTGGAATGTTGGAGACTTGTCCAAAAATCGATCCAGACATCCATGAACAATCTCGGCCGCTCGTGGTAGACGAAGTAGCCAAGTTGGAGCTTTCCATGATCCAGAGCCATGGCGCAATGTTTGACGCTTTGTGATGATACGACAAGCCACGTGGTCAGCCTGTGGAACGTGTGGCATGTGCGTCGCCTTCCAATGACAAAGACCCGCCAAGGTGGACGAACAAAAGATGTAGTCGAGTCGGTTGGTGAGTGTGGGACTTGTGAAGGCTCGTGCCACGGGGTTTTGACGACGAAACAGATCCACCAGAGACAAACTGTGCATCCATTGTTCCAGTTGAAGGGTGCCGGCCATGGTGGAGGTACTGGGTCTCAACGAATCCAAATCTTTGTTGAGAGTGCAGTTGAAATCTCCTCCAACAATGTGGAGCGCATGTGGAGGAAAGTCGCGTGGCAATTCTTCGAAGTAACTTGCTCGTTCTTGGAAGGCTGCCGGCGCATAGATATTGTGGAGAACGACTGTCAGTGGACCCAGAGTACATCGCACTTGTAGATAACGACCACGAAGCACTGAGTTGTCATGAGGGACTTGAGTGGCGTTCTTCAAAGGAGAGTGAGGATGTATCAACGTAGCCAGACCTCCAGTGGCTGGCGACGTGGATACTTCAGGGTAAATAGGCTCTTCAAAGAACAAAGAGCCTTCGTGGTTTGTGATGCGTTGCCAATGGAACGCAACACGGTCGTGGAGACTTGGCGTGCGGAAACGGGTTTCTTGGATAAAGGAAACGTCGTGAACACTTGATAGTTTGTCGAGGATGTACCGATGACTGTTGGAGAAGCCATTGGTGTTGAGGGAGATGATTTGTGGGTCCCAGTCCACGAGTTCAGTTGGGACATCGGAGAAGTTGTTGTCACTCATCACGAGTACAGATGAAAATGAGTAGAATGGAGGGGTCAGAGGGGAGGTTGAAATGGATTGAAGCAGGGGATAGAAGCCTTAGAGTTGATCGTCCTCCAAATCGAGGGGATCAATTTCGTCGGCGTTCATGGAGTGGTGAGCTTTGCTGCAGAGCTCGTCGATGTGGTAATTGTTGGTGATGCTTTTGAGCATCGAGATGGCCGACAAGACGGGAGCCGGCAAAGTGAACTTCTCGAGATTGTCGCTGAAGTTTTCGATCAAAGCAAACAGCGACCAGTCCGTCAAGCAGTTGGTGTCAGGCAATCTTGTTGCTTCTTGGTTCAATAGAACAGTCAGTGCCTCCGAGTTTGTGTAGAGGTCTGGGGCCCGATTTGAGAGGAATAAGTCAATCGTAGCAAGTGCAAAGAGGATGCGCTTGATCTCTGGTATGTCCGTGGTCAATTCTTCCAAGATTTCTGACGGGTGAATCTTGTATTGAGCCATGAAGTTGACGTGATGTTTGTAGTTGTGAGGCTTGCCTTGAGCTTTTAACAAAGCCATCTTGCGCTCAATAGTCTTGGTTGCAACAGGACAGAGGAGGATGGGTTGATTTCTTCACCATGCATAAATTGAAGCATGGCCTTGTCGATCTTTTTGGCCAGGTCTTTGTCGGCAGGGACAAAAGCCAGTTGGTACCATAACACAGGCAGACATATGCTGTGCAGGATAGTGACTTTTCCGGCCATGGTTCGAGCCTTGTAGAGCCACAAAGACAAGCGAGCCACAAACTTCTCAAACACGTAATTGAAACGTGCCAATGGAGAAAGATTGGGCGCAACCAAGATACCAAGAGCCTTCACGGGACTGTCGGAAGTAACTTGTAGTGAGGCAAGGTTCCCATTCAACTGGCTGTAGGTCAGAATTTGGGTCTTGTCTACGTTGAGTCGGAAACCAGACTTGTCGCAAAAGGTTTGAACCAATGCAAGCTGCCGGTGGAGGCACGTCTCATTTGCCGCATAGAGTTGCGAGTCGTCGGCAAAGTAACTCCCAATGTGGTAGCGATCCCCACACTTGATGCCATAGTTGGTTAAATGAGTTGTATTAACCTTATTTTTGAGCAAAGGCCCTAATGACTTACTAATTTGCCTCGTACTGTATAAATAGAACTTGGAAAACAGAATATGGCAAAGTGGTCATTGAACAGGAGATGAAGTGAGTGAGCCGTCAGCTCACTCATGAAACGACACTGTCAGGAATGGCGTGTTGACGTAACCAGGGGTCCGAAGATAGATGCTTGAGCACATTGAATACCTTGGTGTATCCCTTCTTGAGAGGGAGATCAACCAGGAGCTGTTGTAGATGTAGCTTGATCAAAGA
Organism: Aphanomyces cochlioides; assembly: GCA_019828595.1. Taxonomy (NCBI): domain Eukaryota; phylum Oomycota; class Saprolegniomycetes; order Saprolegniales; family Verrucalvaceae; genus Aphanomyces; species Aphanomyces cochlioides. The sequence goes on along the minus strand of JAHQRK010000002.1, from coordinate 3,639,432 downwards.
GGCAGCATGAATGGCAACTTCCATCGGACTCTTCGCTGTGAGGTCGGGTCGAAAGGTGCGATCGGCACGTTGGAGCCATATTTGATAATACACGCAGGCTCGGACAATCGGCCAGATCTTCAGATAGCCACGGATGTAGTATCCATCGGACGGCTTGGGCGTCTCGTAGAACATTTCCAGACACGTGGACGGAAAGGAACACTCGAGCAGTCGCTGGATTGTCTTGAAGAAATACCAAACAGATTGACCATATCCACAAGAGAACAGGAAATGCTCGTACGTCTCATTGACACGACAGAAGACACACGTCGGCTTGGGGTCTTGGTACTGAAACAGATATTGCATGGCGTTGGCGCGGAGAAGGGTCTTGAAAATGAACTCTCCATATCGAGGGAGAATGTGGTCGGGTTGGAGGAAGGCGGCAAGTTGGGTAAGGCGCTTGGGGTCTTCGTAAAAGTTGGATGGCAGGTTGAGATGCTTGGTAGGAAGAATGGACGAGCTGACAGCTGGAGAAGCTCTGATCTTAGCCGATTTCGAAGTCGCAAGCGCCAACAAGATCGGACTCGAGTCAGGGTGAATTATCCAGTGCCATTCCATCCATTCAGAGCTTGGCGTCGGCAAGTGGAACACGGGAGCATCCTCTTCAGAAACAATCTCAAACAATCGTGATAACTTGGTCACCAAGATTGAGATCCATTGTTTCGTTGGAGGGACAAAATTGGCTTGGCGGCAGGCACGGTTGATTTTGTCGAACAAGATCGAAGCTGGCCAAACTCGCTGACACGGAGTCAACAAATGCGACAACTTCGTGATGTGAAGCGAAGCCAATACATTGGCTTGGTCTTGCGTCGATGTAGAGCACTGATCGTATAGGTCTTCGAGTCCAGGCAGATACGAGTTGTGCCAAAGGGGAACATCCAAAGATGAGATGTGATTTGGACAGCCGTACGGAGTCCAGCGGGATTCAAACCAGCTACTCAATAAGGCTTTCCACATTGGAGTGATATTGGGATTCTTGTACAGTTGTCTGATGAATGCAGAAGTACCATTCGCCAAGAGGAGATCTCGGGGGGAACCCCATGGATGAAAAGCCTTCTCGAGGAGAGTATAGCCCGGCGTAATCCAGGCGGACATGGCAGACTTGCGGGGTGGGGTGGTGATGGCTTGAATGCATCTGATCATGACAGAGCGGTTGTGTTGTTGCCATAAAGCAAGTGCATGGTGCAGGCCTAAGCCACCGGACTTCTTCGGCATGAATATGATCTCCTTTTTGATCAAACGGAGGCCATGGACAGAGGAGGATGGGTTGATTTCTTCACCATGCATAAATTGAAGCATGGCCTTGTCGATCTTTTTGGCCAGGTCTTTGTCGGCAGGGACAAAAGCCAGTTGGTACCATAACACAGGCAGACATATGCTGTGCAGGATAGTGACTTTTCCGGCCATGGTTCGAGCCTTGTAGAGCCACAAAGACAAGCGAGCCACAAACTTCTCAAACACGTAATTGAAACGTGCCAATGGAGAAAGATTGGGCGCAACCAAGATACCAAGAGCCTTCACGGGACTGTCGGAAGTAACTTGTAGTGAGGCAAGGTTCCCATTCAACTGGCTGTAGGTCAGAATTTGGGTCTTGTCTACGTTGAGTCGGAAACCAGACTTGTCGCAAAAGGTTTGAACCAATGCAAGCTGCCGGTGGAGGCACGTCTCATTTGCCGCATAGAGTTGCGAGTCGTCGGCAAAGTAACTCCCAGTGTGGTAGCGATCCCCACACTTGATGCCATAGTTGGAGTGTTGCCGTAGGAGTTGGCACATCGGTTCCAAAGCGATCACAAACAGAAGTGGCGACAGTGGATCACCTTGCAACACACCGCGTGAGATGTGAACTGGCTTGGACAAGAAGCCGTTCACCAAGATGCGAGACTTGCGGCCCGAGTACAGTACGCGAACCATGTCAACAAAGGTTTCGGGAAAGCCATAGTGACGGAGGACGCGGAGCAAGTACGCGTGGTCCACGCGATCAAAAGCTTTCTCAAAGTCAAGCAGTGCCACCATCGAGGACGGACTGTGTAGTTTGATGTGGTGCAGCATGTCATCCAGTCGTGCAATATTGGTTTCGATATTGCTTCGACGGATAAAGCCTTGCTGGTCCGGGTGGATGATGTGTCGAATGTGGCGCTGGAGTCGATAAGCCAGAATACTCGTCAGGATTTTCACATCCGTGTTGAGTAGGCTAATGGGCCGATAGTTCTTGGCCTGTGACTTGGGGCCTTTCTTGTGCAGCAACACCAGCGTACTGACAAGTTGCATGGGAGTCAAGCGAGGGTGAGAATAAAGCTGGTGTGTGAATAGCAGCTCCAATACCAACGACCACTTGTGAGGTGCAAGTTTGAGGACTTCGAATGGCAGAGCGTTGGGACCTGGCGCTGAGTTCGAACTGCTGTGTCGAATAGCATGATAGAACTCGTTGGCGCGCAAGGGAGCCGACAGCTCTTTCTGGGCTTGCTCTGGCAGTTGCTTGTGTCGAGTCAATGGGGTCAGAAATGACGACACTTCGTCTCCAGATCGCTGCACCTCGGGAGCTGCAAACAAGTCCTTGTAGTAGTCGACCAGGACGTCAGACATGCCTTGTTGATTGGAGATAACATTTCCATTGACATCCACCAACTCTTTGAAGACTGTCTTCTTCAAGGGGGTAGGGACAGGGGACATGAAGTGGAACTTGGACGAGCGCTCTGCTTTGTACAAGTGAAGTTGGAACGCCTGGTCTTGACGAAACTGCTTGTCTCGATCTTGCAGCTCGTGAATTTGCTTTTGAAGGTCTCGCACTCGATCCACCAGCACTGCATCTTGACGCATGTTGGGGACTTGCAAAAGCGAAGCGATCTCGACAGCTAACTTCTTCAACGGCAGACGTTGTTTCTCCAATCGTTGAGAATGGAATTCTTTGAGTTGGGAGCGGATATCATTGACCAGTATGTCGTAGGCCTTGGAGATATTGTGGAATGTTGGAGACTTGTCCAAAAATCGATCCAGACATCCATGAACAATCTCGGCCGCTCGTGGTAGACGAAGTAGCCAAGTTGGAGCTTTCCATGATCCAGAGCCATGGCGCAATGTTTGACGCTTTGTGATGATACGACAAGCCACGTGGTCAGCCTGTGGAACGTGTGGCATGTGCGTCGCCTTCCAATGACGAATACCCGCCAAGGTGGACGAACAAAAGATGTAGTCAAGTCGGTTGGTGAGTGTGGGACTTGTGAAGGTTCTTGCCACGGGGTTTTGACGGCGAAACAGATCCACCAGAGACAAACTGTGCATCCATTGTTCCAGTTGAAGGGTGCCGGCCATGGTGGAGGTACTGGGTCTCAACGAATCCAAATCTTTGTTGAGAGTGCAGTTGAAATCTCCTCCAACAATGTGGAGCGCATGTGGAGGAAAGTCGCGTGGCAATTCTTCGAAGTAACTTGCTCGTTCTTGGAAGGCTGCCGGCGCATAGATATTGTGGAGAACGACTGTCAGTGGACCCAGAGTACATCGCACTTGTAGATAACGACCACGAAGCACTGGGTTGTCATGAGGGACTTGAGTGGCGTTCTTCAAAGGAGAGTGAGGATGTATCAACGTAGCCAGACCTCCAGTGGCTGGCGACGTGGATACTTCAGGGTAAATAGGCTCTTCAAAGAACAAAGAGCCTTCGTGGTTTGTGATGCGTTGCCAATGGAACGCAACACGGTCGTGGAGACTTGGCGTGCGGAAACGGGTTTCTTGGATAAAGGAAACGTCGTGAACACTTGATAGTTTGTCGAGGATGTACCGATGACTGTTGGAGAAGCCATTGGTGTTGAGGGAGATGATTTGTGGGTCCCAGTCCACGAGTTCAGTTGGGACATCGGAGAAGTTGTTGTCACTCATCACGAGTACAGATGAAAATGAGTAGAATGGAGGGGTCAGAGGGGAGGTTGAAATGGATTGAAGCAGGGGATAGAAGCCTTAGAGTTGATCGTCCTCCAAATCGAGGGGATCAATTTCGTCGGCGTTCATGGAGTGGTGAGCTTTGCTGCAGAGCTCGTCGATGTGGTAATTGTTGGTGATGCTTTTGAGCATCGAGATGGCCGACAAGACGGGAGCCGGCAAAGTGAACTTCTCGAGATTGTCGCTGAAGTTTTCGATCAAAGCAAACAGCGACCAGTCCGTCAAGCAGTTGGTGTCAGGCAATCTTGTTGCTTCTTGGTTCAATAGAACAGTCAGTGCCTCCGAGTTTGTGTAGAGGTCTGGGGCCCGATTTGAGAGGAATAAGTCAATCGTAGCAAGTGCAAAGAGGATGCGCTTGATCTCTGGTATGTCCGTGGTCAATTCTTCCAAGATTTCTGACGGGTGAATCTTGTATTGAGCCATGAAGTTGACGTGATGTTTGTAGTTGTGAGGCTTGCCTTGAGCTTTTAACAAAGCCATCTTGCGCTCAATAGTCTTGGTTGCAACAAGTGACTGAAACAAACTGAGGTCTTCATCTTGTGCGTACATAGCATGTGCAACGAGCTGAGGATCATCTCGCAAAATGCGTTGACATTCGGTGATACTGCCTTCGACTTTCTTGTCTCGAATGATCTTCTTCGCCAATTCGAGGTGGGCTGCAGCAGACTTGTTAAGTCGTTGTTTCTTCGCTTTGCCTTTGGTCTTTTTCGGGCGTGGCGCACTTGAATCTTCCAATACAATTCGAGGCACTGCAAAGTCTTCAAACGAGAGTTCCACGTCGTCTTCTTCGAGGATATGAAAACGGTTGGATGTCGGCAGGGGATCCAAACGTGGGGACGAAGGCAAAGTACGTTTTGGAGCTGGTCCAGACCGGTAGCCCGTTACCAATTGAAGGTCCAGCGAGTTCTTGGGCTGCTCACTTGGTGGAGCAAGAGCGGGCGATTCGTTGGTAGACATTTCCACATCTTCTTGTTGTTTGTCTTGTCCATTGTTGTTAGGGGGATCGCTGTCACCAAACATATCGACATCAGAGCCATGAGAAGGAGCTGTTGGCTGTGGTTGTTCATCTTGACCATCTTCAGATGCCTCAGTTGAGTCGGCCTTGCCTTCCGCATTTGTTCCAGGGTCTTGATCATGATCGTCTCCATCATGTTCAGGTTCTTTTTCTCCTGACGGAGGAGATTTTGCCGCTGCCTTGGCCGCTTTTGCCTTCGCTTTTTCAGCCTTGGCCTCTGCACGTCGTGAAACAATCGACGGAGGCAATGTCTTGTTCAGAGCAGCGATCTTGTGCTGAAACACGACGACAAAAGGCTGACCCGACGGATCCGTAATGGTGATTTCGCGTAGTGCGTCGCCGGATTTTGGCACCAGCACTGCAGGAGGCGCAGGCGACTTGAAAATGACTCTCAAATGCGGCGACTTGATGTTCTGACCAGCAGTAGGGTTGAATGCTGCTATCACTGACTTGGTCAATGCAGCCATTTTCTTGACAATCGCCTTGGCCATCGAAGGGTGACTGACCTTGTTGAACGTAACGTAGTAGTTGTTGCCATAACGCGAGTACTTGGGAACCAGGAAGTCTTTGCCACCAAGTCGAAACGTTGTGCCTCCCATTTCCACGCACGTAGACAAGTTGTAACTTGAGATCACAATGGTCTGTGGGTTCTTCTTGTGGATCAAAATGTTCGGAAATTTGGAGCCTGATGCCATAGTTGGAGTGTTGCCGTAGGAGTTGGCACATCGGTTCCAAAGCGATCACAAACAGAAGTGGCGACAGTGGATCACCTTGCAACACACCGCGTGAGATGTGAACTGGCTTGGACAAGAAGCCGTTCACCAAGATGCGAGACTTGCGGCCCGAGTACAGTACGCGAACCATGTCAACAAAGGTTTCGGGAAAGCCATAGTGACGGAGGACGCGGAGCAAGTACGCGTGGTCCACGCGATCAAAAGCTTTCTCAAAGTCAAGCAGTGCCACCATCGAGGACGGACTGTGTAGTTTGATGTGGTGCAGCATGTCATCCAGTCGTGCAATATTGGTTTGGATATTGCTTCGACGGATAAAGCCTTGCTGGTCCGGGTGGATGATGTGTCGAATGTGGCGCTGAAGTCGATAAGCCAGAATACTCGTCAGGATTTTCACATCCGTGTTGAGTAGGCTAATGGGCCGATAGTTCTTGGCTTGTGACTTGGGGCCTTTCTTGTGCAGCAACACCAGCGTACTGACAAGTTGCATGGGAGTCAAGCGAGGGTGAGAATGGAGCTGGTGTGTGAATAGCAGCTCCAATACCAACGACCACTTGTGAGGTGCAAGTTTGAGGACTTCGAATGGCAGAGCGTTGGGACCTGGCGCTGAGTTCGAACTGCTGTGTCGAATAGCATGATAGAACTCGTTGGCGCGCAAGGGAGCCGACAGCTCTTTCTGGGCTTGCTCTGGCAGTTGCTTGTGTCGAGTCAATGGGGTCAGAAATGACGACACTTCGTCTCCAGATCGCTGCACCTCGGGAGCTGCAAACAAGTCATTGTAGTAGTCGACCAGGACGTCAGACATGCCTTGTTGATTGGAGACAACATTTCCATTGACATCCACCAACTCTTTGAAGACTGTCTTCTTCAAGGGGGTAGGGACAGGGGACATGAAGTGGAACTTGGACGAGCGCTCTGCTTTGTACAAGTGAAGTTGGAACGCCTGGTCTTGACGAAACTGCTTGTCTCGATCTTGCAGCTCGTGAATTTGCTTTTGAAGGTCTCGCACTCGATCCACCAGCACTGCATCTTGACGCATGTTGGGGACTTGCAAAAGCGAAGCGATCTCGACAGCTAACTTCTTCAACGGCAGACGTTGTTTCTCCAATCGTTGAGAATGGTTAAATGAGTTGTATTAACCTTATTTTTGAGCAAAGGCCCTAATGACTTACTAATTTGCCTCGTACTGTATAAATAGAACTTGGAAAACAGAATATGGCAAAGTGGTCATTGAACAGGAGATGAAGTGGTGAGCCGTCAGCTCACTCATGAAACGACACTGTCAGGAATGGCGTGTTGACGTAACCAGGGGTCCGAAGATAGATGCTTGAGCACATTGAATACCTTGGTGTATCCCTTCTTGAGAGGGAGATCAACCAGGAGCTGTTGTAGATGTAGCTTGATCAAAGAGGCTGCATGAATGGCAACTTCTATCGGACTCTTCGCTGTGAGGTCGGGTCGAAAGGTGCGATCGGCACGTTGGAGCCATATTTGATAATACACGCAGGCTCGGACAATCGGCCAGATCTTCAGATAGCCACGGATGTAGTATCCATCGGACGGCTTGGGCGTCTCGTAGAACATTTCCAGACACGTGGACGGAAAGGAACACTCGAGCAGTCGCTGGATCGCCTTGAAGAAATACCAAACAGATTGACCATATCCACAAGAGAACAGGAAATGCTCGTACGTCTCATTGACACGACAGAAGACACACGTCGGCTTGGGGTCTTGGTACTGAAACAGATATTGCATGGCGTTGGCGCGGAGAAGGGTCTTGAAAATGAACTCTCCATATCGAGGGAGAATGTGGTCGGGTTGGAGGAAGGCGGCAAGTTGGGTAAGGCGCTTGGGGTCTTCGTAAAAGTTCGATGGCAGGTTGAGATGCTTGGTAGGAAGGATGGACGAGCTGACAGCTGGAGAAGCTCTGATCTTAGCCGATTTCGAAGTCGCAAGCGCCAACAAGATCGGACTCGAGTCAGGGTGTATCATCCAGTGCCATTCCATCCATTCAGAGCTTGGCGTCGGCAAGTGGAACACGGGAGCATCCTCTTCAGAAACAATCTCAAACAATCGTGATAACTTGGTCACCAAGATTGAGATCCATTGTTTCGTTGGAGGGACAAAATTGGCTTGGCGGCAGGCACGGTTGATTTTGTCGAACAAGATCGAAGCTGGCCAAACTCGCTGACACGGAGTCAACAAATGCGACAACTTCGTGATGTGAAGCGAAGCCAATACATTGGCTTGGTCTTGCGTCGATGTAGAGCACTGATCGTATAGGTCTTCGAGTCCAGGCAGATACGAGTTGTGCCAAAGGGGAACATCCAAAGATGAGATGTGATTTGGACAGCCGTACGGAGTCCAGCGGGATTCAAACCAGCTACTCAATAAGGCTTTCCACATTGGAGTGATATTGGGATTCTTGTACAGTTGTCTGATGAATGCAGAAGAGCCATTTGCCAAGAGGAGATCTCGGGGGGAACCCCATGGATGAAAAGCCTTCTCGAGGAGAGTATAGCCCGGCGTAATCCAGGCGGACATGGCAGACTTGCGGGGTGGGGTGGTGATGGCTTGAATGCATCTGATCATGACAGAGCGGTTGTGTTGTTGCCATAAAGCAAGTGCATGGTGCAGGCCTAAGCCACCGGACTTCTTCGGCATGAATATGATCTCCTTTTTGATCAAACGGAGGCCATGGACAGAGGAGGATGGGTTGATTTCTTCACCATGCATAAATTGAAGCATGGCCTTGTCGATCTTTTTGGCCAGGTCTTTGTCGGCAGGGACAAAAGCCAGTTGGTACCATAACACAGGCAGACATATGCTGTGCAGGATAGTGACTTTTCCGGCCATGGTTCGAGCCTTGTAGAGCCACAAAGACAAGCGAGCCACAAACTTCTCAAACACGTAATTGAAACGTGCCAATGGAGAAAGATTGGGCGCAACCAAGATACCAAGAGCCTTCACGGGACTGTCGGAAGTAACTTGTAGTGAGGCAAGGTTCCCATTCAACTGGCTGTAGGTCAGAATTTGGGTCTTGTCTACGTTGAGTCGGAAACCAGACTTGTCGCAAAAGGTTTGAACCAATGCAAGCTGCCGGTGGAGGCACGTCTCATTTGCCGCATAGAGTTGCGAGTCGTCGGCAAAGTAACTCCCAGTGTGGTAGCGATCCCCACACTTGATGCCATAGTTGGAGTGTTGCCGTAGGAGTTGGCACATCGGTTCCAAAGCGATCACAAACAGAAGTGGCGACAGTGGATCACCTTGCAACACACCGCGTGAGATGTGAACTGGCTTGGACAAGAAGCCGTTCACCAAGATGCGAGACTTGCGGCCCGAGTACAGTACGCGAACCATGTCAACAAAGGTTTCGGGAAAGCCATAGTGACGGAGGACGCGGAGCAAGTACGCGTGGTCCACGCGATCAAAAGCTTTCTCAAAGTCAAGCAGTGCCACCATCGAGGACGGACTGTGTAGTTTGATGTGGTGCAGCATGTCATCCAGTCGTGCAATATTGGTTTGGATATTGCTTCGACGGATAAAGCCTTGCTGGTCCGGGTGGATGATGTGTCGAATGTGGCGCTGGAGTCGATAAGCCAGAATACTCGTCAGGATTTTCACATCCGTGTTGAGTAGGCTAATGGGCCGATAGTTCTTGGCCTGTGACTTGGGGCCTTTCTTGTGCAGCAACACCAGCGTACTGACAAGTTGCATGGGAGTCAAGCGAGGGTGAGAATGGAGCTGGTGTGTGAATAGCAGCTCCAATACCAACGACCACTTGTGAGGTGCAAGTTTGAGGACTTCGAATGGCAGAGCGTTGGGACCTGGCGCTGAGTTCGAACTGCTGTGTCGAATAGCATGATAGAACTCGTTGGCGCGCAAGGGAGCCGACAGCTCTTTCTGGGCTTGCTCTGGCAGTTGCTTGTGTCGAGTCAATGGGGTCAGAAATGACGACACTTCGTCTCCAGATCGCTGCACCTCGGGAGCTGCAAACAAGTCCTTGTAGTAGTCGACCAGGACGTCAGACATGCCTTGTTGATTGGAGACAACATTTCCATTGACATCCACCAACTCTTTGAAGACTGTCTTCTTCAAGGGGGTAGGGACAGGGGACATGAAGTGGAACTTGGACGAGCGCTCTGCTTTGTACAAGTGAAGTTGGAACGCCTGGTCTTGACGAAACTGCTTGTCTCGATCTTGCAGCTCGTGAATTTGCTTTTGAAGGTCTCGCACTCGATCCACCAGCACTGCATCTTGACGCATGTTGGGGACTTGCAAAAGCGAAGCGATCTCGACAGCTAACTTCTTCAACGGCAGACGTTGTTTCTCCAATCGTTGAGAATGGAATTCTTTGAGTTGGGAGCGGATATCATTGACCAGTATGTCGTAGGCCTTGGAGATATTGTGGAATGTTGGAGACTTGTCCAAAAATCGATCCAGACATCCATGAACAATCTCGGCCGCTCGTGGTAGACGAAGTAGCCAAGTTGGAGCTTTCCATGATCCAGAGCCATGGCGCAATGTTTGACGCTTTGTGATGATACGACAAGCCACGTGGTCAGCCTGTGGAACGTGTGGCATGTGCGTCGCCTTCCAATGACAAAGACCCGCCAAGGTGGACGAACAAAAGATGTAGTCGAGTCGGTTGGTGAGTGTGGGACTTGTGAAGGCTCGTGCCACGGGGTTTTGACGACGAAACAGATCCACCAGAGACAAACTGTGCATCCATTGTTCCAGTTGAAGGGTGCCGGCCATGGTGGAGGTACTGGGTCTCAACGAATCCAAATCTTTGTTGAGAGTGCAGTTGAAATCTCCTCCAACAATGTGGAGCGCATGTGGAGGAAAGTCGCGTGGCAATTCTTCGAAGTAACTTGCTCGTTCTTGGAAGGCTGCCGGCGCATAGATATTGTGGAGAACGACTGTCAGTGGACCCAGAGTACATCGCACTTGTAGATAACGACCACGAAGCACTGAGTTGTCATGAGGGACTTGAGTGGCGTTCTTCAAAGGAGAGTGAGGATGTATCAACGTAGCCAGACCTCCAGTGGCTGGCGACGTGGATACTTCAGGGTAAATAGGCTCTTCAAAGAACAAAGAGCCTTCGTGGTTTGTGATGCGTTGCCAATGGAACGCAACACGGTCGTGGAGACTTGGCGTGCGGAAACGGGTTTCTTGGATAAAGGAAACGTCGTGAACACTTGATAGTTTGTCGAGGATGTACCGATGACTGTTGGAGAAGCCATTGGTGTTGAGGGAGATGATTTGTGGGTCCCAGTCCACGAGTTCAGTTGGGACATCGGAGAAGTTGTTGTCAATCATCACGAGTACAGATGAAAATGAGTAGAATGGAGGGGTCAGAGGGGAGGTTGAAATGGATTGAAGCAGGGGATAGAAGCCTTAGAGTTGATCGTCCTCCAAATCGAGGGGATCAATTTCGTCGGCGTTCATGGAGTGGTGAGCTTTGCTGCAGAGCTCGTCGATGTGGTAATTGTTGGTGATGCTTTTGAGCATCGAGATGGCCGACAAGACGGGAGCCGGCAAAGTGAACTCTCGAGATTGTCGCTGAAGTTTTCGATCAAAGCAAACAGCGACCAGTCCGTCAAGCAGTTGGTGTCAGGCAATCTTGTTGCTTCTTGGTTCAATAGAACAGTCAGTGCCTCCGAGTTTGTGTAGAGGTCTGGGGCCCGATTTGAGAGGAATAAGTCAATCGTAGCAAGTGCAAAGAGGATGCGCTTGATCTCTGGTATGTCCGTGGTCAATTCTTCCAAGATTTCTGACGGGTGAATCTTGTATTGAGCCATGAAGTTGACGTGATGTTTGTAGTTGTGAGGCTTGCCTTGAGCTTTTAACAAAGCCATCTTGCGCTCAATAGTCTTGGTTGCAACAAGTGACTGAAACAAACTGAGGTCTTCATCTTGTGCGTACATAGCATGTGCAACGAGCTGAGGATCATCTCGCAAAATGCGTTGACATTCGGTGATACTGCCTTCGACTTTCTTGTCTCGAATGATCTTCTTCGCCAATTCGAGGTGGGCTGCAGCAGACTTGTTAAGTCGTTGTTTCTTCGCTTTGCCTTTGGTCTTTTTCGGGCGTGGCGCACTTGAATCTTCCAATACAATTCGAGGCACTGCAAAGTCTTCAAACGAGAGTTCCACGTCGTCTTCTTCGAGGATATGAAAACGGTTGGATGTCGGCAGGGGATCCAAACGTGGGGACGAAGGCAAAGTACGTTTTGGAGCTGGTCCAGACCGGTAGCCCGTTACCAATTGAAGGTCCAGCGAGTTCTTGGGCTGCTCACTTGGTGGAGCAAGAGCGGGCGATTCGTTGGTAGACATTTCCACATCTTCTTGTTGTTTGTCTTGTCCATTGTTGTTAGGGGGATCGCTGTCACCAAACATATCGACATCAGAGCCATGAGAAGGAGCTGTTGGCTGTGGTTGTTCATCTTGACCATCTTCAGATGCCTCAGTTGAGTCGGCCTTGCCTTCCGCATTTGTTCCAGGGTCTTGATCATGATCGTCTCCATCATGTTCAGGTTCTTTTTCTCCTGACGGAGGAGATTTTGCCGCTGCCTTGGCCGCTTTTGCCTTCGCTTTTTCAGCCTTGGCCTCTGCACGTCGTGAAACAATCGACGGAGGCAATGTCTTGTTCAGAGCAGCGATCTTGTGCTGAAACACGACGACAAAAGGCTGACCCGACGGATCCGTAATGGTGATTTCGCGTAGTGCGTCGCCGGATTTTGGCACCAGCACTGCAGGAGGCGCAGGCGACTTGAAAATGACTCTCAAATGCGGCGACTTGATGTTCTGACCAGCAGTAGGGTTGAATGCTGCTATCACTGACTTGGTCAATGCAGCCATTTTCTTGACAATCGCCTTGGCCATCGAAGGGTGACTGACCTTGTTGAACGTAACGTAGTAGTTGTTGCCATAACGCGAGTACTTGGGAACCAGGAAGTCTTTGCCACCAAGTCGAAACGTTGTGCCTCCCATTTCCACGCACGTAGACAAGTTGTAACTTGAGATCACAATGGTCTGTGGGTTCTTCTTGTGGATCAAAATGTTCGGAAATTTGGAGCCTGATGCCATAGTTGGAGTGTTGCCGTAGGAGTTGGCACATCGGTTCCAAAGCGATCACAAACAGAAGTGGCGACAGTGGATCACCTTGCAACACACCGCGTGAGATGTGAACTGGCTTGGACAAGAAGCCGTTCACCAAGATGCGAGACTTGCGGCCCGAGTACAGTACGCGAACCATGTCAACAAAGGTTTCGGGAAAGCCATAGTGACGGAGGACGCGGAGCAAGTACGCGTGGTCCACGCGATCAAAAGCTTTCTCAAAGTCAAGCAGTGCCACCATCGAGGACGGACTGTGTAGTTTGATGTGGTGCAGCATGTCATCCAGTCGTGCAATATTGGTTTGGATATTGCTTCGACGGATAAAGCCTTGCTGGTCCGGGTGGATGATGTGTCGAATGTGGCGCTGAAGTCGATAAGCCAGAATACTCGTCAGGATTTTCACATCCGTGTTGAGTAGGCTAATGGGCCGATAGTTCTTGGCTTGTGACTTGGGGCCTTTCTTGTGCAGCAACACCAGCGTACTGACAAGTTGCATGGGAGTCAAGCGAGGGTGAGAATGGAGCTGGTGTGTGAATAGCAGCTCCAATACCAACGACCACTTGTGAGGTGCAAGTTTGAGGACTTCGAATGGCAGAGCGTTGGGACCTGGCGCTGAGTTCGAACTGCTGTGTCGAATAGCATGATAGAACTCGTTGGCGCGCAAGGGAGCCGACAGCTCTTTCTGGGCTTGCTCTGGCAGTTGCTTGTGTCGAGTCAATGGGGTCAGAAATGACGACACTTCGTCTCCAGATCGCTGCACCTCGGGAGCTGCAAACAAGTCCTTGTAGTAGTCGACCAGGACGTCAGACATGCCTTGTTGATTGGAGACAACATTTCCATTGACATCCACCAACTCTTTGAAGACTGTCTTCTTCAAGGGGGTAGGGACAGGGGACATGAAGTGGAACTTGGACGAGCGCTCTGCTTTGTACAAGTGAAGTTGGAACGCCTGGTCTTGACGAAACTGCTTGTCTCGATCTTGCAGCTCGTGAATTTGCTTTTGAAGGTCTCGCACTCGATCCACCAGCACTGCATCTTGACGCATGTTGGGGACTTGCAAAAGCGAAGCGATCTCGACAGCTAACTTCTTCAACGGCAGACGTTGTTTCTCCAATCGTTGAGAATGGTTAAATGAGTTGTATTAACCTTATTTTTGAGCAAAGGCCCTAATGACTTACTAATTTGCCTCGTACTGTATAAATAGAACTTGGAAAACAGAATATGGCAAAGTGGTCATTGAACAGGAGATGAAGTGGTGAGCCGTCAGCTCACTCATGAAACGACACTGTCAGGAATGGCGTGTTGACGTAACCAGGGGTCCGAAGATAGATGCTTGAGCACATTGAATACCTTGGTGTATCCCTTCTTGAGAGGGAGATCAACCAGGAGCTGTTGTAGATGTAGCTTGATCAAAGAGGCTGCATGAATGGCAACTTCTATCGGACTCTTCGCTGTGAGGTCGGGTCGAAAGGTGCGATCGGCACGTTGGAGCCATATTTGATAATACACGCAGGCTCGGACAATCGGCCAGATCTTCAGATAGCCACGGATGTAGTATCCATCGGACGGCTTGGGCGTCTCGTAGAACATTTCCAGACACGTGGACGGAAAGGAACACTCGAGCAGTCGCTGGATCGCCTTGAAGAAATACCAAACAGATTGACCATATCCACAAGAGAACAGGAAATGCTCGTACGTCTCATTGACACGACAGAAGACACACGTCGGCTTGGGGTCTTGGTACTGAAACAGATATTGCATGGCGTTGGCGCGGAGAAGGGTCTTGAAAATGAACTCTCCATATCGAGGGAGAATGTGGTCGGGTTGGAGGAAGGCGGCAAGTTGGGTAAGGCGCTTGGGGTCTTCGTAAAAGTTCGATGGCAGGTTGAGATGCTTGGTAGGAAGGATGGACGAGCTGACAGCTGGAGAAGCTCTGATCTTAGCCGATTTCGAAGTCGCAAGCGCCAACAAGATCGGACTCGAGTCAGGGTGTATCATCCAGTGCCATTCCATCCATTCAGAGCTTGGCGTCGGCAAGTGGAACACGGGAGCATCCTCTTCAGAAACAATCTCAAACAATCGTGATAACTTGGTCACCAAGATTGAGATCCATTGTTTCGTTGGAGGGACAAAATTGGCTTGGCGGCAGGCACGGTTGATTTTGTCGAACAAGATCGAAGCTGGCCAAACTCGCTGACACGGAGTCAACAAATGCGACAACTTCGTGATGTGAAGCGAAGCCAATACATTGGCTTGGTCTTGCGTCGATGTAGAGCACTGATCGTATAGGTCTTCGAGTCCAGGCAGATACGAGTTGTGCCAAAGGGGAACATCCAAAGATGAGATGTGATTTGGACAGCCGTACGGAGTCCAGCGGGATTCAAACCAGCTACTCAATAAGGCTTTCCACATTGGAGTGATATTGGGATTCTTGTACAGTTGTCTGATGAATGCAGAAGAGCCATTTGCCAAGAGGAGATCTCGGGGGGAACCCCATGGATGAAAAGCCTTCTCGAGGAGAGTATAGCCCGGCGTAATCCAGGCGGACATGGCAGACTTGCGGGGTGGGGTGGTGATGGCTTGAATGCATCTGATCATGACAGAGCGGTTGTGTTGTTGCCATAAAGCAAGTGCATGGTGCAGGCCTAAGCCACCGGACTTCTTCGGCATGAATATGATCTCCTTTTTGATCAAACGGAGGCCATGGACAGAGGAGGATGGGTTGATTTCTTCACCATGCATAAATTGAAGCATGGCCTTGTCGATCTTTTTGGCCAGGTCTTTGTCGGCAGGGACAAAAGCCAGTTGGTACCATAACACAGGCAGACATATGCTGTGCAGGATAGTGACTTTTCCGGCCATGGTTCGAGCCTTGTAGAGCCACAAAGACAAGCGAGCCACAAACTTCTCAAACACGTAATTGAAACGTGCCAATGGAGAAAGATTGGGCGCAACCAAGATACAAGAGCCTTCACGGGACTGTCGGAAGTAACTTGTAGTGAGGCAAGGTTCCCATTCAACTGGCTGTAGGTCAGAATTTGGGTCTTGTCTACGTTGAGTCGGAAACCAGACTTGTCGCAAAAGGTTTGAACCAATGCAAGCTGCCGGTGGAGGCACGTCTCATTTGCCGCATAGAGTTGCGAGTCGTCGGCAAAGTAACTCCCAGTGTGGTAGCGATCCCCACACTTGATGCCATAGTTGGAGTGTTGCCGTAGGAGTTGGCACATCGGTTCCAAAGCGATCACAAACAGAAGTGGCGACAGTGGATCACCTTGCAACACACCGCGTGAGATGTGAACTGGCTTGGACAAGAAGCCGTTCACCAAGATGCGAGACTTGCGGCCCGAGTACAGTACGCGAACCATGTCAACAAAGGTTTCGGGAAAGCCATAGTGACGGAGGACGCGGAGCAAGTACGCGTGGTCCACGCGATCAAAAGCTTTCTCAAAGTCAAGCAGTGCCACCATCGAGGACGGACTGTGTAGTTTGATGTGGTGCAGCATGTCATCCAGTCGTGCAATATTGGTTTGGATATTGCTTCGACGGATAAAGCCTTGCTGGTCCGGGTGGATGATGTGTCGAATGTGGCGCTGGAGTCGATAAGCCAGAATACTCGTCAGGATTTTCACATCCGTGTTGAGTAGGCTAATGGGCCGATAGTTCTTGGCCTGTGACTTGGGGCCTTTCTTGTGCAGCAACACCAGCGTACTGACAAGTTGCATGGGAGTCAAGCGAGGGTGAGAATGGAGCTGGTGTGTGAATAGCAGCTCCAATACCAACGACCACTTGTGAGGTGCAAGTTTGAGGACTTCGAATGGCAGAGCGTTGGGACCTGGCGCTGAGTTCGAACTGCTGTGTCGAATAGCATGATAGAACTCGTTGGCGCGCAAGGGAGCCGACAGCTCTTTCTGGGCTTGCTCTGGCAGTTGCTTGTGTCGAGTCAATGGGGTCAGAAATGACGACACTTCGTCTCCAGATCGCTGCACCTCGGGAGCTGCAAACAAGTCCTTGTAGTAGTCGACCAGGACGTCAGACATGCCTTGTTGATTGGAGACAACATTTCCATTGACATCCACCAACTCTTTGAAGACTGTCTTCTTCAAGGGGGTAGGGACAGGGGACATGAAGTGGAACTTGGACGAGCGCTCTGCTTTGTACAAGTGAAGTTGGAACGCCTGGTCTTGACGAAACTGCTTGTCTCGATCTTGCAGCTCGTGAATTTGCTTTTGAAGGTCTCGCACTCGATCCACCAGCACTGAATCTTGACGCATGTTGGGGACTTGCAAAAGCGAAGCGATCTCGACAGCTAACTTCTTCAACGGCAGACGTTGTTTCTCCAATCGTTGAGAATGGAATTCTTTGAGTTGGGAGCGGATATCATTGACCAGTATGTCGTAGGCCTTGGAGATATTGTGGAATGTTGGAGACTTGTCCAAAAATCGATCCAGACATCCATGAACAATCTCGGCCGCTCGTGGTAGACGAAGTAGCCAAGTTGGAGCTTTCCATGATCCAGAGCCATGGCGCAATGTTTGACGCTTTGTGATGATACGACAAGCCACGTGGTCAGCCTGTGGAACGTGTGGCATGTGCGTCGCCTTCCAATGACAAAGACCCGCCAAGGTGGACGAACAAAAGATGTAGTCGAGTCGGTTGGTGAGTGTGGGACTTGTGAAGGCTCGTGCCACGGGGTTTTGACGACGAAACAGATCCACCAGAGACAAACTGTGCATCCATTGTTCCAGTTGAAGGGTGCCGGCCATGGTGGAGGTACTGGGTCTCAACGAATCCAAATCTTTGTTGAGAGTGCAGTTGAAATCTCCTCCAACAATGTGGAGCGCATGTGGAGGAAAGTCGCGTGGCAATTCTTCGAAGTAACTTGCTCGTTCTTGGAAGGCTGCCGGCGCATAGATATTGTGGAGAACGACTGTCAGTGGACCCAGAGTACATCGCACTTGTAGATAACGACCACGAAGCACTGAGTTGTCATGAGGGACTTGAGTGGCGTTCTTCAAAGGAGAGTGAGGATGTATCAACGTAGCCAGACCTCCAGTGGCTGGCGACGTGGATACTTCAGGGTAAATAGGCTCTTCAAAGAACAAAGAGCCTTCGTGGTTTGTGATGCGTTGCCAATGGAACGCAACACGGTCGTGGAGACTTGGCGTGCGGAAACGGGTTTCTTGGATAAAGGAAACGTCGTGAACACTTGATAGTTTGTCGAGGATGTACCGATGACTGTTGGAGAAGCCATTGGTGTTGAGGGAGATGATTTGTGGGTCCCAGTCCACGAGTTCAGTTGGGACATCGGAGAAGTTGTTGTCAATCATCACGAGTACAGATGAAAATGAGTAGAATGGAGGGGTCAGAGGGGAGGTTGAAATGGATTGAAGCAGGGGATAGAAGCCTTAGAGTTGATCGTCCTCCAAATCGAGGGGATCAATTTCGTCGGCGTTCATGGAGTGGTGAGCTTTGCTGCAGAGCTCGTCGATGTGGTAATTGTTGGTGATGCTTTTGAGCATCGAGATGGCCGACAAGACGGGAGCCGGCAAAGTGAACTTCTCGAGATTGTCGCTGAAGTTTTCGATCAAAGCAAACAGCGACCAGTCCGTCAAGCAGTTGGTGTCAGGCAATCTTGTTGCTTCTTGGTTCAATAGAACAGTCAGTGCCTCCGAGTTTGTGTAGAGGTCTGGGGCCCGATTTGAGAGGAATAAGTCAATCGTAGCAAGTGCAAAGAGGATGCGCTTGATCTCTGGTATGTCCGTGGTCAATTCTTCCAAGATTTCTGACGGGTGAATCTTGTATTGAGCCATGAAGTTGACGTGATGTTTGTAGTTGTGAGGCTTGCCTTGAGCTTTTAACAAAGCCATCTTGCGCTCAATAGTCTTGGTTGCAACAAGTGACTGAAACAAACTGAGGTCTTCATCTTGTGCGTACATAGCATGTGCAACGAGCTGAGGATCATCTCGCAAAATGCGTTGACATTCGGTGATACTGCCTTCGACTTTCTTGTCTCGAATGATCTTCTTCGCCAATTCGAGGTGGGCTGCAGCAGACTTGTTAAGTCGTTGTTTCTTCGCTTTGCCTTTGGTCTTTTTCGGGCGTGGCGCACTTGAATCTTCCAATACAATTCGAGGCACTGCAAAGTCTTCAAACGAGAGTTCCACGTCGTCTTCTTCGAGGATATGAAAACGGTTGGATGTCGGCAGGGGATCCAAACGTGGGGACGAAGGCAAAGTACGTTTTGGAGCTGGTCCAGACCGGTAGCCCGTTACCAATTGAAGGTCCAGCGAGTTCTTGGGCTGCTCACTTGGTGGAGCAAGAGCGGGCGATTCGTTGGTAGACATTTCCACATCTTCTTGTTGTTTGTCTTGTCCATTGTTGTTAGGGGGATCGCTGTCACCAGACATATCGACATCAGAGCCATGAGAAGGAGCTGTTGGCTGTGGTTGTTCATCTTGACCATCTTCAGATGCCTCAGTTGAGTCGGCCTTGCCTTCCGCATTTGTTCCAGGGTCTTGATCATGATCGTCTCCATCATGTTCAGGTTCTTTTTCCCTGACGGAGGAGATTTTGCCGCTGCCTTGGCCGCTTTTGCCTTCGCTTTTTCAGCCTTGGCCTCTGCACGTCGTGAAACAATCGACGGAGGCAATGTCTTGTTCAGAGCAGCGATCTTGTGCTGAAACACGACGACAAAAGGCTGACCCGACGGATCCGTAATGGTGATTTCGCGTAGTGCGTCGCCGGATTTTGGCACCAGCACTGCAGGAGGCGCAGACGACTTGAAAATGACTCTCAAATGCGGCGACTTGATGTTCTGACCAGCAGTAGGGTTGAATGCTGCTATCACTGACTTGGTCAATGCAGCCATTTTCTTGACAATTGCCTTGGCCATCGAAGGGTGACTGACCTTGTTGAACGTAACGTAGTAGTTGTTGCCATAACGCGAGTATTTGGGAACCAGGAAGTCTTTGCCACCAAGTCGAAACGTTGTGCCTCCCATTTCCACGCACGTAGACAAACCTTCCGAATTTGCCTCGTACCCCTCAAGTCAAGAAGTTATCAAGTGCCGCCGCGCTCAAAATGTCCAACGCCAACAGCTGTTCCGAGCTCCGTGAGACCAACACTCACGGAGTCACCATCATTCCAGGTATTGTATCACCTCACCCACTTTCGTCGTCCAATCAGGATGGCGGAAGTGGTGTGAGTAATGTCTCTACACCTAACCCTAGGGCCGAAGTGGAGGTCGAGTTCGACCCCAACAGCGTCTCTGGAGACCAATCTGCGTCTCGCTCCCCCAGCGCTTCACCTGGTGCTCCACTCGCCGGAGTTCCAGGGGGGGTCAACCTCAGTGGGTCAGTGGTTGACCCCCAGACCACTGTCGTTAACTTTTCTAGCGAAGCCCTCACTCAGGAGGGCGAACCACTGGGGCCTTGTGCCTGTGGTGGCTGCTTCTCTGGACTCCAATTGGAGTCGATCCCCAGTGAAGGCGGCGAGAAAACGGGGTCCATGCCAGCCCTAGAGGCTACGAGGGCCCCCCCTATGGGCACACCCTGCGGTTCTGTCTACTTCCCCCCAGGGGCCTCTTCGGAGGGGCGGGGGCGGTATCCCGATTTGGGTTCTCGCCGGAGCAATGGTGTACCCCAGTCACCGTGCTGCGGGGATGGCATGGATTCCCCTTCTACCCCTGTCACTGGGGGTCTGGCCCCGGCCTTTCTCGTGACCAATGGGACTGAGCCAGCAGCCACCAACCGCGTCGCCCCCTGTGCTGAGCCTCCTAGAACGGGAGAGGAAGAAGAAAAATCTCAAGAGGACGTGGATATGGTCTCTGGAGACGCCGAGGGGAAGGATTCTACTGAAACCGAGGCCTTAACCGACGAGGGAAATACTCAAATTCACTCGGAGGTGGATGGGTCAGGCGACATTAACGGCCAAGCGAAGCCGTGTGATACTCCTGGAGAAGTTATTCAAGAGGAACAATCGACAAACAAAGACAATGACCAGTCAAATCAAGACATTGTCGACAAATCCGTTGCTCAAGGAAATGGCGCTGTTGATCCTCCTACCGCGGCAGACAAAATACAAGGCGATCAAGAGCAACAAAACGCTGAAAAGGCCAATCCATGGACGCAAAAGACTCCCGGCAAGGATTCAGCTTCGTCCAAGAAAGATTCCAAGCAAGGCAATGCCCCCAAAGGCGCGAAACATCGCAACACTGGTGCTCATGCTATTGCCGATGACGATATTGCGCGATGCGAGGCCATGGCGGACGCATTCTACAAAGACTCTGGTGACATGGACGCCTTCATTGAAAACATTTTGCTCACTCCCCAGTCCCAAGTGTACGAGCTCACAGTCAAGTTGGGCGAAGCCTACAAGGACTGGTCCGAAAAAGTCATCTGCGATCAATTTGTCAAGGAAAATCCTGGTTCGTTATGGGGCTCCAAATTTCCGAACATTTTGATCCACAAGAAGAACCCACAGACCATTGTGATCTCAAGTTACAACTTGTCTACGTGCGTGGAAATGGGAGGCACAACGTTTCGACTTGGTGGCAAAGATTTCCTGGTTCCCAAGTACTCGCGTTATGGCAACAACTACTATGTTACGTTCAACAAGGTCAGTCACCCTTCGATGGCCAAGGCAATTGTCAAGAAAATGGCTGCATTGACCAAGTCAGTGATAGCAGCATTCAACCCTACTGCTGGTCAGAACATCAAGTCGCCGCATTTGAGAGTCATTTTCAAGTCGCCTGCGCCTCCTGCAGTGTTGGTGCCAAAATCCGGCGACGCACTACGCGAAATCACCATTACGGATCCGTCGGGTCAGCCTTTTGTCGTCGTGTTTCAGCACAAGATCGCTGCTCTGAACAAGACATTGCCTCCGTCGATTGTTTCACGACGTGCAGAGGCCAAGGCTGAAAAAGCGAAGGCAAAAGCGGCCAAGGCAGCGGCAAAATCTCCTCCATCAGGAGAAAAAGAACCTGAACATGATGGAGACGATCATGATCAAGACCCTGGAACAAATGCGGAAGGCAAGGCCGACTCAACTGAGGCATCTGGAGATGGTCAAGATGAACAACCACAGCCAACAGCTCCTTCTCATGGCTCTGATGTCGATATGTCTGGTGACAGCGATCCCCCTAACAACAATGGACAAGACAAACAACAAGAAGATGTGGAAATGTCTACCAACGAATCGCCCGCTCTTGCTCCACCAAGTGAGCAGCCCAAGAACTCGCTGGACCTTCAATTGGTAACGGGCTACCGGTCTGGACCAGCTCCAAAACGTACTTTGCCTTCGTCCCCACGTTTGGATCCCCTGCCGACATCCAACCGTTTTCATATCCTCGAAGAAGACGACGTGGAACTCTCGTTTGAAGACTTTGCAGTGCCTCGAATTGTATTGGAAGATTCAAGTGCGCCACGCCCGAAAAAGACCAAAGGCAAAGCGAAGAAACAACGACTTAACAAGTCTGCTGCAGCCCACCTCGAATTGGCGAAGAAGATCATTCGAGACAAGAAAGTCGAAGGCAGTATCACCGAATGTCAACGCATTTTGCGAGATGATCCTCAGCTCGTTGCACATGCTATGTACGCACAAGATGAAGACCTCAGTTTGTTTCAGTCACTTGTTGCAACCAAGACTATTGAGCGCAAGATGGCTTTGTTAAAAGCTCAAGGCAAGCCTCACAACTACAAACATCACGTCAACTTCATGGCTCAATACAAGATTCACCCGTCAGAAATCTTGGAAGAATTGACCACGGACATACCAGAGATCAAGCGCATCCTCTTTGCACTTGCTACGATTGACTTATTCCTCTCAAATCGGGCCCCAGACCTCTACACAAACTCGGAGGCACTGACTGTTCTATTGAACCAAGAAGCAACAAGATTGCCTGACACCAACTGCTTGACGGACTGGTCGCTGTTTGCTTTGATCGAAAACTTCAGCGACAATCTCGAGAAGTTCACTTTGCCGGCTCCCGTCTTGTCGGCCATCTCGATGCTCAAAAGCATCACCAACAATTACCACATCGACGAGCTCTGCAGCAAAGCTCACCACTCCATGAACGCCGACGAAATTGATCCCCTCGATTTGGAGGACGATCAACTCTAAGGCTTCTATCCCCTGCTTCAATCCATTTCAACCTCCCCTCTCACCCCTCCATTCTACTCATTTTCATCTGTACTCGTGATGAGTGACAACAACTTCTCCGATGTCCCAACTGAACTCGTGGACTGGGACCCACAAATCATCTCCCTCAACACCAATGGCTTCTCCAACAGTCATCGGTACATCCTCGACAAACTATCAAGTGTTCACGACGTTTCCTTTATCCAAGAAACCCGTTTCCGCACGCCAAGTCTCCACGACCGTGTTGCGTTCCATTGGCAACGCATCACAAACCACGAAGGCTCTTTGTTCTTTGAAGAGCCTATTTACCCTGAAGTATCCACGTCGCCAGCCACTGGAGGTCTGGCTACGTTGATACATCCTCACTCTCCTTTGAAGAACGCCACTCAAGTCCCTCATGACAAACCAGTGCTTCGTGGTCGTTATCTACAAGTGCGATGTACTCTGGGTCCACTGACAGTCGTTCTCCACAATATCTATGCGCCGGCAGCCTTCCAAGAACGAGCAAGTTACTTCGAAGAATTGCCACGCGACTTTCCTCCACATGCGCTCCACATTGTTGGAGGAGATTTCAACTGCACTCTCAACAAAGATTTGGATTCGTTGAGACCCAGTACCTCCACCATGGCCGGCACCCTTCAACTGGAACAATGGATGCACAGTTTGTCTCTGGTGGATCTGTTTCGCCGTCAAAACCCCGTGGCAAGAACCTTCACAAGTCCCACACTCACCAACCGACTTGACTACATCTTTTGTTCGTCCACCTTGGCGGGTCTTCGTCATTGGAAGGCGACGCACATGCCACACGTTCCACAGGCTGACCACGTGGCTTGTCGTATCATCACAAAGCGTCAAACATTGCGCCATGGCTCTGGATCATGGAAAGCTCCAACTTGGCTACTTCGTCTACCACGAGCGGCCGAGATTGTTCATGGATGTCTGGATCGATTTTTGGACAAGTCTCCAACATTCCACAATATCTCCAAGGCCTACGACATGCTGGTCAATGATATCCGCTCCCAACTCAAAGAATACCATTCTCAACGATTGGAGAAACAACGTCTGCCGTTGAAGAAGTTAGCTGTCGAGATCGCTTCGCTTTTGCAAGTCCCCAACATGCGTCAAGATGCAGTGCTGGTGGATCGAGTGCGAGACCTTCAAAAGCAAATTCACGAGCTGCAAGATCGAGACAAGCAGTTTCGTCAAGACCAGGCGTTCCAACTTCACTTGTACAAAGCAGAGCGCTCGTCCAAGTTCCACTTCATGTCCCCTGTCCCTACCCCCTTGAAGAAGACAGTCTTCAAAGAGTTGGTGGATGTCAATGGAAATGTTGTCTCCAATCAACAAGGCATGTCTGACGTCCTGGTCGACTACTACAAGGACTTGTTTGCAGCTCCCGAGGTGCAGCGATCTGGAGACGAAGTGTCGTCATTTCTGACCCCATTGACTCGACACAAGCAACTGCCAGAGCAAGCCCAGAAAGAGCTGTCGGCTCCCTTGCGCGCCAACGAGTTCTATCATGCTATTCGACACAGCAGTTCGAACTCAGCGCCAGGTCCCAACGCTCTGCCATTCGAAGTCCTCAAACTTGCACCTCACAAGTGGTCGTTGGTATTGGAGCTGCTATTCACACACCAGCTCCATTCTCACCCTCGCTTGACTCCCATGCAACTTGTCAGTACGCTGGTGTTGCTGCACAAGAAAGGCCCCAAGTCACAAGCCAAGAACTATCGGCCCATTAGCCTACTCAACACGGATGTGAAAATCCTGACGAGTATTCTGGCTTATCGACTCCAGCGCCACATTCGACACATCATCCACCCGGACCAGCAAGGCTTTATCCGTCGAAGCAATATCCAAACCAATATTGCACGACTGGATGACATGCTGCACCACATCAAACTACACAGTCCGTCCTCGATGGTGGCACTGCTTGACTTTGAGAAAGCTTTTGATCGCGTGGACCACGCGTACTTGCTCCGCGTCCTCCGTCACTATGGCTTTCCCGAAACCTTTGTTGACATGGTTCGCGTACTGTACTCGGGCCGCAAGTCTCGCATCTTGGTGAACGGCTTCTTGTCCAAGCCAGTTCACATCTCACGCGGTGTGTTGCAAGGTGATCCACTGTCGCCACTTCTGTTTGTGATCGCTTTGGAACCGATGTGCCAACTCCTACGGCAACACTCCAACTATGGCATCAAGTGTGGGGATCGCTACCACACTGGGAGTTACTTTGCCGACGACTCGCAACTCTATGCGGCAAATGAGACGTGCCTCCATCGGCAGCTTGCATTGGTTCAAACCTTTTGCGACAAGTCTGGTTTCCGACTCAACGTAGACAAGACACAGATTCTGACCTACAGCCAGTTGAATGGGAACCTTGCCTCACTACAAGTTACTTCCGACAGTCCCGTGAAGGCTCTTGGTATCTTGGTTGCGCCCAATCTTTCTCCATTGGCACGTTTCAATTACGTGTTTGAGAAGTTTGTGGCTCGCTTGTCTTTGTGGCTCTACAAGGCTCGAACCATGGCCGGAAAAGTCACTATCCTGCACAGCATATGTCTGCCTGTGTTATGGTACCAACTGGCTTTTGTCCCTGCCGACAAAGACCTGGCCAAAAAGATCGACAAGGCCATGCTTCAATTTATGCATGGTGAAGAAATCAACCCATCCTCCTCTGTCCATGGCCTCCGTTTGATCAAAAAGGAGATCCTATTCATGCCGAAGAAGTCCGGTGGCTTAGGCCTGCACCATGCACTTGCTTTATGGCAACAACACAACCGCTCTGTCATGATCAGATGCATTCAAGCCATCACCACCCCACCCCGCAAGTCTGCCATGTCCGCCTGGATTACGCCGGGCTATACTCTCCTCGAGAAGGCTTTTCATCCATGGGGTTCCCCCCGAGATCTCCTCTTGGCAAATGGCTCTTCTGCATTCATCAGACAACTGTACAAGAATCCCAATATCACTCCAATGTGGAAAGCCTTATTGAGTAGCTGGTTTGAATCCCGCTGGACTCCGTACGGCTGTCCAAATCACATCTCATCTTTGGATGTTCCCCTTTGGCACAACTCGTATCTGCCTGGACTCGAAGACCTATACGATCAGTGCTCTACATCGACGCAAGACCAAGCCAATGTATTGGCTTCGCTTCACATCACGAAGTTGTCGCATTTGTTGACTCCGTGTCAGCGAGTTTGGCCAGCTTCGATCTTGTTCGACAAAATCAACCGTGCCTGCCGCCAAGCCAATTTTGTCCCTCCAACGAAACAATGGATCTCAATCTTGGTGACCAAGTTATCACGATTGTTTGAGATTGTTTCTGAAGAGGATGCTCCCGTGTTCCACTTGCCGACGCCAAGCTCTGAATGGATGGAATGGCACTGGATGATTCACCCTGACTCGAGTCCGATCTTGTTGGCGCTTGCGACTTCGAAATCGGCTAAGATCAGAGCTTCTCCAGCTGTCAGCTCGTCCATTCTTCCTACCAAGCATCTCAACCTGCCATCCAACTTTTATGAAGACCCCAAGCGCCTTACCCAACTTGCCGCCTTCCTCCAACCCGACCACATTCTCCCTCGATATGGAGAGTTCATTTTCAAGACCCTTCTCCGCGCCAACGCCATGCAATATCTGTTTCAGTACCAAGACCCCAAGCCGACGTGTGTCTTCTGTCGTGTCAATGAGACGTACGAGCATTTCCTGTTCTCTTGTGGATATGGTCAATCTGTTTGGTATTCCTTCAAGACAATCCAGCGACTGCTCGAGTGTTCCTTTCCGTCCACGTGTCTGGAAATGTTCTACGAGACGCCCAAGCCGTCCGATGGATACTACATCCGTGGCTATCTGAAGATCTGGCCGATTGTCCGAGCCTGCGTGTATTATCAAATATGGCTCCAACGTGCCGATCGCACCTTTCGACCCGACCTCACAGCGAAGAGTCCGATGGAAGTTGCCATTCATGCTGCCTCTTTGATCAAGCTACATCTACAACAGCTCCTGGTTGATCTCCCTCTCAAGAAGGGATACACCAAGGTATTCAATGTGCTCAAGCATCTATCTTCGGACCCCTGGTTACGTCAACACATCATTCCTGACAGCGTCGTTTCATGAGTGAGCATGACGGCTCACCACTTCATCTCCTGTTCAATGACCACTTTGCCATATTCTGTTTTCCAAGTTCTATTTATACAGTACGAGGCAAATTAGTAAGTCATTAGGGCCTTTGCTCAAAAATAAGGTTAATACAACTCATTTAACCACGCACGTAGACAAGTTGTAACTTGAGATCACAATGGTCTGTGGGTTCTTCTTGTGGATCAAAATGTTCGGAAATTTGGAGCCCCATAACGAACCAGGATTTTCCTTGACAAATTGATCGCAGATGACTTTTTCGGACCAGTCCTTGTAGCCTTCGCCCAACTTGACTGTGAGCTCGTACACTTGGGACTGGGGGGTGAGCAAAATGTTTTCAATGAAGGCGTCCATGTCACCAGAGTCTTTGTAGAATGCGTCCGCCATGGCCTCGCATCGCGCAATATCGTCATCGGCAATAGCATGAGCACCAGTGTTGCGATGTTTCGCGCCTTTGGGGGCATTGCCTTGCTTGGAATCTTTCTTGGACGAAGCTGAATCCTTGCCGGGAGTCTTTTGCGTCCATGGATTGGCCTTTTCAGCGTTTTGTTGCTCTTGATCGCCTTGTATTTTGTCTGCCGCGGTAGGAGGATCAACAGCGCCATTTCCTTGAGCAACGGATTTGTCGACAATGTCTTGATTTGACTGGTCATTGTCTTTGTTTGTCGATTGTTCCTCTTGAATAACTTCTCCAGGAGTATCACACGGCTTCGCTTGGCCGTTAATGTCGCCTGACCCATCCACCTCCGAGTGAATTTGAGTATTTCCCTCGTCGGTTAAGGCCTCGGTTTCAGTAGAATCCTTCCCCTCGGCGTCTCCAGAGACCATATCCACGTCCTCTTGAGATTTTTCTTCTTCCTCTCCCGTTCTAGGAGGCTCAGCACAGGGGGCGACGCGGTTGGTGGCTGCTGGCTCAGTCCCATTGGTCACGAGAAAGGCCGGGGCCAGACCCCCAGTGACAGGGGTAGAAGGGGAATCCATGCCATCCCCGCAGCACGGTGACTGGGGTACACCATTGCTCCGGCGAGAACCCAAATCGGGATACCGCCCCCGCCCCTCCGAAGAGGCCCCTGGGGGAAGTAGACAGAACCGCAGGGTGTGCCCATAGGGGGGGCCCTCGTAGCCTCTAGGGCTGGCATGGACCCCGTTTTCTCGCCGCCTTCACTGGGGATCGACTCCAATTGGAGTCCAGGGAAGCAGCCACCACAGGCACAAGGCCCCAGTGGTTCGCCCTCCTGAGTGAGGGCTTCGCTAGACAAGTTAACGACAGTGGTCTGGGGGTCAACCACTGACCCACTGAGGTTGACCCCCCCTGGAACTCCGGCGAGTGGAGCACCAGGTGAAGCGCTGGGGGAGCGAGACGCAGATTGGTCTCCAGAGACGCTGTTGGGGTCGAACTCGACCTCCACTTCGGCCCTAGGGTTAGGTGTAGAGACATTACTCACACCACTTCCGCCATCCTGATTGGACGACGAAAGTGGGTGAGGTGATACAATACCTGGAATGATGGTGACTCCGTGAGTGTTGGTCTCACGGAGCTCGGAACAGCTGTTGGCGTTGGACATTTTGAGCGCGGCGGCACTTGATAACTTCTTGACTTGAGGGGTACGAGGCAAATTCGGAAGTCCAATCGTTGAGAATGGAATTCTTTGAGTTGGGAGCGGATATCATTGACCAGCATGTCGTAGGCCTTGGAGATATTGTGGAATGTTGGAGACTTGTCCAAAAATCGATCCAGACATCCATGAACAATCTCGGCCGCTCGTGGTAAAGGCCAATCCATGGACGCAAAAGGCTCCCGGCAAGGATTCAGCTTCGTCCAAGAAAGATTCCAAGCAAGGCAATGCCCCCAAAGGCGCGAAACATCGCAACACTGGTGCTCATGCTATTGCCGATGACGATATTGCGCGATGCGAGGCCATGGCGGACGCATTCTACAAAGACTCTGGTGACATGGACGCCTTCATTGAAAACATTTTGCTCACCCCCCAGTCCCAAGTGTACGAGCTCACAGTCAAGTTGGGCGAAGGCTACAAGGACTGGTCCGAAAAAGTCATCTGCGATCAATTTGTCAAGGAAAATCCTGGTTCGTTATGGGCTCCAAATTTCCGAACATTTTGATCCACAAGAAGAACCCACAGACCATTGTGATCTCAAGTTACAACTTGTCTACGTGCGTGGAAATGGGAGGCACAACGTTTCGACTTGGTGGCAAAGACTTCCTGGTTCCCAAATACTCGCGTTATGGCAACAACTACTACGTTACGTTCAACAAGGTCAGTCACCCTTCGATGGCCAAGGCGATTGTCAAGAAAATGGCTGCATTGACCAAGTCAGTGATAGCAGCATTCAACCCTACTGCTGGTCAGACAAGAAGATGTGGAAATGTCTACCAACGAATCGCCCGCTCTTGCTCCACCAAGTGAGCAGCCCAAGAACTCGCTGGACCTTCAATTGGTAACGGGCTACCGGTCTGGACCAGCTCCAAAACGTACTTTGCCTTCGTCCCCACGTTTGGATCCCCTGCCGACATCCAACCGTTTTCATATCCTCGAAGAAGACGACGTGGAACTCTCGTTTGAAGACTTTGCAGTGCCTCGAATTGTATTGGAAGATTCAAGTGCGCCACGCCCGAAAAAGACCAAAGGCAAAGCGAAGAAACAACGACTTAACAAGTCTGCTGCAGCCCACCTCGAATTGGCGAAGAAGATCATTCGAGATAAGAAAGTCGAAGGCAGTATCACCGAATGTCAACGCATTTTGCGAGATGATCCTCAGCTCGTTGCACATGCTATGTACGCACAAGATGAAGACCTCAGTTTGTTTCAGTCACTTGTTGCAACCAAGACTATTGAGCGCAAGATGGCTTTGTTAAAAGCTCAAGGCAAGCCTCACAACTACAAACATCACGTCAACTTCATGGCTCAATACAAGATTCACCCGTCAGAAATCTTGGAAGAATTGACCACGGACATACCAGAGATCAAGCGCATCCTCTTTGCACTTGCTACGATTGACTTATTCCTCTCAAATCGGGCCCCAGACCTCTACACAAACTCGGAGGCACTGACTGTTCTATTGAACCAAGAAGCAACAAGATTGCCTGACACCAACTGCTTGACGGACTGGTCGCTGTTTGCTTTGATCGAAAACTTCAGCGACAATCTCGAGAAGTTCACTTTGCCGGCTCCCGTCTTGTCGGCCATCTCGATGCTCAAAAGCATCACCAACAATTACCACATCGACGAGCTCTGCAGCAAAGCTCACCACTCCATGAACGCCGACGAAATTGATCCCCTCGATTTGGAGGACGATCAACTCTAAGGCTTCTATCCCCTGCTTCAATCCATTTCAACCTCCCCTCTGACCCCTCAATTCTACTCATTTTCATCTGTACTCGTGATGAGTGACAACAACTTCTCCGATGTCCCAACTGAACTCGTGGACTGGGACCCACAAATCATCTCCCTCAACACCAATGGCTTCTCCAACAGTCATCGGTACATCCTCGACAAACTATCAAGTGTTCACGACGTTTCCTTTATCCAAGAAACCCGTTTCCGCACGCCAAGTCTCCACGACCGTGTTGCGTTCCATTGGCAACGCATCACAAACCACGAAGGCTCTTTGTTCTTTGAAGAGCCTATTTACCCTGAAGTATCCACGTCGCCAGCCACTGGAGGTCTGGCTACGTTGATACATCCTCACTCTCCTTTGAAGAACGCCACTCAAGTCCCTCATGACAAACCAGTGCTTCGTGGTCGTTATCTACAAGTGCGATGTACTCTGGGTCCACTGACAGTCGTTCTCCACAATATCTATGCGCCGGCAGCCTTCCAAGAACGAGCAAGTTACTTCGAAGAATTGCCACGCGACTTTCCTCCACATGCGCTCCACATTGTTGGAGGAGATTTCAACTGCACTCTCAACAAAGATTTGGATTCGTTGAGACCCAGTACCTCCACCATGGCCGGCACCCTTCAACTGGAACAATGGATGCACAGTTTGTCTCTGGTGGATCTGTTTCGCCGTCAAAACCCCGTGGCAAGAACCTTCACAAGTCCCACACTCACCAACCGACTTGACTACATCTTTTGTTCGTCCACCTTGGCGGGTATTCGTCATTGGAAGGCGACGCACATGCCACACGTTCCACAGGCTGACCACGTGGCTTGTCGTATCATCACAAAGCGTCAAACATTGCGCCATGGCTCTGGATCATGGAAAGCTCCAACTTGGCTACTTCGTCTACCACGAGCGGCCGAGATTGTTCATGGATGTCTGGATCGATTTTTGGACAAGTCTCCAACATTCCACAATATCTCCAAGGCCTACGACATACTGGTCAATGATATCCGCTCCCAACTCAAAGAATTCCATTCTCAACGATTGGAGAAACAACGTCTGCCGTTGAAGAAGTTAGCTGTCGAGATCGCTTCGCTTTTGCAAGTCCCCAACATGCGTCAAGATGCAGTGCTGGTGGATCGAGTGCGAGACCTTCAAAAGCAAATTCACGAGCTGCAAGATCGAGACAAGCAGTTTCGTCAAGACCAGGCGTTCCAACTTCACTTGTACAAAGCAGAGCGCTCGTCCAAGTTCCACTTCATGTCCCCTGTCCCTACCCCCTTGAAGAAGACAGTCTTCAAAGAGTTGGTGGATGTCAATGGAAATGTTATCTCCAATCAACAAGGCATGTCTGACGTCCTGGTCGACTACTACAAGGACTTGTTTGCAGCTCCCGAGGTGCAGCGATCTGGAGACGAAGTGTCGTCATTTCTGACCCCATTGACTCGACACAAGCAACTGCCAGAGCAAGCCCAGAAAGAGCTGTCGGCTCCCTTGCGCGCCAACGAGTTCTATCATGCTATTCGACACAGCAGTTCGAACTCAGCGCCAGGTCCCAACGCTCTGCCATTCGAAGTCCTCAAACTTGCACCTCACAAGTGGTCGTTGGTATTGGAGCTGCTATTCACACACCAGCTCCATTCTCACCCTCGCTTGACTCCCATGCAACTTGTCAGTACGCTGGTGTTGCTGCACAAGAAAGGCCCCAAGTCACAGGCCAAGAACTATCGGCCCATTAGCCTACTCAACACGGATGTGAAAATCCTGACGAGTATTCTGGCTTATCGACTCCAGCGCCACATTCGACACATCATCCACCCGGACCAGCAAGGCTTTATCCGTCGAAGCAATATCCAAACCAATATTGCACGACTGGATGACATGCTGCACCACATCAAACTACACAGTCCGTCCTCGATGGTGGCACTGCTTGACTTTGAGAAAGCTTTTGATCGCGTGGACCACGCGTACTTGCTCCGCGTCCTCCGTCACTATGGCTTTCCCGAAACCTTTGTTGACATGGTTCGCGTACTGTACTCGGGCCGCAAGTCTCGCATCTTGGTGAACGGCTTCTTGTCCAAGCCAGTTCACATCTCACGCGGTGTGTTGCAAGGTGATCCACTGTCGCCACTTCTGTTTGTGATCGCTTTGGAACCGATGTGCCAACTCCTACGGCAACACTCCAACTATGGCATCAAGTGTGGGGATCGCTACCACACTGGGAGTTACTTTGCCGACGACTCGCAACTCTATGCGGCAAATGAGACATGCCTCCACCGGCAGCTTGCATTGGTTCAAACCTTTTGCGACAAGTCTGGTTTCCGACTCAACGTAGACAAGACCCAAATTCTGACCTACAGCCAGTTGAATGGGAACCTTGCCTCACTACAAGTTACTTCCGACAGTCCCGTGAAGGCTCTTGGTATCTTGGTTGCGCCCAATCTTTCTCCATTGGCACGTTTCAATTACGTGTTTGAGAAGTTTGTGGCTCGCTTGTCTTTGTGGCTCTACAAGGCTCGAACCATGGCCGGAAAAGTCACTATCCTGCACAGCATATGTCTGCCTGTGTTATGGTACCAACTGGCTTTTGTCCCTGCCGACAAAGACCTGGCCAAAAAGATCGACAAGGCCATGCTTCAATTTATGCATGGTGAAGAAATCAACCCATCCTCCTCTGTCCATGGCCTCCGTTTGATCAAAAAGGAGATCATATTCATGCCGAAGAAGTCCGGTGGCTTAGGCCTACACCATGCACTTGCTTTATGGCAACAACACAACCGCTCTGTCATGATCAGATGCATTCAAGCCATCACCACCCCACCCCGCAAGTCTGCCATGTCCGCCTGGATTACGCCGGGCTATACTCTCCTCGAGAAGGCTTTTCATCCATGGGGTTCCCCCCGAGATCTCCTCTTGGCGAATGGTACTTCTGCATTCATCAGACAACTGTACAAGAATCCCAATATCACTCCAATGTGGAAAGCCTTATTGAGTAGCTGGTTTGAATCCCGCTGGACTCCGTACGGCTGTCCAAATCACATCTCATCTTTGGATGTTCCCCTTTGGCACAACTCGTATCTGCCTGGACTCGAAGACCTATACGATCAGTGCTCTACATCGACGCAAGACCAAGCCAATGTATTGGCTTCGCTTCACATCACGAAGTTGTCGCATTTGTTGACTCCGTGTCAGCGAGTTTGGCCAGCTTCGATCTTGTTTGACAAAATCAACCGTGCCTGCCGCCAAGCCAATTTTGTCCCTCCAACGAAACAATGGATCTCAATCTTGGTGACCAAGTTATCACGATTGTTTGAGATTGTTTCTGAAGAGGATGCTCCCGTGTTCCACTTGCCGACGCCAAGCTCTGAATGGATGGAATGGCACTGGATAATTCACCCTGACTCGAGTCCGATCTTGTTGGCGCTTGCGACTTCGAAATCGGCTAAGATCAGAGCTTCTCCAGCTGTCAGCTCGTCCATTCTTCCTACCAAGCATCTCAACCTGCCATCCAACTTTTACGAAGACCCCAAGCGCCTTACCCAACTTGCCGCCTTCCTCCAACCCGACCACATTCTCCCTCGATATGGAGAGTTCATTTTCAAGACCCTTCTCCGCGCCAACGCCATGCAATATCTGTTTCAGTACCAAGACCCCAAGCCGACGTGTGTCTTCTGTCGTGTCAATGAGACGTACGAGCATTTCCTGTTCTCTTGTGGATATGGTCAATCTGTTTGGTATTTCTTCAAGACAATCCAGCGACTGCTCGAGTGTTCCTTTCCGTCCACGTGTCTGGAAATGTTCTACGAGACGCCCAAGCCGTCCGATGGATACTACATCCGTGGCTATCTGAAGATCTGGCCGATTGTCCGAGCCTGCGTGTATTATCAAATATGGCTCCAACGTGCCGATCGCACCTTTCGACCCGACCTCACAGCGAAGAGTCCGATGGAAGTTGCCATTCATGCTGCCTCTTTGATCAAGCTACATCTACAACAGCTCCTGGTTGATCTCCCTCTCAAGAAGGGATACACCAAGGTATTCAATGTGCTCAAGCATCTATCTTCGGACCCCTGGTTACGTCAACACGCCATTCCTGACAGTGTCGTTTCATGAGTGAGCTGACGGCTCACTCACTTCATCTCCTGTTCAATGACCACTTTGCCATATTCTGTTTTCCAAGTTCTATTTATACAGTACGAGGCAAATTAGTAAGTCATTAGGGCCTTTGCTCAAAAATAAGGTTAATACAACTCATTTAACCTACTGCTGGTCAGAACATCAAGTCGCCGCATTTGAGAGTCATTTTCAAGTCGTCTGCGCCTCCTGCAGTGTTGGTGCCAAAATCCGGCGACGCACTACGCGAAATCACCATTACGGATCCGTCGGGTCAGCCTTTTGTCGTCGTGTTTCAGCACAAGATCGCTGCTCTGAACAAGACATTGCCTCCGTCGATTGTTTCACGACGTGCAGAGGCCAAGGCTGAAAAAGCGAAGGCAAAAGCGGCCAAGGCAGCGGCAAAATCTCCTCCATCAGGAGAAAAAGAACCTGAACATGATGGAGACGATCATGATCAAGACCCTGGAACAAATGCGGAAGGCAAGGCCGACTCAACTGAGGCATCTGGAGATCGTCAAGATGAACAACCACAGCCAACAGCTCCTTCTCATGGTTAAATGAGTTGTATTAACCTTATTTTTGAGCAAAAGCCCTAATGACTTACTAATTTGCCTCGTACTGTATAAATAGAACTTGGAAAACAGAATATGGCAAAGTGGTCATTGAACAGGAGATGAAGTGAGTGAGCCGTTAGCTCACTCATGAAACGACGCTGTCAGGAATGGCGTGTTGACGTAACCAGGGGTCCGAAGATAGATGCTTGAGCACATTGAATACCTTGGTGTATCCCTTCTTGAGAGGGAGATCAACCAGGAGCTGTTGTAGATGTAGCTTGATCAAAGAGGCAGCATGAATGGCAACTTCCATCGGACTCTTCGCTGTGAGGTCGGGTCGAAAGGTGCGATCGGCACGTTGGAGCCATATTTGATAATACACGCAGGCTCGGACAATCGGCCAGATCTTCAGATAGCCACGGATGTAGTATCCATCGGACGGCTTGGGCGTCTCGTAGAACATTTCCAGACAAGTCGACGGAAAGGAACACTCGAGCAGTCGCTGGATCGCCTTGAAGAAATACCAAACAGATTGACCATATCCACAAGAGAACAGGAAATGCTCGTACGTCTCATTGACACGACAGAAGACACACGTCGGCTTGGGGTCTTGGTACTGAAACAGATATTGCATGGCGTTGGCGCGGAGAAGGGTCTTGAAAATGAACTCTCCATATCGAGGGAGAATGTGGTCGGGTTGGAGGAAGGCGGCAAGTTGGGTAAGGCGCTTGGGGTCTTCGTAAAAGTTGGATGGCAGGTTGAGATGCTTGGTAGGAAGAATGGACGAGCTGACAGCTGGAGAAGCTCTGATCTTAGCCGATTTCGAAGTCGCAAACGCCAACAAGATCGGACTCGAGTCAGGGTGAATCATCCAGTGCCATTCCATCCATTCAGAGCTTGGCGTCGGCAAGTGGAACACGGGAGCATCCTCTTCAGAAACAATCTCAAACAATCGTGATAACTTGGTCACCAAGATTGAGATCCATTGTTTCGTTGGAGGGACAAAATTGGCTTGGCGGCAGGCACGGTTGATTTTGTCAAACAAGATCGAAGCTGGCCAAACTCGCTGACACGGAGTCAACAAATGCGACAACTTCGTGATGTGAAGCGAAGCCAATACATTGGCTTGGTCTTGCGTCGATGTAGAGCACTGATCGTATAGGTCTTCGAGTCCAGGCAGATACGAGTTGTGCCAAAGGGGAACATCCAAAGATGAGATGTGATTTGGACAGCCGTACGGAGTCCAGCGGGATTCAAACCAGCTACTCAATAAGGCTTTCCACATTGGAGTGATATTGGGATTCTTGTACAGTTGTCTGATGAATGCAGAAGTACCATTCGCCAAGAGGAGATCTCGGGGGAACCCCATGGATGAAAAGCCTTCTCGAGGAGAGTATAGCCCGGCGTAATCCAGGCGGACATGGCAGACTTGCGGGGTGGGGTGGTGATGGCTTGAATGCATCTGATCATGACAGAGCGGTTGTGTTGTTGCCATAAAGCAAGTGCATGGTGCAGGCCTAAGCCACCGGACTTCTTCGGCATGAATATGATCTCCTTTTTGATCAAACGGAGGCCATGGACAGAGGAGGATGGGTTGATTTCTTCACCATGCATAAATTGAAGCATGGCCTTGTCGATCTTTTTGGCCAGGTCTTTGTCGGCAGGGACAAAAGCCAGTTGGTACCATAACACAGGCAGACATATGCTGTGCAGGATAGTGACTTTTCCGGCCATGGTTCGAGCCTTGTAGAGCCACAAAGACAAGCGAGCCACAAACTTCTCAAACACGTAATTGAAACGTGCCAATGGAGAAAGATTGGGCGCAACCAAGATACCAAGAGCCTTCACGGGACTGTCGGAAGTAACTTGTAGTGAGGCAAGGTTCCCATTCAACTGGCTGTAGGTCAGAATTTGGGTCTTGTCTACGTTGAGTCGGAAACCAGACTTGTCGCAAAAGGTTTGAACCAATGCAAGCTGCCGGGCTCCTTCTCATGGCTCTGATGTCGATATGTCTGGTGACAGCGATCCCCCTAACAACAATGGACAAGACAAACAACAAGAAGATGTGGAAATGTCTACCAACGAATCGCCCGCTCTTGCTCCACCAAGTGAGCAGCCCAAGAACTCGCTGGACCTTCAATTGGTAACGGGCTACCGGTCTGGACCAGCTCCAAAACGTACTTTGCCTTCGTCCCCACGTTTGGATCCCCTGCCGACATCCAACCGTTTTCATATCCTCGAAGAAGACGACGTGGAACTCTCGTTTGAAGACTTTGCAGTGCCTCGAATTGTATTGGAAGATTCAAGTGCGCCACGCCCGAAAAAGACCAAAGGCAAAGCGAAGAAACAACGACTTAACAAGTCTGCTGCAGCCCACCTCGAATTGGCGAAGAAGATCATTCGAGATAAGAAAGTCGAAGGCAGTATCACCGAATGTCAACGCATTTTGCGAGATGATCCTCAGCTCGTTGCACATGCTATGTACGCACAAGATGAAGACCTCAGTTTGTTTCAGTCACTTGTTGCAACCAAGACTATTGAGCGCAAGATGGCTTTGTTAAAAGCTCAAGGCAAGCCTCACAACTACAAACATCACGTCAACTTCATGGCTCAATACAAGATTCACCCGTCAGAAATCTTGGAAGAATTGACCACGGACATACCAGAGATCAAGCGCATCCTCTTTGCACTTGCTACGATTGACTTATTCCTCTCAAATCGGGCCCCAGACCTCTACACAAACTCGGAGGCACTGACTGTTCTATTGAACCAAGAAGCAACAAGATTGCCTGACACCAACTGCTTGACGGACTGGTCGCTGTTTGCTTTGATCGAAAACTTCAGCGACAATCTCGAGAAGTTCACTTTGCCGGCTCCCGTCTTGTCGGCCATCTCGATGCTCAAAAGCATCACCAACAATTACCACATCGACGAGCTCTGCAGCAAAGCTCACCACTCCATGAACGCCGACGAAATTGATCCCCTCGATTTGGAGGACGATCAACTCTAAGGCTTCTATCCCCTGCTTCAATCCATTTCAACCTCCCCTCTGACCCCTCCATTCTACTCATTTTCATCTGTACTCGTGATGATTGACAACAACTTCTCCGATGTCCCAACTGAACTCGTGGACTGGGACCCACAAATCATCTCCCTCAACACCAATGGCTTCTCCAACAGCCATCGGTACATCCTCGACAAACTATCAAGTGTTCACGACGTTTCCTTTATCCAAGAAACCCGTTTCCGCACGCCATGTCTCCACGACCGTGTTGCGTTCCATTGGCAACGCATCACAAACCACGAAGGCTCTTTGTTCTTTGAAGAGCCTATTTACCCTGAAGTATCCACGTCGCCAGCCACTGGAGGTCTGGCTACGTTGATACATCCTCACTCTCCTTTGAAGAACGCCACTCAAGTCCCTCATGACAACCCAGTGCTTCGTGGTCGTTATCTACAAGTGCGATGTACTCTGGGTCCACTGACAGTCGTTCTCCACAATATCTATGCGCCGGCAGCCTTCCAAGAACGAGCAAGTTACTTCGAAGAATTGCCACGCGACTTTCCTCCACATGCGCTCCACATTGTTGGAGGAGATTTCAACTGCACTCTCAACAAAGATTTGGATTCGTTGAGACCCAGTACCTCCACCATGGCCGGCACCCTTCAACTGGAACAATGGATGCACAGTTTGTCTCTGGTGGATCTGTTTCGCCGTCAAAACCCCGTGGCAAGAACCTTCACAAGTCCCACACTCACCAACCGACTCGACTACATCTTTTGTTCGTCCACCTTGGCGGGTCTTCGTCATTGGAAGGCGACGCACATGCCACACGTTCCACAGGCTGACCACATGGCTTGTCGTATCATCACAAAGCGTCAAACATTGCGCCATGGCTCTGGATCATGGAAAGCTCCAACTTGGCTACTTCGTCTACCACGAGCGGCCGAGATTGTTCATGGATGTCTGGATCGATTTTTGGACAAGTCTCCAACATTCCACAATATCTCCAAGGCCTACGACATACTGGTCAATGATATCCGCTCCCAACTCAAAGAATTCCATTCTCAACGATTGGAGAAACAACGTCTGCCGTTGAAGAAGTTAGCTGTCGAGATCGCTTCGCTTTTGCAAGTCCCCAACATGCGTCAAGATGCAGTGCTGGTGGATCGAGTGCGAGACCTTCAAAAGCAAATTCACGAGCTGCAAGATCGAGACAAGCAGTTTCGTCAAGACCAGGCGTTCCAACTTCACTTGTACAAAGCAGAGCGCTCGTCCAAGTTCCACTTCATGTCCCCTGTCCCTACCCCCTTGAAGAAGACAGTCTTCAAAGAGTTGGTGGATGTCAATGGAAATGTTGTCTCCAATCAACAAGGCATGTCTGACGTCCTGGTCGACTACTACAAGGACTTGTTTGCAGCTCCCGAGGTGCAGCGATCTGGAGACGAAGTGTCGTCATTTCTGACCCCATTGACTCGACACAAGCAACTGCCAGAGCAAGCCCAGAAAGAGCTGTCGGCTCCCTTGCGCGCCAACGAGTTCTATCATGCTATTCGACACAGCAGTTCGAACTCAGCGCCAGGTCCCAACGCTCTGCCATTCGAAGTCCTCAAACTTGCACCTCACAAGTGGTCGTTGGTATTGGAGCTGCTATTCA
Organism: Aphanomyces cochlioides; assembly: GCA_019828595.1. NCBI lineage: Eukaryota > Oomycota > Saprolegniomycetes > Saprolegniales > Verrucalvaceae > Aphanomyces > Aphanomyces cochlioides. The sequence goes on along the minus strand of JAHQRK010000002.1, from coordinate 3,599,646 downwards.
CACACCAGCTCCATTCTCACCCTCGCTTGACTCCCATGCAACTTGTCAGTACGCTGGTGTTGCTGCACAAGAAAGGCCCCAAGTCACAGGCCAAGAACTATCGGCCCATTAGCCTACTCAACACGGATGTGAAAATCCTGACGAGTATTCTGGCTTATCGACTCCAGCGCCACATTCGACACATCATCCACCCGGACCAGCAAGGCTTTATCCGTCGAAGCAATATCCAAACCAATATTGCACGACTGGATGACATGCTGCACCACATCAAACTACACAGTCCGTCCTCGATGGTGGCACTGCTTGACTTTGAGAAAGCTTTTGATCGCGTGGACCACGCGTACTTGCTCCGCGTCCTCCGTCACTATGGCTTTCCCGAAACCTTTGTTGACATGGTTCGCGTACTGTACTCGGGCCGCAAGTCTCGCATCTTGGTGAACGGCTTCTTGTCCAAGCCAGTTCACATCTCACGCGGTGTGTTGCAAGGTGATCCACTGTCGCCACTTCTGTTTGTGATCGCTTTGGAACCGATGTGCCAACTCCTACGGCAACACTCCAACTATGGCATCAAGTGTGGGGATCGCTACCACACTGGGAGTTACTTTGCCGACGACTCGCAACTCTATGCTGCAAATGAGACGTGCCTCCACCGGCAGCTTGCATTGGTTCAAACCTTTTGCGACAAGTCTGGTTTCCGACTCAACGTAGACAAGACCCAAATTCTGACCTACAGCCAGTTGAATGGGAACCTTGCCTCACTACAAGTTACTTCCGACAGTCCCGTGAAGGCTCTTGGTATCTTGGTTGCGCCCAATCTTTCTCCATTGGCACGTTTCAATTACGTGTTTGAGAAGTTTGTGGCTCGCTTGTCTTTGTGGCTCTACAAGGCTCGATTAAATGAGTTGTATTAACCTTATTTTTGAGCAAAGGCCCTAATGACTTACTAATTTGCCTCGTACTGTATAAATAGAACTTGGAAAACAGAATATGGCAAAGTGGTCATTGAACAGGAGATGAAGTGGTGAGCCGTCAGCTCACTCATGAAACGACACTGTCAGTTACAAGGCTCGAACCATGGCCGGAAAAGTCACTATCCTGCACAGCATATGTCTGCCTGTGTTATGGTACCAACTGGCTTTTGTCCCTGCCGACAAAGACCTGGCCAAAAAGATCGACAAGGCCATGCTTCAATTTATGCATGGTGAAGAAATCAACCCATCCTCCTCTGTCCATGGCCTCCGTTTGATCAAAAAGGAGATCATATTCATGCCGAAGAAGTCCGGTGGTTAAATGAGTTGTATTAACCTTATTTTTGAGCAAAGGCCCTAATGACTTACTAATTTGCCTCGTACTGTATAAATAGAACTTGGAAAACAGAATTTGGCAAAGTGGTCATTGAACAGGAGATGAAGTGAGTGAGCCGTCAGCTCACTCATGAAACGACGCTGTCAGGAATGGCGTGTTGACGTAACCAGGGGTCCGAAGATAGATGCTTGAGCACATTGAATACCTTGGTGTATCCCTTCTTGAGAGGGAGATCAACCAGGAGCTGTTGTAGATGTAGCTTGATCAAAGAGGCAGCATGAATGGCTACTTCCATCGGACTCTTCGCTGTGAGGTCGGGTCGAAAGGTGCGATCGGCACGTTGGAGCCATATTTGATAATACACGCAGGCTCGGACAATCGGCCAGATCTTCAGATAGCCACGGATGTAGTATCCATCGGACGGCTTGGGCGTCTCGTAGAACATTTCCAGACACGTGGACGGAAAGGAACACTCGAGCAGTCGCTGGATTGTCTTGAAGAAATACCAAACAGATTGACCATATCCACAAGAGAACAGGAAATGCTCGTACGTCTCATTGACACGACAGAAGACACACGTCGGCTTGGGGTCTTGGTACTGAAACAGATATTGCATGGCGTTGGCGCGGAGAAGGGTCTTGAAAATGAACTCTCCATATCGAGGGAGAATGTGGTCGGGTTGGAGGAAGGCGGCAAGTTGGGTAAGGCGCTTGGGGTCTTCGTAAAAGTTGGATGGCAGGTTGAGATGCTTGGTAGGAAGAATGGACGAGCTGACAGCTGGAGAAGCTCTGATCTTAGCCGATTTCGAAGTCGCAAGCGCCAACAAGATCGGACTCGAGTCAGGGTGAATTATCCAGTGCCATTCCATCCATTCAGAGCTTGGCGTCGGCAAGTGGAACACGGGAGCATCCTCTTCAGAAACAATCTCAAACAATCGTGATAACTTGGTCACCAAGATTGAGATCCATTGTTTCGTTGGAGGGACAAAATTGGCTTGGCGGCAGGCACGGTTGATTTTGTCGAACAAGATCGAAGCTGGCCAAACTCGCTGACACGGAGTCAACAAATGCGACAACTTCGTGATGTGAAGCGAAGCCAATACATTGGCTTGGTCTTGCGTCGATGTAGAGCACTGATCGTATAGGTCTTCGAGTCCAGGCAGATACGAGTTGTGCCAAAGGGGAACATCCAAAGATGAGATGTGATTTGGACAGCCGTACGGAGTCCAGCGGGATTCAAACCAGCTACTCAATAAGGCTTTCCACATTGGAGTGATATTGGGATTCTTGTACAGTTGTCTGATGAATGCAGAAGTACCATTCGCCAAGAGGAGATCTCGGGGGGAACCCCATGGATGAAAAGCCTTCTCGAGGAGAGTATAGCCCGGCGTAATCCAGGCGGACATGGCAGACTTGCGGGGTGGGGTGGTGATGGCTTGAATGCATCTGATCATGACAGAGCGGTTGTGTTGTTGCCATAAAGCAAGTGCATGGTGCAGGCCTAAGCCACCGGACTTCTTCGGCATGAATATGATCTCCTTTTTGATCAAACGGAGGCCATGGACAGAGGAGGATGGGTTGATTTCTTCACCATGCATAAATTGAAGCATGGCCTTGTCGATCTTTTTGGCCAGGTCTTTGTCGGCAGGGACAAAAGCCAGTTGGTACCATAACACAGGCAGACATATGCTGTGCAGGATAGTGACTTTTCCGGCCATGGTTCGAGCCTTGTAGAGCCACAAAGACAAGCGAGCCACAAACTTCTCAAACACGTAATTGAAACGTGCCAATGGAGAAAGATTGGGCGCAACCAAGATACCAAGAGCCTTCACGGGACTGTCGGAAGTAACTTGTAGTGAGGCAAGGTTCCCATTCAACTGGCTGTAGGTCAGAATTTGGGTCTTGTCTACGTTGAGTCGGAAACCAGACTTGTCGCAAAAGGTTTGAACCAATGCAAGCTGCCGGTGGAGGCACGTCTCATTTGCAGCATAGAGTTGCGAGTCGTCGGCAAAGTAACTCCCAGTGTGGTAGCGATCCCCACACTTGATGCCATAGTTGGAGTGTTGCCGTAGGAGTTGGCACATCGGTTCCAAAGCGATCACAAACAGAAGTGGCGACAGTGGATCACCTTGCAACACACCGCGTGAGATGTGAACTGGCTTGGACAAGAAGCCGTTCACCAAGATGCGAGACTTGCGGCCCGAGTACAGTACGCGAACCATGTCAACAAAGGTTTCGGGAAAGCCATAGTGACGGAGGACGCGGAGCAAGTACGCGTGGTCCACGCGATCAAAAGCTTTCTCAAAGTCAAGCAGTGCCACCATCGAGGACGGACTGTGTAGTTTGATGTGGTGCAGCATGTCATCCAGTCGTGCAATATTGGTTTGGATATTGCTTCGACGGATAAAGCCTTGCTGGTCCGGGTGGATGATGTGTCGAATGTGGCGCTGGAGTCGATAAGCCAGAATACTCGTCAGGATTTTCACATCCGTGTTGAGTAGGCTAATGGGCCGATAGTTCTTGGCTTGTGACTTGGGGCCTTTCTTGTGCAGCAACACCAGCGTACTGACAAGTTGCATGGGAGTCAAGCGAGGGTGAGAATGGAGCTGGTGTGTGAATAGCAGCTCCAATACCAACGACCACTTGTGAGGTGCAAGTTTGAGGACTTCGAATGGCAGAGCGTTGGGACCTGGCGCTGAGTTCGAACTGCTGTGTCGAATAGCATGATAGAACTCGTTGGCGCGCAAGGGAGCCGACAGCTCTTTCTGGGCTTGCTCTGGCAGTTGCTTGTGTCGAGTCAATGGGGTCAGAAATGACGACACTTCGTCTCCAGATCGCTGCACCTCGGGAGCTGCAAACAAGTCCTTGTAGTAGTCGACCAGGACGTCAGACATGCCTTGTTGATTGGAGACAACATTTCCATTGACATCCACCAACTCTTTGAAGACTGTCTTCTTCAAGGGGGTAGGGACAGGGGACATGAAGTGGAACTTGGACGAGCGCTCTGCTTTGTACAAGTGAAGTTGGAACGCCTGGTCTTGACGAAACTGCTTGTCTCGATCTTGCAGCTCGTGAATTTGCTTTTGAAGGTCTCGCACTCGATCCACCAGCACTGCATCTTGACGCATGTTGGGGACTTGCAAAAGCGAAGCGATCTCGACAGCTAACTTCTTCAACGGCAGACGTTGTTTCTCCAATCGTTGAGAATGGAATTCTTTGAGTTGGGAGCGGATATCATTGACCAGTATGTCGTAGGCCTTGGAGATATTGTGGAATGTTGGAGACTTGTCCAAAAATCGATCCAGACATCCATGAACAATCTCGGCCGCTCGTGGTAGACGAAGTAGCCAAGTTGGAGCTTTCTGCATTCATCAGACGACTGTACAAGAATCCCAATATCACTCCAATGTGGAAAGCCTTATTGAGTAGCTGGTTTGAATCCCGCTGGACTCCGTACGGCTGTCCAAATCACATCTCATCTTTGGATGTTCCCCTTTGGCACAACTCGTATCTGCCTGGACTCGAAGACCTATACGATCAGTGCTCTACATCGACGCAAGACCAAGCCAATGTATTGGCTTCGCTTCACATCACGAAGTTGTCGCATTTGTTGACTCCGTGTCAGCGAGTTTGGCCAGCTTCGATCTTGTTCGACAAAATCAACCGTGCCTGCCGCCAAGCCAATTTTGTCCCTCCAACGAAACAATGGATCTCAATCTTGGTGACCAAGTTATCACGATTGTTTGAGATTGTTTCTGAAGAGGATGCTCCCGTGTTCCACTTGCCGACGCCAAGCTCTGAATGGATGGAATGGCACTGGATAATTCACCCTGACTCGAGTCCGATCTTGTTGGCGTTTGCGACTTCGAAATCGGCTAAGATCAGAGCTTCTCCAGCTGCCAGCTCGTCCATTCTTCCTACCAAGCATCTCAACCTGCCATCCAACTTTTACGAAGACCCCAAGCGCCTTACCCAACTTGCCGCCTTCCTCCAACCCGACCACATTCTCCCTCGATATGGAGAGTTCATTTTCAAGACCCTTCTCCGCGCCAACGCCATGCAATATCTGTTTCAGTACCAAGACCCCAAGCCGACGTGTGTCTTCTGTCGTGTCAATGAGACGTACGAGCATTTCCTGTTCTCTTGTGGATATGGTCAATCTGTTTGGTATTTCTTCAAGACAATCCAGCGACTGCTCGAGTGTTCCTTTCCGTCCACGTGTCTGGAAATGTTCTACGAGACGCCCAAGCCGTCCGATGGATACTACATCCGTGGCTATCTGAAGATCTGGCCGATTGTCCGAGCCTGCGTGTATTATCAAATATGGCTCCAACGTGCCGATCGCACCTTTCGACCCGACCTCACAGCGAAGAGTCCGATGGAAGTTGCCATTCATGCTGCCTCTTTGATCAAGCTACATCTACAACAGCTCCTGGTTGATCTCCCTCTCAAGAAGGGATACACCAAGGTATTCAATGTGCTCAAGCATCTATCTTCGGACCCCTGGTTACGTCAACACGCCATTCCTGACAGTGTCGTTTCATGAGTGAGCTGACGGCTCACCACTTCATCTCCTGTTCAATGACCACTTTGCCATATTCTGTTTTCCAAGTTCTATTTATACAGTACGAGGCAAATTAGTAAGTCATTAGGGCCTTTGCTCAAAAATAAGGTTAATACAACTCATTTAACCAAGTTGGAGCTTTCCATGATCCAGAGCCATGGCGCAATGTTTGACGCTTTGTGATGATACGACAAGCCACGTGGTCAGCCTGTGGAACGTGTGGCATGTGCGTCGCCTTCCAATGACGAAGACCCGCCAAGGTGGACGAAGAAAAGATGTAGTCGAGTCGGTTGGTGATTAAATGAGTTGTATTAACCTTATTTTTGAGCAAAGGCCCTAATGACTTACTAATTTGCCTCGTACTGTATAAATAGAACTTGGAAAACAGAATATGGCAAAGTGGTCATTGAACAGGAGATGAAGTGGTGAGCCGTCAGCTCACTCATGAAACGACACTGTCAGGAATGGCGTGTTGACGTAACCAGGGGTCCGAAGATAGATGCTTGAGCACATTGAATACCTTGGTGTATCCCTTCTTGAGAGGGAGATCAACCAGGAGCTGTTGTAGATGTAGCTTGATCAAAGAGGCAGCATGAATGGCAACTTCCATCGGACTCTTCGCTGTGAGGTCGGGTCGAAAGGTGCGATCGGCACGTTGGAGCCATATTTGATAATACCTCATCTTTGGATGTTCCCCTTTGGCACAACTCGTATCTGCCTGGACTCGAAGACCTATACGATCAGTGCTCTACATCGACGCAAGACCAAGCCAATATATTGGCTTCGCTTCACATCACGAAGTTGTCGCATTTGTTGACTCCGTGTCAGCGAGTTTGGCCAGCTTCGATCTTGTTCGACAAAATCAACCGTGCCTGCCGCCAAGCCAATTTTGTCCCTCCAACGAAACAATGGATCTCAATCTTGGTGACCAAGTTATCACGATTGTTTGAGATTGTTTCTGAAGAGGATGCTCCCGTGTTCCACTTGCCGACGCCTAGCTCTGAATGGATGGAATGGCACTGGATAATTCACCCTGACTCGAGTCCGATCTTGTTGGCGCTTGCGACTTCGAAATCGGCTAAGATCAGAGCTTCTCCAGCTGTCAGCTCGTCCATTCTTCCTACCAAGCATCTCAACCTGCCATCCAACTTTTACGAAGACCCCAAGCGCCTTACCCAACTTGCCGCCTTCCTCCAACCCGACCACATTCTCCCTCGATATGGAGAGTTCATTTTCAAGACCCTTCTCCGCGCCAACGCCATGCAATATCTGTTTCAGTACCAAGACCCCAAGCCGACGTGTGTCTTCTGTCGTGTCAATGAGACGTACGAGCATTTCCTGTTCTCTTGTGGATATGGTCAATCTGTTTGGTATTTCTTCAAGACAATCCAGCGACTGCTCGAGTGTTCCTTTCCGTCCACGTGTCTGGAAATGTTCTACGAGACGCCCAAGCCGTCCGATGGATACTACATCCGTGGCTATCTGAAGATCTGGCCGATTGTCCGAGCCTGCGTGTATTATCAAATATGGCTCCAACGTGCCGATCGCACCTTTCGACCCGACCTCACAGCGAAGAGTCCGATGGAAGTTGCCATTCATGCTGCCTCTTTGATCAAGCTACATCTACAACAGCTCCTGGTTGATCTCCCTCTCAAGAAGGGATACACCAAGGTATTCAATGTGCTCAAGCATCTATCTTCGGACCCCTGGTTACGTCAACACGCCATTCCTGACAGCGTCGTTTCATGAGAGAGCTGACGGCTCACTCACTTCATCTCCTGTTCAATGACCACTTTGCCATATTCTGTTTTCCAAGTTCTATTTATACTTCCGAATTTGCCTCGTACCCCTCAAGTCAAGAAGTTATCAAGTGCCGCCGCGCTCAAAATGTCCAACGCCAACAGCTGTTCCGAGCTCCGTGAGACCAACACTCACGGAGTCACCATCATTCCAGGTATTGTATCACCTCACCCACTTTCGTCGTCCAATCAGGATGGCGGAAGTGGTGTGAGTAATGTCTCTACACCTAACCCTAGGGCCGAAGTGGAGGTCGAGTTCGACCCCAACAGCGTCTCTGGAGACCAATCTGCGTCTCGCTCCACCAGCGCTTCACCTGGTGCTCCACTCGCCGGAGTTCCAGGGGGGTCAACCTCAGTGGGTCAGTGGTTGACCCCCAGACCACTGTCGTTAACTTGTCTAGCGAAGCCCTCACTCAGGAGGGCGAACCACTGGAGCCTTGTGCCTGTGGTGGCTGCTTCCCTGGACTCCAATTGGAGTCGATCCCCAGTGAAGGCGGCGAGAAAACGGGGTCCATGCCAGCCCTAGAGGCTACGAGGGCCCCCCCTATGGGCACACCCTGCGGTTCTGTCTACTTCCCCCCAGGGGCCTCTTCGGAGGGGCGGGGGCGGTATCCCGATTTGGGTTCTCGCCGGAGCAATGGTGTACCCCAGTCACCGTGCTGCGGGGATGGCATGGATTCCCCTTCTACCCCTGTCACTGGGGGTCTGGCCCCGGCCTTTCTCGTGACCAATGGGACTGAGCCAGCAGCCACCAACCGCGTCGCCCCCTGTGCTGAGCCTCCTAGAACGGGAGAGGAAGAAGAAAAATCTCAAGAGGACGTGGATATGGTCTCTGGAGACGCCGAGGGGAAGGATTCTACTGAAACCGAGGCCTTAACCGACGAGGGAAATACTCAAATTCACTCTGAGGTTGATGGGTCAGGCGACATTAACGGCCAAGCGAAGCCGTGTGATACTCCTGGAGAAGTTATTCAAGAGGAACAATCGACAAACAATGACAATGACCAGTCAAATCAAGACATTGTCGACAAATCCGTTGCTCAAGGAAATGGCGCTGTTGATCCTCCTACCGCGGCAGACAAAATACAAGGCGATCAAGAGCAACAAAACGCTGAAAGGGCCAATCCATGGACGCAAAAGACTCCCGGCAAGGATTCAGCTTCGTCCAAGAAAGATTCCAAGCAAGGCAATGCCCCCAAAGGCGCGAAACATCGCAACACTGGTGCTCATGCTATTGCCGATGACGATATTGCGCGATGCGAGGCCATGGCGGACGCATTCTACAAAGACTCTGGTGACATGGACGCCTTCATTGAAAACATTTTGCTCACCCCCCAGTCCCAAGTGTACGAGCTCACAGTCAAGTTGGGCGAAGGCTACAAGGACTGGTCCGAAAAAGTCATCTGCGATCAATTTGTCAAGGAAAATCCTGGTTCGTTATGGGGCTCCAAATTTCCGAACATTTTGATCCACAAGAAGAACCCACAGACCATTGTGATCTCAAGTTACAACTTGTCTACGTGCGTGGAAATGGGAGGCACAACGTTTCGACTTGGTGGCAAAGACTTCCTGGTTCCCAAGTACTCGCGTTATGGCAACAACTACTACGTTACGTTCAACAAGGTCAGTCACCCTTCGATGGCCAAGGCGATTGTCAAGAAAATGGCTGCATTGACCAAGTCAGTGATAGCAGCATTCAACCCTACTGCTGGTCAGAACATCAAGTCGCCGCATTTGAGAGTCATTTTCAAGTCGCCTGCGCCTCCTGCAGTGTTGGTGCCAAAATCCGGCGACGCACTACGCGAAATCACCATTACGGATCCGTCGGGTCAGCCTTTTGTCGTCGTGTTTCAGCACAAGATCGCTGCTCTGAACAAGACATTGCCTCCGTCGATTGTTTCACGACGTGCAGAGGCCAAGGCTGAAAAAGCGAAGGCAAAAGCGGCCAAGGCAGCGGCAAAATCTCCTCCGTCAGGAGAAAAAGAACCTGAACATGATGGAGACGATCATGATCAAGACCCTGGAACAAATGCGGAAGGCAAGGCCGACTCAACTGAGGCATCTGAAGATGGTCAAGATGAACAACCACAGCCAACAGCTCCTTCTCATGGCTCTGATGTCGATATGTCTGGTGACAGCGATCCCCCTAACAACAATGGACAAGACAAACAACAAGAAGATGTGGAAATGTCTACCAACGAATCGCCCGCTCTTGCTCCACCAAGTGAGCAGCCCAAGAACTCGCTGGACCTTCAATTGGTAACGGGCTACCGGTCTGGACCAGCTCCAAAACGTACTTTGCCTTCGTCCCCACGTTTGGATCCCCTGCCGACATCCAACCGTTTTCATATCCTCGAAGAAGACGACGTGGAACTCTCGTTTGAAGACTTTGCAGTGCCTCGAATTGTATTGGAAGATTCAAGTGCGCCACGCCCGAAAAAGACCAAAGGCAAAGCGAAGAAACAACGACTTGACAAGTCTGCTGCAGCCCACCTCGAATTGGCGAAGAAGATCATTCGAGACAAGAAAGTCGAAGGCAGTATCACCGAATGTCAACGCATTTTGCGAGATGATCCTCAGCTCGTTGCACATGCTATGTACGCACAAGATGAAGACCTCAGTTTGTTTCAGTCACTTGTTGCAACCAAGACTATTGAGCGCAAGATGGCTTTGTTAAAAGCTCAAGGCAAGCCTCACAACTACAAACATCACGTCAACTTCATGGCTCAATACAAGATTCACCCGTCAGAAATCTTGGAAGAATTGACCACGGACATACCAGAGATCAAGCGCATCCTCTTTGCACTTGCTACGATTGACTTATTCCTCTCAAATCGGGCCCCAGACCTCTACACAAACTCGGAGGCACTGACTGTTCTATTGAACCAAGAAGCAACAAGATTGCCTGACACCAACTGCTTGACGGACTGGTCGCTGTTTGCTTTGATCGAAAACTTCAGCGACAATCTCGAGAAGTTCACTTTGCCGGCTCCCGTCTTGTCGGCCATCTCGATGCTCAAAAGCATCACCAACAATTACCACATCGACGAGCTCTGCAGCAAAGCTCACCACTCCATGAACGCCGACGAAATTGATCCCCTCGATTTGGAGGACGATCAACTCTAAGGCTTCTATCCCCTGCTTCAATCCATTTCAACCTCCCCTCTGACCCCTCCATTCTACTCATTTTCATCTGTACTCGTGATGATTGACAACAACTTCTCCGATGTCCCAACTGAACTCGTGGACTGGGACCCACAAATCATCTCCCTCAACACCAATGGCTTCTCCAACAGTCATCGGTACATCCTCGACAAACTATCAAGTGTTCACGACGTTTCCTTTATCCAAGAAACCCGTTTCCGCACGCCAAGTCTCCACGACCGTGTTGCGTTCCATTGGCAACGCATCACAAACCACGAAGGCTCTTTGTTCTTTGAAGAGCCTATTTACCCTGAAGTATCCACGTCGCCAGCCACTGGAGGTCTGGCTACGTTGATACATCCTCACTCTCCTTTGAAGAACGCCACTCAAGTCCCTCATGACAACTCAGTGCTTCGTGGTCGTTATCTACAAGTGCGATGTACTCTGGGTCCACTGACAGTCGTTCTCCACAATATCTATGCGCCGGCAGCCTTCCAAGAACGAGCAAGTTACTTCGAAGAATTGCCACGCGACTTTCCTCCACATGCGCTCCACATTGTTGGAGGAGATTTCAACTGCACTCTCAACAAAGATTTGGATTCGTTGAGACCCAGTACCTCCACCATGGCCGGCACCCTTCAACTGGAACAATGGATGCACAGTTTGTCTCTGGTGGATCTGTTTCGTCGTCAAAACCCCGTGGCACGAGCCTTCACAAGTCCCACACTCACCAACCGACTCGACTACATCTTTTGTTCGTCCACCTTGGCGGGTCTTCGTCATTGGAAGGCGACGCACATGCCACACGTTCCACAGGCTGACCACGTGGCTTGTCGTATCATCACAAAGCGTCAAACATTGCGCCATGGCTCTGGATCATGGAAAGCTCCAACTTGGCTACTTCGTCTACCACGAGCGGCCGAGATTGTTCATGGATGTCTGGATCGATTTTTGGACAAGTCTCCAACATTCCACAATATCTCCAAGGCCTACGACATGCTGGTCAATGATATCCGCTCCCAACTCAAAGAATTCCATTCTCAACGATTGGAGAAACAACGTCTGCCGTTGAAGAAGTTAGCTGTCGAGATCGCTTCGCTTTTGCAAGTCCCCAACATGCGTCAAGATGCAGTGCTGGTGGATCGAGTGCGAGACCTTCAAAAGCAAATTCACGAGCTGCAAGATCGAGACAAGCAGTTTCGTCAAGACCAGGCGTTCCAACTTCACTTGTACAAAGCAGAGCGCTCGTCCAAGTTCCACTTCATGTCCCCTGTCCCTACCCCCTTGAAGAAGACAGTCTTCAAAGAGTTGGTGGATGTCAATGGAAATGTTGTCTCCAATCAACAAGGCATGTCTGACGTCCTGGTCGAATACTACAAGGACTTGTTTGCAGCTCCCGAGGTGCAGCGATCTGGAGACGAAGTGTCGTCATTTCTGACCCCATTGACTCGACACAAGCAACTGCCAGAGCAAGCCCAGAAAGAGCTGTCGGCTCCCTTGTGCGCCAACGAGTTCTATCATGCTATTCGACACAGCAGTTCGAACTCAGCGCCAGGTCCCAACGCTCTGCCATTCGAAGTCCTCAAACTTGCACCTCACAAGTGGTCGTTGGTATTGGAGCTGCTATTCACACACCAGCTCCATTCTCACCCTCGCTTGACTCCCATGCAACTTGTCAGTACGCTGGTGTTGCTGCACAAGAAAGGCCCCAAGTCACAGGCCAAGAACTATCGGCCCATTAGCCTACTCAACACGGATGTGAAAATCCTGACGAGTATTCTGGCTTATCGACTCCAGCGCCACATTCGACACATCATCCACCCGGACCAGCAAGGCTTTATCCGTCGAAGCAATATCCAAACCAATATTGCACGACTGGATGACATGCTGCACCACATCAAACTACACAGTCCGTCCTCGATGGTGGCACTGCTTGACTTTGAGAAAGCTTTTGATCGCGTGGACCACGCGTACTTGCTCCGCGTCCTCCGTCACTATGGCTTTCCCGAAACCTTTGTTGACATGGTTCGCGTACTGTACTCGGGCCGCAAGTCTCGCATCTTGGTGAACGGCTTCTTGTCCAAGCCAGTTCACATCTCACGCGGTGTGTTGCAAGGTGATCCACTGTCGCCACTTCTGTTTGTGATCGCTTTGGAACCGATGTGCCAACTCCTACGGCAACACTCCAACTATGGCATCAAGTGTGGGGATCGCTACCACACTGGGAGTTACTTTGCCGACGACTCGCAACTCTATGCTGCAAATGAGACGTGCCTCCACCGGCAGCTTGCATTGGTTCAAACCTTTTGCGACAAGTCTGGTTTCCGACTCAACGTAGACAAGACCCAAATTCTGACCTACAGCCAGTTGAATGGGAACCTTGCCTCACTACAAGTTACTTCCGACAGTCCCGTGAAGGCTCTTGGTATCTTGGTTGCGCCCAATCTTTCTCCATTGGCACGTTTCAATTACGTGTTTGAGAAGTTTGTGGCTCGCTTGTCTTTGTGGCTCTACAAGGCTCGAACCATGGCCGGAAAAGTCACTATCCTGCACAGCATATGTCTGCCTGTGTTATGGTACCAACTGGCTTTTGTCCCTGCCGACAAAGACCTGGCCAAAAAGATCGACAAGGCCATGCTTCAATTTATGCATGGTGAAGAAATCAACCCATCCTCCTCTGTCCATGGCCTCCGTTTGATCAAAAAGGAGATCCTATTCATGCCGAAGAAGTCCGGTGGCTTAGGCCTGCACCATGCACTTGCTTTATGGCAACAACACAACCGCTCTGTCATGATCAGATGCATTCAAGCCATCACCACCCCACCCCGCAAGTCTGCCATGTCCGCCTGGATTACGCCGGGCTATACTCTCCTCGAGAAGGCTTTTCATCCATGGGGTTCCCCCCGAGATCTCCTCTTGGCAAATGGCTCTTCTGCATTCATCAGACGACTGTACAAGAATCCCAATATCACTCCAATGTGGAAAGCCTTATTGAGTAGCTGGTTTGAATCCCGCTGGACTCCGTACGGCTGTCCAAATCACATCTCATCTTTGGATGTTCCCCTTTGGCACAACTCGTATCTGCCTGGACTCGAAGACCTATACGATCAGTGCTCTACATCGACGCAAGACCAAGCCAATGTATTGGCTTCGCTTCACATCACGAAGTTGTCGCATTTGTTGACTCCGTGTCAGCGAGTTTGGCCAGCTTCGATCTTGTTCGACAAAATCAACCGTGCCTGCCGCCAAGCCAATTTTGTCCCTCCAACGAAACAATGGATCTCAATCTTGGTGACCAAGTTATCACGATTGTTTGAGATTGTTTCTGAAGAGGATGCTCCCGTGTTCCACTTGCCGACGCCAAGCTCTGAATGGATGGAATGGCACTGGATAATTCACCCTGACTCGAGTCCGATCTTGTTGGCGCTTGCGACTTCGAAATCGGCTAAGATCAGAGCTTCTCCAGCTGTCAGCTCGTCCATTCTTCCTACCAAGCATCTCAACCTGCCATCCAACTTTTACGAAGACCCCAAGCGCCTTACCCAACTTGCCGCCTTCCTCCAACCCGACCACATTCTCCCTCGATATGGAGAGTTCATTTTCAAGACCCTTCTCCGCGCCAACGCCATGCAATATCTGTTTCAGTACCAAGACCCCAAGCCGACGTGTGTCTTCTGTCGTGTCAATGAGACGTACGAGCATTTCCTGTTCTCTTGTGGATATGGTCAATCTGTTTGGTATTTCTTCAAGACAATCCAGCGACTGCTCGAGTGTTCCTTTCCGTCCACGTGTCTGGAAATGTTCTACGAGACGCCCAAGCCGTCCGATGGATACTACATCCGTGGCTATCTGAAGATCTGGCCGATTGTCCGAGCCTGCGTGTATTATCAAATATGGCTCCAACGTGCCGATCGCACCTTTCGACCCGACCTCACAGCGAAGAGTCCGATGGAAGTTGCCATTCATGCTGCCTCTTTGATCAAGCTACATCTACAACAGCTCCTGGTTGATCTCCCTCTCAAGAAGGGATACACCAAGGTATTCAATGTGCTCAAGCATCTATCTTCGGACCCCTGGTTACGTCAACACGCCATTCCTGACAGTGTCGTTTCATGAGTGAGCTGACGGCTCACCACTTCATCTCCTGTTCAATGACCACTTTGCCATATTCTGTTTTCCAAGTTCTATTTATACAGTACGAGGCAAATTAGTAAGTCATTAGGGCCTTTGCTCAAAAATAAGGTTAATACAACTCATTTAACCAAGTTCTATTTATACAGTACGAGGCAAATTAGTAAGTCATTAGGGCCTTTGCTCAAAAATAAGGTTAATACAACTCATTTAACCATATTTGATAATACACGCAGGCTCGGACAATCGGCCAGATCTTCAGATAGCCACGGATGTAGTATCCATCGGACGGCTTGGGCGTCTCGTAGAACATTTCCAGACAAGTCGACGGAAAGGAACACTCGAGCAGTCGCTGGATCGTCTTGAAGAAATACCAAACAGATTGACCATATCCACAAGAGAACAGGAAATGCTCGTACGTCTCATTGACACGACAGAAGACACACGTCGGCTTGGGGTCTTGGTACTGAAACAGATATTGCATGGCGTTGGCGCGGAGAAGGGTCTTGAAAATGAACTCTCCATATCGAGGGAGAATGTGGTCGGGTTGGAGGAAGGCGGCAAGTTGGGTAAGGCGCTTGGGGTCTTCGTAAAAGTTGGATGGCAGGTTGAGATGCTTGGTAGGAAGAATGGACGAGCTGACAGCTGGAGAAGCTCTGATCTTAGCCGATTTCGAAGTCGCAAGCGCCAACAAGATCGGACTCGAGTCAGGGTGTATCATCCAGTGCCATTCCATCCATTCAGAGCTTGGCGTCGGCAAGTGGAACACGGGAGCATCCTCTTCAGAAACAATCTCAAACAATCGTGATAACTTGGTCACCAAGATTGAGATCCATTGTTTCGTTGGAGGGACAAAATTGGCTTGGCGGCAGGCACGGTTGATTTTGTCGAACAAGATCGAAGCTGGCCAAACTCGCTGACACGGAGTCAACAAATGCGACAACTTCGTGATGTGAAGCGAAGCCAATACATTGGCTTGGTCTTGCGTCGATGTAGAGCACTGATCGTATTGGTCTTCGAGTCCAGGCAGATACGAGTTGTGCCAAAGGGGAACATCCAAAGATGAGATGTGATTTGGACAGCCGTACGGAGTCCAGCGGGATTCAAACCAGCTACTCAATAAGGCTTTCCACATTGAAGTGATATTGGGATTCTTGTACAGTTGTCTGATGAATGCAGAAGAGCCATTTGCCAAGAGGAGATCTCGGGGGAACCCCATGGATGAAAAGCCTTCTCGAGGAGAGTATAGCCCGGCGTAATCCAGGCGGACATGGCAGACTTGCGGGGTGGGGTGGTGATGGCTTGAATGCATCTGATCATGACAGAGCGGTTGTGTTGTTGCCATAAAGCAAGTGCATGGTGCAGGCCTAAGCCACCGGACTTCTTCGGCATGAATAGGATCTCCTTTTTGATCAAACGGAGGCCATGGACAGAGGAGGATGGGTTGATTTCTTCACCATGCATAAATTGAAGCATGGCCTTGTCGATCTTTTTGGCCAGGTCTTTGTCGGCAGGGACAAAAGCCAGTTGGTACCATAACACAGGCAGACATATGCTGTGCAGGATAGTGACTTTTCCGGCCATGGTTCGAGCCTTGTAGAGCCACAAAGACAAGCGAGCCACAAACTTCTCAAACACGTAATTGAAACGTGCCAATGGAGAAAGATTGGGCGCAACCAAGATACCAAGAGCCTTCACGGGACTGTCGGAAGTAACTTGTAGTGAGGCAAGGTTCCCATTCAACTGGCTGTAGGTCAGAATTTGGGTCTTGTCTACGTTGAGTCGGAAACCCGACTTGTCGCAAAAGGTTTGAACCAATGCAAGCTGCCGGTGGAGGCACGTCTCATTTGCAGCATAGAGTTGCGAGTCGTCGGCAAAGTAACTCCCAGTGTGGTAGCGATCCCCACACTTGATGCCATAGTTGGAGTGTTGCCGTAGGAGTTGGCACATCGGTTCCAAAGCGATCACAAACAGAAGTGGCGACAGTGGATCACCTTGCAACACACCGCGTGAGATGTGAACTGGCTTGGACAAGAAGCCGTTCACCAAGATGCGAGACTTGCGGCCCGAGTACAGTACGCGAACCATGTCAACAAAGGTTTCGGGAAAGCCATAGTGACGGAGGACGCGGAGCAAGTACGCGTGGTCCACGCGATCAAAAGCTTTCTCAAAGTCAAGCAGTGCCACCATCGAGGACGGACTGTGTAGTTTGATGTGGTGCAGCATGTCATCCAGTCGTGCAATATTGGTTTGGATATTGCTTCGACGGATAAAGCCTTGCTGGTCCGGGTGGATGATGTGTCGAATGTGGCGCTGGAGTCGATAAGCCAGAATACTCGTCAGGATTTTCACATCCGTGTTGAGTAGGCTAATGGGCCGATAGTTCTTGGCCTGTGACTTGGGGCCTTTCTTGTGCAGCAACACCAGCGTACTGACAAGTTGCATGGGAGTCAAGCGAGGGTGAGAATGGAGCTGGTGTGTGAATAGCAGCTCCAATACCAACGACCACTTGTGAGGTGCAAGTTTGAGGACTTCGAATGGCAGAGCGTTGGGACCTGGCGCTGAGTTCGAACTGCTGTGTCGAATAGCATGATAGAACTCGTTGGCGCGCAAGGGAGCCGACAGCTCTTTCTGGGCTTGCTCTGGCAGTTGCTTGTGTCGAGTCAATGGGGTCAGAAATGACGACACTTCGTCTCCAGATCGCTGCACCTCGGGAGCTGCAAACAAGTCCTTGTAGTATTCGACCAGGACGTCAGACATGCCTTGTTGATTGGAGACAACATTTCCATTGACATCCACCAAGACCTCAGTTTGTTTCAGTCACTTGTTGCAACCAAGACTATTGAGCGCAAGATGGCTTTGTTAAAAGCTCAAGGCAAGCCTCACAACTACAAACATCACGTCAACTTCATGGCTCAATACAAGATTCACCTGTCAGAAATCTTGGAAGAATTGACCACGGACATACCAGAGATCAAGCGCATCCTCTTTGCACTTGCTACGATTGACTTATTCCTCTCAAATCGGGCCCCAGACCTCTACACAAACTCGGAGGCACTGACTGTTCTATTCAACCAAGAAGCAACAAGATTGCCTGACACCAACTGCTTGACGGACTGGTCGCTGTTTGCTTTGATCGAAAACTTCAGCGACAATCTCGAGAAGTTCACTTTGCCGGCTCCCGTCTTGTCGGCCATCTCGATGCTCAAAAGCATCACCAACAATTACCACATCGACGAGCTCTGCAGCAAAGCTCACCACTCCATGAACGCCGACGAAATTGATCCCCTCGATTTGGAGGACGATCAACTCTAAGGCTTCTATCCCCTGCTTCAATCCATTTCAACCTCCCCTCTGACCCCTCCATTCTACTCATTTTCATCTGTACTCGTGATGAGTGACAACAACTTCTCCGATGTCCCAACTGAACTCGTGGACTGGGACCCACAAATCATCTCCCTCAACACCAATGGCTTCTCCGACTTCCGAATTTGCCTCGTACCCCTCAAGTCAAGAAGTTATCAAGTGCCGCCGCGCTCAAAATGTCCAACGCCAACAGCTGTTCCGAGCTCCGTGAGACCAACACTCACGGAGTCACCATCATTCCAGGTATTGTATCACCTCACCCACTTTCGTCGTCCAATCAGGATGGCGGAAGTGGTGTGAGTAATGTCTCTACACCTAACCCTAGGGCCGAAGTGGAGGTCGAGTTCGACCCCAACAGCGTCTCTGGAGACCAATCTGCGTCTCGCTCCACCAGCGCTTCACCTGGTGCTCCACTCGCCGGAGTTCCAGGGGGGGTCAACCTCAGTGGGTCAGTGGTTGACCCCCAGACCACTGTCGTTAACTTGTCTAGCGAAGCCCTCACTCAGGAGGGCGAACCACTGGGGCCTTGTGCCTGTGGTGGCTGCTTCCCTGGACTCCAATTGGAGTCGATCCCCAGTGAAGGCGGCG
Organism: Aphanomyces cochlioides; assembly: GCA_019828595.1. Classification (NCBI taxonomy): domain Eukaryota; phylum Oomycota; class Saprolegniomycetes; order Saprolegniales; family Verrucalvaceae; genus Aphanomyces; species Aphanomyces cochlioides. The sequence continues at coordinate 3,580,750 of JAHQRK010000002.1, read as the reverse complement.
AGAAAACGGGGTCCATGCCAGCCCTAGAGGCTACGAGGGCCCCCCCTATGGGCACACCCTGCGGTTCTGTCTACTTCCCCCCAGGGGCCTCTTCGGAGGGGCGGGGGCGGTATCCCGATTTGGGTTCTCGCCGGAGCAATGGTGTACCCCAGTCACCGTGCTGCGGGGATGGCATGGATTCCCCTTCTACCCCTGTCACTGGGGGTCTGGCCCCGGCCTTTCTCGTGACCAATGGGACTGAGCCAGCAGCCACCAACCGCGTCGCCCCCTGTGCTGAGCCTCCTAGAACGGGAGAGGAAGAAGAACAATCTCAAGAGGACGTGGATATGGTCTCTGGAGACGCCGAGGGGAAGGATTCTACTGAAACCGAAGCCTTAACCGACGAGGGAAATACTCAAATTCACTCTGAGGTTGATGGGTCAGGCGACATTAACGGCCAAGCGAAGCCGTGTGATACTTCTGGAGAAGTTATTCAAGAGGAACAATCGACAAACAAAGACAATGACCAGTCAAATCAAGACATTGTCGACAAATCCGTTGCTCAAGGAAATGGCGCTGTTGACCCTCCTTCCGCGGCAGACAAAATACAAGGCGATCAAGAGCAACAAAACGCTGAAAAGGCAAATCCATGGACGCAAAAGGCTCCCGGCAAGGATTCAGCTTCGTCCAAGAAAGATTCCAAGCAAGGCAATGCTCCCAAAGGCGCAAAACACCGCAACACTGGTGCTCATGCTGTTGCCGATGACGATATTGCGCGATGCGAGGCCATGGCGGACGCATTCTACAAAGACTCTGGTGACATGGACGCCTTCATTGAAAACATTTTGCTCACTCCCCAGTCCCAAGTGTACGAGCTCACAGTCAAGTTGGGCGAAGGCTACAAGGACTGGTCCGAAAAAGTCATCTGCGATCAATTTGTCAAGGAAAATCCTGGTTCGTTATGGGGCTCCAAATTTCCGAACATTTTGATCCACAAGAAGAACCCACAGACCATTGTGATCTCAAGTTACAACTTGTCTACGTGCGTGGAAATGGGAGGCACAACGTTTCGACTTGGTGGCAAAGACTTCCTGGTTCCCAAGTACTCGCGTTATGGCAACAACTACTACGTTACGTTCAACAAGGTCAGTCACCCTTCGATGGCCAAGGCGATTGTCAAGAAAATGGCTGCATTGACCAAGTCAGTGATAGCAGCATTCAACCCTACTGCTGGTCAGAACATCAAGTCGCCGCATTTGAGAGTCATTTTCAAGTCGTCTGCGCCTCCTGCAGTGCTGGTGCCAAAATCCGGCGACGCACTACGCGAAATCACCATTACGGATCCGTCGGGTCAGCCTTTTGTCGTCGTGTTTCAGCACAAGATCGCTGCTCTGAACAAGACATTGCCTCCGTCGATTGTTTCACGACGTGCAGAGGCCAAGGCTGAAAAAGCGAAGGCAAAAGCGGCCAAGGCAGCGGCAAAATCTCCTCCGTCAGGAGAAAAAGAACCTGAACATGATGGAGACGATCATGATCAAGACCCTGGAACAAATGCGGAAGGCGAGGCCGACTCAACTGAGGCATATGGAGATGGTCAAGATGAACAACCACAGCCAACAGCTCCTTCTCATGGCTCTGATGTCGATATGTCTGGTGACAGCGATCCCCCTAACAACAATGGACAAGACAAACAACAAGAAGATGTGGAAATGTCTACCAACGAATCGCCCGCTCTTGCTCCACCAAGTGAGCAGCCCAAGAACTCGCTGGACCTTCAATTGGTAACGGGCTACCGGTCTGGACCAGCTCCAAAACGTACTTTGCCTTCGTCCCCACGTTTGGATCCCCTGCCGACATCCAACCGTTTTCATATCCTCGAAGAAGACGACGTGGAACTCTCGTTTGAAGACTTTGCAGTGCCTCGAATTGTATTGGAAGATTCAAGTGCGCCACGCCCGAAAAAGACCAAAGGCAAAGCGAAGAAACAACGACTTAACAAGTCTGCTGCAGCCCACCTCGAATTGGCGAAGAAGATCATTCGAGATAAGAAAGTCGAAGGCAGTATCACCGAATGTCAACGCATTTTGCGAGATGATCCTCAGCTCGTTGCACATGCTATGTACGCACAAGATGAAGACCCCAGTTTGTTTCAGTCACTTGTTGCAACCAAGACTATTGAGCGCAAGATGGCTTTGTTAAAAGCTCAAGGCAAGCCTCACAACTACAAACATCACGTCAACTTCATGGCTCAATACAAGATTCACCTGTCAGAAATCTTGGAAGAATTGACCACGGACATACCAGAGATCAAGCGCATCCTCTTTGCACTTGCTACGATTGACTTATTCCTCTCAAATCGGGCCCCAGACCTCTACACAAACTCGGAGGCACTGACTGTTCTATTGAACCAAGAAGCAACAAGATTGCCTGACACCAACTGCTTGACGGACTGGTCGCTGTTTGCTTTGATCGAAAACTTCAGCGACAATCTCGAGAAGTTCACTTTGCCGGCTCCCGTCTTGTCGGCCATCTCGATGCTCAAAAGCATCACCAACAATTACCACATCGACGAGCTCTGCAGCAAAGCTCACCACTCCATGAACGCCGACGAAATTGATCCCCTCGATTTGGAGGACGATCAACTCTAAGGCTTCTATCCCCTGCTTCAATCCATTTCAACCTCCCCTCTGACCCCTCCATTCTACTCATTTTCATCTGTACTCGTGATGAGTGACAACAACTTCTCCGATGTCCCAACTGAACTCGTGGACTGGGACCCACAAATCATCTCCCTCAACACCAATGGCTTCTCCAACAGTCATCGGTACATCCTCGACAAACTATCAAGTGTTCACGACGTTTCCTTTATCCAAGAAACCCGTTTCCGCACGCCAAGTCTCCACGACCGTGTTGCGTTCCATTGGCAACGCATCACAAACCACGAAGGCTCTTTGTTCTTTGAAGAGCCTACTTACCCTGAAGTATCCACGTCGCCAGCCACTGGAGGTCTGGCTACGTTGATACATCCTCACTCTCCTTTGAAGAACGCCACTCAAGTCCCTCATGACAACCCAGTGCTTCGTGGTCGTTATCTACAAGTGCGATGTACTCTGGGTCCACTGACAGTCGTTCTCCACAATATCTATGCGCCGGCAGCCTTCCAAGAACGAGCAAGTTACTTCGAAGAATTGCCACGCGACTTTCCTCCACATGCGTCCCACATTGTTGGAGGAGATTTCAACTGCACTCTCAACAAAGATTTGGATTCGTTGAGACCCAGTACCTCCACCATGGCCGGCACCCTTCAACTGGAACAATGGATGCACAGTTTGTCTCTGGTGGATCTGTTTCGCCGTCAAAACCCCGTGGCAAGAACCTTCACAAGTCCCACACTCACCAACCGACTCGACTACATCTTTTGTTCGTCCACCTTGGCGGGTCTTCGTCATTGGAAGGCGACGCACATGCCACACGTTCCACAGGCTGACCACGTGGCTTGTCGTATCATCACAAAGCGTCAAACATTGCGCCATGGCTCTGGATCATGGAAAGCTCCAACTTGGCTACTTCGTCTACCACGAGCGGCCGAGATTGTTCATGGATGTCTGGATCGATTTTTGGACAAGTCTCCAACATTCCACAATATCTCCAAGGCCTACGACATGCTGGTCAATGATATCCGCTCCCAACTCAAAGAATTCCATTCTCAACGATTGGAGAAACAACGTCTGCCGTTGAAGAAGTTAGCTGTCGAGATCGCTTCGCTTTTGCAAGTCCCCAACATGCGTCAAGATTCAGTGCTGGTGGATCGAGTGCGAGACCTTCAAAAGCAAATTCACGAGCTGCAAGATCGAGACAAGCAGTTTCGTCAAGACCAGGCGTTCCAACTTCACTTGTACAAAGCAGAGCGCTCGTCCAAGTTCCACTTCATGTCCCCTGTCCCTACCCCTTGAAGAAGACAGTCTTCAAAGAGTTGGTGGATGTCAATGGAAATGTTGTCTCCAATCAACAAGGCATGTCTGACGTCCTGGTCGACTACTACAAGGACTTGTTTGCAGCTCCCGAGGTGCAGCGATCTGGAGACGAAGTGTCGTCATTTCTGACCCCATTGACTCGACACAAGCAACTGCCAGAGCAAGCCCAGAAAGAGCTGTCGGCTCCCTTGCGCGCCAACGAGTTCTATCATGCTATTCGACACAGCAGTTCGAACTCAGCGCCAGGTCCCAACGCTCTGCCATACGAAGTCCTCAAACTTGCACCTCACAAGTGGTCGTTGGTATTGGAGCTGCTATTCACACACCAGCTTTATTCTCACCCTCGCTTGACTCCCATGCAACTTGTCAGTACGCTGGTGTTGCTGCACAAGAAAGGCCCCAAGTCACAAGCCAAGAACTATCGGCCCATTAGCCTACTCAACACGGATGTGAAAATCCTGACGAGTATTCTGGCTTATCGACTCCAGCGCCACATTCGACACATCATCCACCCGGACCAGCAAGGCTTTATCCGTCGAAGCAATATCCAAACCAATATTGCACGACTGGATGACATGCTGCACCACATCAAACTACACAGTCCGTCCTCGATGGTGGCACTGCTTGACTTTGAGAAAGCTTTTGATCGCGTGGACCACGCGTACTTGCTCCGCGTCCTCCGTCACTATGGCTTTCCCGAAACCTTTGTTGACATGGTTCGCGTACTGTACTCGGGCCGCAAGTCTCGCATCTTGGTGAACGGCTTCTTGTCCAAGCCAGTTCACATCTCACGCGGTGTGTTGCAAGGTGATCCACTGTCGCCACTTCTGTTTGTGATCGCTTTGGAACCGATGTGCCAACTCCTACGGCAACACTCCAACTATGGCATCAAGTGTGGGGATCGCTACCACACTGGGAGTTACTTTGCCGACGACTCGCAACTCTATGCGGCAAATGAGACGTGCCTCCACCGGCAGCTTGCATTGGTTCAAACCTTTTGCGACAAGTCTGGTTTCCGACTCAACGTAGACAAGACCCAAATTCTGACCTACAGCCAGTTGAATGGGAACCTTGCCTCACTACAAGTTACTTCCGACAGTCCCGTGAAGGCTCTTGGTATCTTGGTTGCGCCCAATCTTTCTCCATTGGCACGTTTCAATTACGTGTTTGAGAAGTTTGTGGCTCGCTTGTCTTTGTGGCTCTACAAGGCTCGAACCATGGCCGGAAAAGTCACTATCCTGCACAGCATATGTCTGCCTGTGTTATGGTACCAACTGGCTTTTGTCCCTGCCGACAAAGACCTGGCCAAAAAGATCGACAAGGCCATGCTTCAATTTATGCATGGTGAAGAAATCAACCCATCCTCCTCTGTCCATGGCCTCCGTTTGATCAAAAAGGAGATCCTATTCATGCCGAAGAAGTCCGGTGGCTTAGGCCTGCACCATGCACTTGCTTTATGGCAACAACACAACCGCTCTGTCATGATCAGATGCATTCAAGCCATCACCACCCCACCCCGCAAGTCTGCCATGTCCGCCTGGATTACGCCGGGCTATACTCTCCTCGAGAAGGCTTTTCATCCATGGGGTTCCCCCCGAGATCTCCTCTTGGCAAATGGCTCTTCTGCATTCATCAGACAACTGTACAAGAATCCCAATATCACTCCAATGTGGAAAGCCTTATTGAGTAGCTGGTTTGAATCCCGCTGGACTCCGTACGGCTGTCCAAATCACATCTCATCTTTGGATGTTCCCCTTTGGCATAACTCGTATCTGCCTGGACTCGAAGACCTATACGATCAGTGCTCTACATCGACGCAAGACCAAGCCAATGTATTGGCTTCGCTTCACATCACGAAGTTGTCGCATTTGTTGACTCCGTGTCAGCGAGTTTGGCCAGCTTCGATCTTGTTCGACAAAATCAACCGTGCCTGCCGCCAAGCCAATTTTGTCCCTCCAACGAAACAATGGATCTCAATCTTGGTGACCAAGTTTTCACGATTGTTTGAGATTGTTTCTGAAGAGGATGCTCCCGTGTTCCACTTGCCGACGCCAAGCTCTGAATGGATGGAATGGCACTGGATGATTCACCCTGACTCGAGTCCGATCTTGTTGGCGCTTGCGACTTCGAAATCGGCTAAGATCAGAGCTTCTCCAGCTGTCAGCTCGTCCATTCTTCCTACCAAGCATCTCAACCTGCCATCCAACTTTTACGAAGACCCCAAGCGCCTTACCCAACTTGCCGCCTTCCTCCAACCCGACCACATTCTCCCTCGATATGGAGAGTTCATTTTCAAGACCCTTCTCCGCGCCAACGCCATGCAATATCTGTTTCAGTACCAAGACCCCAAGCCGACGTGTGTCTTCTGTCGTGTCAATGAGACGTACGAGCATTTCCTGTTCTCTTGTGGATATGGTCAATCTGTTTGGTATTTCTTCAAGGCGATCCAGCGACTGCTCGAGTGTTCCTTTCCGTCGACTTGTCTGGAAATGTTCTACGAGACGCCCAAGCCGTCCGATGGATACTACATCCGTGGCTATCTGAAGATATGGCCGATTGTCCGAGCCTGCGTGTATTATCAAATATGGCTCCAACGTGCCGATCGCACCTTTCGACCCGACCTCACAGCGAAGAGTCCGATGGAAGTTGCCATTCATGCTGCCTCTTTGATCAAGCTACATCTACAACAGCTCCTGGTTGATCTCCCTCTCAAGAAGGGATACACCAAGGTATTCAATGTGCTCAAGCATCTATCTTCGGACCCCTGGTTACGTCAACACATCATTCCTGACAGCGTCGTTTCATGAGTGAGCATGACGGCTCACTCACTTCATCTCCTGTTCATTGACCACTTTGCCATATTCTGTTTTCCAAGTTCTATTTATACAGTACGAGGCAAATTAGTAAGTCATTAGGGCCTTTGCTCAAAAATAAGGTTAATACAACTCATTTAACCAATGGCTTCTCCAACAGTCATCGGTACATCCTCGACAAACTATCAAGTGTTCACGACGTTTCCTTTATCCAAGAAACCCGTTTCCGCACGCCAAGTCTCCACGACCGTGTTGCGTTCCATTGGCAACGCATCACAAACCACGAAGGCTCTTTGTTCTTTGAAGAGCCTATTTACCCTGAAGTATCCACGTCGCCAGCCACTGGAGGTCTGGCTACGTTGATACATCCTCACTCTCCTTTGAAGAACGCCACTCAAGTCCCTCATGACAACCCAGTGCTTCGTGGTCGTTATCTACAAGTGCGATGTACTCTGGGTCCACTGACAGTCGTTCTCCACAATATCTATGCGCCGGCAGCCTTCCAAGAACGAGCAAGTTACTTCGAAGAATTGCCACGCGACTTTCCTCCACATGCGCTCCACATTGTTGGAGGAGATTTCAACTGCACTCTCAACAAAGATTTGGATTCGTTGAGACCCAGTACCTCCACCATGGCCGGCACCCTTCAACTGGAACAATGGATGCACAGTTTGTCTCTGGTGGATCTGTTTCGCCGTCAAAACCCCGTGGCAAGAACCTTCACAAGTCCCACACTCACCAACCGACTCGACTACATCTTTTGTTCGTCCACCTTGGCGGGTCTTCGTCATTGGAAGGCGACGCACATGCCACACGTTCCACAGGCTGACCACGTGGCTTGTCGTATCATCACAAAGCGTCAAACATTGCGCCATGGCTCTGGATCATGGAAAGCTCCAACTTGGCTACTTCGTCTACCACGAGCGGCCGAGATTGTTCATGGATGTCTGGATCGATTTTTGGACAAGTCTCCAACATTCCACAATATCTCCAAGGCCTACGACATGCTGGTCAATGATATCCGCTCCCAACTCAAAGAATTCCATTCTCAACGATTGGAGAAACAACGTCTGCCGTTGAAGAAGTTAGCTGTCGAGATCGCTTCGCTTTTGCAAGTCCCCAACATGCGTCAAGATGCAGTGCTGGTGGATCGAGTGCGAGACCTTCAAAAGCAAATTCACGAGCTGCAAGATCGAGACAAGCAGTTTCGTCAAGACCAGGCGTTCCAACTTCACTTGTACAAAGCAGAGCGCTCGTCCAAGTTCCACTTCATGTCCCCTGTCCCTACCCCCTTGAAGAAGACAGTCTTCAAAGAGTTGGTGGATGTCAATGGAAATGTTGTCTCCAATCAACAAGGCATGTCTGACGTCCTGGTCGACTACTACAAGGACTTGTTTGCAGCTCCCGAGGTGCAGCGATCTGGAGACGAAGTGTCGTCATTTCTGACCCCATTGACTCGACACAAGCAACTGCCAGAGCAAGCCCAGAAAGAGCTGTCGGCTCCCTTGCGCGCCAACGAGTTCTATCATGCTATTCGACACAGCAGTTCGAACTCAGCGCCAGGTCCCAACGCTCTGCCATTCGAAGTCCTCAAACTTGCACCTCACAAGTGGTCGTTGGTATTGGAGCTGCTATTCACACACCAGCTCCATTCTCACCCTCGCTTGACTCCCATGCAACTTGTCAGTACGCTGGTGTTGCTGCACAAGAAAGGCCCCAAGTCACAGGCCAAGAACTATCGGCCCATTAGCCTACTCAACACGGATGTGAAAATCCTGACGAGTATTCTGGCTTATCGACTCCAGCGCCACATTCGACACATCATCCACCCGGACCAGCAAGGCTTTATCCGTCAAAGCAATATCCAAACCAATATTGCACGACTGGATGACATGCTGCACCACATCAAACTACACAGTCCGTCCTCGATGGTGGCACTGCTTGACTTTGAGAAAGCTTTTGATCGCGTGGACCACGCGTACTTGCTCCGCGTCCTCCGTCACTATGGCTTTCCCGAAACCTTTGTTGACATGGTTCGCGTACTGTACTCGGGCCGCAAGTCTCGCATCTTGGTGAACGGCTTCTTGTCCAAGCCAGTTCACATCTCACGCGGTGTGTTGCAAGGTGATCCACTGTCGCCACTTCTGTTTGTGATCGCTTTGGAACCGATGTGCCAACTCCTACGGCAACACTCCAACTATGGCATCAAGTGTGGGGATCGCTACCACACTGGGAGTTACTTTGCCGACGACTCGCAACTCTATGCGGCAAATGAGACGTGCCTCCACCGGCAGCTTGCATTGGTTCAAACCTTTTGCGACAAGTCTGGTTTCCGACTCAACGTAGACAAGACCCAAATTCTGACCTACAGCCAGTTGAATGGGAACCTTGCCTCACTACAAGTTACTTCCGACAGTCCCGTGAAGGCTCTTGGTATCTTGGTTGCGCCCAATCTTTCTCCATTGGCACGTTTCAATTACGTGTTTGAGAAGTTTGTGGCTCGCTTGTCTTTGTGGCTCTACAAGGCTCGAACCATGGCCGGAAAAGTCACTATCCTGCACAGCATATGTCTGCCTGTGTTATGGTACCAACTGGCTTTTGTCCCTGCCGACAAAGACCTGGCCAAAAAGATCGACAAGGCCATGCTTCAATTTATGCATGGTGAAGAAATCAACCCATCCTCCTCTGTCCATGGCCTCCGTTTGATCAAAAAGGAGATCCTATTCATGCCGAAGAAGTCCGGTGGCTTAGGCCTGCACCATGCACTTGCTTTATGGCAACAACACAACCGCTCTGTCATGATCAGATGCATTCAAGCCATCACCACCCCACCCCGCAAGTCTGCCATGGCCGCCTGGATTACGCCGGGCTATACTCTCCTCGAGAAGGCTTTTCATCCATGGGGTTCCCCCCGAGATCTCCTCTTGGCAAATGGCTCTTCTGCATTCATCAGACAACTGTACAAGAATCCCAATATCACTCCAATGTGGAAAGCCTTATTGAGTAGCTGGTTTGAATCCCGCTGGACTCCGTACGGCTGTCCAAATCACATTTCTCATCTTTGGATGTTCCCCTTTGGCACAACTCGTATCTGCCTGGACTCGAAGACCTATACGATCAGTGCTCTACATCGACGCAAGACCAAGCCAATGTATTGGCTTCGCTTCACATCACGAAGTTGTCGCATTTGTTGACTCCGTGTCAGCGAGTTTGGCCAGCTTCGATCTTGTTCGACAAAATCAACCGTGCCTGCCGCCAAGCCAATTTTGTCCCTCCAACGAAACAATGGATCTCAATCTTGGTGACCAAGTTTTCACGATTGTTTGAGATTGTTTCTGAAGAGGATGCTCCCGTGTTCCACTTGCCGACGCCAAGCTCTGAATGGATGGAATGGCACTGGATGATTCACCCTGACTCGAGTCCGATCTTGTTGGCGCTTGCGACTTCGAAATCGGCTAAGATCAGAGCTTCTCCAGCTGTCAGCTCGTCCATTCTTCCTACCAAGCATCTCAACCTGCCATCCAACTTTTACGAAGACCCCAAGCGCCTTACCCAACTTGCCGCCTTCCTCCAACCCGACCACATTCTCCCTCGATATGGAGAGTTCATTTTCAAGACCCTTCTCCGCGCCAACGCCATGCAATATCTGTTTCAGTACCAAGACCCCAAGCCGACGTGTGTCTTCTGTCGTGTCAATGAGACGTACGAGCATTTCCTGTTCTCTTGTGGATATGGTCAATCTGTTTGGTATTCCTTCAAGACAATCCAGCGACTGCTCGAGTGTTCCTTTCCGTCCACGTGTCTGGAAATGTTCTACGAGACGCCCAAGCCGTCCGATGGATACTACATCCGTGGCTATCTGAAGATCTGGCCGATTGTCCGAGCCTGCGTGTATTATCAAATATGGCTCCAACGTGCCGATCGCACTTTTCGACCCGACCTCACAGCGAAGAGTCCGATGGAAGTTGCCATTCATGCTGCCTCTTTGATCAAGCTACATCTACAACAGCTCCTGGTTGATCTCCCTCTCAAGAAGGGATACACCAAGGTATTCAATGTGCTCAAGCATCTATCTTCGGACCCCTGGTTACGTCAACACATCATTCCTAACAGCGTCGTTTCATGAGTGAGCTGACGGCTCACCACTTCATCTCCTGTTCAATGACCACTTTGCCATATTCTGTTTTCCAAGTTCTATTTATACAGTACGAGGCAAATTAGTAAGTCATTAGGGCCTTTGCTCAAAAATAAGGTTAATACAACTCATTTAACCATTGACATCCACCAACTCTTTGAAGACTGTCTTCTTCAAGGGGGTAGGGACAGGGGACATGAAGTGGAACTTGGACGAGCGCTCTGCTTTGTACAAGTGAAGTTGGAACGCCTGGTCTTGACGAAACTGCTTGTCTCGATCTTGCAGCTCGTGAATTTGCTTTTGAAGGTCTCGCACTCGATCCACCAGCACTGAATCTTGACGCATGTTGGGGACTTGCAAAAGCGAAGCGATCTCGACAGCTAACTTTTTCAACGGCAGACGTTGTTTCTCCAATCGTTGAGAATGGAATTCTTTGAGTTGGGAGCGGATATCATTGACCAGCATGTCGTAGGCCTTGGAGATATTGTGGAATGTTGGAGACTTGTCCAAAAATCGATCCAGACATCCATGAACAATCTCGGCCGCTCGTGGTAGACGAAGTAGCCAAGTTGGAGCTTTCCATGATCCAGAGCCATGGCGCAATGTTTGACGCTTTGTGATGATACGACAAGCCACGTGGTCAGCCTGTGGAACGTGTGGCATGTGCGTCGCCTTCCAATGACGAAGACCCGCCAAGGTGGACGAACAAAAGATGTAGTCAAGTCGGTTGGTGAGTGTGGGACTTGTGAAGGCTCGTGCCACGGGGTTTTGACGACGAAACAGATCCACCAGAGACAAACTGTGCATCCATTGTTCCAGTTGAAGGGTGCCGGCCATGGTGGAGGTACTGGGTCTCAACGAATCCAAATCTTTATTGAGAGTGCAGTTGAAATCTCCTCCAACAATGTGGAGCGCATGTGGAGGAAAGTCGCGTGGCAATTCTTCGAAGTAACTTGCTCGTTCTTGGAAGGCTGCCGGCGCATAGATATTGTGGAGAACGACTGTCAGTGGACCCAGAGTACATCGCACTTGTAGATAACGACCACGAAGCACTGGGTTGTCATGAGGGACTTGAGTGGCGTTCTTCAAAGGAGAGTGAGGATGTATCAACGTAGCCAGACCTCCAGTGGCTGGCGACGTGGATACTTCAGGGTAAATAGGCTCTTCAAAGAACAAAGAGCCTTCGTGGTTTGTGATGCGTTGCCAATGGAACGCAACACGGTCGTGGAGACTTGGCGTGCGGAAACGGGTTTCTTGGATAAAGGAAACGTCGTGAACACTTGATAGTTTGTCGAGGATGTACCGATGACTGTTGGAGAAGCCATTGGTGTTGAGGGAGATGATTTGTGGGTCCCAGTCCACGAGTTCAGTTGGGACATCGGAGAAGTTGTTGTCACTCATCACGAGTACAGATGAAAATGAGTAGAATTGAGGGGTCAGAGGGGAGGTTGAAATGGATTGAAGCAGGGGATAGAAGCCTTAGAGTTGATCGTCCTCCAAATCGAGGGGATCAATTTCGTCGGCGTTCATGGAGTGGTGAGCTTTGCTGCAGAGCTCGTCGATGTGGTAATTGTTGGTGATGCTTTTGAGCATCGAGATGGCCGACAAGACGGGAGCCGGCAAAGTGAACTTCTCGAGATTGTCGCTGAAGTTTTCGATCAAAGCAAACAGCGACCAGTCCGTCAAGCAGTTGGTGTCAGGCAATCTTGTTGCTTCTTGGTTGAATAGAACAGTCAGTGCCTCCGAGTTTGTGTAGAGGTCTGGGGCCCGATTTGAGAGGAATAAGTCAATCGTAGCAAGTGCAAAGAGGATGCGCTTGATCTCTGGTATGTCCGTGGTCAATTCTTCCAAGATTTCTGACGGGTGAATCTTGTATTGAGCCATGAAGTTGACGTGATGTTTGTAGTTGTGAGGCTTGCCTTGAGCTTTTAACAAAGCCATCTTGCGCTCAATAGTCTTGGTTGCAACAAGTGACTGAAACAAACTGAGGTCTTCATCTTGTGCGTACATAGCATGTGCAACGAGCTGAGGGTCATCTCGCAAAATGCGTTGACATTCGGTGATACTGCCTTCGACTTTCTTATCTCGAATGATCTTCTTCGCCAATTCGAGGTGGGCTGCAGCAGACTTGTTAAGTCGTTGTTTCTTCGCTTTGCCTTTGGTCTTTTTCGGGCGTGGCGCACTTGAATCTTCCAATACAATTCGAGGCACTGCAAAGTCTTCAAACGAGAGTTCCACGTCGTCTTCTTCGAGGATATGAAAACGGTTGGATGTCGGCAGGGGATCCAAACGTGGGGACGAAGGCAAAGTACGTTTTGGAGCTGGTCCAGACCGGTAGCCCGTTACCAATTGAAGGTCCAGCGAGTTCTTGGGCTGCTCACTTGGTGGAGCAAGAGCGGGCGATTCGTTGGTAGACATTTCCACATCTTCTTGTTGTTTGTCTTGTCCATTGTTGTTAGGGGGATCGCTGTCACCAGACATATCGACATCAGAGCCATGAGAAGGAGCTGTTGGCTGTGGTTGTTCATCTTGACCATCTCCAGATGCCTCAGTTGAGTCGGCCTCGCCTTCCGCATTTGTTCCAGGGTCTTGATCATGATCGTCTCCATCATGTTCAGGTTCTTTTTCTCCTGACGGAGGAGATTTTGCCGCTGCCTTGGCCGCTTTTGCCTTCGCTTTTTCAGCCTTGGCCTCTGCACGTCGTGAAACAATCGACGGAGGCAATGTCTTGTTCAGAGCAGCGATCTTGTGCTGAAACACGACGACAAAAGGCTGACCCGACGGATCCGTAATGGTGATTTCGCGTAGTGCGTCGCCGGATTTTGGCACCAGCACTGCAGGAGGCGCAGGCGACTTGAAAATGACTCTCAAATGCGGCGACTTGATGTTCTGACCAGCAGTAGGGTTGAATGCTGCTATCACTGACTTGGTCAATGCAGCCATTTTCTTGACAATCGCCTTGGCCATCGAAGGGTGACTGACCTTGTTGAACGTAACGTAGTAGTTGTTGCCATAACGCGAGTACTTGGGAACCAGGAAGTCTTTGCCACCAAGTCGAAACGTTGTGCCTCCCATTTCCACGCACGTAGACAAGTTGTAACTTGAGATCACAATGGTCTGTGGGTTCTTCTTGTGGATCAAAATGTTCGGAAATTTGGAGCCCCATAACGAACCAGGATTTTCCTTGACAAATTGATCGCAGATGACTTTTTCGGACCAGTCCTTGTAGGCTTCGCCCAACTTGACTGTGAGCTCGTACACTTGGGACTGGGGGGTGAGCAAAATGTTTTCAATGAAGGCGTCCATGTCACCAGAGTCTTTGTAGAATGCGTCCGCCATGGCCTCGCATCGCGCAATATCGTCATCGGCAATAGCATGAGCACCAGTGTTGCGATGTTTCGCGCCTTTGGGAGCATTGCCTTGCTTGGAATCTTTCTTGGACGAAGCTGAATCCTTGCCGGGAGTCTTTTGCGTCCATGGATTGGCCTTTTCAGCGCTTTGTTGCTCTTGATCGCCTTGTATTTTGTCTGCCGCGGTAGGAGGATCAACAGCGCCATTTCCTTGAGCAACGGATTTGTCGACAATGTCTTGATTTGACTGGTCATTGTCATTGTTTGTCGATTGTTCCTCTTGAATAACTTCTCCAGGAGTATCACACGGCTTCGCTTGGCCGTTAATGTCGCCTGACCCATCAACCTCCGAGTGAATTTGAGTATTTCCCTCGTCGGTTAAGGCCTCGGTTTCAGTAGAATCCTTCCCCTCGGCGTCTCCAGAGACCATATCCACGTCCTCTTGAGATTGTTCTTCTTCCTCTCCCGTTCTAGGAGGCTCAGCACAGGGGGCGACGCGGTTGGTGGCTGCTGGCTCAGTCCCATTGGTCACGAGAAAGGCCGGGGCCAGACCCCCAGTGGCAGGGGTAGAAGGGGAATCCATGCCATCCCCGCAGCACGGTGACTGGGGTACACCATTGCTCCGGCGAGAACCCAAATCGGGATACCGCCCCCGCCCCTCCGAAGAGGCCCCTGGGGGGAAGTAGACAGAACCGCAGGGTGTGCCCATAGGGGGGGCCCTCGTAGCCTCTAGGGCTGGCATGGACCCCGTTTTCTCGCCGCCTTCACTGGGGATCGACTCCAATTGGAGTCCAGGGAAGCAGCCACCACAGGCACAAGGCCCCAGTGGTTCGCCCTCCTGAGTGAGGGCTTCGCTAGACAAGTTAACGACAGTGGTCTGGGGGTCAACCACTGACCCACTGAGGTTGACCCCCCCTGGAACTCCGGCGAGTGGAGCACCAGGTGAAGCGCTGGGGGAGCGAGACGCAGATTGGTCTCCAGAGACGCTGTTGGGGTCGAACTCGACCTCCACTTCGGCCCTAGGGTTGGGTGTAGAGACATTACTCACACCACTTCCGCCATCCTGATTGGACGACGAAAGTGGGTGAGGTGATACAATACCTGGAATGATGGTGACTCCGTGAGTGTTGGTCTCACGGAGCTCGGAACAGCTGTTGGCGTTGGACATTTTGAGCGCGGCGGCACTTGATAACTTCTTGACTTGAGGGGTACGAGGCAAATTCGGAAGTCTTTTTTCTTTTCCGGCCATGGTTCGAGCCTTGTAGAGCCACAAAGACAAGCGAGCCACAAACTTCTCAAACACGTAATTGAAACGTGCCAATGGAGAAAGATTGGGCGCAACCAAGATACCAAGAGCCTTCACGGGACTGTCGGAAGTAACTTGTAGTGAGGCAAGGTTCCCATTCAACTGGCTGTAGGTCAGAATTTGGGTCTTGTCTACGTTGAGTCGGAAACCAGACTTGTCGCAAAAGGTTTGAACCAATGCAAGCTGCCGGTGGAGGCACGTCTCATTTGCCGCATAGAGTTGCGAGTCGTCGGCAAAGTAACTCCCAGTGTGGTAGCGATCCCCACACTTGACGCCATAGTTGGAGTGTTGCCGTAGGAGTTGGCACATCGGTTCCAAAGCGATCACAAACAGAAGTGGCGACAGTGGATCACCTTGCAACACACCGCGTGAGATGTGAACTGGCTTGGACAAGAAGCCGTTCACCAAGATGCGAGACTTGCGGCCCGAGTACAGTACGCGAACCATGTCAACAAAGGTTTCGGGAAAGCCATAGTGACGGAGGACGCGGAGCAAGTACGCGTGGTCCACGCGATCAAAAGCTTTCTCAAAGTCAAGCAGTGCCACCATCGAGGACGGACTGTGTAGTTTGATGTGGTGCAGCATGTCATCCAGTCGTGCAATATTGGTTTGGATATTGCTTTGACGGATAAAGCCTTGCTGGTCCGGGTGGATGATGTGTCGAATGTGGCGCTGGAGTCGATAAGCCAGAATACTCGTCAGGATTTTCACATCCGTGTTGAGTAGGCTAATGGGCCGATAGTTCTTGGCCTGTGACTTGGGGCCTTTCTTGTGCAGCAACACCAGCGTACTGACAAGTTGCATGGGAGTCAAGCGAGGGTGAGAATGGAGCTGGTGTGTGAATAGCAGCTCCAATACCAACGACCACTTGTGAGGTGCAAGTTTGAGGACTTCGAATGGCAGAGCGTTGGGACCTGGCGCTGAGTTCGAACTGCTGTGTCGAATAGCATGATAGAACTCGTTGGCGCGCAAGGGAGCCGACAGCTCTTTCTGGGCTTGCTCTGGCAGTTGCTTGTGTCGAGTCAATGGGGTCAGAAATGACGACACTTCGTCTCCAGATCGCTGCACCTCGGGAGCTGCAAACAAGTCCTTGTAGTAGTCGACCAGGACGTCAGACATGCCTTGTTGATTGGAGACAACATTTCCATTGACATCCACCAACTCTTTGAAGACTGTCTTCTTCAAGGGGGTAGGGACAGGGGACATGAAGTGGAACTTGGACGAGCGCTCTGCTTTGTACAAGTGAAGTTGGAACGCCTGGTCTTGACGAAACTGCTTGTCTCGATCTTGCAGCTCGTGAATTTGCTTTTGAAGGTCTCGCACTCGATCCACCAGCACTGAATCTTGACGCATGTTGGGGACTTGCAAAAGCGAAGCGATCTCGACAGCTAACTTCTTCAACGGCAGACGTTGTTTCTCCAATCGTTGAGAATGGAATTCTTTGAGTTGGGAGCGGATATCATTGACCAGTATGTCGTAGGCCTTGGAGATATTGTGGAATGTTGGAGACTTGTCCAAAAATCGATCCAGACATCCATGAACAATCTCGGACTTCCGAATTTGCCTCGTACCCCTCAAGTCAAGAAGTTATCAAGTGCCGCCGCGCTCAAAATGTCCAACGCCAACAGCTGTTCCGAGCTCCGTGAGACCAACACTCACGGAGTCACCATCATTCCAGGTATTGTATCACCTCACCCACTTTCGTCGTCCAATCAGGATGGCGGAAGTGGTGTGAGTAATGTCTCTACACCTAACCCTAGGGCCGAAGTGGAGGTCGAGTTCGACCCCAACAGCGTCTCTGGAGACCAATCTGCGTCTCGCTCCCCCAGCGCTTCACCTGGTGCTCCACTCGCCGGAGTTCCAGGGGGGGTCAACCTCAGTGGGTCAGTGGTTGACCCCCAGACCACTGTCGTTAACTTGTCTAGCGAAGCCCTCACTCAGGAGGGCGAACCACTGGGGCCTTGTGCCTGTGGTGGCTGCTTCCCTGGACTCCAATTGGAGTCGATCCCCAGTGAAGGCGGCGAGAAAACGGGGTCCATGCCAGCCCTAGAGGCTACGAGGGCCCCCCCTATGGGCACACCCTGCGGTTCTGTCTACTTCCCCCCAGGGGCCTCTTCGGAGGGGCGGGGGCGGTATCCCGATTTGGGTTCTCGCCGGAGCAATGGTGTACCCCAGTCACCGTGCTGCGGGGATGGCATGGATTCCCCTTCTACCCCTGTCACTGGGGGTCTGGCCCCGGCCTTTCTCGTGACCAATGGGACTGAGCCAGCAGCCACCAACCGCGTCGCCCCCTGTGCTGAGCCTCCTAGAACGGGAGAGGAAGAAGAAAAATCTCAAGAGGACGTGGATATGGTCTCTGGAGACGCCGAGGGGAAGGATTCTACTGAAACCGAGGCCTTAACCGACGAGGGAAATACTCAAATTCACTCGGAGGTTGATGGGTCAGGCGACATTAACGGCCAAGCGAAGCCGTGTGATACTCCTGGAGAAGTTATTCAAGAGGAACAATCGACAAACAATGACAATGACCAGTCAAATCAAGACATTGTCGACAAATCCGTTGCTCAAGGAAATGGCGCTGTTGATCCTCCTACCGCGGCAGACAAAATACAAGGCGATCAAGAGCAACAAAACGCTGAAAAGGCCAATCCATGGACGCAAAAGACTCCCGGCAAGGATTCAGCTTCGTCCAAGAAAGATTCCAAGCAAGGCAATGCTCCCAAAGGCGCGAAACATCGCAACACTGGTGCTCATGCTATTGCCGATGACGATATTGCGCGATGCGAGGCCATGGCGGACGCATTCTACAAAGACTCTGGTGACATGGACGCCTTCATTGAAAACATTTTGCTCACCCCCCAGTCCCAAGTGTACGAGCTCACAGTCAAGTTGGGCGAAGCCTACAAGGACTGGTCCGAAAAAGTCATCTGCGATCAATTTGTCAAGGAAAATCCTGGTTCGTTATGGGGCTCCAAATTTCCGAACATTTTGATCCACAAGAAGAACCCACAGACCATTGTGATCTCAAGTTACAACTTGTCTACGTGCGTGGAAATGGGAGGCACAACGTTTCGACTTGGTGGCAAAGACTTCCTGGTTCCCAAGTACTCGCGTTATGGCAACAACTACTACGTTACGTTCAACAAGGTCAGTCACCCTTCGATGGCCA
This sequence comes from Aphanomyces cochlioides, assembly GCA_019828595.1. Classification (NCBI taxonomy): domain Eukaryota; phylum Oomycota; class Saprolegniomycetes; order Saprolegniales; family Verrucalvaceae; genus Aphanomyces; species Aphanomyces cochlioides. The sequence continues at coordinate 3,562,024 of JAHQRK010000002.1, read as the reverse complement.
AGGCGATTGTCAAGAAAATGGCTGCATTGACCAAGTCAGTGATAGCAGCATTCAACCCTACTGCTGGTCAGAACATCAAGTCGCCGCATTTGAGAGTCATTTTCAAGTCGTCTGCGCCTCCTGCAGTGCTGGTGCCAAAATCCGGCGACGCACTACGCGAAATCACCATTACGGATCCGTCGGGTCAGCCTTTTGTCGTCGTGTTTCAGCACAAGATCGCTGCTCTGAACAAGACATTGCCTCCGTCGATTGTTTCACGACGTGCAGAGGCCAAGGCTGAAAAAGCGAAGGCAAAAGCGGCCAAGGCAGCGGCAAAATCTCCTCCGTCAGGAGAAAAAGAACCTGAACATGATGGAGACGATCATGATCAAGACCCTGGAACAAATGCGGAAGGCAAGGCCGACTCAACTGAGGCATCTGGAGATCGTCAAGATGAACAACCACAGCCAACAGCTCCTTCTCATGGCTCTGATGTCGACATGTCTGGTGACAGCGATCCCCCTAACAACAATGGACAAGACAAACAACAAGAAGATGTGGAAATGTCTACCAACGAATCGCCCGCTCTTGCTCCACCAAGTGAGCAGCCCAAGAACTCGCTGGACCTTCAATTGGTAACGGGCTACCGGTCTGGACCAGCTCCAAAACGTACTTTGCCTTCGTCCCCACGTTTGGATCCCCTGCCGACATCCAACCGTTTTCATATCCTCGAAGAAGACGACGTGGAACTCTCGTTTGAAGACTTTGCAGTGCCTCGAATTGTATTGGAAGATTCAAGTGCGCCACGCCCGAAAAAGACCAAAGGCAAAGCGAAGAAACAACGACTTAACAAGTCTGCTGCAGCCCACCTCGAATTGGCGAAGAAGATCATTCGAGATAAGAAAGTCGAAGGCAGTATCACCGAATGTCAACGCATTTTGCGAGATGACCCTCAGCTCGTTGCACATGCTATGTACGCACAAGATGAAGACCTCAGTTTGTTTCAGTCACTTGTTGCAACCAAGACTATTGAGCGCAAGATGGCTTTGTTAAAAGCTCAAGGCAAGCCTCACAACTACAAACATCACGTCAACTTCATGGCTCAATACAAGATTCACCCGTCAGAAATCTTGGAAGAATTGACCACGGACATACCAGAGATCAAGCGCATCCTCTTTGCACTTGCTACGATTGACTTATTCCTCTCAAATCGGGCCCCAGACCTCTACACAAACTCGGAGGCACTGACTGTTCTATTGAACCAAGAAGCAACAAGATTGCCTGACACCAACTGCTTGACGGACTGGTCGCTGTTTGCTTTGATCGAAAACTTCAGCGACAATCTCGAGAAGTTCACTTTGCCGGCTCCCGTCTTGTCGGCCATCTCGATGCTCAAAAGCATCACCAACAATTACCACATCGACAAGCTCTGCAGCAAAGCTCACCACTCCATGAACGCCGACGAAATTGATCCCCTCGATTTGGAGGACGATCAACTCTAAGGCTTCTATCCCCTGCTTCAATCCATTTCAACCTCCCCTCTGACCCCTCCATTCTACTCATTTTCATCTGTACTCGTGATGATTGACAACAACTTCTCCGATGTCCCAACTGAACTCGTGGAACTTCCGAATTTGCCTCGTACCCCTCAAGTCAAGAAGTTATCAAGTGCCGCCGCGCTCAAAATGTCCAACGCCAACAGCTGTTCCGAGCTCCGTGAGACCAACACTCACGGAGTCACCATCATTCCAGGTATTGTATCACCTCACCCACTTTCGTCGTCCAATCAGGATGGCGGAAGTGGTGTGAGTAATGTCTCTACACCTAACCCTAGGGCCGAAGTGGAGGTCGAGTTCGACCCCAACAGCGTCTCTGGAGACCAATCTGCGTCTCGCTCCCCCAGCGCTTCACCTGGTGCTCCACTCGCCGGAGTTCCAGGGGGGGTCAACCTCAGTGGGTCAGTGGTTGACCCCCAGACCACTGTCGTTAACTTGTCTAGCGAAGCCCTCACTCAGGAGGGCGAACCACTGGGGCCTTGTGCCTGTGGTGGCTGCTTCCCTGGACTCCAATTGGAGTCGATCCCCAGTGAAGGCGGCGAGAAAACGGGGTCCATGCCAGCCCTAGAGGCTACGAGGGCCCCCCCTATGGGCACACCCTGCGGTTCTGTCTACTTCCCCCCAGGGGCCTCTTCGGAGGGGCGGGGGCGGTATCCCGATTTGGGTTCTCGCCGGAGCAATGGTGTACCCCAGTCACCGTGCTGCGGGGATGGCATGGATTCCCCTTCTACCCCTGTCACTGGGGGTCTGGCCCCGGCCTTTCTCGTGACCAATGGGACTGAGCCAGCAGCCACCAACCGCGTCGCCCCCTGTGCTGAGCCTCCTAGAACGGGAGAGGAAGAAGAAAAATCTCAAGAGGACGTGGATATGGTCTCTGGAGACGCCGAGGGGAAGGATTCTACTGAAACCGAGGCCTTAACCGACGAGGGAAATACTCAAATTCACTCGGAGGTTGATGGGTCAGGCGACATTAACGGCCAAGCGAAGCCGTGTGATACTCCTGGAGAAGTTATTCAAGAGGAACAATCGACAAACAATGACAATGACCAGTCAAATCAAGACATTGTCGACAAATCCGTTGCTCAAGGAAATGGCGCTGTTGATCCTCCTACCGCGGCAGACAAAATACAAGGCGATCAAGAGCAACAAAACGCTGAAAAGGCCAATCCATGGACGCAAAAGACTCCCGGCAAGGATTCAGCTTCGTCCAAGAAAGATTCCAAGCAAGGCAATGCTCCCAAAGGCGCGAAACATCGCAACACTGGTGCTCATGCTATTGCCGATGACGATATTGCGCGATGCGAGGCCATGGCGGACGCATTCTACAAAGACTCTGGTGACATGGACGCCTTCATTGAAAACATTTTGCTCACCCCCAGTCCCAAGTGTACGAGCTCACAGTCAAGTTGGGCGAAGGCTACAAGGACTGGTCCGAAAAAGTCATCTGCGATCAATTTGTCAAGGAAAATCCTGGTTCGTTATGGGGCTCCAAATTTCCGAACATTTTGATCCACAAGAAGAACCCACAGACCATTGTGATCTCAAGTTACAACTTGTCTACGTGCGTGGAAATGGGAGGCACAACGTTTCGACTTGGTGGCAAAGACTTCCTGGTTCCCAAGTACTCGCGTTATGGCAACAACTACTACGTTACGTTCAACAAGGTCAGTCACCCTTCGATGGCCAAGGCGATTGTCAAGAAAATGGCTGCATTGACCAAGTCAGTGATAGCAGCATTCAACCCTACTGCTGGTCAGAACATCAAGTCGCCGCATTTGAGAGTCATTTTCAAGTCGTCTGCGCCTCCTGCAGTGCTGGTGCCAAAATCCGGCGACGCACTACGCGAAATCACCATTACGGATCCGTCGGGTCAGCCTTTTGTCGTCGTGTTTCAGCACAAGATCGCTGCTCTGAACAAGACATTGCCTCCGTCGATTGTTTCACGACGTGCAGAGGCCAAGGCTGAAAAAGCGAAGGCAAAAGCGGCCAAGGCAGCGGCAAAATCTCCTCCGTCAGGAGAAAAAGAACCTGAACATGATGGAGACGATCATGATCAAGACCCTGGAACAAATGCGGAAGGCAAGGCCGACTCAACTGAGGCATCTGGAGATCGTCAAGATGAACAACCACAGCCAACAGCTCCTTCTCATGGCTCTGATGTCGACATGTCTGGTGACAGCGATCCCCCTAACAACAATGGACAAGACAAACAACAAGAAGATGTGGAAATGTCTACCAACGAATCGCCCGCTCTTGCTCCACCAAGTGAGCAGCCCAAGAACTCGCTGGACCTTCAATTGGTAACGGGCTACCGGTCTGGACCAGCTCCAAAACGTACTTTGCCTTCGTCCCCACGTTTGGATCCCCTGCCGACATCCAACCGTTTTCATATCCTCGAAGAAGACGACGTGGAACTCTCGTTTGAAGACTTTGCAGTGCCTCGAATTGTATTGGAAGATTCAAGTGCGCCACGCCCGAAAAAGACCAAAGGCAAAGCGAAGAAACAACGACTTAACAAGTCTGCTGCAGCCCACCTCGAATTGGCGAAGAAGATCATTCGAGATAAGAAAGTCGAAGGCAGTATCACCGAATGTCAACGCATTTTGCGAGATGACCCTCAGCTCGTTGCACATGCTATGTACGCACAAGATGAAGACCTCAGTTTGTTTCAGTCACTTGTTGCAACCAAGACTATTGAGCGCAAGATGGCTTTGTTAAAAGCTCAAGGCAAGCCTCACAACTACAAACATCACGTCAACTTCATGGCTCAATACAAGATTCACCCGTCAGAAATCTTGGAAGAATTGACCACGGACATACCAGAGATCAAGCGCATCCTCTTTGCACTTGCTACGATTGACTTATTCCTCTCAAATCGGGCCCCAGACCTCTACACAAACTCGGAGGCACTGACTGTTCTATTGAACCAAGAAGCAACAAGATTGCCTGACACCAACTGCTTGACGGACTGGTCGCTGTTTGCTTTGATCGAAAACTTCAGCGACAATCTCGAGAAGTTCACTTTGCCGGCTCCCGTCTTGTCGGCCATCTCGATGCTCAAAAGCATCACCAACAATTACCACATCGACGAGCTCTGCAGCAAAGCTCACCACTCCATGAACGCCGACGAAATTGATCCCCTCGATTTGGAGGACGATCAACTCTAAGGCTTCTATCCCCTGCTTCAATCCATTTCAACCTCCCCTCTGACCCCTCCATTCTACTCATTTTCATCTGTACTCGTGATGATTGACAACAACTTCTCCGATGTCCCAACTGAACTCGTGGAACTTCCGAATTTGCCTCGTACCCCTCAAGTCAAGAAGTTATCAAGTGCCGCCGCGCTCAAAATGTCCAACGCCAACAGCTGTTCCGAGCTCCGTGAGACCAACACTCACGGAGTCACCATCATTCCAGGTATTGTATCACCTCACCCACTTTCGTCGTCCAATCAGGATGGCGGAAGTGGTGTGAGTAATGTCTCTACACCTAACCCTAGGGCCGAAGTGGAGGTCGAGTTCGACCCCAACAGCGTCTCTGGAGACCAATCTGCGTCTCGCTCCCCCAGCGCTTCACCTGGTGCTCCACTCGCCGGAGTTCCAGGGGGGGGTCAACCTCAGTGGGTCAGTGGTTGACCCCCAGACCACTGTCGTTAACTTGTCTAGCGAAGCCCTCACTCAGGAGGGCGAACCACTGGGGCCTTGTGCCTGTGGTGGCTGCTTCCCTGGACTCCAATTGGAGTCGATCCCCAGTGAAGGCGGCGAGAAAACGGGGTCCATGCCAGCCCTAGAGGCTACGAGGGCCCCCCCTATGGGCACACCCTGCGGTTCTGTCTACTTCCCCCCAGGGGCCTCTTCGGAGGGGCGGGGGCGGTATCCCGATTTGGGTTCTCGCCGGAGCAATGGTGTACCCCAGTCACCGTGCTGCGGGGATGGCATGGATTCCCCTTCTACCCCTGTCACTGGGGGTCTGGCCCCGGCCTTTCTCGTGACCAATGGGACTGAGCCAGCAGCCACCAACCGCGTCGCCCCCTGTGCTGAGCCTCCTAGAACGGGAGAGGAAGAAGAAAAATCTCAAGAGGACGTGGATATGGTCTCTGGAGACGCCGAGGGGAAGGATTCTACTGAAACCGAGGCCTTAACCGACGAGGGAAATACTCAAATTCACTCGGAGGTTGATGGGTCAGGCGACATTAACGGCCAAGCGAAGCCGTGTGATACTCCTGGAGAAGTTATTCAAGAGGAACAATCGACAAACAATGACAATGACCAGTCAAATCAAGACATTGTCGACAAATCCGTTGCTCAAGGAAATGGCGCTGTTGATCCTCCTACCGCGGCAGACAAAATACAAGGCGATCAAGAGCAACAAAACGCTGAAAAGGCCAATCCATGGACGCAAAAGACTCCCGGCAAGGATTCAGCTTCGTCCAAGAAAGATTCCAAGCAAGGCAATGCTCCCAAAGGCGCGAAACATCGCAACACTGGTGCTCATGCTATTGCCGATGACGATATTGCGCGATGCGAGGCCATGGCGGACGCATTCTACAAAGACTCTGGTGACATGGACGCCTTCATTGAAAACATTTTGCTCACCCCCCAGTCCCAAGTGTACGAGCTCACAGTCAAGTTGGGCGAAGGCTACAAGGACTGGTCCGAAAAAGTCATCTGCGATCAATTTGTCAAGGAAAATCCTGGTTCGTTATGGGGCTCCAAATTTCCGAACATTTTGATCCACAAGAAGAACCCACAGACCATTGTGATCTCAAGTTACAACTTGTCTACGTGCGTGGAAATGGGAGGCACAACGTTTCGACTTGGTGGCAAAGACTTCCTGGTTCCCAAGTACTCGCGTTATGGCAACAACTACTACGTTACGTTCAACAAGGTCAGTCACCCTTCGATGGCCAAGGCGATTGTCAAGAAAATGGCTGCATTGACCAAGTCAGTGATAGCAGCATTCAACCCTACTGCTGGTCAGAACATCAAGTCGCCGCATTTGAGAGTCATTTTCAAGTCGTCTGCGCCTCCTGCAGTGCTGGTGCCAAAATCCGGCGACGCACTACGCGAAATCACCATTACGGATCCGTCGGGTCAGCCTTTTGTCGTCGTGTTTCAGCACAAGATCGCTGCTCTGAACAAGACATTGCCTCCGTCGATTGTTTCACGACGTGCAGAGGCCAAGGCTGAAAAAGCGAAGGCAAAAGCGGCCAAGGCAGCGGCAAAATCTCCTCCGTCAGGAGAAAAAGAACCTGAACATGATGGAGACGATCATGATCAAGACCCTGGAACAAATGCGGAAGGCAAGGCCGACTCAACTGAGGCATCTGGAGATCGTCAAGATGAACAACCACAGCCAACAGCTCCTTCTCATGGCTCTGATGTCGATATGTCTGGTGACAGCGATCCCCCTAACAACAATGGACAAGACAAACAACAAGAAGATGTGGAAATGTCTACCAACGAATCGCCCGCTCTTGCTCCACCAAGTGAGCAGCCCAAGAACTCGCTGGACCTTCAATTGGTAACGGGCTACCGGTCTGGACCAGCTCCAAAACGTACTTTGCCTTCGTCCCCACGTTTGGATCCCCTGCCGACATCCAACCGTTTTCATATCCTCGAAGAAGACGACGTGGAACTCTCGTTTGAAGACTTTGCAGTGCCTCGAATTGTATTGGAAGATTCAAGTGCGCCACGCCCGAAAAAGACCAAAGGCAAAGCGAAGAAACAACGACTTAACAAGTCTGCTGCAGCCCACCTCGAATTGGCGAAGAAGATCATTCGAGATAAGAAAGTCGAAGGCAGTATCACCGAATGTCAACGCATTTTGCGAGATGACCCTCAGCTCGTTGCACATGCTATGTACGCACAAGATGAAGACCCCAGTTTGTTTCAGTCACTTGTTGCAACCAAGACTATTGAGCGCAAGATGGCTTTGTTAAAAGCTCAAGGCAAGCCTCACAACTACAAACATCACGTCAACTTCATGGCTCAATACAAGATTCACCCGTCAGAAATCTTGGAAGAATTGACCACGGACATACCAGAGATCAAGCGCATCCTCTTTGCACTTGCTACGATTGACTTATTCCTCTCAAATCGGGCCCCAGACCTCTACACAAACTCGGAGGCACTGACTGTTCTATTGAACCAAGAAGCAACAAGATTGCCTGACACCAACTGCTTGACGGACTGGTCGCTGTTTGCTTTGATCGAAAACTTCAGCGACAATCTCGAGAAGTTCACTTTGCCGGCTCCCGTCTTGTCGGCCATCTCGATGCTCAAAAGCATCACCAACAATTACCACATCGACGAGCTCTGCAGCAAAGCTCACCACTCCATGAACGCCGACGAAATTGATCCCCTCGATTTGGAGGACGATCAACTCTAAGGCTTCTATCCCCTGCTTCAATCCATTTCAACCTCCCCTCTGACCCCTCCATTCTACTCATTTTCATCTGTACTCGTGATGATTGACAACAACTTCTCCGATGTCCCAACTGAACTCGTGGAACTTCCGAATTTGCCTCGTACCCCTCAAGTCAAGAAGTTATCAAGTGCCGCCGCGCTCAAAATGTCCAACGCCAACAGCTGTTCCGAGCTCCGTGAGACCAACACTCACGGAGTCACCATCATTCCAGGTATTGTATCACCTCACCCACTTTCGTCGTCCAATCAGGATGGCGGAAGTGGTGTGAGTAATGTCTCTACACCTAACCCTAGGGCCGAAGTGGAGGTCGAGTTCGACCCCAACAGCGTCTCTGGAGACCAATCTGCGTCTCGCTCCACCAGCGCTTCACCTGGTGCTCCACTCGCCGGAGTTCCAGGGGGGTCAACCTCAGTGGGTCAGTGGTTGACCCCCAGACCACTGTCGTTAACTTGTCTAGCGAAGCCCTCACTCAGGAGGGCGAACCACTGGAGCCTTGTGCCTGTGGTGGCTGCTTCCCTGGACTCCAATTGGAGTCGATCCCCAGTGAAGGCGGCGAGAAAACGGGGTCCATGCCAGCCCTAGAGGCTACGAGGGCCCCCCCTATGGGCACACCCTGCGGTTCTGTCTACTTCCCCCCAGGGGCCTCTTCGGAGGGGCGGGGGCGGTATCCCGATTTGGGTTCTCGCCGGAGCAATGGTGTACCCCAGTCACCGTGCTGCGGGGATGGCATGGATTCCCCTTCTACCCCTGTCACTGGGGGTCTGGCCCCGGCCTTTCTCGTGACCAATGGGACTGAGCCAGCAGCCACCAACCGCGTCGCCCCCTGTGCTGAGCCTCCTAGAACGGGAGAGGAAGAAGAAAAATCTCAAGAGGACGTGGATATGGTCTCTGGAGACGCCGAGGGGAAGGATTCTACTGAAACCGAGGCCTTAACCGACGAGGGAAATACTCAAATTCACTCGGAGGTTGATGGGTCAGGCGACATTAACGGCCAAGCGAAGCCGTGTGATACTCCTGGAGAAGTTATTCAAGAGGAACAATCGACAAACAATGACAATGAACAGTCAAATCAAGACATTGTCGACAAATCCGTTGCTCAAGGAAATGGCGCTGTTGATCCTCCTACCGCGGCAGACAAAATACAAGGCGATCAAGAGCAACAAAACGCTGAAAAGGCCAATCCATGGACGCAAAAGGCTCCCGGCAAGGATTCAGCTTCGTCCAAGAAAGATTCCAAGCAAGGCAATGCTCCCAAAGGCGCGAAACATCGCAACACTGGTGCTCATGCTATTGCCGATGACGATATTGCGCAATGCGAGGCCATGGCGGACGCATTCTACAAAGACTCTGGTGACATGGACGCCTTCATTGAAAACATTTTGCTCACCCCCCAGTCCCAAGTGTACGAGCTCACAGTCAAGTTGGGCGAAGGCTACAAGGACTGGTCCGAAAAAGTCATCTGCGATCAATTTGTCAAGGAAAATCCTGGTTCGTTATGGGGCTCCAAATTTCCGAACATTTTGATCCACAAGAAGAACCCACAGACCATTGTGATCTCAAGTTACAACTTGTCTACGTGCGTGGAAATGGGAGGCACAACGTTTCGACTTGGTGGCAAAGACTTCCTGGTTCCCAAGTACTCGCGTTATGGCAACAACTACTACGTTACGTTCAACAAGGTCAGTCACCCTTCGATGGCCAAGGCAATTGTCAAGAAAATGGCTGCATTGACCAAGTCAGTGATAGCAGCATTCAACCCTACTGCTGGTCAGAACATCAAGTCGCCGCATTTGAGAGTCATTTTCAAGTCGTCTGCGCCTCCTGCAGTGCTGGTGCCAAAATCCGGCGACGCACTACGCGAAATCACCATTACGGATCCGTCGGGTCAGCCTTTTGTCGTCGTGTTTCAGCACAAGATCGCTGCTCTGAACAAGACATTGCCTCCGTCGATTGTTTCACGACGTGCAGAGGCCAAGGCTGAAAAAGCGAAGGCAAAAGCGGCCAAGGCAGCGGCAAAATCTCCTCCGTCAGGAGAAAAAGAACCTGAACATGATGGAGACGATCATGATCAAGACCCTGGAACAAATGCGGAAGGCAAGGCCGACTCAACTGAGGCATCTGAAGATGGTCAAGATGAACAACCACAGCCAACAGCTCCTTCTCATGGCTCTGATGTCGATATGTCTGGTGACAGCGATCCCCCTAACAACAATGGACAAGACAAACAACAAGAAGATGTGGAAATGTCTACCAACGAATCGCCCGCTCTTGCTCCACCAAGTGAGCAGCCCAAGAACTCGCTGGACCTTCAATTGGTAACGGGCTACCGGTCTGGACCAGCTCCAAAACGTACTTTGCCTTCGTCCCCACGTTTGGATCCCCTGCCGACATCCAACCGTTTTCATATCCTCGAAGAAGACGACGTGGAACTCTCGTTTGAAGACTTTGCAGTGCCTCGAATTGTATTGGAAGATTCAAGTGCGCCACGCCCGAAAAAGACCAAAGGCAAAGCGAAGAAACAACGACTTAACAAGTCTGCTGCAGCCCACCTCGAATTGGCGAAGAAGATCATTCGAGATAAGAAAGTCGAAGGCAGTATCACCGAATGTCAACGCATTTTGCGAGATGATCCTCAGCTCGTTGCACATGCTATGTACGCACAAGATGAAGACCCCAGTTTGTTTCAGTCACTTGTTGCAACCAAGACTATTGAGCGCAAGATGGCTTTGTTAAAAGCTCAAGGCAAGCCTCACAACTACAAACATCACGTCAACTTCATGGCTCAATACAAGATTCACCCGTCAGAAATCTTGGAAGAATTGACCACGGACATACCAGAGATCAAGCGCATCCTCTTTGCACTTGCTACGATTGACTTATTCCTCTCAAATCGGGCCCCAGACCTCTACACAAACTCGGAGGCACTGACTGTTCTATTGAACCAAGAAGCAACAAGATTGCCTGACACCAACTGCTTGACGGACTGGTCGCTGTTTGCTTTGATCGAAAACTTCAGCGACAATCTCGAGAAGTTCACTTTGCCGGCTCCCGTCTTGTCGGCCATCTCGATGCTCAAAAGCATCACCAACAATTACCACATCGACGAGCTCTGCAGCAAAGCTCACCACTCCATGAACGCCGACGAAATTGATCCCCTCGATTTGGAGGACGATCAACTCTAAGGCTTCTATCCCCTGCTTCAATCCATTTCAACCTCCCCTCTGACCCCTCCATTCTACTCATTTTCATCTGTACTCGTGATGAGTGACAACAACTTCTCCGATGTCCCAACTGAACTCGTGGACTGGGACCCACAAATCATCTCCCTCAACACCAATGGCTTCTCCAACAGTCATCGGTACATCCTCAACAAACTATCAAGTGTTCACGACGTTTCCTTTATCCAAGAAACCCGTTTCCGCACGCCAAGTCTCCACGACCGTGTTGCGTTCCTTGGCAACGCATCACAAACCACGAAGGCTCTTTGTTCTTTGAAGAGCCTATTTACCCTGAAGTATCCACGTCGCCAGCCACTGGAGGTCTGGCTACGTTGATACATCCTCACTCTCCTTTGAAGAACGCCACTCAAGTCCCTCATGACAACCCAGTGCTTCGTGGTCGTTATCTACAAGTGCGATGTACTCTGGGTCCACTGACAGTCGTTCTCCACAATATCTATGCGCCGGCAGCCTTCCAACAACGAGCAAGTTACTTCGAAGAATTGCCACGCGACTTTCCTCCACATGCGCTCCACATTGTTGGAGGAGATTTCAACTGCACTCTCAACAAAGATTTGGATTCGTTGAGACCCAGTACCTCCACCATGGCCGGCACCCTTCAACTGGAACAATGGATGCACAGTTTGTCTCTGGTGGATCTGTTTCGCCGTCAAAACCCCGTGGCAAGAACCTTCACAAGTCCCACACTCACCAACCGACTCGACTACATCTTTTGTTCGTCCACCTTGGCGGGTCTTCGTCATTGGAAGGCGACGCACATGCCACACGTTCCACAGGCTGACCACGTGGCTTGTCGTATCATCTCAAAGCGTCAAACATTGCGCCATGGCTCTGGATCATGGAAAGCTCCAACTTGGCTACTTCGTCTACCACGAGCGGCCGAGATTGTTCATGGATGTCTGGATCGATTTTTGGACAAGTCTCCAACATTCCACAATATCTCCAAGGCCTACGACATACTGGTCAATGATATCCGCTCCCAACTCAAAGAATTCCATTCTCAACGATTGGAGAAACAACGTCTGCCGTTGAAGAAGTTAGCTGTCGAGATCGCTTCGCTTTTGCAAGTCCCCAACATGCGTCAAGATTCAGTGCTGGTGGATCGAGTGCGAGACCTTCAAAAGCAAATTCACGAGCTGCAAGATCGAGACAAGCAGTTTCGTCAAGACCAGGCGTTCCAACTTCACTTGTACAAAGCAGAGCGCTCGTCCAAGTTCCACTTCAGGGCCTTTGCTCAAAAATAAGGTTAATACAACTCATTTAACCAAGTTCCACTTCATGTCCCCTGTCCCTACCCCCTTGAAGAAGACAGTCTTCAAAGAGTTGGTGGATGTCAATGGAAATGTTGTCTCCAATCAACAAGGCATGTCTGACGTCCTGGTCGACTACTACAAGGACTTGTTTGCAGCTCCCGAGGTGCAGCGATCTGGAGACGAAGTGTCGTCATTTCTGACCCCATTGACTCGACACAAGCAACTGCCAGAGCAAGCCCAGAAAGAGCTGTCGGCTCCCTTGCGCGCCAACGAGTTCTATCATGCTATTCGACACAGCAGTTCGAATTCAGCGCCAGGTCCCAATGCGATGTTTCGCGCCTTTGGGAGCATTGCCTTGCTTGGAATCTTTCTTGGACGAAGCTGAATCCTTGCCGGGAGTCTTTTGCGTCCATGGATTGGCCTTTTCAGCGTTTTGTTGCTCTTGATCGCCTTGTATTTTGTCTGCCGCGGTAGGAGGATCAACAGCGCCATTTCCTTGAGCAACGGATTTGTCGAGAATGTCTTGATTTGACTGGTCATTGTCATTGTTTGTCGATTGTTCCTCTTGAATAACTTCTCCAGGAGTATCACACGGCTTCGCTTGGCCGTTAATGTCGCCTGACCCATCAAACTCCGAGTGAATTTGAGTATTTCCCTCGTCGGTTAAGGCCTCGGTTTCAGTAGAATCCTTCCCCTCGGCGTCTCCAGAGACCATATCCACGTCCTCTTGAGATTTTTCTTCTTCCTCTCCCGTTCTAGGAGGCTCAGCACAGGGGGCGACGCGGTTGGTGGCTGCTGGCTCAGTCCCATTGGTCACGAGAAAGGCCGGGGCCAGACCCCCAGTGACAGGGGTAGAAGGGGAATCCATGCCATCCCCGCAGCACGGTGACTGGGGTACACCATTGCTCCGGCGAGAACCCAAATCGGGATACCGCCCCCGCCCCTCCGAAGAGGCCCCTGGGGGGAAGTAGACAGAACCGCAGGGTGTGCCCATAGGGGGGGCCCTCGTAGCCTCTAGGGCTGGCATGGACCCCGTTTTCTCGCCGCCTTCACTGGGGATCGACTCCAATTGGAGTCCAGGGAAGCAGCCACCACAGGCACAAGGCCCCAGTGGTTCGCCCTCCTGAGTGAGGGCTTCGCTAGACAAGTTAACGACAGTGGTCTGGGGGTCAACCACTGACCCACTGAGGTTGACCCCCCCTGGAACTCCGGCGAGTGGAGCACCAGGTGAAGCGCTGGGGGAGCGAGACGCAGATTGGTCTCCAGAGACGCTGTTGGGGTCGAACTCGACCTCCACTTCGGCCCTAGGGTTAGGTGTAGAGACATTACTCACACCACTTCCGCCATCCTGATTGGACGACGAAAGTGGGTGAGGTGATACAATACCTGGAATGATGGTGACTCCGTGAGTGTTGGTCTCACGGAGCTCGGAACAGCTGTTGGCGTTGGACATTTTGAGCGCGGCGGCACTTGATAACTTCTTGACTTGAGAGGTACGAGGCAAATTCGGAAGTTTCCTCCGTCACTATGGCTTTCCCGAAACCTTTGTTGCCATGGTTCGCGTACTGTACTCGGGCCGCAAGTCTCGCATCTTGGTGAACGGCTTCTTGTCCAAGCCAGTTCACATCTCACGCGGTGTGTTGCAAGGTGATCCACTGTCGCCACTTCTGTTTGTGATCGCTTTGGAACCGATGTGCCAACTCCTACGGCAACACTCCAACTATGGCATCAAGTGTGGGGATCGCTACCACACTGGGAGTTACTTTGCCGACGACTCGCAACTCTATGCGGCAAATGAGACGTGCCTCCACCGGCAGCTTGCATTGGTTCAAACCTTTTGCGACAAGTCTGGTTTCCGACTCAACGTAGACAAGACCCAAATTCTGACCTACAGCCAGTTGAATGGGAACCTTGCCTCACTACAAGTTACTTCCGACAGTCCCGTGAAGGCTCTTGGTATCTTGGTTGCGCCCAATCTTTCTCCATTGGCACGTTTCAATTACGTGTTTGAGAAGTTTGTGGCTCGCTTGTCTTTGTGGCTCTACAAGGCTCGAACCATGGCCGGAAAAGTCACTATCCTGCACAGCATATGTCTGCCTGTGTTATGGTACCAACTGGCTTTTGTCCCTGCCGACAAAGACCTGGCCAAAAAGATCGACAAAGCCATGCTTCAATTTATGCATGGTGAAGAAATCAACCCATCCTCCTCTGTCCATGGCCTCCGTTTGATCAAAAAGGAGATCCTATTCATGCCGAAGAAGTCCGGTGGCTTAGGCCTGCACCATGCACTTGCTTTATGGCAACAACACAACCGCTCTGTCATGATCAGATGCATTCAAGCCATCACCACCCCACCCCGCAAGTCTGCCATGTCCGCCTGGATTACGCCGGGCTATACTCTCCTCGAGAAGGCTTTTCATCCATGGGGTTCCCCCGAGATCTCCTCTTGGCAAATGGCTCTTCTGCATTCATCAGACAACTGTACAAGAATCCCAATATCACTCCAATGTGGAAAGCCTTATTGAGTAGCTGGTTTGAATCCCGCTGGACTCCGTACGGCTGTCCAAATCACATCTCATCTTTGGATGTTCCCCTTTGGCACAACTCGTATCTGCCTGGACTCGAAGACCTATACGATCAGTGCTCTACATCGACGCAAGACCAAGCCAATGTATTGGCTTCGCTTCACATCACGAAGTTGTCGCATTTGTTGACTCCGTGTCAGCGAGTTTGGCCAGCTTCGATCTTGTTCGACAAAATCAACCGTGCCTGCCGCCAAGTCAATTTTGTCCCTCCAACGAAACAATGGATCTCAATCTTGGTGACCAAGTTATCACGATTGTTTGAGATTGTTTCTGAAGAGGATGCTCCCGTGTTCCACTTGCCGACGCCAAGCTCTGAATGGATGGAATGGCACTGGATAATTCACCCTGACTCGAGTCCGATCTTGTTGGCGCTTGCGACTTCGAAATCGGCTAAGATCAGAGCTTCTCCAGCTGCCAGCTCGTCCATTCTTCCTACCAAGCATCTCAACCTGCCATCCAACTTTTACGAAGACCCCAAGCGCCTTACCCAACTTGCCGCCTTCCTCCAACCCGACCACATTCTCCCTCGATATGGAGAGTTCATTTTCAAGACCCTTCTCCGCGCCAACGCCATGCAATATCTGTTTCAGTACCAAGACCCCAAGCCGACGTGTGTCTTCTGTCGTGTCAATGAGACGTACGAGCATTTCCTGTTCTCTTGTGGATATGGTCAATCTGTTTGGTATTTCTTCAAGACAATCCAGCGACTGCTCGAGTGTTCCTTTCCGTCCACGTGTCTGGAAATGTTCTACGAGACGCCCAAGCCGTCCGATGGATACTACATCCGTGGCTATCTGAAGATCTGGCCGATTGTCCGAGCCTGCGTGTATTATCAAATATGGCTCCAACGTGCCGATCGCACCTTTCGACCCGACCTCACAGCGAAGAGTCCGATGGAAGTTGCCATTCATGCTGCCTCTTTGATCAAGCTACATCTACAACAGCTCCTGGTTGATCTCCCTCTCAAGAAGGGATACACCAAGGTATTCAATGTGCTCAAGCATCTATCTTCGGACCCCTGGTTACGTCAACACATCATTCCTGACAGCGTCGTTTCATGAGTGAGCATGACGGCTCACCACTTCATCTCCTGTTCAATGACCACTTTGCCATATTCTGTTTTCCAAGTTCTATTTATACAGTACGAGGCAAATTAGTAAGTCATTAGGGCCTTTGCTCAAAAATAAGGTTAATACAACTCATTTAACCATGATCCAGAGCCATGGCGCAATGTTTGACGCTTTGTGATGATACGACAAGCCACGTGGTCAGCCTGTGGAACGTGTGGCATGTGCGTCGCCTTCCAATGACGAAGACCCGCCAAGGTGGACGAACAAAAGATGTAGTCGAGTCGGTTGGTGAGTGTGGGACTTGTGAAGGTTCTTGCCACGGGGTTTTGACGGCGAAACAGATCCACCAGAGACAAACTGTGCATCCATTGTTCCAGTTGAAGGGTGCCGGCCATGGTGGAGGTACTGGGTCTCAACGAATCCAAATCTTTGTTGAGAGTGCAGTTGAAATCTCCTCCAACAATGTGGAGCGCATGTGGAGGAAAGTCGCGTGGCAATTCTTCGAAGTAACTTGCTCGTTCTTGGAAGGCTGCCGGCGCATAGATATTTTGGAGAACGACTGTCAGTGGACCCAGAGTACATCGCACTTGTAGATAACGACCACGAAGCACTGGGTGACTTCCGAATTTGCCTCGTACCCCTCAAGTCAAGAAGTTATCAAGTGCCGCCGCGCTCAAAATGTCCAACGCCAACAGCTGTTCCGAGCTCCGTGAGACCAACACTCACGGAGTCACCATCATTCCAGGTATTGTATCACCTCACCCACTTTCGTCGTCCAATCAGGATGGCGGAAGTGGTGTGAGTAATGTCTCTACACCTAACCCTAGGGCCGAAGTGGAGGTCGAGTTCGACCCCAACAGCGTCTCTGGAGACCAATCTGCGTCTCGCTCCCCCAGCGCTTCACCTGGTGCTCCACTCGCCGGAGTTCCAGGGGGGGTCAACCTCAGTGGGTCAGTGGTTGACCCCCAGACCACTGTCGTTAACTTGTCTAGCGAAGCCCTCACTCAGGAGGGCGAACCACTGGGGCCTTGTGCCTGTGGTGGCTGCTTCCCTGGACTCCAATTGGAGTCGATCCCCAGTGAAGGCGGCGAGAAAACGGGGTCCATGCCAGCCCTAGAGGCTACGAGGGCCCCCCCTATGGGCACACCCTGCGGTTCTGTCTACTTCCCCCCAGGGGCCTCTTCGGAGGGGCGGGGGCGGTATCCCGATTTGGGTTCTCGCCGGAGCAATGGTGTACCCCAGTCACCGTGCTGCGGGGATGGCATGGATTCCCCTTCTACCCCTGTCACTGGGGGTCTGGCCCCGGCCTTTCGTGACCAATGGGACTGAGCCAGCAGCCACCAACCGCGTCGCCCCCTGTGCTGAGCCTCCTAGAACGGGAGAGGAAGAAGAAAAATCTCAAGAGGACGTGGATATGGTCTCTGGAGACGCCGAGGGGAAGGATTCTACTGAAACCGAGGCCTTAACCGACGAGGGAAATACTCAAATTCACTCGGAGGTTGATGGGTCAGGCGACATTAACGGCCAAGCGAAGCCGTGTGATACTTCTGGAGAAGTTATTCAAGAGGAACAATCGACAAACAATGACAATGACCAGTCAAATCAAGACATTGTCGACAAATCCGTTGCTCAAGGAAATGGCGCTGTTGATCCTCCTACCGCGGCAGACAAAATACAAGGCGATCAAGAGCAACAAAACGCTGAAAAGGCCAATCCATGGACGCAAAAGACTCCCGGCAAGGATTCAGCTTCGTCCAAGAAAGATTCCAAGCAAGGCAATGCTCCCAAAGGCGCGAAACATCGCAACACTGGTGCTCATGCTATTGCCGATGACGATATTGCGCAATGCGAGGCCATGGCGGACGCATTCTACAAAGACTCTGGTGACATGGACGCCTTCATTGAAAACATTTTGCTCACCCCCCAGTCCCAAGTGTACGAGCTCACAGTCAAGTTGGGCGAAGGCTACAAGGACTGGTCCGAAAAAGTCATCTGCGATCAATTTGTCAAGGAAAATCCTGGTTCGTTATGGGGCTCCAAATTTCCGAACATTTTGATCCACAAGAAGAACCCACAGACCATTGTGATCTCAAGTTACAACTTGTCTACGTGCGTGGAAATGGGAGGCACAACGTTTCGACTTGGTGGCAAAGACTTCCTGGTTCCCAAATACTCGCGTTATGGCAACAACTACTACGTTACGTTCAACAAGGTCAGTCACCCTTCGATGGCCAAGGCGATTGTCAAGAAAATGGCTGCATTGACCAAGTCAGTGATAGCAGCATTCAACCCTACTGCTGGTCAGAACATTACATCAAGTCGCCGCATTTGAGAGTCATTTTCAAGTCGTCTGCGCCTCCTGCAGTGCTGGTGCCAAAATCCGGCGACGCACTACGCGAAATCACCATTACGGATCCGTCGGGTCAGCCTTTTGTCGTCGTGTTTCAGCACAAGATCGCTGCTCTGAACAAGACATTGCCTCCGTCGATTGTTTCACGACGTGCAGAGGCCAAGGCTGAAAAAGCGAAGGCAAAAGCGGCCAAGGCAGCGGCAAAATCTCCTCCGTCAGGAGAAAAAGAACCTGAACATGATGGAGACGATCATGATCAAGACCCTGGAACAAATGCGGAAGGCACGGCCGACTCAACTGAGGCATCTGGAGATCGTCAAGATGAACAACCACAGCCTACAGCTCCTTCTCATGGCTCTGATGTCGATATGTCTGGTGACAGCGATCCCCCTAACAACAATGGACAAGACAAACAACAAGAAGATGTGGAAATGTCTACCAACGAATCGCCCGCTCTTGCTCCACCAAGTGAGCAGCCCAAGAACTCGCTGGACCTTCAATTGGTAACGGGCTACCGGTCTGGACCAGCTCCAAAACGTAATTTGCCTTCGTCCCCACGTTTGGATCCCCTGCCGACATCCAACCGTTTTCATATCCTCGAAGAAGACGACGTGGAACTCTCGTTTGAAGACTTTGCAGTGCCTCGAATTGTATTGGAAGATTCAAGTGCGCCACGCCCGAAAAAGACCAAAGGCAAAGCGAAGAAACAACGACTTAACAAGTCTGCTGCAGCCCACCTCGAATTGGCGAAGAAGATCATTCGAGACAAGAAAGTCGAAGGCAGTATCACCGAATGTCAACGCATTTTGCGAGATGATCCTCAGCTCGTTGCACATGCTATGTACGCACAAGATGAAGACCTCAGTTTGTTTCAGTCACTTGTTGCAACCAAGACTATTGAGCGCAAGATGGCTTTGTTAAAAGCTCAAGGCAAGCCTCACAACTACAAACATCACGTCAACTTCATGGCTCAATACAAGATTCACCCGTCAGAAATCTTGGAAGAATTGACCACGGACATACCAGAGATCAAGCGCATCCTCTTTGCACTTGCTACGATTGACTTATTCCTCTCAAATCGGGCCCCAGACCTCTACACAAACTCGGAGGCACTGACTGTTCTATTGAACCAAGAAGCAACAAGATTGCCTGACACCAACTGCTTGACGGACTGGTCGCTGTTTGCTTTGATCGAAAACTTCAGCGACAATCTCGAGAAGTTCACTTTGCCGGCTCCCGTCTTGTCGGCCATCTCGATGCTCAAAAGCATCACCAACAATTACCACATCGACGAGCTCTGCAGCAAAGCTCACCACTCCATGAACGCCGACGAAATTGATCCCCTCGATTTGGAGGACGATCAACTCTAAGGCTTCTATCCCCTGCTTCAATCCATTTCAACCTCCCCTCTGACCCCTCCATTCTACTCATTTTCATCTGTACTCGTGATGATTGACAACAACTTCCCGATGTCCCAACTGAACTCGTGGACTGGGACCCACAAATCATCTCCCTCAACACCAATGGCTTCTCCAACAGCCATCGGTACATCCTCGACAAACTATCAAGTGTTCACGACGTTTCCTTTATCCAAGAAACCCGTTTCCGCACGCCATGTCTCCACGACCGTGTTGCGTTCCATTGGCAACGCATCACAAACCACGAAGGCTCTTTGTTCTTTGAAGAGCCTATTTACCCTGAAGTATCCACGTCGCCAGCCACTGGAGGTCTGGCTACGTTGATACATCCTCACTCTCCTTTGAAGAACGCCACTCAAGTCCCTCATGACAACCCAGTGCTTCGTGGTCGTTATCTACAAGTGCGATGTACTCTGGGTCCACTGACAGTCGTTCTCCACAATATCTATGCGCCGGCAGCCTTCCAACAACGAGCAAGTTACTTCGAAGAATTGCCACGCGACTTTCCTCCACATGCGCTCCACATTGTTGGAGGAGATTTCAACTGCACTCTCAACAAAGATTTGGATTCGTTGAGACCCAGTACCTCCACCATGGCCGGCACCCTTCAACTGGAACAATGGATGCACAGTTTGTCTCTGGTGGATCTGTTTCGCCGTCAAAACCCCGTGGCACGAGCCTTCACAAGTCCCACACTCACCAACCGACTCGACTACATCTTTTGTTCGTCCACCTTGGCGGGTCTTCGTCATTGGAAGGCGACGCACATGCCACACGTTCCACAGGCTGACCACGTGGCTTGTCGTATCATCTCAAAGCGTCAAACATTGCGCCATGGCTCTGGATCATGGAAAGCTCCAACTTGGCTACTTCGTCTACCACGAGCGGCCGAGATTGTTCATGGATGTCTGGATCGATTTTTGGACAAGTCTCCAACATTCCACAATATCTCCAAGGCCTACGACATACTGGTCAATGATATCCGCTCCCAACTCAAAGAATTCCATTCTCAACGATTGGAGAAACAACGTCTGCCGTTGAAGAAGTTAGCTGTCGAGATCGCTTCGCTTTTGCAAGTCCCCAACATGCGTCAAGATTCAGTGCTGGTGGATCGAGTGCGAGACCTTCAAAAGCAAATTCACGAGCTGCAAGATCGAGACAAGCAGTTTCGTCAAGACCAGGCGTTCCAACTTCACTTGTACAAAGCAGAGCGCTCGTCCAAGTTCCACTTCATGTCCCCTGTCCCTACCCCCTTGAAGAAGACAGTCTTCAAAGAGTTGGTGGATGTCAATGGAAATGTTGTCTCCAATCAACAAGGCATGTCTGACGTCCTGGTCGACTACTACAAGGACTTGTTTGCAGCTCCCGACGTGCAGCGATCTGGAGACGAAGTGTCGTCATTTCTGACCCCATTGACTCGACACAAGCAACTGCCAGAGCAAGCCCAGAAAGAGCTGTCGGCTCCCTTGCGCGCCAACGAGTTCTATCATGCTATTCGACACAGCAGTTCGAACTCAGCGCCAGGTCCCAACGCTCTGCCATTCGAAGTCCTCAAACTTGCACCTCACAAGTGGTCGTTGGTATTGGAGCTGCTATTCACACACCAGCTCCATTCTCACCCTCGCTTGACTCCCATGCAACTTGTCAGTACGCTGGTGTTGCTGCACAAGAAAGGCCCCAAGTCACAGGCCAAGAACTATCGGCCCATTAGCCTACTCAACACGGATGTGAAAATCCTGACGAGTATTCTGGCTTATCGACTCCAGCGCCACATTCGACACATCATCCACCCGGACCAGCAAGGCTTTATCCGTCGAAGCAATATCCAAACCAATATTGCACGACTGGATGACATGCTGCACCACATCAAACTACACAGTCCGTCCTCGATGGTGGCACTGCTTGACTTTGAGAAAGCTTTTGATCGCGTGGACCACGCGTACTTGCTCCGCGTCCTCCGTCACTATGGCTTTCCCGAAACCTTTGTTGACATGGTTCGCGTACTGTACTCGGGCCGCAAGTCTCGCATCTTGGTGAACGGCTTCTTGTCCAAGCCAGTTCACATCTCACGCGGTGTGTTGCAAGGTGATCCACTGTCGCCACTTCTGTTTGTGATCGCTTTGGAACCGATGTGCCAACTCCTACGGCAACACTCCAACTATGGCATCAAGTGTGGGGATCGCTACCACACTGGGAGTTACTTTGCCGACGACTCGCAACTCTATGCGGCAAATGAGACGTGCCTCCACCGGCAGCTTGCATTGGTTCAAACCTTTTGCGACAAGTCTGGTTTCCGACTCAACGTAGACAAGACCCAAATTCTGACCTACAGCCAGTTGAATGGGAACCTTGCCTCACTACAAGTTACTTCCGACAGTCCCGTGAAGGCTCTTGGTATCTTGGTTGCGCCCAATCTTTCTCCATTGGCACGTTTCAATTACGTGTTTGAGAAGTTTGTGGCTCGCTTGTCTTTGTGGCTCTACAAGGCTCGAACCATGGCCGGAAAAGTCACTATCCTGCACAGCATATGTCTGCCTGTGTTATGGTACCAACTGGCTTTTGTCCCTGCCGACAAAGACCTGGCCAAAAAGATCGACAAGGCCATGCTTCAATTTATGCATGGTGAAGAAATCAACCCATCCTCCTCTGTCCATGGCCTCCGTTTGATCAAAAAGGAGATCCTATTCATGCCGAAGAAGTCCGGTGGCTTAGGCCTGCACCATGCACTTGCTTTATGGCAACAACACAACCGCTCTGTCATGATCAGATGCATTCAAGCCATCACCACCCCACCCCGCAAGTCTGCCATGTCCGCCTGGATTACGCCGGGCTATACTCTCCTCGAGAAGGCTTTTCATCCATGGGGTTCCCCCGAGATCTCCTCTTGGCAAATGGCTCTTCTGCATTCATCAGACAACTGTACAAGAATCCCAATATCACTCCAATGTGGAAAGCCTTATTGAGTAGCTGGTTTGAATCCCGCTGGACTCCGTACGGCTGTCCAAATCACATCTCATCTTTGGATGTTCCCCTTTGGCACAACTCGTATCTGCCTGGACTCGAAGACCTATACGATCAGTGCTCTACATCGACGCAAGACCAAGCCAATGTATTGGCTTCGCTTCACATCACGAAGTTGTCGCATTTGTTGACTCCGTGCCAGCGAGTTTGGCCAGCTTCGATCTTGTTCGACAAAATCAACCGTGCCTGCCGCCAAGCCAATTTTGTCCCTCCAACGAAACAATGGATCTCAATCTTGGTGACCAAGTTATCACGATTGTTTGAGATTGTTTCTGAAGAGGATGCTCCCGTGTTCCACTTGCCGACGCCAAGCTCTGAATGGATGGAATGGCACTGGATGATACACCCTGACTCGAGTCCGATCTTGTTGGCGCTTGCGACTTCGAAATCGGCTAAGATCAGAGCTTCTCCAGCTGTCAGCTCGTCCATTCTTCCTACCAAGCATCTCAACCTGCCATCCAACTTTTACGAAGACCCCAAGCGCCTTACCCAACTTGCCGCCTTCCTCCAACCCGACCACATTCTCCCTCGATATGGAGAGTTCATTTTCAAGACCCTTCTCCGCGCCAACGCCATGCAATATCTGTTTCAGTACCAAGACCCCAAGCCGACGTGTGTCTTCTGTCGTGTCAATGAGACGTACGAGCATTTCCTGTTCTCTTGTGGATATGGTCAATCTGTTTGGTATTTCTTCAAGACAATCCAGCGACTGCTCGAGTGTTCCTTTCCGTCCACGTGTCTGGAAATGTTCTACGAGACGCCCAAGCCGTCCGATGGATACTACATCCGTGGCTATCTGAAGATCTGGCCGATTGTCCGAGCCTGCGTGTATTATCAAATATGGCTCCAACGTGCCGATCGCACCTTTCGACCCGACCTCACAGCGAAGAGTCCGATGGAAGTTGCCATTCATGCTGCCTCTTTGATCAAGCTACATCTACAACAGCTCCTGGTTGATCTCCCTCTCAAGAAGGGATACACCAAGGTATTCAATGTGCTCAAGCATCTATCTTCGGACCCCTGGTTACGTCAACACATCATTCCTAACAGCGTCGTTTCATGAGTGAGCTGACGGCTCACCACTTCATCTCCTGTTCAATGACCACTTTGCCATATTCTGTTTTCCAAGTTCTATTTATACAGTACGAGGCAAATTAGTAAGTCATTAGGGCCTTTGCTCAAAAATAAGGTTAATACAACTCATTTAACCACGAAGCACTGGGTTGCCATGAGGGACTTGAGTGGCGTTCTTCAAAGGAGAGTGAGGATGTATCAACGTAGCCAGACCTCCAGTGGCTGGCGACGTGGATACTTCAGGGTAAATAGGCTCTTCAAAGAACAAAGAGCCTTCGTGGTTTGTGATGCGTTGCCAATGGAACGCAACACGGTCGTGGAGACTTGGCGTGCGGAAACGGGTTTCTTGGATAAAGGAAACGTCGTGAACACTTGATAGTTTGTCGAGGATGTACCGATGACTGTTGGAGAAGCCATTGGTGTTGAGGGAGATGATTTGTGGGTCCCAGTCCACGAGTTCAGTTGGGACATCGGAGAAGTTGTTGTCAATCATCACGAGTACAGATGAAAATGAGTAGAATGGAGGGGTCAGAGGGGAGGTTGAAATGGATTGAAGCAGGGGATAGAAGCCTTAGAGTTGATCGTCCTCCAAATCGAGGGGATCAATTTCGTCGGCGTTCATGGAGTGGTGAGCTTTGCTGCAGAGCTCGTCGATGTGGTAATTGTTGGTGATGCTTTTGAGCATCGAGATGGCCGACAAGACGGGAGCCGGCAAAGTGAACTTCTCGAGATTGTCGCTGAAGTTTTCGATCAAAGCAAACAGCGACCAGTCCGTCAAGCAGTTGGTGTCAGGCAATCTTGTTGCTTCTTGGTTCAATAGAACAGTCAGTGCCTCCGAGTTTGTGTAGAGGTCTGGGGCCCGATTTGAGAGGAATAAGTCAATCGTAGCAAGTGCAAAGAGGATGCGCTTGATCTCTGGTATGTCCGTGGTCAATTCTTCCAAGATTTCTGACGGGTGAATCTTGTATTGAGCCATGAAGTTGACGTGATGTTTGTAGTTGTGAGGCTTGCCTTGAGCTTTTAACAAAGCCATCTTGCGCTCAATAGTCTTGGTTGCAACAAGTGACTGAAACAAACTGAGGTCTTCATCTTGTGCGTACATAGCATGTGCAACGAGCTGAGGATCATCTCGCAAAATGCGTTGACATTCGGTGATACTGCCTTCGACTTTCTTGTCTCGAATGATCTTCTTCGCCAATTCGAGGTGGGCTGCAGCAGACTTGTTAAGTCGTTGTTTCTTCGCTTTGCCTTTGGTCTTTTTCGGGCGTGGCGCACTTGAATCTTCCAATACAATTCGAGGCACTGCAAAGTCTTCAAACGAGAGTTCCACGTCGTCTTCTTCGAGGATATGAAAACGGTTGGATGTCGGCAGGGGATCCAAACGTGGGGACGAAGGCAAAGTACGTTTTGGAGCTGGTCCAGACCGGTAGCCCGTTACCAATTGAAGGTCCAGCGAGTTCTTGGGCTGCTCACTTGGTGGAGCAAGAGCGGGCGATTCGTTGGTAGACATTTCCACATCTTCTTGTTGTTTGTCTTGTCCATTGTTGTTAGGGGGATCGCTGTCACCAGACATATCGACATCAGAGCCATGAGAAGGAGCTGTTGGCTGTGGTTGTTCATCTTGACGATCTCCAGATGCCTCAGTTGAGTCGGCCGTGCCTTCCGCATTTGTTCCAGGGTCTTGATCATGATCGTCTCCATCATGTTCAGGTTCTTTTTCTCCTGACGGAGGAGATTTTGCCGCTGCCTTGGCCGCTTTTGCCTTCGCTTTTTCAGCCTTGGCCTCTGCACGTCGTGAAACAATCGACGGAGGCAATGTCTTGTTCAGAGCAGCGATCTTGTGCTGAAACACGACGACAAAAGGCTGACCCGACGGATCCGTAATGGTGATTTCGCGTAGTGCGTCGCCGGATTTTGGCACCAGCACTGCAGGAGGCGCAGACGACTTGAAAATGACTCTCAAATGCGGCGACTTGATGTTCTGACCAGCAGTAGGGTTGAATGCTGCTATCACTGACTTGGTCAATGCAGCCATTTTCTTGACAATCGCCTTGGCCATCGAAGGGTGACTGACCTTGTTGAACGTAACGTAGTAGTTGTTGCCATAACGCGAGTACTTGGGAACCAGGAAGTCTTTGCCACCAAGTCGAAACGTTGTGCCTCCCATTTCCACGCACGTAGACAAGTTGTAACTTGAGATCACAATGGTCTGTGGGTTCTTCTTGTGGATCAAAATGTTCGGAAATTTGGAGCCCCATAACGAACCAGGATTTTCCTTGACAAATTGATCGCAGATGACTTTTTCGGACCAGTCCTTGTAGCCTTCGCCCAACTTGACTGTGAACTTCCGAATTTGCCTCGTACCCCTCAAGTCAAGAAGTTATCAAGTGCCGCCGCGCTCAAAATGTCCAACGCCAACAGCTGTTCCGAGCTCCGTGAGACCAACACTCACGGAGTCACCATCATTCCAGGTATTGTATCACCTCACCCACTTTCGTCGTCCAATCAGGATGGCGGAAGTGGTGTGAGTAATGTCTCTACACCTAACCCTAGGGCCGAAGTGGAGGTCGAGTTCGACCCCAACAGCGTCTCTGGAGACCAATCTGCGTCTCGCTCCCCCAGCGCTTCACCTGGTGCTCCACTCGCCGGAGTTCCAGGGGGGGTCAACCTCAGTGGGTCAGTGGTTGACCCCCAGACCACTGTCGTTAACTTGTCTAGCGAAGCCCTCACTCAGGAGGGCGAACCACTGGGGCCTTGTGCCTGTGGTGGCTGCTTCCCTGGACTCCAATTGGAGTCGATCCCCAGTGAAGGCGGCGAGAAAACGGGGTCCATGCCAGCCCTAGAGGCTACGAGGGCCCCCCCTATGGGCACACCCTGCGGTTCTGTCTACTTCCCCCCAGGGGCCTCTTCGGAGGGGCGGGGGCGGTATCCCGATTTGGGTTCTCGCCGGAGCAATGGTGTACCCCAGTCACCGTGCTGCGGGGATGGCATGGATTCCCCTTCTACCCCTGTCACTGGGGGTCTGGCCCCGGCCTTTCTCGTGACCAATGGGACTGAGCCAGCAGCCACCAACCGCGTCGCCCCCTGTGCTGAGCCTCCTAGAACGGGAGAGGAAGAAGAAAAATCTCAAGAGGACGCTGATATGGTCTCTGGAGACGCCGAGGGGAAGGATTCTACTGAAACCGAGGCCTTAACCGACGAGGGAAATACTCAAATTCACTCTGAGGTTGATGGGTCAGGCGACATTAACGGCCAAGCGAAGCCGTGTGATACTCCTGGAGAAGTTATTCAAGAGGAACAATCGACAAACAATGACAATGACCAGTCAAATCAAGACATTGTCGACAAATCCGTTGCTCAAGGAAATGGCGCTGTTGATCCTCCTACCGCGGCAGACAAAATACAAGGCGATCAAGAGCAACAAAACGCTGAAAAGGCCAATCCATGGACGCAAAAGACTCCCGGCAAGGATTCAGCTTCGTCCAAGAAAGATGCCAAGCAAGGCAATGCCCCCAAAGGCGCGAAACATCGCAACACTGGTGCTCATGCTATTGCCGATGACGATATTGCGCAATGCGAGGCCATGGCGGACGCATTCTACAAAGACTCTGGTGACATGGACGCCTTCATTGAAAACATTTTGCTCACCCCCCAGTCCCAAGTGTACGAGCTCACAGTCAAGTTGGGCGAAGGCTACAAGGACTGGTCCGAAAAAGTCATCTGCGATCAATTTGTCAAGGAAAATCCTGGTTCGTTATGGGGCTCCAAATTTCCGAACATTTTGATCCACAAGAAGAACCCACAGACCATTGTGATCTCAAGTTACAACTTGTCTACGTGCGTGGAAATGGGAGGCACAACGTTTCGACTTGGTGGCAAAGACTTCCTGGTTCCCAAATACTCGCGTTATGGCAACAACTACTACGTTACGTTCAACAAGGTCAGTCACCCTTCGATGGCCAAGGCGATTGTCAAGAAAATGGCTGCATTGACCAAGTCAGTGATAGCAGCATTCAACCCTACTGCTGGTCAGAACATCAAGTCGCCGCATTTGAGAGTCATTTTCAAGTCGTCTGCGCCTCCTGCAGTGCTGGTGCCAAAATCCGGCGACGCACTACGCGAAATCACCATTACGGATCCGTCGGGTCAGCCTTTTGTCGTCGTGTTTCAGCACAAGATCGCTGCTCTGAACAAGACATTGCCTCCGTCGATTGTTTCACGACGTGCAGAGGCCAAGGCTGAAAAAGCGAAGGCAAAAGCGGCCAAGGCAGCGGCAAAATCTCCTCCGTCAGGAGAAAAAGAACCTGAACATGATGGAGACGATCATGATCAAGACCCTGGAACAAATGCGGAAGGCACGGCCGACTCAACTGAGGCATCTGGAGATCGTCAAGATGAACAACCACAGCCAACAGCTCCTTCTCATGGCTCTGATGTCGATATGTCTGGTGACAGCGATCCCCCTAACAACAATGGACAAGACAAACAACAAGAAGATGTGGAAATGTCTACCAACGAATCGCCCGCTCTTGCTCCACCAAGTGAGCAGCCCAAGAACTCGCTGGACCTTCAATTGGTAACGGGCTACCGGTCTGGACCAGCTCCAAAACGTACTTTGCCTTCGTCCCCACGTTTGGATCCCCTGCCGACATCCAACCGTTTTCATATCCTCGAAGAAGACGACGTGGAACTCTCGTTTGAAGACTTTGCAGTGCCTCGAATTGTATTGGAAGATTCAAGTGCGCCACGCCCGAAAAAGACCAAAGGCAAAGCGAAGAAACAACGACTTAACAAGTCTGCTGCAGCCCACCTCGAATTGGCGAAGAAGATCATTCGAGACAAGAAAGTCGAAGGCAGTATCACCGAATGTCAACGCATTTTGCGAGATGATCCTCAGCTCGTTGCACATGCTATGTACGCACAAGATGAAGACCTCAGTTTGTTTCAGTCACTTGTTGCAACCAAGACTATTGAGCGCAAGATGGCTTTGTTAAAAGCTCAAGGCAAGCCTCACAACTACAAACATCACGTCAACTTCATGGCTCAATACAAGATTCACCCGTCAGAAATCTTGGAAGAATTGACCACGGACATACCAGAGATCAAGCGCATCCTCTTTGCACTTGCTACGATTGACTTATTCCTCTCAAATCGGGCCCCAGACCTCTACACAAACTCGGAGGCACTGACTGTTCTATTGAACCAAGAAGCAACAAGATTGCCTGACACCAACTGCTTGACGGACTGGTCGCTGTTTGCTTTGATCGAAAACTTCAGCGACAATCTCGAGAAGTTCACTTTGCCGGCTCCCGTCTTGTCGGCCATCTCGATGCTCAAAAGCATCACCAACAATTACCACATCGACGAGCTCTGCAGCAAAGCTCACCACTCCATGAACGCCGACGAAATTGATCCCCTCGATTTGGAGGACGATCAACTCTAAGGCTTCTATCCCCTGCTTCAATCCATTTCAACCTCCCCTCTCACCCCTCCATTCTACTCATTTTCATCTGTACTCGTGATGATTGACAACAACTTCTCCGATGTCCCAACTGAACTCGTGGACTGGGACCCACAAATCATCTCCCTCAACACCAATGGCTTCTCCAACAGTCATCGGTACATCCTCGACAAACTATCAAATGTTCACGACGTTTCCTTTATCCAAGAAACCCGTTTCCGCACGCCAAGTCTCCACGACCGTGTTGCGTTCCATTGGCAACGCATCACAAACCACGAAGGCTCTTTGTTCTTTGAAGAGCCTATTTACCCTGAAGTATCCACGTCGCCAGCCACTGGAGGTCTGGCTACGTTGATACATCCTCACTCTCCTTTGAAGAACGCCACTCAAGTCCCTCATGACAACCCTGTGCTTCGTGGTCGTTATCTACAAGTGCGATGTACTCTGGGTCCACTGACAGTCGTTCTCCACAATATCTATGCGCCGGCAGCCTTCCAAGAACGAGCAAGTTACTTCGAAGAATTGCCACGCGACTTTCCTCCACATGCGCTCCACATTGTTGGAGGAGATTTCAACTGCACTCTCAACAAAGATTTGGATTCGTTGAGACCCAGTACCTCCACCATGGCCGGCACCCTTCAACTGGAACAATGGATGCACAGTTTGTCTCTGGTGGATCTGTTTCGCCGTCAAAACCCCGTGGCACGAGCCTTCACAAGTCCCACACTCACCAACCGACTTGACTACATCTTTTGTTCGTCCACCTTGGCGGGTCTTCGTCATTGGAAGGCGACGCACATGCCACACGTTCCACAGGCTGACCACGTGGCTTGTCGTATCATCACAAAGCGTCAAACATTGCGCCATGGCTCTGGATCATGGAAAGCTCCAACTTGGCTACTTCGTCTACCACGAGCGGCCGAGATTGTTCATGGATGTCTGGATCGATTTTTGGACAAGTCTCCAACATTCCACAATATCTCCAAGGCCTACGACATGCTGGTCAATGATATCCGCTCCCAACTCAAAGAATTCCATTCTCAACGATTGGAGAAACAACGTCTGCCGTTGAAGAAGTTAGCTGTCGAGATCGCTTCGCTTTTGCAAGTCCCCAACATGCGTCAAGATTCAGTGCTGGTGGATCGAGTGCGAGACCTTCAAAAGCAAATTCACGAGCTGCAAGATCGAGACAAGCAGTTTCGTCAAGACCAGGCGTTCCAACTTCACTTGTACAAAGCAGAGCGCTCGTCCAAGTTCCACTTCATGTCCCCTGTCCCTACCCCCTTGAAGAAGACAGTCTTCAAAGAGTTGGTGGATGTCAATGGTTAAATGAGTTGTATTAACCTTATTTTTGAGCAAAGGCCCTAATGACTTACTAATTTGCCTCGTACTGTATAAATAGAACTTGGAAAACAGAATATGGCAAAGTGGTCATTGAACAGGAGATGAAGTGAGTGAGCCATCAGCTCACTCATGAAACGACACTGTCAGGAATGGCGTGTTGACGTAACCAGGGGTCCGAAGATAGATGCTTGAGCACATTGAATACCTTGGTGTATCCCTTCTTGAGAGGGAGATCAACCAGGAGCTGTTGTAGATGTAGCTTGATCAAAGAGGCAGCATGAATGGCAACTTCCATCGGACTCTTCGCTGTGAGGTCGGGTCGAAAGGTGCGATCGGCACGTTGGAGCCATATTTGATAATACACGCAGGCTCGGACAATCGGCCAGATCTTCAGATAGCCACGGATGTAGTATCCATCGGACGGCTTGGGCGTCTCGTAGAACATTTCCAGACACGTGGACGGAAAGGAACACTCGAGCAGTCGCTGGATTGTCTTGAAGGAATACCAAACAGATTGACCATATCCACAAGAGAACAGGAAATGCTCGTACGTCTCATTGACACGACAGAAGACACACGTCGGCTTGGGGTCTTGGTACTGAAACAGATATTGCATGGCGTTGGCGCGGAGAAGGGTCTTGAAAATGAACTCTCCATATCGAGGGAGAATGTGGTCGGGTTGGAGGAAGGCGGCAAGTTGGGTAAGGCGCTTGGGGTCTTCGTAAAAGTTGGATGGCAGGTTGAGATGCTTGGTAGGAAGAATGGACGAGCTGACAGCTGGAGAAGCTCTGATCTTAGCCGATTTCGAAGTCGCAAGCGCCAACAAGATCGGACTCGAGTCAGGGTGTATCATCCAGTGCCATTCCATCCATTCAGAGCTTGGCGTCGGCAAGTGGAACACGGGAGCATCCTCTTCAGAAACAATCTCAAACAATCGTGATAACTTGGTCACCAAGATTGAGATCCATTGTTTCGTTGGAGGGACAAAATTGGCTTGGCGGCAGGCACGGTTGATTTTGTCGAACAAGATCGAAGCTGGCCAAACTCGCTGACACGGAGTCAACAAATGCGACAACTTCGTGATGTGAAGCGAAGCCAATACATTGGCTTGGTCTTGCGTCGATGTAGAGCACTGATCGTATAGGTCTTCGAGTCCAGGCAGATACGAGTTGTGCCAAAGGGGAACATCCAAAGTGAGATGTGATTTGGACAGCCGTACGGAGTCCAGCGGGATTCAAACCAGCTACTCAATAAGGCTTTCCACATTGGAGTGATATTGGGATTCTTGTACAGTTGTCTGATGAATGCAGAAGAGCCATTTGCCAAGAGGAGATCTCGGGGGGAACCCCATGGATGAAAAGCCTTCTCGAGGAGAGTATAGCCCGGCGTAATCCAGGCGGACATGGCAGACTTGCGGGGTGGGGTGGTGATGGCTTGAATGCATCTGATCATGACAGAGCGGTTGTGTTGTTGCCATAAAGCAATTGCATGGTGCAGGCCTAAGCCACCGGACTTCTTCGGCATGAATAGGATCTCCTTTTTGATCAAACGGAGGCCATGGACAGAGGAGGATGGGTTGATTTCTTCACCATGCATAAATTGAAGCATGGCCTTGTCGATCTTTTTGGTTAAATGAGTTGTATTAACCTTATTTTTGAGCAAAGGCCCTAATGACTTACTAATTTGCCTCGTACTGTATAAATAGAACTTGGAAAACAGAATATGGCAAAGTGGTCATTGAACAGGAGATGAAGTGGTGAGCCATCAGCTCACTCATGAAACGACACTGTCAGGAATGGCGTGTTGACGTAACCAGGGGTCCGAAGATAGATGCTTGAGCACATTGAATACCTTGGTGTATCCCTTCTTGAGAGGGAGATCAACCAGGAGCTGTTGTAGATGTAGCTTGATCAAAGAGGCAGCATGAATGGCAACTTCCATCGGACTCTTCGCTGTGAGGTCGGGTCGAAAGGTGCGATCGGCACGTTGGAGCCATATTTGATAATACACGCAGGCTCGGACAATCGGCCAGATCTTCAGATAGCCACGGATGTAGTATCCATCGGACGGCTTGGGCGTCTCGTAGAACATTTCCAGACACGTGGACGGAAAGGAACACTCGAGCAGTCGCTGGATTGTCTTGAAGAAATACCAAACAGATTGACCATATCCACAAGAGAACAGGAAATGCTCGTACGTCTCATTGACACGACAGAAGACACACGTCGGCTTGGGGTCTTGGTACTGAAACAGATATTGCATGGCGTTGGCGCGGAGAAGGGTCTTGAAAATGAACTCTCCATATCGAGGGAGAATGTGGTCGGGTTGGAGGAAGGCGGCAAGTTGGGTAAGGCGCTTGGGGTCTTCGTAAAAGTTGGATGGCAGGTTGAGATGCTTGGTAGGAAGAATGGACGAGCTGACAGCTGGAGAAGCTCTGATCTTAGCCGATTTCGAAGTCGCAAGCGCCAACAAGATCGGACTCGAGTCAGGGTGTATCATCCAGTGCCATTCCATCCATTCAGAGCTTGGCGTCGGCAAGTGGAACACGGGAGCATCCTCTTCAGAAACAATCTCAAACAATCGTGATAACTTGGTCACCAAGATTGAGATCCATTGTTTCGTTGGAGGGACAAAATTGGCTTGGCGGCAGGCACGGTTGATTTTGTCGAACAAGATCGAAGCTGGCCAAACTCGCTGACACGGAGTCAACAAATGCGACAACTTCGTGATGTGAAGCGAAGCCAATACATTGGCTTGGTCTTGCGTCGATGTAGAGCACTGATCGTATAGGTCTTCGAGTCCAGGCAGATACGAGTTGTGCCAAAGGGGAACATCCAAAGTGAGATGTGATTTGGACAGCCGTACGGAGTCCAGCGGGATTCAAACCAGCTACTCAATAAGGCTTTCCACATTGGAGTGATATTGGGATTCTTGTACAGTTGTCTGATGAATGCAGAAGAGCCATTTGCCAAGAGGAGATCTCGGGGGAACCCCATGGATGAAAAGCCTTCTCGAGGAGAGTATAGCCCGGCGTAATCCAGGCGGACATGGCAGACTTGCGGGGTGGGGTGGTGATGGCTTGAATGCATCTGATCATGACAGAGCGGTTGTGTTGTTGCCATAAAGCAAGTGCATGGTGCAGGCCTAAGCCACCGGACTTCTTCGGCATGAATAGGATCTCCTTTTTGATCAAACGGAGGCCATGGACAGAGGAGGATGGGTTGATTTCTTCACCATGCATAAATTGAAGCATGGCTTTGTCGATCTTTTTGGCCAGGTCTTTGTCGGCAGGGACAAAAGCCAGTTGGTACCATAACACAGGCAGACATATGCTGTGCAGGATAGTGACTTTTCCGGCCATGGTTCGAGCCTTGTAGAGCCACAAAGACAAGCGAGCCACAAACTTCTCAAACACGTAATTGAAACGTGCCAATGGAGAAAGATTGGGCGCAACCAAGATACCAAGAGCCTTCACGGGACTGTCGGAAGTAACTTGTAGTGAGGCAAGGTTCCCATTCAACTGGCTGTAGGTCAGAATTTGGGTCTTGTCTACGTTGAGTCGGAAACCAGACTTGTCGCAAAAGGTTTGAACCAATGCAAGCTGCCGGTGGAGGCACGTCTCATTTGCCGCATAGAGTTGCGAGTCGTCGGCAAAGTAACTCCCAGTGTGGTAGCGATCCCCACACTTGATGCCATAGTTGGAGTGTTGCCGTAGGAGTTGGCACATCGGTTCCAAAGCGATCACAAACAGAAGTGGCGACAGTGGATCACCTTGCAACACACCGCGTGAGATGTGAACTGGCTTGGACAAGAAGCCGTTCACCAAGATGCGAGACTTGCGGCCCGAGTACAGTACGCGAACCATGTCAACAAAGGTTTCGGGAAAGCCATAGTGACGGAGGACGCGGAGCAAGTACGCGTGGTCCACGCGATCAAAAGCTTTCTCAAAGTCAAGCAGTGCCACCATCGAGGACGGACTGTGTAGTTTGATGTGGTGCAGCATGTCATCCAGTCGTGCAATATTGGTTTGGATATTGCTTCGACGGATAAAGCCTTGCTGGTCCGGGTGGATGATGTGTCGAATGTGGCGCTGGAGTCGATAAGCCAGAATACTCGTCAGGATTTTCACATCCGTGTTGAGTAGGCTAATGGGCCGATAGTTCTTGGCTTGTGACTTGGGGCCTTTCTTGTGCAGCAACACCAGCGTACTGACAAGTTGCATGGGAGTCAAGCGAGGGTGAGAATGGAGCTGGTGTGTGAATAGCAGCTCCAATACCAACGACCACTTGTGAGGTGCAAGTTTGAGGACTTCGAATGGCAGAGCGTTGGGACCTGGCGCTGAGTTCGAACTGCTGTGTCGAATAGCATGATAGAACTCGTTGGCGCGCAAGGGAGCCGACAGCTCTTTCTGGGCTTGCTCTGGCAGTTGCTTGTGTCGAGTCAATGGGGTCAGAAATGACGACACTTCGTCTCCAGATCGCTGCACCTCGGGAGCTGCAAACAAGTCCTTGTAGTAGTCGACCAGGACGTCAGACATGCCTTGTTGATTGGAGACAACATTTCCATTGACATCCACCAACTCTTTGAAGACTGTCTTCTTCAAGGGGGTAGGGACAGGGGACATGAAGTGGAACTTGGACGAGCGCTCTGCTTTGTACAAGTGAAGTTGGAACGCCTGGTCTTGACGAAACTGCTTGTCTCGATCTTGCAGCTCGTGAATTTGCTTTTGAAGGTCTCGCACTCGATCCACCAGCACTGAATCTTGACGCATGTTGGGGACTTGCAAAAGCGAAGCGATCTCGACAGCTAACTTCTTCAACGGCAGACGTTGTTTCTCCAATCGTTGAGAATGGAATTCTTTGAGTTGGGAGCGGATATCATTGATCAGCATGTCGTAGGCCTTGGAGATATTGTGGAATGTTGGAGACTTGTCCAAAAATCGATCCAGACATCCATGAACAATCTCGGCCGCTCGTGGTAGACGAAGTAGCCAAGTTGGAGCTTTCCATGATCCAGAGCCATGGCGCAATGTTTGACGCTTTGTGATGATACGACAAGCCACGTGGTCAGCCTGTGGAACGTGTGGCATGTGCGTCGCCTTCCAATGACGAAGACCCGCCAAGGTGGACGAACAAAAGATGTAGTCAAGTCGGTTGGTGAGTGTGGGACTTGTGAAGGCTCGTGCCACGGGGTTTTGACGGCGAAACAGATCCACCAGAGACAAACTGTGCATCCATTGTTCCAGTTGAAGGGTGCCGGCCATGGTGGAGGTACTGGGTCTCAACGAATCCAAATCTTTGTTGAGAGTGCAGTTGAAATCTCCTCCAACAATGTGGAGCGCATGTGGAGGAAAGTCGCGTGGCAATTCTTCGAAGTAACTTGCTCGTTCTTGGAAGGCTGCCGGCGCATAGATATTGTGGAGAACGACTGTCAGTGGACCCAGAGTACATCGCACTTGTAGATAACGACCACGAAGCACTGGGTTGTCATGAGGGACTTGAGTGGCGTTCTTCAAAGGAGAGTGAGGATGTATCAACGTAGCCAGACCTCCAGTGGCTGGCGACGTGGATACTTCAGGGTAAATAGGCTCTTCAAAGAACAAAGAGCCTTCGTGGTTTGTGATGCGTTGCCAATGGAACGCAACACGGTCGTGGAGACTTGGCGTGCGGAAACGGGTTTCTTGGATAAAGGAAACGTCGTGAACACTTGATAGTTTGTCGAGGATGTACCGATGACTGTTGGAGAAGCCATTGGTGTTGAGGGAGATGATTTGTGGGTCCCAGTCCACGAGTTCAGTTGGGACATCGGAGAAGTTGTTGTCAATCATCACGAGTACAGATGAAAATGAGTAGAATGGAGGGGTCAGAGGGGAGGTTGAAATGGATTGAAGCAGGGGATAGAAGCCTTAGAGTTGATCGTCCTCCAAATCGAGGGGATCAATTTCGTCGGCGTTCATGGAGTGGTGAGCTTTGCTGCAGAGCTCGTCGATGTGGTAATTGTTGGTGATGCTTTTGAGCATCGAGATGGCCGACAAGACGGGAGCCGGCAAAGTGAACTTCTCGAGATTGTCGCTGAAGTTTTCGATCAAAGCAAACAGCGACCAGTCCGTCAAGCAGTTGGTGTCAGGCAATCTTGTTGCTTCTTGGTTCAATAGAACAGTCAGTGCCTCCGAGTTTGTGTAGAGGTCTGGGGCCCGATTTGAGAGGAATAAGTCAATCGTAGCAAGTGCAAAGAGGATGCGCTTGATCTCTGGTATGTCCGTGGTCAATTCTTCCAAGATTTCTGACGGGTGAATCTTGTATTGAGCCATGAAGTTGACGTGATGTTTGTAGTTGTGAGGCTTGCCTTGAGCTTTTAACAAAGCCATCTTGCGCTCAATAGTCTTGGTTGCAACAAGTGACTGAAACAAACTGAGGTCTTCATCTTGTGCGTACATAGCATGTGCAACGAGCTGAGGATCATCTCGCAAAATGCGTTGACATTCGGTGATACTGCCTTCGACTTTCTTGTCTCGAATGATCTTCTTCGCCAATTCGAGGTGGGCTGCAGCAGACTTGTTAAGTCGTTGTTTCTTCGCTTTGCCTTTGGTCTTTTTCGGGCGTGGCGCACTTGAATCTTCCAATACAATTCGAGGCACTGCAAAGTCTTCAAACGAGAGTTCCACGTCGTCTTCTTCGAGGATATGAAAACGGTTGGATGTCGGCAGGGGATCCAAACGTGGGGACGAAGGCAAAGTACGTTTTGGAGCTGGTCCAGACCGGTAGCCCGTTACCAATTGAAGGTCCAGCGAGTTCTTGGGCTGCTCACTTGGTGGAGCAAGAGCGGGCGATTCGTTGGTAGACATTTCCACATCTTCTTGTTGTTTGTCTTGTCCATTGTTGTTAGGGGGATCGCTGTCACCAGACATATCGACATCAGAGCCATGAGAAGGAGCTGTTGGCTGTGGTTGTTCATCTTGACGATCTCCAGATGCCTCAGTTGAGTCGGCCTCGCCTTTCGCATTTGTTCCAGGGTCTTGATCATGATCGTCTCCATCATGTTCAGGTTCTTTTTCTCCTGACGGAGGAGATTTTGCCGCTGCCTTGGCCGCTTTTGCCTTCGCTTTTTCAGCCTTGGCCTCTGCACGTCGTGAAACAATCGACGGAGGCAATGTCTTGTTCAGAGCAGCGATCTTGTGCTGAAACACGACGACAAAAGGCTGACCCGACGGATCCGTAATGGTGATTTCGCGTAGTGCGTCGCCGGATTTTGGCACCAGCACTGCAGGAGGCGCAGACGACTTGAAAATGACTCTCAAATGCGGCGACTTGATGTTCTGACCAGCAGTAGGGTTGAATGCTGCTATCACTGACTTGGTCAATGCAGCCATTTTCTTGACAATCGCCTTGGCCATCGAAGGGTGACTGACCTTGTTGAACGTAACGTAGTAGTTGTTGCCATAACGCGAGTACTTGGGAACCAGGAAGTCTTTGCCACCAAGTCGAAACGTTGTGCCTCCCATTTCCACGCACGTAGACAAGTTGTAACTTGAGATCACAATGGTCTGTGGGTTCTTCTTGTGGATCAAAATGTTCGGAAATTTGGAGCCCCATAACGAACCAGGATTTTCCTTGACAAATTGATCGCAGATGACTTTTTCGGACCAGTCCTTGTAGCCTTCGCCCAACTTGACTGTGAGCTCGTACACTTGGGACTGGGGGGTGAGCAAAATGTTTTCAATGAAGGCGTCCATGTCACCAGAGTCTTTGTAGAATGCGTCCGCCGTGGCCTCGCATCGCGCAATATCGTCATCGGCAATAGCATGAGCACCAGTGTTGCGATGTTTCGCGCCTTTGGGGGCATTGCCTTGCTTGGCATCTTTCTTGGACGAAGCTGAATCCTTGCCGGGAGTCTTTTGCGTCCATGGATTGGCCTTTTCAGCGTTTTGTTGCTCTTGATCGCCTTGTATTTTGTCTGCCGCGGTAGGAGGATCAACAGCGCCATTTCCTTGAGCAACGGATTTGTCGACAATGTCTTGATTTGACTGGTCATTGTCATTGTTTGTCGATTGTTCCTCTTGAATAACTTCTCCAGGAGTATCACACGGCTTCGCTTGGCCGTTAATGTCGCCTGACCCATCAACCTCAGAGTGAATTTGAGTATTTCCCTCGTCGGTTAAGGCCTCGGTTTCAGTAGAATCCTTCCCCTCGGCGTCTCCAGAGACCATATCCACGTCCTCTTGAGATTTTTCTTCTTCCTCTCCCGTTCTAGGAGGCTCAGCACAGGGGGCGACGCGGTTGGTGGCTGCTGGCTCAGTCCCATTGGTCACGAGAAAGGCCGGGGCCAGACCCCCAGTGACAGGGGTAGAAGGGGAATCCATGCCATCCCCGCAGCACGGTGACTGGGGTACACCATTGCTCCGGCGAGAACCCAAATCGGGATACCGCCCCCGCCCCTCCGAAGAGGCCCCTGGGGGAAAGTAGACAGAACCGCAGGGTGTGCCCATAGGGGGGGCCCTCGTAGCCTCTAGGGCTGGCATGGACCCCGTTTTCTCGCCGCCTTCACTGGGGATCGACTCCAATTGGAGTCCAGGGAAGCAGCCACCACAGGCACAAGGCCCCAGTGGTTCGCCCTCCTGAGTGAGGGCTTCGCTAGACAAGTTAACGACAGTGGTCTGGGGGTCAACCACTGACCCACTGAGGTTGACCCCCCCTGGAACTCCGGCGAGTGGAGCACCAGGTGAAGCGCTGGGGGAGCGAGACGCAGATTGGTCTCCAGAGACGCTGTTGGGGTCGAACTCGACCTCCACTTCAGCCCTAGGGTTAGGTGTAGAGACATTACTCACACCACTTCCGCCATCCTGATTGGACGACGAAAGTGGGTGAGGTGATACAATACCTGGAATGATGGTGACTCCGTGAGTGTTGGTCTCACGGAGCTCGGAACAGCTGTTGGCGTTGGACATTTTGAGCGCGGCAGCACTTGATAACTTTTTGACTTGAGGGGTACGAGGCAAATTCGGAAGTTGGTGCAAGTTTGAGGACTTCGAATGGCAGAGCGTTGGGACCTGGCGCTGAGTTCGAACTGCTGTGTCGAATAGCATGATAGAACTCGTTGGCGCGCAAGGGAGACGACAGCTCTTTCTGGGCTTGCTCTGGCAGTTGCTTGTATCGAGTCAATGGACCACAATATCTCCAAGGCCTACGACATGCTGGTCAATGATATCCGCTCCCAACTCAAAGAATTCCATTCTCAACGATTGGAGAAACAACGTCTGCCGTTGAAGAAGTTAGCTGTCGAGATCGCTTCGCTTTTGCAAGTCCCCAACATGCGTCAAGATTCAGTGCTGGTGGATCGAGTGCGAGACCTTCAAAAGCAAATTCACGAGCTGCAAGATCGAGACAAGCAGTTTCGTCAAGACCAGGCGTTCCAACTTCACTTGTACAAAGCAGAGCGCTCGTCCAAGTTCCACTTCATGTCCCCTGTCCCTACCCCCTTGAAGAAGACAGTCTTCAAAGAGTTGGTGGATGTCAATGGAAATGTTGTCTCCAATCAACAAGGCATGTCTGACGTCCTGGTCGACTACTACAAGGACTTGTTTGCAGCTCCCGAGGTGCAGCGATCTGGAGACGAAGTGTCGTCATTTCTGACCCCATTGACTCGACACAAGCAACTGCCAGAGCAAGCCCAGAAAGAGCTGTCGGCTCCCTTGCGCGCCAACGAGTTCTATCATGCTATTCGACACAGCAGTTCGAACTCAGCGCCAGGTCCCAACGCTCTGCCATTCGAAGTCCTCAAACTTGCACCTCACAAGTGGTCGTTGGTATTGGAGCTGCTATTCACACACCACCTCCATTCTCACCCTCGCTTGACTCCCATGCAACTTGTCAGTACGCTGGTGTTGCTGCACAAGAAAGGCCCCAAGTCACAAGCCAAGAACTATCGGCCCATTAGCCTACTCAACACGGATGTGAAAATCCTGACGAGTATTCTGGCTTATCGACTCCAGCGCCACATTCGACACATCATCCACCCGGACCAGCAAGGCTTTATCCGTCGAAGCAATATCCAAACCAATATTGCACGACTGGATGACATGCTGCACCACATCAAACTACACAGTCCGTCCTCGATGGTGGCACTGCTTGACTTTGAGAAAGCTTTTGATCGCGTGGACCACGCGTACTTGCTCCGCGTCCTCCGTCACTATGGCTTTCCCGAAACCTTTGTTGACATGGTTCGCGTACTGTACTCGGGCCGCAAGTCTCGCATCTTGGTGAACGGCTTCTTGTCCAAGCCAGTTCACATCTCACGCGGTGTGTTGCAAGGTGATCCACTGTCGCCACTTCTGTTTGTGATCGCTTTGGAACCGATGTGCCAACTCCTACGGCAACACTCCAACTATGGCATCAAGTGTGGGGATCGCTACCACACTGGGAGTTACTTTGCCGACGACTCGCAACTCTATGCGGCAAATGAGACGTGCCTCCACCGGCAGCTTGCATTGGTTCAAACCTTTTGCGACAAGTCTGGTTTCCGACTCAACGTAGACAAGACCCAAATTCTGACCTACAGCCAGTTGAATGGGAACCTTGCCTCACTACAAGTTACTTCCGACAGTCCCGTGAAGGCTCTTGGTATCTTGGTTGCGCCCAATCTTTCTCCATTGGCACGTTTCAATTACGTGTTTGAGAAGTTTGCGGCTCGCTTGTCTTTGTGGCTCTACAAGGCTCGAACCATGGCCGGAAAAGTCACTATCCTGCACAGCATATGTCTGCCTGTGTTATGGTACCAACTGGCTTTTGTCCCTGCCGACAAAGACCTGGCCAAAAAGATCGACAAAGCCATGCTTCAATTTATGCATGGTGAAGAAATCAACCCATCCTCCTCTGTCCATGGCCTCCGTTTGATCAAAAAGGAGATCCTATTCATGCCGAAGAAGTCCGGTGGCTTAGGCCTGCACCATGCACTTGCTTTATGGCAACAACACAACCGCTCTGTCATGATCAGATGCATTCAAGCCATCACCACCCCACCCCGCAAGTCTGCCATGTCCGCCTGGATTACGCCGGGCTATACTCTCCTCGAGAAGGCTTTTCATCCATGGGGTTCCCCCCGAGATCTCCTCTTGGCAAATGGCTCTTCTGCATTCATCAGACAACTGTACAAGAATCCCAATATCACTCCAATGTGGAAAGCCTTATTGAGTAGCTGGTTTGAGTCCCGCTGGACTCCGTACGGCTGTCCAAATCACATCTCATCTTTGGATGTTCCCCTTTGGCACAACTCGTATCTGCCTGGACTCGAAGACCTATACGATCAGTGCTCTACATCGACGCAAGACCAAGCCAATGTATTGGCGTCGCTTCACATCACGAAGTTGTCGCATTTGTTGACTCCGTGTCAGCGAGTTTGGCCAGCTTCGATCTTGTTCGACAAAATCAACCGTGCCTGCCGCCAAGTCAATTTTGTCCCTCCAACGAAACAATGGATCTCAATCTTGGTGACCAAGTTATCACGATTGTTTGAGATTGTTTCTGAAGAGGATGCTCCCGTGTTCCACTTGCCGACGCCAAGCTCTGAATGGATGGAATGGCACTGGATGATTCACCCTGACTCGAGTCCGATCTTGTTGGCGTTTGCGACTTCGAAATCGGCTAAGATCAGAGCTTCTCCAGCTGCCAGCTCGTCCATTCTTCCTACCAAGCATCTCAACCTGCCATCCAACTTTTACGAAGACCCCAAGCGCCTTACCCAACTTGCCGCCTTCCTCCAACCCGACCACATTCTCCCTCGATATGGAGAGTTCATTTTCAAGACCCTTCTCCGCGCCAACGCCATGCAATATCTGTTTCAGTACCAAGACCCCAAGCCGACGTGTGTCTTCTGTCGTGTCAATGAGACGTACGAGCATTTCCTGTTCTCTTGTGGATATGGTCAATCTGTTTGGTATTTCTTCAAGGCGATCCAGCGACTGCTCGAGTGTTCCTTTCCGTCCACGTGTCTGGAAATGTTCTACGAGACGCCCAAGCCGTCCGATGGATACTACATCCGTGGCTATCTGAAGATCTGGCCGATTGTCCGAGCCTGCGTGTATTATCAAATATGGCTCCAACGTGCCGATCGCACCTTTCGACCCGACCTCACAGCGAAGAGTCCGATGGAAGTTGCCATTCATGCTGCCTCTTTGATCAAGCTACATCTACAACAGCTCCTGGTTGATCTCCCTCTCAAGAAGGGATACACCAAGGTATTCAATGTGCTCAAGCATCTATCTTCGGACCCCTGGTTACGTCAACACGCCATTCCTGACAGCGTCGTTTCATGAGAGAGCTGACGGCTCACTCACTTCATCTCCTGTTCAATGACCACTTTGCCATATTCTGTTTTCCAAGTTCTATTTATACAGTACGAGGCAAATTAGTAAGTCATTAGGGCCTTTGCTCAAAAATAAGGTTAATACAACTCATTTAACCTTGGAGATATTGTGGAATGTTGGAGACTTGTCCAAAAATCGATCCAGACATCCATGAACAATCTCGGCCGCTCGTGGTAGACGAAGTAGCCAAGTTGGAGCTTTCCATGATCCAGAGCCATGGCGCAATGTTTGACGCTTTGTGATGATACGACAAGCCACGTGGTCAGCCTGTGGAACGTGTGGCATGTGCGTCGCCTTCCAATGACGAAGACCCGCCAAGGTGGACGAACAAAAGATGTAGTCAAGTCGGTTGGTGAGTGTGGGACTTGTGAAGGCTCGTGCCACGGGGTTTTGACGGCGAAACAGATCCACCAGAGACAAACTGTGCATCCATTGTTCCAGTTGAAGGGTGCCGGCCATGGTGGAGGTACTGGGTCTCAACGAATCCAAATCTTTGTTGAGAGTGCAGTTGAAATCTCCTCCAACAATGTGGAGCGCATGTGGAGGAAAGTCGCGTGGCAATTCTTCGAAGTAACTTGCTCGTTGTTGGAAGGCTGCCGGCGCATAGATATTGTGGAGAACGACTGTCAGTGGACCCAGAGTACATCGCACTTGTAGATAACGACCACGAAGCACAGGGTTGTCATGAGGGACTTGAGTGGCGTTCTTCAAAGGAGAGTGAGGATGTATCAACGTAGCCAGACCTCCAGTGGCTGGCGACGTGGATACTTCAGGGTAAATAGGCTCTTCAAAGAACAAAGAGCCTTCGTGGTTTGTGATGCGTTGCCAATGGAACGCAACACGGTCGTGGAGACTTGGCGTGCGGAAACGGGTTTCTTGGATAAAGGAAACGTCGTGAACACTTGATAGTTTGTCGAGGATGTACCGATGACTGTTGGAGAAGCCATTGGTGTTGAGGGAGATGATTTGTGGGTCCCAGTCCACGAGTTCAGTTGGGACATCGGAGAAGTTGTTGTCAATCATCACGAGTACAGATGAAAATGAGTAGAATGGAGGGGTCAGAGGGGAGGTTGAAATGGATTGAAGCAGGGGATAGAAGCCTTAGAGTTGATCGTCCTCCAAATCGAGGGGATCAATTTCGTCGGCGTTCATGGAGTGGTGAGCTTTGCTGCAGAGCTCGTCGATGTGGTAATTGTTGGTGATGCTTTTGAGCATCGAGATGGCCGACAAGACGGGAGCCGGCAAAGTGAACT
This sequence comes from Aphanomyces cochlioides, assembly GCA_019828595.1. Taxonomy (NCBI): domain Eukaryota; phylum Oomycota; class Saprolegniomycetes; order Saprolegniales; family Verrucalvaceae; genus Aphanomyces; species Aphanomyces cochlioides. Next base: position 3,517,634 of record JAHQRK010000002.1, on the reverse strand, counting down.
TCTCGAGATTGTCGCTGAAGTTTTCGATCAAAGCAAACAGCGACCAGTCCGTCAAGCAGTTGGTGTCAGGCAATCTTGTTGCTTCTTGGTTCAATAGAACAGTCAGTGCCTCCGAGTTTGTGTAGAGGTCTGGGGCCCGATTTGAGAGGAATAAGTCAATCGTAGCAAGTGCAAAGAGGATGCGCTTGATCTCTGGTATGTCCGTGGTCAATTCTTCCAAGATTTCTGACGGGTGAATCTTGTATTGAGCCATGAAGTTGACGTGATGTTTGTAGTTGTGAGGCTTGCCTTGAGCTTTTAACAAAGCCATCTTGCGCTCAATAGTCTTGGTTGCAACAAGTGTCTGAAACAAACTGAGGTCTTCATCTTGTGCGTAGATAGCATGTGCAACGAGCTGAGGGTCATCTCGCAAAATGCGTTGACATTCGGTGATACTGCCTTCGACTTTCTCCATTCTCAACGATTGGAGAAACAACGTCTGCCGTTGAAGAAGTTAGCTGTCGAGATCGCTTCGCTTTTGCAAGTCCCCAACATGCGTCAAGATTCAGTGCTGGTGGATCGAGTGCGAGACCTTCAAAAGCAAATTCACGAGCTGCAAGATCGAGACAAGCAGTTTCGTCAAGACCAGGCGTTCCAACTTCACTTGTACAAAGCAGAGCGCTCGTCCAAGTTCCACTTCACTTCTGAATTTGCCTCGTACCCCTCAAGTCAAGAAGTTATCAAGTGCTGCCGCGCTCAAAATGTCCAACGCCAACAGCTGTTCCGAGCTCCGTGAGACCAACACTCACGGAGTCACCATCATTCCAGGTATTGTATCACCTCACCCACTTTCGTCGTCCAATCAGGATGGCGGAAGTGGTGTGAGTAATGTCGCTACACCTAACCCTAGGGCTGAAGTGGAGGTCGAGTTCGACCCCAACAGCGTCTCTGGAGACCAATCTGCGTCTCGCTCCACCAGCGCTTCACCTGGTGCTCCACTCGCCGGAGTTCCAGGGGGGTCAACCTCAGTGGGTCAGTGGTTGACCCCCAGACCACTGTCGTTAACTTGTCTAGCGAAGCCCTCACTCAGGAGGGCGAACCACTGGAGCCTTGTGCCTGTGGTGGCTGCTTCCCTGGACTCCAATTGGAGTCGATCCCCAGTGAAGGCGGCGAGAAAACGGGGTCCATGCCAGCCCTAGAGGCTACGAGGGCCCCCCCTATGGGCACACCCTGCGGTTCTGTCTACTTCCCCCCAGGGGCCTCTTCGGAGGGGCGGGGGCGGTATCCCGATTTGGGTTCTCGCCGGAGCAATGGTGTACCCCAGTCACCGTGCTGCGGGGATGGCATGGATTCCCCTTCTACCCCTGTCACTGGGGGTCTGGCCCCGGCCTTTCTCGTGACCAATGGGACTGAGCCAGCAGCCACCAACCGCGTCGCCCCCTGTGCTGAGCCTCCTAGAACGGGAGAGGAAGAAGAAAAATCTCAAGAGGACGCTGATATGGTCTCTGGAGACGCCGAGGGGAAGGATTCTACTGAAACCGAGGCCTTAACCGACGAGGGAAATACTCAAATTCACTCGGAGGTTGATGGGTCAGGCGACATTAACGGCCAAGCGAAGCCGTGTGATACTCCTGGAGAAGTTATTCAAGAGGAACAATCGACAAACAATGACAATGACCAGTCAAATCAAGACATTGTCGACAAATCCGTTGCTCAAGGAAATGGCGCTGTTGATCCTCCTACCGCGGCAGACAAAATACAAGGCGATCAAGAGCAACAAAACGCTGAAAAGGCCAATCCATGGACGCAAAAGACTCCCGGCAAGGATTCAGCTTCGTCCAAGAAAGATGCCAAGCAAGGCAATGCTCCCAAAGGCGCGAAACATCGCAACACTGGTGCTCATGCTGTTGCCGATGACGATATTGCGCGATGCGAGGCCATGGCGGACACATTCTACAAAGACTCTGGTGACATGGACGCCTTCATTGAAAACATTTTGCTCACCCCCCAGTCCCAAGTGTACGAGCTCACAGTCAAGTTGGGCGAAGCCTACAAGGACTGGTCCGAAAAAGTCATCTGCGATCAATTTGTCAAGGAAAATCCTGGTTCGTTATGGGGCTCCAAATTTCCGAACATTTTGTTCCACAAGAAGAACCCACAGACCATTGTGATCTCAAGTTACAACTTGTCTACGTGCTTGGAAATGGGAGGCACAACGTTTCGACTTGGTGGCAAAGACTTCCTGGTTCCCAAATACTCGCGTTATGGCAACAACTACTACGTTACGTTCAACAAGGTCAGTCACCCTTCGATGGCCAAGGCGATTGTCAAGAAAATGGCTGCATTGACCAAGTCAGTGATAGCAGCATTCAACCCTACTGCTGGTCAGAACATCAAGTCGCCGCATTTGAGAGTCATTTTCAAGTCGCCTGCGCCTCCTGCAGTGTTGGTGCCAAAATCCGGCGACGCACTACGCGAAATCACCATTACGGATCCGTCGGGTCAGCCTTTTGTCGTCGTGTTTCAGCACAAGATCGCTGCTCTGAACAAGACATTGCCTCCGTCGATTGTTTCACGACGTGCAGAGGCCAAGGCTGAAAATGCGAAGACAAAAGCGGCCAAGGCAGCGGCAAAATTTCCTCCGTCAGGAGAAAAAGAACCTGAACATGATGGAGACGATCATGATCAAGACCCTGGAACAAATGCGGAAGGCCAGGCCGACTCAACTGAGGCCTCTGGAGATCGTCAAGATGAACAACCACAGCCAACAGCTCCTTCTCATGGCTCTGATGTCGATATGTCTGGTGACAGCGATCCCCCTAACAACAATGGACAAGACAAACAACAAGAAGATGTGGAAATGTCTACCAACGAATCGCCCGCTCTTGCTCCACCAAGTGAGCAGCCCAAGAACTCGCTGGACCTTCAATTGGTAACGGGCTACCGGTCTGGACCAGCTCCAAAACGTACTTTGCCTTCGTCCCCACGTTTGGATCCCCTGCCGACATCCAACCGTTTTCATATCCTCGAAGAAGACGACGTGGAACTCTCGTTTGAAGACTTTGCAGTGCCTCGAATTGTATTGGAAGATTCAAGTGCGCCACGCCCAAAAAAGACCAAAGGCAAAGCGAAGAAACAACGACTTAACAAGTCTGCTGCAGCCCACCTCGAATTGGCGAAGAAGATCATTCGAGATAAGAAAGTCGAAGGCAGTATCACCGAATGTCAACGCATTTTGCGAGATGATCCTCAGCTCGTTGCACATGCTATGTACGCACAAGATGAAGACCTCAGTTTGTTTCAGTCACTTGTTGCAACCAAGACTATTGAGCGCAAGATGGCTTTGTTAAAAGCTCAAGGCAAGCCTCACAACTACAAACATCACGTCAACTTCATGGCTCAATACAAGATTCACCTGTCAGAAATCTTGGAAGAATTGACCACGGACATACCAGAGATCAAGCGCATCCTCTTTGCACTTGCTACGATTGACTTATTCCTCTCAAATCGGGCCCCAGACCTCTACACAAACTCGGAGGCACTGACTGTTCTATTCAACCAAGAAGCAACAAGATTGCCTGACACCAACTGCTTGACGGACTGGTCGCTGTTTGCTTTGATCGAAAACTTCAGCGACAATCTCGAGAAGTTCACTTTGCCGGCTCCCGTCTTGTCGGCCATCTCGATGCTCAAAAGCATCACCAACAATTACCACATCGACGAGCTCTGCAGCAAAGCTCACCACTCCATGAACGCCGACGAAATTGATCCCCTCGATTTGGAGGACGATCAACTCTAAGGCTTCTATCCCCTGCTTCAATCCATTTCAACCTCCCCTCTGACCCCTCCATTCTACTCATTTTCATCTGTACTCGTGATGATTGACAACAACTTCTCCGATGTCCCAACTGAACTCGTGGACTGGGACCCACAAATCATCTCCCTCAACACCAATGGCTTCTCCAACAGTCATCGGTACATCCTCGACAAACTATCAAGTGTTCACGACGTTTCCTTTATCCAAGAAACCCGTTTCCGCACGCCAAGTCTCCACGACCGTGTTGCGTTCCATTGGCAACGCATCACAAACCACGAAGGCTCTTTGTTCTTTGAAGAGCCTATTTACCCTGAAGTATCCACGTCGCCAGCCACTGGAGGTCTGGCTACGTTGATACATCCTCACTCTCCTTTGAAGAACGCCACTCAAGTCCCTCATGACAACCCTGTGCTTCGTGGTCGTTATCTACAAGTGCGATGTACTCTGGGTCCACTGACAGTCGTTCTCCACAATATCTATGCGCCGGCAGCCTTCCAAGAACGAGCAAGTTACTTCGAAGAATTGCCACGCGACTTTCCTCCACATGCGCTCCACATTGTTGGAGATTTCAACTGCACTCTCAACAAAGATTTGGATTCGTTGAGACCCAGTACCTCCACCATGGCCGGCACCCTTCAACTGGAACAATGGATGCACAGTTTGTCTCTGGTGGATCTGTTTCGCCGTCAAAACCCCGTGGCAAGAACCTTCACAAGTCCCACACTCACCAACCGACTTGACTACATCTTTTGTTCGTCCACCTTGGCGGGTCTTCGTCATTGGAAGGCGACGCACATGCCACACGTTCCACAGGCTGACCACGTGGCATGTCGTATCATCACAAAGCGTCAAACATTGCGCCATGGCTCTGGATCATGGAAAGCTCCAACTTGGCTACTTCGTCTACCACGAGCGGCCGAGATTGTTCATGGATGTCTGGATCGATTTTTGGACAAGTCTCCAACATTCCACAATATCTCCAAGGCCTACGACATGCTGGTCAATGATATCCGCTCCCAACTCAAAGAATTCCATTCTCAACGATTGGAGAAACAACGTCTGCCGTTGAAGAAGTTAGCTGTCGAGATCGCTTCGCTTTTGCAAGTCCCCAACATGCGTCAAGATTCAGTGCTGGTGGATCGAGTGCGAGACCTTCAAAAGCAAATTCACGAGCTGCAAGATCGAGACAAGCAGTTTCGTCAAGACCAGGCGTTCCAACTTCACTTGTACAAAGCAGAGCGCTCGTCCAAGTTCCACTTCATGTCCCCTGTCCCTACCCCTTGAAGAAGACAGTCTTCAAAGAGTTGGTGGATGTCAATGGAAATGTTGTCTCCAATCAACAAGGCATGTCTGACGTCCTGGTCGACTACTACAAGGACTTGTTTGCAGCTCCCGAGGTGCAGCGATCTGGAGACGAAGTGTCGTCATTTCTGACCCCATTGACTCGACACAAGCAACTGCCAGAGCAAGCCCAGAAAGAGCTGTCGGCTCCCTTGCGCGCCAACGAGTTCTATCATGCTATTCGACACAGCAGTTCGAACTCAGCGCCAGGTCCCAACGCTCTGCCATTCGAAGTCCTCAAACTTGCACCTCACAAGTGGTCGTTGGTATTGGAGCTGCTATTCACACACCAGCTCCATTCTCACCCTCGCTTGACTCCCATGCAACTTGTCAGTACGCTGGTGTTGCTGCACAAGAAAGGCCCCAAGTCACAACCCAAGAACTATCGGCCCATTAGCCTACTCAACACGGATGTGAAAATCCTGACGAGTATTCTGGCTTATCGACTCCAGCGCCACATTCGACACATCATCCACCCGGACCAGCAAGGCTTTATCCGTCGAAGCAATATCCAAACCAATATTGCACGACTGGATGACATGCTGCACCACATCAAACTACACAGTCCGTCCTCGATGGTGGCACTGCTTGACTTTGAGAAAGCTTTTGATCGCGTGGACCACGCGTACTTGCTCCGCGTCCTCCGTCACTATGGCTTTCCCGAAACCTTTGTTGACATGGTTCGCGTACTGTACTCGGGCCGCAAGTCTCGCATCTTGGTGAACGGCTTCTTGTCCAAGCCAGTTCACATCTCACGCGGTGTGTTGCAAGGTGATCCACTGTCGCCACTTCTGTTTGTGATCGCTTTGGAACCGATGTGCCAACTCCTACGGCAACACTCCAACTATGGCATCAAGTGTGGGGATCGCTACCACACTGGGAGTTACTTTGCCGACGACTCGCAACTCTATGCTGCAAATGAGACGTGCCTCCACCGGCAGCTTGCATTGGTTCAAACCTTTTGCGACAAGTCTGGTTTCCGACTCAACGTAGACAAGACCCAAATTCTGACCTACAGCCAGTTGAATGGGAACCTTGCCTCACTACAAGTTACTTCCGACAGTCCCGTGAAGGCTCTTGGTATCTTGGTTGCGCCCAATCTTTCTCCATTGGCACGTTTCAATTACGTGTTTGAGAAGTTTGCGGCTCGCTTGTCTTTGTGGCTCTACAAGGCTCGAACCATGGCCGGAAAAGTCACTATCCTGCACAGCATATGTCTGCCTGTGTTATGGTACCAACTGGCTTTTGTCCCTGCCGACAAAGACCTGGCCAAAAAGATCGACAAAGCCATGCTTCAATTTATGCATGGTGAAGAAATCAACCCATCCTCCTCTGTCCATGGCCTCCGTTTGATCAAAAAGGAGATCCTATTCATGCCGAAGAAGTCCGGTGGCTTAGGCCTGCACCATGCACTTGCTTTATGGCAACAACACAACCGCTCTGTCATGATCAGATGCATTCAAGCCATCACCACCCCACCCCGCAAGTCTGCCATGTCCGCCTGGATTACGCCGGGCTATACTCTCCTCGAGAAGGCTTTTCATCCATGGGGTTCCCCCCGAGATCTCCTCTTGGCAAATGGCTCTTCTGCATTCATCAGACAACTGTACAAGAATCCCAATATCACTCCAATGTGGAAAGCCTTATTGAGTAGCTGGTTTGAATCCCGCTGGACTCCGTACGGCTGTCCAAATCACATCTCATCTTTGGATGTTCCCCTTTGGCACAACTCGTATCTGCCTGGACTCGAAGACCTATACGATCAGTGCTCTACATCGACGCAAGACCAAGCCAATGTATTGGCTTCGCTTCACATCACGAAGTTGTCGCATTTGTTGACTCCGTGTCAGCGAGTTTGGCCAGCTTCGATCTTGTTCGACAAAATCAACCGTGCCTGCCGCCAAGTCAATTTTGTCCCTCCAACGAAACAATGGATCTCAATCTTGGTGACCAAGTTATCACGATTGTTTGAGATTGTTTCTGAAGAGGATGCTCCCGTGTTCCACTTGCCGACGCCAAGCTCTGAATGGATGGAATGGCACTGGATGATTCACCCTGACTCGAGTCCGATCTTGTTGGCGTTTGCGACTTCGAAATCGGCTAAGATCAGAGCTTCTCCAGCTGCCAGCTCGTCCATTCTTCCTACCAAGCATCTCAACCTGCCATCCAACTTTTACGAAGACCCCAAGCGCCTTACCCAACTTGCCGCCTTCCTCCAACCCGACCACATTCTCCCTCGATATGGAGAGTTCATTTTCAAGACCCTTCTCCGCGCCAACGCCATGCAATATCTGTTTCAGTACCAAGACCCCAAGCCGACGTGTGTCTTCTGTCGTGTCAATGAGACGTACGAGCATTTCCTGTTCTCTTGTGGATATGGTCAATCTGTTTGGTATTTCTTCAAGGCGATCCAGCGACTGCTCGAGTGTTCCTTTCCGTCCACGTGTCTGGAAATGTTCTACGAGACGCCCAAGCCGTCCGATGGATACTACATCCGTGGCTATCTGAAGATATGGCCGATTGTCCGAGCCTGCGTGTATTATCAAATATGGCTCCAACGTGCCGATCGCACCTTTCGACCCGACCTCACAGCGAAGAGTCCGATGGAAGTTGCCATTCATGCTGCCTCTTTGATCAAGCTACATCTACAACAGCTCCTGGTTGATCTCCCTCTCAAGAAGGGATACACCAAGGTATTCAATGTGCTCAAGCATCTATCTTCGGACCCCTGGTTACGTCAACACATCATTCATCCAACCGTTTTCATATCCTCGAAGAAGACGACGTGGAACTCTCGTTTGAAGACTTTGCAGTGCCTCGAATTGTATTGGAAGATTCAAGTGCGCCACGCCCGAAAAAGACCCAAGGCAAAGCGAAGAAATAACGACTTAACAAGTCTGCTGCAGCCCACCTCGAATTGGCGAAGAAGATCATTCGAGATAAGAAAGTCGAAGGTTAAATGAGTTGTATTAACCTTATTTTTGAGCAAAGGCCCTAATGACTTACTAATTTGCCTCGTACTGTATAAATAGAACTTGGAAAACAGAATATGGCAAAGTGGTCATTGAACAGGAGATGAAGTGAGTGAGCCGTTAGCTCACTCATGAAACGACGCTGTCAGGTCGGCAGGGGATCCAAACGTGGGGACGAAGGCAAAGTACGTTTTGGAGCTGGTCCAGACCGGTAGCCCGTTACCAATTGAAGGTCCAGCGAGTTCTTGGGCTGCTCACTTGGTGGAGCAAGAGCGGGCGATTCGTTGGTAGACATTTCCACATCTTCTTGTTGTTTGTCTTGTCCATTGTTGTTAGGGGGATCGCTGTCACCAGACATATCGACATCAGAGCCATGAGAAGGAGCTGTTGGCTGTGGTTGTTCATCTTGACCATCTCCAGATGCCTCAGTTGAGTCGGCCTTGCCTTCCGCATTTGTTCCAGGGTCTTGATCATGATCGTCTCCATCATGTTCAGGTTCTTTTTCTCCTGACGGATGAGATTTTGCCGCTGCCTTGGCCGCTTTTGCCTTCGCTTTTTCAGCCTTGGCCTCTGCACGTCGTGAAACAATCGACGGAGGCAATGTCTTGTTCAGAGCAGCGATCTTGTGCTGAAACACGACGACAAAAGGCTGACCCGACGGATCCGTAATGGTGATTTCGCGTAGTGCGTCGCCGGATTTTGGCACCAGCACTGCAGGAGGCGCAGACGACTTGAAAATGACTCTCAAATGCGGCGACTTGATGTTCTGACCAGCAGTAGGGTTGAATGCTGCTATCACTGACTTGGTCAATGCAGCCATTTTCTTGACTATTGCCTTGGCCATCGAAGGGTGACTGACCTTGTTGAACGTAACGTAGTAGTTGTTGCCATAACGCGAGTATTTGGGAACCAGGAAGTCTTTGCCACCAAGTTGAAACGTTGTGCCTCCCATTTCCAAGCACGTAGACAAGTTGTAACTTGAGATCACAATGGTCTGTGGGTTCTTCTTGTGGATCAAAATGTTCGGAAATTTGGAGCCCCATAACGAACCAGGATTTTCCTTGACAAATTGATCGCAGATGACTTTTTCGGACCAGTCCTTGTAGCCTTCGCCCAACTTGACTGTGAGCTCGTACACTTGGGACTGGGGAGTGAGCAAAATGTTTTCAATGAAGGCGTCCATGTCACCAGAGTCTTTGTAGAATGCGTCCGCCATGGCCTCGCATTGCGCAATATCGTCATCGGCAATAGCATGAGCACCAGTGTTGCGATGTTTCGCGCCTTTGGGGGCATTGCCTTGCTTGGCATCTTTCTTGGACGAAGCTGAATCCTTGCCGGGAGTCTTTTGCGTCCATGGATTGGCCTTTTCAGCGTTTTGTTGCTCTTGATCGCCTTGTATTTTGTCTGCCGCAGTAGGAGGGTCAACAGCGCCATTTCCTTGAGCAACGGATTTGTCGACAATGTCTTGATTTGACTGGTCATTGTCATTGTTTGTCGATTGTTCCTCTTGAATAACTTCTCCAGGAGTATCACACGGCTTCGCTTGGCCGTTAATGTCGCCTGACCCATCAACCTCAGAGTGAATTTGAGTATTTCCCTCGTCGGTTAAGGCCTCGGTTTCAGTAGAATCCTTCCCCTCGGCGTCCCCAGAGACCATATCAGCGTCCTCTTAAGATTTTTCTTCTTCCTCTCCCGTTCTAGGAGGCTCAGCACAGGGGGCGACGCGGTTGGTGGCTGCTGGCTCAGTCCCATTGGTCACGAGAAAGGCCGGGGCCAGACCCCCAGTGACAGGGGTAGAAGGGGAATCCATGCCATCCCCGCAGCACGGTGACTAGGGTACACCATTGCTCCGGCGAGAACCCAAATCGGGATACCGCCCCCGCCCCTCCGAAGAGGCCCCTGGGGGGAAGTAGACAGAACCGCAGGGTGTGCCCATAGGGGGGGCCCTCGTAGCCTCTAGGGCTGGCATGGACCCCGTTTTCTCGCCGCCTTCACTGGGGATCGACTCCAATTGGAGTCCAGGGAAGCAGCCACCACAGGCACAAGGCCCCAGTGGTTCGCCCTCCTGAGTGAGGGCTTCGCTAGACAAGTTAACGACAGTGGTCTGGGGGTCAACCACTGACCCACTGAGGTTGACCCCCCCTGGAACTCCGGCGAGTGGAGCACCAGGTGAAGCGCTGGGGGAGCGAGACGCAGATTGGTCTCCAGAGACGCTGTTGGGGTCGAACTCGACCTCCACTTCGGCCCTAGGGTTAGGTGTAGAGACATTACTCACACCACTTCCGCCATCCTGATTGGACGACGAAAGTGGGTGAGGTGATACAATACCTGGAATGATGGTGACTCCGTGAGTGTTGTTCTCACGGAGCTCGGAACAGCTGTTGGCGTTGGACATTTTGAGCGCGGCGGCACTTGATAACTTCTTCACTTGAGGGGTACGAGGCAAATTCGGAAGTTCGGGCGATCGGCACGTTGGAGCCATATTTGATAATACACGCAGGCTCGGACAATCGGCCATATCTTCAGATAGCCACGGATGTAGTATCCATCGGACGGCTTGGGCGTCTCGTAGAACATTTTCAGACACGTTGACGGAAAGGAACACTCGAGCAGTCGCTGGATCGCCTTGAAGAAATACCAAACAGATTGACCATATCCACAAGAGAACAGGAAATGCTCGTACGTCTCATTGACACGACAGAAGACACACGTCGGCTTGGGGTCTTGGTACTGAAACAGATATTGCATGGCGTTGGCGCGGAGAAGGGTCTTGAAAATGAACTCTCCATATCGAGGGAGAATGTGGTCGGGTTGGAGGAAGGCGGCAAGTTGGGTAAGGCGCTTGGGGTCTTCGTAAAAGTTGGATGGCAGGTTGAGATGCTTGGTAGGAAGAATGGACGAGCTGGCAGCTGGAGAAGCTCTGATCTTAGCCGATTTCGAAGTCGCAAACGCCAACAAGATCGGACTCGAGTCAGGGTGAATCATCCAGTGCCATTCCATCCATTCAGAGCTTGGCGTCGGCAAGTGGAACACGGGAGCATCCTCTTCAGAAACAATCTCAAACAATCGTGATAACTTGGTCACCAAGATTGAGATCCATTGTTTCGTTGGAGGGACAAAATTGGCTTGGCGGCAGGCACGGTTGATTTTGTCGAACAAGATCGAAGCTGGCCAAACTCGCTGACACGGAGTCAACAAATGCGACAACTTCGTGATGTGAAGCGAAGCCAATACATTGGCTTGGTCTTGCGTCGATGTAGAGCACTGATCGTATAGGTCTTCGAGTCCAGGCAGATACGAGTTGTGCCAAAGGGGAACATCCAAAGATGAGATGTGATTTGGACAGCCGTACGGAGTCCAGCGGGATTCAAACCAGCTACTCAATAAGGCTTTCCACATTGGAGTGATATTGGGATTCTTGTACAGTTGTCTGATGAATGCAGAAGAGCCATTTGCCAAGAGGAGATCTCGGGGGGAACCCCATGGATGAAAAGCCTTCTCGAGGAGAGTATAGCCCGGCGTAATCCAGGCGGACATGGCAGACTTGCGGGGTGGGGTGGTGATGGCTTGAATGCATCTGATCATGACAGAGCGGTTGTGTTGTTGCCATAAAGCAAGTGCATGGTGCAGGCCTAAGCCACCGGACTTCTTCGGCATGAATAGGATCTCCTTTTTGATCAAACGGAGGCCATGGAAGAGGAGATCACATCACGAAGTTGTCGCATTTGTTGACTCCGTGTCAGCGAGTTTGGCCAGCTTCGATCTTGTTCGACAAAATCAACCGTGCCTGCCGCCAAGCCAATTTTGTCCCTCCAACGAAACAATGGATCTCAATCTTGGTGACCAAGTTATCACGATTGTTTGAGATTGTTTCTGAAGAGGATGCTCCCGTGTTCCACTTGCCGACGCCAAGCTCTGAATGGATGGAATGGCACTGGATGATTCACCCTGACTCGAGTCCGATCTTGTTGGCGTTTGCGACTTCGAAATCGGCTAAGATCAGAGCTTCTCCAGCTGCCAGCTCGTCCATTCTTCCTACCAAGCATCTCAACCTGCCATCCAACTTTTACGAAGACCCCAAGCGCCTTACCCAACTTGCCGCCTTCCTCCAACCCGACCACATTCTCCCTCGATATGGAGAGTTCATTTTCAAGACCCTTCTCCGCGCCAACGCCATGCAATATCTGTTTCAGTACCAAGACCCCAAGCCGACGTGTGTCTTCTGTCGTGTCAATGAGACGTACGAGCATTTCCTGTTCTCTTGTGGATATGGTCAATCTGTTTGGTATTTCTTCAAGGCGATCCAGCGACTGCTCGAGTGTTCCTTTCCGTCAACGTGTCTGAAAATGTTCTACGAGACGCCCAAGCCGTCCGATGGATACTACATCCGTGGCTATCTGAAGATATGGCCGATTGTCCGAGCCTGCGTGTATTATCAAATATGGCTCCAACGTGCCGATCGCCCGAACTTCCGAATTTGCCTCGTACCCCTCAAGTGAAGAAGTTATCAAGTGCCGCCGCGCTCAAAATGTCCAACGCCAACAGCTGTTCCGAGCTCCGTGAGAACAACACTCACGGAGTCACCATCATTCCAGGTATTGTATCACCTCACCCACTTTCGTCGTCCAATCAGGATGGCGGAAGTGGTGTGAGTAATGTCTCTACACCTAACCCTAGGGCCGAAGTGGAGGTCGAGTTCGACCCCAACAGCGTCTCTGGAGACCAATCTGCGTCTCGCTCCCCCAGCGCTTCACCTGGTGCTCCACTCGCCGGAGTTCCAGGGGGGGTCAACCTCAGTGGGTCAGTGGTTGACCCCCAGACCACTGTCGTTAACTTGTCTAGCGAAGCCCTCACTCAGGAGGGCGAACCACTGGGGCCTTGTGCCTGTGGTGGCTGCTTCCCTGGACTCCAATTGGAGTCGATCCCCAGTGAAGGCGGCGAGAAAACGGGGTCCATGCCAGCCCTAGAGGCTACGAGGCCCCCCCCTATGGGCACACCCTGCGGTTCTGTCTACTTCCCCCCAGGGGCCTCTTCGGAGGGGCGGGGGCGGTATCCCGATTTGGGTTCTCGCCGGAGCAATGGTGTACCCTAGTCACCGTGCTGCGGGGATGGCATGGATTCCCCTTCTACCCCTGTCACTGGGGGTCTGGCCCCGGCCTTTCTCGTGACCAATGGGACTGAGCCAGCAGCCACCAACCGCGTCGCCCCCTGTGCTGAGCCTCCTAGAACGGGAGAGGAAGAAGAAAAATCTCAAGAGGACGTGGATATGGTCTCTGGAGACGCCGAGGGGAAGGATTCTACTGAAACCGAGGCCTTAACCGACGAGGGAAATACTCAAATTCACTCTGAGGTTGATGGGTCAGGCGACATTAACGGCCAAGCGAAGCCGTGTGATACTCCTGGAGAAGTTATTCAAGAGGAACAATCGACAAACAATGACAATGACCAGTCAAATCAAGACATTGTCGACAAATCCGTTGCTCAAGGAAATGGCGCTGTTGACCCTCCTACTGCGGCAGACAAAATACAAGGCGATCAAGAGCAACAAAACGCTGAAAAGGCCAATCCATGGACGCAAAAGACTCCCGGCAAGGATTCAGCTTCGTCCAAGAAAGATGCCAAGCAAGGCAATGCCCCCAAAGGCGCGAAACATCGCAACACTGGTGCTCATGCTATTGCCGATGACGATATTGCGCAATGCGAGGCCATGGCGGACGCATTCTACAAAGACTCTGGTGACATGGACGCCTTCATTGAAAACATTTTGCTCACTCCCCAGTCCCAAGTGTACGAGCTCACAGTCAAGTTGGGCGAAGGCTACAAGGACTGGTCCGAAAAAGTCATCTGCGATCAATTTGTCAAGGAAAATCCTGGTTCGTTATGGGGCTCCAAATTTCCGAACATTTTGATCCACAAGAAGAACCCACAGACCATTGTGATCTCAAGTTACAACTTGTCTACGTGCGTGGAAATGGGAGGCACAACGTTTCAACTTGGTGGCAAAGACTTCCTGGTTCCCAAATACTCGCGTTATGGCAACAACTACTACGTTACGTTCAACAAGGTCAGTCACCCTTCGATGGCCAAGGCAATAGTCAAGAAAATGGCTGCATTGACCAAGTCAGTGATAGCAGCATTCAACCCTACTGCTGGTCAGAACATCAAGTCGCCGCATTTGAGAGTCATTTTCAAGTCGTCTGCGCCTCCTGCAGTGCTGGTGCCAAAATCCGGCGACGCACTACGCGAAATCACCATTACGGATCCGTCGGGTCAGCCTTTTGTCGTCGTGTTTCAGCACAAGATCGCTGCTCTGAACAAGACATTGCCTCCGTCGATTGTTTCACGACGTGCAGAGGCCAAGGCTGAAAATGCGAAGACAAAAGCGGCCAAGGCAGCGGCAAAATCTCCTCCGTCAGGAGAAAAAGAACCTGAACATGATGGAGACGATCATGATCAAGACCCTGGAACAAATGCGGAAGGCAAGGCCGACTCAACTGAGGCATCTGGAGATGGTCAAGATGAACAACCACAGCCAACAGCTCCTTCTCATGGCTCTGATGTCGATATGTCTGGTGACAGCGATCCCCCTAACAACAATGGACAAGACAAACAACAAGAAGATGTGGAAATGTCTACCAACGAATCGCCCGCTCTTGCTCCACCAAGTGAGCAGCCCAAGAACTCGCTGGACCTTCAATTGGTAACGGGCTACCGGTCTGGACCAGCTCCAAAACGTACTTTGCCTTCGTCCCCACGTTTGGATCCCCTGCCGACATCCAACCGTTTTCATATCCTCGAAGAAGACGACGTGGAACTCTCGTTTGAAGACTTTGCTGTGCCTCGAATTGTATTGGAAGATTCAAGTGCGCCACGCCCGAAAAAGACCAAAGGCAAAGCGAAGAAACAACGACTTAACAAGTCTGCTGCAGCCCACCTCGAATTGGCGAAGAAGATCATTCGAGACAAGAAAGTCGAAGGCAGTATCACCGAATGTCAACGCATTTTGCGAGATGATCCTCAGCTCGTTGCACATGCTATGTACGCACAAGATGAAGACCTCAGTTTGTTTCAGTCACTTGTTGCAACCAAGACTATTGAGCGCAAGATGGCTTTGTTAAAAGCTCAAGGCAAGCCTCACAACTACAAACATCACGTCAACTTCATGGCTCAATACAAGATTCACCCGTCAGAAATCTTGGAAGAATTGACCACGGACATACCAGAGATCAAGCGCATCCTCTTTGCACTTGCTACGATTGACTTATTCCTCTCAAATCGGGCCCCAGACCTCTACACAAACTCGGAGGCACTGACTGTTCTATTGAACCAAGAAGCAACAAGATTGCCTGACACCAACTGCTTGACGGACTGGTCGCTGTTTGCTTTGATCGAAAACTTCAGCGACAATCTCGAGAAGTTCACTTTGCCGGCTCCCGTCTTGTCGGCCATCTCGATGCTCAAAAGCATCACCAACAATTACCACATCGACGAGCTCTGCAGCAAAGCTCACCACTCCATGAACGCCGACGAAATTGATCCCCTCGATTTGGAGGACGATCAACTCTAAGGCTTCTATCCCCTGCTTCAATCCATTTCAACCTCCCCTCTGACCCCTCCATTCTACTCATTTTCATCTGTACTCGTGATGATTGACAACAACTTCTCCGATGTCCCAACTGAACTCGTGGACTGGGACCCACAAATCATCTCCCTCAACACCAATGGCTTCTCCAACAGTCATCGGTACATCCTCGACAAACTATCAAGTGTTCACGACGTTTCCTTTATCCAAGAAACCCGTTTCCGCACGCCAAGTCTCCACGACCGTGTTGCGTTCCATTGGCAACGCATCACAAACCACGAAGGCTCTTTGTTCTTTGAAGAGCCTATTTACCCTGAAGTATCCACGTCGCCAGCCACTGGAGGTCTGGCTACGTTGATACATCCTCACTCTCCTTTGAAGAACGCCACTCAAGTCCCTCATGACAACCCTGTGCTTCGTGGTCGTTATCTACAAGTGCGATGTACTCTGGGTCCACTGACAGTCGTTCACCACAATATCTATGCGCCGGCAGCCTTCCAAGAACGAGCAAGTTACTTCGAAGAATTGCCACGCGACTTTCCTCCACATGCGTCCCACATTGTTGGAGGAGATTTCAACTGCACTCTCAACAAAGATTTGGATTCGTTGAGACCCAGTACCTCCACCATGGCCGGCACCCTTCAACTGGAACAATGGATGCACAGTTTGTCTCTGGTGGATCTGTTTCGCCGTCAAAACCCCGTGGCAAGAACCTTCACAAGTCCCACACTCACCAACCGACTTGACTACATCTTTTGTTCGTCCACCTTGGCGGGTCTTCGTCATTGGAAGGCGACGCACATGCCACACGTTCCACAGGCTGACCACGTGGCTTGTCGTATCATCACAAAGCGTCAAACATTGCGCCATGGCTCTGGATCATGGAAAGCTCCAACTTGGCTACTTCGTCTACCACGAGCGGCCGAGATTGTTCATGGATGTCTGGATCGATTTTTGGACAAGTCTCCAACATTCCACAATATCTCCAAGGCCTACGACATGCTGGTCAATGATATCCGCTCCCAACTCAAAGAATTCCATTCTCAACGATTGGAGAAACAACGTCTGCCGTTGAAGAAGTTAGCTGTCGAGATCGCTTCGATATTGCAAGTCCCCAACATGCGTCAAGATTCAGTGCTGGTGGATCGAGTGCGAGACCTTCAAAAGCAAATTCACGAGCTGCAAGATCGAGACAAGCAGTTTCGTCAAGACCAGGCGTTCCAACTTCACTTGTACAAAGCAGAGCGCTCGTCCAAGTTCCACTTCATGTCCCCTGTCCCTACCCCCTTGAAGAAGACAGTCTTCAAAGAGTTGGTGGATGTCAATGGAAATGTTGTCTCCAATCAACAAGGCATGTCTGACGTCCTGGTCGACTACTACAAGGACTTGTTTGCAGCTCCCGAGGTGCAGCGATCTGGAGACGAAGTGTCGTCATTTCTGACCCCATTGACTCGACACAAGCAACTGCCAGAGCAAGCCCAGAAAGAGCTGTCGGCTCCCTTGCGCGCCAACGAGTTCTATCATGCTATTCGACACAGCAGTTCGAACTCAGCGCCAGGTCCCAACGCTCTGCCATTCGAAGTCCTCAAACTTGCACCTCACAAGTGGTCGTTGGTATTGGAGCTGCTATTCACACACCACCTCCATTCTCACCCTCGCTTGACTCCCATGCAACTTGTCAGTACGCTGGTGTTGCTGCACAAGAAAGGCCCCAAGTCACAAGCCAAGAACTATCGGCCCATTAGCCTACTCAACACGGATGTGAAAATCCTGACGAGTATTCTGGCTTATCGACTCCAGCGCCACATTCGACACATCATCCACCCGGACCAGCAAGGCTTTATCCGTCGAAGCAATATCCAAACCAATATTGCACGACTGGATGACATGCTGCACCACATCAAACTACACAGTCCGTCCTCGATGGTGGCACTGCTTGACTTTGAGAAAGCTTTTGATCGCGTGGACCACGCGTACTTGCTCCGCGTCCTCCGTTACTATGGCTTTCCCGAAACCTTTGTTGACATGGTTCGCGTACTGTACTCGGGCCGCAAGTCTCGCATCTTGGTGAACGGCTTCTTGTCCAAGCCAGTTCACATCTCACGCGGTGTGTTGCAAGGTGATCCACTGTCGCCACTTCTGTTTGTGATCGCTTTGGAACCGATGTGCCAACTCCTACGGCAACACTCCAACTATGGCATCAAGTGTGGGGATCGCTACCACAGTGGGAGTTACTTTGCCGACGACTCGCAACTCTATGCTGCAAATGAGACGTGCCTCCACCGGCAGCTTGCATTGGTTCAAACCTTTTGCGACAAGTCTGGTTTCCGACTCAACGTAGACAAGACCCAAATTCTGACCTACAGCCAGTTGAATGGGAACCTTGCCTCACTACAAGTTACTTCCGACAGTCCCGTGAAGGCTCTTGGTATCTTGGTTGCGCCCAATCTTTCTCCATTGGCACGTTTCAATTACGTGTTTGAGAAGTTTGTGGCTCGCTTGTCTTTGTGGCTCTACAAGGCTCGAACCATGGCCGGAAAAGTCACTATCCTGCAAAGCATATGTCTGCCTGTGTTATGGTACCAACTGGCTTTTGTCCCTGCCGACAAAGACCTGGCCAAAAAGATCGACAAGGCCATGCTTCAATTTATGCATGGTGAAGAAATCAACCCATCCTCCTCTGTCCTTGGCCTCCGTTTGATCAAAAAGGAGATCCTATTCATGCCGAAGAAGTCCGGTGGCTTAGGCCTGCACCATGCACTTGCTTTATGGCAACAACACAACCGCTCTGTCATGATCAGATGCATTCAAGCCATCACCACCCCACCCCGCAAGTCTGCCATGTCCGCCTGGATTACGCCGGGCTATACTCTCCTCGAGAAGGCTTTCCATCCATGGGGTTCCCCCCGAGATCTCCTCTTGGCAAATGGCTCTTCTGCATTCATCAGACAACTGTACAAGAATCCCAATATCACTCCAATGTGGAAAGCCTTATTGAGTAGCTGGTTTGAATCCCGCTGGACTCCGTACGGCTGTCCAAATCACATCTCATCTTTGGATGTTCCCCTTTGGCACAACTCGTATCTGCCTGGACTCGAAGACCTATACGATCAGTGCTCTACATCGACGCAAGACCAAGCCAATGTATTGGCTTCGCTTCACATCACGAAGTTGTCGCATTTGTTGACTCCGTGTCAGCGAGTTTGGCCAGCTTCGATCTTGTTCGACAAAATCAACCGTGCCTGCCGCCAAGCCAATTTTGTCCCTCCAACGAAACAATGGATCTCAATCTTGGTGACCAAGTTATCACGATTGTTTGAGATTGTTTCTGAAGAGGATGCTCCCGTGTTCCACTTGCCGACGCCAAGCTCTGAATGGATGGAATGGCACTGGATGATTCACCCTGACTCGAGTCCGATCTTGTTGGCGTTTGCGACTTCGAAATCGGCTAAGATCAGAGCTTCTCCAGCTGCCAGCTCGTCCATTCTTCCTACCAAGCATCTCAACCTGCCATCCAACTTTTACGAAGACCCCAAGCGCCTTACCCAACTTGCCGCCTTCCTCCAACCCGACCACATTCTCCCTCGATATGGAGAGTTCATTTTCAAGACCCTTCTCCGCGCCAACGCCATGCAATATCTGTTTCAGTACCAAGACCCCAAGCCGACGTGTGTCTTCTGTCGTGTCAATGAGACGTACGAGCATTTCCTGTTCTCTTGTGGATATGGTCAATCTGTTTGGTATTTCTTCAAGGCGATCCAGCGACTGCTCGAGTGTTCCTTTCCGTCCACGTGTCTGGAAATGTTCTACGAGACGCCCAAGCCGTCCGATGGATACTACATCCGTGGCTATCTGAAGATATGGCCGATTGTCCGAGCCTGCGTGTATTATCAAATATGGCTCCAACGTGCCGATCGCACCTTTCGACCCGACCTCACAGCGAAGAGTCCGATGGAAGTTGCCATTCATGCTGCCTCTTTGATCAAGCTACATCTACAACAGCTCCTGGTTGATCTCCCTCTCAAGAAGGGATACACCAAGGTATTCAATGTGCTCAAGCATCTATCTTCGGACCCCTGGTTACGTCAACACATCATTCCTGACAGCGTCGTTTCATGAGTGAGCTAACGGCTCACTTCATCTCCTGTTCAATGACCACTTTGCCATATTCTGTTTTCCAAGTTCTATTTATACAGTACGAGGCAAATTAGTAAGTCATTAGGGCCTTTGCTCAAAAATAAGGTTAATACAACTCATTTAACCGCGTGAGATGTGAACTGGCTTGGACAAGAAGCCGTTCACCAAGATGCGAGACTTGCGGCCCGAGTACAGTACGCGAACCATGTCAACAAAGGTTTCGGGAAAGCCATAGTAACGGAGGACGCGGAGCAAGTACGCGTGGTCCACGCGATCAAAAGCTTTCTCAAAGTCAAGCAGTGCCACCATCGAGGACGGACTGTGTAGTTTGATGTGGTGCAGCATGTCATCCAGTCGTGCAATATTGGTTTGGATATTGCTTCGACGGATAAAGCCTTGCTGGTCCGGGTGGATGATGTGTCGAATGTGGCGCTGGAGTCGATAAGCCAGAATACTCGTCAGGATTTTCACATCCGTGTTGAGTAGGCTAATGGGCCGATAGTTCTTGGCTTGTGACTTGGGGCCTTTCTTGTGCAGCAACACCAGCGTACTGACAAGTTGCATGGGAGTCAAGCGAGGGTGAGAATGGAGGTGGTGTGTGAATAGCAGCTCCAATACCAACGACCACTTGTGAGGTGCAAGTTTGAGGACTTCGAATGGCAGAGCGTTGGGACCTGGCGCTGAGTTCGAACTGCTGTGTCGAATAGCATGATAGAACTCGTTGGCGCGCAAGGGAGCCGACAGCTCTTTCTGGGCTTGCTCTGGCAGTTGCTTGTGTCGAGTCAATGGGGTCAGAAATGACGACACTTCGTCTCCAGATCGCTGCACCTCGGGAGCTGCAAACAAGTCCTTGTAGTAATCGACCAGGACGTCAGACATGCCTTGTTGATTGGAGACAACATTTCCATTGACATCCACCAACTCTTTGAAGACTGTCTTCTTCAAGGGGGTAGGGACAGGGGACATGAAGTGGAACTTGGACGAGCGCTCTGCTTTGTACAAGCGAAGTTGGAACGCCTGGTCTTGACGAAACTGCTTGTCTCGATCTTGCAGCTCGTGAATTTGCTTTTGAAGGTCTCGCACTCGATCCACCAGCACTGAATCTTGACGCATGTTGGGGACTTGCAATATCGAAGCGATCTCGACAGCTAACTTCTTCAACGGCAGACTTGCATGTCTCGACCCCATCGAGATACCCACTCGCCACGTCTGGCATGTTTGAAAGGTGTCATGCTCAGGTGGTGGACGACCAAGCACCAACTTGGTCCGAAATCAACACGCGAGAGTCCCAAGCATACCCCACAAACTACATCTCGATGCCACTTTTTCTCCACTTTTGATACCCACGTGCCACATGCATATCTCGACCCCATCGAGATACCCACTCGCCATGTCTGGCATGTTTGAAAGGTGTCATGCTCAGGTGGTGGACGACCAAGCACCAACTTGGTCCGAAATCAACACGCGAGAGTCCCAAGCATACCCCACAAACTACATCTCGATGCCACTTTTTCTCCACTTTTGATACCCACGTGCCACATGCATATCTCGACCCCATCGAGATACCCACTCGCCACGTCTGGCATGTTTGAAAGGTGTCATGCTCAGGTGGTGGACGACCAAGCACCAACTTGGTCCGAAATCAACACGCGCGTTGCCAACAACATCGCTGCCTAGCTTTGGAATTCCATAGGATTTTTATGCTAGAGCGCAGATTCGCGTTTAGGATGATCGTAGCAGCCTGGTTCGGTGCCGCTACTGATCGATATTGCCCGAAGGCAGTCGGAGTTTGCCCATAACGTCTCCTGGATGATGCCATCGCTTGCTTCGCTTGCTCCGACGGGTCCAAATGCATGTCTACCGAAGCAGACGTCTGGTTGTCTGCTGACGCCTCCGACAGCAGGGAGGCAGAGTTCACTGGCTTAACCATTTCTTCGTTTGTGTACTCAACCTCCCGGTTCGTGGCACCACTTGTGGGATGGTCGGATTAGTGAAGTCCGAGCATCTCGCCGCAAGAAGAAAAAAAAGGGGGGTCGAAGGTTAGAGGTTGCCTGGGGCTTTTAGGTGATTCAAACGCGAGCGAAGGCAATGGAGAGGCACGGCTGTCGGTTGAAAGTCCACAGTAGTTGACCGCTGCAAGGAAAGGATGGTGCGGAGGACCAGGAAGGGGGTCGGTTGCTCGGTTGCCCACGAGCTACGCCTAGCGTTGACTGGCGTTGGTGAGGGCGATTGACGGTGCGGGTTTTCGACAGACCCACGGAACTCCTCCAAACTTCTTGGCGCTAAACCTCTCTCCACGGGACGCCACAAACTTAGAGGTCAATTCAACGCCAGCCAAAAAGAGCTCTCTCTATCTACTGCCTCTGTTTCCTAAGCTACTCCTAACTTCGCACGCACGCTCAGTAACTGCTCACTCTCGCTCCTTGATTAGTCTTCAGGTCTTGCTCGCTCTCGCCATTGGTCATAAGTCTCGGCAGCACGCTCGCTGCAGGCTGCCGCACTGGTCGGCCTCCCTCCATTGGTGGCCACTGCTCTGGCTTGCTGGTTTCTGCTTTTCCACTCACGCCGCTTGCTCCTTGGCCATAATTCACGGACAATCAGGCACCAAAATCCATTCGTCGTCCACCGCGATTGATGATCTTCCAGCCAATGATTCTCCGATATTGCGTCAACCTGCGCGTTGGATCGGTTTCGCGAGTGGCGGTTCGCTTTGTCACATTAGGGGTAATCTAAGCTCTCAAGTTGTGTCGCTTTAATTGTAATTTTATTCAAATTAAAATCAATAATTTTGGGAAAAACACACAGGAAAATAGCAGAAATGACAAGGGGAATCAAAGCTAATGGAGATTTATAAATATGCAGTTCGGACAGTAAAACGCCTCCTCAGACGATGTCGAGGGTGTCTGAGAAGAGATCCATCCTTATGGCTATCAAGGCCGCTATACTTTAAATTGCCCTCCGTGATCCGTTGATGAAGAACGAATCGCGATGACAGATCAATCATCTCTGCCACTTGAGATTTGCTCTCGAGTCCATTCGCTACCTGGAAGAACGCAGAGTCCTCTCCAAGAACTTGGGCCAATTGTCCATTCTACTACACCTTCGAGTGCATGAGTTCGTTCAAGAAGTTCGAGTCTGTCATGAAACCTTCGCTTTCCTGGTTGACAAAGTCGAAGGGTCTCCGGTGATGGGCTTCGGAGGGGCATCGTGTTCAGCGGTCTGACTTGACTGCGCCTGCTTGCCATGACCTTGTCTTGAGCAAACCATCTTCAAGAATGGATGAACTGCTCATCTCAAATATGCCATACTTGACTTCGTATCAGCAACCCACAGCCAAAAAAGCAGCTTTTATTTTAAAAGCACCTCTAGAGACGCTTTAATTTCTCAGCTCAAATAAGGGCCACATTGCAGTACGCGCAAAAAAAATCGAAAATGAGATGGCTTTTGATTTCAACTCATTATTGACGAATTATGTCCAGTTCAATTTCGGATAACTGACTGGTAAATTTTTACTCCAATCTGCCACTGTATGACGCACTCCTTTTCATTCATCATTCGCAAACCTGAAGCAAGCATGAAGACACCGACGAAGAAAAAATTGCTTGCGAAGTTGAAACAGTACGAGTCACTCCATCATTACCAAGCCAAAGTAGCATGCCTCTTTCATAACATGGGAGGCCAGTCAATGAGTCCTGGCTTATCCGGCAGACCCAGTAATGAGCCAATAATGACCTCTCGGAGGTCATTATTGGAAAACCAAAATTTCATGAGATAGGGAGCATTTTGATTGGTTGGAGCTCATTAAATTTTTACTGCAATGTGCCCCTAAAGCGGATTTTTCGTTTTTTATTACAGAAATAAAAGCGAGCCAAAAAATTTAAAGCGAGAGCTTTGATTACCCCTATTGTATTGTCAAATCGATTCGAATTTGGAGTTGCCTGGCGAATCGAATCGACTGGGCAAATCGATTTGTGAATCGACTAGCCAATCATATCACGTTATAATTTATTTTTAACCAATCATATGCATTTAATTTTGCACTCTCTTATATTCCCGCCTTGACATCAACAGGAAAATCGCAACTACAATAGTTCCTTGCGCAAAAGCTGCGCATCGCCAGAGTGGGGAGAACTCTTTAAACAGTATTGGTAAAATATACATCTGCTGCATCTATGATAAAAACATGATCTTTTTGTATTAGAGTGTGATAGGAAATCTATCACAGTTGCCTGAAAAACATTTTCAAAACAAATTTTTGACTTGATTTCAGTATACAGATCTGAAATGTGCAAAATTCTGAGCAACTGTGATAGAATCTCTATTAGCAGATATGAAGCTTCATTTAGTCGCCAGCATGAAGTCTAACCGAGAAACAAAGATGCTCTGAATAATTTTAACGTCTAGCACGGATATAAGCTAGGCTAGCTGCAGCAGAACATGACACTTGTTGACGTTCTATGCGCTCACTCGCCTGATTGTACTGTTAGAATATGTAAATGTCGAGCACAAAACACAAAAGCATTGTGGATATCTTGAAAGCTATACGAATAGTCAATTAAGGCATAAACAAAACTGTAGGAGTCATAAATAATGACGACGGATGTGATCTCCACACCTTCGCCACTACCTCATAACCTTTGACGTTGCCAACTACCTCATAACCTTTGACGTTGCCAAAGTCTAAAAGAAATCTCGCATCCCCCTCTACAAGTTGAACAGTAGGTAGTAGAGCAATAATCTATTGAATCAGCCCACGCACAATGAACACCCTCTACAAGGTACATGACTCATTCACTTAGATTGCAGCACATGAGTTCGATGTGTCAATATTACTTTGGTATAGCCGGAGTGAGAAACGGCACAGAACAAAGGAGACAGAAAAGGAAAACTTTCGATTACAGTTAGCATGAAGGAGGACTAGGCATGATAGTACTGCTGGTATGAGCTTCTGGAATATCTGCATGAGGTTCATGTTGTGTTTTCGTCAAGTCAATCTATTCTATTAACTTCCAATCATATTGCGTCATTCGGTGTGATAGGAATCATATCACAGTTGCAGTCATTTAATAGAAAAAGACATTCTCCGGAAAACATCGGACAAATTTGCCGTTTGTATGCATCCACAGAAAATTTGTCCTGTATTTTCCAAAATACTCAAAATTCTTATCATGATTTAATTATTTGTAGTACTACATTTTGTATGAAATAAAATAAAGTTTGAGTGGAATGCGAATGGAATGCAATCCACAGAAGGATTTTT
Organism: Aphanomyces cochlioides; assembly: GCA_019828595.1. Classification (NCBI taxonomy): domain Eukaryota; phylum Oomycota; class Saprolegniomycetes; order Saprolegniales; family Verrucalvaceae; genus Aphanomyces; species Aphanomyces cochlioides. Next base: position 3,492,546 of record JAHQRK010000002.1, on the reverse strand, counting down.
CTGCGGGAAAATGAGCCAATCACATTTCGAGAAAATACCAAAAATAGCATCAAGAGAACCAGGGAGCAAAACACAGTCTGACCTTGACTGACGTTTGACGAGTCGTAGACAAGATGCAATATGATGAAGAATCTATTGCTAAGAAGTGCAGCACAACAAGCTAAGATAGTGAGAAGCGTTGAGCAGTTGAGGTTTGTATTCCCTTTTCTTTCTGTCCACGCAACGCGATGTTTCATTTCAACTTATGGCTGGAATCTACTAGCGTGGTTTTATCACTTATCGTTATATTAGAGATATAACACCCTTAGAACAAACACTAAATTCTAAGGTAGTCTCAAGTGTGCTGATGATTGCCTGCCTTTTGAAGTCAATAAAGGCATTTTCGATTGCCTTTTGAGACTTGCACGTAAGAGTCGCTGTCTCATGACTTGTGTTTTTGGCCAATTAAACACCGCACAACTTTTAATAACTATTCATTGGCTGAAATATACATAGTAGGATTATTTTTCTTTGAATTCCGAAGACAAGTCATTCAAAATCGATTCGGCCAATAGACTGGAAAGTCCAAATTTGTGCGAAATTGACAATATCTGTTTGGCTGAAAATCAGAAAACGGTGTCTACTTAGATGATTGGCAAAAATAGAAGCTGTATCAGCATCCCATTGGCAAGAAATGATGAGCAACATGGTCACCCTGCGAACATTGATCCACCTTGCTCGATCTAGCGATGATGTCCTTCTTCATTGCGTGCTGGCTTCACAACCAAATACATTTTTGATTACATCAACGAGAAACGTTGCCCACTGCATCCAAGACAACACGATTTTGGTAGGTCTTGAATCCTCTCTTAATCCTGTGATTCGCACTGCTAGTTCACACTTCGAGCCACCGAAAATATCGTGGCAATTTCGTCGTTTGAAGGTAGGTGACAGCGTAGGTACTGAGCGCTTCACTAACACGATGACACTACAGGCACCATTGTTGCCGCTGGGATGAATGGTAGTATTTGGTTGATCCCATGGCGCGAGATTCCTAGAAAGACAACAATGAACCTTGTCAACTCCCTAAAGGATGCTAGGTAAGTGGACTGGCTGCGCGCTCTTTATATTTTCAATCCAGTCCCCCCGAACAAGGCAATCTAAGTCGAAACACTCCACGAAGTTCACCTGATGAGCCCGATTACACTTATTCAAAGCGCAAACGACATAGATATGGCGGACACGCGAATGTTATTCATTCTGAAATTTGCATACCAGGCATCCATGCAATCATTTGCAGCCTGGACGGGTCAGATTTGACACTTATTGCTCTGAGTCTTCTGTGTCCGTCTACATTTGTCAAGTTTTCCCCGTGCACCAAATCCTCAACAAGCCGGGTTGAATACGAAGAGCTAGAAGGAGAGAAGTCGACATCAGTCTTTTACACGCGTAGTGACGCAGTTGGTGGAATATTTTTTAGCTTTCCTGATTTCACTCGAAGTCGGTACATATTACTCCAAGGCGATGCTGACTGCGCAGTGCGAGCTGCTACTCTGGATTGTGACATGCATATTTTATCTCAAGCAACATTATTCAGCTTCAGAAACGAATCGATTCGGTATATTTTTGGGTTGAGGAGCTCCTCTAACCTGTACAACTCAATTGCAATCGTTGGTGAAAAGGGCCGTCTGGTGGTTTTGCAAGGGCACGAAAACTCGACTTCTTCGAATATCTCAATGGATGTGCAACTTCTTTCTCCCGTGGACTCTGTTGAATATATCGAAACTTTGCAATCCTTTGTATACATTGCCTGTGGAGCATGCTATATCCACGGCTTTGGATCCTCAACGAGTGTTCGCCTGCCGATATATCAAGTACCTGAATATTCCTGAACCATTTTTGACTGGCATTATTATAGAAAATAAAAAAGATTGTTCTTACTGACCATTCCCAGCGCATATGTTGCGTCACAAGATCTGGGCGAGTGTTTCTTGTTGATATATCGTCCATGCTCTGTAAGTCTTATAAGCCCATTTATCTTTCTCTCATGGCAATATCATGTATTGTAGTGTCGAGCAGTCTGCAAAGTGAAACGTATAACCCTGAAGACAGCACGAAGTCAGCTTTGGCTTCAATTCGTCATGCAAGTAAAAACCACAGTGAAATATTCCAAACGAAAGAAGACATGACTTGCCATCTGAAATCATTATTGTCTGTGCTACTTGTATCGAAGCAATCTCAGTGTACGTACTCACGGCTCGAGAAAATCTTACCGTGATGCAAAGCAAATATTTATAGCTCCATTCAATGCGAGGGTTATCATATTTGCTCAGACCAGCAAGAAGTACACCAGCTGTCACTCCAGTTCCATGGTATGAGCAAAAATCTGTTTCCTTTCAACAAATGGTGAAGAAAATGCCGAGCAAAATATCGTTTGACAAAAATATTCGTAGGTATATTCAAGTGATAGTTCGAGACCAGGTCACCAACCATACTATTCAGTTTACTTTTCAATATCCCGAGTTACTACCAAGCTTCGAGAGAATCATGTCAATCAACGATCTGGGCTTCCTCACATCGAGTACTGTACTGGAAGTACAATGTTATCTGGTATACGACGAGATGAAGAGCCCATTTCATTTTTTGTTGACGTCGAGAAAAATATCAAAATTCCAATTTAAGAGACCAGTACTGATGAGCCAAAGAAAAGCAGAATATGTCGATCAAACATCGTCAAAACGTATCCTCCCACCAAACAAGCTGATTAAGAAAAAAAGCCAAATGTGGAAATGCTACGAAGGTTACGCTGAGTTTTTGCCAGCTTTTTGGAGCAATCAAACGACAAAATCACCTTTTCTCTCAATGACTTCCGCCTTGATTGCGGTGCTCGTAGGCCACACGGATGAAAATGTCAAGTCAATTGTAACCAAATGTCTCGACGATGTTGGTATTCAAAGCAAGGATAAGTTAAATCAACAAGGTTTCGTTACAGCCCAGCAGTCGAATGTCTCGGCAAGCGCCTCGCAAGTCACGTATGAGTTGCATCAAGACAAGTTGTTTCTTCAAGTTCATGTACCAGACATTTCGGACTTGGCACTGGTATGACAATTGGGAAAATATTTCTAATAAAATTGCTCGTAGATTCGTGCTGGAGTCATTTCATCCATCTTGACATCTAATTTGAGCTCAATATTACCGATTGAAGGAGAATCGACAGTAGATAGTCCAAGTGATGTTGCAAGCCAACTGTCCGCACTTTTAGTGCTGGAATCGAAATGGAATGATGTGGAGCACGAAGTCAAATTGTGGACCAACAAAGGTGGCAAGAGCTTGTCCAGTCAAGAGTTGCTGCAATTCGTCCAACAGATCATGTCGTGTGAAGTCGACATTTGCAGTATATATTCGAAATCAAGACACACACCAAACTTGTCGACCCTGGAAAAGTGAAATATTAGAGGTTTTAAATGCCAGAGTAACAGGTTGCTAGTTTCGCAAGCTGAAAACAATCGTGACTTCACATACAATTCTTTGTGTGACTGCAAAATGAGTCAGCAATTTCGTTGGGGGAGGAATGGATTTTTGTTGAAAATCATTAGACTATTTCTACCGAAGTCGCACTGCTACTTTTGACAGTTTGAATATCGCCAAGGCCTACCTGCTGGGTGACCAAGGAAAGCCATGTCTAAGAAATGTCGTTGCGCTTTTTCTCTTAGCCATACATGGTATTAGTCATTGCGAGCTCATAATTACCAAAAGTGCTTCTTGCTATGCTCCAAGTCTCGACTCAAATAATGTTACGACAACGAGGTCAGTGCTATATATTTGACCAATTTTATGACACACCTTCAGCCTCCTTATTCAGCACTTGCAATTAAATAGGGTGCTAGTCATGTAAGCGCAACAGCGTCAGCGGTGATTGTTGACCATGAGCACTAAGCCGTCTAAAGCGATCTAACTGGAGAGATTTGTCTGGAATTTATGTGAATTTGAAATTGTGCAAATCTTGTGCTAGTGGAGACATATTAGAACGCCAGTTCCTTCAGGCGTAGGTATGAGTCGGTGTCTTGAGAGCTACAAGAATACACAAAGATTATATTGATTGCATTCAATTGTTATTCATGAAATTTCTCGATAGCAGACTAACAAAGACGCACAGACATGTTGTGCACAATGCAGATAGCTCCAATAGTAGAATGTGAGAATGGACAAATTTTGATTTAATTGTAAGTCCACTAGAAACCCATGTCACTTAAGCTTGGGATGATACACTGCATAAAATCATAACATCAATTCCAAATAACCCTAAATAGTGACCCCCGACGATTTGCCACAACAACCTGTGATGATTGGGTATTGGTTTGGCCAATCAAAAACTACTCAATCAGCAAGGCGTGACCTCAAGACCAGAGTTGACAATGCCGACATGGACCGAATTGACCACGACTGCAATTTTATGTGCTGTTGGAATCAGCGTGGCTTACTTGTTTGAACTAAGTGCACCAACTGCATACATGGTATGTTTTTTCATTATTCAGCTCTAATCATGAAGCTTTTCGACTGCAGGACGAGATTTTTCATTTCCCTCAAACTGTGCACTACTGCCACGGAGAATGGGGTGCATTGCAATTCATACTCAGTGCCATTAAATGTACTCGGCTTTAGGTGTCTGGGATCCAAAGATTACAACGTTTCCAGGTCTCTATGTCGTTGGCACTGCATACGCGCTTTGCATGGAGTGGATTTCGCATGCCCAAATTAGCGCTAAAGCAACGTTTTGCTCCTTGGCGGTTCTACGCAGCTTGAACCTACTCTTTGGCATTGGCAATGCATTGCTCATCACTCGCTTGCGAATGATGCATGAAGTGAGAAATATCGTTGCCGATGGTGATTTTAGCTCATGACCAAATTGCTGTAGTATTCGTCAGATGAAGGTGGTATCGCTACTCTTCATGGACTTATGATTTCTCTTTTCCCTGTGCATGTATTTTGCTGCTTTTTGTACTACACCGATCCAGGAGCGCTCTTTTTCGTCCTGCTGACTGTGTACTTTGCCCAACTTGGACGACTTGGACGTCTTCGCCATGGACCACTCTCAGCGAAAAATCTTGCGAGTGTCCTCGTTCGTCATTTCTCCAACTTACTTGAATTTTAATGGATGGATTAGAGTGCGTTCATCGCCGTCGGCTTTCGCCAGACGAATGTAAGCACAATTTCTAAAATGCACCCTTGGTTCTAAGCATGCCATAGATTATTTGGGTCTTGCTTGCGATTGGAACGGAGATTGTGCATGACTTGGAGACCAACCATTTTACAGAGCTCTATGGGTAAAATGCTCATGCAAACTTATTCTTTCATGACTACAGTAGAAGTCAAATGGATGAACAAACAACGTATAGCTATACAAAGACACTGTACTCGTTTGTGGTACTCCTAGTTAAGGAATTTAGACGCGTTTTGCGCTTATTTTGGCCACATATAAGTGTCGTTGTTGCTTTTGCAGCCTTTCTTGTCGTCAATGGTTCGATCACTGTCGGTACGAAAAGGACCTAAACTCAACTAATTTTACAATGATTACCAGGTGACAAATCAAATCATGTAGCTACATTTCATTTCACGCAGCTTGCCTTTTTTGCAACGATTGCCACAGCAGGCTTTGGAATCTCTTCGCTCTATCCGAGTTGACAAAATGAAATTATTTCGTTTGACTTCTCTCATTATTAGACACTTTGCTTGAGTTTGCTCAATCTGTTTTAGTGTCCCTGAAGCATCATTTTGTCCTGTCGACGTTGTGTCTTATCTTGTTTTCATTTGCAATCTTTCGATTCAGGTGAGCGAATTAAGTGTTGCCGGCTGATAGAAAGGTTACTATGTAGCATCGTGCACCCGTTTCTACTTGCGGACAATCGTCATTACACCTTTTACATTTGGCACCGATTTTTTCTCAAGCACAAGTTTATGGTGCTTGTACCTATGCCAATTTATATGTTCTGCATCTGGTACTGCTGGAAACAAATTCGTATGCCATTTCAACCGAGCAACGAAATTCAATTGTTGAATAGGAAAGACGTGCTCTTCTTTGCGAGCAACAGTGTTTTTTATTGCCACTACGCTTGTCCTTGTGCCAACACCTCTTGTCGAGTAATGTCTTCAAGATTCAAACGGCAACTCGTAATTTTACTTTGTAGGCCACGCTATTTCATCGTTCCGTTTGTCATGTACCACATTCAGACTGGCAAGGTAAGTGCAGTTAAACTTTCACAACTACAATGTATGATTTTCTAGCAATCTATTGGTAACTTGGCTATGACGGCCTTCGTGTTTACATTGGTAAATGCCGCGACGATTTATGTCTACTTATATCGCCCATTTACGTGGTCGGATGGCACACAAGCTCGATTTATGTGGTAGAAATCGGGCAGGTATTTTCCGAGCTTAATCGAGATTATATTTCACTTTTGTCAAGTACAATCCATGTGCGGGAGCCATGGGAGGTGCCAATTGCCGATTACAACCTGCAAGTATGCGAGGAATATCCTCAGGTTGCAATTTGTGTCTTCCGACAGCAACAAGAGTGCCAACTATATTGCGGACCATGTGGTAGAGAAATGAAGGAGCAGACACATGCACTTGAAGCAGGACCAAATCTTGGGCGTTAAGTGCATCTTGTGTAGATGGAGCGATGGTTTCAATTGTCAAAGATTCGAGCGACCGCACCGGTGACGATGCTTGGCATTTAACCCCCCGAAAACTAGTGAAGTCGTGTTTTCCGAGAAAATGGCGACAAGCTTTGGCCATGGCGTCCACATCTAGTGGGACTGGGACATGCCACGACAAGTCCCGAGTAAATACACCAGTTGGCAGGAAGCTAGGATGATCTTTGTGGCTGCCTCTTGTCGACACTTGAGGCATGCGGATGTGATATACATATTCTCGGCCACAGGCATCAAATCTCGAGTGAAATCCAGAGGACACTGCTTCAACATGACGTACAATGATCGGTTGGTTTTGTTCACGCAAGAACGAATTGATTGCATTTTGCACAACATTTGGCGAATGTGCAAGCAGTGTTTCGAGTGGTTTGGAGCTTGCACAACCTTTAGACCATTGTCTCTCTCTTCTTAGGTCGACGTGACAGACGTTTTCCTACGGATTGCGTCAGTCCATTCCGCGCACAAACACCTAAAGCACCACAGCATGCACACCAGCATCTGTTCGACTGGATGCAATGACGCGCGACGTGTTTTGCTCGCCAACTAACCGCTTGAATGCTCTCTCGAGCTCGCCTTGGACAGTCGGGAAGGCATCGCATTGAGCTTGAAATCCATAGAACGCGCTGCCAAGGTACTCAACTGTGACTTTGTACCGCTGCATTTTTGTGTCAACTCCAAAGTGACACTTCAATGGACATGATTGTGAAATTTGCTTTGATAAATACAAAGTCAATCTTATTGCTTGATTTTACGTTTGTATTTAACCAATTAGATTTTCAATAACAGTAATTTTGTTTTCACCATATTGTCGACATCCGGACATTTGATGCAGTGGACGAAACAAATTGGAGTTTAACAATTATGATCAAGGTCTCATCTAGCTCTCGATGCCATATACTTATCATATTTTTGTTTGTTTCGATTTCATGCTTTCGGATAAAGGCGATCTTCAATACAAAGTGCAGCACAAGTTGGGATAACGGCAGCAAACCACGAGGAATTAGTTGGAAAACAACATGTCTCTGCTGAAATCCAAGCATGTACGTCGCAACAAACCTTCTACACCTTAAATGAAGAGACTTAGGTGGATTTTGATCAAGAATGGCAAGGAATTAAGCCTGCGGTGGAGGTTTTGTTAAGCGGATCTTTCGAACCATTTTCGCACGAAAAGTGGCAGAGTATTTACCACGGCGTGTATAGCATTTGTACGAACCCTGGGACTCCTCAAGATGAGACCCTGTTTTATCATTTGAGAGATGTGCTCGTCAAGCGTGTGACGTACATTGCAGATGTAAAGACCCAGCCTTTTGCAATTTTCAATATTGACTTTCTTTCCATAGGTTTTAGAGGAAAAGCTCGATGATGCAGACTTTTTGGGCCTATACCATACGCACTTTCGCACATACTCGACTGGCACTAACTATGTGTCTGAGCTCTTTTCCTACTTAAATCGATATTGGATCCGCTACGCTCATTCAGAGTACGGACAAGCTCCAGTATCAGGGGTATATCCTATCCCAGAGGTAATTATTAAGTATCGGTGTTTCATTTTATATTAATGTAGCTAGCCCTACGTATTTGGCGGGACATAGTCTATTACAGGCTCAAGAATCAACTGGTTTCTGCAATTCTACGTTTGTTTCGTCAAGCCCGAGCTGCAGGGAACGATTATTTTGAACATGGTACATTAATTTCCTCAATTGTTGAGGTAGACGCTTTATGCCTTTATATGTACAAGCATGAAAACGTTTAGATATATATCTCATTGGGACTCAACAAGCAAGACACATTAAAACTCTACCGTGAAGACTTGGAAGTTCCGTTTCTGAAGGTATTACACTGAAGCTTTACAATTTTGTTCGACCGGGTTTACTTCAGGATACTGAAAACTATTACTCGACGCTAGCAGACACGCTACTATCACGCATCTCAATTGCCGAGTATTTGATTTTAGTTGAGGGACTTTGCAAGCAAGAGGAATATCGATGCGAAGGAAAAATGCACCGAACGTAAGGACTGAGTCGACACAAAAACGCGACTGACTTTGACGTAGTACGGTAAAGCAAACACGGCAAACATGTTGCCGCGTGTTGGTCGATTTGCATGCCGAGAAAATCTGTGAAGAGGTCGAATCATTTTTGGACAACAATCAAATCGACGACTTACGTCGTTTATACTTGTTATTTTCCGAGCTACCCACAAACCAAGCATTGCTCACATTAAAGGTAAATGTTTCCCCCAGCAAAACACCGTAACGCTTTATGTTAAGGGCATTTTGAAAAAATACATTGAACGCAGAGGACTGGAAGTTGCAAAAAGTTTTGAGCATAACCACGCAATACAAAGTCCAGAGGAATACATCGAAGCACTGGTTGACATCCGATTTAAATTCTTTGACCTGATCAAAAATGCTTTCAACTCCCACGCATTAATGAGAACTGCGTTGGACCAGGTTACCTCGTGAACAAGGATGTTTTATAATTATTCTCTCAGGCTTGTCGGTCGTTTGCTAATTCGCATCCGCGGTTACCAGAATTGCTGGCAACTTACTCGCATATTTTGATGACCAAAATGAATCGTGGAGATGACAATGCAATGGAGGCGAAAATTGAGAATATTGGCGTGGTGTTCTGCTTATTGGACGACAAAGATATTTTCAAGCACATGTATGCAAAGCTGCTATCGAATCGATTGCTTCAGGGTACTAATGACAAAAAATATCACCACCATAAATGTTTTCAATTCAGGCGATTCAGCTTCTACAGACTACGAAATGCTACTCGTACAAAAACTACGCGACGTATGTGGATGTGATTTTGTTTCGAAGCTTCAAAAGATGTTTTCCGATAAAATTATGAACAATGTTTGTACTCCACTTCTAATTCAATGACTCTGATGGATTGCTTAGAATATTAACATTGCATTCAAGAGTTGGGAAAACAGTCAGCTTGTACAGACTGACCACAATCGCTCTTTTGACGTTTCGTTTGACGTCCTTACTGCAGGAGTGTGGCCATTGTCGATTCCAAATCAGAATGAATACGAGCGCAATTTTCCTCAGTGTCTCCAGCTTGCTGTTGAGAAATTTGCCAGTTTTTATGACACCCAGAGCAACGGCAGACGACTGCATTGGGTGCACGGGATATCCAATGGCTTGTTGCGGTGTGTTCATAGCTCAAGGACGTTCGAGTTTCACGTGAGCTATTATCAAATGATCTTACTTCTACTGGTACTACTACCGGCTTTCATTGTTTGACGGTCCATAGTACAATCAACGCAACGCATATTCTGAAATGGAGCTGGCGAAGATTACTGGGATTTCCGTTCCAGATATTCGCCATAACATGCAACCTCTACAAAAGGTTTCTGAAATTCGGTCTGCAAGTCGATTAATATTTTATAGCTCAAACTGATTACAGTGTGCAATCCTAACGCAACTTCAAGCCAAGACATCTACGAACTTAACGTACACTTTGTCCCGAAACGGTCGCATATCAGAGTACTGAAAGCAAATGTCCATTATAACATGTACTCTATCCAGGTACTGCCAAAAATGTCCCAATTGCGTTCTCCCAAAGCAAAATCGCCCATGACAACGAGAGAAGTATCTGAAGATCGCAAGATGACAATGCAAGCAGTTATTGTTCGGATCATGAAAGCCAGGCGTGAATACTCGTTTGAGGCAATATTGTCTGACGCAACACAAATGCTATCAAATCAATTTGTTCCGTCCAAGGCATTTCTTCAACAGAATCTTGATCTACTCGTGGAAAAGGAATATATTCGCGTTGCGGCACATACATCCCACGGAGCCACCACTGCAGCCGTCCCAGCACGCCAATCGAGTGTGGTTTACTTGTACATCGCATAAAGTACAAAATAAAATACATTTTTCCTCAACAGACTGGTTAAATCACTCGTTGCTCTAATTTCAATGTGAAGGAAAGTAGTAAATAAAAATGAAAGATATGAGAAGCTAAAATGTGGACTGACTCAATTGCAAACCATTTCACCAAATTAGAAGAATTACTATGAGAGCCCTTAAAAGGCTAATGTAAACTCACGTAGGTTTGGTTCGTCGTTTGACATCAGAAAATTTAATATCGGAGGAATCCAATTACGACAAAATCCCTCAAGGGCCTCATTGACATTTTGGTTGATCAGACTTCAATGAAAAGAAGAACAGAAGAGTCGCGTTGCCAGAGTTATGAATAATCGCAATTGACTGCAACATTACATGTTGCGGTCAACTCGGGGCGGGAATGCAGAAAAACCCAAATTGAAAAATTGTTAAATGAGGATTTCTTATTTATGATTCATTTTCATCATTCACATCATCGACATTTTGTTTGGCATTTCGGATCTTTTGGGCCGACGACAATGAGAAGTAGTCGTGGGAAGAAGATTGTTGTATTTATCTTGACATTCTTCAGCTATGCAATGTTCCACGTCTCCCGGAAGTCATTCTCTGCCATCAAGAGTGAAATGAGCAAAGAAGAGTGGATGGAGTCTGCGTTTTTTCCAAGGACTGAGCAAGGCAAGATGTACGGCCTCATGGATACACTGTTCATGTCTTTCTATGGATGTGGGCTGTATATCAGGTAATCTTTTCTCATGCTCAGGAGTCTTTTCACGATGAACTCTAGCGGAGCTCTTGGTGACAGATTTGACCTGAGAAAGCTTCTTGGCGCAGGGATGATCGTCACAGCCATGATCATGCTGCTCTTTGGGGCTGCAGCATTTTCTGGGATACATTCTCTCGGCGTATATGCCTTTTTATGGGCATTGAATGGACTTATTCAGTCTGTTGGCTGGCCAGCTAACGTTGCTGTCATGTAAAATTCAAGTGTGATGATTTTCTATTCACTTTCTAGGGGCAATTGGTTTGAAAAGAGGGAGCGTGGAGGTAAACACACTCTACTCCGAATAAATTTGATCCGCTTACATAGCTGTGATGGGCCTATGGAGTGCAAACGCCTCGGCTGGCAATATCTTGGGCACTGCTGTGGTTGCTTTAATGTATATTGCGATCCCTGACAAGACAATTGCTTGGAAAGTCGCAATGACTGTAGTTGGAGTGCTGTTAACGCTATATGGTCTTCTGACCCTTATATTTTTGAAGCCTGAGCCCCAGCAACGCAAATATATTGGCTTCAGCAATGGCGATGGTGTTGATATGAACACATTGCTCGAGTCGAATCAATCCAAGCGCAAAGGGATTTCGTTTTGGCGTGCGTGGCTCATTCCAGGAGTACGTCCCCGTTTTGTTACCACGTTGCAAGCTTATTATCGAAGGTTATTCCTTACGCGCTTTCGTATGCCTGTCTGAAAGCAGTGAATTATGCTATGTTTTTTTGGCTTCCATTCTACTTGAAAATCCACCTCAACATGGACGATTCAACTGCGGATCTGTATTCTGTATGTGTTTCTAGACCTCTTGTTGCACCTGACGAACTCTCTAGATGTTGTACGACGTGGGCCAAATCTTTGGTGGCTTTCTCGGTGGATATCTCACGGATAGAACTGGCATGAGATCCCCGATTGTGTTTGCCATGCTTGCTAGTGCCACGTAAGTGATATATTATGAAAAAATTTTGAATGATCGAATTCAGGGGCATGCTGCATTTATTCAAGAGCGCTTCACGCAGTGGAATCACAATCTTATTGTTATCCAGCGGATTTCTATTGGGAGGTCCTGCCAACTTAATCAGCACGGCCATTTCAGCCGACTTGGGCACGCATGAATCACTTCGTGAAAATACCGCTGCTCTGGCTACCGTAACGGGAATTATTGACGGAACAGGAAGTGTTGGCGCGGCTGTCGTCCAATATTTAGTTGGCTATTTGGCCAACTGCCATCCTGTCCATGGAGTCCTTGAATGCAGTTGGGACAAAGTATTCATATTGTTAGAAGTTGGTGGTTTCCTCTCGTGTACCTGCCTCTTGCCACTGATGTGGAAAGAAACGAGTCGATTCCTTCGTAAATAGCGCAATTATGAGCATAAGTTGCCCTCGTCTTAAGTGTTAAGAGGAGTACTAGTAGATGAATAACAAAAGATTATTTCAACTTTTGTGGTAATTTGTGGTTACACATACTTGCGTTCGAAGCCAAGCGCTCTATTGAAGTCGGCGATTGTATTGGTAGTCATGAACGCGATCTGGATTTGTGGATGGGTCAGGTCCTCTCTGAAAGGGTTCCAATCTTGCATGGAATCCTCGTTGATTTTGTTGCGCCGCATGATGGGGGTCATAATACGCGTCGGGTGGATTGGATGGTGCAGATCCGTATCGATCCGATGGATACATACGATCTTGCGCAGGGGGAGGAGCTTCTTGCTGTCGATAGGCCGACGACGACGCATTTGGGTCTTCAGGAGCACCATATCGATCATCCCATTCGCGACGAATCCGAGGATACGCTGGCGGTGGTGCCACAGCTGGAAGGGGCTGTTCATTTGCGAACATACGTATGCGTGGAGCTGCATGGTCTGGGAGTTGTGGTCGTCCACCTCCCACGCTTTGTGTTGGGGCGCTCTTATCCAAATCTGACATGGAAATTGTGTTGGCTCTTTGTCCAAGTGGACGTGGTGGCGGTGGCTGAGTGTATCTTACATCCTGTCGAGCCGAATTGTTCAAAACGACAGACGGGTGATGTTGGTGAGAGTGATGATGAATTGACGGAGATTGACTCGACATAGGGCGGCTATCTTGATTTGACGAAGGGTAATGATGGTGCTGTTGCATCGGAGGTCGCGATGTCATTTTCATTTCACTCTGCATGCGGCGAGGAGATTGCGGTTGACTCATCTGAGGAGGACCGGTGTATACATTTGGTCCCATAGGATGCTGTTGATGTTGTCGTGGTGGTTCAAACGCCTCTTCGCGATAGTGGGGATTACGGGGGGCCGAGTACCTCAGAGCACCATTTTTACTCGTGGGAGAAATGGGCCTTTGAGGCGATGGGGCGTAAGCACGAGGAGGCCCTCGGTTAAAAGCATCTTCCTCTTGACGAGCATATGGATGGTTAGCGTGGCTACTCACAGGGTGTTCAGCGGGTGCAGGACGACGCGCCATGTCGTTGGGATACGCTTCACGATATGGCTGTTGTTGCGGTGGTCCTTCTCCATAATATGGTTGCTCAAGGCGACGAGCAAAAGGCGCGTCGGCACGAGGATGGTGGTGTGGTGACTCGGCTTTGATACGTTTCATAGACGGTGGTTGTTGCAATGGTTGCTGTTGAGACACATCTTCAGCCATTCGTTTAGGAGGTGCCACGCTGTTTCTGGTTGGTTCCAAGATGGAAAATATCGTCGCATGAACTTCGACGGGAAAACACATGCGGAGCAGGTCTCCGTGCATGGCAATATATTTCATCGTACTCAAGACAGAGTTGAAATAGTCAGGCTCTCTCGTGTTTTTGCCAGACCACGAGGGGTAAAAATAATAAGATGATCCGCGGACTTCTGATTTCCAACCGTTTTCAGAGAGCACCGGCCATGCATGCTTTTCGAACAAAGTGTTTAAAATCTCCATTTCTACATCAAGAGACCATTAAATGGAATTCTGCATAGCTATCAATATACCTCGTTCAGACACAGGAAGGGGGGTTTGAGCTGAGGCAACTAGCGATTGTTGCTGCGACGGCGCGGTATTAAATCCTGGATGGTCAGTAGTTGTCTGAGGTCGTCGAATGGTTTCTCGCGGTTTGTTTTGCTGAATGCGTTTGTCCTCGATCAATAAGTTCATAGTGTTTTCACGTGTGAGTTCTTCCGTGTCACCATCAGCATATACAACGGTAAATAATTCCGTTTGTGCATTGTACTTGACGACCTAGTGGATAAATATTCAATTAAATCACGCAAGTACACAGATTGTCGTACGTACCTGGCCGACAAAACGACCGTGGCCAGCAAATGTTTTTGCTATGCGCTGCCCCACAAACGATTCCGGAGGTTGATAAGTGGGATAATCGTAATCTTCGCGGGTTGTCGATACATGCAATTTTGACTCATAAGAAGGCGGGCGGTTTGGAGAGTTTGTTTGCTCACCGTTTTCAAGATTGTGAGGTCTCGCGGGATTCCACCCTCGGTTGTTTGATGGATGCACTTCGGGTCTTGGACGATTGGACATCTCAGCAGTTGCAATTGCATTGGACACCATTGGGCTGGCATCACGCTGCAGCTGTTGCTGCTGCGGCTGACTTTGTAAATTGGCAGGGGGAAGACCATGTCTTAGAAATCCACCGCCGGGTAAACTCGTACCAGACTTTATCGCCAGAGCGGGAAGGCGAACATCTTTGGAGTTGTGCGCTCCGTCATTGGACACACCTTCCTGATTGTTCATCATCGTTTCAGGGTTATGACGGGCCGGTTCAGCATTATCGGTGGTATATCGAGATCCATATTGCATCGCACCAGTGGCAGCTGATGTCTGGCTGTCCGAATTGATACCTGGACGTGTGAGCAAACTACTCAAGACTGATCCGGCGCGATCAATGTCGGAGTCCTTCCGTTCACGAAAGCCGTGCTGCTCGCCAGATCCACTTGAAGGTTTTCTCTCGTGCCTTTCATGAGTTGCCGCCGGAGGAACGGCATCTTGTTCAGTGTAAGATTTTTGATCAGTTTCCGACTCGGTCTCCGAGCTGTTGCCTTGCCCTGCATGTCGGTCTTGTATCACGCTGACACGTCCTTCATACCCTTTACGTATTTGCGGCGATGCGATTTCTTGTTCTTCGTGGTTCTGGGGGCCAGGGGGACGCCGTTTGTCAGAGCTCAGATGAAGCGGCGGCGCTTCCTTCTCCTCCTCCATTGTTCCTACAGCTGTACTTGAATAACGTCTGCGGTCTAATTTTGCAGTTCAATTTAAAACATTGTATTAAATACCAAAATTTATATTTGCATTGTAATTCAAACTCAAATTCCTGATCTTTTAAAAATATGCAAATTCAAAATTACATGGAATAAGTGGAGCAATTTAATACATTTTTAAATAAGTGGAATTTCAACATGCTTTTAAATCTCTGATCTATTTTGTGTCCAGTTTTAAAAAAGCACGTAACCTCGCAACAACGATTGTATCTCCTCGATGACAGAAGATCCCGCATGCGATTCCTTTTTATTTCGAACGAAGTGTGCAGGGATGAAATAGCTCTTGCAATCCTCATCGCCGCCTCACCAATCATTTGTTAATAATCGCGCTGTTGTGAGTAAAGCAGTGAATTACGTAAAGTGTATATTCATTTATCAACCAGAATCCAACATCGCAGGCATTGCTCTGCTCAATAATAGAACCAGTATTAGCGTCGATGAGCGTCGATGGGGTCGGACAGCAGTTGGCAAGAATAGATGCAGAAAAGCGATGCATTTCAGCTGTCGTTGAGTAGGGACTTTCAGAACGGTGCTAGAATAAGTTGACCTGTTTCCTCCTACAATCAGTATCAGTTTCTTGACGTAAAGTTTACACTCCTGTGCAATTTGAAAACATCAACTATAATTAATAATATCAAGTCGATAATTTCAAATCCCCATGTGTTTTTTAAACTATAAATTAAATACTAAAATTCTACATATAATACGACATTTGTATTAGAAAATACGATTGATTGTTTTTAATTCAATATCTTTGCCTCCATGTCATTGCCCACACTTCCAGTATGTTCGAAGTCTTTTGTGCGGTCATCAGCTTCATCTTGATCGTTGCGCTCACGTTCGTGAATGGTTACTGGGTATGAAGCTGCCTCTATCTCTCCCTTGAATTCTGAGTAGTTGATTACCTTGGATGAGCTCGAACTCGACCATTTAAACCCTGCAGATGTGTGCAAACGGCTCAACCGTTTAGTCGGTACGGTGGTGACATGAATCCATATCTAAACAACCTTTAGTTCCTGAGATGATTGCGCTTGGCGTGTTGCTTTGGGTGGCTACGATGGGCATGTCGGCTGTTGTGTTAATTTTGAACGTCCCGCTTGCGGTTTGGATCGGGCGAAAGTACGAAGAAACTCGTTTTAGTTAAAATGACCTTCTCTCCCAGGTTTATGCGCAATGAACATCTCTTGGACCCAACTGAAATCCTACGATTCAAGCATCTCAAGGCCTCAAGATACGAAGCAATTGGCAAGACACTTTTCTATGGGGTTCAAATAATTTATGGCATGTTCTGGTATGCCATCGTCGGTCCCATGGCCTGAAAATTTATCCTCTCCTTGTAGGATGGTCTCTGCAATTGTAACTTCTTCCAAGCACAAGTAAAGCTGAATCACATCTGAAGCCATAATCTCTGCTCCCCATTGAATATGCTTGGTTTTGATCCGCTGAAAGACTAGTGCTCCAATTGTGTATCCCATCGGTCACACGTACGATGAGGAATCAAACATCAAAGATAATGGAGGATGGGGATTCATTTCTTGTGGAGTAAAAACTTTAATGCGATACCAACAATCACAACAGCGCCGGCTGCAAGTCCAAGACCAATTGCACCGTCTTTCTTCATGTTTTCTCGAATGTATCTGTGAAGTTCAATCGCTTTCTTGTGGGTTGGATCGAGGCGAAGGAGTAATTCACAATACTTTCGACTGTTTGACGAGTCACCCATATCAAAGTATGTAGACGCAAGGTAGTAGAGACATTCGACTTTGTTGATTCGTGCTTCATCAAGCATATCTATACATGCATTATGGTCAAAATTCGTCCTCAACACAATCTCTGCTCATTGTGTACCTTTGAGAAGTCCAATCCCTCGAATCTTGTTCTCACGTTTTTCGTCGCATGTGAGCGCCTTGGCGTAAACAAACTTGACCGATGGATTCGGTGTGTCTTTTTCTTGTTCTGCTAGGTATCTCTCTCGAGCTGACGCCAAATCAAGCGGGAGATCGCTTGGACCGACAGACGTGTCCTTCATCCTCGCTCTCACTTGGGATGTGTCCAGTACAACTAAAATCGTGATGTTTGATTGATCCATCTAAACCCTTAAACCCTTCACAAAAAAGCGTCACATGAAGCCCCTGCACCCCTTAACCCCTGAATCGCAGAAAAGTCAATCTGAAATTGCAAACGCCAAAGGCGAAATGCCGAAGAAAATACATGGACGAAAAGAACCAAAAGCCGAGAATGCCAAGGAAAATGATAACGAAATACCGGCAAGTCCTTACTTAGAACGTGCCGCGTTTATGTACCCTTAGGAATCGACGAAGTTTGATGCATCATTTGTCATTGGACGAGGCCAACACGACGTGATTACGATTTGGCGAGAGATGGTTGCAATCTTGATTGAAAAAAAGCTTGATGACAAGTGATAGACAAAAGAAGACAAGGCTGTTTTGCTCGCGTTAGATGAAGAGGATATAGTCCATGCTCGTCGACGATTCCAACAGAGATTCCCGCAATATGAAATCCCGCCTATCTCAATGAACTCAGAAGAAGTGTCCAGCATTCAAGCGTTGTTTCTCCATGCCATGGAGACAAAGCAAGGCCAAATTGCACCCCAGGAACAGCTGTCCATACAAGCAGCCATGATGGTGTTCTATCTGGAGGAAAGACTATTGTTTTCTATCGTTCGACGGGTGTGTTCCAATTGAAAACAAAGAAACCTCAAGAACAGTGGTAACATGTAGGATATCAACCGCAAAAGTTCGATTGTCCTCTTGTACTTTATTTGGACATCCTCATGGCCTTGGTTGGGTTTATCAGGTATGATGCTCTCTCTACACAATGATGAATCAATTCATGCATCAGTGGCACTATTTATCACGTTTTCAAGCATGACGACCTGCCAATTGATTCGAGACGGATTTTGCAGCATGATACAATGGTTTCTAATCCAGAATGAAGAGTACTACATGGTTTTAATGTCTTCTCAAAACGTATTAGCCCATTTCACGTCGAATGGCACGCACACAGCTACATTACGGCGTTGCTTCTCCTCCTTTTATCGACAGGATCTAATATGTCTGTTTACATTACCATTGGTGAGGATGTGCATGTTCAGCTAACTGACTGTATGTCTGTTAGGTGTGTTGCTCGTGATTCCTCACGTCGTTTTTGCGTTAAAGAGCAAAATGTTTGCCCAAGGAGCTGCAGATCAAGCAGCCTTGGATAGAATAATGTACGAACACTGCATCAACATCCAACCATTGAGAATTGTGTTAGGTCAGTGATGTCGCTCATCAACAAAATCATTTTGGTTTTCTATTGTTGGGTATATAGCGCTATTGATTTGATGTAAGACCTCACATACAGAATTATAGGATTCGTACAGCAGCCTTTTCATGGTAGTTGCCCTTTTTTTCGTGGACATTGTGCTCGCACTCTTGACTCTTTCATTCCAAATATCTGCTGAATTACTCCATGTTTGCCGGATATTTATCGTTCGCATGATTCCACAAGCTTTATGGTCTCGTTATGAAACCTGGATAGAGTCGAATCGGTACGGAGCCCTGGTGATTGGATTATTTCCGAGTATATTCGGAGCTTTGGTTGTTTATTACACTTGGGATTGGTCGTTTCCGTTTGGGCTCATTGTACGGTGGTCCACTTTTATTCTTGTTACTCAACTGACACCATCGGGCTTGATTGCTATTGCGTTCCAATTGATATTGCTCATCATCGGATTGCCTCTTTATGCCATCCGACGCCTGTCAGGTTCGAAGGAGCCTAACCCAAACACATAAAACATTTCAAAGATATATTATGTGAGGGCAATTGAGCTGACAAGATCTTGATGCAATGTCAAAGCCATTTCTTGATTTGTGTTTCTCGAACGAATACGCCGTACAGCAAAGGAGGCGAGATGCGAGGGTTGTTTTTTTGACATGTGAAATAAACCACTCCTACAGTTAATGAGCTGCAAAAAGATACAAATGCCATACCATCAATAGTTCCATTGTGTTTTCCTAGTGGTTCATGCAACTCGATGCCATACAAATTTCCGTTCGCAAATTTTGTTGACCCTGCAAAACGAATCACACCTCCCATCCCATTGAAAAGTAAAACAGGTCGCCCGAGCAAACCATTCTTTCGATTGCGTCGCCGTGGATCTCGTTGAAACTTATCGCGTGGTATGTTTATGACGTCGTTTGAATCCTCATTTCTCGGAGAACACATGCCTTCTTCAAAATCCGGTGGGTACAAATATTCTCGAAATGGAAGCACAATTTGTTGCAAAGTATCAGCGAGCTCGTCATGACGATTTCGGCGACGACAATGTTCTCTTCTCGATTCTTTCAACGAGGTTACTCCAGGTGGGGAAACAACATGCGGTGAATCTTCTCGTTGAGACGTTCTTGCAACGGCACCCTTCGTGGTTCTCATAACCTTCCTCCATTCTTGTGCCACTTGTTCTGTGTGCAAAAGCAGTTGGTTAAGCGCAGAGGCCATTTGGTCCACGAGAATTTCTTCATCGCCAGACGCAATTCGGTGCAAGAAACTCGACAACTCTGATAGAGCTGTCGATTTCCTTGCACTGTGTTGAGGTATTATTATCAGGTCTACACATTCATCCGTCAGTAAGGTGCAAATAATTAAGACGCAGGTACTCGAGGTCTTCACAATCTCTTGCAGCTTGGCCCGTTGATTAATGGATGTCATGGAAATATTTGCTAGTAATTCGTCAATGTGCTCTACTTCGCTGAATCCACCAGACTGGACCATATGTCCCTATGTAAACATTAGAAATCGATATTTCTGCAATATTTCTGTTCTGTACCTGCATTGCGTCGCCTGCATTATTGTCATGGTAAGAATTTTCATGACCAATTGTTTCAACGACAGCTTCTTGCTGATCTATTTGACTCGGACAAATCGAGACAGGCTGGGTATCAAATTCAGTCTTCATCGCTTTTGTGGTTTTGTATGATTTGGGTAAAGAACGAAGGAATTGCGCAGCATAGCCAGCGAGGATTTGTTCACCCAAGCCGGCTTTCATTGTATACCCGTTTCAAAGCGTAACTGCATCTGATCATTTGAATAAATGAAAATGCCTTCACATAATTGTCTCATTTTTGAATTTCCATCAGAAAAGACAATGAGGTAAAAATGCGCATCTTCGTCCGACCGTCGTCTAAATGCTCGGATATGAAGCGAGTGGACACAGTATTTCGACCGAAGTGAAGACGTTCAAGTTTCTGAAGATGTATACATACAGTATGAGATATTGCTCTTGACGCAGCTATAGATCTTTCGCGTGTATTATGCCGGCAACGAAGGTCCTTGGGTAGTTTTGTTGCATGGAGGAGGCCATACCGCGCTAACGTGGTGCTTGACAGCGGTACACATTGAATATATTGGACAAATAGCTGATATTTGGTTAGTCAATCTTGAAGAAACATTGCCGCATATTGGCCTTTGATTTTCGCGGCCATGGTGGCTCCAACATGAAAGCTTTGCTAATGCTTGGTATTAGGTCAATCAATTACTCAAGACGAGGGCGATTTGTCCGAAGCCACCCTTGTGCAAGACACTATCAACATCCTCCAACGTTGTCTACCGGACGAGAGCAATCCAATTTCTGGTGCTCCAACACCTTCAATCATTGTTGGGCATAGCATGGGTGGAGCGATTGCAATCCGAGTTGCAGCGAGAAACGAATTGAAAACTTTGGCTGGGATGATCATCATAGACGTCGTGGAAGGCACTGCATTGGCTGCTTTGAGCCACATGCAAGCAGTGTTAGCGAATCGGCCATCTCATTTAACCAGCGAAGAAGAGGCGATCCAGTGGAGGTACTAGCTATTGTCCTTGCTTCTATACCTGGATATTGAAATAGCCTTCGGTCCGGTGCAGTTCGCAACGCCGAGTCTGCTCGAGTGTCGATCCCTTCTCAAATTCGATTGGATTCTGACGGAACATTCGCTTGGCGAACGAATTTGTTTTCGAGTGCGCAATATTGGAATGGTCCATCGATTTCTCCATGGAATTCTTTCATTCATATTTTGTTGTAGGATGGTTTACTGGAATCAGTGAAATGTTTCTCAACGTGTCGATGCCGAAACTGCTCTTGCTTGCTGGTACCGACCGATTGGACACGGCTTTGACACGAGGCCAAATGCAAGGTTTGTGGGCTTTGATTGAGGTGTCATTGAGTTTACGTCTACTTCTGTAGGAAAGTTCCAGTTACGCCTAATGTACGGCAGTGGCCACGTGATTCAAGAAGATTGCCCCGAGAGGACTGCTGAAGCCCTACTTGAGTTTTGTGCACGCGTAACACCTGTCGCTGGCCTGCCAACCCAACGAGACGTTCTCGCTGAGAAACTCGCCAAAGCTCGCGGCATGATGCCTCATTAACACAAAACGAATGACATTACTTGGAATACAGAGCTGCTACGAGAATCACAGCGACAATACAATAAAAAGGGGTCCATGTCAAGATGGCCCCTCTTATGTTGACAAATCGCCCCCAAAAAAGTATGTAGAAGCAAAGCCATATCATATTCCACTGGCCCATGGGGCATGGAAAGTTCATCGAGTTTAAGCATCGAGCAACGTGTGAGTGGCAATTGTCGCAGCAAATGTTGTGCATGCGCTTCTTGTATATCTCACAGCCCTTTCGAACACCATCGTCCCAAATTTCGGGGCTGATTGTATCAGGAAGGGTAAATTGAAGATATCGCGTTGGTCGACCGAATGCAAAATCGTCCTCGCCAATAAAGTAGGGACCGGCAAAGTCGTAAATGACTCCATTCGAGTCGGCAATGCCCATGTGACCAATGATCGGAATGAGCCAGGTAATCATCGGCAATGGAGTCCACACAATACTGAAAGGGAATCGATCTCGACTCACATCAATCGCAAGGCTCTTGTCGTCTAGTCTATGCTCGTCCTCGGCAGCACTCATTGTTGTATTGTGATTGGAAATCGTAGGAACAGATTGCCTACATTTCGATTTTGACGAATCAAAGTAACTTTTAATTTTAATTGGCTGAATTAGAATTGATTTGAGATCTCGCTGTTGCGCCAAGTTGAAACTTTGCGAGCACCATCCCGGTGAGCAAACACCATGAGCTTGTATCCAGCTCAGACGTAACGTGTACTATTCTAATGCCGAACGAATCGTTTTTTAAATGAATTTAATACACTATCACGATTGTGTGTCGCGAATACCTGTTTCATGGCAAAGGTATCAGCATTGCTAGATAGCGTCAAGCACCTTACTCAGGGGGGTTGCTCAATACTGCGCACATGCATAGAGATATGAAATGCAGTCTGACGACGCAGTTTGCATTACCACGGTTTGACTCTGTTCATACTCGTCTCATGGTCTATTCATCACGAGACGAATATGAACCAAGTCAAACAGTGGTTAGATTATACACCTACAACAAAGGTGGAGCTACGGTGTCCTATGTAATGTTTGGTTATTTAGTTATTGGGGAATGTTAAGGTCGGAAGCGAGATACGGCAAGTGTCCTTTGAGGGTATCAAGACGATGATCGTATATTCAAGTCTTTCTCTCTATATCGAGCTTCAGCTGTCGCCTAAAGCTTCTTGCGACTTCGCATTACATAAGTAGAAAGTGCGCATGCATGCCGTGCCGCTCTTACCGGCTCGTGATCTTTTGTGCACGCTCAAAACACTCGATAGATGATACCAACAATATGATTGGTCAATATAAAGAGATTTTATAGATGTATGATTGGTCAATGAAACGTAGGAATTTCGGTCCTACAATTTGGCAAAAATTTCAGTCAAAACGAAATTCATACTTTAATCAAGTTAATGTGTGAGGTATTTTTTCGAAAAAATGGAAAATATCAGAATATTGTTCCTACGATTCGTCAAAATATCAAATATAACTCCTACATTTTCCGACTTATGGGGTCTTTTTATCTGTTTTCCCTTTATTTTATTTCTCAATTTCAAATGCATTTAGAAAGACAATTT
Organism: Aphanomyces cochlioides; assembly: GCA_019828595.1. Lineage (NCBI taxonomy): Eukaryota > Oomycota > Saprolegniomycetes > Saprolegniales > Verrucalvaceae > Aphanomyces > Aphanomyces cochlioides. Next base: position 3,468,986 of record JAHQRK010000002.1, on the reverse strand, counting down.
CTTATTTGGTTATAGTTTGGCATTTGCGAAACACTCACGAAACAAACCTCTATGAATTCATATCTCACGACGCTCATTCAGAATCCGAGTTATTGGCATTTGCTGTTTGAGTCGAGATGCGTGGATCGTTGTGGCGATGGACGAGACGAATGTGTCGTGTCCAGAGACGAAAAGTACGTGAGTCGTCTAGCTTATTGCTTCTTATTCTTAACTATCATATCGTAGACCGTGTGGTACTTAGCTTCTGTCAATTTTCCAAGTCGAGACAAGGCTGACGACGCGAGAAGGCGCCGCCCCAAAGCCAAGTAGGCCTCCTGGAACAAAACCACTCGCTCGGGTATCGTCATGACGAGAATCTCTTGGTTTGACTTTGTTGAAATAGAGATAATTTCGCCCATCACGCACTTTACTTTGGCAAAGTTGGCTTGGTCATTTCTGCTCTGAAAATCACGCGAGTTGCATGTACGTAAAGGGGGTATTTTCTCTGGCTTATTCCCTTCCCACCACAGGTTCCAAAAGTCAAACACTTTGCCAGGTGGACAACCAATTTTGATGCTGAGTACATTTTGATTTTCAAACGAGAACTCGTTGTGTGGACACGTAGAAATGCTGGAAAATGGTGGGCAATTGTTTTGGGGGTCGTGGATTGACTCGAAATCATTGCTGATGATGGGAAGAGGTGCTGGTGATGGAGCAGGAGCAGGAGGATGACTTAAATTTAAAAAGCGATTGAATAAACTCTGTTCAAATCGCATAAGGCTTTGGTTCAATTGTTGTGTGGACAATGTAGTGTGGGTATTTTCACATGTTTGACGCTGAATTTCGTTTGATACGAACTGAGATAGACCATCAAAGCGAGAATCAAATGAAGCTTGCATTTCTCGCACGGACGACCTCAAAGATTGGACTTCATGCAGTAAATAAACATTAGGGGGGACACCGGTTGCCGCCAACTTTGAAATTGGGTCCATTATCACGCCAGTGTGAACCACACCACTCAGTCGAGAAAGCAAGCCACTGGACCAAACCAAAGAGAAAAAAGTGGGTGATTCTTGTGCAATGTTGCTTTTAGCCAGCTGCTGTGAAACACAAGGGAAGCAAGCAAGTTAGGTACAACACAGTGAAAAGTTGTAGGGTAGTTTGACGAAAAGCCAGGCAATATAGTATTCCATTCATCCAACATCAACACGAAGGCATTGAAGTGAGGTGGAAGAGTCGCGAACGACACGTCGTTTACACTGAGACCTAGGCTAATTAATCCAAAGTTCATGGAATCAAGATTACCAGTTGCAGCACGACCAACATATTGGTCGCCTCCAGGAAGCTGAAAAAGATATCGATTGGCAACACCGCCAAGGCTCCACCCTGCTCGCAACCAAACTGCAACTGTGGGTGGACCACCTGTACTACTTGCAAGCTCTGTAGCAGCACCTTTTCTCAATGAATGGCTGCCAATGCTGGAAACCTCGAAACCAAAAGCCAACATGTCTTCGTGGCTGCTTTCACAGGAATTCGTGAGCCACCAATGAAACCGAGCTTGGGCGTTTTCGCCAAAGAGTAAAGAAGGCCCACGACTGAATGAAGGGGTTGTTGAAAAGACAAGAATGGCTAAGCTAGAATGTTAGGTTTAATGTATTAATCCATGCAATGGTCTCGATATGTACAGTACCTCAAAATGGGGCAGATCTCAGGCTGTATTGGATTAGCGTAGATATGCCTTGGAAAGGACATTTCTCCAGCTTGATCGTTCTTGGCTAATGCATAATCAATTATTAATGCGTCACCTACAAACACGGACTCAACGATACGCATTAAAATCTAAACTACCTCTCCATGTCACGTGGTCAAATAAAATTGATGCCGTTGAGACAGCTCTAGCCATCAAATTCCAACAAAAGAGAAGGAAGGCATGCGATGTCATATGTAATCCAAAATCTGTACTGCCCTTCAATGGGAGACGGGCCAAATATCGATATCCTAAACTGTTAAGTGCCGTAAAACAGTATAATGTACCTTCAAACGACAATGGAGCCTTGCCTTCTTGCATCTTAATTTCTCCACTAGCCTTTAAACCTGCAATTTTTCTCTTATAACCCTTGCCAAAATCTACCAAATCTCGATGAAATCCAGAGCAGCGGTAAAAGAATAACCTGACAGCATTTTGTATGTGTTGTCGTCGATTTTGCTCTGGTTTTCTTCGTGCAAAAACTTCAATGCGCTTATAATCGATGCGATTGTAGAGAACTGATTGTATTTGCGTGGCGCGAGCTCTTCGCCATTTCGGCTACGCTTGATCGAATGGTAGACCAGAATTTCTTTCCAAACTATATCAGACAGAGGGAGTTTGATGGTCCCGTGTTCAATGGAGTCGGCGTAGAAGCGCGCAAGATACCGTGAAACTCGAGCAATTGTTGATCTGTATTGGCTTCTTGTATTACCTACAACTCTCAACGCAATGATCTCATCCCCTGTTTCGGCACGGCTTTGTGTGTTGGTGGTCTTCCTTGGCGGCATGATCGTTTCTGGGACCAGTACAATTCATCCGGATATTTCCGGATATGTGTTGTTTCGTAAATCGTTTATATATATTGCCATTTGCTTTTTCATACTAATTTCAAGTGAATGAAAAGGATCTATTTCCGATTTACGAAACATGTTGTTTCGTGAATCCATTATGTATCCGGATCTTTTGTTTCGTACGTGTTTCGTAAGTCACAACTACTTACTGTTCGTAGTGCAATGGAGTACTTCGAAGTACAACGTATTTAGTGTAGGAATGTAGGAAGGGAACTGGTCCTTGCGATATGCACAATGCAACAATCGCTGACGTATATAAACCACATCTGCCTGGTGCATTGCTTGGTCAAATGTAAAACTTCACTAAGTTCATAGCTGCAATAGAAGAAAAGAACCCACTTCGACCTTGTGTTCATCTGTAAATAGTATAAGGTTCTGTGGAAATTGAACTCATATATTGCTCACTGTTTCAGCGAGAACTCTCAGTATTTCCTTGGAATATGCGGCGCCGCAATATCATAAGAACGCATTTAGTATTATTCGTGTGCGCAGCCTTGACTTATCCAAGCGAAGTCATGGTTGAATCCACAGTACGACAGGTCAACAAATATTTTATACTACTCTAGACCGCATTATGAGCAACATTTGGATTACACAGTATTTGACACATTTGTTTTTTGTATACTTCATTTGTGACACTGGGCACTATTTAGTGCCAACGTAGTTGATGAGAGCAAGATTGTCGTCAATAGCTGGTTGTTGGAGCTGTTAAGAGGTCTATTTAGCTTCACATAGACGGTATGCAACCCGTAGATCTGACAGGGTTCCTGTCTGATGATTAAATAGAGCTTGAGAAACTCAAACCTTACCATTTAACAGCGTTTGTGCTGTGATGAACGTATTGTGTTTCCGAGCGGCAATTCTAGCTTGACGACAATGTAGTACAAAGTGTGCTTTACTTAATTACTCTCTCTCATAAGTCTAAGCTTCGTCTATTTGTTGGCGCACATCATAATCTACTGGTCGTCAAATTTTTGGAATTTTTACACTTCTGTCATTTCACAACCAGAACTCCGTTTGAAGTTCAAAAAGTGTCCAATCAAAGCTCTTTTTCTGCTCTGTTTTATAAAGCAATCAGCATCGATTTTACTGTAGAATCCACCAATTATACCCCAAATGTTGCTGATATTATGGACCAGAGTAGTATCTATTTATCCGTACTGCTTATCCGAAAAGATATGAAAGGTCACGATCCATTTCGACGCCTCTCCAAAAAGTGCAGAACCCATGGCGCTGTTCTATGACTATTCCGTGGATCTTCCGGCTAATTCTCGTCAAATATGCTCGTCATGGAGTGAAATCGAGTCGATTTTGGCCATAGCACTTGATAACCGCGAGGTGAACTTTTTCAGCGACGAGGTAGAATGGCAAAGTTTTGTGCAACAAAATTGAAGTAATTTAGGGGGAGAAACTACAAGTTCCGGCGCACACGCGAAAAGCAGACGTGACCGCGATAGCTTGGCAGCCTCGGGGTAGCGTCCTAGCAGTCGCATGGAGCGATGGTATTTAGTTCCCAAGTGAGCAATTCTCACAGTTTGTAGGAATGCTTTCGCTATGGATCCACAAAGAAAATGTGGCAAGGGAAGTTAATTCACCTCACACAACTCGCATCAATCTTTTGAAGTGGGCTCCAGCGGGCAATCGCGTCATTACAGGAGATGAGAGTGGCATTTTAGCAGTTTGGAAAATTGATGCAAGAGGACAAGTTGGTTTATGCACGCAATACACCCGTCAAGGCAGTTTGACGCAGTGTGTCTTTTGTGCTGCACCACAAAAACGTGAGAAGGAAGTAAAAAGGTAAACCAAACTCTGGTCAATGGCTCACCAAATTCAGCGACTCAACGTTTGCAACTGCGTCATGCCCGTCTTTTTTCTTTGGAGGCGACTTGGGCTCGGTCCATTATGCAGACGATCTTGGCCATATTTCGGACGTCCAGACTCTCAACCACGCGATTGATTGCATGATGTTTTATGAAGAAAAACACAGGTAAAATCTCTCCTGAGGTCGAAATGAGCTTGCATGCTATAGACTGGTTGTCATTACTCGCGCTTCTCAGCTCGTCCAACTGCAAGTGGCAGCGGATGGCACAGTTAAACCCATCATGAAAGTAAAGTTAAGTGTTTCTGGCGATGGTGGTCTCAAAGAAGCAATTTGGGCTGGTCCAGGTAAACGGTCTAAGCCTCTATAAGCTACTAATCATCCGTCAGGTTTGCTCGCAACTGCTTCTGGCGAGCAACTGATTCGCTTTTGGGACTTAAATAAAGAAGAAAATTATGTGCTAAGTCTAGCAAATGGTGGCGTCCCACCAAGTGACCGGGTGTCAACAATTGATTTTAACCCACGAAAACGCATTTTAGCTGCAGGAACAAACGAGGGCAAGATTGTCTTTTGGCGTCTTACTGGATCAGCCCAAAATCAAGCAAAGTCAAGTCAGTGGAACGTTATGTCTGTTGCTGACATGCATCAACCTGTGTCAAAAATTGGATGGAATCCCCTTAATTCGTACATTTACGCCCATGCACAAGTGGCTGGGGTCAGCATTTTTCATGAATCGGTCATGAATAGATCCTTAAACGATGACACTGCAGTGATCCAAACTCGGCCTATGGCGTTGTCTATTGAAAAGCTCTCCGACGGCACAGTAGTCCAGACAATTATCGATGCATCTATCCGGATCAAGGGTTTGGCTCATGATGGAAATCTTGTTTTGGTTTGGAATGGCTCCAAGGCGGAAGTTTATGAACTCCAAAAAGATCTCGAGACCAAACGTTTGAGTACTTTTAAATGTACTTCAAGTGCAATGCAACTTCGCGGTGACGCTATTTACCGCACGAATGGCAATCACGTTGAAGTTTGTAATACAAGCGGCACCGTGAAAAATACCGTATCGTTTACAGAGGCAGAAGGGAAACCTTGCATATTGCACGTAAACAACAAATACCTTGCTGTTGGGACAGACGCCGGCTTGATCCGCGTGTTTGATCTCTCCCGGCGTGAGCCTAAAGCATATGGTAGTTTGGGAAACATTTCGGTATGGAAATTAATTTTCTTCGCTGAACTTTTTTTGTAGAAAGCTCTCGCAAATGCTGATGACAAAGCAGTATTGCGGTCAATCAGCGTCAATTGCGACGGAACACGTGTGAGTTTCTTACTGTATACTGTCGAAGGAACTCTGAAGGTTCGAATTCCACACAACAAATTGTACTTATTCAACGCGGATTTAAATTCATTTCAATCTTTCGATTTTGGTGCAATGCGGCATCCCACATCTCACTTTTGGGATCCACGAGAACCTCGCTTGCTTGCCTGTGAAACATTTCAAGTGAGTGATTTTTGATTGATGATGAATATCAAGTACTATAACAGGATAAAATTGAAGATGTAAAATCCCATGGGCAAAATGATAAAGCAGACGATAAATCAGATTCAGATGTGCCAAACGCTGATCCAACCAGATTGAGCTCACACGCCGAAAAGGAAATCACGATTTTGTTTGCTTCAAATGAGCGTGGTTTATTGATGCAAGACAATTTCGATCTCGATACCAAGTACAGTGCTCTCTTGGGTATTCATGTCCCGCGTATGTACTTGGCATCCAGTCAAGAGACTACATCTACAAAACGCGACTTAAAGGAGCTTGACAATAACCCTGTTGCGTTATTAAGGACAAAAATTATGCGTGATTTTATTGGCTTGGATAAAGTTGACGAGCCTACCCGCCAAGCTCTCATAGATTTTTCCTATTACATGACCATTGGAAACATGGATGAAGCATACAGGTCGGTGAAGTTGATCCAAAACGCATCTGTTTGGGAAAACATGGCCCACATGTGTGTGAAAACAAAACGTCTCGATGTTGCTGAAGTTTGTCTGGGAAACATGGGACATGCCCGCGGTGCTGCTGCTGTTGCTGCGGCAAAAGCCGAAAATCCTGAAATCGAAGTCCCGATTGCAATGGTTGCAATTCAACTTGGGCTCTTGGATGATGCAGCGCGATTGTACAAGGAATGCGACCGCTTTGACTTGTTGAACAAGTTGTACCAAGCTGCAGGCTATTGGTCAAAAGCCCTTGAAGTGGCAGCGAAACGAGATCGCATTCATTTGAAGACGACACATTTTGCGTATGCAAAACATTTGGAAGAAGAGGGAAATGTGAAAGAAGCCATTCGCCATTTTGAACACGCTGGTACTGCAGCGAAGGATGTCCCTCGAATGCTATTCAGTCATGGAAAATTGGATATGTTGAACAATTACGCCTCTAAATCGGAAGATCCTCGACTTCTTCTATGGTGGGCTCAATATCAAGAGAGCAATCAACAATTCGACGCTGTTATAACCTCATATCGGCGTGCCAAGGATTATCTGTCCTTAGTTCGGGTGCTGTGCCACAAGAAAGAATTCGAGCAGGCCTCTCAAGTCGTTGCTTCGACCAACAACAGGGCTGCTGCGTACCATTTGGCTCGTCAATACGAAGCAAATGACAATATTCCAGGGGCAATTCAATTTTATGCAGCAAGTGGTTGCTACAATCATGCAATCAGACTATCGCGAGAGTACAACATGGACGGTGACTTGATGAACTATGCATTACTGAGTAAACCGGGTCCCATGTTGGAATGCGCTCAATATTTTGAGACAAAAAGTGAATTTGAAAAAGCAGTTGTGCTTTATCACAAAAGTGGACACGTCTCTAAAGCCATTGAGATTTGTTTCCAAGCTCAGCTATTTGACGAGCTACACACAATTGCTGATGAGCTTGGAACGTCATCAAACACATCACCATTGATGCTGGGCAGGTGTGCAGATTTCTTTGCCAAGAATGGACAATACGCCAAAGCAGTTCCTTTGTTGATACAAGCTAACCGTATCGCTGATGCTTTGGATATTTGTGCCATCAATAAAGTCAAGATTACTGAAGAGATGGCCGAAAAACTCACACCACCAAAGCCAGCTGATGAAAATGATAAAGTTGCCATGAAACGTCGGACGGACCTAATGATGAAATTGGCTAAGTGTTGCAAACACCAAGGATCATTTCACTTGGCCACTAAGAAATATACTCAAGCCGGTGCAAAACTCAAAGCCATGAAATGTTTGTTAAAATCTGGCGATACGGAAAAAGTTGTATTTTTTGCCAACGTTTCAAGAAATAACGAAATCTTTGTGCTTGCTGCAAATTATCTTCAAAATCTCGACTGGAAAAAGGATTCTGAGATTGCCAAGAATATTGTAGGATTCTACACAAGGGCCAAAGCATTTGATCAGCTGGTTGGCTTTTATGATGCTTGTGCGCAAGTAGAGATCGACGACTACAAGGATTACGACAAAGCTAAATCCTTGTTGGGAGATGCATGCAAAATCGCTGCAAAATCCTCCACACCAGGCAAAGAGAAAAAAATTGCATCCCTTGAGCATCGCATATCATGCATTGAAAAATTCATTCAAGCCAAGGAGCTCGCCAAGTCGGAGCCGACTGAAATGGTAAAAATGGTGCAGCAGCTTCTCGAAGACGCTGATATTGACGCGGCTATTCGAAGTGGCGATGCATTTTCTCTTTTGATCAGTCACGCTTGTGATAATGACGATTATTCGCACGCCATGGAGTTATTGAATGCCATGCGTCAAAGAAATATTGCCATCAAGTCGTTTATCAGTCAAAAACTTTTGAATGAAGTTCAATCAAAGACTGGCGACACAGCTCCAGAGCGTAGCGAAAAACGGGCCGAAGATAAAAAAGAAGCAAAAGATGATGACGGAGACGTTGATGAAATGGACGAGGACATTGAAGGTGAAAACAGTCCACCTCGACGAAAATAGATCAGGTCTTGCTTGTTCAGCTGAACTTGACTTTGAGTTTGCTTTTACTTCGATATAATACATTTTTTATGTCACCTCCCCAATTAACCAGAATGTGCTATAGCCTTGTTTTACGACTGTCAATACATCTTATAGCTTCAACCTTTCACAGAGTAAATAATGCAATAGAGACATGATTACGAAGTCGCAGCTGTGAATGCATTGCGATGTACTCCTGTCGAATTGGAAATATTCATGTCATTGGAGTGCAAGTTACGAATAGGCGACTTTTTTTAAGATGAGGACACAACAGATGCATGTATTTGTTGATAATTACGTCGAAAGTGACAGATGCGCTCCGTCAACCTATTTTGTTGAGGTCCCAGCAGCTACATGTACGCAATTCATCAATCATAATTTTGTCAACATTGTGCAAGAATAGTTTGGCTCGTGTTTTGTCGACAGCTTCTGCTCATCTGATATTCACAATAACGTTTGTTTCCAGCATGTTTCTGCATTAAATGTATTCTTGAGTTTGCATAGTAAATCCCGAGATGATTAAGGTGGATTCACTTGCCCTGTATCCTTCTTTTTTCGACTTGGTGATCAAACACGTAAACATTTATTAAACTTTCCTACAAATATCTGAATGATTGACGTTTTACACCCACACTGACTCAAGGGAACGTCCGGAGTCCATTCCATCGTCAACGTGGACTCGGTTGATGGGAGTCGTCGTAGCAACGTATGTCGAAGTCATTGGCATCGAAATCGCAACTTGAGGATTATGTTCGTGGCTGAAATTTTCATGGTTCGATTTGCACTGTCTTGAACTGTACCACGCGTATGCAACAAACGCAGCAAACACAAAACCCAATATGAACATCAAGCACAAGGATCCCCACGCTGTGCTTTCCATTGGTGGCAACGTTGACATATTTCTTTCGGTGTTTGTCGAGGGCACAGTCGATGAGCCCAAAGCTTCCATGGCCGTCAAGGAAGACACAGGCATTGTGAGGGCGATGAGGATCGTACAAATCACGAAGATGGTCGACATTCGAACCTTTCCAATCTGAAAATGATCGATGAATGAATCCTCGACGAAGCGCATGGTTTTTACGAAAACATGGACAGAGAGTTGCCACCGAGTCGCCTCTCAAGGGTATGCCATCCCAGTTGAATTTTTACGTTCCCGACATGGTTTTTGCGTCCCGGCTACTATTGAAAAAAATGAATCAACTTGACTAATGTTGGCTGAAGAAAGATTGATATCTTGCCGTGGTCATGTCCGTTGTATGTGAAGCAACTTGTGGTCTAGAACGCAATGTAAAAAAAGCTTACCCCCTTGTCCACTACAAATATCTCAGCGGCACTGTTTATTATTTGTATGCCGATCATTTTTCGTATTGATAAGTCGAAAAGTCACCTATCTTGGTTCGTGCGTTTTCATCCTCGTTACTCTTTCAACTGGTGCTCCATTGCTAGCAACTTCTCGACAGTATCAAGATGGTCCACAGCGTCGACAATGCCTCCTACGTCGATCCTTATGGCGACTGTTGAAGTGACTTGATGACGACGTGCTCGGCGCTGGCAGCTCGTGTTCATCTGAGTGACTCTGATATCTACAATAGCGTTTGTTTAGAGTGTTTCTGCATAAAATCGTACTCTTGAATTTGCATTTTACGACCCCGTGACGAATAAGACAGCTTAGCCTCACTCGGCACTACTTGTCAAAATCCTTGCATTTTGACCATGGCGATCAATGAATCTGAAACACGTAAACACGTATAAATACCTTCCGCGTAACAAGAATCTGAAGGATTACCGCTATACAGCTTTACACCAACAAGGGAACGTCTGGGGTCCATTTCGTCACCAGGGACGAATCTAAACGAGGAAACTCTTGATTTTCTAACCATTCTTCGGCAATTTAATCGATATGTTTTCACTCTGCGGATGGCATGCGTTGTTTAATCGATATTTTTTCACGCTGCAGATGGAATGCGACGTTATCTATTACAACATCATTTTTACAGACACTATTTGATAGTTGTACTCCTTATAGATTTTCACACAATGTGGATTGCTTAATGCTGACTTCAGATGTACTCAATGACAGGAGGATTGAGCTATTTTCAACAAGTAGCAGGACTGCATATTAGTCCTGGTCGTTTGTATTCTGTGTTCGTGTTTTCATCTACGCGAAGCAATTATTTGTCCGCTTAAAAAGCAATAGTATGGTATAGCTCATCTGCGAGACTTGTGATTTCCAATTCAAAATAGTTTCGTGAAATCTGGTAATGTTGATAGAAGCTACAATGAATACTGACGTCCTGCATAAGCCTGTCCGCGTGCGTATGTCCTCCATTGCAAACCAAAGCCATTGTGACGAAGCCTAAGCCCCACCAACATTACCACCGGATGCATGACAGCAACGGGGGGCGTTGACTACTACACGCAAACATCGATTTTGTACTTAGGTGATATTGGACTCGTAAAAACTCCCTGGGTATTTGCCTGCTTCATGGCCGCATTTTCATTGAACTAGCGAAGCGTTGTCTGCGTGGATGTTTCTTGGAGCATTTTGATTGAATGAGTCACGATTTGCTGAGCAGCTATTGCTTTTCGTACTAAAATTTTTGTCTCGCCTCAACGCAAAGACGATATTGGACGTGTCAAAACTTCCTGGGTATTTGCCTCCTTGACGGCTGTATTCTCATTAGACTCGCGTAGCGTCGAATGCGTTGATGTTTGTTGGATCAATTCTGTCGAAGAGTAAAGATTTCCTGGTCAACTCATGTTTTTCGCACTAAAGAATTAACAATCAGCTTCCCTCGCCCTCTTGCATCTCGTGAAAATGGTCGGGGCTTGCGCGTCGTCAAGTTGGTTTGAAATGACGGAGCGTACTGTTCTAATGCACGTGGAAAGTTATGGATGCATTGCACGTTTGCCGAACTTCAGCGTTCACGACGGCTTGTGCCAACGGGAGCAGATGCTTTGTCTGAATTTCCAATGTGTCATCAAACTTGGACATAAGGATTCTTGGCAAGGGAAGCAGCATCGTCTTTTGTTTCTGGCTCTTGAACAGTGCCGCGTCGGTCAAGTATAACTTGGTTTTGACGTTCTCGAAACGAAAACACATTACAAAGACAAGAATTTAAAGTCATGTTCGTGATTTAACATCGCAATCAATACAACTAAAAGCAACTCGAACATTTCTTGCAAGTTGTGATCTCGCAAAAGAATTTGACAATAATAGAAAGGAAGTGGTTTTATCCCAAGTGAGGTTGTAGCCCGTGATTGTGCTATGGCTGGTCATTTCTTGTAGAGCTCGTCAGAACGTTCATTTTGATTGTCGAGGCGTTCTCAAATCAAAAGTTTTGCATAATTTCAGTAACATAACTTTATCAGGGTAAGCGGGCGAAGCTGTTAAGTCCACTTGTGAGCTCATGCATCAACGGAAGCGCGACACATCAGTCCGATCAACTTCATGTCACGCAACAAAAGATATTGGAACCCGTAAATCCCTGCAACGTGAGACCTCCATTGGATTTCGACTTTCTGAAGGTTACTGACGCGCTCGTACAGACAAACGCGATGCGGTCCTCCAAGACGATGTCAAGCCTGTAACAAGGAAAGAGAATCTCTTACTACACAGAGACGCCAGAAAAATCCCAAGATGCTCAGTCGTCATTGTTCGTTGCACCCCAAAAGGAACATGAAATTCAGCAACCATCGGCACCATGTTTTCACCGAAAATCAGTTGTGAACGAGATATCGAATCTTCTGGTGACGCAGCAACGACAAAAAGAAGCGGAGAAAACCATCACACAGCCTACAAGACAGACATGTGTTCCAACAATTCAGATGAAGGAAATGAAAGCCGCAAAAATGCGACAATTAATGACACAGGTAGAATGCGTGATTTATGAACTTGTTGACCAAGTCGTAGATCACACACTGTCTCTATATTCTCGAAACAAATCGTGAATGGAATGTCAAGGTCAAAGAGGCGTTAGACGTTGATGCAATTTTTGCGATTGTGCACCATGATGGTGTCACAAATACATGTAAGAAACCGGCACCTCAAGCCTTTGGTGCGGCGACAACTGAACACAGGCTAGCTAAATCCAGAATGCATTATCGAACCGTTATATCCTATGGGGGTTTCATGTTGCAGTTCTAACACGCCCCCTCAACGTGAATTTCCATGGCTAACGCAGTCATCGCCAAGCTGTCTTCTCTTGACACAACATGCAGCATCTTTCTGGCTGCCTCGAAGCGATCGACTGACAAAGCTTTGGTTAGACCATCTGCGGGCATCTCATCAGTGGCGCAATATCCGATGATTGTTGCTCCACGCTTGACTTCATCCCTTACAAAATGGTACTTGATATCCATATGCTTTGCTCGAGTCGATGATACGTCATTAGACATCGTTTTGATCGCCGACTGGTTATCGCACCATAGATAAGCTGGTGTTTTGGATGATTCTAATCCAATCTGAGCCATCAATTGTTTGATCCAAAGAGCCTCTTGAGTTCCAACACAAGCTGCGATGTATTCTGCCTCCATGGTACTTAAAGCCATTGTGGCTTTCTGTTTCGAGAACCAGTGGGCAATGGCGCCATATATTTCGACAATGCAGCCAGTGGTAGACCGACGATTTGATTTGTCGCCAGCCCAGTCCGCATCGGTGAATACATGCATCTCATTTGGCACGGTTGGCTTGATTTCGAGGCCGTAATGTTTTGTACCTTGTAGATAGCGGAGAATTCTTTTCAATCCATGCTCATGATGTATATTTGGCTTGTTCAAATACCTTGATAGTAGACTTGTGGCAAATGCAATATCAGGGCGAGTACATCCAGCCAACCACTGTAATGAACCAACAATTTCGCGCATGGACGTTTGAGACATCGTGGTAGGCTCGCCGTCTTCTGCATATGATGGTCAAGAGCAAGTGGACTACCCTGGGGATGACAGTCGGCCATATTGTGTTTCGTCAAGAGCTCGTAAATGAGTGAGGTCTGTTCAAGAAATAATACACCACCCTTTCGGTGAACGTTGATGCCAAGTATTCGTTTGACCTCACCTAGTGTTTTGATTTGATATTTGGTCTCGAGCTCCTTTGTAATGCTGTCGAAGAATTCGTCGTCTTGGGATAAAGCCATTACATCATCAACGTACAATCCAATGAGGGTAATTCCAATCTCTGTCCAACAATAATATAGGCATGGGTCAAGCTTGCTCTTATGCATTCCAAGTTCCAATAGTGTCGAGTCAATGTCTTCATGCCACATGCGTCCTGACTGTTTCAAGCCATAAAGGGACTTCAACAACCATAGTGCTTGAGTCTTCGGGTCACCAGGAACCATTGCAGGTATTTCCATGCAAATGTCAGTATCTAATCCAGCCTTGACATAGGCTTGTGGGACGTCCATGTGGATCAATGGAACATCGAAATGGACACCAAGAGCCAACAGAAGTCTGACAGATTGCTGCTTAATCACAGGCGAGTAGGTCTCACTGTAATCGACCCCATAACGTTGTGAAAAACCTCTTGCAACCAATCAAGTCTTGAATTTCTCGACTTCACCTTCAGAGTCGTTTGAAGACCCACTTGTTTGAGACAATATTCGTGTTGCTAGGACGATCAACAAGTTCCCATGTGCCATTTCCGATGAGGTTTTTCGACTTCGAGTTGCATTGCGTCACGCCACTTATCGGCGTCGGGTCCACTCAGAGCCTCGACTGGCGACTTTGGCTCGACATAGGTAACAACCAACGCGACATGACCGCCTTTAGCTAATTGCATAGCGTGAATGCGGTCCGAACGACGTGGTTTCGGTGCGGATTTTTCGTGATTGGCTTTGACGGCTTCTAATTTGATCGTATTCTCTCGTTGACGGGTCACTTTCAATTCTTCCAAGCGCTTTAACATTTCGTCGTCCAAGTTGTGGTGGTCCATTTCCATTAGGGTAGACTCGTCTTCATCAGAGACTATGCGTTTCCGTGGTCGGCCGATATTTTGGACATCTTTGGTGACGATAACCTTTCCCAGCCGAGCCACCCAGACGTCGTATGCTTTTGTATGAGAATTTACTCCAAGGATTCGACCAACTTCTGCACGTCTCTCGATTCCCTTTGTTCTTGGCTCGATTCGGACAGTACAAGTAGAGCCAAAAGGCAATGCGTGTGACAAGCTGGGTTGTTTACCTGTCAGGATTGCCAAAGGTGACTTCAGTTCTGCATTTGCCTTGCTGGGGACACGATTTCGATGGTAAGTCGCATAGCCAAGTGCATGTGACCAGAACTTTGGAGGTAGGTCACACGTCAATACCATTGTTCGAGTTGCATTCAGCAATGTCCTGTGCATCCGCTCAGCTTTCCCATAGAGGCAGACGTGTCTCGTTCAGTGAGCTCATGGCGGATGTCACGCTTGGATAGAAAAGTTCTGAATCTCTCCGATAAATATTCCCCCCCCCACGATCGCTGCGGAATACCTTGACTTTGACATTGAAAGCTGTTTCAAATTCGGCCAAGAATTCCATTGCTTTTGCCGCCTGCTCCGACTTTCTTTTCATCGGGTATGTCATGACAAATCCTGAGGCGTAGTCGATGTAGTTGACAAAGTATTTGTTTCCGTAGCGATCGCTTGGAGTGATTTTTCCAGCAACATCCGATGCGATGACAGATCCAATTTCATCTGTTGGGGACGATTCCGAAGAATCAATTCTTGGTTGATTGGAACGTGTTAGAATTCGGTTTCATCACTGCGCATGGTGCAACTACATATCTAGAAGGCATGGTTCAACAACCTGCCAAACATGAAGATACAGGATATCTAGAACGATATCATATCGACGAGGATGTAGTCAGTGACGGCCACAGGGCCTCACTTCCCTTTTAACCTTCAATTAATACATCCTAGCTCTGGGAAGTCGCTTGCGCCTCCTCCTGTGTGGATCCGAGTTCCAACAGGTTATGAGCCCAAGTGCGCTTGCACTTGCGGGCCACATGGGAGTGGTGGCAAAGCACGAGCTACGGTACAAGTGTTAACCTCAAATTCAACATGTCAAGAATGCCTGCCAGTGGCAAGACAATTGCGGGAACACGATGCCCATGCGATGCAAGGCATGGAGACCCAGCTGCAAAGAAACTAAAAAGAGTTTGAAGACTGAGATGATTCTAATGCTGGCAACGATGTAGCGCAACGTCAAGTGAGAACCACGATTCCATCATATGAGTCGATCAAGCGTGACGACGAATCGACCCTACCGAAATGCAGTGTAGACAACAGGCGATTGGCTACATCGGCTACAGAGCGCACGACGCAAAGGACCGCGCGTGCCAAGCTCAGCCGCATCGAAGTGCAAGGAAGCACTCCATGGGGGGGAGTGACTTGGCGAGCGAGCCTAGGAGTTTTCGATCAAAGCAAACAGCGACCAGTCCGTCAAGCAGTTGGTGTCAGGCAATCTTGTTGCTTCTTGGTTCAATAGAACAGTCAGTTGGGCACCTTGGCCATCTTGGCTTGTATGCAGCACTCACACTTGGCTGTCGGCAAGGCAAGGTCGCTTGGAATGCCCAGCCCCAAGGCACCGCATCGGTTGATGGCGGCGATGGGTAAGTGGCCGGCTCTTTGATGCCACAGCTCTAACTTTGACGTAGTGGTCGTTTGATGGACATGGCTTGCGCGTCGTTGCGCGCCAACTCGAGCGTAAACACTTTGTCCGTTTGGTTCAGTGTCGCCTTGGCCAAAGGTATGCCATCGTGGTCGATCGTGCATTCACCTTCGCCGAAGGTGAGTCGGCATCTTGGGTTTTTGCGCATGACTGTTGCGACTGATAGTAGCGTGAACGTCCAAACGCATTCATCAAGTGCGTTGTTGCTCGCGACGTCTCGCTTATCCTCTTGCTTGTAGGGCTTTGTCTTTCGCGGCCTACCAGCACCTTTTTGGTGGCACTCGGATTGCCAGTGCCCACTTTTGCCGCACCAGTGGCATTCGCCCTTCTTGCTGCGTTTGTCCCGATTATTGCCTTGTTTTGCGCTAAGAGCTCTCTCATCGTTATTGCTGCCGCGTGGTGGACGCAAGGCGCCGGTCTTGATGGCGGCCTTATACTCGGTTTCCAAGAGAGAGCGGACGCGCGCAAAGTCGCCGCTCAAGGTAATCGATGATGCAACTTGATGCGTAACATGTCGTAGCTCCCAGGGCATCATTTGGAGCAGCCGATCGACGCTTGTTGCGCTTGTCATTTCGCTGTCGGCTTCACGTAGCCGTCGCAGCACAATCTCATAACGTTCCATGAACTCAGGTAACGTTTCTTGTTTCTGATTCCACTTCATACCGTTGAAATCTTCCATTATATCAAGACGGTCCAAACGAGTCTTGGGCTCGTGATGATTTGCGAGCGCTTTGTATGCGGCTGCCGCCGTCGTTGAGTTCTCAATGTACTGGAACTGCGACGGCGCAATGCATTGAATCAATAACCCCAATGCCAGCCCATCGTTGGCGGCGTCAGCGGTGTCAGCCTCATCGTCCAGGTTCGTTCCTCCTCGTCCCGGTGTACGGAAGTGTGATGGCTTTGTAGGTCGCTTTGACGTAGCCGACTCTACATGATGCCATAATCCCTTAGCGAGCAATCGACCTCTCAGGTACATTCTCCATTGGTTCCAGTTGCCTTCTTCCAGAAGCATCATAGGGGTCTTCAGACTCATTGCGGTTGGGCTCATAACCTGTTGGAACGCGAGTTCCTTCAGGCGCAAAGATGAGTCGGTGGCTGTGAGGCCACGAGTGCTTTTTGAAGAGTGTATTGATGGTTAGCACTAAGTCTACCTACATGAATGGTGCACGTAGCTTCCTGCACACGACTTATCTAAATCTATATCGGTTCTCTCTAGTCTAATAAATGTAGCTCACATGTTTCCTTTGATCATGGTGCATGATGCATGAACGTGCAAAGCAGATCCTCCGGGAAGGGCCAACACCTCTCAACATCGAGTCACCCACTCGCCACATCTGGCATGTTTGAAAGGTGTCATGCTCAGGTCGTGGACGACCAAGCACCAACTTGGTCCGAAATCAACACGCGAGAGTCCCAAGCATACCTCACAAACTACATCTCGATGCCACTTTTTCTCCACTTGGTACCCACGTGCCACATGCATATCTCGACCCCATCGAGATACCCACTCGCCACGTCTGGCATGTTTGAAAGGTGCCATGCTCAGGTGGTGGACGACCAAGCACCAACTTGGTCCGAAATCAACACGCGAGAGTCCCAAGCATACCTCACAAACTACATCTCGATGCCACTTTTTCTCCACTTGGTACCCACGTGCCACATGCATATCTCGACCCCATCGAGATACCCACTCGCCACGTCTGGCATGTTTGAAAGGTGCCATGCTCAGGTGGTGGACGACCAAGCACCAACTTGGTCCGAAATCAACACGCGAGAGTCCCAAGCATACCTCACAAACTACATCTCGATGCCACTTTTTCTCCACTTGGTACCCACGTGCCACATGCATATCTCGACCCCATCGAGATACCCACTCGCCACGTCTGGCATGTTTGAAAGGTGCCATGCTCAGGTCGTGGACGACCAAGCACCAACTTGGTCCGAAATCAACACGCGAGAGTCCCAAGCATACCTCACAAACTACATCTCGATGCCACTTTTTCTCCACTTGGTACCCACGTGCCACATGCATATCTCGACCCCATCGAGATACCCACTCGCCACGTCTGGCATGTTTGAAAGGTGCCATGCTCAGGTGGTGGACGACCAAGCACCAACTTGGCGAGTGGGTGTCTCGCCACGTCTGGCATGTTTGAAAGGTGTCATGCTCAGGTCGTGGACGACCAAGCACCAACTTGGTCCGAAATCAACACGCGAGAGTCCCAAGCATACCTCACAAACTACATCTCGATGCCACTTTTTCTCCACTTGGTACCCACGTGCCACATGCATATCTCGACCCCATCGAGATACCCACTCGCCACGTCTGGCATGTTTGAAAGGTGCCATGCTCAGGTGGTGGACGACCAAGCACCAACTTGGCGAGTGGGTGTCTCGCCACGTCTGGCATGTTTGAAAGGTGTCATGCTCAGGTCGTGGACGACCAAGCACCAACTTGGTCCGAAATCAACACGCGAGAGTCCCAAGCATACCTCACAAACTACATCTCGATGCCACTTTTTCTCCACTTGGTACCCACGTGCCACATGCATATCTCGACCCCATCGAGATACCCACTCGCCACGTCTGGCATGTTTGAAAGGTGCCATGCTCAGGTGGTGGACGACCAAGCACCAACTTGGCGAGTGGGTGTCTCGCCACGTCTGGCATGTTTGAAAGGTGTCATGCTCAGGTCGTGGACGACCAAGCACCAACTTGGTCCGAAATCAACACGCGAGAGTCCCAAGCATACCTCACAAACTACATCTCGATGCCACTTTTTCTCCACTTGGTACCCACGTGCCACATGCATATCTCGACCCCATCGAGATACCCACTCGCCACGTCTGGCATGTTTGAAAGGTGCCATGCTCAGGTGGTGGACGACCAAGCACCAACTTGGCGAGTGGGTGTCTCGCCACGTCTGGCATGTTTGAAAGGTGTCATGCTCAGGTCGTGGACGACCAAGCACCAACTTGGTCCGAAATCAACACGCGAGAGTCCCAAGCATACCTCACAAACTACATCTCGATGCCACTTTTTCTCCACTTGGTACCCACGTGCCACATGCATATCTCGACCCCATCGAGATACCCACTCGCCACGTCTGGCATGTTTGAAAGGTGCCATGCTCAGGTGGTGGACGACCAAGCACCAACTTGGCGAGTGGGTGTCTCGCCACGTCTGGCATGTTTGAAAGGTGTCATGCTCAGGTCGTGGACGACCAAGCACCAACTTGGTCCGAAATCAACACGCGAGAGTCCCAAGCATACCTCACAAACTACATCTCGATGCCACTTTTTCTCCACTTGGTACCCACGTGCCACATGCATATCTCGACCCCATCGAGATACCCACTCGCCACGTCTGGCATGTTTGAAAGGTGCCATGCTCAGGTGGTGGACGACCAAGCACCAACTTGGCGAGTGGGTGTCTCGCCACGTCTGGCATGTTTGAAAGGTGTCATGCTCAGGTCGTGGACGACCAAGCACCAACTTGGTCCGAAATCAACACGCGAGAGTCCCAAGCATACCTCACAAACTACATCTCGATGCCACTTTTTCTCCACTTGGTACCCACGTGCCACATGCATATCTCGACCCCATCGAGATACCCACTCGCCACGTCTGGCATGTTTGAAAGGTGCCATGCTCAGGTGGTGGACGACCAAGCACCAACTTGGCGAGTGGGTGTCTCGCCACGTCTGGCATGTTTGAAAGGTGTCATGCTCAGGTCGTGGACGACCAAGCACCAACTTGGTCCGAAATCAACACGCGATAGTCCCAATCATACCCCACAAACTTCCGAATTTGCCTCGTACCCCTCAAGTCAAGAAGTTATCAAGTGCCGCCGCGCTCAAAATGTCCAACGCCAACAGCTGTTCCGAGCTCCGTGAGACCAACACTCACGGAGTTACCATCATTCCAGGTATTGTATCACCTCACCCACTTTCGTCGTCCAATCAGGATGGCGGAAGTGGTGTGAGTAATGTCGCTACACCTAACCCTAGGGCCGAAGTGGAGGTCGAGTTTGACCCCAACAGCGTCTCTGGAGACCAATCTGCGTCTCGCTCCACCAGCGCTTCACCTGGTGCTCTACTCGCCGGAGTTCCAGGGGGGTCAACCTCAGTGGGTCAGTGGTTGACCCCCAGACCACTGTCGTTAACTTGTCTAGCGAAGCCCTCACTCAGGAGGGCGAACCACTGGAGCCTTGTGCCTGTGGTGGCTGCTTCCCTGGACTCCAATTGGAGTCGATCCCCAGTGAAGGCGGCGAGAAAACGGGGTCCATGCCAGCCCTAGAGGCTACGAGGCCCCCCCCCTATGGGCACACCCTGCGGTTCTGTCTACTTCCCCCCAGGGGCCTCTTCGGAGGGGCGGGGGCGGTATCCCGATTTGGGTTCTCGCCGGAGCAATGGTGTACCCCAGTCACCGTGCTGCGGGGATGGCATGGATTCCCCTTCTACCCCTGTCACTGGGGGTCTGGCCCCGGCCTTTCTCGTGACCAATGGGACCGAGCCAGCAGCCACCAACCGCGTCGCCCCCTGTGCTGAGCCTCCTAGAACGGGAGAGGAAGAAGAAAAATCTCAAGAGGACGTGGATATGGTCTCTGGAGACGCCGAGGGGAAGGATTCTACTGAAACCGAGGCCTTAACCGACGAGGGAAATACTCAAATTCACTCTGAGGTTGATGGGTCAGGCGACATTAACGGCCAAGCGAAGCCGTGTGATACTCCTGGAGAAGTTATTCAAGAGGAACAATCGATAAACAATGACAATGACCAGTCAAATCAAGACATTGTCGATAAATCCGTTGCTCAAGGAAATGACGCTGTTGATCCTCCTACCGCGGCAGACAAAATACAAGGCGATCAAGAGCAACAAAACGCTGAAAAGGCCAATCCATGGACGCAAAAGACTCCCGGCAAGGATTCAGCTTCGTCCAAGAAAGATTCCAAGCAAGGCAATGCTCCCAAAGGCGCGAAACACCGCAACACCGGTGCTCATGCTATTGCCGATGACGATATTGCGCGATGCGAGGCCATGGCGGACACATTCTACAAAGACTCTGGTGACATGGACGCCTTCATTGAATACATTTTGCTCACCCCCCAGTCCCAAGTGTACGAGCTCACAGTCAAGTTGGGCGAAGCCTACAAGGACTGGTCCGAAAAAGTCATCTGCGATCAATTTGTCAAGGAAAATCCTGGTTCGTTATGGGGCTCCAAATTTCCGAACATTTTGATCCACAAGAAGAACCCACAGACCATTGTGATCTCAAGTTACAACATGTCTACGTGCGTGGAAATGGGAGGCACAACGTTTCGACTTGATGGCAAAGACTTCCTGGTTCCCAAGTACTCGCGTTATGGCAACAACTACTACGTTACGTTCAACAAGGTCAGTCACCCTTCGATGGCCAAGGCGATTGCAAAGAAAATGGCTGCATTGACCAAGTCAGTGATAGCAGCATTCAACCCTACTGCTGGTCAGAACATCAAGTCGCCGCATTTGAGAGTCATTTTCAAGTCGCCTGCGCCTCCTGCAGTGTTGGTGCCAAAATCCGGCGACGCACTACGCGAAATCACCTTTACGGATCCGTCGGGTCAGCCTTTTGTCGTCGTGTTTCAGCACAAGATCGCTGCTCTGAACAAGACATTGCCTCCGTCGATTGTTTCACGACGTGCAGAGGCCAAGGCTGAATAAGCGAAGGCAAAAGCGGCCAAGGCAGCGGCAAAATCACCTCCGTCAGGAGAAAAAGAACCTGAACATGATGGAGACGATCATGATCAAGACCCTGGAACAAATGCGGAAGGCCAGGCCGACTCAACTGAGGCATCTGGAGATGGTCAAGATGAACAACCACAGCCAACAGCTCCTTCTCATGGCTCTGATGTCGATATGTCTGGTGACAGCGATCCCCCTAACAACAATGGACAAGACAAACAACAAGAAGATGTGGAAATGTCTACCAACGAATCGCCCGCTCTTGCTCCACCAAGTGAGCAGCCCAAGAACTCGCTGGACCTTCAATTGGTAACGGGCTACCGGTCTGGACCAGCTCCAAAACGTACTTTGCCTTCGTCCCCACGTTTGGATCCCCTGCCGACATCCAACCGTTTTCATATCCTCGAAGAAGACGACGTGGAACTCTCGTTTGAAGACTTTGCAGTGCCTCGAATTGTATTGGAAGATTCAAGTGCGCCACGCCCAAAAAAGACCAAAGGCAAAGCGAAGAAACAACGACTTAACAAGTCTGCTGCAGCCCACCTCGAATTGGCGAAGAAGATCATTCGAGATAAGAAAGTCGAAGGCAGTATCACCGAATGTCAACGCATTTTGCGAGATGATCCTCAGCTCGTTGCACATGCTATGTACGCACAAGATGAAGACCTCAGTTTGTTTCAGTCACTTGTTGCAACCAAGACTATTGAGCATAAGATGGCTTTCTTAAAAGCTCAAGGCAAGCCTCACAACTACAAACATCACGTCAACTTCATGGCTCAATACAAGATTCACCCGTCAGAAATCTTGGAAGAATTGACCACGGACATACCAGAGATCAAGCGCATCCTCTTTGCACTTGCTACGATTGACTTATTCCTCTCAAATCGGGCCCCAGACCTCTACACAAACTCGGAGGCACTGACTGTTCTATTGAACCAAGAAGCAACAAGATTGCCTGACACCAACTGCTTGACGGACTGGTCGCTGTTTGCTTTGATCGAAAACTTCAGCGACAATCTCGAGAAGTTCACTTTGCCGGCTCCCGTCTTGTCGGCCATCTCGATGCTCAAAAGCATCACCAACAATTACCACATCGACGAGCTCTGCAGCAAAGCTCACCACTCCATGAACGCCGACGAAATTGATCCCCTCGATTTGGAGGACGATCAACTCTAAGGCTTCTATCCCCTGCTTCAATCCATTTCAACCTCCCCTCTGACCCCTCCATTCTACTCATTTTCATCTGTACTCGTGATGATTGACAACAACTTCTCCGATGTCCCAACTGAACTCGTGGACTGGGACCCACAAATCATCTCCCTCAACACCAATGGCTTCTCCAACAGTCATCGGTACATCCTCGACAAACTATCAAGTGTTCACGACGTTTCCTTTATCCAAGAAACCCGTTTCCGCACGCCAAGTCTCCACGACCGTGTTGCGTTCCATTGGCAACGCATCACAAACCACGAAGGCTCTTTGTTCTTTGAAGAGCCTATTTACCCTGAAGTATCCACGTCGCCAGCCACTGGAGGTCTGGCTACGTTGATACATCCTCACTCTCCTTTGAAGAACGCCACTCAAGTCCCTCATGACAACCCTGTGCTTCGTGGTCGTTATCTACAAGTGCGATGTACTCTGGGTCCACTGACAGTCGTTCTCCACAATATCTATGCGCCGGCAGCCTTCCAAGAACGAGCAAGTTACTTCGAAGAATTGCCACGCGACTTTCCTCCACATGCGCTCCACATTGTTGGAGGAGATTTCAACTGCACTCTCAACAAAGATTTGGATTCGTTGAGACCCAGTACCTCCACCATGGCCGGCACCCTTCAACTGGAACAATGGATGCACAGTTTGTCTCTGGTGGATCTGTTTCGCCGTCAAAACCCCGTGGCACGAGCCTTCACAAGTCCCACACTCACCAACCGACTTGACTACATCTTTTGTTCGTCCACCTTGGCGGGTCTTCGTCATTGGAAGGCGACGCACATGCCACACGTTCCACAGGCTGACCACTTGGCTTGTCGTATCATCTCAAAGCGTCAAACATTGCGCCATGGCTCTGGATCATGGAAAGCTCCAACTTGGCTACTTCGTCTACCACGAGCGGCCGAGATTGTTCATGGATGTCTGGATCGATTTTTGGACAAGTCTCCAACATTCCACAATATCTCCAAGGCCTACGACATGCTGGTCAATGATATCCGCTCCCAACTCAAAGAATTCCATTCTCAACGATTGGAGAAACAACATCTGCCGTTGAAGAAGTTAGCTGTCGAGATCGCTTGCCCAAGATGGCTCCAAAGAAGCCGCGATTATCCCAAGACCACATTGCTCGGAATGGCGTCCTAGCCTTGCAGACAAGATACGGCGTGGTTCCTCATTCTGGATCACAAACGGCACGTGCATCTTCTGAGGTCGATGAACAAAAACCTGCACGGTACATATCGAGTACATGTCAAACTATCTTATTGTATTTTTGTAGACGCGCAATTCAACCACGAGTACCAAGGTTCTTTACTTGCTGCTTAAACTCAAATTGTATCGATTCATGTATAGAGTACAATCGGTCGAAGAAAATGTCGACATGGACGACCCCTTCGTTTTACAGGCGCGATATGGAGTGACTCCTCATTCTGGATCACAAACGGCGCGTGCATCTTCTGAGGTCGATGAACAAAAACCTGCACGGTACATATCGAGTACATGTCAAACTATCTTATTGTATTTTTGTAGACGCGCAATTCAACCACGAGTACCAAGGTTCTTTACTTGCTGCTTAAACTCAAATTGTATCGATTCATGTATAGAGTACAATCGGTCGAAGAAAATGTCGACATGGACGACCCCTTCGTTTTGCAGGCGCGATATGGAGTGACTCCTCATTCTGGATCACAAACGGCGCGTGCATCTTCTGAGGTCGATGAACAAAAACCTGCACGGTACATATCGAGTACATGTCAAACTATCTTATTGTATTTTTGTAGACGCGCAATTCAACCACGAGTACCAAGGTTCTTTACTTGCTGCTTAAACTCAAATTGTATCGATTCATGTATAGAGTACAATCGGTCGAAGAAAATGTCGACATGGACGACCCCTTCGTTTTGCAGGCGCGATATGGAGTGACTCCTCATTCTGGATCACAAACGGCGCGTGCATCTTCTGAGGTCGATGAACAAAAACCTGCACGGTACATATCGAGTACATGTCAAACTATCTTATTGTATTTTTGTAGACGCGCAATTCAACCACGAGTACCAAGGTTCTTTACTTGCTGCTTAAACTCAAATTGTATCGATTCATGTATAGAGTACAATCGGTCGAAGAAAATGTCGACATGGACGACCCCTTCGTTTTACAGGCGCGATATGGAGTGACTCCTCATTCTGGATCACAAACGGCGCGTGCATCTTCTGAGGTCGATGAACAAAAACCTGCACGGTACATATCGAGTACATGTCAAACTATCTTATTGTATTTTTGTAGACGCGCAATTCAACCACGAGTACCAAGGTTCTTTACTTGCTGCTTAAACTCAAATTGTATCGATTCATGTATAGAGTACAATCGGTCGAAGAAAATGTCGACATGGACGACCCCTTCGTTTTACAGGCGCGATATGGAGTGACTCCTCATTCTGGATCACAAACGGCGCGTGCATCTTCTGAGGTCGATGAACAAAAACCTGCACGGTACATATCGAGTACATGTCAAACTATCTTATTGTATTTTTGTAGACGCGCAATTCAACCACGAGTACCAAGGTTCTTTACTTGCTGCTTAAACTCAAATTGTATCGATTCATGTATAGAGTACAATCGGTCGAAGAAAATGTCGACATGGACGACCCCTTCGTTTTACAGGCGCGATATGGAGTGACTCCTCATTCTGGATCACAAACGGCGCGTGCATCTTCTGAGGTCGATGAACAAAAACCTGCACGGTACATATCGAGTACATGTCAAACTATCTTATTGTATTTTTGTAGACGCGCAATTCAACCACGAGTACCAAGGTTCTTTACTTGCTGCTTAAACTCAAATTGTATCGATTCATGTATAGAGTACAATCGGTCGAAGAAAATGTCGACATGGACGACCCCTTCGTTTTACAGGCGCGATATGGAGTGACTCCTCATTCTGGATCACAAACGGCGCGTGCATCTTCTGAGGTCGATGAACAAAAACCTGCACGGTACATATCGAGTACATGTCAAACTATCTTATTGTATTTTTGTAGACGCGCAATTCAACCACGAGTACCAAGGTTCTTTACTTGCTGCTTAAACTCAAATTGTATCGATTCATGTATAGAGTACAATCGGTCGAAGAAAATGTCGACATGGACGACCCCTTCGTTTTACAGGCGCGATATGGAGTGACTCCTCATTCTGGATCACAAACGGCGCGTGCATCTTCTGAGGTCGATGAACAAAAACCTGCACGGTACATATCGAGTACATGTCAAACTATCTTATTGTATTTTTGTAGACGCGCAATTCAACCACGAGTACCAAGGTTCTTTACTTGCTGCTTAAACTCAAATTGTATCGATTCATGTATAGAGTACAATCGGTCGAAGAAAATGTCGACATGGACGACCCCTTCGTTTTGCAGGCGCGATATGGAGTGACTCCTCATTCTGGATCACAAACGGCGCGTGCATCTTCTGAGGTCGATGAACAAAAACCTGCACGGTACATATCGAGTACATGTCAAACTATCTTATTGTATTTTTGTAGACGCGCAATTCAACCACGAGTACCAAGGTTCTTTACTTGCTGCTTAAACTCAAATTGTATCGATTCATGTATAGAGTACAATCGGTCGAAGAAAATGTCGACATGGACGACCCCTTCGTTTTGCAGGCGCGATATGGAGTGACTCCTCATTCTGGATCACAAACGGCGCGTGCATCTTCTGAGGTCGATGAACAAAAACCTGCACGGTACATATCGAGTACATGTCAAACTATCTTATTGTATTTTTGTAGACGCGCAATTCAACCACGAGTACCAAGGTTCTTTACTTGCTGCTTAAACTCAAATTGTATCGATTCATGTATAGAGTACAATCGGTCGAAGAAAATGTCGACATGGACGACCCCTTCGTTTTGCAGGCGCGATATGGAGTGACTCCTCATTCTGGATCACAAACGGCGCGTGCATCTTCTGAGGTCGATGAACAAAAACCTGCACGGTACATATCGAGTACATGTCAAACTATCTTATTGTATTTTTGTAGACGCGCAATTCAACCACGAGTACCAAGGTTCTTTACTTGCTGCTTAAACTCAAATTGTATCGATTCATGTATAGAGTACAATCGGTCGAAGAAAATGTCGACATGGACGACCCCTTCGTTTTACAGGCGCGATATGGAGTGACTCCTCATTCTGGATCACAAACGGCGCGTGCATCTTCTGAGGTCGATGAACAAAAACCTGCACGGTACATATCGAGTACATGTCAAACTATCTTATTGTATTTTTGTAGACGCGCAATTCAACCACGAGTACCAAGGTTCTTTACTTGCTGCTTAAACTCAAATTGTATCGATTCATGTATAGAGTACAATCGGTCGAAGAAAATGTCGACATGGACGACCCCTTCGTTTTACAGGCGCGATATGGAGTGACTCCTCATTCTGGATCACAAACGGCGCGTGCATCTTCTGAGGTCGATGAACAAAAACCTGCACGGTACATATCGAGTACATGTCAAACTATCTTATTGTATTTTTGTAGACGCGCAATTCAACCACGAGTACCAAGGTTCTTTACTTGCTGCTTAAACTCAAATTGTATCGATTCATGTATAGAGTACAATCGGTCGAAGAAAATGTCGACATGGACGACCCCTTCGTTTTACAGGCGCGATATGGAGTGACTCCTCATTCTGGATCACAAACGGCGCGTGCATCTTCTGAGGTCGATGAACAAAAACCTGCACGGTACATATCGAGTACATGTCAAACTATCTTATTGTATTTTTGTAGACGCGCAATTCAACCACGAGTACCAAGGTTCTTTACTTGCTGCTTAAACTCAAATTGTATCGATTCATGTATAGAGTACAATCGGTCGAAGAAAATGTCGACATGGACGACCCCTTCGTTTTACAGGCGCGATATGGAGTGACTCCTCATTCTGGATCACAAACGGCGCGTGCATCTTCTGAGGTCGATGAACAAAAACCTGCACGGTACATATCGAGTACATGTCAAACTATCTTATTGTATTTTTGTAGACGCGCAATTCAACCACGAGTACCAAGGTTCTTTACTTGCTGCTTAAACTCAAATTGTATCGATTCATGTATAGAGTACAATCGGTCGAAGAAAATGTCGACATGGACGACCCCTTCGTTTTGCAGGCGCGATATGGAGTGACTCCTCATTCTGGATCACAAACGGCGCGTGCATCTTCTGAGGTCGATGAACAAAAACCTGCACGGTACATATCGAGTACATGTCAAACTATCTTATTGTATTTTTGTAGACGCGCAATTCAACCACGAGTACCAAGGTTCTTTACTTGCTGCTTAAACTCAAATTGTATCGATTCATGTATAGAGTACAATCGGTCGAAGAAAATGTCGACATGGACGACCCCTTCGTTTTGCAGGCGCGATATGGAGTGACTCCTCATTCTGGATCACAAACGGCGCGTGCATCTTCTGAGGTCGATGAACAAAAACCTGCACGGTACATATCGAGTACATGTCAAACTATCTTATTGTATTTTTGTAGACGCGCAATTCAACCACGAGTACCAAGGTTCTTTACTTGCTGCTTAAACTCAAATTGTATCGATTCATGTATAGAGTACAATCGGTCGAAGAAAATGTCGACATGGACGACCCCTTCGTTTTACAGGCGCGATATGGAGTGACTCCTCATTCTGGATCACAAACGGCGCGTGCATCTTCTGAGGTCGATGAACAAAAACCTGCACGGTACATATCGAGTACATGTCAAACTATCTTATTGTATTTTTGTAGACGCGCAATTCAACCACGAGTACCAAGGTTCTTTACTTGCTGCTTAAACTCAAATTGTATCGATTCATGTATAGAGTACAATCGGTCGAAGAAAATGTCGACATGGACGACCCCTTCGTTTTACAGGCGCGATATGGAGTGACTCCTCATTCTGGATCACAAACGGCGCGTGCATCTTCTGAGGTCGATGAACAAAAACCTGCACGGTACATATCGAGTACATGTCAAACTATCTTATTGTATTTTTGTAGACGCGCAATTCAACCACGAGTACCAAGGTTCTTTACTTGCTGCTTAAACTCAAATTGTATCGATTCATGTA
The DNA here is from genome assembly GCA_019828595.1 of Aphanomyces cochlioides. Lineage (NCBI taxonomy): Eukaryota > Oomycota > Saprolegniomycetes > Saprolegniales > Verrucalvaceae > Aphanomyces > Aphanomyces cochlioides. Next base: position 3,439,876 of record JAHQRK010000002.1, on the reverse strand, counting down.
TAGAGTACAATCGGTCGAAGAAAATGTCGACATGGACGACCCCTTCGTTTTGCAGGCGCGATATGGAGTGACTCCTCATTCTGGATCACAAACGGCGCGTGCATCTTCTGAGGTCGATGAACAAAAACCTGCACGGTACATATCGAGTACATGTCAAACTATCTTATTGTATTTTTGTAGACGCGCAATTCAACCACGAGTACCAAGGTTCTTTACTTGCTGCTTAAACTCAAATTGTATCGATTCATGTATAGAGTACAATCGGTCGAAGAAAATGTCGACATGGACGACCCCTTCGTTTTACAGGCGCGATATGGAGTGACTCCTCATTCTGGATCACAAACGGCGCGTGCATCTTCTGAGGTCGATGAACAAAAACCTGCACGGTACATATCGAGTACATGTCAAACTATCTTATTGTATTTTTGTAGACGCGCAATTCAACCACGAGTACCAAGGTTCTTTACTTGCTGCTTAAACTCAAATTGTATCGATTCATGTATAGAGTACAATCGGTCGAAGAAAATGTCGACATGGACGACCCCTTCGTTTTGCAGGCGCGATATGGAGTGACTCCTCATTCTGGATCACAAACGGCGCGTGCATCTTCTGAGGTCGATGAACAAAAACCTGCACGGTACATATCGAGTACATGTCAAACTATCTTATTGTATTTTTGTAGACGCGCAATTCAACCACGAGTACCAAGGTTCTTTACTTGCTGCTTAAACTCAAATTGTATCGATTCATGTATAGAGTACAATCGGTCGAAGAAAATGTCGACATGGACGACCCCTTCGTTTTGCAGGCGCGATATGGAGTGACTCCTCATTCTGGATCACAAACGGCGCGTGCATCTTCTGAGGTCGATGAACAAAAACCTGCACGGTACATATCGAGTACATGTCAAACTATCTTATTGTATTTTTGTAGACGCGCAATTCAACCACGAGTACCAAGGTTCTTTACTTGCTGCTTAAACTCAAATTGTATCGATTCATGTATAGAGTACAATCGGTCGAAGAAAATGTCGACATGGACGACCCCTTCGTTTTACAGGCGCGATATGGAGTGACTCCTCATTCTGGATCACAAACGGCGCGTGCATCTTCTGAGGTCGATGAACAAAAACCTGCACGGTACATATCGAGTACATGTCAAACTATCTTATTGTATTTTTGTAGACGCGCAATTCAACCACGAGTACCAAGGTTCTTTACTTGCTGCTTAAACTCAAATTGTATCGATTCATGTATAGAGTACAATCGGTCGAAGAAAATGTCGACATGGACGACCCCTTCGTTTTGCAGGCGCGATATGGAGTGACTCCTCATTCTGGATCACAAACGGCGCGTGCATCTTCTGAGGTCGATGAACAAAAACCTGCACGGTACATATCGAGTACATGTCAAACTATCTTATTGTATTTTTGTAGACGCGCAATTCAACCACGAGTACCAAGGTTCTTTACTTGCTGCTTAAACTCAAATTGTATCGATTCATGTATAGAGTACAATCGGTCGAAGAAAATGTCGACATGGACGACCCCTTCGTTTTACAGGCGCGATATGGAGTGACTCCTCATTCTGGATCACAAACGGCGCGTGCATCTTCTGAGGTCGATGAACAAAAACCTGCACGGTACATATCGAGTACATGTCAAACTATCTTATTGTATTTTTGTAGACGCGCAATTCAACCACGAGTACCAAGGTTCTTTACTTGCTGCTTAAACTCAAATTGTATCGATTCATGTATAGAGTACAATCGGTCGAAGAAAATGTCGACATGGACGACCCCTTCGTTTTGCAGGCGCGATATGGAGTGACTCCTCATTCTGGATCACAAACGGCGCGTGCATCTTCTGAGGTCGATGAACAAAAACCTGCACGGTACATATCGAGTACATGTTAAACTATCTTATTGTATTTTTGTAGACGCGCAATTCAACCACGAGTACCAAGGTTCTTTACTTGCTGCTTAAACTCAAATTGTATCGATTCATGTATAGAGTACAATCGGTCGAAGAAAATGTCGACATGGACGACCCCTTCGTTTTACAGGCGCGATATGGAGTGACTCCTCATTCTGGATCACAAACGGCGCGTGCATCTTCTGAGGTCGATGAACAAAAACCTGCACGGTACATATCGAGTACATGTCAAACTATCTTATTGTATTTTTGTAGACGCGCAATTCAACCACGAGTACCAAGGTTCTTTACTTGCTGCTTAAACTCAAATTGTATCGATTCATGTATAGAGTACAATCGGTCGAAGAAAATGTCGACATGGACGACCCCTTCGTTTTGCAGGCGCGATATGGAGTGACTCCTCATTTGGATCACAAACGGCGCGTGCATCTTCTGAGGTCGATGAACAAAAACCTGCACGGTACATATCGAGTACATGTTAAACTATCTTATTGTATTTTTGTAGACGCGCAATTCAACCACGAGTACCAAGGTTCTTTACTTGCTGCTTAAACTCAAATTGTATCGATTCATGTATAGAGTACAATCGGTCGAAGAAAATGTCGACATGGACGACCCCTTCGTTTTACAGGCGCGATATGGAGTGACTCCTCATTCTGGATCACAAACGGCGCGTGCATCTTCTGAGGTCGATGAACAAAAACCTGCACGGTACATATCGAGTACATGTCAAACTATCTTATTGTATTTTTGTAGACGCGCAATTCAACCACGAGTACCAAGGTTCTTTACTTGCTGCTTAAACTCAAATTGTATCGATTCATGTATAGAGTACAATCGGTCGAAGAAAATGTCGACATGGACGACCCCTTCGTTTTGCAGGCGCGATATGGAGTGACTCCTCATTCTGGATCACAAACGGCGCGTGCATCTTCTGAGGTCGATGAACAAAAACCTGCACGGTACATATCGAGTACATGTTAAACTATCTTATTGTATTTTTGTAGACGCGCAATTCAACCACGAGTACCAAGGTTCTTTACTTGCTGCTTAAACTCAAATTGTATCGATTCATGTATAGAGTACAATCGGTCGAAGAAAATGTCGACATGGACGACCCCTTCGTTTTACAGGCGCGATATGGAGTGACTCCTCATTCTGGATCACAAACGGCGCGTGCATCTTCTGAGGTCGATGAACAAAAACCTGCACGGTACATATCGAGTACATGTCAAACTATCTTATTGTATTTTTGTAGACGCGCAATTCAACCACGAGTACCAAGGTTCTTTACTTGCTGCTTAAACTCAAATTGTATCGATTCATGTATAGAGTACAATCGGTCGAAGAAAATGTCGACATGGACGACCCCTTCGTTTTACAGGCGCGATATGGAGTGACTCCTCATTCTGGATCACAAACGGCGCGTGCATCTTCTGAGGTCGATGAACAAAAACCTGCACGGTACATATCGAGTACATGTCAAACTATCTTATTGTATTTTTGTAGACGCGCAATTCAACCACGAGTACCAAGGTTCTTTACTTGCTGCTTAAACTCAAATTGTATCGATTCATGTATAGAGTACAATCGGTCGAAGAAAATGTCGACATGGACGACCCCTTCGTTTTACAGGCGCGATATGGAGTGACTCCTCATTCTGGATCACAAACGGCGCGTGCATCTTCTGAGGTCGATGAACAAAAACCTGCACGGTACATATCGAGTACATGTCAAACTATCTTATTGTATTTTTGTAGACGCGCAATTCAACCACGAGTACCAAGGTTCTTTACTTGCTGCTTAAACTCAAATTGTATCGATTCATGTATAGAGTACAATCGGTCGAAGAAAATGTCGACATGGACGACCCCTTCGTTTTACAGGCGCGATATGGAGTGACTCCTCATTCTGGATCACAAACGGCGCGTGCATCTTCTGAGGTCGATGAACAAAAACCTGCACGGTACATATCGAGTACATGTCAAACTATCTTATTGTATTTTTGTAGACGCGCAATTCAACCACGAGTACCAAGGTTCTTTACTTGCTGCTTAAACTCAAATTGTATCGATTCATGTATAGAGTACAATCGGTCGAAGAAAATGTCGACATGGACGACCCCTTCGTTTTACAGGCGCGATATGGAGTGACTCCTCATTCTGGATCACAAACGGCGCGTGCATCTTCTGAGGTCGATGAACAAAAACCTGCACGGTACATATCGAGTACATGTCAAACTATCTTATTGTATTTTTGTAGACGCGCAATTCAACCACGAGTACCAAGGTTCTTTACTTGCTGCTTAAACTCAAATTGTATCGATTCATGTATAGAGTACAATCGGTCGAAGAAAATGTCGACATGGACGACCCCTTCGTTTTGCAGGCGCGATATGGAGTGACTCCTCATTCTGGATCACAAACGGCGCGTGCATCTTCTGAGGTCGATGAACAAAAACCTGCACGGTACATATCGAGTACATGTCAAACTATCTTATTGTATTTTTGTAGACGCGCAATTCAACCACGAGTACCAAGGTTCTTTACTTGCTGCTTAAACTCAAATTGTATCGATTCATGTATAGAGTACAATCGGTCGAAGAAAATGTCGACATGGACGACCCCTTCGTTTTACAGGCGCGATATGGAGTGACTCCTCATTCTGGATCACAAACGGCGCGTGCATCTTCTGAGGTCGATGAACAAAAACCTGCACGGTACATATCGAGTACATGTCAAACTATCTTATTGTATTTTTGTAGACGCGCAATTCAACCACGAGTACCAAGGTTCTTTACTTGCTGCTTAAACTCAAATTGTATCGATTCATGTATAGAGTACAATCGGTCGAAGAAAATGTCGACATGGACGACCCCTTCGTTTTACAGGCGCGATATGGAGTGACTCCTCATTCTGGATCACAAACGGCGCGTGCATCTTCTGAGGTCGATGAACAAAAACCTGCACGGTACATATCGAGTACATGTCAAACTATCTTATTGTATTTTTGTAGACGCGCAATTCAACCACGAGTACCAAGGTTCTTTACTTGCTGCTTAAACTCAAATTGTATCGATTCATGTATAGAGTACAATCGGTCGAAGAAAATGTCGACATGGACGACCCCTTCGTTTTGCAGGCGCGATATGGAGTGACTCCTCATTCTGGATCACAAACGGCGCGTGCATCTTCTGAGGTCGATGAACAAAAACCTGCACGGTACATATCGAGTACATGTCAAACTATCTTATTGTATTTTTGTAGACGCGCAATTCAACCACGAGTACCAAGGTTCTTTACTTGCTGCTTAAACTCAAATTGTATCGATTCATGTATAGAGTACAATCGGTCGAAGAAAATGTCGACATGGACGACCCCTTCGTTTTGCAGGCGCGATATGGAGTGACTCCTCATTCTGGATCACAAACGGCGCGTGCATCTTCTGAGGTCGATGAACAAAAACCTGCACGGTACATATCGAGTACATGTCAAACTATCTTATTGTATTTTTGTAGACGCGCAATTCAACCACGAGTACCAAGGTTCTTTACTTGCTGCTTAAACTCAAATTGTATCGATTCATGTATAGAGTACAATCGGTCGAAGAAAATGTCGACATGGACGACCCCTTCGTTTTACAGGCGCGATATGGAGTGACTCCTCATTCTGGATCACAAACGGCGCGTGCATCTTCTGAGGTCGATGAACAAAAACCTGCACGGTACATATCGAGTACATGTCAAACTATCTTATTGTATTTTTGTAGACGCGCAATTCAACCACGAGTACCAAGGTTCTTTACTTGCTGCTTAAACTCAAATTGTATCGATTCATGTATAGAGTACAATCGGTCGAAGAAAATGTCGACATGGACGACCCCTTCGTTTTACAGGCGCGATATGGAGTGACTCCTCATTCTGGATCACAAACGGCGCGTGCATCTTCTGAGGTCGATGAACAAAAACCTGCACGGTACATATCGAGTACATGTCAAACTATCTTATTGTATTTTTGTAGACGCGCAATTCAACCACGAGTACCAAGGTTCTTTACTTGCTGCTTAAACTCAAATTGTATCGATTCATGTATAGAGTACAATCGGTCGAAGAAAATGTCGACATGGACGACCCCTTCGTTTTACAGGCGCGATATGGAGTGACTCCTCATTCTGGATCACAAACGGCGCGTGCATCTTCTGAGGTCGATGAACAAAAACCTGCACGGTACATATCGAGTACATGTCAAACTATCTTATTGTATTTTTGTAGACGCGCAATTCAACCACGAGTACCAAGGTTCTTTACTTGCTGCTTAAACTCAAATTGTATCGATTCATGTATAGAGTACAATCGGTCGAAGAAAATGTCGACATGGACGACCCCTTCGTTTTGCAGGCGCGATATGGAGTGACTCCTCATTCTGGATCACAAACGGCGCGTGCATCTTCTGAGGTCGATGAACAAAAACCTGCACGGTACATATCGAGTACATGTCAAACTATCTTATTGTATTTTTGTAGACGCGCAATTCAACCACGAGTACCAAGGTTCTTTACTTGCTGCTTAAACTCAAATTGTATCGATTCATGTATAGAGTACAATCGGTCGAAGAAAATGTCGACATGGACGACCCCTTCGTTTTGCAGGCGCGATATGGAGTGACTCCTCATTCTGGATCACAAACGGCGCGTGCATCTTCTGAGGTCGATGAACAAAAACCTGCACGGTACATATCGAGTACATGTCAAACTATCTTATTGTATTTTTGTAGACGCGCAATTCAACCACGAGTACCAAGGTTCTTTACTTGCTGCTTAAACTCAAATTGTATCGATTCATGTATAGAGTACAATCGGTCGAAGAAAATGTCGACATGGACGACCCCTTCGTTTTACAGGCGCGATATGGAGTGACTCCTCATTCTGGATCACAAACGGCGCGTGCATCTTCTGAGGTCGATGAACAAAAACCTGCACGGTACATATCGAGTACATGTCAAACTATCTTATTGTATTTTTGTAGACGCGCAATTCAACCACGAGTACCAAGGTTCTTTACTTGCTGCTTAAACTCAAATTGTATCGATTCATGTATAGAGTACAATCGGTCGAAGAAAATGTCGACATGGACGACCCTTTCGTTTTGCAGGCGCGATATGGAGTGACTCCTCATTCTGGATCACAAACGGCGCGTGCATGACGACACTTCGTCTCCAGATCGCTGCACCTCGGGAGCTGCAAACAAGTCCTTGTAGTAGTCGACCAGGACGTCAGACATGCCTTGTTGATTGGAAACAACATTTCCATTGACATCCATCAACTCTTTGAAGACTGTCTTCTTCAAGGGGGTAGGGACAGTGGAGATGTAGTGGAACTTGGACGAGCGCTCTGCTTTGTACAAGTGAAGTTGGAACGCCTGGTCTTGACGAAACTGCTTGTCTCGATCTTGCAGCTCGTGAATTTGCTTTTGAAGGTCTCGCACTCGATCCACCAGCACTGAATCTTGACGCATGTTGGGGACTTGCAAAAGCGAAGCGATCTCGACACCTAACTTCTTCAACGGCAGATGTTGTTTCTCCAATCGTTGAGAATGGAATTCTTTGAGTTGGGAGCGGATATCATTGACCAGCATGTCGTAGGCCTTGGAGATATTGTGGAATGTTGGAGACTTGTCCAAAAATCGATCCAGACATCCATGAACAATCTCGGCCGCTCGTGGTAGACGAAATAGCCAAGTTGGAGCTTTCCATGATCCAGAGCCATGGCGCAATGTTTGACGCTTTGTGATGATACGACAAGCCACGTGGTCAGCCTGTGGAACGTGTGGCATGTGCGTCGCCTTCCAATGACGAAGACCTGCCAAGGTGGACGAACAAAAGATGTAGTCGAGTCGGTTGGTGAGTGTGGGACTTGTGAAGGCTCGTGCCACGGGGTTTTGACGGCGAAACAGATCCACCAGAGACAAACTGTGCATCCATTGTTCCAGTTGAAGGGTGCCGGCCATGGTGGAGGTACTGGGTCTCAACGAATCCAAATCTTTGTTGAGAGTGCAGTTGAAATCTCCTCCAACAATGTGGAGCGCATGTGGAGGAAAGTCGCGTGGCAATTCTTCGAAGTAACTTGCTCGTTCTTGGAAGGCTGCCGGCGCATAGATATTGTGGAGAACGACTGTCAGTGGACCCAGAGTACATCGCACTTGTAGATAACGACCACGAAGCACTGAGTTGTCATGAGGGACTTGAGTAGCGTTCTTCAATGGAAAGTGAGGATGTATCAACGTAGCCAGACCTCCAGTGGCTGGCGACGTGGATACTTCAGGGTAAATAGGCTCTTTAAAGAACAAAGGGCCTTCGTGGTTTGTGATGCGTTGCCAATGGAACGCAACACGGTCGTGGAGACTTGGCGTGCGGAAACGGGTTTCTTGGATAAAGGAAACGTCGTGAACACTTGATAGTTTGTCGAGGATGTACCGATGACTGTTGGAGAAGCCATTGGTGTTGAGGGAGATGATTTGTGGGTCCCAGTCCACGAGTTCAGTTGGGACATCGGAGAAGTTGTTGTCAATCATCACGAGTACAGATGAAAATGAGTAGAATGGAGGGGTCAGAGGGGAGGTTGAAATGGATTGAAGCAGGGGATAGAAGCCTTAGAGTTGATCGTCCTCCAAATCGAGGGGATCAATTTCGTCGGCGTTCATGGAGTGGTGAGCTTTGCTGCAGAGCTCGTCGATGTGGTAATTGTTGGTGATGCTTTTGAGCATCGAGATGGCCGACAAGACGGGAGCCGGCAAAGTCATGCACATGCACATGCAAGATTCTGACGAGAAAATGTCAAGTGCCTCATCGAAAAAAAACAATCAAGTTTGACGACGAAATTGACGAAATGAACCGACCACGAAGCAGCGTAGACCGACCAAGGGATGGCGGCTACGTCGGCTAACGAGCCTGTGACGCTACGGGACGCGCGTACGAAGCTCAGCCATACGGATGCAAGGAATTGCTTGGCCGGAGAGCCTAGGGAAAACCAAACTGCGAGCGACGCAACGACGAGAACACAAGAAACAATTCTACCGTCAAGATCACAGCGATCAACGGGACGCAAAGTTGCAAGTGCGAATGAAAACACGCAGCACACCCTAGCATATGCGAAGTGCAGAAACAGGGGGAGTGTTAGAATTCGGTTTCATCACTGCGCATGGTGCAACTATATATCTAGTAGGCATGGTTCAACAACCTGCCAAACATGAAGATACAGGATATCTAGAACGATATCATATCGACGAGGATGTAGTCAGTGACGGCCACAGGGCCTCACTTCCCTTTTAACCTTCAATCAATACAACCTAGCTCTAGGAAGTCGCTTGCGCCTCCTCCTGTGTGGATCCGAGTTCCAACAATACAGTCGTTGACCAAATGATGCTGTTAGTTATTGCATGTATCTCCGTCAAGAAACGACATCGCAAGAAAGGATCGCCAGTTTTTCTGATGCCACCGCCGCCTCAAGACGAAATACTCTCTAAAGTAAGCACGGTCGTACACACTTCTTCCTCATGTTCATATAGATTACAACTACCTTGGATAAAATAGAATCATCATTTTTGTGGGGTGGCCATGTCAATGCATATTTGTCGATCGAAGATATCATTGACAAAATCAAACTGGAGCACTCGATCAAGACGCGCACAGATCATCTAATTCCACTTGCTCACACAAGCATCAATGGAAAAATCAGTCGATGTGAGGAATCCCAACCATCACAATTGAAGATGTCACATACTGTACAAGCACATGGCTCTGTGGAGAAAATGCCGATCGGTGCATCGAGACGCGAGAGCAAATTAACATCCAAAGTGGATAGTCAAGACATGAGGTCAATGCTATCAGCCAACGAGAACATCAAACATGCGCGTTGCATGGCATTAGTATACGGATAGCATGGTATGTTCCAACACGTCTAGTTCGATGGCGGACTGGGTTCTAGTCCGATGTTTGGGCCTGACGATGCAAGATTTGTATGTATAGTTTATAAAAGTGCTTGTAATTCTATTCACTCGCAACGAGTGATACATGCACATTCTATTGACACAAGTGATACAAGCACTTTTATATACTATAGATACAATTCTTGCATCGTCAGGCCTAAACATCGGACTAGAACCCAGTCCGCCATCGAACTAGACTTGTTGGAACATACCATGCTATCCGTATACTAATGCCATGCAACGCGCATGTTTGATGTTCTCGTTGGCTGATAGCATTGACCTCATGTCTTGACTATCCACTTTGGATGTTAATTTGCTCTCGTGTCTCGATGCATCGATCGGCATTTTCTCCACAGAGCCATGTGCTTGTACAGTATGTGACATCTTCAATTGTGATGGTTGGGATTCCTCACATCGACTGATTTTTCCATTGATGCTTGTGTGAGCAAGTGGAATTAGATGATCTGTGCGCGTCTTGATCGAGTGCTCCAGTTTGATTTTGTCAATGATATCTTCGATCGACAAATATGCATTGACATGGCCACCCCACAAAAATGATGATTCTAATTTATCCAAGGTAGTTGTAATCTATATGAACATGAGGAAGAAGTGTGTACGACCGTGCTTACTTTAGAGAGCATTTCGTCTTGAGGCGGCGGTGGCATCAGAAAAACTGGCGATCCTTTCTTGCGATGTCGTTTCTTGACGGAGATACATGCAATAACTAACAGCATCATTTGATCAATGACTGTATTTGTGACACCATCATGGTGCACAATCGCAAAAATTGCATCAACGTCTAACGCCTCTTTGACCTTGACATTCCATTCACGATTTGTTTCAAGAATATAGAGACTGTGTGTGATCTACGACTTGGTCAACAAGTTCATAAATCACGCATTCTACCTGTGTCATTAAATGTCGCATTTTTGCGGCTTTCATTTCCTTCATCTGAATTGTTGGAACACATGTCTGTCTTGTAGGCTGTGTGATGGTTTTCGCCGCTTCTTTTTGTCGTTGCTGCGTCGCCAGAAGATTCGTCATCTCGTTCACAACTGAAAACATAGCGCCGATCGTTGCTGAATTTGATGTTCCTTTTGGGGTGCAACGGACAATGACGACTGAGCATCTTGGGATTGTTCTGGCGTCTCTGGGAAGTAAGAGATTCTCTTTCCTTGTTGCAGGTTTGACATCGTCTTGGAGGACCGCATCAAGATTGTCTGTACGAGCGCATGAGGAATCTTCAGAAAGTCAAAATCCAATGGAGGTCTCATGTTGCAGGGATTTACGGGTTCCAATATCTTTTGTTGCGTGACATGAAGTTGATCGGACTGATGTGTCGCGCTTCCGTTGATGCATGAGCTCACAAGTGGACTTAACAGCTTCGCCCGCTTTTCCATCTCGTCTGGAAATCTCAACTGTCCACTCGCAGTTTGAAAACGAGCCTGCGCGGTCACATTATGACGCCACGTGAAGGAAGTTTCAAGCGTCTCCAGATATGTCATAACTGTAAAGATACGGGTAAGAGACCTTCGATGCCACATCGCTTATACCTTGATAAGTGCATTATCTCGAGGTGTGGGCGGTATGGACAGAGGCTGTGTTCCATTTGACTGTTGTTTCTCGTTGACGTAGGTACACGCAAGTACCAGCGGCAGCATTCAGTCGATGCCTGCATCAGTGACACCCTCCTGCTGCAACATGTCGAAGATGGTATCAATATCCAACGCGTGTTGGACCTTGGTTTTCTAATCGTGGTTTGTTTCGAGCGTATAGAGACTGCTCACAATCTACAAAAAGCACGAACCTCATCTTCAAGCTTGAACTGGTGTATGGCCGCTTGGACTGGAAATACCCACGAACATAAGCCCACTTGTCAGACGAGTGCAATCGTTTTACAAATGCAATAATCTACATAACAGAGTTAGCATGGGGGTCGACATGTAATCTCTACCTTTGCCACAGTTTCGTCATCATCGACCGAGGGCATTGTAGAAGGGGGTGGATAAGTCCCATTTGTGTAGTTCGTGCAATTGACGAACATGCACGCCACAGCTAGAGGCAACAACTGATTGACGACTGAATCCAGTATTTCGTCGATCTTGAAACCTGGATGGATCGATACGTGATCCAAATGAGGATGCATTTGGTCTTGCCATTTGTTGGACGTCTCGAGCAAATATAGACAACTTGTCATCTACGTCTGGATGAAGCTTGATGAGGATTCAAGGTTTTACCTGCAACTCAAACAATTGCTGCTTTGCTTCTTTGTATGCTGTCTGCACCTCGGTCTTCTCCATGTCGGAGAGTGTCGTAAAGACAAACGATGTCGACGGTTTTTCATGGTCTTTGCACTGAGGCGATATTGGATTCGTCATAGCGTCCTTGGTATTGGTGTCCTTGTTCGCAGTATTTTTGTTGGACTGAGATAGTGCTGAATGCGTTGATACTTCATGGAGCGATTGGATTGAGTGGGTTAAGATTTGCTGGGCAGCTAGCGCTTTTCGCACCAAGCGAGCAGCAGAACGTCCCTTGCCATCGTGCATCGCGTGGTATAGGTGGGGCCTTAAAGCAGTGTCTCAGCAATACGAGATTGCGAGTCGCTTGAGTCGTGTTGTGAGGAAAGAGCACGATGCTTTGACAACATTCAAATTGACGCGATGTGAGAAGACAATAATTACATTCTAAAATTGAAAATCAATGTCATGACTCGAAATTAACTCGTATTCGCGGTGCAAAGAATTGCCTGTGGGAAGGAATGAGCTTCACATGGTCAACGGCCCAGGATTACAATGTTGTCGCAAGCACGAGCTCGTTCCAAACCAGTTTTTTGTCTTCACTTCAAGCAGAAACAAGCGACCAACACATTGAATTCTCTGTTTCAGATCGATTAATACAGGTGGTGGGAACATGACAATTGGTTCGTACAAGCCAAAGCCAGACTGGGGAGGATTCAACAATGAAAATCATATTCGTTTGCCGTCGAAACAACTGTTGCTTTGACAACAAGCCCACACAGGTCAAGTCGAGTTGAGTTTTCAAAAACTAATGGATTGAAATTTGAAATGATACTGCTGGCCTCATCGGAATTATTAGTTCTCCACACATGATGAAAAATGCGGTGTCAGAGGCCAAAGCGGTCATTCGATTCGTTTGAGTGTCGTAATTTATGGCTTGACACGCTTGGTTGTACATGATTTAATGCAACGTCAAAATCCTCTTTGAGATGGGACGAATTTCTTCAGCTCTCCAACCCACGCGGAAGTCAAAGATGAGCTCGTATGACGAGATTTCAGCTATTTCGAATGAGAAATCACAAGTACCGCAGGTGAGTTATACCGTAATATTGTTCTTTTAGCGAAAGAATTATCGCTTCCCACAGTTGATAAAGTGTAATCAAACGACCAGGATTACAGTCCTGCCATTGAAAATGGCTTAGCAAAACTCCTCCCGTTATTGAGTACATCTAAAATCAGCCTCAAAGTATCCATATTGGTTGAAGGCCTACAAGGAGTATTACTTTACACACATTTTAAGCAGATCAAAAAGCACCTCCTGATGTTCGTAACAAAGCTCTTGTGATACATAAAGTCGCGCCTCATCCAGTAGCATTAAAATCAATCGGATCTGTGACCAAATAATCATTAGAAAATCAAGAATGACATCGTTTAATTTCGTCGAGGTCGTTTTTCTGTACCTAAAAAGATACTTTCGACATCCCATTGCGAGACAAGCTAACAGATTAAGTACAGCACTAGAACATCAAGAATTACCTGCTTTTTGACTCATTTGTTTGCCATACCCCGAATTTCTTTATCCATTTTTTCGTGACATAATTGTCGCAATGAGGGCTAAAACGTAGCCATACCAAAGAAACAAACACAAATGTACGATATTGTTTGATCAAAGTAAAGCTGGAACTCACCATCCAAAAAAAAGTGAAGACCTATCAGACGAATTTCCAAAACAATTCTTTCAAAATCATGAGTTACCTTCTTTTCATTCCATGATTTGCGTTTTGTTCTCAACAAGAATGAGTCGACAGCAATGTATCGATATCGTGGACAAAACTCACTTCGGGATGGAATTTCTACCATTTCAAGTAAAAGATGGACTCTTTTTTGGCATTCACCTCCTGATTTAAAGTGAACGTCGAGACCGATATGCTATCTTTAGTATACCATTGCCACACAATTGGCTACATAGAATTCCCCATTGCTGGTGAACTAAAAGCAGAGCTGCCTGGACGGAGACTATAATCCTAATGTGAGCTTGAGGGGGGATTCCTTGGTTGATAGGGACAATTAACGTTACCTTTGAATTCATCAGGTCCTAACGTGGTCAGAACCCATACTTTCTACGAGAGACCTGCAAAATGGAGGACAGGGATCCTAAATTTGATACCTAAAGCATGAGCGAGGTTTCGTCGAGGCTGGCAACATCGTCTCTGCACACCAACAGGTACCCACTGCATACGTTGCCTGGAGCCCTTCGTCCATCTGTCGTGTATTTGAGTGAGATGTCGATGCCTTCTGCAATGCTTTGAATCTTATTTTGAGAATATTTCTAAACGGGCTATTCCCTGTCAAGCTGACAAGGAATAGCCCGTTTTTGATTGGCAAATATATCACACATTCATTCTCTTAATCCATATTTGTGGATGAAGGCAGAAGCTGAGGCGGTGAAAGGAGCTCTGGAGGCGGTGAAGGATGCCAGGGAGGCGCTCAAGAGATGGTCAACATCTAATCCAAACGACTTTGGAGACGGATATCGCTATTTAAATGATGCGCTAAAGGAAAGGGAGAATTTTTACCTGCAAATTCGACAAGTTCGTTCTCAAGCTTTGGTCGAGCCAGGGACCAAACGGGCTCGAACGGAGTCTCAGACAGATAAATTGACCTTCATTGTGGATCATACGATCATTGATACTATTACACCTGGAGAATGGTTCAAAGTTTCTAGTCTGGACGCTGCAGAAAGTAATACTCCTTGTAGGCCTTCAACCAATATGGATACTTTGAGGCTGATTTTAGATGTACTCAATAACGGGAGGAGTTTTGCTAAGCCATTTTCAATGGCAGGACTGTAATCCTGGTCGTTTGATTACACTTTATCAACTGTGGGAAGCGATAATTCTTTCGCTAAAAGAACAATATTACGGTATAACTCACCTGCGGTACTTGTGATTTCTCATTCGAAATAGCTGAAATCTCGTCATACGAGCTCATCTTTGACTTCCGCGTGGGTTGGAGAGCTGAAGAAATTCGTCCCATCTCAAAGAGGATTTTGACGTTGCATTAAATCATGTACAACCAAGCGTGTCAAGCCATAAATTACGACACTCAAACGAATCGAATGACCGCTTTGGCCTCTGACACCGCATTTTTCATCATGTGTGGAGAACTAATAATTCCGATGAGGCCAGCAGTATCATTTCAAATTTCAATCCATTAGTTTTTGAAAACTCAACTCGACTTGACCTGTGTGGGCTTGTTGTCAAAGCAACAGTTGTTTCGACGGCAAACGAATATGATTTTCATTGTTGAATCCTCCCCAGTCTGGCTTTGGCTTGTACGAACCAATTGTCATGTTCCCACCACCTGTATTAATCGATCTGAAACAGAGAATTCAATGTGTTGGTCGCTTGTTTCTGCTTGAAGTGAAGACAAAAAACTGGTTTGGAACGAGCTCGTGCTTGCGACAACATTGTAATCCTGGGCCGTTGACCATGTGAAGCTCATTCCTTCCCACAGGCAATTCTTTGCACCGCGAATACGAGTTAATTTCGAGTCATGACATTGATTTTCAATTTTAGAATGTAATTATTGTCTTCTCACATCGCGTCAATTTGAATGTTGTCAAAGCATCGTGCTCTTTCCTCACAACACGACTCAAGCGACTCGCAATCTCGTATTGCTGAGACACTGCTTTAAGGCCCCACCTATACCACGCGATGCACGATGGCAAGGGACGTTCTGCTGCTCGCTTGGTGCGAAAAGCGCTAGCTGCCCAGCAAATCTTAACCCACTCAATCCAATCGCTCCATGAAGTATCAACGCATTCAGCACTATCTCAGTCCAACAAAAATACTGCGAACAAGGACACCAATACCAAGGACGCTATGACGAATCCAATATCGCCTCAGTGCAAAGACCATGAAAAACCGTCGACATCGTTTGTCTTTACGACACTCTCCGACATGGAGAAGACCGAGGTGCAGACAGCATACAAAGAAGCAAAGCAGCAATTGTTTGAGTTGCAGGTAAAACCTTGAATCCTCATCAAGCTTCATCCAGACGTAGATGACAAGTTGTCTATATTTGCTCGAGACGTCCAACAAATGGCAAGACCAAATGCATCCTCATTTGGATCACGTATCGATCCATCCAGGTTTCAAGATCGACGAAATACTGGATTCAGTCGTCAATCAGTTGTTGCCTCTAGCTGTGGCGTGCATGTTCGTCAATTGCACGAACTACACAAATGGGACTTATCCACCCCCTTCTACAATGCCCTCGGTCGATGATGACGAAACTGTGGCAAAGGTAGAGATTACATGTCGACCCCCATGCTAACTCTGTTATGTAGATTATTGCATTTGTAAAACGATTGCACTCGTCTGACAAGTGGGCTTATGTTCGTGGGTATTTCCAGTCCAAGCGGCCATACACCAGTTCAAGCTTGAAGATGAGGTTCGTGCTTTTTGTAGATTGTGAGCAGTCTCTATACGCTCTAGTTGCAACAAAACTAGGTCAAATATAGCTTGGACATACTAGTACAGCAAAAATACTAGGCCAAACATAGCTTGGACAGACCGCGCCAAACGAGGATAAACAGAGCTTGGACAGACGGCGCCAGACGAGGACAAAGAGAGCTTGGAGAGAGAATGACGAACAAAGACAAACAGAGTTGGGACAGGAGGCGACAATTAGGCCAGACAGAGCTTGGACAGACGGCGACAAACGAGGCCACACAGAACTTGGACAGACGGCGAGGACAAAGGACAAGTAGAGCTTGGACAGACGGCGACAAACATGACCACACAGAGCTTGGACAGACGGAGAGGACAAAGGACAAACAGAGCTTGGTCAAGCGCCGAGAACGAAGGACAAGAAGAGCTTGAACAGACGACAAGGACGAAGGAAAAGCAGAGGCGACAATTTCTTGATTTTGTCCAATCAAGAAGTTGTCGGTTGGATTTGTCGGATATTTAAAATTATCCTTACATAAAGTAAGTACCCTGAAAGTCAACAATTAAATTTACTATTCAAGTATCCAATTTCACTTATTATTTTTAAGCCCATAAGCCTTTTATGTCGATTTTGAGTCATTCAGCGTGTTTTTCGCGCTTCCTGCCAATGCATACTACCTCTCTTCCTTTCTACATATTTTTCTTCGGATTTAAGAGAGAAATTAATTTTTGGGGTCCATCGGAAATCCAAATGGTCACAGTAATTCGATACAGAGGAAGTACGCGATAAGCTTGACCGACGGATGCTTGTAGTTTTTACCAATGTGGCTTTACGCATACGACTCCATACGACTCCAGCCGAATTGTCCGCGAACTTCATGATTAGACCTTCGAGCTGCTATCCAGTCATTGCGCTTGATAGTACGTTTCCACGTTGTAAGACACGCCGTCTGACTTCTTTTACTTTGGCTTCGACTCGCCGAAGTAGCGGCCATCCCCCTGATCGCAACACAGATTTGTGGTAATTCCAAACGAAAACACTCATCTCCTCTGCGCTGTCGTACCAAAATTTACTCGGCAACACAATGAATATGACGCCAAAAACTTTCGTGCTACAGGTATGGCGAGGGATCGATTGAATGCTTGATACAGTTGTAGGAATAATACCGGTGGTGGCGACGGATAAATCTTAATTGCGCTCTATCTTAGTGCGTTAAGAAATTGAACGTGAACATCATAACTCATGCCGGATGAACTCCTTTGCGCAGACTACGAATCATGCCGAATAGATATCTGTATATTCAAGCTTAGGAGAATACCAGCAACAACAATGTATTCCTTGATTGCAGCATCCTTGAATCGACTTTGTTCATCGGACAAGTAGAAACTCGTGTCGGATGCATCGAAAACTCTCGAAACGCATCAAAATAATTCCGATTACCAGTGCAAGTCAAAGCGATTGTTGACAATGCCGAAGCCCCCGCCAATACAACAAGATGGAAGACGACAATTGACGGCCGCTTTTAGTACGAAAAGCGATAGCTGTTCGACAGATTTATACCTACACGATTCAATTACTCAAGAAAGCTGCAACAAGAACAAAGCCACCTCAGTCGAATGAAAAATCGAAGTGCGCGATCAATTCGGCTGCAGTCGTATGCGCAAAGCCACGTCGGTAAAAAACTACAAGCATCCGTTGGTCAAGCTTATCAATTAGGCTACTACATTAAACAATACCAAAATGAAGCGAGCAAAGGAAGAAATTGAGTTGGAATAGAAGCTTGTGAGCAAGTATCAATTGTTCGTTGGCAGACAACATTACTGTATAACTCACCCGCAGTACTTGTGACATAAGATTCGAAAGAGCGTCATGAAACTAGCATTACGAGCTTGACTTCGGCATGAGCTGGACAGATGAAATAATTTGCCCCATCTCAAAATCGGACGTTCACATTACGTATGGTCAAATGTCCCAAATCAAACATTAGAACAATTCAACGAGTGGAATGTTCACTTTGGCCTCCGACAGTACACATTCGATGGAGTGAATTTGAACGACCAGGAGAAACGCGCAGTGTTGTGATTGAAAAGAGCCCAACAAAAAATCCTACCGTCACTCAATACACATTCAGTTAACCTCCAATTAAATAAAACTTACACGAGGTATTACATGAGAAAATTCTGGATCTCAACAATTATGTGAAAATGTCCGAAAAATTTCTGCAGTACACAGATGTCCAATCGTGTGAAAATCTATCAGACAAATTATCAAGACTATTAGAAAAGGAAGAATTACCTCGTTGAATAAGTTTTTCCAAACCTCAGAAAGTCCCATCGTGAGATAAACTATCCAATAAAATACAATGCAAGTATATCAAGGAACACCACCTTCCAAGCTAGTGGAATGCGTTTTTCATACGTCGAATATTTTTGGTTTGCACAGTATATATGCCACATGAGAGATAAAATGCTTTCGAAAAGCCAAAATTGCACAAGAAATATGAGCAAAGTACACTTCAAGCAAACCATCCACTTGTGTGAGGACCGATCAGATTTTGAAACAACTGTTTGAAAATCATGATTTACCTACGTCGTGCGAGGCCGTCTTGGTCGTTTGTTAGCAAAGCGCTTGAGTGAAGAAAAGGAGCGACGTGAAAAGCGGATTCTCATTGCGGCATGCGCCATTCAACGACGCGTCGGAGGGTCCCAAGTACGGACTCGAGCCGAAATTGAGCGATGCATCTTCGTCATTGTGGTTGGGAAGATAAACGTCTGCGGTTGTATTCCACACATCGAGTAGAATTCCCATTCTCTAGTTTATACGTATGCCACGCAGAATTGCCAAGTATATTTTGGTACGACAGCGCAGAGGAGACGAGTGTTTTCGTGTGGTATTATCACGAATTGTGTCACGATCAGGGGGAAAGCTACCACTTTGGCGAGTCGAAGCCAACATAAAAGAAGCGCCATGGCGTGTTCTGGCTGTCAAGCACGATGGTGGCTCGAAGCTCCATTTCTGACTGCGCAAAGTATGCTGCTGGAGTCGCAGCATCCGTCAGTTGCCAGCCACAAATATTTATCGGGTAGCTCACATGCGCAAGAGTCGATATGGGTGCAAAAAGAATGCAAGCATCCGTTGGTCGAGCTGATCAATTCAGCGACTACATTTAAATTCCAAAATGAATAGAGCAGACAAAGAAATTGAGTTTGGGTACAAGCTCATGATCAAGTAGTAATTCATCATCGGAAAATAATATTTGGTAGAACTTACCTGCAATTCTTCCGACTTCAGATTCGAAATAGTTTCGTGACAGGTGACAACCTGCATTACGAGCTTGTCTTTGACTTTCAAATGGGTTGGAGAGCTTGCTGTATTTTCTAAACGACCTAGAGAAACATGCTGTCTTGTCATTGTATAGTGCCCAACAAAAACCCTTCTGTCTCTCAAGACCCATCAAGTTAACCTCGAATTTAATGAAAGCCTACAAGAAGTATTACTTCACAATTTTAGGGAAGTCAACAATTATCTGAAAACGTATGTGAGGTTGCGAATCAAGGGCGGGGTGCCATCATTTTGCACTATACGGACATGGATAAGAGCGACGAAGAGGAAACCAAGGAGGGAGAAGACGGAATCCATTATCACGCTCAAAGTGACCATCATCTCAAGATTCTGGCCGCTCAGGAGCAAGAAGATCGCGAGCGCACAGTTGACAATCGATGGATCTATGCTGCGCTACAACCTAACCGTATGAATGAAGGAGGTGAAGAAGAAACCAAGGAAGAAGATATTTCCGATGGAAATGTGGATTGCAACACTGACAATCAATTACTTGCCTTGGCAAATGCTGATCCTCCGCTAAACGTGGATGTGGATTTGATTGATGTACCTCCTCGCGAGCAAGGATTAAGTCTCCGGAATAAACCCAAGGGTCGCCCGAAGAAGAAGAGTGCTCACAACAGTGCACGCGTCAGTTTCGATGACTTCGATGAATCATTCGTGCCTCTTCATACTATTGAGCAGCGTTCGATTTGCCGCCATTGCGAAGCGAAGATTTGGCCAGGCGAAGAAAAGGACTGCTGCGGTGGAGGCTCTCGAGTGCTGCCTATTGCTACCTGGCCTGATACACCCGAGTTTCGCGAATACATTGCTTTGTTCAAAACCAGAGGGTTTGTCAATAACACTCGCCGGTACAACGCCCTCTTTGCCTTTACATCTATTGGTACCCAAGAAATTATTCACGGCAACGGTGGGCCGAGATCTTATACAATCCAAGGCGATTTGCATCATTTAATTGGACCACTGTTGCCTGCGGACGAAGAACAAGCCAGTTACGCCTAGATCTACATTACGGATCCTGAAACGCAAGCAAGCATACGACGAAGAATGCTGGGGGGAAATCTTAATGTGTCAACTGTGACGAAAATCTAGCGTCTACTACTACAGCACAACGCGTTGACCCAGCTGTACAAGCATGCGAAGGATATTCCAAAGGATGACGACATGAGATTAGTGCTCACTGCTCAGCATCGAAGCAACAGCCGAACGCATAACCTTCCTACGTGTTCTGAAATCGCTGTTCTTTTTTCAGAAACGTCCAAGTCAGGGCGTCATATCTTACTGCATGGTATTGATGGCCCCGTACTCAGCGAAGTTCAGCGAAACTATCACGTTGGTAAACATGTGCGTTTGGATCGACAACCTGGGGAACAACGCTTATTTCGCATTAAGGAATTTCCTTCGGCATATGACCCGCTTCAATACCCTTTGCTCTTTCCCACTGGGACTTTGGGGTAACAAGAGCGGTTGCAATAATGAAAACGTGAGTTTGAACGATTATGCTCGATACCATTTGCACGAGCGCGGTGCATTCTCTCCATTACATGCCAGCGGACCTCTATTTCAAGTGTTTGCAGTCGACAATTTTGCAAAGGTGGAAAACCAAAGGCTTCGATATATTCGTGACCAAACCAACAACCTCCGCAGCGACACGTACCGCGCACTTCATGACGCTGTTTCGGATGATATGGACCTCAGAAGCATTGGAAAAAGGATTGTTTTGCCGTCATCTTACACGGGTGGACCTCGGTACATGAGACAACGTTACCTTGACGCCATGGCAATTGTTCGCAAGTTCGGTCGACTAGACCTTTTTATCACTGTGACATGCAATCCAAAGTGGGTTGAAATCGACAGGGAGCTGGAATTGGCGAAAGACGACTATGGATTTAAACGATCTCCAGCTGATCGACCTGACTTAGTGACGCGCATGTTCCGCCTCAAGCTCTTAGCCATTGAAGCCATGCTGTACAAGGGGGCAGTTTTGGGTCGACAAGCTGCGTGTGTTCGTGTTGTCGAATTCCAAAAGCGTGGTCTGCCTCATGCCCATATATTGGTCATATTCACTGGGGACGACAAAATCAAGACAGCTGCCGATATTGACAGTATTATCAGTGCAGAAATCCCCGACAAGGAAAAGAATCCAAGATTGCACGAAATTGTTACAACCTGCATGATTCACAAATGCAGCGACCGATGCCTGGAAAACGGGAAGTGCAAGAAAAACTTTCCAAAATCATACTGCAACGAAACATCAGAAGGCAGTGATGGATGTCCACTCTACCGTCGTCGCCGCTCTTCGGCAGAGCGGCCCTCTGAGTATACCAACCAATATGTTATTCCGTACTGCCCAACGTTGAGTGCCATGTTCGACTGCCACATCAATGTCGAGGCGTGTACAAGTATATCTGCAGTCAAGTACCTGTACAAGTACATCTACAAGGGCTCCGACCGCTCAAATTTTCAATTTGAGTCCGGCGAACTTGACGAAATCAGGCAATACCAAGATGCCCGCTATGTATCGTGCTGTGAGGCGCTCACACGCATTTTCTCTTTCGACATGTTCAAACGATCTCACGCTGTCGAGAACCTCGAAATACAGTTGGAAGGTGATCAAGTTGTATGCATTCCTACCGACCGCCCGATGAGCCCTCAGGAATTGGCAAGGAGGAACCGGACGAAACTCACCGCGTTTTTTTTAACTGTGCCGTGAAAACAGTGATTCACAAGCACTTGCGCGTGAATATCTGTACCATGATATCCCCGAACATTTCGTATGGAACTCAAAGCTCCGCAAGTGGACATCACGTACAAGGTGTGGTGATCGTATGTCGGGAGGATGCTGACAGTGTCACCCCGCTCGGGAGACTGTTTTTTTATGCGAATGCTCTTATGCTACCGACGAGGTCCGACATCGCACGAAGATTTGCGAACCGTCAATAGCGTGGTCCATCCGACGTTCAAGTCAGCCGCACTTGCCCTTGGCTTTCTTGAAAATGACGAGGAATGGCTAACCTGCATGCGAGAAGCAACTGAAACAGCAACTCCCTATGAGCTCCGAACACTTTTTGTCAGTATTCTGATTCACTGTGAACCTGCGGATGCACGAGGGCTATGGAACAAATTCGAAGATGAAATGAGGCAAGATTTTCACCGCACGTACCCCGACGATTCTCAAAAATCTACAGCTTTCGCAATTCAGGCTTTATCAAGATGCCTCGAGTCGAATGCATCAAGCTTGGATCGTTTTCCGGAGCTTCCACGCTTGCACATTTCGAACAATATTTTGCTCTTGAGGAAACAAACAGGGGGCGTCAATCCAACCGATTAGTCGCTATGGAATCTTCGCACAACCAAGAACAAATCCAAGGCATTTTG
The DNA here is from genome assembly GCA_019828595.1 of Aphanomyces cochlioides. Lineage (NCBI taxonomy): Eukaryota > Oomycota > Saprolegniomycetes > Saprolegniales > Verrucalvaceae > Aphanomyces > Aphanomyces cochlioides. The sequence continues at coordinate 3,416,553 of JAHQRK010000002.1, read as the reverse complement.
GAAGGCAAGTCTACGATGACCGAAGAGCACGAGGTCTTCTACAACGACGTTATGAGCGAGATTACGAAGGAAAGCACTGTTCGAAGAGGCAAAGTATATTTTCTCGAAGGTGAGGGCGGCTCAGGGAAGACGTTTATCTCAAACATTTTACTGGCTCAAGTGCGCTCAATGAACAAAATTGCGTTGGCTGTTGCTTCGTCCGGACTTGCTGCTCTGAATTTGATCGGAGGTACAACTGCGCATTCGAGATTCTGTCTTCCAAGATCATTGCACGAGCTGAGCCGATGCGACGTTCGGAAGCAGTCACATCTTGCGGAACTTTTACGTCTCACAGAACTTATCATTTGGGACGAGTGTTCGATGATGCACAAGTATGCTGTGGAGGCCGTTGATCACATGCTACAAGATTTGATGGACAACGCGCTTCCTTTTGGTGGAAAGGTCGTCATATTCTCGGGCGACTTCAAGCAAATGCTTCCAGTCATTTTGAAGGGCACACCTGGGCTAATCCTCGAAGCATGCTTGAAGAACAGCTACCTTTGGAGAAATATCGCACAGTTTCATCTGACGGTGAACATGAGGTTGACCAACAACAACTCAGAGAGTGTTCGAGAGTTTGCTGCATTGTTCAAGTCTATTGGTCATGGAACATACCCCACATGTACCGAACTCGGTGCCGATTACATTCGACTACCTGATGATTTGGCGATTCCATACAAGTCGCCTGATGATTTGGGGTCATTTTTACACAGCGTCTATCAAGACATGAACAACCTGCGCATCAATGCACTTAGATCGTACTTTGGATGTCGAGCTATCCTTGCACCCAAACAGTGTTGTTGCTGACATCAACACAACACTTCTTGAGCGACTCACTTCCGACTGCGAAATGACATATTTGTCCGCCGATTCTGTTGCTGACAAACCCAACTCGGACACAAATGCATGCGAGTTCCCCATCGAGTTTCTGAATTCTATAGACATCAACAACTTCCCCAGCCACAAGTTGCATTTGAAAGTTGGTTGCCCCATTATTCTGCTTCGTAATTTGTGTACTTCGGAAGGCATGTGCAATGGAACACGTTTAATTGTTCTTGAGCTGAAAACACGATGTATCAAGGCTCAAATTATGAATGGCTCCCACACGAACAAGATCGTTTACATTCCCCGAACTACTACAATTCACGATGGTGAGCAAAACAATTACCCATTTGAGCTACGCAGAAGACAATTTCCTGTTCAAGTTGCCTTTGCAATGACGATTCACACGGCTCAAGGTCAAACGATTTCTCACGTGGGCGTCTACCTTCCAGAACCCGTCTTCTCACATGGACAGCTTTACGTCGCCATGTCAAGAGCCCAAGCAAAAGGCAACATTAAGTTTTTGGTCGCCAATGGACAGTACGATGGACTGCCTGGAATCTACACGAAAAACATTGTGTATCAAGAAGCATTAGAATAGTCAGGACTTCATAAAATTTCATCCATAACTAACAAACGTTATCATGTTCTTACAAATATTTACACTGTGTTGTTGTGGAATTGCCGTGACTTCCTGGATCAAGTCCAATTGCATCGTACCGATGAATTGGACGATAAATCCTCGAGATTAGCTAACCCCAAACTACGCACCTTATACTTAGATTCAACGTTACAGTATTACAAGAGGAAAAAGTAGGTGTTGTCAACCAACGATGACCTCGATTTACTAATCGATCGCACAGATTGTGCAATCTGAACTTGGGTATATTCTGCTTAGATTCAACCTCAGCATTAAAATGGGAGAAGCATATCGAACAGCGGCAAGCTATAAAATTATCAAAGAGTCTGCTTCTTGGAAACAGTCTTTTTGCCGTTCACATCGTGCGCAAAGTTGCCGCAACGGGAAAGATCTCTATACCAGCAGTACAACCAGCTGCTGAAACTTCGGCATTTAAATTGACCTTCTTGACCGTGCTCCTAGAACCTCCACCCACCACATGCCACGCTCACATTGGACACAACCATAGATTACCATCTAAGGTTCGCCTTTCTCCATCTAGATATACTATGTCTCCGACATGTTGGTAGTCGCCTTGAGCATCATCTAAGCGCATAGTCGCCTTGACCATCATCTAAGCGCATGGTCATCAGTGTCTTGCCGTCAAATGCGCCGTGAATAGGACTGGGTACCTCGAGCGTCTGTATTATCACTGATAAGTCGTTCGTGTTATCTGTGCAAGTACTGGCATTTTTGCACAACAAAACAGGGAAACTATTGAGGCCAATTCGAAGTAAAATAAGAAAGAAGTGAATAAGGAGTGCGAAGTAAATGCCGTCTCCTTAGTTTCAAAATAATATGATCTCTGATTGGACAATTTATTTTTCTTTCGGTACGAGTCGACGGTTTTTTGGTCAGGACATGATTTATCTCCTGACGAAAAAAAATATTCGTCAGTCAATAGTAGCCAATCAGAATGCTCGGCGTTAACTTATTTTTTTACTTCGAACTGGGCCTGAATCAAATTCAAAATTCATAGTATGGCTTCAAACGTTTCATGTGTGTGAGCAAATCTTTGTTATTTCCAAAGCAAAACGCTCCACCCAGGGGCGTAGCCCTGGCCTCACCCTAGTCTATTACTTAAAGCTCTAACGCAACACGTAAGTACGAGAGTAATTTTTACATACAAACGTCAAGTCAAAAAATAAGTAATTTTTATATACAAATTCCAAGTACAAAAATGAGTAATTTTTACATACAAACGTCAAGTCAAAAAATGAGTAATTTTTAATTTAAAAATACAATTTCCAAGTACAAAAATGAGTAATTTTTACATACAAACGTCAAGTCAAAAAAAATAGTAATTTGAGACAAGTTCGTTCATAATAGTCAGCACTTCCAACCAACATCAACTAATTTGCCCACTCAAGGTTGTATTGCCCGATATCCATGGCAAATATCCATTTGGTGTGATGTTGTCAATTATTTGGTGTGTTGCTCAATACTTGGTGTCATGTTTTGTCACGATGTAACCCATGTTGCTGGACGTGCCAGTTGTCGATAATATTAATAATCAAACAATTCCACATACAAAATGAAAATATTGTCCTACTATTTAAAATAATACCTGCCAAAGATGAGATGGATGGCAGTTGAGTTTTTCTGGGACGATGCAAGGTGAGATGCATGTCTTACAGTGGTGGAAAGCATCGAGGGGACTTCAAAAAATATCATAATTTAGGTAAGGTGCAACTTTGAACTAAAATATCCAGTTCTGACGTACCTGTGACAGAGTATACGTAGTTAAATATAAATAATCGAATGTTATTCATATTTGAAGGTTCAAACGATGGTCCCAAGTCCTTCTTAACCACTTAAGCGGTCAAAAGGCACATGAATATCGTTGTTTATCGGATAAATGCATTATCAGGCTTTTTAATTCATGGATATGGAATTGAATAAACGTATTTTATTGCATATCGTTCTCTCAATTATCGTCCATCATTTGCAAAATCAAAATAATCGAATATAAGAGACTTCGATCATCCAACTAATTTTTCTTGAACCTCTTGAAAAATTATGTGATCAGTTTTGTCAAAACATTTCAATTAAACAGGTAATAGAATATAAGGATGAAAAATGAATATCACTCTCGACTTCCTTTCATCGTTTCTTGTAATCTATGTGGTTTTAAAGGAATGTATTCATACAGTCGTTATCATCAGAAAAACTGCATAGGAAAACTGTTTTTATTTGTTCCAGAGTGTAATTTATTGGGTCAAAACATAAAAAGTCCCCTTGATGCTTTCCACCACTGTTAGGATAGCTTCACTCGGGCAGAAAAGGCCGCTCAATAAGCGGTCAACACACTGTGCAGTAGGGTGACGAGCCCTTTCTGCCACTTTAAGCCATACTCTGGCCAGAGGCTTGGACTCCGAAAGGCGAATTCCGACGCGATATGCGAATGTTACGAAGTAGGGCCTTTTTGGCCCGAAATACCGGACATTTCCATAGAGCAGCCAGGGACAGCTAAAACGTGTGTTTTTACTGTATTTTCATATTGACTTTGGACGAGTAAATCCTCTCCCCATAGTTCAACTTTTTACAGTAAGGGGACAATGTGTAACGTTGGTTACCACTATTGCAACTGATGGTGCTACTTTTTTTGACGGAGTACCACTGTTGATAGTGGGCCTACGGCGAGTAGATTGAAACACTTCAGGGGTGTTGCATGAATACTTAGCAGGTGTATTACCCAGTATCAAAGTTTCAACTCATTGGATGTATGAGTTCAATACGCGATATTAAACAAAGTGATGTTTAATAAATACCGCGAACTCTGTACGATTTATGAAAGAAATGAGTAGTATTTTCTGGCAAACCACATTATGTTAAGCTTAAGTGGCGGGACACATATCCACAGTATTTTTACGATCCAATCACATTATCATTTTTGTGTTGATGTTTTTGTATGAACATTTGTCTGACGCAGTTTTCTGCGTAGAAAATAACAACTACTCGGCCTCTAAGAAAGGCAAAGGCAATTGCAATCATGACAATGACAATCAAGGACATGCGATCGATAACTCCGAACCTGGGAAGCAAGTAGAGCGGAATGAAGTGCATGCTACGGAACAAGAGTCTGAATCAACTGGAGCTAATGGCTGGGCTGTGGATGACGATGCCTTGAATCAGGGCAATATTAACGACGAGGCGGCTATGAAAATGGCCAAGAAGGCGGAGTACAACAAACGTGCTCGCGAAAAGAAACGGCAAGCTATCCTGGATGAAGTCGACGAAGAGGTGGCAATGGAAAAATCCAAAAAGGCGGAGTACAACAATCGTGCTCGCGAAAAGAAACGGCAAGCTCTCCTGGAAGAGGTCGACAAAGAGGTGGCTATGGAAAGAACCAAGAAGGCGGAATACAACAAACGTGCTCGCGAAAAAAAGCACAACACTGAGGTTGCGAATCAAGGGCGGGGTGCCATCATTTTGCACTATACGGACATGGATAAGAGCGACGAAGAGGAAACCAAGGAGGGAGAAGACGGAATCCATTTTCACGCTCAAAGTGACCATCATCTCAAGATTCTGGCAGCTCAGGAGCAAGAAGATCGCGAGCGCAGAGTTGACAATCGAAGGATCTATGCTGCACAACAAAACAGGGAAACTATTGAGGCCAATTCGAAGTAAAATAAAAAAGAAGTGAATAAGGAGTGCGAAGTAAATGTCGTCTCCTTAGTTTCAAAATAATATGATCTCTGATTGGACAATTTATTTTTCTTTCGGTACGAGTCGACGTTTTTTTGGTCAGGACATGATTTATCTCCTGACGAAAAAAAATATTCGTCAGTCAACAGTAGCCAATCAGAATGCTCGGCGTTAACTTATTCTTTACTTCGAACTGGGCCTGAATCAAATTCAAAATTCATAGTATGGCTTCAAACGTTTCATGTGTGTGAGTAAATCTGTTATTTCCAAAGCAAAACGCTCCACCCAGGGGCGAAGCCCTGGCCTCACCCTAGTTCTTATTTTATTACTAGTACATGGTTTCGGCAACGAACATATACAGTGCGCGCAGTGGCTATACGGCCACACCAATAATCAAACGTTTCTTTCCAATATCAACAGCTCATGCATGCCTGCTTGAACATAACAAAGGGATAGAGAATAGACTGCAGCTGCAGCTCAAGGGTGCCAATATGGAGCATTTCAACAAGGATAAAAGACCATCTTTCTAGATTTTACAGTGCAGACACTGCGAAGCATATATACCGCCACATTGATTATCGCGTTAATGGGACTATCTACAGGCCAACTAATACTTTGTCTTGCCTCCCCTTTTCTCGAGAACGTCAACGCATCGGTCTGGCATTGATTTGACCAATTTAGTGATGAGTTCGGAGGATATCTGTCCCCAAGCAAGTCGAATTGCAGACTTCAACGCTTCGCGGCTATCAAATTGCCGTCCACCTTCATAAACGGTGCGGGCAAGACACCCCCGGAGGTTCTCAATTGGGTTCAAGTCCGGCGATTTTGCTGGCCATGACATAAGCGCAACATTTTCACGATACAAGAACTCCACAGTGTTTCTTGCGCAATGGATTGGGGCGTTATCGTGCTGGAATGTGCAGTCACGACCGTAAATTCGGTCGATAAACGGCAGGAGGTGCTCAGATAGAGTGTAAATGTAAGCATGGCTATCCTGCTTACCCTCCAAAAATACAATTTCAGACTTACCCAAGGCAGAGAAAGCTGCCCAGACCATGACACTGCCACCCCCATTTTGGCGCTTAGAGTAGAGCTGTTTTTCACGCCGCAAATCATGCCAATAATACTGGAGGCAATCTGGGCCGTCCAGATTAAACTTCTTCTCGTCAGAAAAGACAACAGAGTCCCATGTTTCGTCACTCCACTTGACTTTTTCTCGCGCCCAGTCTAGCCGATTTTTTTGTGTTCCTTTGTCAAGAAAGGAGTCGATTTTCGCTTGGCATACACCAAATTGGGGCTTCCTTTAAGCACTTGTTGGATGCGACGATGGCCAAGATGCAGGTCCAATTTTGTCTTGAGTTTCTTAGCACTCATCTTTCCTTTTGAAGCTTCACGAAGCAGTCGTCGCTTGGCATATGGGGTGATTGTTTCTGGAGGTCCAGGTCTTTTAACAGTGTTGTAGCCTTCAGGATCCATAATACCGGTATATGAATGAACAACGTCTCTTGATCGTTTAAGGCGCTGAGCTATCTTTCTTTCGCTCAGGCCTTCCTCATGCAACGCCAAAATGACAGCTCGCTCGCTCGTGGTCAATGTGGTACCTCTCGGCATCTTGACTTGCTCCTTCGATGAACTCATTAATTAGGTTCGTCGTGACTTGACCATACCTCGATGTCTAAGACGCTTTAAAGGGTCCAAGCGCTACTTCTAGCAAGAAGTTGGAGGTGGTGGTATATCGACTTCGCGCCGTAGCAGAGTAGCCAAGAGTCTTTTGACTGTTGTTTGCGAAGTTGTGGTCTGATTTGAATGGGAAAACGTCAAACGACTTCATTTCTTAGCGTCTTTCATTGGCTATAATTATTAGCGTTTACTTCAGCTATTGGACATATTTGGATAAAATATGGAGGTGACCGTAGCCACTGCGCGCACTGTAATGTATTCAAGTTATATTGTCGTTTGGGTCCAAAACTGGAAATTTGAGATGTTTTGAAAATGTTTCAAATAATTGACGCATACACTATTTAAAGTTTACGCAAACATTTGCTTATATTGCCCTCGATCGTGACCATTAAATAGTAATTTCAAACGTTTTAAATGTTTGAAAATATGTTCGAAACATTCAATTTCTTTTCACTTGAAATTTGTATGCGTCAATTGTTGCGTCAATTTGCTTGCGTCAAAATGTATTCCGCACGACTCCAGTTTTTTATTAAAACCACAATAATTTAAATTCTCCAATTATTGAGGGATGGATGTCCTCTTTTTAATATATATAGAGAGATGAAAGTCCCTCAAATTTTGATTTGAGGATTAAACCAATACAAACTTGAAGTAGTACCAATACGATCCGAGATTATCAAAAAACGAGGGATTTTTATCCCTCAAGAAAGTGTAAACTTTCATGATTTGACTGCCGTTCGTTGCACAATGCTTTAAAGTAGATGGCTGTGCGTCGAGGGTCATTCGACTAACTTCGTCAATAGATGGTTCCAGACAAAACAAACCTCATCCTTTCGAGTTTGACGTTATATAGCACATGATTAATCGACTTTTTTCAACGTCGCACGAGTGGGTATTTGTTTCCTGTCTTCGTCGCCCAGGCGCCAATGTTGCCGAGCATGGAATAATCCTCACATTGGCAGTTAGTATTCCTGTGGCATTTTAGATGTAGCATGACTCCTCAATATAAGGTTTACAAGCACCTGCCTCGTAGGCTCAACAGGAGTGGATGCAACCACAGTTTTCTCGGCTGCCAACATGCAAGCTGTGGTTGCATCGTCTTCGTTGAGCTCTGAATCCAGTTTTGAGCTAGTAAGTTGACATTGTTTGGTTATAGCAATAAGATAAGCTTGATCGATGGCCTTGTGTTTATTGTTCTTGACCTGTCAGGGACGGTGCTCCCTCTGACTTTATCATCAGCGTGGCGAGCCAGGCTAGTTTATTGACCTTTGTGTTCCCGACATTAAAGAAAACGAAATATGATTGTGTTAGTTTGAATGAAAACACTTTCACAACTTAATCCCACAAATTCCGACTATAAACTTGAAACACCTCCCTAAATAAGTGTATTTTATGAAGAGGAGTCCGACTCCTTCAAAGTAACAATAGTAACAAGGTCATCAACCAATAATATTTAGGGTGCGTCTGGCAAAATTTCAAAATCAAAATGCCATTTTCAGCTAAATTGGGACCAACGATTTATGGCATATTCAAAATGGCATTTTGGGAGCCTCCAGTGAGTATATCCCAACCGAAAATATAGGATTTGGTGCAAAACTCTATGAGATAATCAAGGTCATATTTTTACCTCAATTATTGAATTTGGCCTCAAAATGGCATTTTGGGCCTATTTATTGTAATATTTTCGGTTGCCAGACGGGCCCTTAATGTAACATTTGTTACATTATCATATGTTGATTGTTGGCTATGCTTCACGGCGTGCATCAGCTATGATGTGAAGAGGAATGCTCACTACTCAATTTGCTTCCTCGGAACTGAGCTCCTTCTAGCTCTACGTATTGTGTATACCCTTCTCTATTGCTTGCTTCTGCGTGTGTGTGATTGTTATATTTGTTACTTTCAACTTGGGCATTCCAAGTTCCCCAAGCTAAATGTGCTCGCTGACAGTAAATCCCCCCCTCGGAAGTCCAGCACGATGCTCAGCTCATCGCTTGGACAGCTGCTGTCAGGGCCACGGTCTGCAGTAGACGTAGCCGTCGATGGATGTTTGTACTAGGTATTTATCAACTTGTGCCAGCTAAATGCCGACTCGGTTGATGTGCCGTACATTGATCATGAAGCTAAATGATGAGGGGGTAATGACGGCAGATGTAGTGACTCATTACTGTGCACCGTGGTAAGCAAAGCGATTGTTGATACGCTGAGGATTGGCTTTTAGCAGTTCTAACAAAGTGGATACGATTGTCCTCTGGGGTAGTCATCGACTACCCACTGATAAACGCTAGATGGCGATCAGATTGACCAGAAGAGACTCCATTGACACCATGATTGAAATTACACCTTTTCAGGTTCAAGTTCGCCAAATCCGTAGTTCAAGTTCACCCAGATCTGAAACTATAGTTATAAACTATAGAAGTTAATTGTTGCAATGAAGGCAATCGTCATTTGGGAAGTCGCTGATGAGCAACAACAAAGTCGATCGACTTTTCGTCAAGAAGAGTGTACTTGCCGCCGCAAGAGATAATCAGGATTGGAGGTTGATAGCCAAAACGTTTGGTGTTAACCTCAACACGGCACTATATTGGATCAAAATGGCAAGACGACAGTTACACAGACACAGTTATGAGTTTGGAGGATGTTCAGGTTGGAACATGATATTGAATATAACAGTGTATTCTTTCATGCAAATATAAAGTTTCAGATCTGGGTGAACTTGAACTACAGATTTGGTGAACTTGAACCTGAAAAGGTGTAGAAAGACATGACAAGAGTTACAATCTCCACCAGTTTGTGGCTTTACAGTTTGATTTACTGGACCTAGAGCTCTCAGCAAAGGCCATGGCCGTGCAAGTTGCTTCGCTCTATTCGTTTGAGGAGCTCCCATGAGCAATGTGGCTGTCGTTGAGTCCTTCGCTCCTGGGGAACTCAGCAAAGTTGGTTGTTGCTGTGCAAGTGTCATTGTCATTCGCTTTATTTCTCACTTATGATTGGCTCATATTCAAATTTTACTCCATTTTGATTGAATAAAAAGTATCAAATAGAAAAATTGAGATCTCATTTTCTTATTTTTCAACTTTTCTCGAGTCGTTTGCCGTTTCACCATGTTGGGACAGGAAGAGGATCGCGCGGCATCGACTGACGTTGAAGGAAAGCCTGTGCAAGAGACTCGGCCGTCCGATGAAGAACTTATTCCAGGGTCGTCTTCGTCACTAGCGGCGTTGGTGCAGGAGACGGAAGAATTGTTCGCAAACAGTAGCTTGAGCGCCAATTCTCGTGTCGGTCATCCCGACTTTGACAAATTGACTCCGTCGGACGCTTTGGAGCACTCTGAACAAGCGCAGATGGAAATTGAAGAAGCAACATCATGGTTATCGTTTTGCCCTCTCCAAGCGAAACAATGGGTCATTTACCAAGCCAAGCTTCGACCAGACATTTCGTTGGCGGCGGTGCAAGATTTGATTTCTACGGTATTGCTGGCCCGAGGCTTGAAGACCGAGACAGGGATGACACTGCCGGCAGAATGCAGTCTCTATCGTCAGAAACTCTCTGAGATACCTCTCGCTCAGCACGCGTCGTTTCTCCAGTTAGATGTGGCCAAGTACGAGACTGTCTTCACTCGACTTGGTGTTTCTTCAGCCAAATTACGTGTCCTGCGACTCTATGTGGGGCACACTGGCATCGCACCGTCTGTATTGCTTGGCTCTTCCGATGCTACCTTGCAAGCTGCTGCTGATTCGATTTTTGAAGTCGTCCGCTCAGCCATCATGGATGTCGGCTATGCCCTGACGATTCTTTCATCACCAGCTTTCTGCGATGAACAATGCGGTACGTAATGCCTTTCTAACGCTCTTGTCACGGATCTGTAGAAACTGACAATCGAGCAGCAGCACTGGATGAAGATTATGTCCGCGACGTGACCGCTGTCTTTGACAAGTAGTCCATCGATACGAAACACTTTGCTGAAGCATTTGCATGTTAGAGAAATGAAGGCCAATTTGCGGCAATTGTCGCTGCCATTGGAAGAATATGCAAATGCACACGAGCTTGCTTGTGCTCAGCTGATCAGTCTCCTGGAGCCAATCTATACTCGCTTTGCGATTGAGATACCTCAATCGAAGCGAATTGCTTGGGAGAAATCGTCTGAACCAGTGCCGGCTCCACCAGTCGAAGACGCTCTTCCTGGCTCACTACCCTTGGCACGAGGTGCAAGAGTGACGCAATTGGTGCATGAATTATGGAATACCTTGGGTGCTCGTGCGAATGCAACCATCGAACGAAAAGTGCGTGAAAAGAGGTCTCAAGTCGAACGACGGGTCCAATGTGCGCGTGAATTGCGGCAAGCAGCTGTGTCTTGCATACTAAAACAGTAAGTCATGACCTTGTAGCTGCAGAACTGATTGCTATAATGTAGTGCTGGAACCAAAACGATGCTGCAGGACTCCTTGGGGTGAAAGAGTGCTCTAGGCTCGAAGGAATTCATAATTTTTAGGTCATCTTGCACATGGGAAGGCGCCGTTCTCTACGAAGGGTCGTGTATCCTCGGCAAAATCCCAGCCAAGTTATTCGTGACGTTTGAGTGAGTCCACGCACTACATATCTCATGTTTATCACGTCTCTCTTAGTCGGCTGATCTTCAAGTTTGGCATGTTTATGTTTGCAACTCTCAAAGATATTCCATTTGATGCGATCGAGCGGTCCGACTGGCATTTTCACAATTTCCTTGACGTCGAAGTTGTAGAGTCACCAAGCCGAGCGTGCTGGGCATTTCAGTTATTTCGCTCCATACAACTACAGAGACCCCGTCTGACGTGCAGCTTACGCTTGCTACTGACGTCGACCGCGTCTTTGAACTGCTTGATCAGGTACAATCTTTCCAAAATCCATCCGTTGATCCGACTGTCGTAGATTTGCACAATGCACGCAGATGCACACAAGCAAACTGAAACTTTGACAACATGAAGACACCTCGCCATTAGCTTGCTTTTCCACCGAGAGAACATGTCATTTTCCGAGTGTCAGTTGGATCTTCAATGAGCTTTTAAATCAAAAAATGGATGGACGTCAGCGAAACTTCGATATTGTCTCAACGCCGTCTTGGGCTCATCTCTCCCTAGACCTCAGACACCTCAGGGCACGATCGAGCCAGAGGTGATTATGGTCATACCCACACAGAGATTAGTCAAACGTATGAGGAAGACGCGCTCAACTTGCGGCTTGATCGTCGTCACCAATACGACAATCGAGTGGTCACCATACTGGTAAGACTGTGAGCTAACGTTAGCCCAAGTGATGCGTAATTGTTCCAAGTGGACATACGAGTCGCCTTGATGAGCTTCCTCATTGCTCCTGGGCCACAACATGAAGTAGACCATGGCCATCTTCCTGGACATTCATCTTTTACAAATTCCCGTCCAACGTCGGAAATGTGTGTCGCCATTGTCAAATGGATAATGCGTGTCATGGTAGCAGATTCGTGCGCTCCGTGGATGCATCCTCTCAAGCGATTCCGAGAGATTAGTTGCTTCAAGTCCATTTCTGTCGCAATTCTTCATCCATTTTCCTTACGAACGAAATTCAAACGATCGCGGAGCTCTCCAAGTCGACTGAATTATCCTGAAGTGTAGATATTCTCTGTCAGCGGCTACCGTACTTTGCACCTGGTCTGCGGCACATATTACTATCGCCCCCATTGTCTGAGTTTGTCCTTGACATTTCCCGTCGTCCGTCGTTTCCTTTGGATGCAAGTTGCACACTTGGGCGACGAAACCTCCAGGGCAACAGCAAAAGGGCCAAGTCGCCGACTTTGCACCCTTGGCTTTCGCTGCCAAGTCGTCCTGGCGCGCATGTGTTGCGTCCACTTACTGTACATTCCGCAACCTCTTGCGACACGTAGATCAGTCGCCTCGGGTCTTTCCATTGAACTTACTTTGGCCCACCCATGTCGTTACCCAAGTTCACTTTTTCGAAGGTTTGGGGCATGCAGCATACAAACATCCAATGAAAATCCACCGCGGATGAAACTTATCCAAGATCTCAGTTCAATTTTACCGCGATCATGGACTTGCGCCAACTCAATGGCGGTGGTTTTGGAGATGGTGGCGGAAGCGGCACGGCCGACTGGTCTACGACGGAATGGGTTTTACGGATGGGCGCAGTGATTCTTCTCGTAGTTCTCGCCGCGATTTTCTCGGGTCTTACGCTCGGGTACATGAGTCTGGATAAAATCGGACTCCAGATTGTGATCGAAGCCGGCGACGAGCCCCATGCGGCGGAACAAGAAAAGAAGAACGGACGAGACGCCAAGAAGATTTTAAAAATCCGCAACGATGGACATCTTCTCCTCACGACGCTGTTGTTTGGCAACGTTGGTGTGAACACGATTTTGTCGATTGTCATGGCCGACATGACGTCTGGTGTGGCGGGTTTCCTCATTACAACGGTTCTTCTCGTGATTTTTGGCGAGTTGATTCCGCAAGCGCTGTGTTCGCGCCATGCTTTGGGTACGAAATCTGTCTTACTGTCATCACGAAGCGATGCCTCATTGTGTAGCAATTGGGGCCAAGTCGATACCAGTCGTGTGGTTCTTCATCATTCTCTTCTACGTCTTTGCAAAACCAATCGCGTTGTGCTTGGACTGGATGATTGGCCATGATATCGGCACCATCTTCACCAAGCGAGAGGTAGAACGAGCCAAACACTTCCATCGCCGTGTGAAATATATGTGTAGCTTGGTAAAATGCTCGAAATCCACGTCAGGCAAAACATGTTGGATTCCGACGAGACCGATATCATGAAGGGCGCGATGCATTTCAAGAAGAAACACGTCTCGGAAGTCATGACGCCGATCGAAAAAGTCTTTACGTTGCCCGTGACGACGAAGTTGGATCTCAAGACGATTCGTGATATTTACCACCAGGGGTACAGTCGTATCCCCGTGTGGGGCAAGGACAAGAACGACATTGTCGGTCTCATCTTTGTCAAAGATCTCATTTTCGCAGATCCTGAAGTACGTCGAACTCTGCGTGGAGTATTCATGGTCCTCCATGATTAGGAAGAGACGACGCTACTCAACTTTGTCCACGTCTTTGGCCGCGGTGTCCACCGCGTGTGGCCCGATTCGACGCTCGGCGATGTCCTCCAGGCTTTCAAGATGGGCCGAACCCACTTGGCTCTCGTCCACGACGTCAATAACGACGGCCCTGTACAGCTAACTTGGAAACCTATCAAATTCTCACTTTCTTGGGTAGGGCGATCCATTCTATGAAACCAAAGGCGTCGTGACGTTAGAAGACATCGTGGAAGAAATTTTGCAAGCTGAAATTTACGACGAAAGCGATGCCATCGGTACCATCTCGCCAGCCACGATGAATTTACTGAAGTGCTTTCTGTAGATGCTGAAACTCATCGCAAGAATCGACTGAGCCATCGAAGTTACGATCCTGGTTTCCTGCATATGTTGGATGGGAAAGAGCAGGCGAAGCTCTTAGCCAAGCCCGAAGCCGAAGCGTTGGCCAAGCATTTGGTTCTGAACGATACTGTCTTTTCAACTCCAGACGCTCAAGGCCAGTTATTGAACGTCGAGCGTGTTGCGTCTATCCTGGCCAAGAGTCACGTGATTGAGTTCCGTCCCGAGAATGCGCCGCATGCGGAATTGTTTACCGAATTCAAGGTGGCCAACTATTGTCTTGTGGTGCTTGAAGGCTTTGTATTGGTGTCTTCTGGCAAGAGTAAGGCTATTGAAGCTGTGTGCATGTAGCTAACTTCTGTGTCGTAGATGCCTCGCTTCGAAAAGGTGGATTATGGAGTGTCCACGGCGCTGCTAGTCTGCTGTCGCCTGATGGAGCCTACGAAAGCGACGTGACGGTCGAAGTGCCGCCTGATGTATATACGCGTTGCGTCCGCATTTCTCGCCTGGACTTTCAAGCGACGCTGTACCCGATGCATATTATTGAAAAGCCCGCCGTGCTGGCAGAGCGTCGTCTCGAAATTCAAAAGGCAGACCAAGACGTACGTCTAGAAATCCCGACGCCGACTGCGGCAGATCAAGTGCGTCTCGAAATCCCGACGCCCGTCGCTCACTTTAGCAGCGACATGGACAGCAGTCAAGTGCCGTACAAACTCACGAATAGGGAGTCCATGTAAACCAGTCATTTATGCCTCGACAACTTTTCAACAATCGATTGGGATGACATTTCAAACGTGTGAAATTCCTCTGTAAGTAATTGCACACGCTTGAAATGTCCATCTCAATATCTGCACAAGGAGACACTTATCATTGACGGGTTGAGCGACCGTTTCGAGCGAGTTGGGTCGTTTCGTGGGCTCATAAACCAAACCATGATACAGCAGCATGGAGGCATGACTGATGGCGGCTCCTCGTCGGCAGACTGGACGTCCGACGAATGGGCCTTGCGGCTTGGCGCGATCTTTGTGCTCGTGTTCCTAGCTGCCATGTTTTCCGGGCTTACCCTCGGTCTCATGTCGCTCGATAAAGTCGGACTAGAGGTCGTTATTGCGACAGGCGAAGAGGCTACTGCGACTGAGGAAGAGCGGCGAAACGCCAAGTACGCCAAGAAGATTCAACCCATTCGCCACGATGGCCATTTGCTGTTGACGACGCTGTTGTTTGGCAACGTCGCGGTGAATTCCATCATGGCTATCCTCATGGCCGATATGACGTCAGGTTGGTCATCCTCCCGTGCTCGTGGAATTCACCTTCACGTAGGCTTTGTGGGCTTCATCGTGAGTACAATCATCCTTGTCATCTTTGGCGAGGTCATCCCGCAAGCATTGTGCTCCAAGCATCCCTTGGGTACTGTCAGCGGTGCTAATTTGTTGACGTTGACGTAGCGATCGGCGCGAAGGCCTTGCCGCTCATTTACGTTTTGATTGGCATCATGTACATTATTGCAAAGCCGATTGCATTGGTGTTGGACTATTTTGTTGGCCATGACATGGGCACGGTGTTCTCAAGATGCGAGGTATGCTCACGTACAAGGCCATGTGGATTCATGTCGTCGCCTGTAGTTGGAAAAAATGCTCGATATTCACGTCAAGCAGAAGAAACTCGACGAAGATGAGCTTGGTATCATGCGAGGAGCGATGCATTACAAGCAAACGCCCGTCTCGAGTGTCATGACGCCAATCGCGGATGTCTTTACGCTCCCAGGGTCGACACGTCTTGACCTCCAAATGATTGAAAAGATTTACTCCATGGGGTACACCCGCGTGCCCGTGTGGGGCAAAGACGTCAACGACGTGCTCGGCATCATCTTTGTCAAAGATCTCATCTTCGTCGACCCAGAGGCACGTCTCGATTGATCTTGACTGGTAACCTCACGTGAAAGTTTGTTCAGGACAAGACGACGCTACTCAACTTTTTGCATTTATTTGGCCGCAGTGTGCACCGCGTGTGGCCCGATTCGACGCTGGGCGATGTTCTCGAGGCGTTTAAATTCGGTCGGACGCATCTTGCGATTGTCCACGAAGTCAACAACTGGAGCAAAGTACACCTCTTGTCGCTCTCAATGCTCTGACGCAATCTGTAGACGGATCCTTTCTATGAGACCCAAGGCGTCGTCACGCTCGAAGACATTGTCGAGGAAATTCTCCAAGATGAAATTTACGACGAACAAGACGTTGCGAATTCCCCAATGCACCAGCGAAACATGCGCATCGCCCATCCAAGCTTTGACACAGGCGTGCGGCATATCATTGACAACAACACCGAGTTTAAATCGATCACGGAGCCAGAGGCCACGGCGTTGGCCAAGCATTTAGTTGCAAATCAAGCCGTCTTTCGAGTCCCAGACTCTTTCGGTCTTCCTCTCACAGCAGAGTCCGTGGCTGGACTGCTCATGCGGTCACCTATCGTCGAATACAACAATGAGCATTCCAAGCTGTACGAAGCAAATGTCGTGGCGAATCACTGCTTGGTGGTCATGCAAGGCGAGGTGGCGATCACGTCGCAAGATGCCACAAGTCGTAAAATTGTCGTTGGTGCCCACCTAAACGCACATTGTAGGAACTGCAGGGCTCTGGACGGTGCTCGGCGTCAACAGTTTGATTCAAGTCGATGGAGACTATCGCAGCGATGTGACGGTGACCATTCCTGGCGACTACTTGCGCTGTCTGCGCATTTCACGCCTCGAATTTCAAAAGATGCTGCGGCCAGTCAGCTTGTCCAAGAAACACTCCGTCTTGAACACCCGTCGCCGCGAGAGCATGCAGAAAATCAACCAAAATCCGCCACCACGCCGAGGTAAAAAAGAAGACTCGGTACGACATACCGTCGCGTACGTCTAATGAACTCGTTGCACATTGTTTTGTCTCGATCTCTTGGCTTGAAAGGCAATGCATGCGACTGCCATCGCAATCGGCGTCACGCCGTGTGTCCGATGATCAGCTCCGATGACGGTCGCTTGTTGCTGGAGGGGTAGAGTCATGCGGACCTTTGAAAAGCTACGAGATGGAGCAGGAGCCATGGCGGCAAAGGCCAAAGCAGTCGTTGCACGCTTGTTCCGCTGGAGTGGACGGGATGCCATGGAAGCTGCACCGCGGAGCATCGTCGTCAAAGCGAGGAACGTTAAAGTGCCCATCGACGCCAGCAAACAATCAACAAACACAAGCGCGTCGTCCGTGGAGTGTCGATCCATTGCATGCCCATTGGATGCGTCCGTCGTCGTGGGGTCATCGTGGACCAAGGAATCGAACAAACACATGTCTCGATGCCATTTAAAATTCCGACTGGAATGATGCGCAAGACGACGGTGATGGCGATGCGCCAGCTTATGAGAAAACCAGCGCGGATCGCGGCGACGTTGACACGCGACTTTTCCAAAGTTTCACGGACTCCGTGCCGCCGCCTGCCAGCCGCTTCAGCTCCCTCTGGCGTCACTGCCAACAAGGCGATGACTGCGGGGGGGGGTGCTGGCGGCTGGAGCCTTGGGTGTCCAAACGTCGAGCCAAGCCAAGAGTGAAGCATCGTCTCGACTTGGGACGACAGAACGCCATGCCACAATTGAAGGTTTCCCTGTTGGAAGATGCTGAAAACGACGACGGACATGCCAAAGTCGATGAATTCCTCTACACTTTCTTGCACGAGTCGCTAAGAACAACAGGGGAAGAGGTTGAGACCTCCACATGGGTTCTCACTCACTGACGGGGGATCTTGTAGCTCCGCAAGAAGTACAACTTCGCTCCAGAAGCGTTCCAAGCGGCGCAACGTGACTTTCAGGACCACTCGGAGATGACTTGACGCAAGAGCGGACTCTGTAAATCCTCTCGCGACAGTTTGACAGCATCAGACGCTCAATCGAAGAAGCAAGTCATGAGTCCAAAATGGCCGGAGGCGTTGGTCTCGACTTGGAAAGCGACGCGTGGCGGCAGAGGTCCGTCCTTCATCATCTTACGTGCTGAAGAAGGCCAGGTATATGGACGAGATTTCTACCATGTATGGCGTCTCGGAGGCGGTCCTCGACGCTGCTTTGTTCAAGTACGACGCGGATCCTGCTTTCGTCGTCAAGCATCGAGCATTGCTTGAGAAGCAAAACGAGGCGTAAGTTGTTGTCAAATCCATCTTGCATCGCTGATCTTCCCATTCAGGTTGAGGCAATTGGGAATGCCAATGTAGGCAATAAACATGCAACACGAGCTGTGTCCACGATTGACGCATTCGATATGATTGGAATAGCAACAGGATGATCGCTCCGAGCTGCCGCAAGACTCACGCCATGTTTCTTTCCTTCTCCAAGCGTCGAACGATCATCGTGATCACAACATTGCGCATATGCAGTCGGTATACCTCAGTGTCAAGAATAGGAGAAGCGAGCAAAGGGTGTGCAGTCCACCTCGTTTCCATCTTGTAGGCTTGTGAACTTTATTGTGGACAGACAGCTTGTATATCACTTGATGCTTAAAATCCCATATGCGAAAATAGCAATGTGTGGTATACTTGGTGGTATATAATTCCAAGACAGTACAGTACTCCCCTCGCAATTGTGAAAATGGTAAAAATTAATAAATCTTCAATTTTTATAATTTTGGTAATTGGCATGAAAATAAATTTATAGAGAATATCGACATCATTTTCAAATTTTGAATGACACGCACCATGGGACGTCAAACAATGCGACTCCGATTGACGTACGGACAGAAGAGAGCTATATGGAGGTACCATGAAGACAATCCTACTGCGAGCCTCCTTGTTTGAATTATAGTTCTCACATATCCTTTATTAATCTATATTTCCTGTGGAAAATAATACCACGGAAATTTATAAGAGTTGTACCATTTCACTACAGTATTGCGACGGCACTGTATGCGGAAATCGAGACAGGGTACTTGTGGCATACATCGTGATGTTTTATTCGACCTGTTGCTGTGGATCTGTCGCGAATTCTGTCGGCGGGATGAGCGGGATGTCTGTTGCTTTTGACAACACGTTGAGCATGCCATTCCAGCATTGTATTGCCATCACTTGGCACCGAGACTTGCCACCTAACAAGCTGTACAACCATCGGTGGGCTACATCCGTGGCATGGCCGACGTTGTGAGCTATAATATAACAGCATGAAGTGGTTAGTCTGGCGCTTTTCAAGGCAGTGGATGCAAAGCTATCGTCAGTGGAAGGCATGGCCTTAAAAGTCGCAAGTAATGAGCATAGCACGGGTTTCCTTGCTTCTTGTATCCGGATGTATCCGGATGGGTTTTGGGTTTGCGATTGAATGGCATGAATCACATCGTAATCGACGACAATGTTCCGCAGCGCGACTTCGACGGCATTGCGTCAGCTCAAGGGAAACAAGCCTGCTGCCACTACATTGGCCCTTGCCAGCAGTGCTCCTGTAGCGCCTCGCAGCTTTTCCAAGGCTCGTATGGCTCCATTGATGCAGCCACAAGTGGCCGTTGTCCCAGCTCCTGCTCATGTGAAAGGTGACATTACGACGATCGCGATTGCAGTCGCGGCTGTGTTGGGTGTCGCTGGCGTTGGTAAGATCTGGTGGGACGCATCGTCGGCTGCGAATGCGACCATCACGAAGGAAAGCCTCGCAAGCTATTTCAACGAGTTGGCCGATATCGTCGAGGAATTGGTGGTATGTCCGTCCATGCGTGCATGAGTCAATGAAGACGTGCGTTGTTTTTTTGTAGAGCCAAATGCCCCAATTGACAGAACAAGTTATGCAACAAGCTCGTGCGACTGGCCAAGACGTCTCGGAAGCGCAAGTGAAGGCCATCTTGAGCGATCGATTGGGCCAAGCCGTCCAAATGGCCGACCGAGACGTACTGCTGCAACCATTGCTAAGAAATATTTCACGATGCATGTTGTAGCTTGCCCAAAAGTACAAATTCTCCCAAGAAGGCATCGAAGTCGCGATGCTTGAATTGCAGGACATGCCGGAAGTCCAAGCGGCGATCTTCCGATTGCAAACGATCATTCAAAACAGGTTGGAGGACGACGTGATGCGGTCGTCGCTGACGCTTGCTCTGTAGTCCTCTTGGCGAAACTGTTGAGCTCCCTGAAGACTTGACCTCAGACCGCACGCTTGACATCCTCTCGCAAGTCCTTGAAAGCTTGTGCCGTGCCATGAAGGAAGCGATTGACGATGCCAAGGAGGCTGGCATGAAAGACGTCACGGCGGAAGCCCACATGTGGCAAGAAAAGTAAGTGTTCCTACTCGTTGCAGTTGTCATGACAACCGACGATAGCTACATGAAGAAGACAACTGCGTACACAGAGGAAGTCCATACCAAGTATGGCGTGTCGGAGCCCGTGTTGAACGCCGCGGTATCCAAGTACAGCCAAGATCCAAATT
Source organism: Aphanomyces cochlioides (assembly GCA_019828595.1). Taxonomy (NCBI): domain Eukaryota; phylum Oomycota; class Saprolegniomycetes; order Saprolegniales; family Verrucalvaceae; genus Aphanomyces; species Aphanomyces cochlioides. The sequence goes on along the minus strand of JAHQRK010000002.1, from coordinate 3,395,868 downwards.
TCCAAGCGCAGCTCCAAGCGTTGTTGGAGAAACACCAAAAGAAGTACGCCATGCGTCATGGAGACCCATGCAACTCATCTCTTTGCGTAGCTTCCAAGAAATGGGCTTGCAAGTCTAGGCAACCCATCCATGACAAGACACACATGGACCATGCTAGCATAGACTCTCTCTGAAAATGTTTCATAATCGATGCAATCCTTCCGCTTGATATCTGACTATCTCCATCTTCTCCAAGGGTTGCTACAATCTTCCTGGGTCCACTCCACGGACCGCTCATGAGCTTTCTTCCTCGCAGTCAACGCTGACTCGTCTTGCATCTTTTCCAAGTCCACCCGCCGCCTCTGCTGCAGCCACACTTTCCAACTTCGATTCCTAAAACCATGGTGTCTTCCAGTTGATTTGGTCTTCACAGCGGCAAGCGAACGAGTTGTATTCCAAGTACAGTAGCAGACCTACTCGGTGAGAGAGAGAGAGCAGCAGGTATCCTCGACGAGACTCGGTCATCTTCTTGCGCAAAGTGTCAACGCGTTTGTCATGAGCATTTGAACCTGCCACGAAGTATAGAAATAACTGTGTCTTTGGGACTCGATAGACTCTGACTGCAGTAGTCAACTGAGACGCCCTTGCGCCAACAGCTCCTGGCTTCCTTTCAATGCACATGTAGGATATCATGACGATCATCATGGAACCGGCAACCCATCTGTCCGATTGTCTGTCCGACATGTGGGTGTTTGATCAAACCCCAACACCCCTTGCTCACTCAACCCCTAAACCCTTCACCCTTAAACCCTCCACGAACCCCTACACCCCTTCACCCACCACGATCACTCGACAAAATCTTGGAAGATTGTTACATGTCAGGCGGGATTTCCCACTGCGAGACGCCCGTCTCCTTGTTAAAGTAGTACGGCTTGTTCTGCGCGTCGTCCCACTGCTCGATCCATGGGCTCTTCTTCGCCTTCTTGGCTTCAGCGGCGGCGGCCTGCTCGAGCTCGGCGACCTGATCCGACTCGTCTTCAAGCGCATTGTCAAGCCCCGCCGCGATCCGATTCTTGTACTTGTTGGCTTGCTCGACGAGTTTCTTTGCCGCGACCGTATCCTCCACAGTCTCTTTGAGCTTGAGGGCCATTTTCTCAACACGGGTCATTTGTTTCGGCTCGCGCCACACGGCTGGCCATATCTGCTCCATCTCGACCGCATAATTTGTTTGGATCGTCAATTGGAACGGCCCCTCCATGCCTTTTTGATACGCTGCGACGACGATTGCGTATGTCCGAGCTTTCAACGTACATTGCAAGGTGATTCGACGCTCTCGGACCGGCTGACCGCTGTGTTTGACGACATTGGTCTTCTCCAAGACTTTTACCCGCGACGCACGATCCGCCATGGAGCTCTGGACGATGTAAATGGCGACGGGAAGCACCATGACAGGTGCCAAGCCCGTCTTATCGACTTGAATGAGTGTCAAGATGACTTCTGTCGGCCGTGTGACGTCCAGAGCGTAGTGGGGATTGTTCTCGACGGTGCAATTTGGATTATGCCGCGTGGGAAGCCCGCTTGCCGTGTCCTGCGCGACGCTAAAGGTGCCGTGGAAGGTTTGCGTCGTCCATTTGGTCGGATCGTAGTACTTGCACACGTACAAGCACCGGAATGCGTTGCAAAAGTCGTCAAAGCTCATCCAGAACGTGTTGTCGTTGGCATTGGCCGTCACGCCCAAGTGTTTCTTCAAGCGGCGCGTCCACAGCGGCGAATCGTCGGCCCAATCGCCGCGCCATTCTGCATGATCGCCTGGTGGATTGCGCAGTTTGATCAACTGGTAGCCGTCAATTTCACGGATGTCGTAAATGCAGTAGCACGCGCCAAAGACGAGCCCCGTGTCGAGGATTTCATGGTCGGCGTTGTCGCTCGTGATCGTGCCGGCGCCCATCAAGAACCGATTCCGCTTGTGACTCAGCAGCGACTTCCACAGCGTTTTCTTGCGCGCGCCGCGCGACGCTTGCGACAAAAAGATCTCTTCCGACGCATATCCCGTCAACGCTTCAAGCGCATGATGGACAAAGCCTTGCTCGAGCGCCGCGTAGCCGCCGTAGTATTTCGCGTACGCTTTTTCCAGCAGCGGCACCCAGAGCTCTTCAAAATGCCGACTGTGCGCAAACGCGGCGCCGGCGCTGATGTCCATCTTGTGCCTGTCGTCCAAGACGGGAAAGTAGTCGTCCACGATCACGGTTTCCCACTGCGAGTTCTTGAAGAGACGGATCGCATATGCGCCGGTGAGCGACGTCTGCTTGGTCAAGAACAAATTGTCAATGACGGGATCGACTTTGCCGTCGTCGATGCCGCCCGACGCTGCTAAAATGCTCACCGCGCTGAGGAACCAGCCGTCATTGAGCCGGCCATAGCGCACGTCGTCTGGATCCGTGCCGCCGTCGAACAGCCCCGCGGTGATATTGATCGCCGTCGATACTCTCCAGTCGACGACATCCGCCTCATGCGCGCAGCCGGCAATGGACGACCTGTCGGGCGGAAATTCCGGGTCAATGAACTGCAGCGAGCGGCCAAATTGCCCGACGACGCATGCGTAGCCCGATTCAATCTCGGCAATCGCTTCCTGGGCGTTGACGATCGCTTCCGGCAGCGATGGATCGACTGCAATGCCTTCTTGTTCCCGTCGAAGGCGTCGCGCCAAGCTCTCTTCGTACATTTTGCGGCACATGTCGGCTTCACGCGTTTTCCAGTACGCGACAACGTCGGCTTGATGCGCGACGCTCGCGGCGTCTTCGGCGTCAATGATGGCATCTTTCCGATCCATTTCGATGCTGAAAGCCGCTTTGAGGGAATGGAAACGCTGCCGCTCCTCGCGCGTGAGCGAGACGAGCCACGTCGCGACGAGCGGAATGTCAATCGACGCCTGGGACGACGTTTTGAAGATCTCCGCGGGCGGATTGATCCCGTTCGACATGAGCTTGAAGCGATTCTCGCGGAGAAACTTTTGAAACAAGACGCGTTCTCGCGACAAGCGAGCGTCCGCGGCGTTGAGCAGCATGAGCTGGAAGTGGATGATGCAGCGCGTTTCCTCAAAGAATTCATAGTCCAGCTCGACGTCCATCCCCGGCAACGATTGCAAATGGCGCATGGAATCGACCAAGTCGCCGTCGTCCTTGTCTGCGATTCCTCCTTTCGGCGGCTCAAAAAGAACGACAGCGCCATGGCCTTTGTCGTCGCTTTCAGAGTGTCCCTCGATGGCGGCAGCGTTGTCGTCGTCATGGCCGTCGACGGACGTGGCGGTTGGAACTGGCGGCGGCAAAAGGCGATTCCCCGACGATCGTGCGGCCCAGAGATGCTGGCGGAAGAAATGCTTGATCCTGTCGTAGTACTTGTGGCGCTTGACGAACATGTAGCCCTTGTAGCCGTAGCCAAAGAGCGCGACGTACCCAAATGGCCCGCGTCCTCGCTGGACAATGTCAATCACGACATCTTTCCACGTGAAGAAGGCGTCGTGGCGCCGGACAGCGGCGGCTCCATCCTCCTTGAGGCGATTCGAGCATTGCCAGAGCGTGTCGTCGATCAAAAGCGCAAAATCCGCGGCGGATGTGCGCGGCGGCTTGGCATCTCGTGCCAGTTCCAGCGCTGCTGCTGTCGCTGCCGTCGCGGATTTTTTCTTGCCGTACGAGAGCCGCTGGTATTCCAGCTCGGCTTCCTTCTCCCTCCGTTCGCGCTCGACAAATTCGACGCATTCCAGCACGAGCGGCTGCCGTCGTTCGTCAAAGACCGACTTGGCCACGACGCTCGCTTCGCGCAGGATGGCCTCGTTCACGTACTTGGACGCAATGCCGAGGCGCACCGGCGTCACGGAGCACAGATGCGCCGTATAGCCGATGAAGGCGAGCAAGGCAAACGAACAGAGGCCAATGCCAAAGCCGAGCGGGTCAAAGAACAAAACGCCGATGCAGCCCCAGAAGAACGCCGTCAAGAGCGCGTAGTAGACGTGGAGCGTCTCGCTCTTCTCGTCCACGACGTTGTTGGTCGCGGCGTTGTACGAGAAGATGGGAAAGACGTATGGCGAGTAGAAGAGCACGACATCGGGCTCGCGCGTCATGCGGATCGCAATGATGTCGATGATAAACTTGAGCAAGAGGACGATCATCGCGATCGAAAAGCAGAAAAAAACGTTGACGCCCGCGACGACCGCCAGCGAGACAAAGCCGACCGCACAGCTCAGGATGAGTCGATGCGCGAGCCGCTGGAACTTTGGCGCGAGGTAATAATCGTTGCGGACCCACTGGCGGAGGAAAAAGATCGTCGTGTACGTCGTGAAGAGCACAAATGTCAACGCGCCGCCCGTCGGGAGGCTCCCCCAAATGTACATTTCAAAGAGGAAGACGGGGGCGACGCCCGTGAGCACGATGCCCGCCTGCCGCACAAAGTTGGAGAGGATCCAGTGGTCGTCGTGCCACTTGCAGAGCGCGACGACGACGAGCAGCCCGAGCGGATAAAAGATTAAAATCGTCAAGATCCAAAGCGACTGCACGTCGTCGAGCCGCATCTTTTGAGGTCCAAAGAAGAGATAAAAGCCCATGCTCCATGCCATGACCGTGCTCAGCGCGACGCTCCTCTTCATGTCCGTGGTGATTTCAAGCACGTTGTACCATTTCAAGACGGGAAACGCAGAAAAGAGGAGCACGATCGAGCCGACCGAGATCAAATGGCCGATCCACGACGGCGCTTCCGTCAACGACGCCAGCAACCCAAAGAGAAACAAGCAACCGACGAGACCACCAAAGCAACCAAGCGTTAAATAATCTTCCTGGAGAAGATAGCCTTGACGGAACGCTTGATAGAGCGTCATGGTTTCAAAATCCACCTCGGCGCCGCCAGTCGTCGCGGCGGTATCGCGGCGAGAGGCCACGTGGTGGTATTTTTTACTCCGGCACCGACGACGGCATGGAATCCGCGTCATCCACTTGAAGAGCCAGCCGCGCCATCCAGATTGCAGCGCCGGCGGTGGAGCCTCCACGACGACGACGGCATTCGTTGGCTCTTTGGTGTCGCCACCGGCGGCAGGATTGTCGCCTTGACCTGCTTCTAACTCGACAACCTTGTCGCTCTTGGCTTGCGCGGCAGCGTCGGCTTCCTTGGCAGCAGCTTCCATCTCGTCTTCCTCTCGAGATGTCGTGGCGGCAGGTCCAGCTTTCCCAGCGAGTTGAAGCACCGACGCGACGCCAGCGCCGAGATTGGCATGGCCTTTCAAGACAGGAAGAGGCGGCATTTTAAATTCCCCCGTCGAAGCGGCCACGTCGTTCGCTTGCCGCAGCGGTGGCAGGACAAATGTGTTGCGCATCGCGTCGGCTTCCTTGGCAAACTCGGTCTCTTCGTCAAATTCGTCGTCGTCCACATCGTCGTCGTCGTCTTCCGGTGGCCAAACGACGAGCCGATGGTCATTTTTCCGCCACTGGACAAAGACGACCGTCGAGAGCATGAGCAGCACGGGCGAGAAGATGGACAAGAGCAGGATGAACGATGAATTTGTCGCCGCGAAGAGGAAAAGGCCCGACATGACGACGAGCAGCTCGGACCCCGCGGCGAGAATAAACGGGAGATGAAAGCCACGCTTGTACAAGTAGACGTTGGCGGCGTACTCGGAGAGCAAGCGCTGCTTCATGAGGAAGAAGGCGCGGGAACTCGCGAGCGCGATGCCCGTGAAGAGCACGAGGACAAAACTCAAGACGCCAAAGACCCACAGCGGCCAGAATTGACCAAGGACGGGCAATTTGACGGAATTGTCGCCGACAAACGCGACCGTGACGAGGAGAAACAAAAAGAAGAAGGAGAGAAAGCCCAAACCAAACTCTGGCGTCGCGCTGATATCCAAGAGCTTTTCATGCGCGACTTCGTGGCCGAAAAATGTAATCCCGCCAGCTTCCTGGGCGCTCATCCGTGGGAGATTCCGCCCGACGATTTCACGACACAGCGCGCCGCCCATGATCGCAAAGCTCATGGTCTGTCCAAGGAGCCAATATTTGCCGCACGTTGCCGCCAAACTCACGCGGCACAAGCCCATGAGGAGCGAAATATACCCGGCAGACCAGGTTAAATGGCCCCGCAGCACAAGCCCAAGCGTCGCGTCGAGAAGGAGCACCGTGACGAGAATGCCCATGCCCTGCGTGGGGTACTCGCTCCGGACAAAGCCGACGATGGCATACGCGACGAGGATGGCGACGGCCGCGCCGTAGAGTTTGCGATTCGCATGATGGGGCTTGTCGTTGACAAACGCCGACTGGAGGATATCCGCCATGGCAAACCCTGGAATCGTCCGGACGATCGAGTAGTAACTCCCGAGAAGCGCGTCGAACGGCGAGACGGGTTGGATGCCGCGCTCGTGCCGCAGCGATTCCGTCGCGGTGGCCAACTTGAGCCCGACCGTGCCGAGATTTTTAAACTTCTTCTTGAGCAGCCCGACCTTTTTCCCGACCGTGACGACGGCCAGCACTTGCGCGAGCGACTTCATGATCTTGCTGTCGTTGGTAAATGTGAGCCAGATCATCGGCACCATGTTGAGCGTGAGCGAAAACGCCGTCAAGCTGAAGAATTCGATGCTTTGGCCGCCGACAAAGACGCGCGGGTCGGCGAAAATCGAGCAAAACAAGAATAAAAAGCCGCAGACGCAAGCAGTCGCCAAGCACGCCATGACCTCGCGCGTCATGCGCCAGCCCATCCGCCGCCATTTCAAGCACGCGTAGAGTCCGACGAGGCCGCCCGAGCCGACAAAAAGGAGGAAAAAGCCGACGGCGGGAGGCTGGACGGTCGAAATCGCCGTCGCGCCCCATGTGATGAGCACGAAGAACGGCGACGCCAAGCAGACACGGACGGCCCACGTTGCGTAAAACAAATTCCGGCGAAAGTCGACATTGGCCGGCGATCGCTCGTAGCAGAGAAACAACATGGCGACGATGGACGGCGATTTCTTGTCGGCTGTTGCGAGCGTTGCCAAGTACGATGGCACGCGGTCGAGGCGGAAGTGCATCATGCGGCAGTAGCGCACGGCGAGGAAGAGCAACAATGCAAACGACGGTCCAAATTGAAGCGCCGAGAGGAGAAAAGCGCCGCGAGAAAACTCTTTCGAGTACACGGCAGGCGTTCCAAGCCCTGGCACCTTTGGCACCATGACGATGAAGTACATGGAGAGCGTGACGTCGTTGTTCTTTTGCTGGATATTGACGCCCGTGACGACGCCAGCACCGAGCGCGTCGCCATATTGATTCACGACATGGGCATTCACGTCTTTGGAAACCGCGAGAAAATCTTCCGCCACGCCGACAAGCTGCGCCGCTTCTTGCTTTTGCGTCGTCCATCCAAATTTTGGATCGAGCCATTCCAAAGTGCCGACGATCGAGTCGGTCGCCACGTCTGTCGCGCGGCGGAAAACGTACATGGTCGCGTCAAAGTTGATCGTGAAGCGGGCAAATGGCGCAAAGCCGAAGCGGGGAATGAGCGACGCATTGCCGGGATTGTTGTTCATCCCGCGCGTGTTGTCGGGACGGACGAGAATGCCGCCTTGGCAACTCGACATTTTGTAATAATTCTGCAGCCGCTGGTCGCCCGGCGTCCACACGCGGCCATAAAGACTCGATGTCGTGGCCGCGTAGTACCCGCCCATGCCGCCGGCCATGAGTGCGTTCGTGACAAAGGTTTCCTCAAATTTCACTTGGAACGGGACGACGGTTTGCCGCAGCCGCATGCACGGCGTGGACGTTGCGTTGCCGCTGGCATCAAAACAAGTGCCAGGAGCGAGCGGGAGCCAAATTTCCTCGACGCACAGAGGTTGTTTTGGCATCGCAAACGAGGAATCGTGGCCTGCGTGGGGCGTCGGCTGCGCGATGCTCGTAAACGCCGAGCAGTAAATGACATGGAGCGTCATGCTGCCGATGAAATCGTTGGCGAATTCCAGGCCGTCGTCGTAATCCCAAACGGTCAGCGTGAACGGCGTCCCGGACGGTCGAAAGCCAAATGTCAAGTCGCGGTGGATGTCCGACGCGCCGCGGCATCCTGGCTGCGCGCATGGAGGCCAGACGGGGTTGAGGCTATTGAGGAATGGCGCCGTCGAGAGCACATCGACGCCAAACGAGACGGTAATGAAGGCATCTGTCTCGAGGGAAAACGGTCCAAAGTGGTCCAGTTGTGGCAAATTGCGCATCTCGACGATTGTGATTGTGAGGTTGCCCCCAGCGTATTTGAACGTGCCGGCGTCAGGACACAGCGTCGGTCCACCGGCGCATGAAAACGAATTGTTGAGTCGCAACGCTTCCACGCGAGTGTCGGCTCGTCCTGGCGAATAACTCGTCTGCCCACATGTTGACGGTGCGAGCAACAGCAGCAGCACAACAAGCGTCGATCTGCGATGAACAGCATGCAAACGCCGCCGCCGCCGACGACGACCCGAGCTCGCCATCGTCGACACAAAAGGTGACCTTTGACAGGATCGAAACGCTGCGTAACCGACAGCATGGAACATGGCGATCCACCAACTTGTCGCGATCACTTTCACCGCAAAAAGAACAAAGACAGACATGGCACAGGACATCCACTGGTGAGCATGGCGGCACGAGTGCACTGCCGAGATGACAGCCCAAGTACATCATTTATCCCCGATGAAACCTGACGTCGATTGTGTTGTCCAACGCCGCTCGTGAGCATCCAGTTGCTTGGGCGCGCTGTCAATCGCACGATCTCTAGCTCGTTGTGCGCTCGATTGGACGTGTATAGCTCATGGAATTTACCGACTCCCAGCGTCGCGACCAAAGTCCAAACACGAAGAACTTGGCGATTCACCGTGGTCGCTCTTGATGGAAGTCGACCAGCTCCGCCGCTCGTCAACAAGATGCATCGATAGATCGTCGATGTTGCCATTTCGACACTGGGCACACCATGTCGTCTCGGGCATCAACTGCCAGCAGCCAGCAGCCAGCCTCGTGAGCAAGAGAAACCCTTGGGGACTCGCAACGAAGCGACCGATGGCTTGACGGTTTGAACCATGCTGCTTCTCTCGTTGGTTCCAAGGCGTTAGCTGTTGATGCAAGTAGACGAACGACTCTGCTCTCTGTGCAACGCGGTCTACCATCGGGAATAAAACAAGACGAGTCGTGCCGGGATATTCCCCAAGCCACGGATCTCTCCATTGACGCACTGCGAACGCCAAGCCATCACTTGAGCAGCTCCTCGCTGTTACGTCACATCTGCCCTTGTCCCATGCAGAAAAAAGGTCGAAACCTCGTCGTTGGAATGCTCGTCGCGTTCGTTCTTTGCTGCAGAGTTGAAAACGAACGATGGGAATCAAGTGGCTCTTTGTTGTCGCGCTGTTGTCCGCTGCAACGATTGACGCGCTCTTTTTATCCTACCTGGGATGCATTGCAGCTTGCAACACTGGCTGGGTCGCGTGCTACGGCGCAGCTGGATTTGTTGCCGGCACCGTCGTGGCTGGTCCTGCCACACCAGCCGTGCTCTTGGCGTGCAACGCGGCACAAAGCAAATGTATGATGTGGTGCTCTGCGTCTGCGTTCCTTCCGTGGTAATCTGCAACGTCCATCCTTGGTCCAGAATGTGCGATCACGCTGTGTGTCGAGTGCTGCGAGCTATATTTTGAGCTCGACTAAGCGTCAACAATGGTCCAAACGTGAAATTCGTTGCGCTCCACCTATCTACAACACTGCGTCCAAAGGATCAAGCGATGGTCGTCATGGAGCTGCTTGACACTTCTAGCAATGTCTACAAGCTCTACCCATGTCTTCCACTTGGATATTTACTGCTTTATCCAAGTGGAAGGCACATTCCTGCTTGGCTTTTCGTCAGGCAGCGTCGCGGTCGGATTCGTTTTCGACTATCGTCGATTCCTCTTGCAGCACCTGCGATGGATGCAAACGATGGAAATGGCCATGGCGACGATGATGGCCACGACGACGACGATGCGAGGACTTTGTGAAACTTGGTCGTGTTGATTTGAGCTGCGACTTGGTTGCTGTTGTAGTTGACCATGGCCGGACAGACGCTGAGATCCATCTTGTCGCGAGCGCACTGGCAGGCGATTTGGAGCACGTCGTAGTCGTTGGACGTCACGGTCGCGCAGAAATCGGCCGACGTGTCGAAACATCGCCCATCGCCGTCGAAAATAGCTTTGGCCGACGCGTAGAGCTCAAAGTAGAGCTCGTACTGCACGACAAACGGTGTGATGAACGCATCAGGCTGCATCGCGGCGTAGTTGGCCAGCGCGTCGGCCGCCTGGACGTACGTCAAGTTTGAAAAATCCACCGAAAAGCGTGTCAGCTCGCCAAACTTGTCGATGCGAAATTGTCGCGCTAGTGTTGCCACGACAATGGTTTCCTGCTGGACAAGCGTGCCATTGTCGACGATATTGGCGGCGATTTTTTCGGCGTCGGACGTCATGCTGCGGACGTTCCAGTTGCTCGACTCGACAGACAAGAAGACATCGTCGACGAGGAGCACCTTGGTGTGGACGTAAATGTCCGTGGGCGTCTTGTACAGTTGAAACTTGTGGGGGAATTTTTGCTGCAGCGGCGCGACCAAGTCGTACAAATACTTTTCATACCCGACGGCGGTCGACATGCGGCTGCGCTCGCACGTGACGACGACAAGGCGTTGAATCGTCGGCAAGACGGCCAGCAATGCCGCGGTCAAGTCGGGGACGTCGATGAAATACTGGTCTTCAATGTAGATCAAGTTTTTCGCCTGCTGAATCGCCTTGATCCGCGCCGCCAAGATGGAAGTCTCGCCCCGCGGCGCAAACAGTTTGTAGCCGCCGTACGTGCAGCTATACGTGCGCACGATTTGGATTGCATGCGGTCCGCCGCTATTTGCATTCCATGGCGCTGAGGAAGAAATTTGCTTGGGCGAATTGGCATACGCAGAGTTGGGCGACGCGAGAAGCTTGAACGCCGCCGAGATGGACGGCATGGCTGGATCATTCCATCGACTTTCGAAATTGCCCAAGATATCCTGCGCCGCGGGGCCGCGGATTTGCGCATGGACGTCGACCCAGCCATTGTATTTTTGCCGAATTTGGGATGCATTGCGAACGCCCGAGACGTTGTGGAACTTTGTATCCCATCGATCGAGGTCGTGGTCGACGCCGCCAATGTACGCCGCCGTCTGCCTTTTGAATCACGGTGGATTTCTGGTGCAACGCCCCCGAGATGGCCAGGACGCGGTCGTCCAGGACGAATTGACTACCTGGCGACGACGACAGAGCTGGCAGTAGGCCATTGAACCAATTGAACATGTCGGTCATGCTCGAAGCTCCCTACTGTCTGCGTCGTGAAGACACTGCACGAGCGACGTACGTACCTCCAAGTTTTCAAAGAGCAGGCCGCGGAATTGCGCTTGGCGCGCGATGAGATCCCCCCCAGACGGATTTGACCGTCACGGATGGATCGACGTCGGGGAGATAGGGCACGTTGGCTAGCGACCATCCATTGAAGAAGACGGAATCGTTGGCATTTGTCGATGCCAAGTCGTCGTAGATGGCGCGGAAATACTCGTTGGTCGCTGCAAATACATGCACCGCGTCGTTGGTCGTGAAGGTCGTCAAGTCGGTGCGCGGCACGCCCATGCGCGCTTTTGTCACCTCGTCCGTGGTGAGAAACCAGTCGGATGGAGCGAGAGATGGCTGCCGCGTTGGAATATCGTGGCCATCGCTCAGCGTGACGGCATGCGACGTATCGACTTGGCATCCCGTGGCGAGATTGTAATAGCACAAGTGACACGGCGTGCAGATACACCAGTACGTGAGCAAGCTCGTGAACGACGTCACTTTGGAGCACACGATCGACTCGGCAGCAGCCGTCCACACGACACGACGCACGATCGACCACCACGCGAGGAGACGCCGCGAACTTGTCATGCGACGACCCACACTTGGATATTTTTTTCTGGTGTAACCACCACAGAAGACATGATGATCGACGGGACCATGGATGCTCCTCCAGCGCCAAGGACAGAGCAACCACCATCGTCTTGCCTGCTAGAACACTTGCCAAAGCACTCCACCGATCAAACGCCCATCGTCTTCGTGTCTGGTGCGGTGATGGAGCTAATGCTGGAGTGGAGTTTGACGCCCCCAAACCAACGGGATCATGCATTGTATACCTCGCTGTGGAATGCATTGAGTTCATGCGGCGGTCCTCCGTTGTCTTGGATAGCAAGAAGACGATGGATATCGCCTGGGGAGTCATCCAAGTCGGCGGCGGTGTCGTTCCCCATGCCGTCACCTTTGGCGTTTTACTAGCGCCGAGTCCGCGCCACTCTTTTCGCGACATCCTGCCTCTTTCAGTCCATGTAGAAGCGCCATGGGGCCAGCGAGGTCGCGATTGCATGGCGGTCGTTTGGCAGTGACCGTGCTCGTAGGTGGGCTCCAGTGTCTGTTGTTTCAAGCAGCGACAGCGTGGCATGCGTGTACGCCCGACGACCTCAGCAAGCGTGGTGGCCTCTCCACAATCCGCTCCTCGCACGCTGTTGCCCAAGCAGTCGACAACCTGCGACGTGCTGCTCGATGCAGACTTTGATACCGCCGATAGAGCGATGGATGCCGCCTTGCGACGACGCGCTCCCAGCGGCCATGGATGGCTCAAATGTCACGTCGGCAGAGGCATGGCGAGCTGGCGGTCCTGACGCAGTATTGCCGTCATTGCCGCCGCCGGCCGCCCGCGTCTCCCGTCTCGAGATGCACATGCTCCTCGCCACGCGCGTCTTTCCAGCGGCGGCGGCGGCGGCGTGGAGACGTTCCCTCTGTTAGAAAGATGCAATCTATGATATCGCACAGCAGTCTTGGCATCCGCCGCCGCATCCTGATGGAACGCCAAGATGATCTTGGTCTTCTTCATAAAGTTGAGCTCGTCGCGGCGGCATGACGGAGATCTCGTGGTTGTCTTCCAGAGGAGGTACCGCCGCTACTGCGATGTCGGCTTCTTGGTTGTCGTCAAAGTGAGCTTCCCAATCGAGTGTTGGTGGTGCCGTCGTCTCGCTGGTTTCTTCCTGGTTGCCGCCAGCCGCCGGTGAACTTTGATCGTCTTCTTGCTTCTTGACGTCCGTGGCGGTGGCGGCATCTACCTCGAGGTGAGCTACACGGTGACGCTGTGGAAGAGGAGTGCCTTGGGGGTCGACTGGCGGCGGTGGTTGTTGCATCCAGAGGCCATTGGCCATGCAGACATCGCAAACGCGATGGACGCCCGTGAGGCCGTAGATTTCCTCCCGCGCTTTGGAGCAGTCCGAGCAGACGACGTCGCCACAGCTCTACTTGGAATTGTCAGGACGACGAAGATGGAGCGCGGCCTTACATGGCAGTGGTGCCGTCGAAAGTACATCCCAAAGGGAACTTGGCAGAGCATGCAGCCCGTCAGCGCGTCGTCATCGACCCACAAGACGCTGTATACTTGGTCTTCCTACGTAGTTTGTCTAGCATCATGGTGGAAGATTGCCACATACCCGTCGATGTTTGGTCGGCGCTTCGACGCGGCGCCACTTCATCTCGGGCTCGCGGAGACCTTTGTAGCTCGCGTTCGAGACGAGGCGGACGCCGTGGCGGAAATGTTTCTTGATGCGCCTCGACAACGACATGGTCTTTGGTGTGTCCATGGACGTCGACTGCGAACGTGCAAGTGGCGTCGGGACAAGTGGCGACGCCGGGGCGAGATCCGAGACGTGTTTCTTGAGTGGTTTGGACGGCGAGACGTGAGATGCCATGTCGGCGATCGCCTCCGTCGAGTGAATCGCCGCCAAAGACAAAGTCACACGCGGATGGAGATCTCAAGACCGTTACGAGACGCTCATATGCGCGATGGAAGGAATCTTTTAATCTCACGATGATGGAGGGCTACGCTGCATCTTCATGGAACAAATTGCCGTGGCAGTGGAGCGACAGCAGGTCGTTGCCGCGGTCGTCGCCAGAGGTCGACAAGGAGCGCTCGGCATTTCGGAACGAGCAATGCAGCGACCGCGGTCACTCGCAACGCCGTCACCGACGGATGTTTCTTGCGCGCCATGAACGACACACCCAGTGCGATCGCGCAGACCCAGGAGAGACTCGAGCTTGTCGTCGGACTTGACTTGCTACATGGAGAAAGAGATTCCGTCGGTCATGGAGAACTTTGCGGATGAACGCACCTGACGAGATCCACCGGCGTGTTCTTGATGAGAGTGGACGGTGACGGCTCGACTGGAACAGGAGCTCGTTGTTCCTCCGGTTCATGGACTTCTTGAGTCGCCGCCGACGTGTCCTTCGATATTTCGAGCGTCTCTGACTCGCTTTCAGGGCTACAGCGTCGCTTGTCACTGTCGTCTTCCTTGCGCTCGATGTGTGGTTCGGCGGCGGGCTCCACAACGGTAGCGGGGGGAGTCGTCGATGTGTGTGTGGTGCTGGGCTGATGTTCAACGTCATCGTGGTCGACAGCGCATTCCTCTGGCCCTGCCGAGGCAGCATCGTCGTCGAGGTTGCTGCCGCCGTTGTCGTCGTCGTCTTCTTCGCTACAAGATGACCATGAGCACACAAGATCTCCATTTGAATAGTCGGTCGTACTCGAACATTGGTGGGAACGCCACGTTGTAGCGCGCACAGAGCATGCGCCACATGAGTTCTCGGTCCGCACCATAGAACGCTAGTTGTTCCTTGGCATTGGCGGCGTCTTGAGGAGCATACCGCCGATAGAACAGGTCGAGTTCGGCAAGATCGTCCTCGCTCTCGTCTATGTCTGGATCGCTGTCGACTGCACAAGAACGTGAGGAGACGAGTGTTGCAGTCGTGAACCTTGGCTTGCAGTTGCACTCGCAGCGCGCATTTCTTTCAAGTCTTCCGAGTGGAACGAATGCGTCTCGACAACATCATCGTCAAGACGATCGCGGCGCCGTCGCTGGATGACTGGATCGACCCAAACGCCGTTGGCTAGACATGGGTCGCAGACGCGGTGGAGGCCAACCAAGCCGAAGACTTCGCGCTTCGATTCAGCGCAGGGCGCGCACACAACATCGCCGCAGCTCTACTCGGACGTCAGTTCAATGGAATGTTAGAGTCTCGAGTCGTACGCGGCAATGATGGCGCCGAAGAAAGAGGGAGAATGGCGTATCACAAACCATGCATCGGTCTACTTCTTCGTTGCGCGTCCATGGGATGACATAGTCTTCCCCCGGCTACATTGAGATTCCATGAGCTCCTCATTCATGGACACGGCGAACCTTGAGTTCATGGGATGGCGCGGAGAAGACGGCATCTTCCGAGTTGGATGTCTCGCTCGAGTCGTGGCTCATCTCAAGATGACGATCGAGGTGCTATCATCCTGTCGGAGAAGAAGAGGAGCAACGTCGTAGCGCCAAGCGTTTCTCTCCTATCCTTTCGCGAGCTTCGATCTTTCAACGGCTGCAAGTAGCATGCAAAGCTCCCACGACTTCAACGTCCGACGTTTGTACCGTGTACGCGGGGGTGGCTCTCCCCCACTGGACTCGAGTTCAATCTTGATCCACGCGCCACCACGACCATCCACTGCATACTGCTTCTACTGCATGCGTAGCGACAGTTCGCCGTGGGCAAACCCATACTCATACTGCAAGCGAACCTCCATGGAGAGAGAGACCCGTCCATTGAGTTTCGCTTTTCCACGTGGCGAACAATAAAAGAACGATGGATCTAAACGACTGGCGACGGACGGTGGCTGCCTTCTCCCTCGTCCGGCGTCACCAAACACTTCATTGACGATCGTCGTTGAATCCTCTTCGCATACCGAGCACGAAGACAAAGACGAGAGAGAGAGAGAGAAGAGTTGGATGCGCCCATCTGAGTCAACATGGACGACACACTCTTGGAATAACTTTCCACGGTCAAAAATGAACTAAACGTCGTACTCTAGGGCCAAGACAAGCGGTCGGAAATTCAGAGAAAGTCCGCGTCATGGAGAGGACTTTTTGACGATCGACCGATGCGAGCGACGACGACGGACGGATCGATCGACCGTGCGCTTTCTTCGAGGAAGGATCACGAAGAATCCACGAGGATATCGCCGTCTGTTGCGCGCACTCTCCATACGATCGCGTGTACAGTGTCGCCATGATACCGTACCGTGTAGCTTCTCGCCCGTTGATACAAGAAATGAGTGGTGTCCTACGAACTTTCTTTTGTGGTTGAAGCTGTAGCCAGCCTGCCCATTCCAACTCTCTCTCTTCTTTATGGAGATCCAACGCGACCGTCGTCTTCAACAATGTGCGCGCCATGCTGTCGAGAAGACGATCGACCTCTCTTCATGGGGGGGGGTCGTCCTTGGTTTTCTTCGTCTCCTTTCTTCGCAGTGTCGTTTATTCATCTCGTTTATTTGTCTCCTTTATTCGTCTCGTTTATTCGACTCGTTTAAAAGATACAATGCTCGTCGTACATGATCTCCTGCATACGATACAGAGACAAGACCACACGATGCGTCGCGTGAATGTGTCGACTTGCCTCGTCGACGATCGACCATACTGTTTCTTGCTTGAGAAGGGCAACATTGTAGACAAAAAAGCCTGCTGGCGTCCCGTCCGGCCTCCTCCATGATACAGTTCTCGACATTGTACTCGTTACACTAAGTACTGGCATACCATACATATATCATATCGTACCAATATATGATACAAATTCCGGTACGATGATTGCCAGCCCCCTTCAACCTTACGGAGAAAATGTCGTCGACTTCATATCTATATACCAAGTGCTCTATGTACTTTTTTGTTGAAGAGGGCGGCGGCTCTCGAGTCTTTTTGAAGGCTCGTGCGATAATTGACGACGTCGTTTGACTGACGCCAGTGAAGAGAAAGAGAGTGGCTCCTTTTCGCCAGCTTGGTGCGTTTGGATTTTTTAAAAATTCGACTACTATCACCTACGGCCAACTACCGAAATTTGAAATTTCGAATTTATTAAACGTGACAAAAAACCCAACAGACGAATCAAATGCATGCGTTTGTGGGACAGTCTACCGTACTTCGAAGTTTTTTTCCGCTTTTTTCGCCCAGTGTACAAAATTCAAGCTATTTTTTTCCCAGACGGCGATGATACAGCCACCACCCACCTCGTGGCGACGCGACGACGACGCCGACGAGACGGTGCGTGTGCTCCACAAAGACATGGAAGATGAGAGTCGGAGAGAAAGAGGGGACGGCTGAAGGGAAGAGATTGTCGGGATATCTTGATACGGATGCAAGGCGCGGCTGGAATCGACGGGACGAGCGATGAAGCGAGAAAGGACGAGAGTGAAGACACTACGCCAACGTGTCGACCGTCCTGTATCATGGTACGATTATGGTACAGTAGGTTCGAGTGGTTTGGCGGCGAGGCGAGTATGGGAGATTGTATGTGTAGCCAGGGTGGTCATTGTTACTTTTGACAGTCGTTTCATAGTGTGTGCATTGCCGACGTCGACGCGTTCAATAAACGAGATGGATGTGTCGCTCGAGAAAGAGGCATATACGTGCAAAGCACGAGGATGCACGGCCAGCGTCGCCACACCTACCGCACTCTGTGACGCGCATAACAAACCTAAACGACCGAGCTCGACCAAGCTTGACGCACCACATGTGACCAAAAAACAACGCACGAAACACCCACTCCCGTCTGCGATTGATGTGATCCCGACGACGCCGATTGAACTCCCAGGAGACGCATCTGCCCAGAAATGCTCCTACCATGACTGCCCCAACCGAGCCAAAGTGATCCAAACGTATGGTGTCTTTTGCAATCGCCATGCGGTCGTCTTTCCGTGTGGCTTTCCGGGCTGCCGTGACAAAGCACCGACAAATGGCACACGATGTGCCAAACACGCTGAACAAGGCACAGCTATGCTCGACGAAGCGCTCGCCGTGCGGTCCCAGAGCATTCCCGTCTGTCGTACGAAAGGCTGCTTCAAGAACGACCAAGGCCGAGGGTACTGTCGTGGCCATGAAAAGCTCATGATGGCGACTGGTCAACTTCCACACGCGATCAACAAGCGACGACTGAACAGTGCGTACACGATGTGCTGCTATCCTGGATGCAACAAACACTCGCAGCGCAACCACTTGTGCCGCATCCATGGCAACGAGCTCATCAAGCAAGCACAGCAGTTAGTTGACACCAAGCAAGCATCCCTGTCGTTTGAAGAGGTTCTCGCCGACTTGCAGAAAAAGCTGAGGCGATGCACGCATCCCGACTGCGAAAAGAACGCGCAGCGCGATCGACTCTGCACGACGCACTTTCACTTGCGTGGTCAAGTCGAGAAGGGCCTCGACCCCAAGACGACTCTCTCGTCGGACGCCAAAGAAAAGGTTGTCAAGTTTTGCTCCGACGACAAGTGTACCCAACCCGTCTACTGCAATTGGCTTTGCCAAATGCACTACGAGCAGCGAGAAAAGAAAGGCAAACCGTCGGCGGTCAAGCCGGGCAAGGATCCCCCCAAGAAGTTGATGTCCTCGTCTTCAAATCCGGCCGACTATCTCCACCTTTCGCCTCCCCTGCAAGCCGCAGCCAGTAGCTCCATGGTGGACTTACTCTACCCTCAGAAGGACTCACTGGTCTACCCCGACTTGACTCTTGATGATTCGGGCTTTGTCAAGAAAGACGATGCGCGCTCGAATTCGTTTTTCGCGGCACGAAATGCGGTTAACGCGTTGAACCGATCCACTCAACAAACCTCGACATACGGCAGCTTGTCCTTTGAGTACGAGCCGTCCGCTTCTTTTCTTCAAGAATCAAGTCTGTACGCATCGTCGCGGACCACCAAGTGCGCCAATCCGGCGTGCGGTCGTGAAGTCATCGGCAAGGGAATGTGCGAAGTGTGTTTGGGTGTGTCGACCCATGTCAACTTTTCGCCAACGATGCATCCCAATGGCACAACGAATGGAATGAGCGGCAACAACAATTCGTCGTACGCCCCATCGTCGTTTGACGCCAAGCCTGTGCCCCAAGCAGACTTCCACTGGTCAGGGGGACAACAGCCCCACTCGTCGACGCACCACCAGAACCACCACCATCATCATCCCCACAACCCGCCTCAGTTTTTCTACACCGACAGCGGTCGAGATGTCCACCAAACCAAGCAATCGCCGTATCCCCAGTCGTATGGAACGCATCCATCCTACTACGATCCCAAAGCAACGCGCCAGTGCAAGTTTGGTAATTGCCGCATGGCGACAAAAGCGCCATTGTGTCTTCTGCACGCCAGCGCGACGTTGTGTTCGTCCCCTATTTGTGAAGAATTGGTCGTCACGCCTGGGTTTTGCCCCCTCCATACGTTGCACAACCAATGTGCTGTCGATGGTTGCCACATGCCAGTCATGGGCAACAACCCGACGACGTGCCTCACGCATGAACACGCCACACGATGCAACCACACGCAATGTTTTAAATTTGCGCTTAAAGCGTCGTCGTATTGCGAGCTGCATCAACAAGGCACCATGGACCACTGCAAGCTATGTGCCTTGTATGATCTCGTGTGCCCGCTCGTGCACGACCACGCCCCCACGCCGAAAGACGCTCCGACGTCCAACCACACGGGGCTTTTGACGCCCAGCGTGCAAAAAATGGCTTTGTAAGTTGTATACTTAAATGGCCGATGGGCCAAACATGAATCGAATCAAACTTAAATACGTTGGCTTGAAATGACGCGGCGGACTCGACAAGATGCACGCCATGGACAGCGAAAAGAAAAAGACCTACAAAACTCACTGTCAGTCTTCCGAGTCGTCACGTGAACTGTACATCGCCATGCTTCAATCGCAAATATTGTGCGACGCCTTTGCGCTTGAGGTATGCCCAAACGACTTCAAGACCACGCACTGCGGTGTAGAGCATCAATTCTGTCCGCCGCTTGGGATCTTCACAAAATAGACCCAAGGCCGACAAGACCTACGAAAGAGCAGTGAAGGCGAGCTGAGAGAAATACAATGTACGCCAGCAATGAACCCCCCGATGGCATAATCTTCTTGAAGGATGTTGCGATACGTGCAGAGGAACAGTTTGACGACCGCCTAGCCGTTGTTGAGTGAGCTAGGGGTATGGATGGAACGGAGAGCGACCTGGTACGTGGAGAGAAACGCGCAAGAGCGAAGCGTGGCAAAAATTGTACGTCCTGTCATCGATAGCGGTGCGTCCAACAACTTTCTCCACTTGAACAACACGAGCGGCGTGAAATGAACGGGAATGTATAGCTTGGCCGACCATAACATGCCATCCTTGAGCCAGTCTTTAGCAACATGCGCGAGGCAAGACTCCCTACCCATGCCAAAATGTCAGTGCGCACAACATTGCAGACGTGTTGTACAGGTGGAAGTGGGGCTGACATGGGGTAAACGTCGCCAACTGGTTGGTGAACGGATCAATGTCGCCCCGCAGGCGACGGCGGAGTGTATAATCAACCCCGTGGTGCGTCAAGCGGCCTGCATTCAAGATGAAATTGTAGTAGCCCTACGCTAACATGAGGATGTCAGTACACGGGCAAGCATACCTTGGACAAGAGCGTTGGGTTGTACGCAGTGGCGTATATAATGGGGCCATTCGCCAGAGCAAAGCAAATCTCTGTCGCATACTGCATGGGCAATTTCGCTTCAATTGCGCGAAGAAACTCGCTCGACTCCGAAGCATGTCGAACATAAATGTCGAGCATGCGCACAAAGATATAGAGCGAGATGATCGGACGTCGAGACGGAGTGTCCACAAAGAGACTGAGACCACATACAGCTCCTGCAATCGCTTTGTGGAGCCGACTGTCGGGATCGTTGCCACGCACATAGTTGAGAATGATTTCTGTTGCGTGGAATGATCCGACCATGACGCCAACACAACCCCCAAATCGCAAAGTATCAGCTTGGGCGAGCAGACGGAGCGCATCAGCAAGCGAGTGGGTGTTCATCCCCCACTTGCGCGAAGCCAGTAGCAATGCCGTGAACGCCTTCGCTCCATAGGCCAAAACAAATGCTCGCAGACCAGCTTTGAATGCTCCACCGAGTTCAGACAGCTTGGTTCTCTCGCCTTGACCAGGTGCATCGTCTTTGAACGATGGATCACCTAGCTTCTGCATGTGGAGATTATGCTGTTCCAAGAGCTCAGGGGTCAGAGGACGCACGAAATCTTCCTCATGAAGCACAAGGATGTCCTGTTGCACCGCTGCTTTCTGCGCTTCTTCTCCAAAGACGGCCGAGTAGACGCGCTCCATCTTGTCTACGTTAACACCAAATTGTGATTTGTAAAAGAAGATTCATTTCGCAACGAAAAACCAATTTTATGATATATTTTCTGACACTGAATCTACTAAAAAGTAATATGTCACTTGAATATTTGACACTTTTTCTGTGACATGATTGGTTAAAAATACAAAATAAATTGAAATTGATTGGCTCATTCACAAATAGCGTTTCGCTTGTTGGTAATTGTATGACGTGGCAGCACGAGAAACCTTCTCTGCATTTCAGGAATGACGTTAGCGCTCACCCCCTCTGTCGACGGCCTAGCCAGCTCACATGCCTTAGAGCTAGAGCTGCCCTATAAAACTCAAAGAATGCTGCAGGTAGACTCCATTCCAAGAGAAAGTCAAGTGAAGTTCACACCCTGAGTTGATCGTCGGCAAAAATAAAGGACTCCATGGACAACAGATTGGCCATTCAATACCTGGTAAGCGCAATGGAACAATGTAGCGTGTCGCTGAGAGCTGAGTTGAAAAGAGTCGAGAAAGAGTCAACTTCGACGAGTTTTTAGGGCCCGTCTGGATGCCACCTATTATTGAGATAATTCGCAATATTTTGAACAATTATTGCATAATTTTGATTATCGCAAAATGCACTGTCTGGATGCCAAATATTGCATAATTTTTTTTGCATATTTGGCCTTATACGATATTGAGGAAAATATTCTACTCAAAGTAGAATATTTTCCCCAATATCGTATAATCCACACAAATTCCCAATGATTATTTTATTTTCGTGGGAATCCAGACAGTCCGAAATTTTAATTATCGTGATATTATAATGCGTGGTTTGTATTATTTTGACCAAAATACAAAATATCACATAACGAATTTTCACAATATTTTTTATTTGGCATCCCGACGGGCCCTTATATTGTCGATTTGGTACAAATTTCCACTTCCTGCGCAATCGAATCACGCCAGTCGAATCGCGCCGCCAATCGACCACACATCTGATTGGATAAAAATATAATATTAATTGATTTGATTGGTCAATTATAAACAACAATGTCGAGACATGAACAATCATCGATCATGCTCCTTTGTCCACGCTCGTCCGTTCATGCAGACAGACGAGATGATTCAAATTACTCTTAAGGAAGCCGCGAGGAGCGTGTGACGCAAGATACGGCTGTTTTGACTGGGCAAAATGCTCACTAACTTCTCAGCATGTACGATTTCACAAATGCTGGATGAAATAGTGGGTTAAAAGCGACAACGCATTGGATTTTGCTCGTCACAACGATGAATAATGCTTAAAATTGATGATAAGTAATAGTAGAGCTAGGACGGACCCGCTTTAAAGAAGCCTATCGCCATATTTTCCCTCTGGCGCGGTTGAAGGCGTCATTCTGCTGAAATTGAGAAATCACGCAAAAAATAGAAATTTACAGCAAAAGCACAATATATAAATGCATGAAGAATAACTTAGCAGCGACGTATGCAAAACGATTACTGAGGCGCAGTGAAGACACCCGTCATTTCAATCTCTTCTTCGTCCGAACTCTCACTTGTGTTGTCGCCTTCAAGTTCTGGTGCATCAGGAATCGTGTCCGACACTGCACTCATGCCGCGTTCCTTGACACTGTCCTTGTCGTGCAAGAAGCTGTCAAACATGACTTGTTGGCGTGATTCCCGGCGAACTTTATCAACATCTTCATCAAAATCGTCGTACATGTCTTCCTGCTCTTCCTGCGGCACAGAATAACGGTGCAGCGATGAAAAGTTGCTTTGTGGAGCCGGTTGGACAGGGAGTGGGCCACCATTCGTTGCCGCAGAAGGAGCACTGGCTGGTGGTTGTTGAGACACAGACTGGTTCAGGCTGTTCAGTGGTGCGGACACAGACCGCGGAAAGTTCTGGAAGCCAGCTGACGACGCTGTACTCCGTGTCGAGCTTGGGGTTTCCGAGCGTTGCATGAGACCGTCACGTGGGATTTGATTTTCAGGCAAGATCGTCGCGTTCTGGAGAAGAAATCGCAAAACCACCGTGATCACTTGGCCACCACAAGTAGGACACTTTGGAGATGGATTGAACACCTTGGTTACGAGCATGGAAACGAAGTTTCGGAACGCATGCATGCGGTAGTTGATCACAACTTTGGATCTGGCCGAGAAGTAATGCTTCTTGGGGAAATCAAAGCTCGCCACAGCCTTCGCAATGTTCATGCAGCGCGGACACGTCGGCATCGTTTCAAATAACTCCAACAAGCTGTCGCGAAACTCCAGAAACTCATTGTAGCGATGTTTGGTTTCTTGAATCACATTCGACGTGCCGCGGCGAACGAGAATGCGATAATACGTGACATTGTCAATCACGCTGGTGTTGAGAATCCATGTCTTGATGTTGACATCATCAAGGTTCATCGACGAAGATACACGCGGTGACGCCGACGACAGGAAAGAGCCGCGTGGCGTCATGCTACTGCTTTTGGCGTACATCTTGCGGACTAGGGAGACGTTCGGAGACTGTTCATGTGTGACTGCCTTGTGAAAAATTTCACGCCAACTGCCAAATCCAGCGGACTTTCTGAAACCAGTGAGATATGGCGCGACATTTGTCAACATTTATCACTTAGTTGAAGTATACATTCTTGTTTTGGCACCTGTTCTGGGTGTGTCTTACTGGCGTGAGATACCTCGCCTTTTGTCATTGTCACCAATATATTGAAAAATGTATACCCTCGGACTTTGTCACATTTCATCTCTAGACTTGCTTGCCCGTTCTTGCTTGGCAGACGAAGAAGTTCTCGCTGAAAATGATAGATAAGACGAATGACCATGACGTGTCGTCTTGTTTTTTCATTGCAAGACAAGCCTAGCAATAGATTGATGACGACACTGCTTCCTCAACCACCATGTCAATCTCCACAAAGTCGAAATTGTGATGAGATACAGCCCGTACTTTGAGTGTACTCTATGTACATACCTTAATTCTCTGACTAATTTGGATATACAATACTGTACGTATATTTACATTCGAGGTACATTTAAGTGTACGTACGTCAGAGGAACCCATCAAAATGTGAGCTGACGCCAGGGCACAATCCACGACTGACAGCAACTGTGGCTGCTCGGCTGGGTCAATGCGATGAACAAGATGATGTATCAAGAGGCCATTGAGCCCCCATGTGCATCACGAGAACAGCAGCCGCATCCTCGCATCCATGACCACTTTACACTTGCAGTGGACATTGCCAGATTGACGAATCCTGGATGATGGCCACGCCAACTGACGCACAGTATGACAAGGTATTGATACAGCCAATGCAGTGGATGCGAAAGAAAGCAAGTGTAAAGACCAAACATGGAGGATTGTGTGGTGTGTGGTGCCAACAACGTCCATGAAGTTCAGAGGAGAGGCCTGGTAACAGAACAGAACGCACCTCCCCGGCATCTCATTGAGCGAGGTACCAACCTGAATTGGATTCAACCTTCGATGTAACAAAAAAGGGACAATTCGCATGCGAGACATGCGTGGACACATAAAGTCGAGCCGGCCCACGTTATTGCAAGTTCTTCCAAACCGTTGCTCACTATCGAGCACAAGTGACAAATGCGCGGGGCACAACAAATAGTTCGCCTGTTTCGTTCCATGTTCCATTCACACGACCTTGTTGAAGTGATATCACCTCTACCTCAATCAAACATGATTGAGCCTAGTTTCGACACCAGCAAAGCGACAATCGGTTCTATCAGCGCAAATATGACCGCCACAGGGCTTTGCTTGACTTGCGATCTTCAGGAGGCATTTGAGAATGAAGCAAAGCGCGCCAAACTTTGGCGAAAATGACTTAATTTCACTATAAACTTCAACTTGCCGGGGAACAATTTAATTCCATACTATATTCAAGCTAAAAATTCAAAAGAAAAAATATTTAGATTGATACAACTTGAGTTCGTCATTTTGCATCTTTCCCAACGACGATGCAATCGATAGAGCACTGAGCTTACATGACTGTGATGCTTCGTATATGTTGTGCTTCTGCTTCGATTTGGTGGATCATAGCGTCGTTTTCCATGCGTAGTAGGGTTGGTCGGGGGCGAATTGCATTCAAAGGCACTCGTTGGACTTGAACAACCTTGACAATAGTTCGGCCCTTGTAGCATTCGATTTTGCTGGACGACCGGCAATACTCGTAAAAAAATGCTCGAGGTGTAATCGTCTCTTCAATCATGGCCATGGTGCACGTGTCTTGGAAACTTGTACCATCACGAAGGAGAAACTTTTTGGTCATGTCAAAGGCCGTGCCGCCACAATTTAGGCATTTTGGTGTGCTCGTAAACGTATGGGAAGCAATTGCCGTCATGAATCGAGACAGCTGCTGACTACGCTCGACGATGACCTTCGGTGATTGATTCAGCAATTTCTTGGGTGGAAATCCAAATCGGTCAAGCATTCGTGCGTAGCTCACACAGCCTGGACATCTATGCCGAGCGTACTTGACACAAATATGAAGCCTGTCCCTGAGATCAAGAAACTCGGAGTAGCTCCGCTCGATGGCCCACTTGGCGTGCGTCGCTGTGTGCTTCACATGGAGCAAGTATTTGGTTTTGCCTTCTTTCTTGGCGGAATCGACAAAGAAGATTTGGATTGCCGATACATCCGACGGACGCATGATGTTTGAAGAGAGCTCCATGGTGACTCAAGCGCGCAAGACGCAGGAATGACCTCGCTCGTGACCTCTACCAACGTTTGATGAAGATGGAGGCGCGGCAGTCATGTTGTTGAGCCCCACTATTCTGGCTCTGTGAGTGGTGGACTATTTTTGGACTACATCTCTGAATGGGCAGATCTGGCTGAGAATCCCGTTGAAAGATCCATCACCGACATCATGAAGAGAAACGCGAAGATCAACGTTGGCGATAAGATTCAAAGGGACCAAATGGTCATGCTCCTTCATACTCGTACAACATGATGGATTGATGGTTCCCTCCCTGAGAAGCACATGAAGCCTGTCCAAGCTGTGAAATCCTTCGATTGACGTTCTGGATAGAAGATTTGCGGCCACAATTTTTCGCGTGTCCAGCGACCACCTGGAACAGAAAAGCAATATGCAACTCACACTGGTGATACTCAACTGCTTTGGCTAAAAGAAGCTGCAAAGCTACCAAAAGAAGTGCGTCACTCAGCCCGCGAAAGCTCCTGGGAAGAGAACGGGGCTAGAAGGTGTTGCGATTTCATGTCACCACGTCGTAACCGGTCCAGCGAGGTTTTGCAAGTTTGACAGGTTGCGCACGACGTATCATGAAGACAATTATCGACCTTATGCCGCTTGTTGTTGACTTTCTGGTTGAGCTGTAGTGCGTATGGATGCTTTGGAGCTTCCACGCTTTCGTCCCTTGGCCGCAGCTGTCGAGGAATCGACGGTGTCGATACGGCGGCGCTCGACTGCCTCAAAATACTTTGCAGTTGAGGAAGACTATTTCCATGAAGAAGAGTTACCTGTGGAAATGTCAATGTGAGAATCAATTCGCCATCCTTGAGCCGCTTTCCAAAGAGAGACTCCATTTCATCTTCCATGTGATTTCCATGCTTTAAAAAGAGGATGCGCATTGCGTCATCCATGGAAACCTACATGTGACCTCGGTCAACAAAACTGGTGAAAATGACATGGAAGTACTTTGCCCGTGCATTCGCGATCGTACATGAGAAAGCATGTCAAGTGAAACAAATCCGACGGTTCCAAGCACGTCTTGTCGTATTTACACCGAACGAAGGCACGCTTGAACTCATCCCAGGAAATGCCTCCATCAAGGCTGTCATTTACTTCCCAAATAAGATCTTCCACGTCTCCCATTGAGCGAGGTTGCCCTAGCTTCTCAAAGACTTGAACAAGAGCTTCCTTGGTCACTCTTCGACCACTGGCGACTTGATCTGTGTCGAAATTATTAAGACATTCATGTCATGGCGTCTTACCATGAAGCTTGGCTCTCTCGCTCACGTAAGTCGCTTTCAGCCCTTCAAGTCGCTTTGCTTCTTGGTGATTGTGTGCGTCGACACCATCTCGGAGCAATGTTTGATACAGCTCCGTCAATTTGGTATCAAGTGACTACAAATTTGCGTTGAAAACTTGATGAATGCACACACTTCGTGCCTCAAGCCTCTCGGACACTCGCTTGTCTGGTATGTCAACTGCAAGGATGCGAAAGACTCGCTGGAGCTGCATGTGCTCCACCAACGTCTCTGCCATATTTTCACACGACATCTATTTATAATACGCTACTCCTGGGCAGTCGGTTATGTGGCATACCCTGGAGACAAGCCACGTTTGAGAGCGTCGAACATTTCCTTGCCAACGCCAGCCTTGACAAATGGTGCTAATCCCTTCTTGAAATGCGTCGCCACTTCTTCTGACGCGTAGCTGTCATTTTCAATTCCAGCTGAGAGTGCCGCCACTTGGATCTTGCACGCATGCACCGTGTAGTACATAAAGAAGAAAGCTTCAGCAATGGTGCGGCCGCCAGTCAAGAGACCATGGTTGCGAAGGATGTAAACCAAATTGTCAGGACCCAAGTCAGCCTTCAAACGAGGTTTTTCGGCTTCTGAAACAGCCAAGCCTTCGTAGTCGTGGTAGCTTACTCCGCCACTTAAAGCAACGTGGCTCAATTGAGAGATGGGAAGGAGACCAAAACTTCATGGACGCGACCGCAGACCCTTCAACCGTGTGGCAGTGCATGACGCAACGCATATCGTGCCGAGCTTCGTGGATAGACGAATGGACAACATAACCAGCTTGGTTGATATCCAAACCAGTCGAGCCACGGTTGATGTAGTTGCCATGGATATCGATCGTGACCAATTTACTGGCCGTCATTTCGTCGTAGCGAATGCCAAGTGGATTGATGAGGAAATGAGCGTTCTTGACGTCGTAATCGTCCGTGTCGTTGGGCACGCGGCACGTCAAGTGGCCGTAAATGACTTCGTCTCAGCCAAATTGGTGGAAGAGTCGGTAGGCCGCGGCAAGTTCGACACGGAGAGCCCATTCTTCATCGGATACTGGTGCTGGCAGATCGTTGCGTCCCATGACTGCTGTTTGGAAATGACGTTTGGAGGCAAATCCAATATCTCTTGATGAATCTTTGTGGATATAAACATGCGACTGACCATGACGTGGATGCCGCGGATTATTTCATTGGCGTGGATGGATCGCGACAGAAAAGCTACATGCACTTTCTATATGATCCATACCTCATTGACACAAACGACATTGGCAGACGCAATTCGTCATGATGACAAGATCTCATCTAGCAGTGCGTTATAGCCACACCATCCAGCTAAAAGCTACGTCCACAGCAGAAGCGTTTTTCAAAGCCAATACCACGCTGATTGTGTGAAATGAGACCA
This sequence comes from Aphanomyces cochlioides, assembly GCA_019828595.1. Classification (NCBI taxonomy): domain Eukaryota; phylum Oomycota; class Saprolegniomycetes; order Saprolegniales; family Verrucalvaceae; genus Aphanomyces; species Aphanomyces cochlioides. Next base: position 3,367,293 of record JAHQRK010000002.1, on the reverse strand, counting down.
CTGCATTCCGACTTTGACGAGCTATAGGCGCTGTAAAGTTGATTGTGCTAGCATACTCCAAGCAGTCCATCTATGAAGAGGAAGGCAGCAACCGAGAGACAATTCACAAACCAGCCATGGGTAGCTTAAAGCCAACGGGATGCACACCTTTTGGACAACCGGAGGTCGTTCCCTAAAGAAGTGCACCTCACAAGTTCCGTGCATTTTTCACGCGACAGCTCAATATATCCTCCAGAATGCAATGTGTAGAGGTTTGCATTCTGGAGGATACAAGAAAAGGTCCCAGATCAAGCCCGACTTGGAAGAAAGAGACAAAAGTTGGATGTTTGATGATTGATGGCCGATGTCGATGCTGCTCGAGTGCATTGCACGTTTTGCATGCGCTTGCCTCCATTTCTTCTCGAGGTCGTCGAAATCTCAACGATCATTTATTCCGCACCGAATGCGAGTGCACGAGGATGAAATCAAACTCTTTGTCGTCGATTTCCAACATCGTTGGCGAGTTGACCCGATCGAAATGAATCAAGGATCCATCCAGATGTTGCTAACCCATAAGGACTCTCACAAGAAGAAGCGTATCATCTTCCATCGCGATCCCAGGCTGATTTGAGAGTTAATCTGTCTTTTCTTTGCAAACTTGGTGCCAAAAGTAGCGAAGTGTCCGAGATTGATTTGAGGTAAATTGTTTTTATTATCTTGGCTCCAGTATGCCTCGACTGAAAATCGACAGGAAATACTCCTTTGGCACTTTGATGGATCTTTGTCATTGCCATGTGTAAGGAAATTCCAAGACATGACGAACAGACGACAATATGCATCAGATTTGGACGAACAGACGATGGTGAAGAGTTAAGGGAGAGGCTTGGCATACGGCGAGTTCCAATTGCGATCAAAGATTTGCTGCAGTGCGTCCTTGACATACTTGTTGTCCGTGTTGAGACTCGTGCCGGCGGTGTTGTAGAAATAGCCCCACTCCATATTGCTCGTCCCAATGTTCGCACGCTGGTCGGTCACGATGTACTTGGCGTGATTCACACGGGAGTATTGAGGCCACGTCGATTGAGGCGCCTCCGTTTGATTCCATCCTGGGACTTGCATAAGTCGAATCTCGAGGCTTCCAGGACACTTGACACAAAGATCTGCCTGCCCCTTGAGAAGCTTGAGACCATGGATCATGACTTGACTTGAGTGTAACCACTGACTGATGAGAAGGCGAACCGTAACAGGACGAGCGTAGACTACGCTAAGGACTGCATCGGTCAAAGCTGGCCAGTAGATTGATCCTTCTTTGAGTGTTTCAATAGGGAATGTCGAAAATGGAGTGAAGTCCATGACGCTCAAGCTCACTCGTTCCTTGGCACTTTGGATCGTGTACACGAGTCCGTCTTCGTCCAGCGTGCGAGATTTGGCAGTGGCTGCATCTGGAGAAGCTGTGATAAACACATTCGATGCTTCATCATTCCAGACGACGGACATCGGGTTGTCTTTGTTGTAGGAGGAGCTCAGTGAAGGTGACCTGAATGGACTAGGTTGACGCCACTGGGGTGGAACAAAGGAAGACCAACGTGGCAGACGCAAAGTGCACTGGAATTTCTCAACAAACACATCGACAGGCGCTCCCAGGGGTGCAGTTGGACCAGACCAGAGCCACCAGAGCTCAAAGAGGCGAGCCATGTCTTCGACCACCGCCGGAGTGGACTCAATGACAACACCAACTTCCATCACCTGAGCCAGAGATTTCCAATCCATGTTGGCACTTCCAACGTAAGCGTGTTGTCCATCAGCGATGACCATCTTCTGATGCATGATACCGCCGCCGTACCAGTGAGAGGAGTTCCACAGACGAAGCTGCACTTGTAGTTTGTCGAGCTCATTTGGTGCAAACGCCGGGTTGCTTGATCCAATGACACGAACCTACGGACAAAATGAACAAAGTGGGCTGGGGGGAGTATACCGGAACGCCGCGTTGAGTGGCACGCTCAATTGCATTGAAGACGGCAACGCCTCGATCAGCTCCGAATCGTTTCATCTCTTCAGGTGAGTGCTCGCCGCGATCTTCCTCTCCAAGAAGATTCCAATACATTGCAAAAATATCCAATCGATGCAATGCACTATCGATGAGCTCTACCAAAGCTTCAGCTGTATTCTTGCTTCCTGGTAATGGCAAGAGCTCAAAGTCGCCAACAGGTAGACTCTCCACGACATGGATTCCAATTGCTTGACTAAAACTTTGGGCATTCGTCACAGTTTCAGCAACACTCATGGGAAGAGCTGCAGAGTAGAGCATGGGGGACGCATCGCTTGTCCAAACTGGTTCGCGCTGCTTGTATGTTGGCTCTCCGCAGGAAACGTTGGCCAGCGCCAGCAAACAAGTCCATGCCGCGATCCTCAGCATGAGAGAAAAAGTCCCAAATCATCAATTCAACCTGTTGAACTTTATAAACCTCCAAAATTTAATTTTCCTATAACCCCCTGCACCCCGAAATCATCCACTTTCTTCAGCTGCTGGATAACATTTTTGCAAATTTTGTCTGGGAGCTCAACGAGCTGTTGGTGGATGTCATGAACAGCTTTTTCAATCGAGTCCTGTCTGGAGGAGAGAACGACATGTGGAGGAACCCCCGACGCTCGCATATTTGTTTTCGTGTTCACCAAATGCCCAGTCTCAACGAATTCAGCCAATTCATTCAAAATTCCACGTCTCCATAGTGGTGAAAGAAAGAGGATGTGTTTCTTTGGCAAGTTTGACTCAAGCCACTCGCGATGGTAGGTCAAAGATGCAAGCAAAAATGGTACTAGTACAATACAGCGAAAGCTAGAAGGATAAAATGAAGCAAACCCAGGCAAAATCTCCTCAAATATATGATACTCAGAGCTTTTATGGTCGAAGTGTGGCGGTAAGCTGGCAAACTCTGAACCATGGACATTGAGACCTAGTTAACGTTAGATTATAGTATATAGTCGATTACCTGTGGCTGCACGCCCTACAAACTGGTCACCACCGTCACCAGCAAAGATATAGCGTCCTTGCACACTTCCAAGCGTCCAACCCGCTCGTAGCCAGACATTAACTGCAGGTGGCCCTCCTGGTGTATTTGAATCTCACTAGCGACCCCTTTTCTAAACGAATGGGTTCCAATGTCTTCGATTGGCAAACCCAGCAGTTCAAATTGTTGCCCATTCTCGGCACACGTTTTTGACAGCCAGGAGGAGAATCTGTCCTTGGCATTTTGATCAAACACTAAGCGACTGGTGTTCTCCAGCCGAACGCCACGAGTAAACACGAGGATAGCCAAACTATGACGCTAATTAATGAATGAATAGCTAAGAGAAAACTACCTTAAAATGGGACAAATAGAAGGCTGAGACACATTCGCATATACATGGCGAGGGACATTGTTTACCCCTTCTTGATCGTTTTTTGTGAATGCAAAGCGCACAACAAGTGCATCACCTAATCAATCTAGACTAAACCTGATTGTTTAGACGAACCTTCCCAAGTCATATGATCAAATCGAATTGATCCTACTGACGCTGATCGAGCCATCAAGTTCCAGCAAAAAATCAAGAAAGGGTGAACAATAGTTGCCAGAGAGTAATCTTTTTGGTATTGCATGGTAATTCGTGCCAGAAACTGGAAACCTAGATTCATTTGACTGTCAATTCTCACTAATGCTTACGATATTGATTGACCTTGAGTTGTAATTGGTCTTTTCCCCTCATTTACATTTATCTCGCCAGAGTCTTTCAACTGAGCAACCTTTCTTTTATAGCCACAGGCATAGTCTAAGTATTTTGACATCGTTTTAATCCATTGCAACACCTGCCAGTAGTCGATTGAGCTTTTCTGGTACGTCTACGCCCGTTTCTGGGTGCAAATACTTATCGCGCTCTTTTAAGCATTGACGGATGAGTAAGACTTAAACACTGGACGTTCTCCGTCTGTGGAATTGGGTGTTTTGCGGCATTCTACATCAAGAAACTTGATGCACAAACCAGCATCAAGAGGTAAAAATTTGACCACCAGCGACTGCAGATGGTCGCTCTGTAGAGAGCCATGCTGCAAAGCGCTGGATGGTTCGTTCATATTGATAGCGCGTCTTGTCACCATATTTTAATCGGAGGATTTCACTTCCCGTTGATTCGATTGAGTTTGCCTCGTTCATTTGGGAAAATCGATGGATATAAGCCATGATGTTTGATTATTTAAACGGATGTACGGATGATGAATTTCGTGAAACACAGATATCTCGAGATATAAACTCGCAATAGATATATCAAGTTAAATTATATCTCACAAATCGATTCACGAAATTTCGTGTTTCGTGATCCCTGTCTATATCCGTCAAAATATTTCGCAAACCATATATATTTACCTTTCGCATAGAGTAAGCTATCCTTCGTTTACTTCGAATATCTCTCAATGCCTGGGGAACTCTAGAGCTCAAGATTTCTGATGCTGCAATAACGACTGGCTTAGCCACCGGCGGCTGGCTCGACTGCTCCATGGTAAACTCGGATGATTAGTTTGCCCCCTTGCTAATAATAGATTTCCCAGATTCGATTTGCATCGATACTGTCAGCGGGAGTTATAAGCATCTCGCATTTTGGATCGCCAGCGACTTTTCATCTTATTTGCATGGGGATTTCACACGACAGTGATCCTTGATCGCTTCATAGCATCATAGTGGTTTCTATTCCCTTTGAACAATCCACCACCACTCTAAGTGACAGCATTAGACAACTCCTTGACCAAGTTCGTGCGGCTCTGTCGAACAATTCAATTAACACTTCATCTACGAGCCAAATCTCTGAGGACTGCAATGGCGTCACAACGTTTGAGTCGTGGAGCCAACAAAGTACGGCCATGCAGAGGACTTGGTCGTGCCCAACGGGGAGAGTATTCGATGTTTGGAATGCTTGGTGGTGTGGTGTGCCATCTACTAGCTGTCCCCCAGTTCGATTGTCTACAAAACAAATTGCCCAAGGTCGCGATCGAGTGAATTTTTCTAAGCTCAAGTTTGTTATGGCGAAGTTCATGGAAAAATCAACATTGCACAACAGTGATGTGTCAAGGCTCTCGATTTCTGAAAGGTCTCTCCATTTCCACTTGTGCTTCTCTGCATTAGTAAAATCTTTATTTCCATCGAGTGACTCGAGATCGAAGCGCCGATCCAATGATATGAAGCTCCCAACCTTGTATGACCTCATCAAGCGAAGCCTTGAGCTGTAAGGTAGATATTCTATTGTGTGAGTTATAATGATAGTGTTCTCGTACTTGTATCAGTTCACGTCGGTGATGAACTCAAACACAATATTCTGGCAAACGTCACGAAATGCATTTGACAAGCTCATAAAGTACAATTCACATGCTAGCGTGCGATGATTCAAACTCAGTTTCCATCAGCAGAATGCTGTCATGTTTGTTCATGAGGATCTGCACAAACTGATCATGATTTGAGAATAAACCATGAGTTTGCAATCACCATTCGTAGTCAACTCAAGCGTTGGTTAACTTGGATGATTGGAAGCCGCCAAGGACGTGCATCTCTCTGTCCAATCTAATCAACCAACGCTTGAGAAACTGGAGCGTTCTTGGCTCTTGCCAGTGCGACTTGGTGCTTGGATGGCGAGAACAAGAAGTCGGCTCTTGGCAAGGCGGGCATGATCTTCAGGCTTCGCGCATAGCAAACAAGAACAAGACTTCACTCTAGCTGAGGTCCCCTGGGAAGGTCCTGGGATATGTCGGGCCTGGCAGGACTCGAGAGCAGAGATCCTCAAAATAGTATTTTCCACTTATTCTTTACTCAAGGGAATTCGAGTAACTTATTCTGTGAGTTGTTCAGATCGAGTAACTTATTCACCTCCTCGACTACCAAGGTATCTTTTTCGAGATCATTGCAAAATAATTTATTCGAATAATTCTTATATTTTACATTGAGTTCACAGGCAGTTCTCCTGTCCAAAATGGAGCTTGAAATCGGTTGAGAGAATGTTCTAACGATACAGCCAGTACTTTCTAAATCCCAATAAAGATCATAAACTGCTTTACTGCTCAAATTGTTGGTGTTCATTGCTACAAACAACCAACACTCTTCAACACAGAGAGTGCTTGTCGAATCCAAAATATCAAAACGTGTACCGAGATGCTGTCCGAGCAATCAAGTCTCAGTAGTTGAACCCGAGATCCGATCAAATTGGTATTCTGGATGAATGGGAGAGCTTTGATATCAATGAAGCTGACTGAAATCGATAGTCAAAATATTCAAAATTATTCATAGCAAGTCCGTAATCTATTTTTTAACGCATAAGATCACAAGTTATTTATTTTTTATCAAAGGTCAAGAGGATAACTTATTTCAATTAACAAGTTCATACTATTGAGTAATTTTATTCACAATATTTAAATATATTTTTATTAAGTAATTTTTTGCTTGAGAACAATGATGCAAATCGCTGAATGCCAAGTCATCTGGCCAAACTCCTGAAAAATAATATATGTATATTGGAAGGAATTTCGTGATAATTTCGCGACCCAATACCTCTAAATATTCGCCATTTCTCGACATTTTATCCAATGCAAATTGATGAAATGTTTGAGATCAAAACCCTTCACCCTTTAACCCCTGATCTATGTTAACCCCTACAACCCGTTTCCATTAAACCCCTGGTGACATTTGAACCCAGTGCGATGGGGACAGAAAGGCGCCAACTCAACTCGGCGCTCCAAGGACGAAGAAGCAAGAATGTTCATGTGATATGCATGTTGATGGTGTGGAAACTGTAAAATGTCCATGCTTTGACTCGTCGGCTCGTTTCAAATCTATTTCTGTCCACGCAGCCAGCGCGTTTAACCACCTAACTTGTGGGAAGTCGCCGCCGTCGTCATGGGGATCTCACGTTGGGCGTCGTCGACGGTGAGCCAAGAACCAAGCACGAATCAGACCCCCCGACGTCATATTTCTCTCCACGACTCGGCGCAGAATGCACACTATTGCTCCAACCACGTGCGCACATTCAAGTACAAACCCGCGACGTTTTTGCCGCTCTTTCTACTCGAATCGTTCCGAAAAGCAGCCAATTGCTATTTTCTCGTCGTCTCCATCATGCAATGCATCACGTCAATCAGCAATACAAACGGTCTCCCCGCGACTCTTCCGACACTTCTCTTCATCCTCCTCATTGATGCCACATTTGCCATCACTGAGGACCGCAAGCGGCACCTTGCAGACGCCGTCGCCAATAGCCGTACCACTCACGTTCTTGAAGCGGAAACGTTTGTATCTCGGCAATGGGCGGACATCCGAGTCGGTGACTACGTCCAGCTCTTCAATCGCGACGTGGTCCCCGCAGATTTGTTGCTAATTAGCGTTCCCGGTGTTGATTCTGGCATGGCGTATGTGGAAACCAAGTCATTGGACGGCGAAACCAACATGAAAGTCCGCGAAGCCTTAGAAGCGACAGCGTCGATTTGCGCCACTCCTCCAGATCTACATCGACTGCGTGGCCACATTCTCGCCGAGTCACCGAATAGTTTGATCCATTCATTCAAGGGAGTCTTGTCGTTAGAAACTCCCACTGCTCCTTCTGCTGCCACCGACGACAATCGAGAAAGGAGCAGCGTGACGAAGATTGCCATCCCGATCTCGAGTATTCTTCTCCGTGGGTCGACGCTGCGCAATACGGAATCCATCTACGGCTTTGTCTTGAGCACTGGCCCGGAGACGAAGATCATGCAGAGCAATAAGCCAAGCACATCCAAGCAAAGCCGCCTGGACGTTTGTATCAACCAGTACATTCTGGTGCTCGTCCTCCTCTTGGTCGCGTGCTGTACGATCGCCGCGTCGGGGAATCTCCTCTGGCTCAACTTCCACGCTGGCCATACGCCGTACTTGATGCTTCCGCCGCCTGCCAACCCCCTCGTGACATGGTTGACGTCGTTCTTCTACTATGTGCTGCTCATGTACCAATTCATCCCGATCTCGCTGTACGTATCGATGGCGACGGTGAAATACCTCCAAGCTTTGTTCATCGCGTGGGACGTCGCGATGTTTTACGCGCCGTCGAACACGCCAGCGGTCGTCCGGACGATGAACCTCAACGAAGAGCTTGGACAGATTAGCCACATTTTCTCCGACAAGACGGGCACGCTCACGTGCAACATGATGGAATTCCGCAAGTGCTCTATCGGCGGCATTTCCTATGGCCAGACGAAACCTGAAGGCATGGTCAAACCGACGCGACGAGGACTCACCCGCTCCGACTCGTCCAAGAAATCATTGACTCCAAAGGCGAAGGTCAAGAAAACTGCGTCGGTGCCGTACACCGCTGACGTTGAGCTGCTCAAGGACTTGCAGTCCGGCCCCCAGGAGCAAATCGAGCGTATTGATCTCTTCTTTACCATCTTGGCTGTCTGTCATACCGTTCTCCCCGAATCCAACGAAAACTCAATGAAGGCAACGACACCGGGGACGATGAGGTATTCAGCGGCAAGTCCTGACGAACAAGCGCTCGTGACGGCCGCGGCGCTCTTTGGATTCAAGTTTATCCACCGAACACAACGCTCCATCACGGTTGAAATACGCGGCACGAGGCGGACATTTGATATTCTTGCCCATTTGGAATTCACATCGACGCGGAAACGCATGTCCATGGCGGTCCGTGAAGTTGACAATGACGTCATTTGGCTCTATACGAAAGGCGCCGACGGTGCCGTGCTTCCTCGAGTCACAGTACCGACAACGGACGACGACTTGCGAACGAACGAGATTACGCTGGCGCATATTTCAGGGTTTGCCAAGGAAGGTCTGCGCACGCTCACGGTCGCCTGCAAAAAAATTCCTACGGCAGAGTTTACAAAGTGGCTCGAGACGTATCAAGCGGCGCTGTCGTCCATGGACGAAATGGAAAAATTTAAAACTGCAACGCTTCCGAATGCAATCGACAAGTGCATGGACGACCTTGAAGCCGATTTGAGACTTGTTGGAGCGACTGCGATCGAAGACAAACTCCAAGATGGTGTTCCTGACGCCCTAGCGACGTTGATTGACGCTGGCATTAAAGTGTGGATGCTCACGGGTGACAAAGACGACACAGCAGTCAATATTGGCTACGCAAGCAACTTGCTCCAAATTGACATGCGGCTCATGACGATCACGGCAAAGCAGTGTGCGACGTCGGAGGCGACAGTACGAGAGATCCATGACAGCCTCCACAATGTCCACGTAGCGGCGCCACCGCTGGTCACGCGCCAAGGGTCTCTTCGCAACAGTCTGCGCAGTCGATCTCGAACAAAATCACATCGTACGGTGTCGCAATCGCGCATTTCACTCAACCAAAAGTCAAACGAGACGTTAGCGCTTGTGATTGACGGCGAGTGTGTACTCCATGCACTTGCGTCATGCCCTGCGAAGTTTGTCGAACTGGCCCAGAGATGCAAAGTTGTCTTGGCATGTCGTGTCTCTCCGGCGCAGAAAGCTGCACTTGTTGCGCTTGTCAAAGAACGCGTTGCCACAAGTCGGACGCTGGCCATCGGCGACGGGGCCAACGACGTGCCAATGATCCAAGAAGCGCACATTGGCGTTGGAATATCCGGTCAGGAAGGGCTCCAAGCCGTCAATGCTAGCGACTACGCCATTGCGCAGTTTGCCTTCCTCACGAGGCTACTGCTTGTCCACGGTCGCGCCAACTATGAGCGCTTGGCGAAACTCGTGCTCTACATTATCTACAAGAACATCTTGCTCATCACGGCGCAGTTTGTCTACACGACGTACGCGGGCTTATCGGGGCAGAAGATCTTCCTCGAGACGGGCTCGCAGCTCTACAACGTGCTGCTCACGTCGCTGCCGATCATTGCGCTGGCGGTTTGGGATCACGATGTCTACGACCATGTCGTGCTGCGATTGCCGTCACTGTACCGCGCTGGACCGCTCAATATGCACTTGAACCATGCTGTCTTTGCTTACTGGGTTATGTGTGCCTTGATCGAAGCGATTTCCATCACGCTTGTCGTCGTGGCAGCCGTCGATTGTTGTGGCATCTACGGTGACAGTCCAGGGCTTTGGTTCCTTGGCAACATAGTTTTCTCGCTTGTGATTGTGACGGCCAACGCCAAGCTCTTGTTCATGCACCATCGGTTCTTCATCTTCAATCCCATCTTCCTCGTGGGATCGATCGTGCTGTGGGTTGCCACGGCGTTCGTCTCCTCGAAAATGAACATGCTCTCGGGGATAAATTGGGCCAACATGTTGCAATTTACCGTGGCGCATCATGTCGTCTGGCTCGCTGCACCATTTGTCGTCGTGCTCATCCTGTTCTACACATACGTCGTTCGCGCTGCCAGCGTCATGTTCTTCCCGACGCCGGCCGACATTGTCAAGGAATTTGTCTACTGCTCCCGCATGAAATCGAAAATGCCACCTCCACCCATTCATAAAACGATGGTTGACCGCGTGGCCAAGATTGTTCCAAGACCGAAATCCCCCGGCGCAGCATCTTGCGACCATCCCAACAACTTGAACTTGAGTGCCATATCCCAAGGCGGAAGCAGCGCTCAGAGCTTAACTGAAGACAAGAAAGCATAAGCAATTCGACTTTGACCTAGTCGAAGCGTTGACATTGACGGCACCACCACCTTGATCTCGAGACCAAACGATTCCAATGCAAGCAACACACACAGCTCTATTGAGATATAAAGCGATCATTTTCAAGGCTGCATGGCGATCTTTCATCTCCCAAGAGACTTTTTTTCCATAACTTAGTTAACGAAAGCGTCAGTCGCTTTTTCTGAACTGCGACGTTTCAAACTCAAATGCCGCAAAGGACACGGCGACGGCCATTTACTCCTGAGGACGAGACGAACACTGTGTATTTGCTGGCTGGATGTGGTCAACGAGGCTGTGGCGATGGACGGGCAACATCGGCGACGTTTAATTCCCCAAGTGATATTTGCTGGCTGGGCGACGCTAATGGAACTCTGGCTGTCTCGGACGCCCAGGTAGACAACATTCCACATGCTGATGTGGTTTGATCCTTCACGGTAGAACAACACACTGCGCTTCATTGCCCCTGGCAAAGAAGCAAAGGTCCATTCGTTGCGGAGCTCAACGTTCAATACGCCCCGAGGTCTTGCAATGTTGTCGTCGCCATCAAGTCCGGACAAGTTGCTCGTGTGTGATGCTGGCCACCATCGCCTTCAACTCGCGAATCTTCCCACGACATCCTTGTTGACGGACATGACATTTCAAGTGTTTGCTGGATGTGGTCAACGTGGACTGCGTGATGGACCAGCCGCCGTCGCAGCATTCAACCAGCCGTCCGATATTTGCGTTGGTGACGACAACACGATCTACGTATCAGACACGGGCAACCACTGCATCCGCCAGCTTTGCCGCGTCCAAGGCGATCAATGGATCGTGTCGACGATTGCTGGCGGAATGAATCAAGTACCCTCGAAGAATGTCCGAGGACGACTGTCCATGCATTCAGGCTACATGGACGGACCAGGGTCTCGAGCATTGTTTCGAGCTCCAAGTGGACTTGCCTTGGGGTCTTCAGGCGAGCTTTTGGTCGCGGATACATTCAACCATTGCATTCGTGCTGTCGCCGAGTCTGGCGAGAAGAACATTTGGACAGTTCACACGATTGCAGGCACTGGGGGACAGAGCGGACATTTGGATGGAGCGTGCGCATCGGCGCTGTTCAACCAACCTGTCGGGCTGTGCCGCACTCGAGATGGATCGCTCTTCGTTTCGGACAAGGGCAACAATTGTATCCGCCAGATCGGTGGGTACGTGAACCCTCGAAAGTATTGCTGGGTGCGCACGATTGACGTCGGACACTTGGCTCCGAATTGGCATTTCCCCAAAGGCATCGAGCCGTCATTCTTGCTGCCTAGAGGGTTGACAGAGCTCCACCACGCCTGGCACACTGGAACTTGTGAGCCATCCAATGGGAAGCTGGTGGTTGGAGTATGTGATAGTGGCAATCACATTGTCCGCGTCCTGACGATCGATGCCCCCGTCGAAGTCACACCTGAACATCGTCAAGTGGTCTCTCCAGCAGCTCGCAGTACTAAATCGACGTGTCCAACATCGCCAAAGTCAGCCAAGGACGTCACGACTCACCCAGACACTTTCAAAGAGCTCAAAAGAGTACGTCACGCGTCTTTGCCATGGATGGCTCATGTTCAGCATAGCTACGGGAAGAAAATGAGCGCCTCCGACGTGAGAATGCCGTTTTCTATCAACTTGTCGAAGCCGCTGCAGACCAGGTAGAAATCGAGGATGTCAGCTATGGCTGACGATCAGTAGATTGACAACTTGACGAGACAATTGGCGACAAAGCATCTGCTGGATTAATTTTGTGGTTTACGATGTACCTTTTTCGCATTCTCGACGATTTCAATCACACGAGCCGCGTCTTCGGGCGACACGGGGAGAGGAGCACCATGTTGGATCGAGTCGGCTACGCCAATGTAGAAGTTGACGTATTGACCCGTGCGACTTGGAATCTTTTCAGTCGTTCCGTCACCTTTCGTCAAGGTTCCCCAAATATCTTGTCCCTCGACACCAAAGTCGGCATCCAGAGGCGACTTCCCCTCACGCATGGACGCTTCTTGGACATCCAAGCCGTACTTTTCAAACGAACCACCCGTGCCGCGGATAATGTACTTTGGGCCGAGATCTTTGACGAGCATGCCAGCAGTCAAGATCACCGTCAAGTCGTTTGGGAAGCTACACTCGAGACGAAAGTAGTCGTCGTTCAAGTCGGCACAGCGCTGACTTTGGACGTCAGCTACAAATATTTCATATTCAGTAAATATTCAACTAGTGACGATAATACCTTTTATGTCGAGTGGTTGACCAAAAAGTTGCAGCATTTGGTCCACGAGATGCGATCCCAAGTCGTACATCATGCCGCCTCCAGGGGTCGCGGGGTTTTCCTTCCAGTTATGCTTGGGCTCGGGGCGAAATCTACATGTCGGCTGAGTACTCCATGCGGACGAAAGAGGCCCAACCGGTCAAAGTGGATCTCGACGTATTGGACTTGACCGAGTGCATTGCTGCGCAAGAGGCCTTGGACCGTCAGGAAGTCACTGTCCCATCGGCGATTGTGGAACACCGTGAGGAAGACGCCTTGGGCCTTGGCAAGTGCGACCAATTCCAGAGCTTCAGCGTGTGTGACACAAAATGGCTTGTCCACCACGACATGCTTCTTTGCCTCGAGCGACATCTTGGCTTGAGCGTAGTGCATATCAGTCGGTGTGGCGATCACAACGACGTCGATGTCCGTAGCAAGGAGAGCTTCCATCGAGCGAACGATGGTGGCGTCAGGAAGCAAAGCAGCGCTGCGAGACTGTGTACGCTCCAACACATGCGTAATGGTGAAACGCTTTGAAGCTTGGAGCAACGGGAGGTGGAAGAACGTCGCAGCAGTACCAAAACCGACAAGACCAGCGCGAAGCAATGACGAGGACATAGCAGAAGTCGAAATGCTTCAGTACTGTGATCTCGCCAATCAACCAACTTTGTCGTAGTTCGTTCACTTGCCATCTGGCAGACAGAGGGACAAACTTCGCATTCACTCAAAAGGTGCGAAAGGGTATGATGCGCCACGAGGAGGATGATCGATCCTCTTCTTGAGCGCTCGTCGTGCATGTGGACTCGACTCGAAACGCCCGAAACTGATCGTGTCAAACGGCGGTTCCATCGCCAATGTGCGGCAAAGAGAACCTCATCAGCAGCATGGTTGTTGCGGCCGTGCTTGAATGTGTTCGTTCGTTCATTCCTGACTCTGCAACTTAAATACGCATCCAGATGCTAGGGGCGCTCCTGCTTGGCATTGGCTCTGGCTTGGCGTCGTCGTATCATTATAAGATGGCATTGGGTCCCGTTGTTCAGAACGTCGGTGGCGGTACTGCTGTCGGATCTTTGATAGTCTTATCTCCACACCAGGATTCATCTTCATCTCGTTGTTTTATCCAGTCGCCGCTGCATTTGGTTACTATGGCGCCAAGTACCACAACAAATTTCTCCTCGCAGTGGTAAGTTGCTCAGCGCTCTCCCTTGGTACTATGCAAAGATGTAGCATTTTGCCTGGGTCATTGCCTTGGTTGGTTCAGGCACCGCAACATGGCTTGAACCAATTCTAGGCTGTCATGCAAATGCTCATCGCTACCAGTGGTCTTGTTGGATCGTTGCCAGACACACCATACGCGACTCAAGAGGCTTGCCTCACAAACGTATTCGTGCATGATACCCCATGAATAACTGCAATTTGTAGAGCTACTTGGACAACCAGACGCAGCTTGATCAGTGCCGCGACTACTTTCTTGTTGACGATGACTCTCTTGCTGCGAGTCTCAAAACTTTGTAGAGTGACGAGTTTGGTGGTCTTCGGCTGAGCTGGCGCACCTTCTATGAGGAAAGTCTCGTTGATGTCACGGCTGGCGCGGTAGACAATTCAAGGACAAAGTGGACTGCATGTTGGTAGGGTATGCAAAGCCTTGAAGATGACAACATTTGCTGCGGATTGGGACCACCTCGCCATTGCATGGTATTCTTGTGGTTGAAACAATAAATCACTCCCGAAACAGAATGACACAAGGCCATTTCCATCGAATCGGCCATCATCTTCGTGGACGGAGCAGCAGTTGTGTCCATCAAGCAAGGTAAGTCGTCAGAAATGGCAAACTTCAAGGTCAGATTAAAGGGAGGCAACTACCCGACAACTCCACTGTGTTACGTCGGTGGAAGTTGCCAATTTGACATGCCAATTGGTAGTTGCGGTATGTCTGGTGCAGGCCCACAAGGAAAAGGGTAGGTTGAACGTTTCAATATACCTCACTCTCAAGTAGATGTGCCAAAGCACTCCACCAAAGTTTTGCTACAACAGTGAATGCCTTCTTGTCAATCGTTGGATCTAACATGCGTGAAGGTGCAAGCTTTATGCATTACCGTTCAAATCTTTCTCTTTTTGCCGGTAGTGAATCATTCATACTCGAGGGGAGTATCAACATGGTTGGTGCTGTAGATTACTTTTGCATGTTCCACAGTGTGCTTGATGTTCAAGAGGAAACAAGAGGATGTTCTACCGACAGGGTTGCAAATTGCCATTCGCCCCAAAGCTACTAAAGTCTACTGTCACAACGATTTTTGAAAGTCCTTGCGCGTTATTGGCATCGCTAGGACCTAGCCAGACTGAAGTGATGCGCGTGGATGGTTTTTGAACGACTTTCCTACCCTCATTCCATATGACGGTGACCACTAGTCTTGGGTCACAAAACCGTCTGACACATTTAATCGTCCACTTACCAATGATCTTTTGCTCAAGACAAGTCTCGCCGTCATGTTGAGCCAAACCCTTGTTAATTTCTCTGTAGCGTCATTTAGAACTATTTCCCAAATCCAGCGCTTCCAATCCATCTTTATTTTGAGCCTTTTCAAGTGTCCTCTCAGCCTTATGTCACGATGAAGACATACCAGTTCTTGGTTGTCCACTTCTCCAGCAAACTGGATCAATTGAGCTGAACAATGCTTCCTCATCACTGGAACCTTCTCATTGTCGTAGTTAGTTCGTCGTGGGATTACTTATGCATCATGCTCAGACGTTGATAGCCACAAGTTGGGATGTACTTTCTCCACGCCGCAATCGCATTCTTCTGGTCTCGCGCGCAAATCTGAAAATGACGTTTACAAAACATACATTCACGACAGGTATACTTTAATCAAGTCTATTTATGCCCAGATTAAAATAGCATATTTTCTATTTATTTCAAAATATTTAATAAAAATAGACTATGTAACATTGAAAACTTCACAGTCATAATAAAATTTCACGACTGATGTTTAAAAAGTCCACCCTGGCGTTTCAATTTGTCATCTTGACATGGGATGGGCAACAAGAAGAAGCAAAAGCAGCGGAGGAAACAGGAGGCAAATGCCGCGAAACTCGACGTTCCTTCGCAAGCTGTAAGTGAGGAAACACTATCATCATGTCGCTCGATGCAAGAGGTCGAAATGGAAGCTCTCCAAGCGATATTTGACTCCGAATATGAGCCGCGAAAAAGCATCAAAGGGTTTCCTGCCTTTTCCATCTCCGTGAAAGCACAGAGCGACTTTTTAAGCTCTAACGGTCAAGATATTCAAGGCAAAGCAACTGCTAATATCCGCTTCCAATTGAGAAAGGGATATCCTCTTGTGGATGTGCCAGAAATCGATATCGAAGCGTTTGATGGCCTTACCGACTCGGAAGCTGTTGAGCTGGAAGAGATGATCCAACGATTGAGCCGCGAAAAAGTTGGTGAAGAAGTTATGGTGTACGATCTTATTGATGCAGCCAAAGAGTTTTTACAGAAACACATCAAGGATCAGCGGTCGTTCTTCGACCGAATGGTTCAGCGAGAGCAAAAGCAAGCTGAAGCGGAGGAAGCTGCGCGACGGAAAGAAGAAGAGCTTGAAAAACAATTGGCTTTGCAAGAAGAACAACAAATGCAGCGTGTGATCCAAGCTGACATTGAAAAGAAAGTCAAGATGCAAACGACAGCACGAAAATCAATCGCTGCAACAACTCTGGCGTCCAAGGATGACTCATCAGAGAGTGAAATTTCATCATCTGAAACTTCTTCGTCTGTGAACGATTCCGACGACTCGGAGTACGAAGGTGGCAAGCGCATAATATCATCCTCTCGATATTGGAATGATTTCAAAGAAGATAAAGTACTTGGACGTGGTGGTGGTGGTGAAGTCATCAAGGTCCAGAATCGCCTTGACAGGCAATGGTACGCTGTCAAGCGCATTAAATTGGACTCAAACGATCCAACCATGAAGAAAAAGCTCTTGCGAGAAGTCAAAACGATTTCAAGACTACAGCATCGCCATATTGTCCGATACTTTCAAGCATGGATTGAAGGCGGCGACGACAATATGTCAGACAGCGAAGATGATGACGACGAAGACGATGATATCTGGTCCTCGGATAGTCGCGCAGCTAGCGATGATGACGACGATGACGATGATGACGATTGGCTTGGGAATAGTCGATCTCGCAACCAAACATCATCGATTGTAAACAAGCCAAGGTCAGCATCCACAGCACATATGCTGCTGCGAGAAGAAAGCAGCAGCGACGTGGATTCGGACGAAGGCGAGCAATGGGAATGGACCATCGACGCGCATCGACCACATACTCATCAACCAAGGAAATTGAAACGTGCCAACGAAAAGCTGTACATTCAGATGGAGTACTGTGGTGGCAATACATTGCGCGATGTGATTGACCAGCATGACTTATGGCAATGCGAAGAAAAAGTCTGGACACTCTTTCGTCAGATTGTCGAAGCAATTGAGTATATTCACAGTCAAGGCGTGATCCATAGAGACATTAAGGTACGCTTTTTCGATTGTGTTGAAGAAAAAATATCTGCTCCTGTAGCCCCCAAACATATTTCTGGATGCTGAAGGCACAGTCAAATTGGGTGACTTTGGTCTGGCGACCAAACCTCCAAAAGACCTGAGGACAGTGCCCCATGACGAAGCCGACGAAGACGTCTCGCTGAAGGAATTAAACCAACCTTCGTTGAGCGTAGACCGCTTGAAAAATATTCCTACGTACGATAGCACGCGCGATAACGACGACGATGATGATGAAGATGACGAAGAGCGCTCTCCAGACATGACAGTGTCTTACGAGAGTCTCAACATCACGGCAGGTGTAGGTACTGCGTTCTACCGTGCGCCAGAGCAAGAAAAAGAAGGCCAGCGATACAATCAAAAGGCTGATATGTTTTCGCTCGGGATTTTGTTCTTTGAAATGTGGTCTCCGCCATTTACAACTCTCATGGAGCGAGCCGAAGCGCTGATGGATCTGCGGGAGAGGAACCAGTGTCCTCCGAATTGGAAAGCCCCTCAAAATGTCCAAACAATTGTTCATTGGCTCTGTGCACCAAACCCAGCGAATCGACCAACGGCTGCGGAACTCCTCGCGTCGAATATGCTCCCAGCAAAGATGGAAGTCGAGGAGAAATACCTGAAGGAAGCTCTGCAAACGCTTGCGAATCCGAAAGGTCATTTCTTCGGCCAAATGATGCAAGCTCTCTTTGTACAAGAACCTGTGGACCACGTCGATTATACTTTTGATGGCGTACACAAGCAAAAGGCAGCGGCGTTGTACCATGATGGACATGGTCGATCGTTTGTTCACAAGCATCTTCGAGTACATTTCTACCACTCTTCTGGTTTCACACAGTTCTTTGTAGAAAGTGTTTGAGCAGCACGGTGCCGTCGAACTCGTGACACCTTTGCTTATGCCGAAACGACCAAGTTGTGCCCTCCATGTGAATAGATGTGCTCTCTTGGACGCTGCTGGCGTGACTGTCATGCTCCCATTTGACTTCACGGAACCCTTGGCCCGATTTATCGCCCGCAATGGCGTGACTCAAATGAAGCGATACCAGTTTGGACGTGTCTTTCGCAAGAATGTGAGCGGAGGCCATCCTCGAGAGATATTTGAAGCCGACTTTGACTTGGTGTGGGATGAAAAACACACGGGTCGAATTATGGAGATGGAGGTTCTCCATGTTGTCCGACAAGCTTTCGAGTCGTTTGGTCTCCTCACAACCTCCTACGTACGCTTAAGCGACGCTAGGCTGTCTAGAGGTATTCTGGACATGTGCGACGTCCCCGTTGCGACTCGCCGCGATGTTTTAAGGTGGCTCTCTCAAGTAGGATTGTGTTCCGAGTTGTATGTGTCATTATTAATATTTTCCTTTAGGAAACTAATGTTGCATCGACTGGACGATGGAAATTCGTCGCCCGCAAACTCGTCGAAGCTTCCATCTCCGAGTCGGCGTGCGATATCTTGAAGCACTTTTTTCACTTGCCTCGAGAACCAGTGGCAGCTCTCTGCTCGGTCGAGACGTTCTTCGTGCAGGCGATGGCACAGCTCGGTCATTCCAGTACGAAACGAAGTAAGCGTGAACAAAAGCGCGACTCCCAATTACGAAAATCGCTCCATGACGCCCTCCTCGGTGTTGAAAACTTGAAAGCTCTTGTGTCTGATATCAAGACTATCCCACTTCGCCTCGACTTGGGCTTGCGGCAAGAGCAATACGCGACGGGACTCATGTTTCAAGTTGTCACGCAACAAAATGAAATCGTTGCCGAGGGAGGACGCTACGACGCGCTCGTGGCAAAGTATCGCCTCCCCGCAGCTCGCATTCAACTGCCGACAGTTCGTGCAGTTGGCGTTCGCTTCTCGGTGGATCGCATCGTGTCATGTCTCGTGAAGCCGCAGATGGAACCGCTCATCCTCGTATGCTCCGAGCCGTCACTGTTGTCGTCACGGCTCGAAGTTGCGTCAATGTTATGGCAAAGCGGACTTCCCGCTGAGTTTTGGCATCCTGAAGTGAAAGACTTGGAAGAATATTGTACGATGATCGGTGCCTCCTGGATGATCCTCGTGAAGAAGCATCTCCTCCAGGAAAAGAGAGCAGTCAAAGTGCGCTCGCTGCGCAATTACGAAGGTGACACGACGGTGCCACTAACGTCGCTCGCGTACTTCTTTACTGAAAGCAGTCATCGGCCACGGAGTGGATCTGTGACGGACAAATCTGACAAAGAAACCACGATGAAACTGAATGTCAAGTTGGTCGATACCAAGCACCACCGTGACAAGCAGAAACAAAAACAAGACGCCAACCACGTCGAACGCCAAGTGACGAAATGGCTCTCGTCGTTTCTTCTCCCAAGCGCGACGAACGAACCGACCAAAGTTCTCTCAGTCGACGTGCCATTCCACGTCTTGCGTGAATTTGGCACGCGATTCATGGACGATCGGTCGACTGCGGTGGACGTGCATTCCAAGTACAAGAAGATTCTCAAATTGGTCGTGGATGAAATCATCGAGCTCGAAACGCTCGACTACTGGCGCGGGAAGCGGGAAAAGTATGTCCTTCTCCACAGCAGCTGCGACGATCGTTACGATATGCTCTCGATTACAGAGCCATCGTCGACTTTGAAGAGGCGGTAAATCCAATCTTCCTTGAATCTGTCCCGCCGTTTCTTGTTGACCGTTTTGATGGATCGCCATGGAAACATTTGAATCGTGTGAAATTAAATTTTTTCGATCCTTTTGTATCGATATGGAACGTTATAAAAGCCATGTGACGCATCCAACCTATCCCATAGTTCGTTGCTTTCTCCGCGGTACCTCCTCATGCTGTCGTGGTTCATCTCGTCCATTGAAATTCCACCCATGAGGTTGACCAGTCTGCCGTCTGGTGCATCCATCAAATCTTATCCCTCGAAAAAAAACAGCACGACGACCAAGTGTCCACAAGAAACGGAACCGACTCTTGCAGGCAATCCAGTAGGTTTTATACGTCCTTCGTTCAACGAAGGGGACTCCTCCCTCAAGAGATCATCCTCGCGTCGTTTGGTGACAACATGCGCTTGGGATTGGTGTACATTTCGGAACAACACGGATTGTTAGGCTTCTAAATTTGCATGTGGTGACATTTCAAATGTGTGAAGTTGACATTTCACTGGCGCACCGTTTCGCAAGACATGGATTGGCCCGAGGCATGCAGCCATGCGATCGAGTGAAGCGCCGCGATCCTTCGATATTTATCTCGATAGAGTGTCATATTAGCTTTGGCCGAGGACGTCGCAGGGTGCAGCAACTACATGTTTGGTCCGCTCAGTCTCGTCACGCTCGTCCTTGCGACTGCCCAAGCTCAAGACGCCGTCACATCCAAGGAAAAGCTCTTCGATCAATGGAAGGCTTTCACAACGCCGTTGGTCATCCCAGATGTGATTGACATACGCAAAGGCGGCAACCTTGAAATGAACATTGGCGAGACCATCCATGCCTGGGGATCGGGATCGCCCAATGGCACGACGTACGGCTACGGCAAAGTTGGCGGCAAGATCACAACGCCAGGCCCGACGATACTCGTCAAGAAGGATGTCCCGATCGATGTCACTTGGATCAATGCCATCTCGTCCAACCAGCACTTGCTTGACTTGAGCGTTGAGAGTACACTGCTCATCCAAGAGTCGTCGTGTTACCCAAACTGTGGCGTACCAGTCATTACCCACATCCACGGCCTGGAAAATCCTGCCAAATATGATGGATTGCCGCACTTCTCGATCTACCGCAGTCAAAACTACTCTGCTCACTACAACAACACGCAATCGGGCTCGACCAAGATGTACCACGACCATGCGATTGGCCTCGCTCGCCTCAATATGTGGTCGGGATTGATCGGACTCTACATTATTCAAGACGAGGAGCTAGAAGCCAAGTACAACTTGAGCAAACTCGTCGACATTCCTCTCTTGATCCAAGACAAGATCATCTACCCTGATGGAACGCTTGTCTATTCCTCCGTCTCGACGTGCCAAACTGAAGGAACCAAGTGGGTCTCGGAAGCCTTTGGTGCCGTCAATACTGTCAACGGTGTCGTGATGCCATATGTGGAAGTCCCCGCCGCTCAAGTTCGTTTCCGTATTGCCAACATGGCGAATGCGCGCCACTACAACTTTTCCTTCCCCTTTGCCGATCAATGCAAGTTGATCGCGACCGATTCGGGCTTTGTCGGCCAACCTGAAGCCGTCAACGGCACTGAATTTGTCGTCTTCCCTTTGGAGCGTATGGAATTGGTCTGCGATTTCACTTCTGTCGCCCCTGGTACGACGTACGACTTGTCCGACACGCCATCGGCAGACAGCGCCTACACGTATGACCCTCGCGTCATGCAAATTCGCGTCATCGCTGCTTCTGCCAACACGACCAAAGTGGAAATCCCAGCTAATATGACTGCTTTCAAGGACTTGCAGGCTTTGTACAAGTCGACGAATGGCAAATTGCGCACGATCACACTCAGCGAGATGGAAGGTCCAAACGCCTGCCCAACCCAGCTCATGGTTGTCCAGCACCACATGGTTGCCAATGTGTCGACAATTCAAAACAAACTCATGTGCACGCTCGGCAAGGTGGAAAAGTGGCAATTCAAGAACCCCACGGACGACGCACACCCATTCCACTGGCACTTGGTCAATGCGCAATGCGGTCCCGACGACAATTCCATCAACAAGAACGGACTCAAGGATGTCGTGGTCATTCCGAACGAGCCAAAATCGCAACGCATTACGCAAGTATGCTACGTGGCCTGCACGCCCGACCAATTCTTGATTGAAGGCAGCACGGTCGGGCCGACCGACTATGGTTTCTCGACGGACGACCCATATTTGGCCCATTGCCACATCATGGAGCACGAAGAAAACTCAATGATGGCATGGTTCCAGCTCATGAAGACGGACGATGATGCTCCTATCGACGATGGAACCGTGGTTGACCCAAATAAAGCGACAGCGGCTGTCATTTGGTGCGCCATGGGCATGAGTGTCTTGGGTGGTTTCGCGACGTGCTTGTCTGTCTTGGTGCTTTCGATCAAGCGTCTCAATTTCTTGGCCGGGGACAAAGCATTGGCTGTCACGTTTGCCTTGTCGTCGGGTGTCATGATCTTTATCGCGTTAGTCGACTTGTTCTTGGAATCGATTGAGAAATTCAACAACACGCTGGCCGTGGGAGGAACCGTCGATTTGGAATTGATCGAAGAAGGTCTTGCGCCTCCTGGAGCGTCTGCCCCAGTTTGCGACAAGACGTGCCACGGAAAGGCTTACTTGGCGGTCGTCGGGTGCTTCTTTGGCGGCGTCATGATCATCGTCTTGCTCGAGTTCATCATCCACCGCGTCTTTGACTTCCACGCCAAACGTCTTGGTGCTCAATTAGCAGCAAACCAAGTCGCGGAGCATGTTGACATCGGTGCTCCTGCTGAAGAAGGTGAATTGATTGTCAAAACCCCGATCGCCGGTCCTGAGGAGTACAACGAGATGACGAATGAAGACGATACGTTGACAGAAGAATCGCAAGAAGAACGTAGAACTGAATTGGGCCGCGCTGGTGTCTTGACTGGTATCGCGATTGCCATCCACAACTTCCCAGAAGGCTTGGCTCTCTTTGTCGCGTCGCTCCAAGGTTTGCGCAGCGGCATTGTCTTGGCCATCGGTATCATCTTGCACAACTTTCCCGAAGGCGTGGCGATCGCCGCCCCTGTGTACTATGCCACCAAGAGCTACAAGCAAGCGTTGTTCTGGACGAGTTTGAGTGGTATTTCACAACCCCTTGGCGCTCTCGTCGGATGGGCGACGATTTCCGGCGGTATGAGCGACACCACAACGGGTATTTTGTACGCCATGGTCGCTGGCATGTTGGTCTGCATCGCTGTCAAGGAATTGGTCCCTGGTGCATTCAAATTCGGTCCCAAGGTCTTCACCGTCAGCTTCTTTGCAGGTTTCTTCATCATGGCTGTCAGTGTCGTCTTGCTCAAGTTTATGGGATCGAGCTAGGCAACAGTAGACGACTGACATTTTCACTATTCAACATGACTCTCTCGTGGTGCGTTTTCATCACATCTTGATAAGTTTCCAAGGCCTTTTCGATGGCCGTCAAGGCTGGAAGTGGTCGCTCGTTGTTGGCATTGGCTACGGGTTCGACATCTTTTCGAGACTCCTGGATGATGTCATTAAAGGCGTAATCCTGACTGGTGGGACATGATCGAGAGGTCTCAAAATTTGAAGCCTCGTGGATGGTGTCCTGCGAGGTGTATAAAGACTAGTCTCGACATCATCGAGAGGGCCAAAAGAGTCTTAGCAACTTCAATTGGGATTACATGGTTCATGACAAAGTTAATACTCGCTTAACTCGATCCAACATACTTGAGGACAACGATACTGATAGCCATAATGAGAAAGCCCGCAAAGAAGCTGACGGTGAAGACTTTGGGGCCAAACTTGAATGCGCCAGGGAGCAATTCCTTGACGGCGATGCAAATCAACATGCCCGACACCAATGCGTACAAGACACCGATCGTGGCGTCGCTCACACCGTTGGAGACCGTCGCATAGCCGATCAAAGCACCAAGCGGTTGAGCAATGCCACTCAAACTCGTCCAGAACAACGCTTGGCGGTAGCTCTTGGTGGCATAGAACACGGGGGCGGCAATCGCGACACCTTCTGGAAAGTTGTGCAAGACAATACCGATAGCCAGGACGATGCCACTGCGCAAACCTTGGAGCGACGCGACGAAGAGAGCCAACCCTTCTGGAAAGTTGTGGATGGCGATCGCGATACCAGTCAAGACACCCGCGCGGCCCAAGTCCTCGTCGGCATTCTTTTCCGTGAGCGAATCTTCTTCGCCAGTCAATTCATCGTAGTCTTCCGCGCGTCCAGCGGGTGTCTTGATGAATGCGCCCTCTTCGACGGGTTGGGCTGCAGCAGCTTCTTGTTGAGCGGCAGCCAATTGAGCCCCCAAGCGCTTGGCATGAAAGTCAAACACTTTGTGGATCACATATTCAAGCAAGACGATGATCATGACGCCGCCAAAGAAGCAGCCGACGACCGCCAAGTACGAGTGGCCTTGGCACGTCTTGTCACACACGGGCGACGTCGCGCCAGCAGGGGCCAACCCTTCTTCGATCGATTCGAGATCCGCCGTGCCACCGACAGCCCACGTGTTGTTGAATCGCTCGACAGCTTCCGAGAAGAGATCAACCAACGCAATGAACACCATCACACCCGACGACAAGGCAAACGTGACTGCCAACGCCGTGTCCCCCGCCAAGAAATTGAGACGCTTGATCGAGAGCACCAAGACGGACAAGCACGTCGCGAAACCACCCAAGACAGACATACCCATGGCGCACCAAATGACAGCCGACGTCACCTTGTCCTTGTTGGTGACCACGACACCGTCGTCGATGGGCGCAGCGTCGTCTTCCTTGGTCAGTTGGAACCACGCCATCATGGAATTTTCTTCGTGTTCCATGATGTGGCAATGGGCCAAATATGGGTCGTCCGTCGAGAAACCATAGTCGGTCGGCCCCACCGTGCTGCCTTCAATCAAGAATTGGTCGGGCGTGCAGGCGACGTAGCACACTTGCATGATCTTTTGCGAGCTCGGCTCGTTCGGAATGACCACGACATCCTTGAGTCCGTTCTTGTTGATGGAATTGTCGTCGGGACCGCATTGCGCATTGACCAAGTGCCAGTGGAATGGGTGTGCGTCGTCCGTGGGGTTCTTGAATTGCCACTTTTCCACCTTGCCGAGCGTGCACATGAGTTTGTTGTTGATCGTCGACACGTTGGCGACGAGTTGGTGCTGGACAACCATCAATTGCACGGGGCATTCGTTCGCGTCGTCCATTTCTGCCAGCGTGATCGTGCGCAACTTACCGCCCGTCGACTTGTACAACGCTTGCAAGTCCTTGAAGGCCGTCATGTTGGTTGGAAGCTCTACTTTCGTCGTGTTGGCTGGGGCTGCCACGACGCGGATTTGAAGCACGCGGGGGTCGTAAGGGTACGAGCTGTCGGCCGACGGCGTGTCGGTCAGGTTGTACGACGTGCCAGGGGCCACCGACGTGAAATCACAGACCAATTCCATGCGCTCCAAAGGGAAGACGACAAATTCAGTGCCGTTGACGGCTTCAGGTTGGCCGACAAAGCCCGAATCGGTCGCGATCAACTTGCATTGCTCGGCAAAGGGGAAGGAAAAGTTGTAGTGCCGCGCATTCGCCATGTTGGCAATGCGGAAGCGGACTTGGGCGGCGGGGACTTCCACATATGGCATCACGACACCGTTGACAGTGTTGACGGCGCCGTAAGCTTCGGAAACCCACTTGGTGCCTGGCGTTTGGCACGTCGCGACAGTCGAGTAGACGAGCGTGCCATCCGGGTAGATGATCTTGTCTTGGATAATGACCGGGATGTCCGTGAGGTTGCTCAACTTGTACTTGGCTTCCAGCTCTTCGTCTTGGATGACGTACAACCCGACGAGTCCCGACCACATATTGAGTCGCGCAAGACCGATCGCATGGTCGTGGTACATCTTGGTCGAGCCAGATTGCGTGTTGTTGTAGTGCGCAGTGTACGTCTGGTTGCGGTAGATCGAGTAGTGCGGCAAGCCGTCGTACATGGCGGGGTTTTCCAGGCCGTGGATGTGCGTCACGACGGGGACACCGCAGTTCGGGTAGCATGCCGACTCTCGGATGAGCAAGGTGGACTCGACGTCATGGTCCATCAAGTGCGTGTTGGACGAGATGGCATTGATCCACTTGACGTCAATCGGGACGTCCTTCTTGACGAGAATCGTCGGGCCTGGCGTTGTGATCTTGCCGCCAACTTTGCCGTAGCCGTAGGTTGTGCCATTAGGCGATCCCGATCCCCATGCATGGATGGTCTCGCCAATGTTCATGTCGAGGTTGCCGCCTTGGCGCATGTCAATCACGTCCGGGATGACCAGAGGCGACGTGAACGCCTGCCATTGATCAAAGAGCTTTTCCCCAGACGTGGGCTCGGGCGCATCTTGGCCAAACACAGCGCTCGCCCACGCGAAGAGAGCAAGTCCAGTCGTCCTCATTGACTTGTTGGAGCGAATTTCAAGAGTGACCAACAACGCTCAAGAGTCTGCCCTAAAGCGTGACATGCAAAGTCGGGAAACGCTGACATTACACCTGCTACGGTGTCTCAGTCTGGCCATCGACATCGCCATTGGCTTCCTCGTGCGCAATCACAGCCGCGACGAGGATTTGCTTGGCGCCGTGGCTCTTGCCTTGGCCCAATGGCGTGCCATCAACATGGCCACGGCGATTTGGTTGGCTCCTTGCATACGATCCAGAATTGAACTTTCGGATTGGGTGACACGCTGGAAGGACTGCCTGGACTCCCTGCAACGGGTGGTCAGCGCGCGCGCCTCTCAAGCTCGCGTCGTGGATGCGAATTTCAATGTCGACTTGGCAAAAAGCACATTCAATGTGCTTTTCCGCAACTTTGACAAAATTTGTCAAAGTTGGAATTATCTTAAATCAATACATTCCCAACTTTGTTGCCTCCACTCTGAAATCGATGGCCGCTTGCCAAACTGCCGCTTTGATATGCTCGGTATAGCGCTTATACTTGAGCTAAGAGGAGCTGCATCATACCCTCGCATGTTCCGACGAAAGTGCGCTTCTTGAGGGAGTGTAATGCAGACATATTAATTGAAACGTGAAGGAAAACGTGCTTTCGGCAATCGTCGAGCTGTGGAGCGATAGATTGCACCACTAACTAGCTCGAGCTCACGATCAGATTACGGTGACAACACGTTGGCTCGTCGGCAACAAGACCGGTAATGCCGCGGTCAAGTTGCCGTGCTGAATCGCCTTAAACCCTGCTGCTGCCAATGATGGTCATTCCCCCTCGCACTACATACAACATTTAGCCTCCGTGCGTACTGCTATATGTGCGTACGATTTGTACAGCATGCAGTCCTCCGCTTGGATTCCACGGCGCTATAAATTTCCTCGAGCGACTTGGAAGGGACGCTAGCTTGACCACAGCCGCATGGACTGAATTCCATTTTTGGTGCAATATTTCAATCAATGTACTTATTTAAGGTAATGTCAACTTTGGGCAATGAAATTTGCCCAAAGTTATGGGAAACATTGCGGAAAATGGAAATTGTGGCTGGAAAGTTGGCACTGCTGAGTGTGTCGTCAAGGATGGGAACCAAGGCGGCTGTCCGCCAAGACGTCGTGAATCCAGTGTGATAAGTGCTTGGAGCGCTCTGAATGGCTCAAGGCATGCGTGTGGCATCCACACGCTTCAACTTTTTTACCACGTGGATGCACCTTTCTAGGTGGTGAATCTTGAATGCCACGGTCGAGCTCCCACGCTGCCCCGTCCACGAGGCGAGCGACTTTGTCGAGTGCACATCATGTCGTACTCAAAATCAAAGAAGTATATAATTTGGGATATTCGCAATTTAACTCGTGCCCATGTACTTGAGCAAGACGACACTGACAGCCATGATGAAGAAACCCGCAAAGAAACTCGCGGTGAACTGCTTGGAGCCAAACTTGAACGCACCGGGGAGCAATTCCTTGACGGCGATGCAGACCAACATACCAGCGACCATGGCGTACAAAATACCCGTCGTCGTGTTGTCCGCGCCGTTCGAGATCGTCGCATAACCGATCAACGCGCCAAGAGGTTGCGAAATACCACTCAAACTCGTCCAGAACAACGCTTGCTTGTAGCTCTTGGTGGCGTAGTACACGGGGGCGGCAATCGCAACACCTTCTGGAAAGTTGTGCAAGATGATACCGACGGCCAAGACAATGCCAGCGCGCAAACCTTGGAGCGATGCGACGAAGAGAGCCAAACCTTCTGGGAAGTTGTGGATCGCGATAGCGATACCGGTCAAGACACCAGCGCGACCCAATTCAGTCTTGTGTTCCTCGTCCGACTTTTCAGTGAGAGCTTCAGCTTCGCTCGAGCCCACTTCGTCGTACGCGCCTTCACCTGGCGTCTTGACTTCAACGTCAATGTCGGGTTGTTGCTGCGCGGCGGCCAATTGAGCGCCCAAGCGCTTGGCATGGAAGTCAAAGACGCGGTGGATGATGAATTCCAAAGCGACAATGATGAGCACACCGCCAAAGAAGCAAGCCACGACTGACAAGTAGGCATTGCCTTGGCACGTCTTGTCACAGACGGGGGCAACGGCACCAGCAGGGGCCAAACCATGTTCGATCGCTTCCAAGTCGACCGTCCCGCCGACAGCAAAGACACTATTGAACTTTTCAATCGCTTCCATGAAGAGATCGACGAGCGAGATGAAGATCATGACACCAGCAGACAAGGCAAAGGTCACACCAAGAGCTTTGTCGCCCGCCAAGAAATTGAGACGTTTGATCGAGAGCACCAAGACGGACAAGCACGTGGCAAAACCACCCAAGACAGACATACCCATGGCGCACCAAATGACAGCCGACGTGATCTTGTCCTTGTCCGTGAGCACCACGCCGTCGTCAATGGGCAAGGCATCGTCTTCCTTGGTCAATTGGAACCACGACATCATGGAGTTTTCTTCATGTTCCATGATGTGGCAATGGGCCAAGTACGGGTCGTCCGTCGAGAAACCATAGTCGGTTGGGCCAACCTTGGTGTCTTCAATCAAGAATTGATCGGGCGTGCAGGCGACGTAGCATACTTGCGTCACGTTGGTCGAGAGCGGCTCGTTCGGGATCACGACGACGTCCTTGAGTTCGTTCTTGTTGATCGAGTTGTCATCAGGACCGCATTGCGCCGTGACCAAGTGCCAGTGGAAGGGATGCGGGTCGTCCGTGGGGTTCTTGAATTGCCACTTTTCCACCTTGCCGAGCGTGCACGTGAGCTTGTTTTGGATGAGCGAGACATTGGCAACGACTTGATGGTGGACAATCATGAGCTGCGTGGGGCATTGCATGCTGTCTTCCATTTCACCAAGCGTGAGCGTGCGCAACTTGCCGCCCGTCGACTTGTACAAAGCTTGCAAATCCTTGTAGGCCGTCATCTTGGTTGGCAATTCGACTTTGCTCGTGGTCTTGGCAGCGACGACGCGGAATTGCATCATGCGAGGCTCGTAGTCGTACGACGAGTCAGCATCCGACGTGTCGACCAAGTCAAAGGTCGTGCCGACAGCGAACGACGAGAAATCGCACACGACTTCAACACGTTCGAGCGAGTATAACTTGAAACCAGTCGGGTCGACGGGCATGGGCTTGCCGACAAAGCCGCCGTCTGTTGCGATCAATTGGCACTTGTCAGCAAAAGGCAACGTGATGTTGTAGTTGCGGGCGTTGGCCAAGTTGGCCATGCGAAGGCGGACTTGCGACGCAGGGACTTCCAAGTATGGCATGACGACACCGTTGACAGTGTTGATGCTGCCGAAAGCTTCAGAGACCCACTTGGTGCCGGGCGTTTGGCACGTCGCGACGGAAGAATAGAAGAGCGCGCCATTCGGAGCAATGTGCTTGTCTTGGAAGATGAGCGGGATGTCCGTGAGGTTGCTCAACTTGTACTTGGCTTCCGTCTCGTCGTCTTGGATGATGTACAAACCGACAAGACCCGACCACATATTGAGACGAGCAAGACCGATCGAGTGGTCATGGTACACCTTGGTCGCACCGGATTGAGTGTTGTTGTAGCGCCCCGTGTAGCTTTGGTTGCGGTAGATCGAGTAGTGCGGCAAGCCATCGAATGCCGCGGGTGTTTCCAAGCCGTGGATGTGCGTGATGACGGGCACACCGCAGTTGGGGTAGCAAGACGACTCCATGATCGTGAGCGTGTTTTCGACATTGGCGTCAAGAATGTGTTGGTTCGACTTGATCACATTGTTCCACTGCACCGTGATGGGCACGTCCTTCTTGACCAAGATGGTCGGTCCCGGGTACGTAATGTTGCCGCCAGCTTTGCCGTAGCCGTACGTGGTCACGGTAGGAGCGCCCGAGCCCCAGTCATGGACCGTTTCGCCAATGTTCATTTCCAAGCCGCCGCCATTGCGCATGTCAATCACATCGGGGATGACCAACGGCGTCGTGTATGGCTTCCATTGGTCGTAGAGTTTTTCACCCGAGGTAACTTTGGGTGGATCGGTTTGCGCAGTCGCGAGCGCGCCCGCGACGGCCAAGATTGTCAATGCTTTCGCCATCGAAGTCGTGGTTTGTTGGTTCAGTGCAAAAGGCAGAATGAACCGATGCTCAAGAACCTCGCCAAGAAAAAAAGGGTCGACGACGGATCGATGGCTTCAAGGCTCTGGCAACAAGCTGAACACACAGACACCAATTTCAAATCTCGAAAAGATGTGGTGCTTCGATCTCCATTGGTCACCATGTGGTCAATCAATCGCCGCGGGGCCGGGGCGGCGCTCGGTCTCGCACCAATCGCATCGAAATGGTCGTCTCCCGCGCGTCCGATTGGCCGCAAGCGTGTGGAGTGCGTCTGAGATTCAAATGCAGAGTACAACCCCTGTGTAACAGCGTACCGTAGTATACACGACAACACCGGCGAGTATGCACCACCAAGCGCCACCGAGTCGACCCAAGCGCGATTGTCCAAGGAGACGCAAGCAAGATGTGAGGCCAGGAGCCACCGGGCGTCGAATGTACTTGGCTTAGCGAATTTCCAGCCAAGGTCTATGGGGAATTCGCGGTTTTCATGCTCTATTTTTAGACTCTTTCCATATTAAACGTGTTTGGATTCCCTCTGTCAAGTACAGTAAATTTTTGCATTGACATTACATCATGCACCCCCTTCCTGGCTACCTCAACAAAATTGAATGGCTCGAATCGACCGGCTGGTTTTGAGACAGGGTGCCACGACTCACGAGTGCGTCGAGGACTTGAAAAGCGCTCCACAAGACGCAACACTGGCGCGAGATATGGCTGCAGACTCCCACCCGTGGTTTGAACAGCGTGTGGTTTCAGTGTGAGTGGGAAAAACACGACGTGGAGGGGGAAATGCCATGCACTACGACCGCCGGCGTAAGCGGAAAAAAGTGCAGCACGACGCCGGTTCTGACCTCCACGGAGGAGCTACTGTATTTGTTGAAGGTAGCCAGAACAACGCTATAAACAAGCGATGGATGAGCTCGAGTACAGTAGCATGAGGCAGGGGGCAAGCTGCTTCGAAGCGCTGTGTCACAGTCTGTCAACGGATAATAAATTATCAGTCATCGTAGGCACTACGTTGCTGTCCAAACGCAAGACCAGCGCAAAAGAGGCAGCTCGACGTGTCTGTCGGGCTACTCCAGAGTGTTCACCGACAAGGATTCAAACGCAGGATATAGATACCCCTCTCAATTGTTGTCTGTTGACTAGGTTCCCGCAGTGTGGAATCGAGGAAATCGTCCCGAAGTGTACTGAAGTCGTTTTTCGCAGCGTTGGAGTGTTTCAAAGTGGAACGCACTAGACCAGGCCACACGCCGTTGGAGACATGTAGTCTGAAACGACATGCCACATCAAGGAACGCTATGCCATGTGGTTCATCCAGCTCGATAGCCTCACAAGTTCAAAAAGTCGCGGTTGATCCTATGTGGACAGAACGATCGCTTGGTGACCATTCATGTTGGGTATCGCAACCAAGAACGTGCGTGCCTGGCTGAGCCATGTTTCGCTGATTTAGTCTGTCCAGGACGACAAGGATTCATCGTGGGCCTTCTCGAGGGCTGTCCTTGCTTTCAAAATCCCGTGTTGGGTTCGAGCATAGTCTTGACGGATGTCCAGCAGGTCGTCCGTCGAGTCGCGAGCTCTCAACGCAGCGAGCAGCTAATGATACACATGAGATACAAGTCATCACTGCACTCGGACTTCAGCACGTGTCGCTGTAGCCTGTCGGTGACGTTCTTCCAGAAGCTGGCTACGTCATCTATAGTCTGACATGGTTCACCGGATCGACAATACCGAAGAGCAGCTAATGCATGAAGCTTCTTCACAGAGTACGTCTCGACGAGGAGTTGCTTTGTCATGAGCTCGATCTTCCTTTGCAACGCTGACACGCACGCCTATGTGTCCAACAAGTGAGCAGATCTTCGAGATCCCAGCCTCGTACTTGCAAGAATTCGACTTTGGGCCGCGTGTACTGCGTGTACATGTCAATCTTGTGCACTTTGATGATCGCGGCCAAGTGCTTGGAGATTTCTGTCAGGAGCCGAATGTACTCGATCTGGCCTTGGTCGCAAGCAGCTTCGATTGTGTCTCGCTCAGCTTCCATCACGGCGACGTTGTCCCGCAGCTCCTAAAACGTACAAAAGTAACCTCGAGACCGCGCACAAAGCATACTGAGAGCTCTTTTGGAAGTTGGTGAACATGAGAGAAAGCGAGACATGCTCCATTGGCATCGTCTTGCGGATAGACAAAGTTGCAGATGAGGCGACATTTCGCCTCGAGGCGGGATTCAATATCAGGAGGGAGCAACACCTATTCCATACGGTACATAAAATCGATGGGGAGCATCTTGAACACACCCGCATGGCTTCTTTCATCATGCCTAGCTTCTCTGTATCATCCACGCCCCAGGTTTCGCGAACGTTGTCTGGTGTCAGACCAAATCGCGTCGTTCCTGGCTACGAGTGACATTTCAGCCTGCGTGTACTAGAGCTCAACGCGTCATACCGCCATATTGCTGACACTGTGTTGCGTTTGAATCACCGCAAGTAGAGTCTTTGCCATCTAGACACAACTTGAATTTCGTCCTCTGATGGTATGTGTCTACTGCTTTGAAGTTGCTCGTGCCTTGCTGAGTCGTTTCTCTGAATTAGACATCAGCCCGCAGCACTGAGATAGACTTCTTACGTGGCTACAACGTGCTTTAAGTCATGGAGCAAAAGCTTTGCCCGCATGTGTGCTTCCATGGTGTGGGAACTCGGATGCCGTGGAAGGATCTCGCGGTCTCCTGTGACAACAATCGATCATCCGGATAAAGTTCATGTCTGACATCAAATAGTGTGAATCCGGATGCAATTTAAAATGCCAGAAATCCAGAAAAATGACCAGAATAACATGCAAAACGCCAGAATTTATTGTCTGAACCATATTGAGTTCAAGTGTAATTTATGGTAGATTGTTGATGTCAGGAATGCCAGAAAATATTATCCGGATATCCGGATAAATGAACAAACTTGAGATTTGCTCATGGTAAGATGAGCCGACGCCAAGTGCAAGCAACCAAACAGCTTCGGTACGTTCAATCTCGACGCTTAGTCGTGGCAATGCTATGATAGGATTGTCTTCTCGATAGGCGTAGGTGTAGGATCAGTTGGGACGCTCCTCGCCTTGTACGAAGAGAAGTCTGACGTGGGAAATCCCCAGCCATTGCCACAGCCAGACACAACTTCTTCAATTCCAGCCCATGAAGCAACGCGGTTTGGATATCCATCGACGAACAACATAAAAGTTCGAGATGGGTATGTGTTGAGCTATGACAGACGGTATTGCAGCGTCAATTGGACAAGATGTATAATCGAGTTGTCTAGGTTGAGGAATGCATCGTGGGTTGCCGAATATATCACGCGAGAGTCTCTCAAGAAGAGCGAAGACGCTGATCGGCTCAAATCCTCATTTAAAGCAGATCCAACGACTCCTGATATCTTTCGCGTGTCACCATCGGACTTTCATAACTCTGGTTACGACCGTGGCCACTTGGCACCTGCACGTTTGTCTTTCCAGTGATGATAGAATTCCACTAAGCACGCGTGTAGGCGACATGTCCACCTCGCAAGATGCACTGAACCAAAGCTTTTTGATGACCAATGTGTCGCCGCAAGTACGTCGAAGTTAATGTCCTTGTTGCTATCCTCGTTCTAGGTTGGCAAGGGATTCAATCGAGGATACTGGTCAAGGCTTGAAGGCTTTGTTCGCCACTTGGCCACTCACTACGGCGGCGTCTACGTCATAACAGGTCCACTGTTCTTGCCTAGTGTAAGCTACAACGATGATCCTTGTCATTCACACTTGATTCATTGTAGCGCCAGTCAGGAAGTGACACCTATCAGGTCACTTATCCGATATTGGGGTCGCCCACCAAGCCAATTGCTGTACCAACACATTTCTTCAAAGTTGTCTTGGTCGAAGTGACTCGTCAAGGTCAAAAGAAGTACTTATCGGCTGGGTTTGTTCTTCCAAACCAAGCAATCCCCGACAAGACCAACTTGCTCGAATTTCTACGGCCGATTGATTTCATTGAGCGACTTTCAGGTCTCCTCTTCTTTGATCACGTCTGTACCTCGATGACTTGATGGAAGTATGAAATGTGATATCTTAGGTACGTGAATCAACGAAGTTTTTGCCGCTCTGCGATGACATTGCCTGCAAGCTCCCCATGATCGAGTTCAAGACGGCCAAGCAAGAAGCAGGTAGTACTTGAAACGTTCCCGACGACGAATTTTTCAAGCATGAGCTGTTAACATTTCAACAACGAAATTTCTTGCTCATTGCTCCAAATAACCATCGAAAGTGCTTCTTGGTGGCCAATCCATTTGATCGAGGAGGGAGAACCTAAATTATTATAAGTTACAGCAAAATTTGCCTGCCTAGACGTATCCCAACGTCGTTGAAATATCCAAGGCGGCTTGGGCAATGGAGACAACTACCATGGCAACAAAAACGACTGTGCAGATATGCCAAAACGACAATTCTTCAACTTCGTACAATGTTTCCGACACGACAAAGCTGAAAGGATCCGCTTGAATCTTGCTATAAATATGTCCAGGCACGGTAAGCCGCGTCGTCTCGAGCATTTGATTCTGTTCGACCTGGATTGCCAAGTCGGTCTACATAAGCGTAAGAAAATTTCAAGTACATCTTTCATGCATACCTTGTCTGGCATGTGACGAAATACATCAAAGCCAACATCGCCGGGCCCCAACCTAGCAAAAATTGTAAACCGGAAATCCTGTGAAAAAGTCCCTACTCGATCATTTTGTCGTTCCTTCGTGGCATATTCTGCCTTCGAATCCAATCTGCATTAAGAAATACCCATTTCAAAGCGCGATTGTGGGTAATCTTAGCATTTAGGACAGTCATAGGCTCCCTACAAAGAATTGTGCCTCAGAGACAGCAATGACTGACGCAAAGTACCTTGGTGCAAACACTTTAGGAATTATAGCTTTCCACGCAGCATAAATCAACGAGCGGTGGGTTTGTTGCATTGCACGGCCGTACTGTCGACGTAGCGTAGCGTGCAACCAAAATCGCTTGGATTCAGCACGCAAGAGGCTATTAATCTTATGGCAAGTAGTTCGCGTGACAAGCAGCTCCTCTGGCGTCAAAAATCTCGCTGTTTCAAAGAGGACTTCGTATGGCAATCCAAGTAACTTCGACTGCGCCTGAGCTCTACAAAAATTTGTCAGATCGCTACAAAAACGGAGCAAGGCACGTACTCCCAGCGGCCTTGTTGCACTACGGATTGCTCATATTTCTGGATGGAGGAGAGCACGACTTCACCGACGACGCAGACGAGAATGCCAGTAAAAGTACAAACTTGAATAGCGACGAGTAAATCGCCCCGCCACAAGTATGAATACGAAACATACAAGGCCACTGTGCAAGTGCACAACTCCCACCAACAGCGCCACGAATAAAGCCGCATATCCCGCGTGAAGTGTAAAATTCTCTCTTGTAAAATAAGTCCAACAAAGCGCGTGGGAGCCCAAAATACAAACATATCGCCCAAGACGACAAACGCAACACCACTGGCAGTTGCTAGAGCAAACGCAACTTCAATACTACGTAAATGAGTATAGATCGTATTGAACGCCACGCATCCAACAAAACCGAGGACACTGATGATTGGAAATGGCAAAATATGATATTGCAGTTTGTCTTCTACAAATATCATCAGCAAAAGGAAAGTCATAGACAACGTACCTGAGCGCAGCTTGCGTTGTGACTTGAGTTGCTCTCCAATTAGCGCCACCAACATGCCTGAGAACGTTCCGCATTGCACCGCCACGGATAAATCTCCATAAATGGCATAACTTCCATAAATCACCCCGAGGAAACATCCAACTTCGACAAATGATCGAACAGGGTACAACTACTCGAAAACAAAGCTATAACAGAAAATGGTGCGCCCAAAGTACCTGCCAATGCTCACCAGCATTGAGGAATCGATCTTGTAGAATGACACCAGCCCATCTTGTGGGTTGCCACATGGCCAAAACATCCGCAACGCATAAGAAGATAATACCTGCAACGGTGGCAAGGCCAACAGTGACTTCGAGGCTGCGTAAGTGCTCAAATATCCACTGGAAGGTGCCAGCACCGACGTAAGCAAATAAAAGCACAAGAGGCAACACTTTTGGACGCTGATCCATGTGCGCTGATGGAGGTTGTGGAAAAAGCCATCGATTGCGAAATACTTCGCCAGCGAGCGTCACGACAATGCCCGACAACGTCCCAAGATGCAATGCGACGACAAAATCTTGATAAATGACAAACGTACCATAGGTGACAGCAATCCAGACGAGGCATTCCAGAAACGATCTTAGTGGTTCAACTCGCCAATTGTGGACGCATTGTGTTACGCGAGTTTGCAAAATAATGCCCGCGACGCGCGTTGGTTCCCACATCAAAAACAATTCACTCGACGCGACAAAGACAACACCAGACAAAGTTGCGAGGCAAAATGCAATTTCAATGCGGTCAATGTAAACGTAGATGCAAAACAACGACACGCCGACGGCATACGAGAGGAGGACAACGAAGAAGATGACTGCATACGTCGTATCGAGAGTTTCGTGGGTTGATAAGCGACGAACTACATATTGGCCGCCGCCAATAACACCAATAGCCGAGGCACTTGCAAACAAAGCAGCAGATGACCATGCACCGCCAGAGATGGCATACGTACCCACAAAAACGCCAAGACATACTACCACTTGGACAAGAACATGGAGAGGGTGCAGTGAGCACTGTTGTTTGACGGACGTGAATAAAACGCGTCGAAGAAGGCGGAATGTCGGATGCGACGAGCACGTCAAGACACCGATTAAAGTACCAGCACAGAGCGCGAGAAATCCTGCGATCATTACAACAGGCACAACACCAGAAATACGAGAAAGAAGTAGCGTGCCGTATCGCAAGCCTGATAACAGCACAGTAACGACGACGACAAGATTGGCCATGATGGAAATTGGTACTCGAATAGAGCTGGTTTGGGCGTCGGGTTCATCGACGGCCTCCCACATCCAATTGTGCAACGGGGCAATCTCATCGATAGATCTTGTGCGCTTAAGTTGGACGGCAAAGACCCATGAAGGGGAATACTGGAGAGCGGATATACCATGCCAAAGCGTCAAACCAGTCGACTGGCAATGCACGAGGCCCAAATCAAACACCGTCGTCGAGATAACATGAGTCCAAGTTGAGATGGACCTGGGTAAAATATACAGGAAGACACAGTGAGCCAACACCTCCATGGTCGTACGAATTGGCCATGCAACTAAATTCTTGAGAAATTCCTGAAAGCGACCCCATAAGGTTTGGGCACGCAGAAGTTTGGCCACAAATGCGACTATTCCAACTTCTGCCATCGCTAGCAACGACTGCCATGACAAAACGAGAGCCAATTGGTACAACATAAACACAACGACACTTCCAAGTGGCAACATTTTGATCCAGTGGTCGTTTGGAACATCGTGCGAAGCTGGGGTAGCTGAAGGATAGAAGTAAAATTCGCCGCACAAAATAAATATCGTTGACGCCAGTGTCCCCGCTTGGAGAGACACCACAAAGTCGTCCAGATAGTCGTATAAGACTACTGTGACTGCGAAGACAAAGGCAAGTTCGACAAGCGACCGAAGCGGATGGCTTGACCAATTGGTTTTGGCATGAACAACTCGTGACTGCAAAATGACACCGGCGTATCTTGTCGGGCTGTACAAAAGGAGAAGTTCACTCAATACGACGAGAGACACGCCGACAAGGATACTCAAGAGGTACTGCAAAAACATTGACTCGACATTGTTGTCCACGAGAAAATTGTAAAAAAGTCGAACGAGACCCACCACAATATATCCAAGACAAACGGTTGTCACGGTGTACTTGAGCCAAAGCGGTTGCGCTTCATCTTTTATTACAGCGCTTTGCACGCGGATGTACGCCAGGAGAAAGTCACCAGTGGCAGCCACCCACAAGCCTGAAATGCCGCCTAGGATAACGGCGACAAACGGGTTTTGGCTCGCTCCATACGTTCCTACAACAAGCGCGAGCCATGTACAGGTCTCAAGAAAGGTCCCGAGTACAGCAGCATCGTCGTATTTCGGTTTTTGGCGCCACCATAATCGATAGCCAATTTCTGCTGTCATTGGTATTCGCATCAGGAGCCAGCTCAAAAAGCAATATGCCATCGCACTACATATCACGAGCAGGAGTACCGTGCCAAACTGAGCAAAGCGGGACGAAACTGAGTTGTAGATAGCCAAAATCGTAAACCACCATACAAGCAAGACGCCTGTGCAAAGAATCATGTGAACATACCATGGAGACGATCGTCCGATGACGTCCCATGCATAATCGACGGCAGAGCGAGGACGACATGTGTTTGTACTTGTATCTGCAAATGCCAGGAGGACTTCACCAAGCGCGGTCGTCTCTGGGATGTGTTGTTCGAGATAAGGGCTTGCAGCGACTGGATCGATGTTGTCCTTTCTGTCTGAACTCGCATTTTTATCATTCACGTCGGCTGATCCCAGCGACATTTGAGCTAGCTTGGGCGGTCTCTTGTATGACTTACGGATCATTGTGTCTACAAGAAGTCCTGTCATCTCGATGCTGAGTCTCCCGTCGGCACGTACGTCGCGTGTCAAGGCAAGCGACTTTCGTTCCTTGACAAAGAAATCCGGATAGATCCAAAAAAAGACAGGTTGTTGTGTAAAAAATAAATTATGCGGGAAATTTGAGAGGCCCATCGCATCTCATTTGAATTAAATTTACTCTTAAAACTTATATCCTGCGGAGTAAGCAACTTCAATATACACGTTGACTTCGTCATGATTGTGAAGCGAAATTCAACCTTCTATCTTCCTGGATGATAGATGATAATGAAAATTAAACGATCATCAAACTCCTAGACGCATGATTAAATATAACGCCACTTGAAGCTTCTAATTTGGGGGGTGTAAATGGAACCTTTGTTAATCTATACATTTTAATAATAAATACTATGAGAAGCGAAAATTGAGGGAAAATATGCGAGAAGTAACTTGTATATATTTATGTAACATTTGAATAAATTGGTATAATTTTATCCAATCATAAAATAAGTGAATGCAATACAAATTAGTACAGTATAACCTGTCAAGTGAAACACCTCCTATACTGAAACACCTCACAAGTTGAACGCATTTTCATCCACCGATTCATTTCCATACGTTCCAACCTGCTAAGTGGAACAAAACAACCTTGCTTCTGAAACAGTCTTTTAATACTTAAATCAAGCTTTTTATCAAATTCGCGGTATTTGTGACGTACATGGTTGAATTGAGTCTGTCAGAGAGATCGGAAATCATTGCCCTTGTTGAGAAAGGCACCCCCTACAAGTCGATATGCACCAAGTACAATTGCTCCAAGGCTATGATCACGCGTATCAAGAAAAGCAGGGATCAAATTGCCGCTCAAATCGCCGAAAACGGCGATCCAAACTCAAAGAGACCTTGCCGCTTGGTTGGAGACGCTCTCGAGCTCGACCGACGCGTCTATATGTGGTTTTGTAAAGCAAGATCGACGAAAATCATAAGTGTTACTGGTCCCATGATTCAAGAGGCGGCCCGACGGTGTGCGAAGACCATGAATCTTTCGAACTTCACTGCCTCCAATGGCTGGCTCCAAAACTTTCGAGCAAGACACAACATTCAATTTAGAACACTCTCTGGTGAGTCAGCTGTAGTGGATATGACTGCAGTCAAAGACTGGCAAAATGTAATTGCCATGCTTGTAAAAGACTACAGCCCACGCGACGTATTTAATTGCGATGAGACTGGTCTGTTCTGGCGTGGCATTCTAACGAAGAGTCTAATTGCGCGTGGCGAGGAATGTAAGGGAGGTGAAAAGGCAAAAGAACGAGTATCAATCCTGCTGACAGCATCATGCATTGGTGAGAAGCTACCGTTGCTCGTGATAAACAAATCGTTCATGCCAAGGTGTTTCAATAAATTGCTGCCCCTCGGAGTATTATGGTTTGCCAACTCGAAGGCATGGATGAATGGCTCGATCTTTTCAAGTTATTGTATGTGGCTCAACAAGCGAATGAGTGATGAAGGTCGGCGGATTTTACTTGTCATCGATAATGCGCCATGCCACGTTGTCCCTGAGTCAAAGCTGACTCATGTAAAGGTTGCATTTCTGCCTTCAAATACTACTTGCGAAACTCAGCCGTTAGACGCTGGCATTATCAAGAATTTCAAGACAAAGTATCGCAAATTTCTGCTGGAATACATGTTGACAATTATCGACGACTACACTGTGGATGCCGCGGTTCAGCTCCTCAAACGCGTTGACATGAAGATGGCCGTCGAATGGATGAAGTTGGCGTGGTCTGAAGTGTCTGATATGACGATTCGAAATTGTTTTAGCCATGTTGGCTTTCGAGCACTACGGCGAGAAGGTGATACTGATTTTGTGTGGGATTTTCAATCGAATATTGAACGCTTTGAGACCTCCATTGAGACCGATATTGAAAACGACGTCTCTTCGATGATGAACTCTCTTGGTGTGGCGAACGACAGTGTGTGCGTCGAAGAAAATGTTTCAGCGTTCGACACCAGCACAAGCTCATGGGAATCTTCGATATTTGTACCAGAACCTGAAGTCGAAAGTGAGGATGAGGAAGATGGTGTGGTAGAAGCCCCACCGCCAACTCGAGACGTCGTGGAAGCCATTGACAAAGTAGAAATGTGGGCTCGCCATACTGGTATAGATCTCTCAAAAGAGCTCCAAGGCATTCGGCTGGCTGTAGCATTCCATCGTCGCAGTCTTCCAAATGGTGTTCTGGATGGATGGCTTGAAAATCAAGAAACCTCTTAAATGTTATATATTCCATCCCTCATGTTTCGAAACACCTCGTTTGTTGAACAAAGTATGAGTCCACGGAGTAGTGTTTCACTTGACAGGTTATACTGTATTAGGGCCCGTCTGGATACCACTAATTATCATGATAATTCGCAATAATTTGAGCATTATGGCATAATTTTAAATATTGTATAACTCCCTGTCTGGATGCACATATTCAATAAATTTTATTGCAAAAAATTATTCCAAAATTGGTCGATTATCGCAATAAAAAATATACTACCTACTCAAAGTCGTATATTTTGACCAATATTGTATAATTCGGTCAAATTCTCTAATTTTATTCTATTTTCTTGGGAATCCAGACAGTCCAAAAATAGAATTATAGTGATAATATAATCTGTGGTTTGTATTCTTTTCCCAAAATGCAGAAAACTCAATAACGAATTATCACAATATTTTTTAACGTGTATCCAGACGGGCCCTTACTAATAGTAATATTACAGGTTAGTTAGTAGTTTTTGGATTTTTTGACTGGTACGAGTCTTGTGCCAGAGAGATGAGCAGCTCGCCCAAGTCGACAAGTCCAACGACGTCCGCAGACAACAAGGCGTCCGAACGAGGCATCCGAGACCACGAGAGAGGTTATTATCTCCCCGAGGAATTGAAGCGCGACGAGACGTCCAAAAAGCGCAAGCTCGAGACTGTGGATCACGACGACGCTTTGTTCAACGGACATGTACCGTCAATTGAAGAGACCGAAGCCAAGACGATTACCAAGCTGTTGGGTCCATTCACACGCGATCAGCTTGAATCTATTCTCGTCCATGCGTACGTGATTCATCTTTGTAGGAGGTCTGACTGCATTCGTAGAGCACTTCAACACGAAAGCATCTTTAATGAAATCCGAACCATGGCAAGCGTCGATGTCGCCCATCGCAAGTTGTTTGTGCGGGGTCTGTCGTGGGACACAACTACCCCGTCCTTGCAAGATTACTTTGCTAAGTTTGGCAAGATTGAAGAATGCACTGTGATTATGGATCGCAACACTGGGAAATCAAAAGGTTTTGGCTTCGTCACGTACGAAGACATGGAATCTGCCGACCGAGCATTGCAAGCTCAGCCACACGAAATCGATGGCCGTAAATGCCAATGCAATCTCGCAGCCATGCCTGAAACGTCATCCTCCTCGTCCTCGTCATCTTCAGGCAAGCATTCAAAATCACAGCATCACAACCACAACGGTGGCTCAACGACTCATGCACCTCCCCAACCCGCGGGGCCACCTCCTCAACCACCTATTCCGCAAGGCCCATCTCCTCCATCCTACGTTGATGGTCCACCAGGTGATGAATCCGAGCGCAAATTATTTGTTCGTGGACTCGACTACAACACACACACCGACACCGTGACGGCTGAATTCAAAAAGTATGGCGATCTTGACGAAGTTACAATCGCCAAAGACCGACAGACGGGAAAGAGTAAAGGCTTTGCATTCATCGTGTTCCGCCATCAAGCGAGTGCCAAACGAGCTCTTGCTCATCCACAAAAAGTCATTGACGTAAGCATTCTATCGTTTGTCCAGCTTGATTACACTCACATAGGGCCGTACCATTCATTGCAATCTGGCGTCGCAAAAACAAGGGGCGAACTCTGGAGGCCATCGACCTCCAGCGTTGCCGCAACCGCATCAGCAACATCTTCTTCCCCCACAACCACCGGCTGTGATGCCTCACCATCTCCAGTACGTCCAGGCACCATATATGCCGTACACGACTGCTGCTGCCCCAATGCAGTATGACATGTACCACATGATGTATCCTCCGATGCCACCCCCGCCTCCAGGTGCAGTCTATTATCCTCAACAGCAGCAACAGCCCCCGCCACCACCGACTAGTAAACCCACGCAGTAAAGCTCTATATTGTGTGTGACAGTGTGATTTGTTGTTTCCTTCTTGCTTTATTTCGTGTGCAAGTGTGTTGCGTCTTGCCTGCATCTTCATGTGGAATTTTGCAAAAAGTCGTTCTACCAGAGGCAGACACTGGCAAGCTGCTAGAGTCTTTCTTGTTTTGTGCGTGTTGCAGTTGATCTCGATTGGTGTCGATTAACTTGCCTTGAGCTGCGCGAGCTCTTTGTGACTTTTCAAACTCAATTCTTCACGACTCATGGTAGGGCGCTCTTATGAGCTGCTAATGCAACTTCATCTCTTGGGGCTGCTGGTATCAAGACCACGCAGATTCTTGGTTGTATTCGTGTTATCCTACGTGAAAATCAAACGCTCCGCAAGTTGGACTTTAGCGTGCGGCAATTGCAAATGCTTGGTGCCGATGGACACCATGTTGTGCACGGTATTTAGTTTGCCGATGGGTCATCAATGACAATATGCTGACCGATTGATTTCCTCACTACGTCTAGGTAAATATCTCATTTAGACTATCCTGGCGGTCGATTCGAGCTTGTTAGCACTGCCGTCAAGATAAATAAGGTTCGTGCATGTTGGCAGACAGTCATGCGTTCATTCTTCCAGTGACTGATGAAGTTTGTGTGCATGAATTGTCCTTTGTGTTCCTGAGAGTTGATCTGGGAGTCGCATTCTTTTTAGAAATTAACTGTGTTGTTAATACTGCGTCCTACTTGTAAGGTTGGCGATTGTCGTCGATGCCTCGGGGACAATGTCCTCGTTGGCGAGAAGTCTGACATCTGTAGGTATTTGATTGTCGGAACTCTCATATGAACCGTTCACACATTCTGCAAATGGCTTCAGGCATTCATGCGCATCTAGACTGCTAATATACTGTAAGAAATGTGAGCTACACTGCGCTGCCGTCGTCCACAGAGCTGGAAGCAGTCGACATCATCCAGCAGACGTCGCTTTGGCATGGACGAGAAAAAGATATTCGCATTCGTACATTGCTGCAATGCTATGTACTGTCCAGACGTTCGTCACAATTTTTGTATGAGAAAGTACATTACATAGTAGTACACATGTCATCAACATGTACGTTCAATCTTGCATTCCACATCTGAACCACGACGCGCAATGGTCCGATCATGTCTGACCGTCTTGGCAATCTTCTTGAACTTCCCGGCGTCGAATGCTGCCAATTTCGACGCTCTAGAGCTGAATCCACTTTCTCCAACACACGGGCAGTATGATCTCATCTCTGTGCACCCTCACAATCCTGAATTCTTCACGGAAGGACTGCTCTTCCACAACGGCATGATGCTCGAATCGACAGGCATCGAAGGCGCGTCGTACGTTCGTGAGATCGGCCCCGAGATGAACATCACGAAGGAGTTTACCTTTCCGTCTGGATTATTTGGCGAAGGCATTACGGTGCTCAACAACAAGATCTACGCACTCACATACAAAGCCAAGACAGGGTTTGTCCTTGACCGAGACACATTCGACCTCATCGACAAGTTCAATTTCGAAACGACAACTGGAGAAGGCTGGGGCATGAC
The DNA here is from genome assembly GCA_019828595.1 of Aphanomyces cochlioides. Lineage (NCBI taxonomy): Eukaryota > Oomycota > Saprolegniomycetes > Saprolegniales > Verrucalvaceae > Aphanomyces > Aphanomyces cochlioides. The sequence continues at coordinate 3,322,404 of JAHQRK010000002.1, read as the reverse complement.
AACAGACGGTCATAGCTTGATTGTGAGCGACGGATCGTCATGGATTCTCTATTATGATCCCGCGACGATGCAAGTTCAACGCAAGATCCAAGTCCTTCTCAATGACGAAGAAGTTCGCAACGTCAACGAGCTCGAATACATCAATGGCGAACTCCTTGCGAATGTTTGGTTCACCGACAACGTGCTGCGCATAGATCCTAACACTGGCCGGGTCAAGGAAGTACTCAACCTCGACCATCTCCGAAATCTTGAGCATCATGCAAAAACCATGGAAGGACCCCTCAAGGGAGATGCCGTCATGAATGGCATCGCATACAATCCTGAGAACCGCCATGTCTACGTGACGGGAAAGCTCTGGGATTCCATGTTTGAGCTCGACTTGAACGTGCCGCGCCATCATATTCGTCGACGGAGTCAGCCATAAGCCAATGCAACGAGATTCATGTTGTCGTCTACACATGCTGAGGTGGATTTCCTGCTTGTACTCCATCCTTCTTGAACGCAAACGCCGCGGCGCCAATGATGCCTGAATCGTAACCCACCGATGCTTTCTCAATGCGGGACTAAGATTGAATATTTGCATGCCACGTCATAAATTTGAATTTGTATACCGGGTTAGGCAATTTTGTCCAAGTGTATTTCTTGTAGGCATCTCGGATCGCTTGGATGAAAGGCTCGCCACTCTCCGCGAGGCCACCCGACAAAACGATCAGCTACGATAGAACAACACCGCCTTGAGCTTTCCAATGTGGAAATGGAGGGCTTTACCTCAGGATCCAAGATGCGGCAAAAATTGACGCATGCTAAGCCCAAATAGTCGGCTGCTTCAGCAATCAGTTCCTTGGCAATGACATCGCCTGCATCTGCAGCATCAAAGACATGCTTAGCTGTGATTTCGCCTTCAACTGACGACAATTGAGTCACCAGAGCTACCAAGTCAATGAGTGTGATGACATGTAGATAGAACTCGAGGCGTACATTTGTCAGCAGCTTTGATCTTGGCTTGTTCGATCAATGCTGTGGCAGAACTGTAGCGTTCAAGACATCCTCGTTGCGTGCAACCACAAGGACGACCCATAGGAACCACAATCTACAAGATCAACCGTTCAGGACGATGACGGCATGAATAAATGCACGTACCATGTGTCCCCCTTCGATCAAACCGGTACCACCCGCGAGGATCGCATTGTCATTGACCACACCAAAGCCAATACCAGTGCCGAGGGCTATACGCACAATTAGTAATCATGCCAGGAGTTTATTCTAGACGTACTGATCATGACGAAGTTTCGAACGTTCGCAGCTGTGCCGATCCAATGCTCAGCAGCGACTGCAGCATCCGCATCGTTGACGAGGATGCTCGGGATATCCAATGCTTCATTGAGCAAGCGTTCCAACTCGACATTCTTCCACGATTCAAAGTTTGCAGCCGCAACAAGCACGCCTTTACTTGCTTGGCCAGGGCATCCCACCCCCAGACCAGCAATATCTTTCCACGAGACCCCGCTTTCTTCGACACATCGACGGACCAACGCCACAGTGAGCGCGACAACTGCGTCGGCCGATCGATCCTCTTCGATCTTCTGCTGGCTGCGCGTGACGAGAGCTCCTTTCTCGGTCACAACGCCGCACTTGACGCTCATGCCGCCAATGTCCACGCCAATGTAATGCCTCATGATCCAAAGTCAAAATGGTTGCATGGCGTTGCCCCCTTGAAGAGTCCCAATCTGGTGCGTAAATCTTCAATTCAGCACCTAAATTACAACTTTAGTGCAGGATTAGATCTCCTTATGTAGTACATTTTGACCACCTGGATAATGGTGTGAATACAAAAAAGCTGGAGGAAACAACGACGAGTTTTCTCCCTCAACGCGATATGAAAAGCAAAGGGAGACCGGCACCGGTCTAGCCTAGGCCTAGCTTGTCGTTCACGCCGTGTATACCGCTCTAGGCGGCCTGAAATCGATGGTGGACTATGGAGTTATGAGTAGAGCTCTAGATCATGGCGCAAAGTAGTGGTTCTAGAATTTGAGCTTTTTTAGTCTTGCAGCCATCTCTAGAAGCCCCCATATCCCCAGACAGAAGCACGGTTATATGGATATTGTATTAATACATCGCGGCCTGAGATACCAGTGGTGGCTTGTCATGTGGGGGTCATTTAGCATTGTCAAGTTCGAGGGGTTAAACCTTGACCTAGGTCCAACTTGCACAGAGCGGGGGATAGATGCACAAGCACTGTCATTGCGAAGGATCTTCGGTCCCGAACAACGGGCGGAATCCGCCTGTCATGTCGTCTTAGGCCCCGGAATGATCGCAGGACGAACTTTCTAGCGACATGTCTAACCAAGTGAGACCAGCTGGATGCTTGTTTAAGGAAAATGAGTCTGTCATCCGGATAATCGACCGGATAAGCATCATTGTCCACCTCTCAGGATGACAAATGGGCGAGTGTCTCTGTCATTGAGTATGGCCGCTTCATGCGCCTCGAAAAATGACAAAATCGAGTTCAAACGCGATCTCCAACTCTTGCTGGACTCCATGTCCATAAGCTATGGATCTAAATACATGACGAGCGAGGGGAGGACTTCATCGGATCGACGGGGCTTGTCCATTCGGCCTTCGGAGAAACTCGAGTACAATGATCAAAACTTGTGTCTGCGTGGCGGTACCACCAACTTCATTACAGCCCCTTTGGCCAACACACTAGGCAGGCGTGGCCACATCTGTAGCCAGTCTATCGATGAAAAAGTGGAAAAGATACACGTGGCAGACGGAGCCAGCAGCTTGACCAAACAGCAGGACGCTTAGACACATTTCCGAGAGGGTGCTGCCATACAAAGATCAAACTCGTTGGTATACAACCTACGCTTACGATCAAAGAGAGCTAAGAATACGCACAGAGAGAGAGATTGAGACGCCAAAGAACTCGCTAAAGGCTGAATGAACGTGGAGCTCTTTGATTGTTGGGTCGCATGGAGATACGATGGACATTTGAGTAATGTGAGATTTTATATTTGAGCTTTTTAATTGGCTAAAATTAATAAATATTAACCAATCATAGTCCATCTTTGACGACAGTTTCAGTGGTGAACATGGACAACGTAGATTTTGCCGCGGCATGGCGAGCCGACCATTTGATCTCAAGTACCGGTACTGGAAACGATGCCGCGCTCCCAGATCCCATGCAGACTTTTGCATCTACTCCGTTCTCGGAGAACGTCAAGACTGCATTGACGCGCGCTGGGTTTGAGAAACCAACGCCAACTCAGGCCCAGTCGTGGCCGATCGTCTTGGCCAAGCACGATCTCATCTCGATCGCCAAGACGGGGTCCGGCAAGACGCTCGCCTTCCTCCTTCCCTCCTTCCATCGCATGGCCAAGGCCAAAGTTGTCGCCCAGACGCGCACCAAGCAAAAGTACAAGTATGCCTATCCCGTGCGATCCAAACATCCACAGATGCTCGTCGTGGTGCCGACCCGTGAACTCGCCATGCAGATCGAGAAGGAATGCAAGATGCTCGTCCGCGCGATGCCATCTCTGCGCGCCGTTGCAGTCTACGGCGGGACTGCCAAGCAAGCCCAAGTCGACATCCTCGAGCAAGGCGTGGATTGCTTGATTGGAACGCCCGGCCGTCTCCTCGATCTCAAGGACACGCTCTCGTTTGACAAAGTCGACATGTTGGTCCTCGATGAAGCCGACAAGATGCTGGAAATGGGCTTTGAGCCCCAACTCCAGGCGATTCGAGCGGTCCTTCCATCGTCCGAGACGCGTCAAACGCTTCTCTTCAGCGCGACTTGGCCCATGACGGTCGAGGCGCTCGCCGCTATCTTCCTCCGCAATCCCATCCACATCACAATCGGCGCTGTTCAAGTGAATCCTGACATTGAGCAGCGCATTGAGCCGTGCGCGTCGGACGACGACAAGGCGTCGCGACTGCTGCAACACTGCAAGACGATCGTGGAGAGCGCCAAGAAGGCGATCGTCTTCTTCAAAACCAAGCAATCTTGCGACGACATGCAAGCAGCGGCCGCCGCCGCGGGCGTCACTTCCATTGCGGTCGTCCATGGCGACAAGAGCCAGGAAGACCGGACGATGCACCTCAACCGCTTCAAGAACGGCTCGGCATTGCTGCTCTTTGCCACGGACGTCGCGTCGCGCGGTCTCCACGTCAACGACGTCGCTTTTGTCATCAATGTCGACTGCCCGCCGAACGAGGAAACATACATCCATCGCATTGGCCGCACTGGTCGCGCCGGTGCCAAGGGCCAAGCGATCACACTCGTGAGTCCAAAGGACGTTGGGATGGTCAAGACTCTCTTGCGGGTCGTGCGGGAAGCAGGCCAGAGCGTCCCTGACGACGTGCTGGCGTGGATTCAACAGCAGAAACAAGCAAAGCTCCCACAGCCGCCGCTGGAGAACGAAGAGCAGCAGCGAAAGCGTGGCCGGGATGACGCCAAGACAGAGCCAAACCACGCCAAGAAGTCAAAGAAAGCAACGCCGCCACCGCCGCCGCAAAAGAAGAAGCAGAAGAAGAAGGTCGGCAAGCGCAAGCAGCGACTGTGTCAGTAGATGTCTATTGAAAAATACGCAAAACCTATTTTTATCCTCCTTGGGCGGTCATGCAAGCAGCGCACGACCGAGCTGCGATCGTCCACGACGTCCTGTGCAACGCTGCACTGCAGCGAGAGCGCTTTGTGCGGTAGATCCACGTCGTTTGTGCTATGCTTGATGGATTCTGTGCCTTGAGCAGGGTCTACGAGTGTCTCCTCGCGTCACGGTACGTCGTTCAATGTTGAATCGTGCACTGTTGACGTTGAAGTGTCCATGTAGAGCCAAGCTTGACATTGCCGACGCGGTGATTGTCCATCAAGGCGAGCTCCGGCGGTGGTATTACACGTCCAAGCACGGCGTACGCTTCTCCCGACTCTTTCCCGTCGTCATGGGATCCTCTGCGATTGTAGGAAGTCCGCGAAAAGCCCAGCCATGAACTCTCCCTCTTGGAAATCAAGAAAGTGTTCGTCAAGAAGACGCTCCAGCGCGCATCCAACGTCGCGCGGAAGCTTGGGGTTCTCTTTCACGTACCTCTCTAGCTTCTGGGAAGTCGATGGATGACTTGGAGACGGCGTAGGACAGCGGAAAAGCGACTATTCTAACCGACGTCCAGTTCAACACGATTGTGTGCAATGCGAACGCTCCAGCGTGGATCAAGACGTATCTCGTCCAGCCGTTCATCTGCGGCAAAGTAAGTCTCCCCTCCATGGAATCAAGGATGAGCGGCCGTGGATGTAGTTTGGACCGAATCCTGCAACGTACTCGGCGGTGTTTGGCGGCCACCACGGACGTATCCTGTGCTACAAGCCTCCTTCCTTCCTCCTCCACACGATCGCAACGTACGGCAATTCCTCCATGTCGACCAGGGGACGACTTGGGATCGTTGTAGCGGGGTCGACGGCACGGAATGGAGCGTCTGTCATCCTCCATGGCATGAATCGATCAAGGAAACCCATTCGAGCTACGACGAGAACCTGCAACGTCATGTCCATACGATCGTCCACTCCATCGAGGTACTCTTCCACCACGGGGAAGCTCTCTCACTGTCGACGGATGCAGGCGTACACGCGTTTCAAAGTCTCCCATCTCTGTGCCGACTTCATCCTCACTGCGGAAGATCGCCTCGTGCTTGTTCGAGTGGCCAATGTCCGTCGAGCGCCATGCCGCCACTACCGACTCACGTCTCTCGTTCTAGGTTGTCTTCGAAGCTGATCAAAAGGATCTCCCGGCATCCATGCGGAGTACAAGGAGACGTCCCGCGACTGCGCATCCAACCACTCGACCCGTCGATCCTTCCCGACAAGTACGTCACCATGTTTCTCGTCGCTTGAGACGCCGTGGTGGTAGATCAAACCGTGTCCGGGCCATTTCTGCGTCCTGTCGACGCGTCGCACTCCACCAGCGTTTGATATCGCCTTGACAGAGCCATCCTCGACGCGCATTTCAAACAAAGTACGACGTTCATGCCGTCTCGGAGCGCTAGAACGTCCATCTGGTAGTCGATCATCGTTGCCGAGACAGAAGACGCATTCCTCGCCGGCAAAGGTCATTTCGGATCGAACGCCAAGCTGGCGACGAATCTCTGCCACGCTGTCGCGTCTAGCCGCGAACTCGCAGATCTATCCAACGTGGATGGCGTCATTTCAGCGCGGAATAAACTCCTCCACGAGCTTCAATGGTTCAAGCAGCAATGTACGCTCTCTCCCTTGCGAACGCTCTCGACGTGGATGTGTCTAGCGCAAACGGTTGCCGAGGCGTCCAAGCAAGTCGCGCGGTTCTACGACACGGTACGTCTGAAGGCCTGGAGCATGCTCATGGTACACCCCTCGTGCGGTAGACTCGCGTCTGCTCGCTGTGTTATCTCATGTATCAGCGGCTGGATGCCGCCAGGACCGCTATCACCGCTGATTCAACCCAATCGACAGCAAGATCAACGTTGAAGTCGCGACTGCCGCCGACGAAAGTCGCCTTTGGTGCCATCGCGCCGCGAAAACAACAAACGAAAGGGATCCATGCCGTTCGTAGCTTACATCCCATCTAACGTGTTAAAGAACGGTCCTACAGCGCGCGTTCGAGGCGGCGAATGTCCGCCGCGACGTAGACCTTCGCTCTTCCTCTCGGCCCAAACGCCAAGTCGGTCGGGAGGACATCTTCGTCCTTGCGCTTGAAGAGAAAGCAGACCGAGACGAGGACAAACGCGATCTAGAGTCGAGTCAGAACGACTGCGGGAGGATCGTTCTCACGGGAAGGAGTGTCATGATCATGACGAGACTTGCGAGCGTCGCCAGCTACAGAGTGGAGCATGACGACTGGACGAAAAGGAGCAAGGAAGGAAACGTACGGTCGATGCGAAATGCGCGTGGAAATGGCGCGCGCAACTAGTTCTCCGCCGTCAGGACCGCTTTGGACGAGGGAGAACTTACCCAGAGGAGCCGCGAGCGACGCCTGTCAAGCCACAACTCCCGATCGGCGAGTCGTACGGACAACTCGCGCCTTTCGAGCAGAGTGGTGTGGGGGGATAGTACCCCGTCTACTCGATCGTGATTGGCGTCCAGACATGTCGTTTGTACCTTGAGAGCCGCGCAGAATTGCCGCTGGGTCGCGTCTGTGGTTGGTAGATCGCTCGGGAATGGCCGTGTGTCCGCTTGGCATAGTTCTGGCGGTCCCAAGCCGCAGCAGACGTTGGCGTCTTCAATCTCGGTCACGGCATGGCCGGCAGACTCGGACACGAGGCTCTCGTTGTAGTACGTCTGCCACGCCAGTGCTAACCTCGCATACTCTTCGCTCTGCATGATGATCGTCATGGAGGTTCGACGGCATGGAGATGAGCTAGCGCACCTCAAAGTATGCTCGGCACTGGGCGAGGGTCGTGGCGTTGGCTAGGTTCACCTACAGCGGCAAAAGAGCGTCAAGGAAGAGCGTGAGCTGCGCGACGGACATTGACGAGACACATGCTGGCAAAGTCGTAGGCGAACGTTGGCGTCGACGTGCCGTACATTGCGCCGCCGATCATGAGCTGCATGACGACAAGTCCGATCAAGAGCAGTCCATGCTACGCAGAGACTGGCAGGTAGAAAGCACGGAGAGGAATCGCGGCAGGTACCACGAGGAGCATGAACTTGTTGTGGTATTTCGCGGCGTAGGAGGCAAACCACGCTGGAATCGGGTAGAGGAGCGCGATGAAGATGAGTCCTGGAACCATGCCGCCGTTGTCAGTGTAGAATGAAGTCCATGACGTACCGCCGCTAGCATGGCCGACTTGCGGCCCGAGGGCTATGTGATAATGATACGAGCTCGCCAAGGAACAGCCCATGATGAGGAGCACAAGACCAAGCAGCTACAAGACAACGGAGCTCGTTGGCGAACGACTTCAACAGCAGGAGTGTGTACCAGTTCAATCGCTCCAGAGGTTCGGACGCCCGCGCGGAGGTTGTCCTTGCTGCAGAGCGCCATGGAGTGCTCTAAATATAGCGTCACGGACACGTTGAGCCTGTCGATGGAAGCGCGGGAGACCTGCGGGGACGCTGCTGATGAGGAGCATGTTTGGAACCCACTCTTTATTATAATTTCTCTTTCGCTAAGCGACGGCATGTGTCGTGGCAGTCGTCGAGAAGGAAAAATCGATCAACAATTGATGATACTGTCGTGGTGCCTTACACTCGGGAAGGGTACAACATGACGCGAACGGGCTTGCCCATGGCGTTGGCGGGGAGGTTCTTGCGGAACTTGGCGCGCACGACACCGTTTTGGCCGTGAGCACGCATGACCTTGCCCCAGATGACACGGAACTTGGAGTCGTTCTTCAAAGCCTTGGCCTTGTAGATGTACGCGACGCGCTTGCCCAAGTAGAAGTCGACGTCCTTGCGGTCTTGCAAACCTTGGATTTGAATCAACGACGTGTGCGCGTGTTGGTTCGTGAAGCCACGCTTGTAGCCCATGAAGACGCCCTTGACATACAAACGGGTGGGTTGACCTTCCGAAGCGACCATTATATTCTCTACACAATCATCCCATCGTGAGCTCTACACAGTCCATCATCACACACGGCCATGTACCTCCTGCTGAGTCAATTGAGTGAGTGATCCTCTAGTGCGTCGAATTGGTTGGACCCATGTGACTGGTTCCTCACCAATCGCTTGGAGGACCTTCGAAACTTGATAAATACTGTATAAATTTATACATTCCTTTTTTATTTGATACATTTCCCTCTCTATTTTTTTCAAATGGTGGAAATGTGCGAATCCGGATAACAATCCGGATAAAGACCCACGCAAGCTCTCTTGCGCACTAAAACTATCCACAAGATCATGACATTAGACAACATGTTGTACAACACGTGACGTGTATACGGCGGAATATGGAAACCAGCCACGGCCGAATTCAAATAACTTGAAGTGTGAGGGGACGTGCACAGGTGGGTTAGTATGGATTGTGGAATTTGATATCTCTATAATTTAATAAGTAGATGGGAGGTTTGATATTAAAATATAGAGGTAGTTGATGATGACATGGTTGCAAGATCGAAAAGCACGTTGCGAGGGAGCGCGAGTATGCGTAGCGTAGCTCGAGTATTTCGTTGTAGCTGCTTGAGGATGCAATGTTGTGCCCATTGTTTTATCGACGAGCTGACATTTCGTCCGGTATCTTTCAAGGCGTGAGGCTGTCTGCTTGGGATTTCTGTGATGGACCATCCCATGGACGCACTTGACAATTGACTTTAATTTGAGAGTCTCCCGTGAACTCCAACTACGCTAATCACACTTAGAAGACAGCTACTGTTGCAAGTGCTCCATACCGTCTCATTAGCCCCACGCTTCACTACTTGGTTAGTTCTGCCCTTGTCGATTCATGTTTTCCTCTGTGCATTGCATTGCAGGGGCTGTCTGTCATTGTGTCATTGTGTCCCCGTAGCAATCTAACCTCGTCAAGCGTATAGTCTATGAGTAAAACATTGGCTGGAAGTGCTTGATCACGACGCAAGGCTTCGACCATGAAATTCCCCGCGTCGTCCGCCGTAGCCTCCCTCTCCAGCCCTTTATTCCAAGCATGGTCCAAGGCAATAGCTCTGTCGGAGTATTTTGAGAATCCATCAATGAATTCAATCACAAACACAGGCAATCGTGAACAATCCTACCACTTCCTCTTGCCAAGCCATCATGCCAACTCGAATCGAATTGTGTTTGGCCTGCCAAAAAGCCGCAAAGAAGCTCCGAATGTATACTTGACATCGTGAACCTTTACGAGGCAATCGCAGGACAAGAGAGAGAGAGAGGAGCGTCAACCGCGCGTGTCCATTGCGCCAAGGAGTGTACATTGTACTCAAACACGATCAACTTGGATCGTGGCATTTTGATTGGGATCGGACACGTCGAGACCTTTCCTCCATTTGATTGGTTTTTGGATGACCAGATGTCCATGGAACTTTTAATGGAGGATTCGAATTCGACAGCAAGCACATAAACATGTCGACATATTCAGCCAATTACCACAAGACTCGTACTTCTATCCTCAATACAAAGCTTGCTTTGATTCATTACGCAGCTGAATCCATCGCAATTGTCCACCTAAAGCGTCTAAGAGGTTCTGCTGTCATTCTTGGCCTACCTTCTATAGCCTAGACCAGTCTTCCTTCGTAAAGTATTTTAGCCAATGAATATCAATTATTAAAAATAAAGTATTTTGATTGGCTTATTATCTTTATATTTTAGCCAATCAAATTGTTGAATGATTTCTACTTCATCCTGTTTTCGTCATTTTGACTTTTGAAGCCGTCGTCCATGGTCTCCGAGAAACAACGAGCTATCAACGCCTGGAAGGAACAAGTGTTTGCCGCTGACCCTGTGCGTGCTGAAGCATGGAAGCAACACGATCTGAAGCTCCACCAATTCATTAAGGAGTCTGTTCCAGAAGCTCTTGCCCACACGGGAGGTACGCCTTTTTTTCTTAACGATTCCAATCGGTTCATGATTGTTTGCAGAGGTCTCGTTCGACGAACATTTAGTTGGTGTGCAATCCGTTTTGCGTGCCTTTGGTGCGGATGAAGAAATCGCCAAAGCCGGTCTCTTTCATTCGCTTTACGGCACGGAAGGATTCCAAGGATACAAATTTCCTATTTTGCGCCGCCCGGAGATCCGCAGTCTCATCGGTGCTCGTGCCGAGCGCATGGTGTGGATGTTTTGTGTGGTTGATCGCAAGACTTTCGATGATGCAGTGTTCGCTTTTGAAGCATCCAAGCCCAACCCTGACTCGCTCCTTGCTCGTCCTGAGCTTGGTCGATTTCCTCTCCCTTTGCGCAGTGACGAAGAATGGCTCGATTTTATCGAAATGGTCCTCGCTGATTACATCGAGCAAATTGAAGGTGCTGCTGAAAAGGCCAACCCCGTCGTTGGATGGGAAATTGGTGAAGCTTGGGCATACCGCCGCACGGCATATTTGAAAATGGCCGATGTCCTGAGCAAGGCTCTTGGCGAACGTGGTGCTCGTATCAAGCAAATCGTCGAGGATGTCTACTCGCGAGAATCGAACTCGACGAAACACATCGTCCAAGAAGTCACACCAACGGTCACTGAAGCTGCCCGGGATGCCCGCGATGCGTTGAAATCCATTGACCTTTAATGGAGTCTCTATGTCATTTTCGTACATTTTTGCTGAGAATATCAAGGAGAAAATCATGAAGTCGCATGTGCGTCGCTGGTCAAAAGCCTTCAAAGAGAGCGTTCTCCGCTGAAGTGATGCTCTCGGCACTGTCGTTTGGTGGAGGCGTGGGTAATGTAATTGCTGCCAACGGCTTCAGATCTGTGGTGGAAAGGTGGACAGGGTTCTACGCACATCGACACAGATCGGTGAGACGGAATAAAGTCGAGCAGATTGATATACCTCCCAGTCAACACCGCAGAACCACGGATGCGATTGCACACCTGAGCCATCAAGCCGAGCAGTGGGATCAAGAGTCAATAGCCGTCTAGGATCGCATGAAGAGAAGGATTGATGTAGAAACTACGAGATGAGGTCACAGGCATCCTTGTCATCGATCAGAGAGTCGACATCTAATTCCTTGGAAGTTTCTTCGATGCGATTGAAATATCTTTCTAGATCGCTGTCGTCGCATTTGTATGGCCAAGGCGGTGAGCCGCAAAGCATTTCGAAGATGAACACACCGACTGCCCTAGTAAAGGCTTTGATTCAATCGCCCTTCAGCATAGATTTCGTCATACCACCAGTCGATTTCACAGCTGTGACCAAGTCGACGAAAGACTTCAGGTGCCATGGTGTAATGTGTACCGCAGAGAGTCAAAGCTTTGGAGGACGCTGATGTTTTGTCGATTGCCTTGGCAAAGCCAAAGTCAATCAAGTGACACTTGCCGTCGGGGTCGAGAAGGAAATTGCCGGTTTTGATGTCGCGATGCATGAATCCTCGTGCGTGCAAATCGATTAAAGCAAGAACGAGTTGTGCGGCGCATTGCTTGGCAAAAGCACTTGGAAATCGACCATTACGCCATAGCACTTTGTACAACGGCTCGCCAGAAAAGTACTCCATGACGAGATATACCGTATCATCGTTTTCAAACGAGCTATGAAGCGATGAACCAAGCGCTTCTTTTTCTGCTTCCAATCTTGCAATCCGACTCGATCTCTTCTGAACTTCCTTGATTGCTACAACAAAAACGAAGTCATTGATCGGAGATGGTAGGCAAGTGGCACCGTATTGCTTCCCAGTTCGCTTTTCCTCACAAAGATATACCCTAGAGCGCGTAGAATATCACTTGCTGCAGACTCTGAATCTTGAATCTACCGCCCAACGCCTCCTTGACCTAGCGCGCGTATCTTCTCCCATTCGAGTTCCATTTTTCAAAGTTGTGAGAAGATCGCGAAAGTGATTTTAAGATCTCTGAAACTATTAAAAGAACATTAAAGAACAGATGAACGTTCTTAAAATATTTCATGAAAAGATTGCCAGCTCACTATTTAATTGTCTTGCGATATGCAATGATAAACGCGCCACCGCAGATCACGACGGCACCAAAGACGCTCCAGTGATGCAGGGAGACACCAAGAAGAGTGACGTCCCAGATCATGACGCACACGATGTTGATGTACATCATGGCGGCGGCGATTCCGTCTTTTTCAACTTGAAAGCCTTTTGTAACCATGATCTGTCCTAAGCAACCGAGAACCCCAATGCCGATCAAAGTTATAATCTGCACTGGATCACTAGGCACTTTGATACCCTACAAATCGTACGTGAAGATCATCAAGCATTGTTCTAATGCGGTACATACCTGCTCAAAGAAAGTAATCTTGGCCGCCGAACAAATCGTGCACACAACCAGAAAATACGTGACGAGCGTCCATGTGTTAAGCTCATTGAGTTTTCGAATCAAGATGTTGATGACGCCGATTAAAACCGCAGCCGAGACTGAACAGATCACTGGGATAAACGATGCATGGGGCGATGCAGTCGTGGCTCCCCCAAAGAGAAACGCTGGTCGCGCCACACACACGACACCGACAAATGATACCAAGACACAGATTAAGTTGACTTGGTCGAGCTTTTCACCCAAAAAGCACACGCTCTACGAATATCACCTTGAGCTGACGGTTAGTCATACGCAAGGACGCACCAAGAGAAATGTTATGATAGGCGCCGAGCAAATAATGACTTGGGCTTCCGACAATACCATCGCAGAATATGCGTAGAATGACAACGTCATGGCAACATACCCAATGATGGCGCGCAATGCCAAAAGCGCTCGAAAGCGTGGCTCGACTGCAAACGGCGGAATTTTCAAGTACAATTGCACGCCCTACAACGAACACATTGAGTTGATCACTCACCGTCAGTTCTAACACGTACTAGATTGAGAACAAGAGCGACCGCTGAGCGCCAGAAGACTGTTTCCTCCGAACTCAAGTACTTTGCAGCGACTTTGAGCAACACCTATGAGGAAAAGGATGATGTCGCACATGGTCGCTTGAATTACCGCCATGAAGCTGAAGAAGACATTACCGCCAGCAATCAAAGCGAGCCCGTACAGCTTGGACGAATTTTCACTCGTCAAGTAGGAATGGTGAAAATTCCATGAAAGACGCTGACGACGGCGGTGTTTTGACGGACTACCGCCACTGGAACCTTCAGTGGGTCCCTCCACGGCACTGGAATCGTCGATGGAGAGAAGAAGAGGCTCCGAGGGGCTACTGATCTCAGTCGGAATCGGCACATTGCTTGGTGAAATTGCGACTCGTTTGCTCTGACTACCGAAGAAGCGAAAGCCCGCCACCATGTTGGAGGCGAAAAGGCCAAGTGAAACTGAACGACCAAGCCTTTTTGCCTTGAGCGTTTCATTGCAGTCTCTTTCCATCAAGATGAACCATCCGAACCAAATCCTCTCGGCCATGCGCAGAAACGGAAGAAAAAGATTTGATATGATTACGAATTTCAACAGGATAAAGTGGTGGCAAGCTGCCTTCTAAACAGAAAGCAACTCGTGGCAATGAGTCCCATGGCCACTGCAATTGAGGGGCCGACGGAAAGACTCCCACGAAGAAATGCCGCGTCCAACATCAACATGGAAAATAGTCGAGTGGCAAAAGTGACAAGTGGCACATCCTTCTTCGAGTCAAGTTGCATCCCTCGCAAAGCTGTGAGCTGGCCAGCCCATCCCAAGATGCCGATTGTGATCAGTAGCAACACTTCGCGAAGTGAAAGCCATTGCAGCGGCAAGATCTACAAGCAATCAGAATCGAAATCAAGATACAAGTCGTGCCTCAGTAAAAAATGCAGCTTTAATGGCAGATGCGATGGTACTCACGGTCAACAAGTGGCTCATTAAGTGCAAAGGCGAGAGCTCTTTCAATTGAAACGTCAAAAGGATCCAAATGCCACCAGAAAGAATCGATATGGCAATGGCTCCAACATGGACAAGGCCAATTGGGTCCTTACTCGGTAGCAGACAAAATGGCCCCTCAACGAAAAAGAGTCCGACAAGAGGAAGCGAGGCCAAGGCCCAGTCGAGCTTTTGGCGAGGCGGTCCAAGACGGAGCCAAAGACAACCCTACGAAAGAGAATTTCAAGTCAAAGACGCTAGAAGCTTGGTTGGCATACTGCAAAGCTTGTCGCAATGGAAGCAGACCCCAAGAGGACGCCTGCATCTGACACTGGGATATCTGCAAGCACGTACAATGACAAAGCCAAAACAACATAGCCAAGCGCGCTGTACAAGTGAACAAACTTCCGCATATCGTCGTCAATGGAATAAAGCGGCATGTTGAATCGCTTCTGTAGCATCTACAAAGTACAAACAATCAAGCTGCTGTGCCAAGAGGAAGAATGACGGACGACATTCAAGCCAAGGGCAATTGAACAGTGCCAGAAGAGAATCGTCTCGACTTTCAGCGTTGACGTGGCTGCTTGGACAAGGACTAAAGCCATGCTAGAAGACACTTCACGGAAACATCAAACCTGCCATTGCACTCAACGACAATCCACCGACGACTTGCAATGTGAAACCAATCTGTTGATGCTTTGCTTGCACACTTTGATGTTTCAAATGAACAACTGCAGCCGGCAGCGGCAATTCAGATGGTATACACAGTGCCGACGACGTCGCGTAGCCGCCAATGTCGTCACCGCCGAGAATGAGTGGATCCATCTCGGTCGTCGTCGGGTACACAGTCGTCGGCTCCATGAGATTGAAATAGTTTATATTTTTAGCTCCAAGTTGCTACAACCGTCCAAGCTTCATGTACTCGACTTGCTCAGCCGTCAAGGGTTTCAATGCCGAGTCGGTGTTTTTTTGCTCGAATTCCTTCATGGCACGGTACCTCTGGTAGATAAGTACGACTTGGCGCACCATGAGTCCGACCAGCACGAGCAATTGAATGGCTACAATGACGTAAGAAACGCCATTGTGAAACGACGAAGGCAGGCCTGCCACAGACGAGAGCAAGAAGATTGACAGCACGAGCGTGAGAACCTTCATGACCGTAATGAGCGACATGGTGTGCTGCATAAATGGCGTCTGGAATGGTTGGCAGCGCTCAAGATGCACCAAAAAGAGAATATGGAACACCAACGTCAAGACGACTTGTGCTCCGTTGCTCAAGAAGGCAGCGCCAGTGGTCATACCGCACAAGAGAGCCAAAAGCATCTTGGGTGCAAAGAAGAAACGATTCTCAAACGTGTACTCGTCATACAGAGCGCCATAACGACGGGCGACGGCTTTCTTGGTGTGGGCGATCTGGTCGACATCCACGAGATCTTTTTCATGCTTGGCGATGATGTAATAACCAAACGCAAGCGTCCCAATCGCCAAGACAAGCAACGAGAAGACGGCCAAGAAGAACGAGTACCGATATTCTTGAATCTTGATGGACAAGTAGATTTCATACGTGCCTGTGACACCGATCGCATATTGCGAGGCAATCGCGAGGACAACCATGGCACCGACCAAATGATGAAACCACTCAGAGGCCAGCCCTCGAGTCGGCGCCACAAGTGTGGCAATGCCCGCCGCGATGCCATAAAGCACAACCAAAGCGGCGGCTACAACGACAATCCCGACCAGCGTCGTCACGAACAAGTTGTACTTGGACACACCGAGCTTTCCAGCGTATTGGCACATGCCATCACAAACCACATCTGTTGCCAGGAGACGCGTCTTGCCATCTGCGCTTGCTTGCGGCGCCCCTGGACCAACTTCATAAAAGTTGAAGACAGCGTACTTGAACGATGGGCCCAAATTGGACATGATGTCCGCCTTGTGGCCAAGTGGCAGTTGGTTGACGAGCGAGCCAAACTGAACGACGTCAAGTGTGACGAGGATTGCCGATGAGCCTGCGACGGCTGTGGAGGTCGCGGCTGCTGTCGAAGTGCCCATCACACTGCTCGAGACGACAGCCAGAGTCGTGACGGCGACAGTAGCCGTCGCGGTGGATGACGAGAGCGTCATACTCGGCCGTGGAGACACTTGTTGCGGTGCTGGAGTTGCGCCGTAGTTGGCAGTCCCATTTGGCTTTCCACTGTTGGTGCCGTTGGTCGAGTTGCCAAAGAAAAGGCCATCGGCCACGATGTACGAATTATTGGATGCCATCCAGCTTGTCGAATTCACACCCGTTTGGTTCCAAGCGGCAGCATTGCAAGTGCAATCTTGAATGCTCCATGTGGCGTTTCCATCGGACGCAGCGACGCAAGCGAAGCCAAAGGTCCATGCTGAAGTAGATGCCGGAGCTGAAGCTGAGAGAAGTTTGGAGATATCCACCCCGCGGTAGATTGTGTCGAGAAAGCCCGTCTGGTTTCCGTACGACCAGTTGACACCATTGCAGGATGGAAAGGAACAGAGCGCGTGGCAGGACGACGAAGCGTCGGACGCGGCAAGACAAGACGCTGCATGCACAGCTTGAGATACATCGAGCGGCAATCCATTGCATGTCAAGTTGAGTGTCAGCCACTGGTTGTAAAATTGCTCGTTGCAGACAAGATCCGCTGAAGACGACGACGACGATGGGGATGGAGAAGAAGGCAAAGTACGAGTTGGTACGGGCGTTGTGGTGACCACTGTGGCGTTGCGCGTCGTAGCTGGTGTAGTCGTCTGTGGTGATTTCGACACTCCTGAAGAAGCGGTTGCCGTCGGAGACAATGGCGCACTGGTTGACGTCGACGAAGGCGGCGAGGCAGTTGTTTCCGGCGTTTCTGTTGGAGCATCTGTCGTCGAATCGTCAAGTCGACGGCGGTGGTGAAGAAGAGACGAGAGGGATGGCGCAGTTGTGGCTTCGGTCGTACGAGGCGTGACTGACGGCGTCGTCGGGACGGGTTTCGTCGTCGTCGGAGTGGTTGTCGTCGTAGCATTCGACGGCGCCTTTGTCGACGACGGCTCGGGCGTCACTTGCGGTGTACTGGGCTCTAACGTCGTTGCCGTCGACGTGTTACTCGCTGGCACTGGCGTCTTTGTACTCGGTTCCAAAGTCGTCGCATTCGTGTCCACAGAAGGCACACTCGTCGTCGGCGGTAATGTGGAGACGACGCGACAAACGCGTACGCCTTGGACGAGGTCAGGACTCAAGCTGGCAAGTGCCGCTGCTGCTAGAATCAAGCAGGAAGAGCGCATGCTCCTGCTCCTATCGATGGCCAAGTAAAAAACTGGCCGGGAAGACCATGGCGTCGCATCAACAACCGGCTGTGTTACCAAGAATTACACACAACCATCAGGTCGATGCAACTTTCTCCGTCCTGGCAGTGCACTGTACATGAAGACAAGCAAACTCATGAGACCTCAAGCTCTCGAAGACACAAGAAAGAGAAGACTCGACTCCATGCACTGCCATCGAGATGGTCTTGGAAGAGCATCGTCTCATCATGCTGGGGATAGGAAGGATCGAATTAGCTGCGTGAGTGTGACACGAGCGCCATATGACGGTTCGCTCAGGCGATATTTTCCTGCGTTGTTGATCTGTCGCGTGACTGCTCTAGGAAGAGCAGGACCAACTCGACAGACCATGTGGTCGCATGGAGAGGCCGTCATTGAGAGCCACTGTCACGAGATGAAGGCCATGACGAGACGCCTGTCCATGTACAGCCAGCTGGACATACTCACGTCCATGGGGATTCGAGAGGGCGAAACTCTTGGAACGAGTCTTTCAGTCCCTCTGGCGCCTTCAGGAGAGCCAAGCCGTGAATGGTGCAACCACGTCAGCTCAACGCGACAGTCGACCGTCGGCATGAAGAATTGACCACCGCCAGGATGCATTATCGTGGCAGATTGACCAGTCGGCACTTGTTCATGCCGCCGTCGACCTTCATGGGATTTCTTGGGATGAGTTGCGCTATGCCGTGTTCATAAATAGTCGGCAAGACGCTTCGGGACGCTGTTTTAGGCAACGGGAGGTGTGAATCTCAATGTGAAAGACGGAGAAGACATGCTCGATGGACAAGAGGGTGGAGAGCAACGAGGAACTGCATTTGGCTGTTTGGATTATATGGATTAGTACTCCAAGATGGGCTCGCCGACATTTTCGATGAGTGGAATCGTGCACTTGAGATCAAACACTTTGCTCAGCACGATCTTGAATACTTTCTGAACGTTGACCGAATGCGACGCCGACGTGAAGATAAGCGGTGCTTTCATGGCCTTGGCAAACTTCCGTGCCTACGACGTGAACGTCAGAGTGACCTCCATGAAGCACGAGTCTCCCCTCTGTACCTGTTTCGTAATATCGTCTTGCTCTTCTGGTGAATATGTCGTCATGTGGTCAAACTTTGTCCCGACAAGGAATGGAAATGCATTCTACAAGGATATGAACGATCAAACGCCATTGAGTCGTGTCGATCGCTACCTTGTTGATCGCGCGCACTTGTTTGTACCATTCTTTCACGCTGGTCAAGGTGGCTTTCCGCGACAGATCAAACATGAAGAGCACTGCAACGGCGTCATTGCACACGAGTGGAAGCATACTGATGAACTCGCGATGGCCACCAAGATCCCAAATGCTAAATGTGATCTCGGTGTTGCGCAATGTGATGGTTTTC
The DNA here is from genome assembly GCA_019828595.1 of Aphanomyces cochlioides. NCBI lineage: Eukaryota > Oomycota > Saprolegniomycetes > Saprolegniales > Verrucalvaceae > Aphanomyces > Aphanomyces cochlioides. Next base: position 3,303,333 of record JAHQRK010000002.1, on the reverse strand, counting down.
TCCATAAAGTTGACGCCCAGTGTGTGGATGTAGTCTTCGTCAAACTTGCCTTCGACATATTTGACCATGAGGCTTGTTTTCCCGACCTGCGCGTCGCCCACCATGCCGATCTTGACCACCACGTTGTTTCGTCCACCTGACGCCGCATGGTCGTTCATTTGGCTCGACGGATTCATCATGATCTTGTCGTCACTGCTCTCCATCCTCTCGTCGGTCGACGCCATCGCAAAAAATCTTTCGTATCAAGCTCTATCCGGATAGTTTCCACATTTTTATAAAAATATTCAAATCATACAGACAATTTATATGGAATTGGAAATACTTTTAATTGGTCGAAAATTTCGTATCCGGATTCTTGAAGCTGATTATACTGAACGGTGATTGGCTGAATTACGATCTTAAAGAGATTTCGCGTTGGAATCCATACAAATGCAATCTTTGTTTTGGCGACGGAGATCAGTCGAGCCGACAGGCGCTCGTGGAGAAGCTTCTGTCTACATATGCGCCCACTAAGCCACACAGAAACACACAGTCGTTATGGATATCAAGCTTGCCCGTGAAAAATATTGATGTTTCCATATTCGCACTGCTGACAGTACCTACAAAATGTTCTGCACGCTCTTCAACAAGCTGTAGGCGAGACTGATGAGATCGTTTCGTATTGGTGATTGCTTTGAGCTTGAGACAACAAGAGTGAGCATACGAGAGGCTTTTAGATGTGTCACACAAGGAGTTTGAGGGGTAAGCTGCTCTTTCCTTGCAGTATTCGACTATTTCACGCTATACCACGAACGAAAGCTCTATGGATTGTATATTAAAGCATGTCAAACATGCATTAACGATAGAATTGGCGGAGAATGTGCCTGTAAGCTACATGAGAGCATAAGAGAGTTTACTATGTTTGATAATATAAGTTTTGACAGTACTAGCGGAAGGATAATCAATTTATACAGTAAACAGGACGATTTTCCGGATAACATTTCACTTTACGGTAAAGTCGTCCAATATTACTTGTGATTGGTCAGACTGCGATCTTGAAGAGGTGCAGCTCGATGCCTCCAACGATGACGGCAACGACGACGTCCACGAGCGAGCTCAAAGCGATGGTAACCAAGACTTTGGAAGTTCAAGGTGTATTAGGCAATCTCAAGGTTTATCGATTCGTATTTAGCCACCAACAGTCGTTGTAGGCGCAACTGCGCGCTGCAGTGTACAAAGCTATTCACCATGACACATCGCCAGAGGAAAATCCACTCAAGCGAACGCTCCTAGCGACACACAGCTCCCAAGTCGCTCTTAGTATTGTAGTTGAGTTTCTTCGCCACTTCCAGCTCGACCAAACGCTCTCTGTATTGACAGCAGAGACGTCGATCTCAGAGGTTGATGAATCCAACGAGAAGACTCGATGGACTAACATTGATGACAGGCAGAACTCACGTTGTGTCGGGCCGACGTGGCAAAATCTCTCAATGTCGGACTGCCAAACTCACCGACAGCTCTCTTGACGGAATGGGTGAGCAAAACGATGGAGAACAAGGTACAGCACGGGAGCCAATGCAGCCAAAGTATTCATCAAAAGATGTAGAACATTGACGACTCCCCATCGGTGAAATCCAAACTTGAGCAGGTAATTAGCACCAACTAGCGCATTAAGCAGCATACTATCGAAGTAGAAAACAGTGAACGAGCCATTGCCATCGATCTTTTCAATGAAGGACGACTCCAAGACAGGTGAAACACCAAAGGAAGAGCTAAAGATCAAGGCTCCTATCAACGAGGAAGTCAAAGAGAGTGCTAAAAAGGAAGAAGTTAAAGTAGACAAGGAGGAAGAAGAGGAGGAAGTGAATGAGTCCATCGATGACGAGTATTCCTTCTCAATGGAGAGTGCATCGCCTGAAAAGCCACGACAAGTACGTCCAAGCGGCATCGCCACGAAGCTTACTGGCATTTTGCAGGCGCCAAAGTCGGACCCGCCACCGCAGCCAGCTCCACAATCGAAGCTGGACACGCCGCGACCGACGAAAAAATCCGAGGAGGAGGACGAAGATGCAGAGGACGATGCCAATGTGAAAGCGCCGCCTGCACCTGCTCAAGCTCCTCTTGATGAGGAACAAAACAAGGACGGCGACAACGACATTGCTGCCAAGGAGGACGAAGTTTGTACTCCAGGACGACCGCAAAGTGACTTGTTGCTTGTGTAGGCGGCTCGGTTACGAGCTTTGGATGCAAAACTCAAAGCGATGGAAGCTGAAGACACGACTGGAACACTTCAGCAGCTCAAGATGTCGCTCCAGAAGGAAATTGACGCCAAGAGCGACGACGGCAATGATGACGGCCACTACGGCAGCGACTTTGAAGAAGATTTTGAAGAAGATATTCCAAGGTAGAGAGCCTCTATGCGCATTCTGCCAACGCTGTTGGACCTGTAGTGATGCCGAAAGCCACGAAGATGCAGAGGAAGTGGTAAGCTCACCGATTGCGCCATGTACTTGACACTCGTCGCTCTCGTGACGTAGGAATCGACGCCATTCAAGCCTTCAGCGAATGACAAGCCCGTGGCGAATCGCTCAACGCTTGATGCTTACGACTACGTCGAGGATGTAATCAAGCCTTAGCAAGTCGAGCGCAAGATGGACGGAGTGAATCAATTGAGATTGATGTTGCATGGCAGCTTACTCGCTTTCGTTGGCCTCGTCTTGCTTGGGGACGAGTTCCTCAAGAGGGCGACCGAGGAGACGTTCGACGAGATTGCGATCGCTTTCGTCAAATGCTTCAGGGTGAACAAAGTAGTGCTTCCCCGCGGCTTTGAAGTTGATCATGGGATGCATCGACTTGTCGGGAAAGGTGGCGTCCGAGAGGTTGAACTCGGTTGTCGTCTTGGCCGCGAGCAAATTGAGCGTCTCGACTGTGATCTTTTCACTCGCACGGTCGATCCACATGCGCAAAACATACGGCTTGAAGAGCACGTGGAATGCCGCCGTCGTGCCCATGCCAAAGATCTACGTACGATTCATTGAGTCGTCCATCAATCGCAATTGTGATTGTACCATGACGGTGCCGCACATAGCCCACTACAAAAGCCACAGCTTAGCCAGCGCGATTCAAAACAAACGTACCTGCGCGACGACGGAGGACGTTGTCGCGCCATATACACACGTAATGGGCATACCAATGGACGTCAAAGTGCACGACGTGATTGAGACAGCTTTCATCATCCGGACCGGCTTGGCCAATGGCGCTTCGTAGATCAATTCCTTCTCTGGAGCAGATTCTTCTGAAGCTTCCGTGGCATAGAAGCGTCCGGTCATGGCTTTCCATGTTGCCTTTGGCGCATGAGCCGTCGGCAACTTGACGCGGACGATGCGGCGCAACATATCGATTGGCAAAGACTTGCATCCGGATAAAGGAATCATTAACCGGGTGGCTTTCCCACGAATAGTTCTTTAACTATTTAAAGAATTCCAAGCTCACTGTTTATCCAATCAGTGACGATTAAATATGTGTTTTAATCTGTCCAAAATGTTCTTTAAAGGGTTTAAGAATCGTCGTCAAGCCTTCATCCGGATGTTCTCAAATTATCCGGAATTTCCGGTGTGCCTGTCAAGTTATTCCTGGTTTTGAAGCGCCACCACCATGTCCCGCAAGATGAAGCGCAACGTTGTCAAGTCGCAGCACGAATTGGAGGTGCAACCAAGCGTATATTAGACGCTAGATGTACTCACGACGGCTTGTAGATGCGACGCGTGCGAGAAGAAAAGGAAAAGATGGCCAAGAAGCGTGAATATCGAGTACGATACTTGACGGACTGCAATGTCTGACAACGTTGTAGAAAATCACACAAGAGAAGAACGGCGTGAAGAAAGTGTCGTCCAAAGTGGCACGGCGTAGGCAAGCTCGGCTGGAGAAGGAACAGAAGGAAGGCAAAGCAGGTGATGCCAAGGACGAAGGAGACGACAACATGGAAGAATAACCAACTAACCTATGTTACAGCCGCTCGAGGCATTTCGACATGTATTTGTCCATGTCTTCGACTTCTTCCAGCGTCTCTTTGATGATCGTATGGACCATGGCGTACCATCGATCGTTCATATACTACGCCAGAGCCACGTCAGCATTTCCATGGTGGCAGGAGACAAACCTTGAGCTGTGCGTCGACGCGTGTCGCCTCTGTCAAATACTTGTGAATGAGCGCATTTGTACTCCGATCGGCCATTGAACTCTGCCGCGCCAAGGGACCTTTCCGCCCTTTGTCCACGGCATTTCCACAACTTGGGGCGTCGAAGAAATGCTCGCCAAGGAGCTGGTGTTCCATTGTGAGCGGCTGGCCATTCAGGACATGGACATTCTTGAGCATGTGGCTCACGTACGGCCGCAGGAGGCGCAAGTGGCACACTGGATTGTGGGAAATCGTCAACTAGAATCGCATCAGTAAGGCCAGGAAACGAGAGATGGACGTACTTCTTCAGCGCGGGGACCGAGGTTGGCAATCCACTGAAGCTGGTCGAGGGATGTGAGCTGGTTGTATGCAAAATGGATGTGTTTGAGCGAGACAAACTGCTGTAGATTCGGCGACGCGCTCTGCGTGATCGCCTTGACGACGACGTCGAGCGGAATGTATTTGAACACGATTGCCGTCACGATGTTGTGGATCTTGGTGCTGTCGAGGGCTTCCAACGCGTCGCCGTAGACAAAGAGTGTCCGCGACTCGTCCGACACTTCGACTTCGGAGAATCCAATTTGAATATGATGCGCGGCACCGCCGTGTCCGTTGCCATGACCGCCGCCTGCTGACAAGAGCCGCTTGATTGAAATGTGTTTGTGATGGCTTGGATTCCACGGATCGTCCATGTCGCTCGAGACGTCCAAATCAAACTTTTCTTCCCATTTTTTCCGCACCGCTGTGATCGCTCGCACGCGCTGCGCCTCCTACGATTGCCGCCGACGGTCAGCGTCCATGAACTACAGAAAGAAGTTGTTACTTGGTTTTCTTCGCGCTGTTGTTCTCGTCGCTTCTCATGGGCTTTCTGGGTCGCGCTAAAGGCATCGCGGCGCTCGTCTTCCGTCACAGCTTTCAAATCCAAGTTGCGAAGCGAGACAAAGTGCTGAATCATGAGCGGACGGTAGTCTGGACTCTCGACTTGGTTGAAAATGTTCCCATCGAGGCGCAGTTCTGTCAACGCGACGAGCTACAACAACGTTTTTTACTCATGGAGACGGCTGTCGCGTACTTGAAACAGCGGCTGTAGGCTTTCCTTGGTCGGCAGCTTGTTATTAGAGATGAAGAGCCGCTGAAGCGTCGGCAGGCGGTCTAGCGACGGCGAGATGACTTCAATCAAGTTGCGCCTCAGATTCAATTCCGTCAGGAGCGTCAAGTTGCTGATGTTTTCCAGCACGGTGATGCGATTCCCAGCGAGGTTGAGCACACGCAGCTCGATGAGTTTATCCAGTGCTTCAATCTTTTCAATCTCATTGCTACGCGACGGCATTTGTTAGCTCCCAACCTTCTCCCCGCCACCAGCGTACCTGTGAAGGTCTAGAACGTCTAACTTTGGCAAGCAGTCCAAATGCTCGATCATCTTGAGCTTGTTCTTCCCAAGCATGAGCACGCGGAGGTTAGGCACGACATTCAAGTGATCGATCGACTACGTAGAGGGGGCGAGACGTTGAGAAGAGGGCGATGGCCGCGTCGGTACCTCGATTTTGTTGTTGTACAAGTCCAAAAAGATTAAATTGGCGAGGCCATGGAGGTTGTCAATCGTCGTGATGAGATTGTTCTGTAGATTGAGAAGACGAAGCATGTGCTCGCCTTCCAGCAGCGGCATGACCTGCACGAAGTGAGCATCTCCTTGAGTCCTTTGAGCTCCTTGACGTACCTTGAGTGACCTCCGATCCAAGTTTAGTCGCTCGGGGTTGGCAGCTTTTGCACGTTCACTGCGGTAGACGACTGGAACCCCTGGAATGTCTGGTGTCTCGCCAAAGCAAACCTACGATGAAGAGAAGTTCAAGGCATTCGTGAGGCTGCAGAGATGTACGTCGCCTTGGTCAGATTTGCCATGGGGTCGAGCTTGGCGTGGATCAAATGGGGTGGTTTGCATGATGGTTAATGCTGGTTCAGGCTTGACTCCTGATGAATTGGATGGATGGCTAGAGCTAGGAGCCTACAGGATGAGACGGCCGTGCCTGTGAGATGGAGAAAGATGAATTAACCAGCTTACGTGGGTTGGAACCGATGGAGATGCCACGGATTGTGTCGTTGCTGATGGAGGCAATGTACTGGAGGTTGCGGTTGACGTTGAAGGTGCAGGTTTGTCCATAGCTGGCCTACGTGTTGCACGATTATACGTGTTTCATGCTCTATGAAATCAATACCGGACGTAGCCTTTGATGCCGCCAGTGGAAGCTCTGGCGTCGCCAAAGTTGTTGGATGTCTATGGCCGTCGGTTGGGATAGGAGACTCAACATGAACAACGTACGGACGTTTTCCCTGCCGTGGATGGCCTCTCTGGTATTGTCGTTTTCAAATGGAGAAGTCTGTTGCTGGGATCGCTTGATGAATTCTTGACGTCTTTCCACTGGAGGAAAACGCCGTGAGCCCCTCCTTGGATCTTATTAGGCGGTCGTACCGTTTCGAGCTTCATGGCGACTTTGGACTTGTCGACAATCGTCGTCTGTTTTCGTGATGCGGAGTGTGTTGGCCGACCGGTTTGAGGTCCAGTCGACGATGCCGGCGGATCATTGTTGCCGCTCCATTTGTACGTGGGATTTCTAGATGTAGAGGCGAATTTCTTCTTGTGTGTCGGTTTGGTCTCTATCATGTGACAACTCATGGTTGAGATTCAATCCCGTATTCGGCTTGTTACCTTGAACGGTCTGAAAAAAGTCGGGGAAGTGGTTTTCTGCCAGGGCCGTGCGGTCATTGAGTCGAGAGATGGCAGATCCTGGCGTCACCTACGAGGCATTCGCGCACATGAGGATAGAAAGGCGCTGCAACGAACTAGTGGTTTGTGAAGCGCCGTGTTGCTCAACGAGGTGGCAGGTTTTCTCGCACCAGAAATCTTGTTAAATAGACCTATCGCTTTGGCATTTGGAGCACTGAACGATGCAATCGGCGTCGCTGTGGCTGCATTTGGCGTCGTCTGCATTTCCTAAGGACGACAGCAAGCACACATGCGCCGCGACAGTTTCGCCGCAAACTCTCCTTTGACAGTTACAACTGTCCAATACAAAAATCAAGTGAAAATTTAAAATCTCCGGAAAAATAACATTTTTAAATGTTATAGTTTACTTTATTGAAAATTTCCGAAATTAATTCAATACTTTAAACAAGTTTTCATAAAAGGATTTACTTACAGCTGTTAACTTTAATTTTTAAATACATGATAGAACCCTTGTCTAGGGTTTACATTGAAGCACAACTGACTGCATAGAGGTTTCCAAGGCTTGCTTTACTTTAATATAACAGTGGTGAATTGCCAGTGGACAGGGAGATGCGAGTACTGAATGAAGACAGTAAAAAAAGTCGTTGGATCCTAAATGTACTTTATTGAAACATAGTACTAGTATTCAATATTTTTGAAGAAGTAAATTTTACGTAGAAAGGCTAATTTTATTTAAATGAAGATCTGGTACTTTATCGAAGAAAGATCTTGTTGAATGCCATCGCACCGATCCTTATGGCTCTTGGCATGGATTGCAGCATGCGCGGAAGCGAACCTATGCCCTACAACCCAGACAAACACACAGACGTGGCAGCTTCTTGACAGCAGTACGGCGGGATTCCAACCGCGAGACGGTTGTCTCTGCGAATTGACAAGCGATGGATGAATCAAGTTTGTAGGTCATGCCAGTGCGACGTTTTTGGGCAAACATTGGGTAGTCGGAGGTCAGACGGAGCCATATACGACTCGCCAATTGATTCAAACGACGCGACGGTCGGACGTGTGGTCATCCGTCGATGGAAACAACTGGGTTTCAATAATTGATGAAGCACCGTTCCAGCGAAGGTATGGCCACACCTTGACGGTCTTCAACGAGAAAACGACTGGTCCCGTCATGGTTCTCATGGGAGGATTCAGTCCCATTCCTGCCAACGACATTTGGTACACCGCAGATGGAGGTATCGGGAGCTCAACTCACTTGAAAGCTGGACATTTTGTAGTGTCGTGGACACAAGTGAGCTATACTGTACCATGGACTCCACGGGGATGGCATTGCGCCTTTGCACACAACAATAAGCTCTGGGTAGCAGGTGGCAGCCCTCTTAACAACGAAATTTGGGCTACCGACTCGGTCGTCCGAGGTAATCTTCAGTCAGTAGCTGCGACTTTGACCATTCTGTCCTAGGGAATTGGATTCAGCAACCTCAAGCTCCATGGCCGGTTCGGGCAGGTCATTCCTGCGTCAAACACAAGATCAAGAACACCACGCTTGGCGACAACTCAACCGAATCCACGGTCGTAGTCCTAGCAGGATGGGGCCAAGCGAGCCAAATGTACAACGATGTCTGGAGCCTCGATTCCACGAGTTTGGTTTTGCATGACGGAGCATTATCTAAGGAGCGTGCTGTAGACAAATGGAATCTCTTGACCGAGGCAGCGCCGTGGCCCATTCGTGCTTGGACAGCCGCGCTTTCGTTCAATGCATTGTCCCAAGTGGACGCAATTCTTGGTCCACGGCTGTGGATATTTGGCGGTGGACGTATTGGCAATGGTGTCAATTCCATGTTCACCTACTCGGACGTTTGGGTAACCCGAGACGGCGGTACGTCCATCGCACCTAACACTTGTCTTGCTTGACCACCGATGCAGTGAATTGGCAAGGCACAAGCTCCGATCGACTTGGTCAATCGACTGTCCAGTGGTGTCAAGTCACCGAAGGCGACGGACAGGTTTGCATAGGGAAGTGGGGCCATACTGGTAAGTCTCACCTCTGACACGCGGGCAACTCAACTGCTTAGTCCTCTTGGGAACACGAAATGTGACTGACGACCATGTGAATGTCTGTGGCGTTGACTGCCGCACGAACGACGACGTGACGTACTTGGGAGGAACAATAATCGCGCAATGCAATTCCAGTCATGCGCCACCAGGCGGTTCCCTCTCTACAACGCGCGTTGGAAACGTGTACCAAGTGAGCACGACGTTTTCCGACGGATGTGGCCAATGCGACACCGCCAGGTATTACGATGCGCAGACGGTGCCGGCCGTCCTCTTGATCGCAGGCTCTTCTGGTCATCAAAAGGTCTCGGACGTTTTCGTCTCGACTGACTTCTGTACGTTCAACTGCCCCCATCTCGCCTCATCGCTGTGATGTGTCGTAGTTTTATGCGAATTGGATGGCAAAGTGTGCAGCAACCAAGGCTATTGCGCCAGGGGTGGCGTCTGTCTATGCGATCCAGAGCTAGCTGGTGACTATTGCGACCAAACTGCGCCGCCTTCCACTGCGGCAGCCACGTCATGGCTGGCGCTCTTGGTGACAGTTACCTTGATGTCCAACTTGTAACACTCTGTCGTGGCATGTCCCTTACTTTAATGACATTTTGTAAGGGGTAAATGCATTAATGTCACTAAACCAAAGTTGTCACTAGATGTCAATTAATGACCTCATTTTAGTGACATTTGTCAAGTATTTGTTCTTATAAAGACATGTTAATAGCGTTGTCATGTCAGTCCTCAATGCCACAAAAGCGAGGTAGATAAAATCTATCCGGATAATAGTGACTTTCAGAAGGTGTAGTCCCCTTATATAAAGACTTCTATCCAGATTTGAATGTAGTCTCTCAAATAGTGACATGTCACAAAAATGTTCCCTATCCTGTCACTATACGACCAAATCGTCCGGATATTGAATCTATGTCCGGATAAGTTTCTGGCAACCATTTTGTCAAGTGGAAAATGGCAGCCCGACGAGTTGCCTCGCGACGAGAATCGACGTTCATGGTGGGCGGCTTTGTCGTCTTGGCTGGGTTGGCCATGTATGCGCTTCCATATGTTGTTGTTCAGGCAAAGAAAGGTCAAACGACTCTCTCTAAAGATGGCCCGCTCTCTACGACGGAAATCCGCCGCGGCGCGTTTCTCAACTCTGGATCCAAAGATATTGGACCCGATCCAGACTGGGATCATGCAACGAATACATATAGAGGTATGTACTTCACTGCTCTGCTCTATGTGACTGTGCTAATTGCAGGACGCCGCACGCCATACCCACACCAAACGCCAGCTCCAGCATCTCAAAGTCAAGCTTCCGAGTAGAACAGTGCGTCGACAAACTAAGTGGTCAATACAAGCAGCTCTTTTCTTATTCTTCGACGAGACCAAGGACGAGCTTCTGCTTTCTGCCTTGGTATTGTTCTATCCATCCTTCCATGAACAATTACCTGTCTAACGTTCGAAAAAGCAGGTTCGTCCTCAGTTGATGGAAATCTCCTCGGTCCATTTCTACTTATCACCTGAAGATGCAACTCACTGCCATTGTTGCTGCTGTTATCGTTGCCGCTATCAAGGCTGCGCCAGCTAAACAAGCTGCCTGCATCAACGTCAGCGTCTCTGGCGATGCGACGTACTGTGTGCCAGGACCAATCTGTGGCGACGAAGGTGATTCATGCCCCAAGGCTGGCGATGTCGCCGCGGCCAACTGCGTCCCCAACATCCCAAGCTTTGTTTCCAACGGCAAATGCGTTGCTCCAAACGATGCTACATGCCAGAGAATCCCATCGGGAGCTCGAGGTTGCGTCTTTTCAGATGCACCTCGCAGTGCCCCCACGACGTCAGCAGCCCCAAAGCCGACTCAGGAAGCCCCTAAGAATGCTGAGCCCACGACAACGCCAGCTGCTTCCAAGCCACCCAAGAAGACACCAAAGCCCAAGCCATCCAAGCCTTCCAAGACGCCAAACGCCACTAAGAAGCCGCGAGTGACCAAGACAACGAAAGCTCCCAAAGCGACGAAGGCGCCGAATGCCACCAAGACGTCCTACTCGTCGCCAACTGTGAAGCCAACCAAGCCAGTCGGCAAACCGAAAGTGACGAAGAAACCTCAGCCTCCGCAGCACGGTGTTCCTGTCAAGCCAAACTCGACGAATGCCACCTCATGGAATGCAACGAATTCGACGGGGAACCACACGATCACGGCACCGCCACGCGGTCCTTGCGCTCCAAAATGGGGACAATGCAATGGCCACAACTGGCCATTTGGTGTCTGCTGCAAGGCCCAAGGCTGGAAATGCGTCTACCACAACGAGTACTACTCGCAGTGCGTTCCCAACTCAACGTTGACGCTCTAGACGTCTAGCACAAGGGAGAGATACCTGTCAATCTATTTTGATTTTTGATATAAAGGATGGTGCGGTGGTTCGTAGCCGAGGGCAACGAGGCGCTCGTAGATGGTCTTCTCAATCCTCTGCATCTACAGTGCGACATTCAGCAGTCAGCTCGAGCAGCAGAGAGGACGTACGGCTAGATTAAGCGACGATTCATGCTCCAGAGAGAGCTGCTCAGTGCGAATGGTGAACATGCCGTTCGAATTGCCAAAGAGAATGTCCGTCGAGTAACGATCACCGACCATGACCAGCTCATGGAGAGGGATATCTAAATCCCCCTGGATTTCATCCACGCCTTGAGGTTTCTACGCCATGTTAGCAGCAAGGTAACGTAAAATCGTACTTTGACACCGTGTCGTAGCACGCGTACGTCAAGTGCTTGCTCCATATCGGCAGCCTGTTGAAAATGTGGTGCGTCGTCGGTGGATCCAGCTGAATTGGAGAAAATGACCACTCGATCGTGGCCAAACACTCGTTGCGACGTACGCAATGCATCCTACGACAACGATGTGCGTTAGAGTAGGAATCTGCTGTAGACTACCTCAATACGGGGGACAATTTCACGAGCATAAGGGGTCGTCAATGTGTTGTCCTTGTCAAAGACAATACCTTTGAACCCCATCGAGTGCAGCTCTGCAAACGGAATCTCATTCAAATCTACGTTTGGCGATTTGAGGTCAATAAAAAGAGAAGATGACGGCGTACCTTTGACTGACAAATGCGGGATCAAGAGCGCTGGTGTCCGAAGCACAGCATGGCCAAACGACACCACGCCATGCAAGTTGATGCCTTTCATCGAATTCTAACAAAATCAACGAAAAATGGTTATCAATTTATAAAAATAAAGAAATTTAGAGTAATAAAATCGACATTTCAATATTTATTCAAATTATTTGATTGGCTGAAAGATAATATTTTTATCCAATCATATAGAACTAATAGAACTTCACAATTTTGAAATGTCTATCGACAGAATGAAGTGACGGTCGTGTGCTTGGCACTGGGCACTGACACGCTAGCGTTGAGAGCACCTTTAAATTCTTTCAACTGCTTGGTCTACGAGGCACAGAACTCGACAGGTGCAGCACTACAAGCTGTAGAATGCGAGACCAAGTCACAGCCATTGATCTGTGTCAAGCCTTGCATCATTGAAACATAAAAGCACAGTCCAAGTCCGAAGAGTCCACGACAGGTTATTGGGTTGTAGCTACCGCACTCGCAAAACCGCAGTTGGACGCATGCTCTTGATGTCACAATGGCGGTGGTATGCTGAACAACACGTTCACGACGCTGTTCGCCATTACGAGACATCGTTGGAGTACGAACAAAGCTCTGCCTCATTCTAGAGATTGCATCTCGTAGACTCCAATTACGACCTTATTGTTACTCTGATAGAGCTCAAAGCCAGCAGGAGAGAGCGAGTTCTCTGTGGCTCATTTATAACATTAAAACTTAACGTTCAAGCCCGCGATCCATCGGGAAAGATGACGACGCCATCTTCAACGCCAGTCCGATCGTATGCTTCTTTCACTGTCGAGGCATCCGTGCGGACGTTGTTGGGCTTCAGGAAGCGAAAATTGAGCACGACGAGTACGGCGACGAGAATCGCATACGCCACGTTGATCGCAATATACAGGATCACTTCGAACGTCGACATGTCATTGAGAAAGACAAACGAGAAGGCGGCAATGTAGAACAGGAATCGTAGAAAGATCGCTGGGCCGATGACGCTGTCCATGCAGCAATCTTCGAGTTGTGTGGGGACGGTGTGGTGCGTGGCGTGCTTGTGGTGCTTGCGCACGAAGAGCCAAACGCCAGTGATGATGCTGCACGAGATGTTGTTGACAATGTCCAGCGCAAACAAGCTCAAGACAACGGGCAGCTTGTCGTCAATGCCATACAAAGCGGCGAAGCAGATGAGAACAACTCCAAACCACACAGCGTAGCCCGAGGCCGTGCGTGCCATGAGCCAGCAAATGCATTCCCGCGTGAGTGCTTCCTTCATTTCACGCCGCACGGAGCTAATGTACGCGACATACTTGGTCGTCTCATCGATGCAAGCCATGACAAACGTCCCGACAAAGATGAACAACCAATGGCGCGCTGAAAAGTTGAACGTGAGATAGCTCACGAGCAAATCGAGGAAGAACGCAGCAGCGCCGCCGACTGTGGCCATGATATAGAACGGAGCCCATGGGAGTTTCTCCAAGGGCATGGTCGGTCGCGAAATGTATACAAAGTGATGCAAGTCAACATGACGGGCTATTTTTAGCTCCCTCGAATGCTCCAGAACGTTCCGAAGCAACGCACTCAAGGCTAAGAGCATTAGGAGGACTCTTCTATCCTCGACATTGCTGTCCAAGCATCTTCATTCAAGTCTTGGGTTTCTATCGCCGTATCCATATTCAAGGACATCTTAAAGTGTGAAATTTTCAAGCTGCCCTCCGCTGACGGGGTTTTAGGGTATTGGGGGTTAGGGGGTAAATGTCCCTTGCGGTAGCTACCACGTCTCGCAGGGATAAAGTGCGATAGAGATTAACGATATTCCACGTACTGTAGCCATATACACCTGAAGAGGAAACCAAGTGCGCATGCGTTTGAATCTACTCTTTGAGCTGCACCACTAAAAGTTACGAATGTCCTGGATTTAGGGGTGTAGGGGTTATAGTCGTGTAAGGAAAATTCGCACCGTCGTTCAATCTAATTCGCTTTCACTCCAAGATAAGTTTAAACTTGCAAATGAAAGCCAAGTAAAGTAGATACAAGTGTGGAATGCCTCCATGGCGAGTGCTGGAGGATTTGAGCGAGGTGGCTATATGAGGGGTTTAGCACTTTGGGGGTGAAGGGTTTTTAGTGAAATGTAATTCCTTACCTCATTCTAGCCAATCAGATTTAATGAAAATTTACTTTTGACCAACCAAATTTCTCTTCTGGATAGAGGAAATGCCAGGACAGCGCCGAAAATGGGCGTTCCAGGAAACAGCGTTGCCGCTGGAAAAGTCGACGTTCTCTGCGCGAGAAATGCAGTATGATGCCAAGGAAGCTGTCCAAGGTACCCTCATTGCTTCACGCCGCGTTCTCCAACGCCATCGCATGCGGGATTACCGTCACGCTCTGGCTCTTGAAGCGAAATTCCTCACACACCAAGCTCAAGAATTAGAGAGACAGCTCGCTCAGCTGAACAAATCCGCACATGAGACTGCTTTAGGTCCTTTACTGTGGCGAGAAATCGCTGCCGCTCTCGCAGAAAGCGTCGAGAACGCTTCGGACGAACACAAGGCACTCCACAAGCAAGTCAACCTCCAGCAACATCTTGTCCGCGTCATGCATGCATGGGTCGAACAGTATTGCTCAGTATGGCCAACTGCGCTGGCAAATCGACATCATCAGACATGGCAGCATGTCCATCTCGTCGCGCACGACGAATCTCGAGCTCTTGGTTTAGAATGGATCACCAACCAAATGTTGCATCAAACAGACGCCATCCTCGCTCGTTGCGCATTTCCATCGACATGCGAGACGTTCCTCGACGTCCAGTTCGTTCCCCAAGAAGACACAGGTGGATATCTCTACGTCCAGCGGCACCAAACAATTTTCCACACATCCCCCGCGACGGCAGCGCGCGTCTTGCATGACATTTACATCAAGCACACATCAGGACCTACCGGCGACATCCAAGACTTGGAGACTCGCGTACGTAGCTCTCTTCCTTTCCATTGTCACTCATGTCGTCGTTAGTTTGATGGCGAGTCGGGGCGGTATAGCAAGCAAACCGTCGAAGGGAACCACGGCGTCCATTTCCTTCGACGGCAATTTATCCTGGACGACAAGACGTCGCTCATCGTCGGACGGAATATTCTCGGCGACGACAAATACCCCGTCGGGCCGTACGTCCGCCACGGCCTCGCTTGGATCCTCGTCAAGGAAATTGCGCCAAACTGCGTGCTCTATCAAAACTACCTCGTCCTCGAGCAGCTCCACACACCGCAAGGCGAATCTCTCTCGCTAGAGCAAGATGCCGCCTACAGGGGCATTACGTTGCCAGTCGATGAGCTACCCAGCAAGCAATGGAAGACCTTTGAACAAGCATCCCAAGCCCAAGCCATTGACAAGATCCACGCCGTCGAAGACTATCTCTGCCGTCTTTTCCGCGATCGCCAAGCGTAGCCAGTACTACGCCGCCCGCTATGTGCGTGGAAACCCCTGAAAAATGAAGAGAAAGCTATCGAGGAAGGTTGAGATGAATGACACTTTTATTCCTAGTACATCTACAACGAGCCATACGTGGAAGACGACCCGCTGGGCGCCACGGGGACGACCACAAGACGACCGAATGGCGGGCCACGCCACCATTTGTGCACGACGAGAAAGACAAAAAGACTGGCAAAGACGATTGCACCGACTGTCGCCATGACTTCGATCGCGTAATGTTCGCCGTACCGCACAATGTCGCTCGAGCTGTAGAACGTCTTCTCGTGGTGGTTCTTGCACGCAATGCCGATCAGAGTCCAGAGCGCAACGAACGCAAAGGCAAAGTCGCCAACGCCGACTAGAATCACGCTGTTGGCGAAGATCCACAGCGCGATCCAAAAGATGTAGATCCACATATCATGGACGCCCCATGCTTCAAGGAGAATGTTGAGTGCAATCGTCGAGGCGGCGCAAATCCACGCCCAGTAGAGCGTGAACGGCACGCGGATGCACCAAAAGTCGGCCGACGACGGCGACGCCAGCAGATGCGTCGCTTTCGTTGACGCAAGAATCGACGTCACGAGTCGCGGTTGAACATTGTCTTCAACGAACAAATACGCGCCAAAGAGAAGGAGCCAGTTCGCAAAGATCGGCACGAACGACACGCGGTCATACCCGACGACGAACAATTCCATCCATAGCGTCGACGTCACGGCGCTTGCGATGAACAACAAGTAGAGAACATGCATTCGCGGCACCAACTTGGTCGGCCAGAGCCATTCCTTGACGAGAAACACGACGAGCATGGTATCGATGAGCCACCAGATGAACAAGAACGGTCCTGCTGGTGTCAAGAGATTGTGGTGTATCGCCGCGGCATGACGGACATCTTTGTAGATCGCATGCTCGATACTTCGCCAGAGGAAGACGCCGAATGTCACCGTCATGCACAGCCTCAGGAAGTAGCTCATGGAGAAACTTTCGAAGAATGCAAACCGCCTTGGGACACGACGCGAGAAGACACGTAGTCGCTCCAGAGACCACAACGATCGACTGTAATGGAAATTTCTTACTTGAGGTTAGCGTACTTGCTCTTCTTCTTCTTGGGATGTCCGCTGTTGCTCTGCTTGGACGACGACGCGGATGCGTTGACGTCTTCTTCTTTTCGCTTTTTGATCTTTTTGACCTGGACATTCTTGAGCTTGGACGCGTCCTTGTCTTCGAGCGCGGCCGCCCAGTCTTCGTCGTTGCCGCGGACGGCATACTTCTCCAAGTTGAGCGTTTCCAAGAGTTCCTTCTGCTTGAGTTTCTTGAGCGCTTGGTCCTTGCCGTCGGCCAAATCTTCTTCTAGACTTTCGGCCGTTGGAGCCATGGCCGCCACTTGCTTGGGCACTTCCATCGTCGCGGCAACTTCCGCTTCGAGAATGGATTGAAACGCTGTACTAAACTTGCGAATGCTCTTGTTGAACAGAGCGAGCACTTGATTCGAAGGCACGTTCAGCTCAGACGTGAGCACATCGACATTTTGATGCTGGAGGCCAATGTTCATCAAGATCGCGCGCTGCAAGTACGACAACGTTGTGTCGGGCAGGCGGTCCAAAAAGTACAGACGTGCCACGAGCGGGACCAAGTCGACGATCATGTGATAATCCACCATGTTCTTGGCGTACGACTGGAGTCGCTTAATGTCGAACGGTGTGATTGTGACTTGTAATTCTGAAGCTTGGATGAGGCCGGTGGACGCTCGTTGGAGTTCGTTTGCAGACGACTTGGACGAGTCTGTGAGCAAGCTCAAGGCCAACGACACTGGCAAGCTCCTGAATTCATAGGCAAGGAGAGATACAAGACGGCGTTTGGCATCGGCGACGAATTCATCAAGCCAACCAGGGGCTGGGGAAGCGGGGAGATCCGAGCAGTTGAGCGCATTGAGCATAATCGTCGTGTGTTCGCCAGTGAGCGGGTTCGCAGTCTGGCGGATGTAGACAGATTTGAAACCAGCGCGGTTCCAGAAGGTGTAGAGAGGCAGCGTCAAGCCAAAGGACGTACCAAACCAATGGAGTCGTTCAGCCGGTCGGTCCGTCAGCGGCAAAAGAAGAGGCGGAAGCTTCTTGCGAGGTTTGACCTTTTCAGACAGCAATTGGCTCTCATCGTCGTCGTCTTCGTCGTCCTTGGCAGGTTCCTTTTCGCCTTCAGCGGATTCGTCGTCGTCAGCAGCGCCGGCCATTTCGCCTTGGTAGTACTTGGTGAGCAACTGAATGCATCGAGAACCATAGCCCATGCCTAAAAAAAGACAAGTCAGCAAGACGTCCGACTGCGTAGAAACAGACCAGTGACATCAGGATGTGTCGCGATGCGCACAACGCGAGCGCCTGAAAGCGCTGCAAATTCGTTGTCTTGAAATTGTTGGGCGACCGTCCATGGAATCAAATCGCCGCTCGCTCGTTGGCCACGCGCCAGTTGAGCTTGGACAGACTCTTTCGAGATTTCACCTTCCAAGGCGACTTGAACGACGCACAGCACATCTGGCAATTGACCCTACAAACAAGTTGAACAACCGCACAGTCAGGAAACGTCCGTACTGCATTGCCTTGGCCTTCAGCTTGAGGTCCCAACAAGACAAAAATGTGATGGGCTGGCGCATCACTGAGGAGTTGCAAGTCGTTCGGTTGATTTTTGTAGTGCGACGCAACGTAGAGAGCCATGATACGTTGGAGGAAGCTCTCAGACAGCTTGTGGTATGAAAACAAAGAGTCGCGGTCGACATAGTACAGCTCGCAGTCACGGGGATGAGGCGTGCCACCCGACACTTTGGGCGTGCTGCAAGTGAGGCAAAGCAAACGGTTGAGCCAGTCTTCGACAGAGTCTTCTTGGGCATAACGGATTGGAATTTCCAAACTAATTTCACGAAGCACACGACCGCCGTAGCTGTTGCCAGTTGTCAATTGATCATGCGCAGCTGAACTGGCGGCTTGCCATCGCTCCTCGTGCAACTTGCGTTCACCTTTGCGCGTCTTGTTCTCGCCATGGATGGACGAAGCAGCTTGACGAGCAGCGGCAGCAGCAGAGCCTTGCTGTTCACGCAATTTTTGGATCAATTTGAGCGACAACGAGCGACCCGTGCCTTCGTATCCGTTGATTGTCGATGACATGAAGACCAAGTAAGGACCGAGCAAATTCTTGACCACTGGAAGCGGGATCGCGGCAGCTTCATCAATAGCAAGCAATTCGGCTTGTGAGAGCTTTTCGTGGTGGTTTGGCTGGATGTACTGGATCGTCTGACGGTGTTCCCGGAAGATGTTGACACGGACAACAGCATGGTTGAATTCCGGATTTGTACTTTGGATGATTTCGTAGTCGATGTGTTCCTTGTACTTGAGGGCATCAAGACCTTTAAAGACGAAATCGAACACGGTGCCCAAGTTTTCAGGCGACGGTGCTGTTACAAAGATGTTGCTGTATCCATACGCAACTGCAGCTGCAAGAGCCATACCGAGTGCTGCCGATTTACCGCGACCACGTCCAGCCGTCAAAGCCACTGTTGATCGCAAAGTCTTTTCAGCAATCGCTTCGACAAAAGTTAAGACAGCTTTGGCTTGATCCATCGTTCGTGCTTCGGTAACAAGAGCTCCGACAGGTTGTGTATCCTTGAGGGATTCCTTGAGATCCAGCAATTCTTGCTGGGTAGGCGAAACCGTGTCGTCATCGACAGGTGGAAGAGCTTCAATATTGCGAGCATGCTTCGAGATTGGCAGCACATTCAATTCATCATCAAGGACCAAACACTTGTCACACGAGCTGAGAGACAGGATGAATCGTTCATTGAAGCGCGCGACAACATCTTGATGAGCTTCCGTACGGAAGCGGGAATGGACATCCATCGTCATAGTGTACAATTTCTTGAGCGACGACATGGTACGAAGGAGCAGGACGACAACACCACCGCCTTCGACTGTTTCAATCGTTCGTGCGAGAATATTTGGTGTGATGGCTTCAAAATCCTGCAAGACGCACATGCCGTACGTTTTACCAAGGATCTTTTGGGTCTCTTTGTAATAACACCATCGAATATCCGTCGACGAGATAAACAATTCAAATGGATCGTCTTGGTTCGCGTCGTAGAGACCACGTGCCATTTGTTTCTTGATTTGTTTCATGCGTTTCTGCTTGTGCGTGGAAAATCCTAGCTCTTTCTTGTAGCACCAGAGCACTTTCGGACGGGCTTTCACGACTGTCTTGGATAAAATATAGTGCAGATTCACAACCTGATCCTTCCCATGGTCGCCTACAAGAACGAAGAACGAGCGGTGGTTCGTCTTGACGCAGTTTTCAATCAAAGTTCGAACGCGCGCGTCCACCTTCTTCTTCACCATCTTTCTAATTTCAAAATGCAAAAATCTCCATGGCCAACCAGAGAGTCACTCTCATGAGGAGAGCCTCAAAGCACTCCTGTGGAGAGTCAAATGATGGAAAATTAAAAAAATGTTAATTATTGTCGTTTTAATAGAAAACTGGAGTCGTGCGGAATAAATTTTGACGCAAGCAAATTGACGCAACAATTGACGCATACAAATTTCAAGTGAAAAGAAATTGAATGTTTCGAACATGTTTTCAAACATTTAAAACGTTTGAAATTACACTATTTAATGGTCACGATCGAGGTCAATATAAGAAAATGTTTGCGTAAGATTTAAATAGTGTAAGCGTCAATTAATTGAAATATTTTCAAAACATATCAAATTTCAGTTTTGGACCAAAACGACAATAAAAAAAGTAGATCAATTTTTGTATTCGTCTTGAAGCTCCTGTCCATGCTCAAGCACTTTGCATTTAACGTTCACGAAATTGTATAAGCTCAAGTCTACTTGAATCGTAACAACACTTTGAGGAATATTCGCTGCAGGATGAGCCTTTTTTTGTTTGCTCGTCAGGCTTTCATTACAATTTTCAAATATACAGTAATTTTAATATAGTCAATATATTTCCAATAAGGAATTCATTGTTCATGACACTCGTATCTTCTTGATTGTACGTAACTTCGCCATTCCACCAATTTAAGAAAGAGAAGTTGAACCTCATCTACACTGATCTAGCTGGGACACCACGAGCCTAGTGAATTTGTTTGAGGCCAACATCAATGAAGATACACTGTATTGTCGTTTGGGTCCAAAACTGGAAATTTGATAGGTTTTGAAAATGTTTCAATTAATTGACGCAACACTATTTAAAGTTTACGCAAACATTTTCTTATATTGACCTCGATCGTGACCATTAAATAGTGTAATTTCAAACGTTTTAAATGTTTGAAAACATGTTCGAAACATTCAATTTCTTTTCACTTGAAATTTGTATGCGTCAATTGTTGCGTCAATTTGCTTGCGTCAAAATTTATTCCGCACGACTCCAGTTTTTTATTATAACCACAATAATAAAATGATGATTATATTGTCAATTTCATTCGAAATTGTGAGGGGGGTCCGAAATGTATCGATTTTTCAAATCGATCTGCAAATCGCTCAGCCAATCAGAATCGAGTATTTACCTAATTCACGCAAAACACACCCAGACACACGTGTAATTAATTTGGGACGTTTGCCATACTTTCAATTTATACTTGACTTCAGTATGATCGAATCGATTTGGAATAGAATTCGATTTTGGTAAAAAATACAAATTTGGGTGAAAAAGACAATATTTGTTGGTATTTATTCCATTTCTTTAATTATTTCATTGGTTCATTTTCAATTTTTTTGATTGGCTAAAATTATATCGACATTTGTATGATTGGCAAATTATTCAAAACAGAAATCATGTTGAGTGTCCGAGTGCGGTCGCCCAAGGGTGTCGCCGTCGTGCAAATCGCACCGTCGAGCTCATTCAAGGAGTTTCAAGGTAATGTTTCCATGAGAAAACAACAGAGTGATCGCGTATCTAGAGAAAGCATTAGCGGCGGTCTCGCTGTCGGCGTCCTCTTCTTTCACGTGTACGTCGAACTTAGATCATCTTGTTGCAAGAGTTGATGTTTAGACCGCGCTGGGTTTCCACCGAAAGAAATCGATGCCACGCCAGACACGCCTGTTGAGCACATCTTCCAGAACCAGGACACAGTTGTGATCGAGCCACAGAACATGTCAACTCGTGTGTCGCGACCAAAGAAAGGCAAATTCACAGGATCCGGTGTCGGCGTCATGCTTGGAGCTCCATCAACGGCGCCGGCAGCACCACAACCTCCTGCGGAGCCTAAAGTTGCTGGAAAACCCAAAGCAGTGATTAAAGTGACACTGAATCGCAAAAGGTTCCAAGGCACGGGAGTCAAACTGAGCGATTCAACTCCTACGACGGCTCCAGCGATCAGTAGCAATACCTCTGTACCAGCAACTACAGCTGGAACAGGAGGGGCACCTTTAAGCGCCTCTACGCCTGAACCCAAGCGGCGACGTACAATGATCAATTTAGGAAGCAAGGAGGATGTTGAAATCAAGGTGGTGCAAGCTGTGAGTGGCTGTGGATCGACCAAGACGGACAAATTCCTCAGGAAGGCAACCAAGACTGCCGTTGCATACCAATACGACACTACGCTTGCAAATACTCGATTGAAGGCTGCTTGGGCCAACAAGTTTATCATCCAAATGGTGGATGCACGAAAGATGAAGGTCCGTTTCATGGACGGCGTGCGGACGTGGAAGGAAGAGATTGTTGATTGCCTTCAGCCGACAGAGCTCCGTACAGCCATTCAATATGCCGTCTTGGACGGCGACAAGGAAATGCTCAAGCCGTTCAACATGGCGCAATGTTCTCCACGGTCTGTTGAGCACATAGCTGTCTCCAGTACAGTTGACTTTGCTCTGTAGCGTCTTTTGGAGCGTAGCCAGGCTGTACAATGGTGACGTCGGTGCTGGATTAGCCGCTCTCCTGCCCCATGAAGATTGGTCTTTCCTAGACACACGGACACGGTACCCCCTTCCTCTTATTCTTCATTGGATTCATGGCGAGTATGATGGCTAGAACTCTCTCTGCCAAGGCTTTGGAGTCGCTTGTAAGCTAAAGGCAAGAGATGTTATAACGGAGCTGTAGGCTACAGGTGGTGGTCGGTGGCGCAAGGAAGAGGAATTTGAAGAACTACCTGATGAAACAGCTCCAGTGCCCGTAGTGCCTATCCAACATAATCATGAAGAGATGGCTAAGAAAGCTGAGGAAGAGGCGACGGCTCGGGCTGTTGATTTGCGAGCGCTACGCAATGCCACAGCTCGAGCAGCGCTTGCTCGATTGCATCCACCAAGCATGCTACCTTCAGCTGCCGCGGTGACGTCAACTCCAGCTCAAAAAGATTCCAAAGATGATGAGGAAGACGGAGAGAAGGAAGAGGACGAGACTTTCACTGTGTTTTGCGACGTCTGTGGCAAAGCACGTATTGTCGCGGTTGCTGACAAACGCAGAGTCAGCCTCCAAGACGACGATGATGACGATGAAGAAGACAAGCCGTGGACATGCGCCAATGTATCCTCTTCTCAATCTTGAAAATGCTGAAGTTTTTTTGCTTTTAGCTTGCTGCCATTGATCGCTCGAGTGGATGTGCTGCACCAGACGATGAACTTGTCCGTGCCGTCGACTCGATTGCCACCGCTGCAACCCTTGATGCTTTGCAAGTGACGCGGCGTTTGGAGCTCGCAAATGCAAACGCAGAAGAGCTTTTTTCCAAGTGGAGACGACAGTTCCCGATGCAAACTATGAGCTTGGACCGCATCGAAGCTCTCATTCAAGAGGTTCTCCATTTAGATATGCCTCTTTACCAAGTGTATCCATAGGCTCGGTTTCAGCAACTGGACGACTGCATGCAAGACATCTTGGCTCAAGCACCGTCTGGAACATTTCAAGTGCTGGAAGCCGCCAAAGTGGCCACCCCATACGATTTGAGTGCAACTCCCGTCGATTTACTCTGGCGCGAAGTCGAAGGCGTCTCACTGGAAGAAGTCCAAGGTTGGCAAACAGCAGCCAAGCAAGCGATGGAGATATCGCCTTGGATGGAAGAATGGCGTAGTATTTAAGCTTGAAAAGCAGCTAATTAGGCCGATGCGGCTGCACATTTCAATCTTGATTCACAATACAGTACGCTGATTGGCAATGTCGTTTATCCGGATCCGAATTGAGCTTATCATTTTCAAACTTTCTCTCGAGTGGACAAATTGATGCATTTACTCTTGTAAGAACTTCTAATAAACTATCTCTACATTCAATTCGTTACCAGTAATGGAGAGAATACACACGAGAGTCGTTCTTTCCATTTTGTCAAAGGAAGCAATCATCCTACATAAATCTCCAGCACTGCCTTAGGATCGACGAGGTAGACCTTGTGGCACTTTTCAACATATTATGAGCAGGATTGGAAATTGTCGGCAATTGAATGGGTTTGCAGCCACATTGATGAGCTCGGCGGATCGGAACGGCATATAGAAGCACCACCTCGATACAAAAGCCATCACACCAGGGGGGCTTCAATTTGTTGAGTCAAAGACGGAATGGGAGGAAATAACTGAGAGCATTGTACGTCATATCTTCACCGAAATGATACACAGGGTAGATCAGCCGGTTCGTTTCTTGATGTGTATTCGTCGTATTCATACATGTCGCTTCTTCAAATCCACCGAGTATCAGTGTCAAGGTGTCACCAGCGAGCATTAGCTCCTGAAAGTCGGCCTTAGACGTATAACGACTTCAATAAAAGATAGTTTATGAGAAGTTCTTACAAGAGTAAATGCATCAATACATTTGGCAGAATTTACGCAGCGACGGCGCGGAGGACCAGAGTGCACTGGCTGTAATGGCGCTCAAGAACGTCTGCATGCCGGTCACAGAGTTGATCTCAAAGCAAGCAACGCATCGCCGTCTTCCACTTCACGCTGCATGCAATCGTGTAGTTTTCTCACTTCGCCCATCGTCGCAGTGATTCTCCACTTGGTTGCCTTGTCTGCCACAATGTGTACGATATACACAAGCGTGCCGTTGAACAAGATGGCATGGATTGGACCCACTAGGATCTTCGCGTGGAGTAGTGGCAAATGTCTACGGCGACGATATGCAAGCAACGTAGGTACGATCCAAGGCGAGAAGGACCCAAGGTCGACCCGCGGAGCGAGTCGCAGAACCCGTCGAACAACCTCAACAAGGTACCTCTTGGTGAGAAATCGTCGTCTGTTGGTCGAGCAATGCCAAGGGAAATACCAATACAGCTCGTTCAGTGGGTTCTTCTTCGAGGAATTCTTCTGGACCTTCTTCAGGTAGTTGATACGGTCCTCCTTCGTGTTGTTCAGGTTGTTCGTGTTGTTCAGGTAGTTCAGGTTCTTCTGGTTGTTCTTGGGGTCGTTGTTGTGGTTCCTCTTCAAGTGGTTCTTCTGGGTGGAAAAAGATCAAGATTTGACCGACTGTTGTTTTGTCATTCAAGCAACCATGATGGTTGTGTTTGGTATTTGTGCCATGGCGTGTGGCGAACCATTTGTGACCAACTCTCTCAGCATATTGGCATGGATGTCATCTTTGGTCTTGGCTCAATTCGGCTGTACTGCCGTCTTTGTGAGTGACAGCGCGGCGACGTTTTTGCTTTGTGTTCTACTGTCTTCCATTGGGAGTCGTCACCACGTAAAGACTTTGGAGGAAGACCGCCTGAGGAAGACCCCCATGGCGACGCTCGTGACGCGACAAGCCAAGTTGGTGGCCCTCCATTCAATCCAACGACCCAATGCGACTCCCATGTTAGCCATGCCTACGTTGCTTGCATATCGTCGCCGTAGACATTTGCCGCTACTCCACGCGAAGATCCTAGTGGGTCCAATCCATGCCATCTTGTTCAACGGCACGCTTGTGTATATCGTACACATTGTGGCAGACAAGGCAACCAAGTGGAGAATCACTGCGACGATGGGCGAAGTGAGAAAACTACACGATTGCATGCAGCGTGAAGTGGAAGACGGCGATGCGTTGCTTGCTTTGAGATCAACTCTGTGACCGGCATGCAGACGTTCTTGAGCGCCATTACAGCTAGTGCACTCTGGTCCTCCGCGCCGTCGCTGCGTAAATTCTGCCAAATGTATTGATGCATTTACTCTTGTAAGAACTTCTCATAAACTATCTCTATATTCCGCTTGCTGCTCTCATGACGAATCATTGCATTGGCAATTGAGTAAAGCGTTGCATTGAAATGCCCATTCGTTGTGAATTTTTAAGTCTTCTCTGCTGTTGTCGTAAAGCAAGGTAATGTTGATTGTTTGGAGCAATGTTAAGTTAGATATAAGGCTAGCTCGAGGCAGACTAGGCAGCGACATGCATGCGATTACGCTCAGGTGCCTCGTTGCTCGACGGCATACGCTCGAGCGAGAGAGACTGGGGCGGAAGATCGATCGGCTCTACGAGCTCACGATACCGCGCTGAGATGGCGGCTGCTTTGGACACAATCGCATGGTGAAATGCATTGGTAGCTCGCGAGAGTCCTTGGGTGTGTTGCATGTCTATCGCCATTGGTTCCTGCTGGATTTGGTCGTGAATTTCTTGCACTACTAAAACTCTTTCCTCTTGTCTCTTCAATAGTTCTTGTTGGCGCAGCTGGATCAAGCCTGGAATGGTCGCAACGATCTTCATTAGTTGTCGTCGGCGTGCATGCACTTCAGCAATTCGAATACGACGGACGCTAATCCAGCGACACAAAGTTCGCTTCACCACGATCATTCGCTGAGGCTCAAGTTTTGCCCAGCGTTTGGCAGCCACGGCTGAAGCAATGCCAGCACGGACAAGTTGGAATGACGCGCGTGTTTTAGCTTCCACGCGTTTGGCTTGAGCTTCAGCGACCAGTGGCATCATGGAGCTGTATCGTCGGCGGCTCCAGTAGGTAGCAACCAATGCCTTCAAGCTCTTTTTCCATGCCGTTGACGTCGCCATGGCCTTTGTAATTTGCTGAAGTTTGCGTAGCTCGACTGCTACTGGAATCTGAGCGACCACGAGATCAGAAAAGAGTTGACGATTTTCAGCGGTGATTTTTGCTTGGCGGCGACGCGTTACCCTCGCGTTAACAAGCGCCTTCAAGCTGTTCTTCCATGGAGTCTTTGCAGCCATAGCCATATTGATGCGTTGCAGCCGCCATTGATTGACTACTGTTGGGATCTGGGAGACAACGAGGTCCAAGAAGAGCTGGCGCTTTGCAGCAGTTTTTTTTGCGATGCGCCGGCGTGCCATGCACTTATTCAAACCAATGCGGAAAGAGGTGCTCCATGGTGGATAAAACAAGACGGGACTCATGTTGTTCAGTCGCTGCTGGAGCACAAAGCTGGGGATCTGCGAGATAACCATCAAGGTCAACCTACGGCGGCAAGCTTGTCCACGCAAGTAAAACAAAACACGCTGCCACACAGAGCGCTTCGTTGCAAGAGCTTCAGCCGTCAATATCTTGAGACGATAGGCCTGAACTGCTGGCTCCCATTCAAACTGATTACCGCAAAAGCAAGTGATGGAGCTGCAGCCATCGCCTTTAACGAGAACTAAATCGCAGCTCGAGCATTGTGCCATATCTTCTACGCTTGGTAAATAAGCTTGGCATTGTTCTCCAGAGTGATGGCCATCACGTTTGCAGGTAAAACACACTGGGCGCGTGCAGCATGGTGTAAATTCAAAGGGATCATGCTTCATCAAGGCCAGAAAGAGTGATACTCGACGTTCGGCGTCATAAATGTAGGACATCAACGAGCGGCAAACCTTGCCCAAAAATCGACCCGCGTATGCTGTCTTGACCAATTCACCAACGAAAGTATCCACCGTCATATCGTGCGTGAGATAGCGTTGACATAGCTCATAAACGGTCGGCAAGTCATCCATAGCTTCATTTCTCACTTCGTTTGGCCATGTATCAGGACCATTCGTCAAACCTTCCAAGGCATTAGAGTAGGTGGGGGATTCTTCGAGTAAATTGCAAGATTCGTGGCATTCTGGACAGAGCATTTCGCATGCACCTTCCACTCGAGTGCGAAATAGATCCAAGGCATCGAAAATGCCACTTGATTTCGTCTGCAGGCGATGCATATTCACGGGGCGAATACAAATTGGACAGTTGAGGCGGGAAAGAATACCACGTGGCGCAGATTCCGCGCAAACAATAAGATAGGACGACATACACGTTGTGCACATGATTGCAGGGCATGTATCGCTGCAAATCTCGGTCATTCCTTCACTCAGTTGAAACATTTCAAAGCACGCTTGACACTTGAACTCCGCCACGGCTTCCTCCACCATCTTGATGGATACATCTAGCTCTGCTGCAGGCTCTGCAATCGGCTCCATTCGCTCAACGGCGACGGTCGTCATAGTACTTTCTCAACCAAATGGATTCTGGTCGAAGCTCCCTGCTTTTCTCTCGAAAGATTCCGTTGTGAGTGATCTTCTGACTGAATGATGGTAGTTGTCATGGACATTCTACCTCACTATAAGAACATATGTTGCATATGTCAATGTTTCTCGTAGTATATTCAATATTGATGTCTTCGTATAGTGACATATCAAGTTGCAAGTCACTAGAACCAGGTAAAAAGCGTACAAGCATTTCTTGAAAACGGGCTACAGGGGTTGAAGGGGTGTAGGGTTTACGTTGTCAAAATTATAACCTCGCTTTAGTGACTTATGCCCGTGAATATTGCCAATTTGTCTTTTGTATAGTTTATCAGAGATGAACATGTGCATTATATTGACATTTGAAAAATTAGTCCTTGAATACAGGAGATGGGGTTTAGGTAGCATGGGGTTGTGGGGGCTAAGGGTGCAGGGGTTTTGAGTTATCTGTGGATGATGCTCATGAATGGAACGAGTAGACGACAAAGTTGGGCAAAGTGGAGAGCCACGAGAAAGAACGCGTGGAGGTCAATGACATGCATGGGATTATCTCTACTTAGTCAATCTTGATCGACGCGTAAATCTTTCGAATGAACCAAAAGCACGCAAAGTACCCGATCGTGCCCGTCAGGAAGAAAAACGTGAGCGAAATCATGAACATGTAGCCAAAGTAGACAAAGGCAGACACGACCTCGGTAATGTTGAGCTTCGAGAAGAAGTAGAGGAAAGAGTAGAGGTAGAGATAAATCGCCGCCGACCCAGATGTCAAGAATGAGCGCCACCACCAGTGGTAATCTTCAGCACACAGTTGGAAGTAGCACATGACGATCGTCACTTCGGCACAAGTCGCAACCAAAATCATTAGCACCAGGAACAAAAAGCCAAAGACGTAGTAAATCTGGTGGAGCCACAACGCCGACATGATGAAGAATAGCTCGATAAAGACTGCACCAAAGGGCAAAATGCCACCAACACAGATCGCAAATGGCGTCGACAAGTACCAGACTTGGTCGGGAATTTGGCGAGCAATCTGGTTGGTCTTAACGGGATGTTCGATCGTCGGTTGCTTGAATCTAAACCCACAGGATTGAGCAAAAAACTACAAGGGGGAGGACTACGTACCCAAAGTATGAACCAAGGCAGACCAATGGCATAGAAATGCCAAACCAGAGCACCAAAAGAGCAAACAAAGTGCCAAAGGGCACAGCTTGCGACGATGCTTTAGCCCAGAACGCCAAGTTGAGGAAGAAGAAGACGGCAAACAAGGCTCCAGGGTACAAGACAGCCGTAAGCAACATGGTGCGCTTCCAGTCCTTGCCGTGGAACATTTTGTACGTGCGGGAGCTGTGGTAGCCGGCAAACGAACCCATGAAGACAAACAATAGGAGCAACGTCGTGAGGAGTGAACCACGGTTCGCAGGGGAAAGGAGACCCAGCAAGGCAATCACCATCGTCGCAGACGACATACAGCACACTTGTACACCTGTACCAACCACGACGGAGAAGAGCATGGGCGAGTACGAAGGTGGGCGGAAAACATCAGCGTGCACAAGTTTCCAGCCACTTTCTTCCGCGGCTTCTTCGCTTGTTTGCACTTCGTTGTAGCGCGCAATATCCCGATGAAGCGTGCGTAACATGATCATAGCAATCATACCGGTCAAGAAGAGTACAATCATGAGCGAATTGACGATGGAGAACCAATGAATTTGGTCATTCGAGGCACGCGAAGACAAAATGCGGTCCCAGCGGTTCTCCCACGAAATGTCCGACTTGATGAATTGCACGTCGTACGTGTACAAGACCGTGTTCGTCTTGGCAGGGTCCAAGTACATGCGGCGCGATTCACTGGCTTCGTCAATATCGACAAACTTGCCGCAGGTTTCCTAGAAGGCATTTATCAACACTCGGTCAAGACGAGAAACTCTTACCGAAGTCAATTCTTCTCCGCTCGAAGGAGAACCCTTGAAATCGTGTTGAATCGACGTGGGGACGACTTCGAAGCCAACAACGCGCCACTTTGGCGTACCAATGTCGGCATATGGATCAGGGTGCGTCAAGACAACGATGCGGACGTGGTTGTAGAGGAAATACTTGCCTTCCGCGTCAACTTCACCAACGGGGAAACCACGGTGATAGGCAGCCGACAATGGTGCGTTTGGGTCCTTGTTTTGGCCGCTTTGCTCCAAGCCGTACGAGGGATCTTGGTACAACACGGGCAAGTTGTCCAAGATCCACTGGACATAGTACTCATTCTCGATCATTTCGATAAATAATTCCGTTTGCTCGGTCGTGTACGTCATGGGCTTGCACAACACTTGACAGCGGACATCCTTGTTCATGTGCAAGGCATACATCGAGTCCATGATCGCATCGCCCGACATGATTTCGCCCAAGTTCTCTTGTTGTTCTTCTGGGGCCGAAGGCGCGCAGAACGGGAGGTAATAATATTCGTACGGGACCAATGTCTTGGTGGATGTAATCTTGTTCACGTTCAAAGGCAACTTCGTACCCTCTTCCCAGCTCTCTGGAGCAACGCCAGGCACATAAAATGCCGCTTGTGCCGCGTGGGCGGCAAGGAGGACACTTAGCGCCAACGAACGCAGCATGCTGGCAAGTCGGCAGAACCACAACTGGCGGTTTCCGCATATTTATCCGGAGAATCTTCCAACCCCTATACCCCCAATTGTTCGAAACCCTAAACCCTGAATCCCTTCCCCAGTGAAAACCCTAGCTTCCTTCATTTTGCACATTTCTGTCGTTAGCCACGGGAAACTGAAGACGCATATCGTCGGCGATCGTCCATTTGCTTCTTTCCGCCGAGGATTTCCATTTAAGGTGAGCATCTTGAGGACTTTGAGCTCGTCTCTAGACGCTCACCTCTTTGAAATGGCAGTCTGCAGTTGCGTCATCTATCACCCTTCACCCTGAACGGATAACAAATGACGTCAACCATGCGCTATCAGCGACACGATCTCCTCCTCGTTCGTCTCGGAACATCCTTTCTATCTCGTTTCCGACCACAGCCTATCGACAGACTCCACACAAAGTTATATCCGAAGCGTGTAGGGAGATATCGTACAAGCCGGCGGATGGAATTGACTCCAAACGTGATGGTGTTCTGCGCGGCGCGGCAGATCGACCAATGAGTCTCGCATGGGTTTGACTCGTGGTCGTCGAGGGCTGTTGAATGCCGTTGAAGGCTGTTGAGCCATTGTCGTCGTTCTGACGCCATTGTCGTGCGGTTGAAAGATTTTGCATAAATGACGTGATCGTATTGGACAATATAGGAACACAAATAGATCAGAGAAAAGGACAGGAAAAAAGATCTGACATTGAATAAACCTCAGTTTGCAATTTGCTTCGGCCTCCGAAAGAGGTTCCTGTCCGGATAAAGACGGGAGACAAATCAGATGGTATTTACGATCGTATTTTCGATCGTACACATCTTGAAATGAAGAGCAGGTGCGTCAAGCTTGCCTGTGGCCACAGACATTTTGAAAGAGCTGCTCGGATGGCACCGTCGACTTCGTGCGATGAAAACTAATTGTTCAGTTGCTCCGATGCACATTTCGATTTCTCCTTGTCTCCAAACAAAGTAAATCACACCATTTTGAAAGTTTGCTAAGGTGTCACGACAGAGCAGCACTACGACAGCATGATGGACATTCCCAAGCGGGGTTTCTTTTGAGATGGAGCTGGCATCCTGCCAAGCTGTTGTATGGACGAATCTGGTGTCGCAAAGATCGTCCTGTGTCAATCTCGACTGTCTGTACATACGTCATGAGACGCATGGAGGGCGGACTACCATGGATATCGCGGTGGACATCGTCTCGCTCATGGAGGTAGAGCACTGTTTCCACGTCTTGAATCACGCAGTGGTAGATAGTTGGGTTGCTCATGTGTTGAGAGAGAGAGTGAAAAAGTTTAAGGAATTCGAGGCCTACGCTGTCTTTGTCAATGGTTTGGCATGTGCCACATTTACACGTTTTTCGCAGCATCTTGAGCCTTGATATTCTGTCGAGTCCAAAGTGCAAAAACATAAATTTTCCCATGAAGATCGACAGTTCCAAGCATACGATGCTATTTTCGAGCGCAAAGTCGACTACGTTTGCGTACCTGTAGCTCGCAGCATAGCCGACTGCGTCCTCGAGGTGTGTTTCAGTCTTCATTCCGTTGTAGCGATCGTCAAAATAGACACTCAATTGAGGCCACAACCACCGTGGTTCTTGATCATTGCCATGAAGTCTCGTCAGTCGAATCTCGCGAACCAAGTCCACGTGGCGCAGGTGAAAGTCAGGCACATGGCAATCAATGAGTCTTGGTATCACGCCGTGGTCGACAAGAAACTTCACAATGTCCAAATGTCCTTCGCGGATCGCAGATGAGGCAACAGAGATGTCATCTACATCTTTTCGACGATGGAGCGGGTTTCCATGGTCAGCATTGTCACTGTCGGGCCCTGTCGTAGAGAAATTTCACAATTTCGAAATGTCCACTTCTGGCTGCGCCAAGCATGGTTATCCTTCTCTTCGATGGATGGCAAGATATTTCACAATCTCCAAGTGTCCATGCGTTGCAGCACCGACCATGGCTACTTTCCATCACTTCCATGGCGATCATTCAAGTATTGCACCACTTTGAAATGTCCATTTGTTGCCGCCAAGCCAATGGCGACTGTACTAGGACCGCAGGATTCTGGATGGTGCTCTTTCAAGTAGACCACACACCCGACGCATCCTCGCTCGCCTAGACAACGCAAGATTAGCTGAAGCCGGGATGGGCTGTATATCTGTCGATAGAGAGAAGAAAGGAACTCGAGCACTGCAGCCTGAGCTCGTGCTTGCACTGGGTTTTGCCATTCCCATGTCAATAAGAGCTTGCGAAAGAGGCAATTGATGGAGCCAAAGACGGTCCCTTTGACTTTCATTTCGCGTGTTCGGTGGACGAGTCCCCCAAACTCTCGAAGCGTTTGAATTTAGGCCAAGTCGCATCAATTGCAAATGACATATACCAAAACAAGCCGCAAGAACGAATCCATACGATGCATCAACTGGAGAAGACGACGCTTGGAGGTGCACCAAGCCTGCATGAGGCCGCAGACATTTTGAAAGAGTTGCTCGGATTGAGTGGCCATGTCCCTGAGCAAATCATAACGACTCGTGGCAGTCTTTGATCGATTCGATCTCCTTTCTTGTAAGTTTAGCTTCTCCGCGTCTCGACATGCTATCATGGCTCGATAGAATGGCAGCATGCTGTCGATCACACCACTCTGAAAGCTTGTGTCACGGCAAAGCAGCCCCCACGTTACACCATTGTCATTCAAGCGGAGTTTCTTTCGAAATGGAGCTGGCATCATCCTGGCAAACGTTGGAATGACTCTGTCGTCGTGTATATTGCCATCATGAGCCGAATGAAGGTGCCGAACATGCGTTGTCGTCCATGGCGATTCGTCGAAAATGTGTACCTCTGTTAATTGATAGCGTTTACTTTCAATTGAATATTATATATAAGAGGTTTATCCCAAGTGATGTGGGGAAAACCCTGTCAAGAAGTTGCTGGTCACAAAACATTTTTGAATCATGGCCCGCCCATCGAGTCTTGCTCTTATTCTTGGCGCCACCGTGGCGTTTGTGACGCTCGCTGTCGTCAAACTGCTCTGGGATGACTCGTCTTCTAAAGAGTCTTCTCGCGGACTGACTAATGAATCGACGGAGGAGACAAAGACTGAAGAAACGTCGACTGGTGTGACCAAGGAAAAGCTCGTCGCGTACTTGCGAGAAGTGGCTGAAACTGTGGAAAACTTGGTGGTACGTCTTGCTCTCCATCCGAATTGAATGGCTGGACATCTCTCGCGTAGGCACAACTTCCTGAGCTTGCGAATCTGATCATGGAAGAGTCGAGAGCGAATAACCAACACATTCCTGAAGAGCAAATCCGTGGCGTCTTGGTGGAAAAGCTTGGCGAAGCGATTCGTGTGGCTGAAGCTAGTGTAAGAGTGTTCTGTGCCGCGTTTATTGCTAAAGTTTGCTCTGTAGGTTGCGGAAAAGCTCAAAGTGACTGAAGACGAAATCAAAGCTGCTGTGCGTGATCTCCACGGCGAGCCTGAAGTGCAAGAAGCCATCCAGAACTTTCAACGCGTGATTGAAAACAGGTTAGCCTGACGCTGGAGCCATTACCTTTATGTTTGTGTACTAGCCCTCTCGGTGAATCCGTTGAAGTTCCTGCCGAAATGAATGCCGAACGAACGCTCGAAGTGATGTCCAGAGTGCTCGACGCAGTGGGTCGCGCCATGGAAGAAGCCTTGGAAGATGCTAAAAAGGCTGGTCTTCGCGATGTTGCTGCCGATGCCCACATGTGGCAAGACAAGTAACTATTGACTCCAAAGATTTCACTCATGCCCACGTGACTAGCTACGTCCAAAAGTCTACCGCAGCCACAATTGCCATCCACAACGAATACAACGTGTCGGAACCCATTCTGAATGCCTCTGTTGCCAAGTACAACCAATACCCTGCATTCCAAGCAAAACTTCAAACCCTCGTTGAAAAGCATCAACAAAAGTACGTGTTTCACCTAATCTCAATGTCAAGCTCACTATCTCCACGTAGTTTCCAACGCTTGGGTTTGTAGATGCCGCTAGATAAGTCCACAACTTGATGCCTCGTTGTATTTCCATCTCGATGGGTTCAAGGGTTAAAGGGGTTTGGGATAAAGGGTTGAATCACTCCGGGGTGCAGGGGTTTAATTTGCTTCGCCCTCAATACAAGGGTCAATCGGGGGGGGGGGGCAGGGTTTTAGTTGAAGATGTCAACAATGCCGCGGTTGACTCCACGAAGAAAGTAGTCAATTATGGACGATAAAGCAAGCTCTAGAAGACTTGAAAGACAGAGAATAGAAGTAGCGCTGATAGAAAGCACTATTGTGAGTTTCAATGATACTTTAGAGCCATTGACGACCACTGCCTGAGGTACTGGAGAGAAGGCTACTCCCGCTAAACCAATTGTTCATGAGACGGCTTTGAAGGCCATACACGAGGGCAACGAGGAGAACTTGAACGACCGTCCACCAAAAGACGAGCGATTGGTTGTTCTCGGCGGTTTTGGAGTGCCTCTTGTCACGCATGATGTAA
Source organism: Aphanomyces cochlioides (assembly GCA_019828595.1). NCBI lineage: Eukaryota > Oomycota > Saprolegniomycetes > Saprolegniales > Verrucalvaceae > Aphanomyces > Aphanomyces cochlioides. The sequence goes on along the minus strand of JAHQRK010000002.1, from coordinate 3,268,339 downwards.
TAGCTCTGCTCCGATTGAATCGAATTGAACATCTCGGAGAGATGCTCCAACGACGCTTTCACAGTCGCAATGTGCATCTCTTTCGTCGATGCCTCTTCGAGGTCCTCATTGCCCAAGTCGTTCTCGTTTGTAAGCCCATAGCGTGTTGAAAAGTCGACTTTCTTGCCATCATACGACGAATGTTCATTGCTGAGGCAAAACTTGTACCAACCACTTCGATGCTCTGTATCAAAGTTGAATCCGTTTCGTTGCACGTCGTTGGATTGTTCATTCGCTGGTGCGGTCGTCACGAGCGAGTCAAAGAATTGCAAGTCCGTCTGTGTCGCGGACGGCGATGCTTGGTATGGACCGTACGCAATCAGTCGAATGTCGTACTTGTCGTTCGTTTCGAGCACTGCAATTTCGAGGTACGCTGTGCGTTTGGTCTTGATATGTTCGATGAAGCACTCTCTCTTCCCACCGGGAATTGTCACAATCAGCGCCAAGGAGACGCTTATCCACACCACGAGCAAGGCGCCGCACCGGAGCAGCCACATTCAGATCGAGGGGACGCTTTTTGTATCAAATCTACTTCATAATTTTCAATAAAATTATTGAAAATTCTAAAAAAATCAATTTTATTCAAAAATCAGCTTGAGAATTAATTGACATTCTCCCTAATGCATCACTTCCTCAGCATTTTGACGCAGTTCAAGATGCAACCAAACTCACGATAAAATTGTGGATGAGCAAAGCTCTTCTGTCCAAGCTTACAAGGAGATACGATGAAGATAACAACACGAATTTATGATTTTTTATCAAGTATGTGAAATTTCTCAAATAGCTGATAAATCTACCAAATTTCGATATTTTGAGCGAAAAGGTCGCTTGTTGTGAAAGCGTGCGCCATGCGCCGATGATGACCAAGACTCAATGAAGTAGAATACGTTTGGGTTACATGCAACTACGCCCAGCGGCGATCCGTCGTACCAATAAGGCCATTGCCGCTGAACCATTGCCTCAAGAAGTAGCTCTGAGCGCCATAGACAGCAGCAACGAGGAGGACTTGGAGAAGGGTCCAGTAAAACATGCCAGAGGAGTTGCTGTCGAGCGTCTTGAAATGGCGTTCGTTGCGCTCGGCCAAATACAATTGCTCAAACTTGATCTGGTCAAAGAGCGAGCCCAAGCTGCTCAACGTGTTACCAACGACTTTCATGTGCATTTGCTTGGTTTCCGCTTCAGCTTCATCTTCGCTGCCCCATTCACCATCGGTGGTCAAGCCGTAAGATGCATGAAAGAGCACGTGCTTTTGGTACGTCGTGTGTTCGTTTTCCAAGCAAAACTTGTACCATCCACCGCGGTGTTCCGAGTTGAAACTGAACGATTTGTCTTTCGCAGGCTTCACCACACCTTTTACGGTAACTTTTGGTGGTGTGCTCACCACCGTATCAAAGAACTTCATGTCAGTTTGCTTCTCGGATGGTGACGTCACGAACGGACCGTACGCAGTGAGTCGGATGCCATAGTCGTTTGGGTCGAAGCTATCAATGACCGCGACGCGGAGTTGCGCCGTTCGCTTCGTCTTGACTTCTTCATTGAAGCAGTACTTCTTTGTTGCTGGAATCTTCATCGTAAACGCCGCCACGGCATGGATCGTTGCCAACGCGACGATGAGCTTCAACGCTCCCATTGTCGAGACAACCACAGAAACACCAAATGTCGATTTTTGGGCAAATCCAAATTTCCTCGCATGGTAAATAAATAATTAATCATCATTTTCTAACGAATTTAAGGTTTAATCTACTATGTATAATATACATACTAGTAGTAGATTGAACCTTAAATTCGTTATTTTATAATAATTAGTAAGCATAAATAATATTTATGCTAAAATAATATTTTTGCTTACTAATCAGTAAGCATATAATAATGTATAATATACATACTAGTAGTAGATTGAACCTTAAATTCGTTATTTTAATATAAAATAACGAATTAGCATAAATATTACCTATAGGTATTTATGCTTACTAATTAATATAAAATAACGAATTTAAGATTCAATCTACTACTAGTATGTATATTATACATTATTAAATGCTTACTTATTAGTAAGCATAAATATTATTTATGCTGTTCTAAAGCCCAAGATTTTTCAACACCCTTCTTCCAACTCGTTAGCACCACCATAATTTTAGACTTAATGCGCTACAGCAGCCATCCAAGGCCTAAGTATTGTTGAGATATACCCCTTAAAAGATTTGCCGCCCCATGGGAGACACCAGCTTCCACGCATTTACGCAGAAGTATCATGAAACTAGTAAAATCACCTTCGCGTTGACAGTGGGCAACTCAATCTTAAAGAGGTCGTATGAGGTAGTTCAACACTATTAATAGTATGGTTAATTGTCCATTGTTTCATTTTTAATTATTTTAAATTGATTTTTGGAAATTCTTATTTGTAATACTACTAAATAGTAAGGTTGTTGCAAAACGTTACAAATTCTTTCCTTACATTGTTTATTTCCTAAGTAAATGAGATTTTTTTCGGTCGTAAGTTGTCGGTTGCCACGTGGAAACCACACTCGTCGAAAGCATGATGGATTGGATTGCCCCTCTGAGTGGTTGGAGGTTGCCTTGTTATTAGCTTCATCGTCACAAGAGCAGTCAAAACGAGAGACGATAGATTGGCCTGAACAGGCTGAGCTGAGATTGTTTTATTGGGCTCTACTACGACTACTGTGGCATGGATCGCTCTCTATGAATCTGCGCGACGGCTGATCTTACGAACGTGTCGGCCCGGAATGAGAATCATCCCCAGAGAACGAACGGACGGTGCGAATGTGCTGTCTTGGGGACATCGAAACTCGGCCGTGTCGGTTAAGATGAGATTTTGGTCTCGGTCCAAACAGTGAAAGTGACCAACGAGAATGCGGCCATCCGTGATTTCAACGCGAAGTTGCTCATCCAGGAGGCCCATCACTTTCTGGATCTCCTTTGGCAACACGTCAAACTCATGTGGAATGGCTTTGTTGGCTGTGATTTTGCCGTTGGTCGCGAGCATCTTGCTGTTCTTGGCTGTGGGTTGGACCACTAGGTCGACGGAAATTGATGGGAATTAATTTTGACCAATTAAAACTATAAATTAAACATTGAATTAATATAACTGGTGGATTAAACATGTATTTTTAAAATACAAAATCCAGAATTTATTCTTGCATACATGACGACCATGCAGCGTGGAGGCGACGTCCAAAAGCTGCTTGAAGCCAACGACAGAATGCTCTACACGTGGAAGAACCTCTTGGAGAATCGCCGTACGAGCAACTTTCTTCTCTCTACGGGTGAATCTAATTTTTCATATCGATAGCAACGTTGGACAAGAAGGACGAGTACAAAGAATGGCATGTCAAATGTGTCAGGCACAAAGAACAGATTGCACGCTCGCTGGAGCGTCTCGCTGCACTTGCAGATGATCAAGTACTCTTGTTTTGATGCTCTCTCTAGGATTGCCTCATGTTCGAGTGTAGATTGCTAAAAAAGACGCTGAAACGCCAGCAAGCAATCCACCTACCTCAACACCAGCTCCAGTACCAGCACCAACACCAGTACCCACTCCAGCTCCGACTCCAGCATCGCAAACTCAGCAACAAAAACTACTGCAAAAGCAACAACAACAACAACTGCTGCAAAAACAACAGCAACAACTACAAAAGCAACAACACCAGCAAGCATTGCAGCAAAAACAACAACAGCAGCAAGTTTTGCAGCAGAAACAACAGCAACAGCAGCAATTGCAACAAATGCAGCAACTCCAGCAGTCGCAAGCTGCTACCACCATGGCGAACGCCGCCGCTGCTGCTGGTACATTCCACCGATTGTCTATGGCTCAAGGGGGTTTGATTTAGTCTTTCCAACTGGCACTGACATGACAGCGATGCAGCATCTCGCCATGAGCCAAATGATGCCGATGAACATGAACCAAATGATGGCTGGCGCGTCATTTCCCGCCATGAACTCGGCCGACATGAACAATCTCTTCCTCGACCAGCTCAACCAAGCACAACTGAACCAGCAGATGAATTTGTTCAATTACAACATGCAGCAAGCGTTTGGCAACCAGCTCTACAATCCATCCAACTTCAATTCTGCGGCGATGATGCAGTCCATGATGTCGTATCCAAATCTTCAAATGCAAGCATCTGCAACTGGCGGTAATGGCGGCGGCAATCCATCAGGATCTGGTGGATTTGATTTTCAAGCGTCATCTACAGAGCAAGACACGGTCAAGAGCGTCATGGACGACTTTATGTCGGCCCCTGAATAGCATCAAGTCTATCTTCTCCGTCATATTTTGCTTGTGTTGCGCGTGGAGCGTGCTATTGCTTCATCGTACTCGGCCTTCAACCGCTGGTACAGCGCTTCTTTCCGCTGCTCCAGACGGCTATGCGCTTCCAAACGCTGCTTGATCACCGGAGGGAGATTCGCCGACGTCGCGCTCGTTACGCGGCCGTACTTTGGCCCCACGAGCTGCTCAATCTTCCGCGCCAAGTCGACTTTCCGGCTCACAACTCGCAGCGAGCTGTCGAGGAGACCACTGGCTTTGAAAATACTTGGTTTGGTGGGAAGTCGAGTTGGTGGCGCTTCCCGCTCTCGGATTTTGGCACCACTTGGAGCAATTGGAGCTACTACGACGGGCTCAACCAACTTGATTGCAATGTCGTTAGGAGGTTGTAGCTTCGTCTCGTGGATGGAATGGATGGGAAACGTTACGGGGGGTATCGGCGCCAATGATGGCAGGGGTTGCGAGCTGATGGAGATAGAAGAAAACGCAGCAAGGAGCGACGGTGCATGCGGTTCGAGAGGATCGATGCCTTGGACGTACTTCTCATACTCAAACAAGTGCTGGTGCTGATCAAAGAACGCCTGGCTCGCCGACATCAGCGACGCCTTTCGAGTGTAACTGCTAAGAACAAAGACCCGTTTCATGAAACCGATGGCACCCGCGCCGACGCTGACAATCGGTGAAGCAGAAGAGGATAAGCTCATCGAGCCATTGCTGCCAAGTCCAAACGATGGCACGGGCGACTTGGCGCACCATCCCGCTGTCATCTTAGCTCAGAATGAGTGCCACCACGTCGGCAGCGACAATGTCGTCCAAGTTGTAGAAGATGCCGACGTCCATCAAGAAGTCGTCGAGCTCCGCGGTGGCGATGCGCGCCTCGTCTTTAGCACGCAGAATGTCATGCGCTACTTGGTGCTCTTCATCAAGAACCTCAATGCATTTGTGACGATCGAAGTGGAAATCCTCGACGATACCAAGACGTACCGTGAGTTTCACATCACGAATTCGCGAAGCTTGGCACGCGTCGCTGCATCGTCGTGTCAAATGCCGCTCGCTTTTGGCAAAGGCGACTCGTGGAGATATGTCTGCTTGGACCTTCACCGAATGTGCTCCGAGGCCTTTGGCACGCATCACGTCGCGACGGTGCAAGTTCGAATCCACGCCACGTGCCGCCTTCTCCGCGCATACTTTCAAGAGATTGAGTACAGCGACGCAGAACTACCGCCTCTCTTGGCCTTGTTCGAGTAGAATAGGACAAGATGACAATTGACACATGTGAAATTAATACCATCATTGCGTGGACATTTGAAACTTGTGAGGTTTCTGGCTGTATGCCGGTGCTGGCAACACGGTAATACGGACGGGGACATTTGAATTATGTGAGAGACTGACAAACGAGAGGACATCTGAGATGTGTGCAATTAGGAGCTAGATGACATTTGATAACTGTGAAATTCATGTAATTTTCATGTAGACATTTCAAATCTGTGATGTTTTATGCCACAGGAGACAAGGGAGGCTTGTGAGATTTCCAGCACCAACCATCCAAAATGGCAGCATAGAAGATATAGACATTTGAAAATTTTGAAATTAACCTAATCATGAAGACAAGCTCATTATCTTCGATTTCCACGCAACGCCCGCGCCAGTCGGTCTTGCTTGACAGGATCTACTCGTCGGTAATGGACGAGCACAATGTCGAGGCCGCAGTTCGCAACTGCGCGGACGGCTTTGGCGATCGCATCGATGATCCATTCCGAGCGATTTCCAAAGACACCACCGCCAAGTGCAGTGAGGAAAACCTTGTTGCAGCCTGTCTTGTGGTAATTGACCACCGCGGCCCAGAGCGTCGCTTCGTACGAGGCATCAAGGACGAGCTGGGCAAATGGCGCCCATGCCGACGCCGGGGCAGAGGAATACCCGACTGAAATGGCCGAGCAGAACGCCTGCGAGACAATTTGGTCCGAGTTGTCCGCGGCGGTATATCTGTCAACAAACGGCACTTCGACATCCCAGTGAACGCCGATCTTGAGCGCCTTGGCGAGTTTGGCACGCATCGCATCGTCTTCTATCATGACATTCAATGGACTCAGCTGACCCTTTGTCGAGTCCGTGTAGCCATTGTACACCTCAAAGAAGTTGTGGGTTTCGTTATCGATCAAGTCTTCTATCGTGTCCAAGTTGTTAATTTGGTTGTCTCGCGTCTGTCCAATTTGGCCGCCGACTTTGGCAAAGTAATTCCGATAGACAGTCGCGGGTCCGGCCGCTACAATTCTTTTAGCAACTTGTGGATCAAGCCAGGGGAGTACCAATGGCACAAGCAGGGCCTTGCGTCATATCGTTTGCATAGCACGTTACGCCATTCTCGGGAACCTACGACTCAATAAGCTGCAATGACTTCAAGTGTTCAACACATACCCTGTTTGGGCTGACGAATTCCAGACAATTAAACTGCGATGCGGCTTGAAACAGCGCATCTTTATTGTCAGGATCACAGTGCATGAGAAACACATCGTCGGCGGCGATGTGGCGCAGTGTGCTCTGTCCCGCGACAGCCGTTGCAGCTCCGGCGTCGCGGAGGTCTTCCAATGACAAGCATTCAAACGTGCCGACTCGATACGTCTTGCCATTCATCTTGGAGCGCAATGTGGTCTTCTGGATGACTTCAAACAAGTCTTGGACGTCCGCGTAGTCGTATTCCCGCTCACGAAAGTCAAAGAGCGCTTGGAACCAGTCGGTTCGTCCATGGCGGCGGGGCAGCATCTTGGTTGCTGGTCATTGGGGGTGGGTCCATAATATTTTTAAAGTATGGGGGGACCTACAAAAATATACTACCATCATTCAGGCTCGGAAGTCAAGAATGTTGGTGGTTGTCAATTTTTTATTATTTTGAAATATTTCCATAGAATGTTGGTGTATTTTTATTTCAAAGGTTGAAATGACGACATACCAGCAGATTTGGATTTTGGTGCCACTTCAACCCCAGAGGGGATGGCCGACGCGCAGCCACGGCCTCCGCGCTCCGAAGAAGCGTTCGTGAACCGCCCGCGACGGTCTCGAGGGGACTGCGACTTGGACTCGACGCCACGGAAGGTCAAGCGGTGTCTTTTTGAAGATGTCAAGATCCACGAGATGGTGCTTCTCAACAACCAGGAAGACGACGACGATGTGCGATCAGTCAATAGTACAGTGGAAACGACAACCAAGGCGACCAGCGTAGCATCAACGAGTGGACCACCCGAATCGACAAATGCAGAGACCCATATCGACTTGACAGAGTTTCCAGGAAAGCGATATGTTGTCCGATACAGCTTGCAGTTGCTCCCGACGTCCAATATGTCGCAAGACGACCGAGACGCATTACACAAAGCAGGACTTGCGCGCATTGTATTTACGAGCCACCAGCGCGAATTTGGCATTAGTCGCAAAATGCTCACATCGCTCAGCGCAGCATTTGACCTTCGTCGCATTGGTCAACCACATTGCACATTTCACTGTCATCATGGCGTCCTCCGCTTCCAGTCGTTCACCCGTGGCTATCTTGAAATCAACCGCGAACGCTTCAGTAACTTGACCTCCCATTGTTCTTGGTTGATAACTTTGTAGAGTGTCTAAAGACGCGGCAGCTCAAGCACGGCGACATCATCTCCATCTACAAGACATCCACAGCGTCGCTGGAGTACAAAGTATCGATGCATTTCCATCGATCCAAGCACACGGACAAAGTCTTTACGATTGTGCTCTCTCTTCTCTTTGCCTACAAGCTCATCGTTCTCTCGATAGAACTTAACCGCCGCAGCGCCACTAATTGGACTTGATCGGCAAGGCAAACTCCATCCCATTCCAGTACGATTCTCTTGGATTTACCTAGCTCAATGGAAAAATGTCTAGGACATTCGCGTCGAGCAGCAGTACGATTGCATCCAGCAAAGCGTAGGCCGTCATGGCATTCAAGTTCGCCCTGTCGTCGCGACATGGCCGCAATTCAGGACCGTGCTCAACCATGGCGGCCGTGTCGTCCACTTTATGGGCCAAGGAAACGACCAGCATGTTTACTTTGAGGACAATCTCGGCATGGTGCATCCCGTGCCCTACTCGACGCTTCTCCTCGGCTTGAAAACCAACGTCAAGCTCGTCGTGCTGTCGTATACCCCCGCGCAGCCTCTAGTCAACGCCTTTGTGTCTCATGGTGTCCCACACGTCGTCGTTGTCCATGATCCTCAGCGTATCTCGTACGACGGCTCTTAACCTTCCAAAGCAATTCACATCTCCATCTAGAGCTTTTTATGCCGCCTTATTGTCTGGCCAGACGGTGCAAGCCAGCGTCGATGCCGTCGTGTCCTCTTACGTACACGCCTCCACTCACTGTCGTCTAAGTTGGTTCTTTTCTAGCCGGCGGCGCTGTCGCTCTTTCCATTTGGCCGCCACGACGCTGTGATCTACCCTCATAAACACACTGGAAGGCCGATAACAGCGCAACCTTATAACAGTCACACGCTGCCTCCTCCACCAACGTATCTGTGTACAACCCGCCATGTTGATATCTTTCGTGTACTGTGGCTGCATGCTGCTAGGCTGGAAATCTCATGAGATTTGTAGATTTGCGAAGTCCTGGCGTTGAAACTCCGCCTCGTGACGATCGCAGGACGCGCGGGGTCTGGTAAAACCGCGACGGCGATTGCTGTCGCGCACCGCGTTGACCATCGGCACAAGATTTTTAAAGTCGGGTCCAAGATCAGTTTCGTCGACGTGCCGTCGCTTATGACCGACATGAGCCCGACATCCGACGAGGACATTTGGGACGTCGTGCGCGTCCACACACAGACGCACCGCTCCAACAAGTTTGTTCCCGACCGCTTTGTCATTGTTGATTGCAAGTTGTGTAGATCCAAGTGGCCGAATCTCATCTTTCTCGACGGGTGCGACGTCTGGATGGAAGACGAGGAGCTACATCGAGGCCTTCGCGAGCTCCTTGAGACCTGGTTTGTCGCGAGCTCAACGCTTCAAGTCGTCCTCACAGCGCGGCAACCTCTCACGACCAAGCATCGCATTCTCAACCTTGTTGAAGAACTGTGCATTGTTATCAACGTGTTGACATGTGCTCATGATGTGTCTGCTGTAGATATTACCTCGACGAGCTCGACTTTGAACCGAGTGGTGGCGGCGACAGCCATCAGAGCCAGCAAGGAGAGCTACAGGAGGAAGAGTCAAATGCCGCCGTCGTGATGGCGTTGCGGGAAAAGGAAGGCCTCAATTCAAAATTCCAACGACTTTCGCTAGAGACAGTGTGCTGTTAATACATTAGATATATGTGAGATTGAGTGGCTGTTGGCTCTCGCGTTGGTTGCGCAGCCGCGAGACCTCGGCATGCAGTCGATGGCCTCGCCACAGAGACTGGAGTAATTGGTAGCGGTTCGTGTCGAGTTTGAGCGGTCGGCCGCGCTGGAGACCTGGATCTTCTTCGCCATGGGCGTCAACGTACGGGCATGGGAAATACGCTGTCAATGTTCCAGTGATCAAAACGATGCGGCATTGCTGCAGCATGAGCACGACGCCAAGACCACCACCGCATTCAAAAGCATGGCGAGTGCATTCGCCCATCGATGGATTGTTTTTGATGTGAGTGTACGAGCAGCACGACTCGGCGCAGCAGAGTAATTGCCCGCAGATCAAACAGAGACCAGGTTCCCGAGGTACGCGGTTGCATCGGTGGCACGTTCGGTTGACATGATGGCTGTATAAATCGTCGTACTGTGTTGGCAGAGCGACCAGTTCGAGCGCCGCCGACGGATTATCCCGCAAGATAAACATGTTGGCCAAGTAGGCTTCGCTCGTGTGCTCTGAGTGCTCGCATCGGTTGGTTGCGTCTTGGGACGCCGCTCCCAATTCCATTTGCGAGGCTTTGCGGATGACACACCATTCCCAAATGTGCGTCAGAACAGCTAGAGGTGCCTCACTCACGTCTTGAAAAGATGGCGGCGGGGTTGGCAATTCGGCTTCCTTTGTCGTCAAGCAGCGGTAGACAACATGCATGCGGTGGACGAGGAGTTGATTCAGGGCAACAATCGTGTCGAGTTTGGACGCGACGTCCACACATGGCTTCAATCGCAGCGTTGGGTCCATCTCGCAGAGGCGCACGACGAGTTTGAGTACGCCAGCATGGGTTGGTGATGCTTTTGCCAAGAGGCGTTTCAGCTTGACAAGACTCTTGGCATGCATGGCTTGAGGATCAAGCGCCGATTCTCCCTTTGCCACTTTGGACGTATGCGCTCGTGTCTGGATGCGAGTCGCAGGAGTTGTTTCCTTCGGGATGTCTTGGTAAAAACTAGCAGCTCGTTGGCGTTCCGAGACGAAGAACGCTCGGTCAACGCGCTGGAGCATATCTGCTGCGGAAAAAATTGGAATGAGGTTCGCGATCGTCTCGACCGAGTCGGCAGCAACCATCGTAACGACAAAAGCCTAGAGACGTCGACTAAGACACCGACTTGGAGACAACGTACTGTGAACGTGTCGGCAACGAGAAGACCAAGCACCGTGCCACGAATGCACGCATCTAAATTGCCAATCATCTAGACATTGATAAAGTCATAATGACAGCACTTAGCGGTGTGTTTACCTTGGTGTACTTGCGGTACTCGCGCTTCGATTCCTGGATGACAGGGCAGCATCGCTTGATTGTTTCGTAAATGACTTTGGAGTCGCCGGTTAAATGGACCATTGCAAACGACCATCGTGTAAATGTCACCACAGCTTGCATCGACGCATACTCCTTCTCAAGCGACGCAGGCCACTGCGAAAACTTTGGCTCAACGGCTTCAGCTTCTGCGATTGTTGCGGCAACCGTGTACGCACACGCCGACCATAAATAAGGAGCGCTTTTTTCAAAGCTGCCATGGGGTTCCCACAACGCGTCTTCGTAATATTCTTTCCACTTGTCCAAGGTGTCACGATTCGCATGTCGCTGGTGCAGCGGCTGGACCCAAGAGCCTGGTTCTTCAGCCATAGCATACCAAGGTCGATTGATTTCGGGTCGAAAAGGTGGCGACGGATCCACCATCGGGACCAGAACATTGCAAAGCGTCTTGCACATTGGGCATAGAAATTGAGTCATCGGAGCGTCAGGATCAACAGCCTGCATGCCGTCAAACTCTTCGCCTCGCATCGCTTTTTCATGCAGTGTGTTCATGTACGTATCAACACAATCCATGTGCACAATATGCTGGCACGTACGAACGAACAACCCAGCGGGCACATGATTGAGTCCTTCAGACGCATTGGATGACGAGGTCACAGGAGCTTGCATGTGGCGCACGTTGAATCGGAAGCGGCGTCGGCGTCCACCCGGCATGAGCCGCATGGCTTCTTGGATCGCGCCACCAAGAGCTCTCGCCATATCGTCTTCTTCAACATTACGTTCGACAATCATGCCTTCTTCATCGTCGCTCACGTCCGACCCCATGTCGCTTTCTTCATGCGCCATATCCCAAAACAGATCTGCGAATGCCATTCGGGCAGGTGGTGAGCCAACAGCGTTGAATGGAGAAAGACGTGGACTAGAATCACCGCGACTTTGAAGTTGCATGGCTTGAATGAGCGTTTCAATGTCATGGCGAGAACGAGGGCCAATTTCAGGGTGCAAAGCATCGGCAGGCGGAGGTCGAAAGCCCGTGGAGAGGACTGTCGACTGCTGGACCAACGCCACCATGCACAGTTCATCCGACGACGTGGGGTCGTGGCAGAGCATACACGTGGGCTTCCACTTCTTCTTGGCTTCGAGTTCGAGTTCATCTTCCTCTCTTGCTCGCTTCTCACCCGACGCTTCGGTTTTCATTTCCGCGTCGTCGTCTTCATCTTCATCTTCCATAAGCTGCGAAAAGGCCGCCATTTGTTTCGCCATGGCCGCCATGGCTCTCGCTTTGGCTACAGCTTTTCGAGCTTGTAGATCTGACTCCTTGTCTTCCTTGGACGCTGCGGAGGCGTCGTTTTGCTGCCGTAACGCCTTGGCGCATTCACTAGAACGCTGTGGACATTCTTGAAGCAGCCAAGCAATGATTTGCCGCTGGTCCTTGTCAAGTGATGGCTCCAATTCCGAGAGAGGACGCATCATTGGCGCAATGTTCGACCAATACACATCGTCAGGAGCAGCACGTTGGACGCCGAAGACTAAAACATCCAAAGCAGTCGAAAGCAGCGCGCCTGACCATCGCTTCGACTCCTTCTCGTTCCGGAACTCAACGATTCGTTTGACCATGTGGACTGTCGTTGGCGTCACAAGCAGAGTGCCCACGTTTGCAAAGTGTTCAAGAGGTTTGGATTGCAATACCAAAGGTGGCGTAGGATTGGGACGTTCAAGAACTTTTTCACGGGCGACTTCGTGCATTTCCCGATTTAGATGCAAATGATACGGGTTGCATTGCTCAATGCAGGCCGTTTGGATTGTGTATTTGCCAGGTTCCAAGCCAACGGGGGACTGAAAGCTCGCGACTTGAGCTAATAGCGGCTCCAAGCGGGCTATGGGTGCGGCCAAGTCTTGACCACCCAAGGGGAGAGAAACATTGTCGCTCAGTTCGCTGAAAGTACTTGGTCGCACGAGTAATTGATGGAGCAATTCCTCACGGAGAAATTCGTCTTCGTACGCTGTGCCAGTGCTCGATGGAACATTTGTGGCCAGGACGAGCAAAAGGCGCAGCATTTCTTCGACCATTTGCAATTCTTGCTCTGGTTCGTACAACTCTGCTGCCGACGACGCCGAAGAAGCACGAAGTCCAAAGAAATCATGCAATTCGAAGCGATCGACAAGGAGTGCGGCCATGTGTTCAGCACCGAGGAGAAGCACACCAACCTACAACTCCATCAACATAAACTCGAGTTGCAAGGTCAAACCTGGAGTAAAAAGAGATCAGCGTCGCGAAAGTTCACACAGTAGGGCATGGCGCAATAGTTAAAGAGCTGAGTGACCATATTCTCGTCGCCGTTGCGACGCCACAAGTTGGCTTGGATCTGCGATGACATGACCAGGCATTTCATCGGCGCATCCACGAGCAGCACCATTTGCTGTGTCGACAATTTGTCCAAACCAAAGACCGACCACGAGATTTCAGTCGCTTCCTTCGACAGGATCAATGCATGTTTGAGCATCGCCGACACAAAACGATGGAGGGGAATGTGCAACGACGTTGCGACACGGTAGGCATCATTGTCCATCAACATCACGGACGCTGACGTGACTACATACAACGAGCCATCGACACCTGGCGTGGATTTTTCAACAATCGACGTTGACGCTTTCGTCACATGATCGACGGCATCCAAGACGCAATGCATCAAAGCCATCGTGTTGCTGCCAGTGGTTGATATGCCTTGGAGCATCAGTGGAAAGAGAGCATGGAGTTTGATGCCCAAGTTAAATGTAGAAAACCAACTGTCCGATTCATATTCGACGTGGGGCTCGTTTCGACCGCGGCGAATTTGAGCGTCGGCAAACTAGAACATAACAATTCAATGGATTCTATGAAGGGAGGCGTACCTGGAGCACACTGAGGCAGTCGAGCCACCGTTTGAAGTTGGCATCATTGCCGATTAAATCCTGTGGGTTGCCATGGCCTAAGACAAATTCCAAGTGGTCGGCGGCATGCTAGCGTCATGTCAGAAGTTGCAACCATCGTGGAAGTATCGTACCTTGTACTTAGAATGGCTGATTGCCGCATTGTCGGGGCGGAATTCACGGCATGTTGAGCCATCTTCTCGAATGCGGTTGCCCATGGCGGTGTCCAAGACGGTAGTCAAAGCTTCAAGCAACGTAGTAACGAGAACTTTGGGATATTTCGACAAGAGCGATGGCACTGTCAGAAGCTGTGTGGCAAAATCAAAAATACTGTCACTCGTCGCGCCAAGGCCTTTTAAATACGACTGAGTGTTTTGGGCATACGCGTCAACAAAGGCATCCATCATGGCGTGCTTGAGCGATTGATTGAGAATAAGCTCGTGGAAAAATAGATTGACTTGGTGGATTGCTGGTTTGGATAACAAGCAGTAGTTTCGTACGAGTACATCGAGCATACTGGCATGGCGACTCGCTGGATCGATAGCGCACGACGCTGCGACTTCAGCGCAAACAGACGCATCATCGGGAAACATTTCAGCCACGTGCGTCAATAAATCGCCCAGCGGACCAGGTAGCGCATGACCAAACGCAGTCGAGCCGCTTGCTTTGGTTGGAATCGTTTGAGCCCACTTTGAAACCTTCATTTGGAGCGGTAGGGCAGAAGACAGAACCGCCATCGCGTCAGCGCTCATCTTGATCGGCTTTAAGAATTGCCCGATTGTTTGATGGCTCCACGATGAGAACTTGCTCTGTCGTACTACTGAGGATACATGAGCGGGGACACAAGGCCGGCGCGCTTCAATGCTGGCGGACACGAGTGCGGCAAGACTGTCAGAGATCTCACACAGCGATCGGAGCCATTCAAGAAGACCATGGACGCGCTTTGTATCGTAGAGGCCATGTACAGCCAGAGATGTTGTGTATTCTTCAAGGGAAACCACCATTGCGGCGGCGTGGAACAAGGAAGCTGTTCCCAGGGATGTAAGACCATCGTTATCTGACTGATTGGCGATCATTACTGCCTTGGATTTTGAAAAGCCCAGGGAAGTCTTGAGAACTTTGACGACCTAAAGCCATGTCAGGGAGGCATCATATAATTCATATACATCGGAAAAGGGATGGATGTCATCGCTGTGAAGTCGCACTTCGAATCTAGTGCGCTGAGAGTCAGGATCTGGCTTCAAGCACACTTTTTTCCATTCCTCGGCATTCGATGGTGACATTTTGCGACCTAACATCGCAATGCCTTCTGATACAGCCATCGCCTGCTCTGCAGAGAGAAGCGCGTCGAACAAATACTTCACCACGGCCTCAACGAGTGGTTGGGCCATACTCGTCATGGATTTCGGAAGTTCAACCGTCGGCTTCTTCGTGTCGTCACGACCTGGATGTTTCGAGCAAAAGCCACTCTTTGCCCATGCTTCGGCATCGCCACAATCGCAGCACCCACCTGCAGATGTACGCTGGAATGAGACATCATGCCCTTCGTGGTTGCTGTCGGCAAAGCACGCTTGACACATAACGCAGGTAGAGTCATGCTGACAATCCCGGCAACTGTACGCAACTTCATCAGCTTTGAAGATGTATCCACATATCTTTCTTCGCTTTTTCGCAACCATACGCGCAAAAACGGGGTTTGCCATCACGTCTCGCGGTTTTGAGCGCGCCAAGAGCGCGGACCTGTGCTTGTCTGTATCAAATTTCTGTTGTTTCTGCTTGCCCCCCACGTCGACGAGACACGTGAGCATGACATCTAGACCGCGGAGAAGATCCTGCGCGTCGCAACTGGGCTCATCCACACAGGAGAGGAAATAAAGCTGCGCAAATTCCGCCAGTTCCGTCGCCTCGTCGCTGCTCTCTCGCGCTTGCATTTTATCTTCAAGGAACGCGCCGAATACTGCATTGGTTGGCTCGTCTTTTGGATTCCGAATACCTTTTATAATTCATATCTTTCATGAATTCATGTGGTATCTATCCCTCCTCTAAAAAATTCCCGTAGAAATAGAGGAGATTCTATAAATTAATATCTGTACTAATTGATAAAATTGGATTCTACAGTCAAGTGAGTCACCTCGAGAATAGTTCTTCCATATTTTATATATTTAATAATTAAAATGTTCTGAAATATTAATTATAAGAATTGCCTCGGCTTGTGCCAAAACTTGCAGCGCTTGTCCTACAGACCAGCACAGAGTCGGGCCCGTAACAACCCCGCGATGGAGCTCATTTTGAATTCGGCAGCACCATGCCTATGCTACGTACATTTAGCAGTTGTCCTGAGTTCAGCGCCGACTGGAACGGCAATTACGAAGAGAAATCAGCTCAATGGTTTGAACTCTTCATGGATTTGATCATGGTGTCAGCTTGCTCAAACGTCGCGGAAAAGCTCAAAGATGACTTGTCCCATCATGGATTGCTCAATTTCCTTCTTATCTTCACGCTCTATGTGTCGAGCTGGCAAAAGTACACGTTCTTCAATGCTCGTTTCTCGGAAGACTCATTTGTCCACTACTCAATGTTGTATGTGCTCCTCGCTGCTGGTCTTGGTGGCATGGTTATGGCCAGCGATCCGTCTCCTGCTTTCACAGCTGGCCTCCTTCTCGTGCGTCTTGCGATGGTGCTCATGTATGTCAATGTTTACTTTCAACTCCACGAGACACGCAAGACGTTGTGGATTGAGGTCCTTCTCTCGGGCATCAGCTCGCTCGTCCTCCTATCGAGTTTCTTCCTTCCTCATTTCATGACAGTGCCGTGCTACTGCCTTTGTTTCTTTATCGAAGTTGTCTTTCGATACATCTGGGCTTTCCAAGGGTGGTTCCTCGACCCAGATCATCCCCATATTCCAATGAATATCGAGCACACCAGCGAACGATATGGATGCTTTGTCATGGTTGTCCTCGGCGAAGGAATCGTAAGTGCCACGATCAACACAACCACGGAAGACAAGGCTTCCTTCACTCCACGATACTACGCAGTCATGCTCCTCTCATTTCTTGTCAACTTCTCGATGGCCATGTACTACTTTGCAATGCGTCCGCCCCGCAAATACCACGCCATGCGTCGTGGAATCCTTGGCCTTGTATCTATTGTCGTGCTCCACATTTGTCTTCTTCCTTCGCTTTTGGCCATGAGTGTCAGTACCAAATTGATCGCTGAAGCCGTCCTTGAGAATGAGCCACTCGATTCTCCACGAGTGTGGACATTATTTGGAGCCATTTCGTTCTCATTAGCCTTCATGTTTGGTATTCGGCTCGCCCACTTTGTTGGCGTACAGCCTCATCCAAGTGACCCACTGGAGATCAAGCAAATCAAGTACCATTGGTGGGTTCTGATTGCGATGTCGCCCCTGTTGCCTCTACTTTGTGCGATTTGCCTTGAATATTTTAGTGGCGATGAAGTCGACCCTATTGATGCACTCCTGGTCGCCAGTGTATTTATGCTGGTGTGGGTTGTCGTTGAGACTGGCCTAATGCACTGGCTTGTTGCGATCGGGCGGAAGCACGAGAAAGAGAGAAAGCTCCTCGAGCAAACGCCGCTAATATCGCCTAAAGCCAAGTCGATCGACAATCTCCAGGATATTGACATATAGCTCTTTTTGTAATTTACATGACGTCAACTTTGCCGTGTGTGACCTTTTAAGATCCAACTTATGTCAACATTCAACAGTCGACCATTTTGATAAAGAAGCTCAGTTCAATCCACCCTGACTCTCTTAAGTTCCTTGAGAACCATGAGCTTGTTGCTTGCAGACATGATGAAGTGTGTCAACTTGGTGTTAGCAAACCCAACGAACACTGGCACAAGATTCACCATGGCTTTCGCCACTTTAACGGTTTGATTTGGAGTGTCGCTGACATCGACCTTGAAACGAGAAGCGAAGACAAGACAACGTGATACATATCGGGAAAACGGGCTGACGGGATCCTAAGCATGCGTTGACTATGCGAAGACATGCACAAACTTCACCAAAGAGCATGCGCCCCGAAAATTATAGTTGTAGATACGCCATCCAAATGCGAGGCAGGAAAGGCTCGCTGAGATACGTGGAGCCAGCTATATTTAATTTCACGACAGCGAAGGGGTCATTTGGAATGCTCGGACTATCGTAGGATGTTCAGCGAGAAGAGTTTCCCATTGATACCTTTTGTTTCATCTTACTCTAAGTCAAATGATTAATAACCAATCATATGTATATAATGTCTATTAATCTTGACTTAATAACCAATTGTGATAGCTTTTTCAAATCGAAATGAATTGAAATTCATAAACGAATCAATTTCGTCATAATTGAACCAATCAAATTACAATAAATGATTTTTAATAGCCAATGATGATTATTTATAATTTAATTTTAGCCAATCATATCAAATGCAGAGACACTCAAAAAGACATGTCTTCAATGAAATATTTGAACTTGCCATGTCGTCGGCGGGTGATGAGACGACAGCGGAAGTTCTTCGGTCGGGACGAGACATGCTCCGAGACCTATGGAGCTTTGAGAGCGAAGATGATGCGACAAATCCAGCAGAGGAAGAATCCACGAGACCATCGTCACTTCAGTCGTCAGTGTCGTCCGCACGAAGCTCGTCGGCACGAAGTTCCACAACCTTGGACGAAGTCGAGCGACGGGCATTCGCCTCGATAGAGAATGGCATTTCCAACTTGGACGTGAACTTTTCTACTCATCGTGACTCGTCTGTTGTCCATGAAGGATGGCTTGTCAAGCGTGGACACAATTGGAAGACATGGAAGAGACGTTGGTTTGTCTTGACGTCTGACGCCAAGCTCGAGTACTTTAAAAAGCGGAACCGAAAGAAATCGAAAGGAAAGGTCGATCTACGCGATGGTATTATCAGGATCCAATATGTCGATGTCCAAAGTGCCCATTACACCTACGCTTTTTGTGTGTTGAAGGGTTTCTACACTCTCTTGTGCAGTTGTGAGACTGCAGCGGAAGCTGATGTGTGGGTACGCAGCTTGCGCCAAGTTCGACTCCAACGACCAACAGAATTTGAAGGATTTTCTCATCATGTCGGTATGTTTCCGACCGAACGCTCGATGCAAGCCTTGCTTGATCTTGAAGGGGTTGGACTCGTGCCTCAGCTCTTGCGTTTCCAGCGTCGCGTGCTTGCATCTGGCTCAAGTTACTCTTCAGCGTCGTCGTCTTCCATTTTAAGCGTGCAAGCTGTTAGCTCTGCCGTAGCGGACACTGTGTCTGCAGCTACGATCCTTGCATTCATCCACGAAATGGAGGAACAACTCGTGCGTACTCATCACGCGCTTCTTTTTCCACACCATCTTCCTAGCGATCATACTGTAAATCTGGAAGACCATTTGGGCATTCGTGTGATCCTCGAAGATCGCGTCTTTCTTCCGGTCTACGACGTCTTCTACAAGCTCTTGCCTGATGTACCAACTGCACGAGTTCAACGCCACTTGGCAACCCTTCGAACACTCCCAGCGTCTCGAATCTTTGATGGACTTAATCTTGGTGACACAGACTGGTTTGATGCGATTGCCTCGTTTGCTGCCCTTGACACTGCATCGCTACCAACGCACAAATTGCGCATCTTCCAGAGAACCGTCGACATCCTCGGTCCAAGTTTTACTGCATCCTCGCAAGCCTTTCGCTATCTTTGCATCCATGCGACACTCGAAAATGTGGCGCTTCAAGCTACAGTGCTTCGTCTAGTCCAACGCCATTTACCCATCCCAGGCCTTGATTCTTCAATTGCAGCACTTGTGGAAGCAATTGTTTGGATTGCTAACTTTGATCCAACATCCTGTTCAGCCCCTGACTCGGCGACGGCCGCCGCAGTCTCAGTTAGCTTTGCCACACCTGAACTCGGCATTCAATTTGCACCTCACTGGCCAGCAGAACGTGGTGCCCGTGTGTTTGCAGTCCAAAAGAATTCCCAAGCAAATCTGAGTGCTTCGGTCACGCCTGGCCTGGTTCTGATTGCTGTCAATGACATATTTGTTACCATGACGTCGCTCATGGATATTGTGACACTCATTCGTCATGCGTCGTTGCCAAAACGACTCGTTTTCCTTCCAGAGGCCGAACTCGACGCGTTCCTCACCCCAGATTGCCATCATTATCTTCTCTGTAGCGCTGCATACCGTGGCGAAGTCGCCACTGTGCAATTCATTCTGGAGCGGTGCCCGTATGTCAATATCCATACCCGCTGGACATGGCAGACGGATTTATTTAACATGGACAAACTTGCAAACGTCCCCGAGACTGCCCTTCATGCAGCTGTGCACGGTGGTCACATTGAGCTTGTGCGTTATTTACTCGATGACCTCGCCCTCGATCCCAACATTTTGAACAGCCATTTCGAATCCCCACTACATGCCATGGTTGTTCATATTGCTGAAATCGCGCCGCTTTTGGTTACCCGTGGTGGCCTTGTCGATGCACCTGACAAAGGCGGTCAAACTCCACTCCTCGTCCAATGTCGATTGGGAAGCAAAGAAGGTGTCATAACTCTTGTCGGCCTTGGGGCAAATGTGCATACCAAGGCATGGGCCTCAGGTATGACACCGCTCTTGGAATGCGCACGATTAGGCCACGTGGGTCTTGTCGATTTCCTTCTCCATAGAGGAGCCCATGTCAACGACGTCAGTCACGACAAGGAGACAGCGCTCCACTTTGCAGCCGCATCTGGCAATCTCGAGCTGATCAAAAGACTTCTCCAATCTGGAGCATCCACAACATTACCAAATCGTGATGGATTAATTCCAGCCATGCTTCTTCTAAAGCAACACAAGACACTTCGGAGCGATCACATTGTGCCTTGCTTTCGCGCCTTGGTACAAAGTCCCTCGACAATGCAGTGCAGTGATATTTGGGGACGCTATATTGTCCACTTTGCAACATCATTGGAACCGCGCATGATGAAAGAAGTGATGGAAGTATGTCTTGAAAAAGGAGCTAATGGTCACGTCGAGGATATCTTTGGCGATTCTGCCAAGGATTACCGCAAACATCCAAAAGATCGCGGCGAATATGTACCTCCCACGAGTTTTATGCGTCATTTACATGTGACAGTCGTCGATGCCGACTCGAATCGAGCGCATATTCAAAATGGCAAAATTGAGGACATCTTGAGCTACCTGGTGGCAGACAAATCGACCCAGCTGAGTGAAATTGTGTCGTTCATTCTGAACTTTCAAGCATATATGGACATTCCTGAACTATTGGCTCTCTTCAAGGTAAATGCGTCGTTCGTCCTTGTGTTCGCTCATCCACGTTGTAGACGAAATATGGCCACCACGATGCCAAGTACACTTTAAAGCATGCATGGAGTGTCATGGCGGGAGGAAACTTCCTCCGAGACAGTAAGACAAAACTTCCAAGTCGTGCATTTATCTTCGAGTTAGATCACCCGGGTGGGTTGCTCTTTTTGAGCTTACTCGGCTTATTCTATCCTCACCTTACGACAACCGAGCCCTTTTTGGAATGCTTGCAGTTAATTGGCAGCTCAACAACAGCGATGCAGCAACACATTACAAAATTTCAATATTTCTACAACGTTGGGCAGCCGGACATGCTCTACCATGACTTATACTTGCACATGATTGAGATGTATGAGGACAAACAAACTGAACGAAGCTTTAAAATGGAACGTCTAGCATTGTACGTGCTCATGTAACATTTGGAAAAGTCTCAATTTTCTAAATCATTTAGGACAACGTCTCCATTCGGATTTGCTAAACAGTGCACCTTATTGACCCATGCACTCTTTTGTCATATTCCAATCCGCCAATTGCTTACACCAAAATGCCAAGATGTTGGCTTCCTGTCTGCTAGTCATTGGTTTCAACATGTACGCAGATCTGTCATTATTTTTACTGATGCGATATTTTCTATAGCTATCATCGCTGGTAGTCAACTACATTTTAATGGAAGCTTCTCCAACCGCTCGCGCCCGCGTCATTTGCTTCTTCATTGACGTACGAGGGTCCATTTAATTGATTTGTATGCTCAATCAATAGCTGTAGGTAGCGGAACTGTGTTTTATGTCGTTCCAAAATTTTGACACATTTATTGCAATCATTTACGCCTTGAAATCAACTCCGATATTTCGATTGAAGATAACCTTTGCCCACGTACACTTATCTCGCAGTGTGAGTATCTAATGCATCGTTTTAGGTGGGACGAGAATACACTGAAAAGCTTCAGAGAGTTCAAACGTATACCCAGAGTGGATGTCGGTACGTGCAACAACTCCTTATGTGAAATGTATGATTATGAATGCAGTGAAATGAATCGAGTCATGAAGACAGTCGAGCCTCCATGTATGCCGTACTTGGGATTGTATTTGCAGGTATCCCACTGGCATTTGCTGTTGTGAGACGAAATGAATGTAGAATGTTGTGGGTCTCCACGAATTGCCAAAATATGAAGAAGACATGATTGTCAATTTTAATCGTCTTCGGATTTTGGGTGGCATGGCGCAAGATTTGATGAAATACCAAGCAGTCCACTTTCCATTTCATTCAAACCATGCGATCGAGGTGAGTTTCGAAAGGGCAAAAGAAATGAAATATTATGCCTGGTGTAGGAAATTCTCCATGTTACATTGGCATACCCGACAGAAGAAAAAAAATATAACCGGTCGCATGCTGTTGAATCAAAGGAGGATATTGAAAACTTCAACGAAGAAATGGAACAACGTGAGCAAGGAAATACAGACACGATGGATCCTACTCGCGATTCTTTAGGATCATCCTCATGGACTTCTCGTCTTCGGATGAACTCAAACGCAAAACGTCGTCCAAGTAATGCCAGTGCTGTTTAATCGTAGTCGCAACGAGCTCCAAAACTGCTTCGATTTCTTGTGACCACTCCAGTCGAACCCATGACCTTATGAATGCTTCCTCAAGGCCAGCCTGTCCATTGACGTGTAGTTGACATTTAGAGAAGCAAAAGTACCGCATGTATAGTAGCGGCAGAAAATGCATAATAGACGCCGTCAAAGCCTCCATTTGTTCACTCCAACTCATCAGACACCCCTCGTCTTGTCCCTCCAAGACCACAAGCTCTCTTGAAACGCCAAACGCCCTATGCCGACCACAAGGCCCCAATTTATCCTGAAATGTCACGAAGTTGCGTCTATGGGGTGTAATGAGTGCTATGAAGCCTTTGGATAGTATAAATGTCAACTTTATTGAACGATTAAGCTTTCGCAACGGGGTCTTGCTTTGTGCTGAGGGCATCTTCGGGTTTGCCCGATCCATTGTTGTATTCATCAGGGTAGATCTTGAGCCAAGCAGTGTGCAGTCTTGCATAATGCTCGGGTCGCGTCTGCATCCAGCCTTGAGGGTCTTCAGCCCAGAGCACAAAAATTGTCGTGACGGCACCACCCATGAGGGACATGAAGAGATTGTTCACAATGTAGCCGACCAAGAATGCAAAAAAGCCGACCATGTATTCAGGACGCTTCACGCCTGGGAATCCAAATGTCTTCTTCTCGACTTGGTCTGCCACAACCACGACAGCGATAAAGCACGTGAGACCACCGACGACCAAATTGCCGAGCCAAAACACTTTTTGAGTCAAATCGTCGTTCACGACGCCGGTCCATCCCTTGCTGTTGAACAATTGCGAGACTCTGCTGCCAGCTTTGACGAAGCTGTAGCCATGGATACCCACGTAGGCGTAGGCGAATCGGTTGAACATTTCAACCATGCTACGGATGCAACCAATGCAGCAAGCCAAGCATCCAGCAATGCACGCTGCGCAGCAATTACCACTGCTCGAGAGCAAACGTGCAATGCTATTGAGGATGGTTTGGATGGCTTCGAGGATGGCGACAACGAGCGAGCCCAAGCAAATACTGCCCAAGTTGTACGTCATAGCACGAAGCCAAGCGCTGAGCGTGATAAGCGGTGAGTTGGCATTGACTTTCCAGCTTGCGACAGTGCCAGAGACCGTCACAGAGACAATGTTCTTGATGACAGTGGCGCCCCAGAAGAAGACAATCAACATGGGGAACGACATACCAATGACAGGGCCATATCTGACCTTGAACTTGCACTTCTTGAGGTTATCAACATCCGAGCAATAGCTGTTGGGTGTGATGTAACCCATGTGGTTGTACAGACCGTAAGTGCCAAGGAACCACGTGATTGCCCACGCCAACTGGACAACGACCATGATCAAAGCCACAGCGAGCGTCATGGGAAGGCGGAAGAGCGCAGAGCCAGCAACTGATAAGTGAGCCGCAGCAAACTTCACTCGGCGCTAGAGAAAATGTGAGGAATGCTCAAGGAGGAGAGAATTGGACGTACCCGAATGCACACGGCGTACAACGTAATCAAGAGAGCCATGAGACCAAAGACAGGAGCTGGCCACCAGTAGACCTTGGCATCGCGGTCGTGGAGACGTTTGGTCATGAAAATAGCAGCCAAAACACACGCGAGGATCATGGCAATAATCGACGCCCAGATGACAAACTCGCCCAAGAACATCATGATGACAATCCATCCAAGGGAAATACCAATCGATGCACCTCCGAACATGGCAGCATATCCGAGCACCTTCTTAAAGCCTGTGGTCTTCTCACCAGTGACTTGCGTCTCATTGATCAAAGTCGGGCCAAATTGCACCGCAAACACAAGCGTCATGATAAAGACGGCCAGGAATGCCACAAGGAAAATGATGTCGTTGCATTGGCGCTGGACATCTAAACGCGCGCGGGACGAACCTTCTTTCCCATCGATGTACGCGCCATTGTCAGAGGACCGCGTGCTATCGACCTCCGTGTCTCGCTCATTGACGGGCTGCTTCATCTTGTAGAGAGACGTGTCTTCGACAAGTCTAAACGACAAATCCCATGGTTTGCTTGTCGTCAAATTGTTTGCTGCAATTGTATCAAAATTGTGAAAAATTATCCGTCATTGAACATCTGAAAAAAAATAGATTGGAAAAAAATATTGGAAATATTCGTATTTGAGTCATCCAACGGCCCCGCATAACTCCGAAACAAGGACAATGCCCGCACACACAAGTCAAGCAATTAGATTCGTGTTTACAATTGATGTCTTGCATTCGATGTGGTTGCAAATGGAGCTTAAGTTCAAGGCGGAACAAAAAATACCAATAAAAATAGAATAAAATTGCAATTGTCAAGAATGTGCGCAAAACGTTCCTTGTCAATCGTCAACTGGAAGTCGAACTCTTTAATCTGGTCGTTTGGTAATATTCCTCCACGCACCCACTTGGAATGGGTTCAGTGTCCATATTTGTTTGTCGTCAGCGGACAAGAACCCCTCCAAAGCATGTACATCACAGAACACACTCCGGAGTCCACACAAAGGGGGGAATAATCCGGATAAATATGCGGATTTGGGAGTGTTTGACTGTCCGGATAATTATCCGGTTGCTCGTTGTTGATTGAGCAACCGGAAGACAATCCAAATCGCAAATGAAGTGGATGCCATGATGAAGCGCCAGGAAGAATACGCCGAAAGATGGCGGTCACTTGTTAATTGATAAGTTGAAGCCAGATATTTTCTTGTGGATACAAAATGCGCTCCCAAGTCCACGATGATTCGATTAACAGGCCAATCTGCAGAATATTGACTGGTGGCTTGAAACAAGCTCTCCCAAGGAATTGGGCTGAAGGACTGGTTGTTGGTTGTACTCTATCATTCAGTGAAGACAATTAAGGCAAATCCAACTAAATTGCGCCTGCTACTGTACTGTGCCATTGCCCACAATTCCTTTGACGCCGTACAATATATTGTCTGTGGAAAGTGCAAATTGGTGCTGATGGAGTTGATAAGCATGGAATTCGATGGAAGGGAAAGTGCTTATTAAGTGCGATTCTAGATTCACAGAATGTTCGAATGCCATGTGAGATGGCAGAAGCGAAATTGAAAGATGCCGCGATTTTGTGTGATTCACACCGAAGATGCCGTGGATCGATGGAAGGATCGCAACTTCAGTACGAGCTCGCTATTAAAGTGATGAGTTGCTGACGTGCTCTGTGTATGTAGGTGATATGTTTGTCGATGGATTGAAATCGGAAGGCGATTCGTGGGTGGTCATCAACCCTGCCACTGGTGATTCGTTGGCCAATGTGTTGGATGAAGGCTACGACGGCATTGTTATCACGGGCTCTCACTACAACGTTCGCGACCAGCTGCCGTGGTACGAGCCACTTTGCGACATCATTCGTCACGTGGCCAAGACTGGTTCACCTCGCATGTATGGTGGATGCTTTGGTCATCAGATTATCGCTCATGCCCTGGGAGGAACCGCTGGATACAATCCACGTTTTGTGATGAAAGCTGAGACTATCAAAGTCCTGCCAGCTTTCTCAGAGGTGTTTGCCGCAGACGTGACAGCTTTGGAGTTGCTTGAAGTTCATGGAGATTGTGTGGTGTCGTTGCCACCTGAAGCTGAACTCTTGGCGACCTCTGACTCGTGCGCCCATGAAGCGTATGTTGCTGGCATTAAACAAAATATTGTTTGCTGCCAAGCACATCCAGAGTTTGATGTGGACTATTGTTTCACGGAAAAATTGTGGCCGATCTGTGAGGACCGTTTTGCTGACAAAGAAGACTTTGAAACATCCAAGGCATCTTTGGAAGCGTACACGGACCAAGATGCAAAACGGTTCTTGAAATTGATCAGCCAATTCCTTCGAGGAAAAGAGGTTTAATACCAGCATACGAAGAATGAGCACTATCATTATCACACTGACTTGACAATGATAACATCGAGAGATTGTAATTTGGCTTTCATCAGTTAAATACGGCCAAGGAGTGCTTGAATTTCAATGAGATCATTCGAATTGAATTTGTCCCTGATTTCCTTCAGTTTATTTTGCAATTGAAGCTTGCGCTTGGAGCGAGTCGAGTCGATCTTCTTCTCTATGCCCTTGAGCTGGCTCGTCCATTTATGTCGGACGCTAGTTGATTCAGTATGCATATAATTCACGCATTCAGATAGCAAATCTTCTTCCAAGGTCTCCGAAGAGTTGAGATTCAGAACAACTTCTTCTTGCAATGTTCCAACCGAGTGTACTTGATCTCGATGCATAATCAGCGCGTTATGCACCATAGACTCAATATTGCTCAGCCCAAGTCTTTCACTTAAGGAACAGAGGTGGCCCGACCAAGATTTTTGGAACTTCTCTTCTGTTTGGTGCATGAGTTGGTACATCGTGCTTTGACGAAATTTCGACTGTTGTTCCAGTATGATGTCCACAAGCACTTTCATCCTCTCAACCAGTTCAGGCTGCGACTCTCGGCCGAGGACATCGCTGCGCGTTTCCGGCATTTGCTCGATACAGGAGACATTTGATAACAACTTTTGCCGTGGTGAGTCTGTCAAATGTGAGGGCAATAATTGAAAAGATCCCCCCACCTGGAATTAAATGCGTTTGCATAGTCGGTTGTCTCTTTGGTGAGAGGTGTTTTTGCGATGGGGAAGACGGTCCGATTAGGGACATACTGCTGTCGGAGGACTGCGAGTTAGAGTCCGCTTCTTCATCGTTATTGGAGCTCCTTGTTTTACGTTCTGCTTCTGAGGTGAAGAGTTCGAAGCTTTCTAGGACAGTTTGTATCCCATTTTCTCTTGTTTTGGGATTTTGTCGCAGTTTTGTCAGCACTTCTGCGCATTGATTGTCGGTTCGACTGATTAATTGAGTTCGTTTCTCATGATCGTTTGCAAGCTTATCAGGCTTTTCAGCCATCACATTCGCAAATTTGCCACAGTCAAAGTTGTGCATCGACTCGCAACTATCCAGATATATGGGCTGCTTTCTCTTACTGTGCCTGCTTGTCTTTTCTTCGCGAGGGGGGGTCTTCTTTTGGCACAGATTGATGGAACTTTCTGGGGAGACAACGCGAATCTGGGCATTTTTTATTTCTCTCGAAGATCGTTCGTATCTGGTGTTGTCGATGTGCTCACTTGGTTCTTGCTTAACATTCACTCGCGAATTCATTCGAGTATTTGCATTCAAGTAATGGCGCTTCGATTCGTCGCCCGTATCGAGAGAAGTCTTTCGATTTGCTGCATTAATTGAATTCGTCAACTTCATCCTCTTGTTTTCCCGGGAAAAGTTTGGGGCCGTGGAGTAGTGTTCCATTTCTAACCTTTCTTGTTTTTCAACTTTGATGTGGTCAATCAACTGGTTTGATGTATGCACAGTATCAGTTCGTTTTCTTGAAAGCTTGTGCAGTGGTCTTTCTTGCTTTTTGGTGTCTTCAATTAATTCTTTTTTCATCTCTCGCTTATTGACCTTCTGTTTCGACTTGAAATAATATTTGAGATTCCACCCTTACCTCTTTACCCGATTTAGGTTGTTGTCGCTCTTTCTCCTTCCCATTTTGTGACTTACGAAGTACGCTATCCTTTTGCTTTGTCTTTGATTCAGCCATTAGATCATAAAATGACCCATGATCTTGATCTGCGGTTTGTGTCGCATTGTTTCCAGCTTCGTATTGACCAAAGTTTGACACCTTTGACACTGAATGTGTCGTCGATTCAAATCGTGCTCTCAAAATTGCAGCCACTTTTGATAATACCTATTGGCAGAATGAAATCGAAAGTCATGCGTTGACATACACTGGGATCCATGAAAATCACAACTGTAATATCGCGCAAATCCCCCCATTCTGAGTCGTGAACATTGGGCGCAATATCAGCTAAGGTAATTGCTCTTTTAATGCGCATTTTGATGAATTTGGCTTCGGGTACATATTCCTCAATATCCGAGCAGTACATCTTGACAACACCTTCCACAATTTCATTGGAAACTTTGAAGCTGGCCTCTATCTCGTAAATTAACCCCCCCAAATCAAACCACTCAACATCGTTGGCAGTAACCTAATGCTCCGGTGAAATATTCTTGACAAAATGCTTACTATTTTGTTTCCACCATTGCATTCAAATTGCAATTTCTTCATGGGGAATGTCTTAACCACACCCACTGCTTCGTTGAATTGGTTCAGCAGACTGCGCGTGCCAGACCGAAATTCCTAGAAAAACAATTACATTTCATGGGTGTTTCTTCAATTTGACGTACTTTCGGAGTGACATACTGAATGCCTGCTGACAACACTTGTGGTAAGGACTCAAGCAATTTCTGCATCAACTCTTGATCCTTCTTTTGCGTCGATTTACGCAGCAGACGTAAAATACGGTACACTATTTCCACTAAAAGGGCTTGAAAGTGGAAGCTCTTCGTCTTGGGCATGTTGTAGACAATTTGCAGCATTAGTGGACAGCATATCTTGCTCGCTTTCATAGAATCCAAAATAAATTGACTGTCAGTTGTCAGCATGGTCATGAATAAGCCCAAAGCTTCAGTAAGAAGTAGATCACAATCAGAATATCGACTTTGAACAATTGATAATATTTCTTCCAAGAGGTGTCCTCTTTCGTTCTTGCCAAAACTTTCCCACTCAAACTACTTGAAATTAATCACCTGCACATGCAGTAGGTGAGGGAGTACCAGGTCAGCAAGATAAGAAAGAAAACGCTCTAAATGTATGTTCCTTGTATCTAGACATGGTGTTACAAGAGATGGCACACCGCATTACCTGTCTTCATTGCTCGTAATGCATCTAAAAGCGCCTTTCCTACTCCCGCATCTTGTAATTTCTCCATACACGCTTTCGAATCGACAAAAGAAGATCGAATCACCCTACAGAAAGAGATCACATACGCATTACTCCCGAATTTCGATGTACTTCAGCAGGTTCACCACACATCCAAACTTTAGCTTTCTTGTTTCTTGCTGAAAGATCTTTGGCAAGTCATGCGGAACACTTTCGAGAGCATGTAATGTTTTCCCCCTAGACATCGCCAATTTCTCGAGTAGATTCGTTCTCTTCGCAGCTCCCATGCGGATCAACTGGTTCAACGATGTCGTCGTCATCTTCGTACTCTCGTCAAATTGCAAATTGCGCGCGAGAATTACAAGATACAAATATCGTGATATGATTGGTCAGTGCATTATATTCCTAAACCTATCTAACCCCTCAACCCCAAACTCCTTTGACATGAAGTCAGCAAGTGAATCGGCACCATCTTCCATGATGGCACAACAAGTATCTATTTCCAGGAATTACTTTTCTTGGAGTAAGGATGCCAATCGACTCAATGCAGTATCCATTTGCTCTGGAGTGGCCGTCGAGTAGGCTGCGCGAACGTATGACGTTTTCTGGTTGTCCGGCAAGAAAACTTGTCCAGGAACCAAGAGAACCTTGCTTGCCACGGCTTTTTGCTCAATGAGGGATTTGGAATCCTCGACCCCGAGCAATTTGATCCAAACAAACATGCCTGCATCAGGCACTTCCCACGTAGCAAGGCCTGTTAGATGCTTTTCCAAGGCAACGAGGAAGGCATCACGTTGGCGACGGTAAAATTCACAGACAGACGACACGTGATCGTTCCATCCCTCTTCCCCCCATTGCTTGAACAACTCCAAAACGACAGCCTAGTACAAACAAAGGTTACTTTCATGCCAATCATGCGCATATGGCGTACCTGAGACAAACCACTGCTGTGCAGGTTGGCAGATTGAGTGTGCAAATTCATGCGTTCGACCAACTCTTTAGGTCCATACACAGTGCCAAGGCGGAGTCCGGACGACAGGATTTTGGAATATGAATCGAAGCGGAGTACACGTCCATCGACGTCCAAACGCAACAAGGACTATCCAGATATTCAGAGGTAGAGAGTAAATTTGGTGTACCTTTTGCCTGTTACCATCCAAAGTAAGATAGTAATAAGGATCATCCTCTAAGATGAGCAATTTATGCTTGGCAGCAATTGCATAGACTTGTTTCTTGCGCTCGAATGACAAGCTCACTCCAGTGGGGTTGCCACCGGTTGGAATAGTATAGAGAACCTTAGGCTTTTTCTTGGAATGGTCCCAGTTGTCTAGAATGGACGCCAAATGCTCTGGCACAAGACCATTTCCGTCAGTTTGGACGGATATCAATTTGCAGTTGACAGCATGGAGATGGGCTAGAGTACCAGAATAAGTGGGCGACTCCACCAGGAGCGATTCGTCCTCGTCGATCAGCATTTCAAATGCCTTGTACAGGGCGTCTTGACTTCCTGTAGCGATCGAGAGAATTCGAGGGTTGTCGAGTTGAGGAGGTTGGTGCTCCTTTTCCATTCTCGTCGTAATAATCTGAACCAAGTCTGGCAATCCTGGTGTTGGCGAGTATTGCAAAGCTTGCTGAAGAGCAGCGCCTTGGATGTCCATTGTTGCTCCAGATGTCAGCTTAATTGACATGGATTCAAATGGAAAAGTGGATGGATTTGGCATTCCACTAGACAAGGAATCCAATGACCACAACTCGAGACAATCGCGACTCACCCTCCAAGCGAAATCATGCCTGGTAACGATACGAGCGGTTGAAGCGAACGAATGGGGGATGGCTGGCGTCGCAGAGATCGAGGAGTGAGAAAAGCGTCATATGAGATTGCGCTGAAGCTTCGTATTGTCTGTGACCTCCAGGCTTGCATGATAATCGAGGAAGTTTGGAAAACGTCACTACTCAAGGTTCAAGTTGATACAATTGTTGCAGTCAGGCAAAAAATCGAAATAAAATCGAAATTCAGATTACTACTACGTAGTAGTATTTATTGCATTGAATTTTCCGAAATTATTGTGAGCATTAATGACATCAGTTGGTAATTCTTCAGAGATAGCAAAGCACCTCTATTCTAATATGCTTCTGGCATCTCTCCGGGGGGTATTGAAGGATCAGCATGAGTCGTCTCTTTCAGCAACAGAGATGGGGAGAAAATACAAGTGATGAAAAAACTACAAACTAAATTTACCACAAAAAAATTCTCAATGTTTCATTGTCGTACGTACAATGTACGTACTCTCTTACAAGCGTACAAGCTGTAAGCAATTTGTACTGCTTGAAGTTGAAAGGGTGTGAAGAGATCGACACCATGTCAGAATCTCAGGACAGCTCTCAGCAAGAGTGCCCATGTCTTCTGAATCGCATAAATAAATAGAGGGAACACTGTTCACTCAATCTGACTTGCACACTGCGATTGTTCATCGATTTATCCCTGTCCTGAAGAGTATTATTACCATGGACATCGCAATCGCACACTCAACGATGTTCTCAAAAGAGAGGACGCATTGGCGATCAGCACATGAACGTGTTGTACTAAATAGTTTTCAACACTGGTAAATGCATACAAGTCGTCCTGGAGGACGAGTTTGACAGGAGAAAGAGCCGAGATGTTAGCCCAGGCTATCAGTTCACAGACCCGCCGAATGGACTCATCCATGGAGTCAAGCAAAGTAAGCAACTTCTATGGTCTTCCACGGACGCCATTTGCTCTAGTAATGTCTCTCATGGACTCATGACTCGGACGTTTGTGTGGACGGCATCCCGAATTGGACAATGCGAGTGCGACGGGTCGTACATTAATGTACGTTGATTATACTCGCACTTTAGCCGTACTTTTGTCTGATTTTGCGGGAAAGCGTAACTAACTTGTGGGTGTATTTATGTACAAAGATAATACATTGAATGTACGACTACTTGCTCTTTCTGGTTGTGTGGCACAAAACAATTCCAAGCCACATCGGCCGATGAATGGCGAAGATTCGGACGACGAGAACGGCGTCCTGTACTTCCTTCCAGGAGGTATCGCAGATGATTCTCCCCCAAGAAGAAGCTTAGATGTACCTACTCCAAGTCCATTAGCCAACTCGTTTGGTGCGATTGGCCACAGCCAACATTTGAACAGTTTCCGCATGCCGTCGGTGTCGGATGAACCCAACAACTTTCTCTTGTCAGGTCTAGGAGGCGTTGCTGTACCAAATCCATCAAGAGAACGAGATATCGGTGGGTTTGGAGGGCTTCGAGGCTATGGACTCGGTAGTTCGACGCCAGGGGGCATTGGATCGATTGGATCTTCCATTGGCAGCTCATCTGCGTACCAATTGAACTCAGACTCACCATTTGGACGTCCTCAGTCTGGATTTATCCCTGCAAAGTCTTCCACTACTGGCACCTCGCTGCGTGCGCCACCAGGTCTAGATGCCCCAGCTCCGTACGAACGCAACCGGCCCATCACAGACGATCAAACTTTCGGATTTATGAACCGTCTCCACCCTTCGAGTCCTTCCATCGCACAGGAACAGCGTCCTTTGTATCGTCCACCAGGATATGACCATCCTTCCAATATGGAGTTGGCAGAACTCAATACGACGTCAGTTGTTGTGACCCAGGGAAAGAATGACCACATTTTGCCCACCAATACCATTGGTGTTCATCGCTTTCGGAGCTTCAGAAAGCTTTCTGACGAATATGTGCCGCCACCGTCTTTTCTCACGGAGACTCCTCCAAAAGCCACCACACCAATGCGCAGAGCGAATAGCTCTCGAGCCGAACAGCGTCATGAGCGAAAAGACCTTATGTCCTCGATGAAGCGATCGTCAACCCTCGGATCCCCATCCTCGATATCTTCTCGTGACTCAGAAGATCATCAACCATCGGCTCCTGCATCGCCTTTCGGTAATAACCCCCAACGAGCTGCAACAATGGCTCCAAATCAAATTCGTATCAAGCAGCATGGGAAGCCTAAAGACAGTTCCCCAAAGAAACCAGAGAGCATTCCGCATCACAAAGGTAGTCGAGCTACAACCCCAGCAGCTGCCGCCTCATCTACCCCTCGTCGCTCGACACCTGTGTATCGTGAGAAGTTGACCAAGCTGACGCCAGAAACCCCAACAAAACCAGAGCGCTCCACGCCACGCCGCAGTAAATCCGACAAGCATACAACTGCGGTTGAAATGCCTCCTTCCTCCCCTGAACCAGTCTTGCATCAATTGCCCGACAAGAAGACAGTTCCAAACCGTGAAGATGATGTGCCCAAAACTATGAGTGAAGTACCAGTCCCGACTGGCGAAGCAAGCACTGTGGAGCAAGAGCAAGAACAAGAAGGCGAGGCGGAAGTCGGGTTGAATGAAGAATTTCATGATGCAAAGGCAAGCCTTGATGTCGAAGCAGTAGCAGAGGAAGAATTATGTGTAGCTGCTACCGACGAGCATGTCGAAGAAGATATTCCGGCTCCAGATTCGCGAAATGCTGACGACAATAGCAGTGCTGTAGAATCAAATGACGATGCATCACCACGTGAAGAAGCTGGTGAAGAAGTTGTTGAGGAAGTCGAGTCTCCTGTCGTTCCACCTGCTCCTCAAGTTGAGATTCAACCGCCATCTTCAGAAGACGACATGAAGCCTTCAATATCCGCACCAAAGAAAAAGGCAGATAAGAAAGGACGCAAAGAACGAGACAACTCTAGCAGTCTCAAGCACGTTGCAGACAGAAAGAAGAGCGAAAACGGTCCTAAGAAGAAAGACAATCGCAAGGAAGAAGTTCTTGTTGAAGATGATCCGCTTTTCACCTGCTCGTCGTCGCCGTCTTCAACCGTTTCGGTGTGGAAAGACTCAATCGTGAATTGGTGGCAATCGTCGAAAAATGTCGACGCTGCGTCGAAAATCCTCTCGTGGTTCTTTGTTCATGTACTGAATCTTTCCTTGATGTTTCATCTAATTTCTATGATTTGTAGCTGCATTCGCTGTTGTCCCTCGTCTTGGGCATTGGTGTGGTTATGAGCTATCAGCTCTTGACTTATGGTCTCAAGTTTCACCGGTTGGCTGTCCGTGGTTTGGTTTTCAATCGCAATATTGCCAGTTGCTTTGCATTCCTCTATGCCTTCCCACTTTTGGTGCAATATGTGATTCCATGGGCACCGCCGTGGGCTCCAGTGTGTCTTTGGTATGCATTCCTCGTCCAGTTGTTTTGTACGCAAGGATCGACAGCCATGGTGGCCACCTTTCGCATCCTTTTGCCATTGGTATTTTTGGTCGAAGGTGTGAGCCATCATAGCTTTTTGCTCGATCTGAACGGCGCGGAATTGCTCTTGATCTCGTTTATTCTATCTGCTGTGAAGACTGGCAATTTGTACAGTCCTGTTTTTTTTCTCTCGTTATCCGCTCAGGTACAATATCTTTCTTCATTTAGTCTCTAAGTTTGCGCTGTAGTGTCTCTCGGCTGTCTTTCTCGGCTCAGAACTTATCGTGCAATGGGTACAACTTGCCGTTGCGCTTTACTCTGTGCATGCCATGGCGTCTGGTGATGATGACTGGGTACAAAAACTAGTCGAATGACAACCTTTAATTTATTTACTTCCTAGAATGGAGATGATGAAGGTACATTTGGCCACTCGCCATTACTTGGTGATATGCATCAGCCGTCAGGCACGTCAATCCAGAAGACGAAGCGCTTGGATCGTCGGTCGTTGGCAACAGTGAAAGGCCGTAAACCCCGAGCAACTTTATCGATTTAGATGTAACGATAAATCCAGTTTCATGTAGCAACTTGAAGTCTTCTTGGTTCTGTCAACGTGAGTAAAAATAGATTGCTCCATTCCATTTTCATCGATCAATACGACATGGATGGCGAAAGCCGCCGCTACATCAAGTTCTCCCAACGGATGAATGCATTTCCATCGCTCAAAACCGAAGTAGGCTCCATGATAGCCAAATTTCTCAAGTGTTCGTTCTAGGTCTTGACCGTCGAAGTGTTTCAAAATCAAAGACGCCAGCAAAATAAATGGCATCGCAAGTATTTACAGGACATGCCATGTTTCTCATGCAGCGATGGAAGTCTTAGCTGCTCTCGATTTCCCAAACGTTTGCCTCCTCCTAAAGGTTACATCTGGACTACTCCATGGCACCCCTGCTTGACGCAATTGAGTCCCTGTGATGAAAATGGATGGACATACAGCACAACATTTGACCAACTCTTCCGGAGCGACAACATCAGCGGGGTGGCCCGCCCTACGGATTGCGTCCGCCGTCGACGATGGGTTCGTATGCTGCAAGAAGCCTTCATCCCGTTCGAGTGGAAAGGCGAGCGATTAGGCGTGTCATTGATTGAGCCGCCGAATTTGACTGAACAAAAATGCATCCAGATATCGACACAAGATCCACTGCCCATGCATCTCGTTCCAGTTGGCGCAACCTACTCAGCAGTTGTGAAACGAGCACTGAAGGAGCATTTGTTCATCCATGCCATGCTTTCCAAAGGGGATATGCTTGTACGAGTCAATGACGTGGAGGTGGCCCATTTGCCATTCCATGAAATTGCTATGGCATTGGAAACAGCATTTTCATCAGCCTCCACATGTATGCTCCACTTTGCGGCGGCGGGTGGAAAAATCCTCATCCATTCATGCTCACATGCTGCCAAAAAACGGAATCTTCGTCCAGGATTCCAACTTGTGGGTATCAATGGACGGTCAGTGAAGCATTTACGACTCGTCGATGTGGAGTCCACCCTTCGCAAGGCACCAAGAGACTCGTGTGTTCTCTACTTCCAGGAAGTTGGTGCGATTGAACCGCCGTTTGAACGCGTCCATCTCTCGCTGCTAACCGTGAGAGAGAAGACATTCTCCCCGTCAAATTGCACTACACCAAAACCTATTGGAGGGACGCACAATTGGTTGCTGCGGTCGCGTGTAGGGGCCTTGTTTGCTTCATCAGGATAGTCAATGCCATTAATTTAGAAGTCTGTTAGTCCTCTTCACTCCCTTGATCGCTACTCTCGTAGTCTTCTTCCTCGGAGGCTTCATCGAGGACATAAATACTCCTACGCCGTGGTTGTGGCCCTTGTCGCCAATGTCCATCGTCCTCGTCGTCTGACTCGACGACAGGAACAGCATCAACATCATCATCATCGGAGTCTTCTGAGTCGTCAGGTTCATCATCTGGGTCGTCTGTTTTATCGCTGGGTGTCGAAACCTTTTTCAATCTTCTCTTTCCATGCTTTAGCTGGATTTTGTCTTCTAGTGCCTCGAGTTCATCGGCGCTGCTGCGGTCTTCGTATTCAATATCCTCTTCACGCTCACCGACGCAAAAGTCCTTCAAATTGCCACTTCCATCCATGTCTTCCAAGTCGCGCAACATGCGATTTGGCAAGTCGAATTGACAATTCGGAAAATATGTGGAAATGTCTGCTGGATCGCCCTCCAAATCGTCAAACACTGGATTCAGCAATAATACTCGCTGAACGAATGTTTGCATCGTGTCGATGGGCCAATATTCACAAACTCGGTGCAACAGTTTGCACGCATCGTCCACCTTATTGCAGCTTTCGATCAGTGGTGTCAAGAATTCAGCAATTTCATCTTGTGTCATTGTGGCTAGCATAAAATTAGTCGACTGCGATACAAATTCTCTCACCTATGTCAACAATATCGCCCAGAGACGTCAAAAGCTCCTCGTCCGAAATACGCAGCATGTCCGCTTCGATGCATGCACTGAGTTTGGCACTCAGGACACTTAAAGATGCAGATCCTCTCCTCATCAATTGTATCAGCTGGCCCACTTTCAGCTGAATGTTCAAGCCTTCCAGAAAATCAGCACACACGAATTCAGCACAGTTTCGTCGAAGGAACCGCGTTGTCTTCTTTCGTTTGCATTTCCATTGAAAACAAAACAGCCGAATTAAGCGACCCATTTCAACCAAAGTCCATTGATCAGCTGCCGCATGATCAATAAGCATGTTCATGAAGGTAAGTTTGCCTGCTTTTGGCAACGTTTGTCTATCTTGGACTTCGTCAGGATTTTCGACGTGTGACTCGAATTGCTTTTGCATGAATTTCACAGCATCTTCCAAGTTGCCTTTATTTTCAGGCACCGGAGGTGACGGTGGCCCTGACACTTGTGATTGATTGAGAACCTTCGTTTTTGGTTGCTGCTTGACTTTTGTGGGCTTTGCTACATTTCTTGGCGTCAACTTGGCTGTTTTTGTGGAAACTTTTACGGGGTTTTTGCCCTCGTTTGACTCCGAGACTGTCATGGCTGCTTTCTCTTTAGACAAGACCTTTCCGTGAAGTGTTTTGTCAGAAATCTTTCGAGTATCTCTTGTTTTGACAGCCTGTGCTGTGGGCTTTGTTTTCGTTTGGCCTTTCGTAATCGCTTGTTTAGGAGTCAGTGTACCCTCTTTTAGTTTTGGGGGCTGCTTTGCTCTTGTTGTCATCCCTTCAGAGTGTTCTTCTGCCTCATCATCGCTGTCAGACACGTTGGCTGTTGTTAATCGTTTCTGAGTGGTTTTGGATGTCATGGGTCTTGCCTCCATTTCAGATTCAGAGTCATCTTCATGATTGTTACTGGCCAAAGGTGTCGATAATTCCCCTTTTATTTTCTTCATTGCAGGTGTCGGTGTCTGCAACGATGCATTAATTGGCTTAGGACTTTTGCTCATTTTGGTCGAGATTTTTTCATCCTTCGATTTCAGATCTTGAAGTGGGTCATCCAGAAGACAACAACGTTGACGCTTCTTGATTATATCTTCAGCTCCTGCGCCAGGTGCACTCCGTTTCATCGTGGTCGTGGAAGTATTTGTAGCTGGCGTTTTCTTAATAGAGTCTTTTGAGGCTTGTTTGATTGAGCTTGAAGGTTTTTTTTGCTGTTCATCCATTTCATCATCTGAGGAAAGATCTTTCAGCGCAATTTTGGCCAAAGGTCCTGGGAAATTTTTCCTTGATGAATCGTTTTCTGACTCACTGTCCGATTCATCGCTTTCTCCAATGTGTTTTTGCATGAACTGCACAGCTTGTTCCAACGACGGTGGCTTTGTTTCAGCTTGAAGGTCCACATTGCGCCTTTTGGGTGTCGGTGCGATTGGCGACGATTTCACAATTTTAGATTTCTGTTGGACGACTGTGGCTCTTTTTGCTTGCACTGGTGTGGGCGGAGTTTTTTGTATCGCTTGCTTCGCTGGTGATGATGATATCTTTGGCACAGTCACAGATTTGATTCTTCCAGTCTGTTGCACGGCGCGAATCACGGATGGTTTACCTTGCACCAAGAGCGTCGTCTTTGGCTTCTTCTTCTTTGTCGTCTTCAGTGGTACTTGGATGATGATGTCGTCGCTGTCCTTTCTCCGTTGCTTAGCCATCGATCCTCGAAGTGTGCTCTCGGCTTGAACTCGAAAAATGGTGTCCTCTGATGGTTATAAGCGTTTTATACATTAACTCACTCGATATTTTGAAGCAATGCGTTCGTTAAGGCTGAGTTCGACCATTTAACCCATTTAAACATAATTTAGCGTTTTTCCTTTGACCTTTCGCGCCAAAATCAAAGGAATGGACCACGCGATCCATTTTCGTTTTTCGCATCTTCGGCCCATGTGAAAATGTAGCGACAACGATCTGGACGAATAGCTCTACGTTCTGAGCACGACGGAAGTTGCATCAGTGCTTTACAGACCCTCTCAAATAAATATCCTCCAAAAAATATATCTATATTTATATCAAGAAATAAGTAATTTTCTTGACATTGCAAAAGAAATAGATATATTTATTGAAAACTAATTACAATA
This sequence comes from Aphanomyces cochlioides, assembly GCA_019828595.1. Lineage (NCBI taxonomy): Eukaryota > Oomycota > Saprolegniomycetes > Saprolegniales > Verrucalvaceae > Aphanomyces > Aphanomyces cochlioides. Next base: position 3,229,010 of record JAHQRK010000002.1, on the reverse strand, counting down.
AATAATTGTAAACATTTGCTGAAATAAATAAATATTTTGTGACATCTGAATTACTCCAAATATCCCAACCAAGCATTTTCACGACGTTTCATTGAGCAATAAACGATTGGAGACAGTGTAACACGTGTATTGGACTCTATATTTCGTCATAAAACATTTCGATGGTCCAAGTCCACCCCCTCCCAACATCCTCCGAGGAAAGCAACTGGCTGACCTCTACTTCACTCGTCTCTCGGACACGAGCAACGTCTGGGTATGCAAATGCGGTGTCAAGCGAACCCAGAGCAGCTCAGGCTACACGAACTTGTGTAGTCATGTTACTTCCTGCCACCCCGAATACCAACAGTTGGACGCCAACAACCCCTCCAACGTGTCCTTAATCCTCGGCATGATCATACCTCCAAGTGTACGTAAGGTATATGGTTGGATTGACTGGACTGTTATTTCATTACTACCCTTTTCATTTTGTGAAAATGATATGTCTCGAAAACATTCCCGTTTGCAGCCGATTAGTCAATATACCCTGATGAAATGGATGGAGAAGTTGACCGATTGTGTCGAGAAGAAGATATCTGATGTGCTTCCTGACAAATTTGCCATTGTCTTTGATGGATGGTCCCTCGGATCTACACACTACCCTTTCTGCTGTCTTTGTGTCTTTTCCCTCAAATGATTCGATTGGCTACCAAAAGTTCCTACTCTCTTTTGCACCAATCAATGAAGAGGATTCATTGAACGCGATATCACACAAGAAATACTTGGAATTTGTATTGGATGTATTTGGGAAGACCTTATCCAATATTGTTGTTTTGATTGATGATAATTGCTCCACCAATCGTGCGCTGTCTCGCCTCCTTGGAATCCTATTGGTTGGTTGCGCGAGGCACCGTTTCAACTTGTTTGTGGGTGATATCTTGCTTGAAAAAGAAGAAATAGTCAATTTGGTCAATGACCTTATGCGCAAGTTGAAGACCATCATTCTGTCGGCCAAGCTTCGTCGCTTGACAAACCTGAGTCCAAAAACTCGAAACGCGACTCGATGGAGCTCGACCTACGCTATGTTTCGGCGCTACATGGACATCAAGGGCTTTCTACGCTTCTTAGACGACCGCGAGGTCGACTCCATGCTTCCCACCGTCTCGTAAGATTGTGAAATCTCGGATCTGCTTGAAACACTCGATGATCTCCATTCTGCCACCGTGGCACTTCAAGATTCAGAATTATCACTCTCTGATGTCCGTGATATTTTCGATGAAGCGATTGAATCCTACCCCCAAGCCATTGTTCGCCTTGTAGAGAACTCCGAAATTGTCGAAAATGTCGAATTCGAAACTGCCGTGGTGAAAATTTTGCGCAGTACGACTAGAGTTGTCAGCGAGTTAAACCGACCCGAGTCAGACTGGGTCAACCCTGATTGACTCATGGCGGGTTGAATCTTATTCATCAACCCGACTCGACCAGGTCAACATAACGACTGACTCTGGTTGACTCGGTTCGACTCGAGGCGATTTTAATACATTCGCCATTGGTTATGAACATAGATTGCATAGCAGTTCCACACATCCAAACAACGCGAGACTGTGTAAAATGAAACAATGTCTGTGGATGAACCGTTCGGTGCATTGAGCTCAGACTGCGCGAGTTCATCCAGCATTTACCCAAGCTCTATCTCTACAGGTGGTGATAATCTACCCACCAATAGCTTTTATGGCGCTGGAGTACCTTGTACTAACATCTACATCAGTTCCCAGTGAATCAGCGTTTACAATGGCAGGCCAAGCTGAAGACAAACGAGGCACGAGACTAGGAGATGATTCGATCGAGATGATTTGTGAGCTACAGTCGTTCTTGAAGTTTAATTGTTGCAATAGAGTTGTTTAAAGTGTCGGAATAACCTGATTTGCTTCCAATCGAGTCGACTCAAGTTCAACTCGGGTCCAACCCGAGTCAATCAAGTCAGCCATTCCATGACCTGTGATCATCGATCAGATCATGCAGGCTCCAACTTGACTCGACTCAATCAAACGAGTTGACAACACTAGGTACGACTTCATCGATGAGTGATGGTCAAAGGATGCGTGTTGGTCGTTTGGTGGTGTCCTCCAGCATCGGCGAAGGTGTTCCATTGCAGCGCTTGACGATTGCCGAACGAGCCAAGAAGCGACAAAAGTTGTCCGATGAAGGTACTAATTACATTGATTGCCGCTTTATACGACCTACCTCGAATATGTGTGAGCAATTTTTCTCTCTGGCGAAGTATGCACTGACTGATCGCCGCCGCGGCACATTGTCACGCACGTTCGAACAGCAAATGTTTCTGAAGGCAAATGCGAGTCTATGGGCGATATCTGATGTCGCTGCGATCATGAAGAAGGACGAGTAGTTTGTTTTTCCTAGAGTCGCAATCTTGAATAACTCAAATAGATAATGCATTGTTCATTTCAAGTTGAGTGAGTTAGTTATCTTTCCTCAGGGGCACACAAGATAGATAACTCCGTGGTGGAATGGTTAAAGATAAATTCTTGCATGCGTCTATGAATACAAGTAGATCTAAGATAAGATAATGAGAGGGTCTGGTGCTTTATGTCATTGTCTCGGTGCTGTCATGCTCCTTGTATTTTTTGAATGCCCTTGGAATATTTTACCCTGGACTAGTGGGTCAAGCTCTGGACCATGACAACGAATCTACCCTAGTACTTTTGACTTTGTCGCGTTGCTAGAGTTCGCTGCGTAGTCACTTATAGCTGTGCCACGTGAGGCGCGAAGATGTTGTGTATATTGCTCTTGATCTGGACAAAGCCTTGCGCCGTCAATCTGACTCTCCAAGGATGAACCATCCAGCAGGGAATCATTAAATGATGTTCAAGAGCGTATTGACGACTGAAAGTGATGGCATTGTCTGCACTATAGATAGTGAAAGCTGTCTTCTGTCGACGATAACAAGTGCGTAGGGGTGATATTGGTCGTCATGTTCGCAAAATAAGTTAATTCCTAGCCTAGCGTTGTCCTATTGAATAGATATCTACGGGGGGCAAGGTGTTACAGAGCGATGATCGTGGGCTTGACGTCGGTCATAGATTGAATCAATTGTTTTGTCTGGGCGAGTTCTTGGTGGAGCGTCTGAACAAACGACATCAAATCGCGCATCGAGTTACGCAACTGTTCGTCGTTCATGTCATCAAACGATTTGGCACCATTTCGCTTGACGCGACGACGGCGTTTGATTTTCAGTAGATCGTCCGATTTGCCACGCACAAAGTTGGCATGTCTGAATGCAACCACAGTGGTGTCGTTGACCATGTATTTGGACTTGCGGAAGCCGTATGAGTTGAGTTGACGCATAAAGCTTTCAAATTTGATCGGCTTGAAGAATCGTGGAATCATCACTTTTTCCAACGTATCGCTGTCAAAGATCGCAAACGACGTGCCATTTTCCGTCCACGCGGCAATTGATTCTGGGCATTGTTCGAGCATGCAGTACAATTTCTCCAAGTACTTGGTCGTCTTGTCCGCGTTATTTGTCATCCCGTCGTTGGATATACCCTTCCAGAGCTTGTCCAACGATTCGGTCGTCACAGAATCGATGTCACAGTCGAGATCCAAGCCGTCGTCACTGAGAGATCCGCACGACGCCTGATCGAAGAGTCCATCGAGCACCAAGTCATTTACAAAGCTTTCGGGAAAGCTCAATGTGGTGGTCATGTTGTCAAATCAAAAATGCGCGACTCACAGCATGATTCCAAAAAAGACACAGTACATACATTCCAGCATGACAACATTTCATATTTTTATTATTCATTATGTTGATGTTTGTATTAAAAATTAAGCAGCTTTTTAAAAATTCCGCTTGGTTTTCAGAGTGTCGGTGTTGCAGCGACCGATTGTATTCTTGAAGATCTGACCAAGTATACAAATTTCAAGATAATTTCTTGCTTCGCAAATCCAGATGGGACCTCCGTCCCGATCGACACATTGGTCACTGTCACACACTGGAATGTCCACCAACTTCATGGTAAGGACACCAACTACCGAGCCCCACCCCAGACGATGGATATCAATCCCCATTGATTGACATCTGTCATGGTAGATCACGCTACATCTTGCGTTCCCCATCTCAGCTCTGGTATCCACTTCGAATTGCCAACCCATGAGCCCCTCCAAGTCGCTGGACAATCGCCATGCCCGACGCTTTGAAATAAGCACAGCCGTGTTGCCCCCCCCACTAGCACGGTCAGCATAAATGGCAGCGTCTGCTCATTTGCATAAATGTGTCGTGGAAATAAGTTTTCTTTCGTGTACAGAGATATGAGGGCTTCATATCGCCTGTTTGTTGATTTCGTCAGGAATTTGGAGAATCAGTTCATGCGCACGACTCAATGCTTGTATATGGAGGATACGCTTTATGCATAAGCTGGAATGGGGCTTAGAATTTCTTGAGGAGCGTAAAAAAGCCACACGCATGGCTATAAAAGCTGCTTGGAGTACCAGACGAGGTGACTGTCCAGCTGCCTCTGATGCGCTTTCGTCGTCAGCTGGTGGCGAAATTACCAATGAGATCTTGCAATTGTATCCAGACATGCATTCCTGCTTGCACGACAACGTGCCACGTACGTTGAAGCTCAATGAAAGGGATGGCATTAGATAGGCGTAACAATAATTAACTTAGTTTTCCTTGCGTGACCTTGACTCGGCCAAAGCTCGTGCAAGGTCTTTCGTTTCGAGCAGCTCGGCATGCAATGTCTGGACGAATTTGACCAAATCTGTCATGGCTGCTCGCAGTTCCGTGTCGTTCATTTCGTTGATCGACTTGGGGCCTTTGCGTCGAATCCGTCGTCGCCGTTTGATCGAGTCGAGCATGTCGGGGCGACCTTTAACAAAGTTGGCGTGTTGGAACTCAAGCACCGTGCGGTCATTCACAACCGCCTTGGCTTTCTTGAAGCGGTACGAGTTGAGCTGTCGTACAAAGCTTTCAAATTTGATCGGTTGAAAGTACTGTGGGATGATAACTTTCTCGAGCGATTCCGAGTCGTAGATTGCAAACGCCGTGCCATTACGCGTCCACGAGGCAACCGACGGCGGGCATTCGTCGAGCATTGTGTAGAGTTTCGCCAAGTATGGCACGTGTTTCTCGTCGTCGTCCGCCGTGTCACGGCTGCTGGCTGGCGAGCGTTTCTGCGGCGACGACACGCTCGACTCCTCGCTAGACGAGTACTCAAAGAGCCCATCATTAAGTAGGTTCGAGATATCCAAGTCGGTCACGTCAAAAGTACTCGCAGACATGTTCATCGCCGACGGGGATTTTGAGAATGGCCCCTTCTCGTCATCCATCTCATGCTTGTGGATACGGATGGGAACAACATTCTCTCCCAGAATGTTGATCTTTCGACTTCGACTACGAACCAATCAAAATAGACTTTAACGCAGTTCGAAGTTCCAATCAATCTTGTTTGTGTCCAACGCCACTCTGTCCACTTGGCGACCACCATCGATTGGTGTCTCGTCATGGGCATCAAATCACACCAAGGTAGCGCACGACGTTGCAACTGACGGCTAATATTACATCACAACGATATCTACTAGCTATATCAGCAAAGAGCGCGTGGGAAATTGGAGTCTCATTGACTAGCGATTTATGCAAATTACCTTAAATAGTACAAAAATGTCCTATTTTACACGACAACTGATCTCTTTATGTCTCAAATGTACTTAGGTTGGGTAATTAAAGGGCTCATTCCTGGACAATCGGACAGATTTCACGGCGTCAATTATGGACTGGAAGGCAATCGAGCCGGCATTTGTTGGAGATGTAGATTTAGCTGGAGACTCGATCCTTGCACGGCGTGGGTTGCAACGTCGGGCGTGCCATCCACTCTGATCGAGATTGCGCGTGTGCCAGGACAATCATTCCTGATCGTGGACACGACGAATGTGTGCGTTCGAAACACTTTGAACAATCAGCACTGGGAGTGGCTCCTGGATCTGTCCCGGCTTGCAGAGATCATGGAGAAGAAATTGGAGCTCACAAAGCACGGAAAGGCTCCACAGAGAAGACCCAAGATGTGTCTGGAGCTATCCCTCCGTACCATGCCCTAGTTAGGCTGGAGTTAGCTGACCCCCCCCCTCGGCTGAAATTCCCCCCGAAATGGTGAATTTCCCCCTCGACGACCTCACGACGCAATGTCATGCCAGTTGTGAGCTGAAATTGCCAAAGTATTCAAGAAGTATTCGAGCGTATGGAGGGAAGGACGACTTTGACAAGCACAAGACAAGCGACGATCTTCACAATGATGGGGTTAACGTCACCGCTGCCAACCGAGCTGACGACAAGTACGAAGCATAGCCACAGGACGGTTGCAGGGTTTGGGTCCGCCATGACGGTGAGAGCACCACACCGAGCGATTCGATGCGATCGACTGAATCGAAGGCCAACGGGGAATTTAGTACGCCATGCTGTCGTGTGGTGGAATCTCCACCAACGACGAATACGCAACTTGGCAGGGACGGTTCAAGCTCACCACGAAAGACTCAACTGCACCCGCGATCTTACGCCAGTGCACCAAATCTACATGAAGAGAGATCACCAGCGATGCTACTGCGTCATGGACTTGATTTGACGAAGCCGTGGTGCGGTGAAGCGAGCGGAACTCGAAGGCACATAGTTGAAAGAATAAACGGTGGATTGCTTTATACTACGTCAATTTTTCAAGTATCGAATTGCTTGTAGCTTGCAGACCGGCATGCGAGAAGATGTTGGCGCTTCTTGTCTGTTTAGTGCACCCCTGAGGGTGCAGGTTTCTTCATCTGTACGGAGGAGGACGTTGTTCTCGCTTGCGAGTCGCTTGGTGGAAATCTCAAGTGAACCTTCGTAGTGGACTGCAATTTGGAGCTCTTGTTGGACGATCTTCCCGTTTGTTTCGACTTGGACGACGCGATTTGATCCCCGAGGCGGAAAAACTTTGGCACCAACATGCACCCGATGACAGACAACTAATGCAAAATGACCAGAGTTGACAAGGACAGCGTACCGTGCCGAGCACGATCACCACGGATTGAAACGTGTACTCGATCGTCGGCGAGAGCTCCGTCAGGTACGCCATCGGTAGCAGAATGAGCGCACCGACCATGACAATGCAAGACGACGCAAAGATCCACACAGACTCTTGAAAGTCCGAGCCGGCATTGCGAATGAGGAACGACATGTACATGCCACCAAACGTGATCACAGCCTTCCAAAAGATAATGAGCGCTGAAAAGATAAAGCTCGACGATCGACAGACTGCAGAGTTGACAGTCCCGACAAACTCTTTTGATGCCTTGGTTTGGACTGTCGGCAGTGGAAAGTCCATGCGATGAGAATGACTAGGCCAAGAGTAAGCTGACGTAGATCGAGCAGCTCCGACCTATTTCAATGCCAAGCAAGACGAGGAGGATCTTGACGATCATCCACAAGCTGACCGTGACTTTCTTGAGCGACTTGTTGGAGAAGATCCAATACACTCGGAGGCTCTTGACGAAGAGCGAGCCAAAGATGAGCGTGTAGCCCAAGACGAGAAGCACGGGACGAGAACCACAGAAACTCGCCGTCGGCGCACCACCGCCTACGAGGACATAGACGCAGAGGAGAAATCCCCCAAGAAGCATCGTAAGCAAAAGAGGCCATTGCGCACGCTTGATGACAGTGTATTTGCGGAAGAAAACGACTCCAACCGCACAGATCACGATCACCACGATCAAAATGACCGCCAACGCCATCATGCTCGTGTAGGCCTATGCATGTCAAAGGTTGAGTGCGCGAGTTGTCGTGGTTTACACTCGAGTCGGTCGGGATATAGTCGCAGCGGATGAGAAGGCTTGCTGGGAGCGCGACGCCACCGACGCATTCGATCGACTTGGTCGAGTCGTTGAGCTGTGGTAAGAACCACGCATACTTGACCATGCGCTGGGCATTCGCATCGCAAGACGAGACGGTGTAGTTGTAGTACGACGAGTCGCACACTGGTTTCGCCTTGATCCATGGGATCCACTCGTCAAAGCCAGAGCGGAGCCAGTCGCAAGACCGACTCGTCAGAATCGGCGGCGGCAAGGCATTCAATCCACCGTCGCACGAATATGGCAAAGATGCATTCGTCGGGTCTGGCGTTGTCCACGCGAACGAGACGTTCCTGAACGAAGTGGCGTTCGTGTTGTTGCATCCTGCAATTGTAAACTGCATGTGGTCATTGACGGTGCAGAGTGGAAGTCGATCGATCCAGTTTTTCCAGATCATGTAGTTGGCTTTGATCCACTTGCAAGACGTCGCGAACGTTGGATCTGCCACTGCTGGGTCGTCGTCCAGGATGGCAAATGCACCAAGCAGCGCATTGATATCGAGTTGCGTAATTTGAAAGCGGCCGAGAAAGTTGGAGAGATACTGATCTTGGTTGACCACTTTGGATGTATATTTCATGAGCGTCTGGTATGGAAAGTCCACATTGATCGGATTCGACGTCCTCTGAGTGCTACAACGTCGTCACGAAGATGACCAAGAGTTCGAGTAGTGATCGTACCTCGTCTCCCCAAAGGATCCTGTCGCCCGCGCTACGATCTGTGGATCCGTCTTTGGCAGGGCAATGCGAGTGAAAAGGCCATCATACTGCATGTGGAATAAATCGGGCTCGTAGTGATAGAACGTCACGGTGCCGTTCTTGTTCATGATGTCCACGACAGCGTCTTGCAAGCCACTGTAGCCTGCAAAGCAGACATACGCTGGCACGTCGTTGTTGGAGAGCGCGGATTCGAGAAAACCAGGATCATAATATGTGTACATCATCAAAACCAGCATGCAAGGTTGGCCTGCAGCACGATCGAGCAGTCACGACTTGATGGGAGACAAATGCACCTTGAGCTTCCGCTAGAATGCACGCGCGTGACTTGGAGCAACCGTTGTTGCATCCCATCGTGCCATCAGTACAGTTGTCGGAGCTCGCCAACGCTGAGATGTTGCTCTCATTGACCGAGTAGAAGTTGATCAAGTCGTTCGATCGAATGTACTCGTGCCAGAAATCCGCCGAGTATGGCCGCTGGAACGAGCCTGCACAAGTCACAAGTCACGTAGCGTCGTGGGAGCTCACCTTGGGTCGAATTTGGTCCTTTCAGCGCTTCTTGGACATTCGCTGTGAGCGTATACTACCCAGATCTATCGACATCAGCTGTGGATGGAAGGAATACGATACGTACAAGCCGGTGTAGCCATTGCCAGCCCACGTCGACTCGTTTGCGTAGACGTTGAGGATGCCTAGCTTTGCGGCAGACCAGACTTCAGCGTTGAAATGCGTTGGCACGCTCGTCCCGAGTCGCACGGACGACATCCGCTGGGTACAGAGCGTTCCCCCGCGGTTTCAAAGTACGACACGTCATAGCCGAGCTATTCAGGACGAATTCGATGAGTCTCAGTCGACTTTGGATAGCTGAGAGACCATTTCCTGGAGGAGGATGGAGAGCGTCATGGAGGTCAAGGCGTGCGTTGTCCATCCATTCCATTCCATGACAAACGTGCCTTGGAACTTTCCACGGCTGGCTTGGCTGCTGTTGGAGACAAAGATTGTTTCGCCCACGCCGTGCAGAGCCTCTCCGCCTCCAAAGCATGATGGCTGGAACGCCGTCGGGAGATATTGCCGTTCGTCATTGATCTACACGACATGAGTAAGGAGACGGTGTCGCATTCTCGTCGGTACTTTGAACTTGGCGGCTGGAGCGACGGACGCAGCCAGGGATACACGAGTCGGTTTTGGCTGTCCCGAGCCTTTGGGTCGATGCCAAGTGTAGCCGATACGTTGGCCACCCATGCCGCGTCGAGGCATTTGCGTCGGATCACCTCGAACGACGAAGGCTTGGTCGCCATGTCGATCGTAGTTCCAAAGTTACCCGTCAGAGGAGACGCCAGGTAAAATTAGACGCAACCATTACGTTTTCTCCAACTAACTTTACCACCAGGAGGAAAACTGATCGTCTTGATCTGGAATGATGTCGTGGACCCACCCAGACGAGGCCATGAAGAGAGAAGTACTTGATGATCGTCCGCCCCCAGGTTGCCCGCAATGCGTTAAAGGGAAGACTAGCCTTTGACAAAGTTTCCAAGCTCATGGTTGTGAGTTATGCTGGTGTAAACGATCGAGTGGATTGTCCAGAGTTCGTTCTCCTATACGCTGCGAAGACCCACTGAAGGGCATTTGTCGATCCACCGCGACGAGAACACTTGGGACAGTTTCCTTGCACTGCGCCTGACCAGATAGCCGCCTTTCAGACGGTGCAGCCGATGCCATGATTCCACGAAACGGCTTCTAATTTTACTTGATCCACGGTCAAGTGTCACGCTATGAATAGCACGCTGCCTCGATCGTTCTCGCTTGGTCCGTGTAGTATGTCCGCGAAACCACCGCCGCAAAAACAACCAAATGGGGGAGTGCCGCCTCCTGTGAACACGCAATTGATTGACTTGGGCAGTAGGCCGCAGATAATGAACTAACTACTTGAATCCAATCTTCACTTGAACATCTTTTCCTTCTATCTTGAGCACGTCGGTTCAACGGTGACCCTTCATCTTGAAACCGGCTACTCTTCATCTTGAAACTCCTTCGTCGCTTCAACTGCGGTTCACGATTGGCAAGACCGGCTGTCACGAGGACGAGCCTATGATGCGGCTGGACATGGCTTAACCACGTCACAGCACACATCACACCCCCCAAGCCATGTCCAGCGGACATAGATTCGGTCTTCGACTTGAACCACGACTAGATCGATGCATCAGAGTCTTCACTTCTCCCTTGAACTTGAGCCACGGCTTGACCACGGCATCAACGCTCCACTTCAATGCGCACCACGACTAGATCGCAGCAGCTGCGTTCTTGATTCCGTCTTGAGCCACAACTACATAGCAGCCTCAAGCGCTTCGCGTATCTTCTTCGACTTGATCGTCTTCGCATACGCTTGCACAACTGCCGGACATTCACGCATGAGTTTGCTGAGTCGTTCCCATGATGCTTCGTGCTCTTCGAGATCTTCCCAGTGAACGAGTAGCACGTATTCTCCAGCGTCTTTGTCCAACTTGTGCGTAGAGATAGAGCTAACCTTCAACATGATTCCTTGTTCAGAGATGTGTTCGAGTATTTCTTCCGTGACTTCAATGCTTTCCTCAGCATACATCTTACTCTGGACATGTGAACTTGTCGTCTTTCCTTCGTCAGCAGATGTTCAATCTCCAGGGAATACTCATTGACTTGTGTGACGCGATACGGTCCTAGCCAGGTGACAAGCAGCTTCGGGTGATGATTTTCGTCCACTCTTGACCATAGCACATAGTTGCCTTCACACACATTGCATGCTTCTGCATCCGCCGTCGCAATCATCGCCTTCGTAGCTCGCGCTTCGTTCTTGTCGAGGATCGCTTTGTGGAGGACTTGTAGACTTGCACGCAGTTCGTCGAGGCTGTTTCGGACATCGGCACCAAGAGGCCCGACGTCACGAAGGCCGCCCCTAAAATGATCGCATCCAGTGGGGTAGTTGGCTCCAATCCCGTTAACAGTTCCATGTGTGACTTGTTCGCTAACGATGGCACTGGCGTCTGGTTGAGGTTGGCTTGAACGACAGGCAGTAGATAGTCCCATTGATGTTCCGCTAGCCGGAATTCGCGCAGCATCACACGCATCACTTGGAGTATGTCGCGATTCATTCGTTCCACCGTTCCATTTCGCCACGGGCAGTAGGCTAAGGTAAAGTCGTGTTTCACTTTGAACTTGTGCGCGAGAGCTTTGACCGCCACGTTCTTGAAGTGTGTCCCTTGATCGCTGATCCAGACTTTCGGCATCCCAAAGCGCTTCGCCCAATCCACGAGTGCATCCACACAGACTTGACTTGTTGGTGCATCGCAGGCCACTAGCTCACAGAAGTGTGTCAAATCGTCCTTGAGAACCAGAACATATTTCGATCCCCCTAGTGCTTCACCTATAAACAGATAATCATAGTGTAGTCCTTCGTTTCTTCGCTTGGCGTGCCATGTTGGTGCATAAGGTCGATGCACCACCCTTCCCCCTTTCACATGAGGACATAGAAGGCATCCAGCGATAAAATTCCCAGCTTGTTCGTTGAGCCGCTCGATCCAAAATATGCTCTTCACGTGGTTGACTAGCGCCGCTCGGCCGCGATGTCCCATGCTGCCACAGTGAGCGACCACCATAATTCGTTGAATCAAGTCTTCGGCTGCAGCCGGAATCCAAAGTCGTCCATCGACAATCCACGGTTGATCGTCCGATGTACGCTTCGCTTCCTTGGGTCTTGCGTTGGCGTGAGCAGCTTGAACCTTCATAATATCGTTAATACATGGCCAAATAAAGTTGTCGTCATCGAGCGGTCGTAGTGTTTCGCTTTGGCATAGGTCGCGGTTGCTTGCGTTTCTTCGTCCACCGCGCCGCTAGCACCTTGTGGGTCACCGTGCCTGAAGCCGGCCGACCCCATCGACTCATCATGTCCGCCCAAAGGTTGTGGATGCCGTCGATGTGCTCAATAGTGTTCGATAACCGCCGATAATCGCCGCCCATCGCATCAACTTGCCACGCGTGTGTTCTGGCCACTCTTTGCCCGGTGCAAAGATGTGAATCAAGTTCTTGTGATCGCAGTACATCCTAAATCCTTCAGGTCGCATCAGTAGATAATTCAACTTTTCGCATGCACGCGCAATAGGATAGGCTTCCTTTTCGATCACTGACCATGACTTCTGGGCACCGGTAAACATTCCAGACTGACAAACAAGCATTTCGTGCGATTGCTCTTGGATCGGTAGTTTGTCGTCGAGTTTGTCCACCTGCGTAACAATAATAGACCATCCTTGATCGCTTGCGTCCGTGAACAGACACAGCGTGGCGTCAGCACGTGGGTGCGACAAGTCCACCGCCGTCCGCTTCTTGGACTTCACGGCGTCAAAAGCAGCTTTTTCTTCCTGAGTGAGCTCGATTTTGATGCCGCTCGCGATTCGCTTCTTCTTGGCCTTGCCTTCGAGCGCTTTGTTCAATGCTTGTTGGAGTGGCTCGACCGTCATCGCGTACTCTGTGATCGATTCTCTGATCCAGTTGACTGCGCAAATGAACTGTTGCAGGTCGCCAGCATTTGTCGGGTAGGGGATTGCACACAGCTGTTCGATTCTCGTGGGATCTTGCCGTACGCCGTCACCGCTGAGAATGCGCCCACACCACTTGACTTCGCTCGTGAACAACACTGTCTTCGTGGGAGATAGCTTGAATCCATAGCGGTCGACTAGGCCAAAGAATTCGCGTAGCACTTCAGTGTATTCTTCAGGGTCTTTCGCATAAACTAGGATGTCATCAATCCAAACAAGTAGGTGCTTCAACAGCAGAGAAGCATAACACTCCTCGCTCGTCGCTTGCACGTAAAGAGCAGAGTCCACATGACCTTGCATCACCCGATCCGGTGTGTAAACCCATCCATTCAGCATAAACAATAGCATTTCGCGACTGTCTTCATGCAGCGGGAATTGCCAAAAGCATTTCGGTAAATCAAACACTCCCATCGCTCGCATGCCCTTCAGGTGTTGGGTGATTGTCGCTTGAAATGGCATTGTTCCAGCCTTCGGCTCCGTCTTGCTGTTCACCACTCGGTAGTCGTTGGTCAACCTAAAATGCTTCAATACATCTTCGTCTGTCCAATTGTCGGCTGTTTTCAACGACTTGCGTCCGTCCGGCTTCATGACTGGATTCACTGGGCTACACCAAGCCGACTGTTGATTGCGCTTGATGACTCCAGCATCCACGAGTTCTTGTGCAAACAGGGTGAGGAAGCGTTCTTCCAACGGGTTGTTCTTCCTTCCTTTACATCGATACGGCACGTATCCTTCCTTGGGAGTCACCCGCTAAGGCTTGACCTTCGCCGGGGGATCTGACCCGTTGAACTTGAGTCGCCAGATGTCGAATTCAACCAGCACGTTCCACAACTTGACCGCATGTTGTTCGGGAAAGCCGTTCTTCACCGCGCCGGCCACCATGCCTTGCAGTGCTTCTTGCAACTCATCCTTCGCCGTCGGTAGTGATAGCTGTGTTGAATAGATCCTTGCCGACTTGACTCTTCTGTTCTTCCTTGAGCGAGATATACGCGTACCGACGTCACGGTCGGTTGGACCGGACATGCGCGTAGCGGTTTCTTCGCCTTCTCCGCGGCTGGTCGACATCTGCGAACCCTTGGGACCAGCGTCAGACTCAGCGCCAAGATCGTCTCCATCCGCTTCTCGCTGCTGCTTGGCGACTTGTTCCAACCATCGATCGTTGTCCAAACCAATAGACTTGAGTGTCTCGTGGGAAGCAAGAAACTCGTCACCTTCGTCAACGATGTAGCAGATCCGTCGTCCAGGAACCTTGACCGCGCCAGCAGCTGTCTGTAGTCGTAGGTTAAGCTCAACATAAGACTTGGTTTCAAACGGCATGTCGTTGCAAGCTGTTCCGTGAATCGGCTCAGCCAGATCGATATTACCTGCAAGCTTGGTCGTTCCTTCAGGAGTGCGTCGGCCATTTTCCTTGGAATAATGTTTTGATCCGCTCCTGTGTCTGGACAGTAAGGAACTTCGAGCGCGTCTTCCAATGTGATCCAGCGCTCTTCTTCTTGGCAGTCCTGCATTGCAACGGCTCTTGCCTTTCGCCGAGCACGCCGCGCCGCCGGACCGTTCTTCTTCCTGTTCTTCTTGAACCGTTTGATGGCGTTCTTGCCCTTCCGGAACCCGCGATTCTGAGTGTTTGGACTGGCTTCCTTGCAGTCGGCTGCCTTGTGTCCCGGTTGTCGACACACAAAACACACACGTTGACCTTGCTGGTCGTAACCAGGCGCACCACTTTTCGTTTCTTGTTTCATTTCACGCGCAGGACTTGAGCCTCGGCTCATCGCATGGTTCTGTTGCGTGTTTTCCAATACGCGTCTGTATTCTTCTGCGCGCTGCTTCTGTTCTTGGTTGAAACGGAACAGATTTCCGCTTTGACCTTCGCTCGTTCGCTTTCTTCGCCAACAAAACCGCGTTCCGTACCCCAACCACGCATCGTGGGTTTCTCAAAATGGACCATTACTGGAGAGTTCTTGCGTCGTTTGACGTCACCGTTCGTCAATCCCATCGGAGGACTTCGCTTCTTCTTTTCCATCTGCTCTTGTTGCTGGATGAGTCGATCGGATGCTTCGATTCGTTCCATATGCAACTTGAGGAGTTTCGCAAACGCTATCTTCGAATCGATCGGCTCCTTCTTGATCTCAAATCGCACCAGATTCGACAAACCAGGCGGGTTGATGCGATAGACGACAGCTTTGAGAAACATCTTGAGGCTTCCTTTCACTTTCAGGTCCTGTTGCAAAGCATATTTGTCGATAACATCGTTCGCCTGATTCATGAACTGGCCCAGGCGACTGGCCACCGAGTCTTGAGCCGGCATGCGCAGTCCCTTGCAGTAGTTGTCAAGATCAGCTTCGGTAATCCCAAATGAATGTGTCGGTGTGTTGAGGATCTCGTCAATTTTTCTCTTGAGGCCTTCTTCATCGACTTCTTCGAACCACACGCATTCACACATAGCACGCAGTAGATCAGGATCACATGACTGCAGGTATCCCATCTTTCGGTCGAGTGCACGCGCTCCATGGTGTTTGGCGAGGCTCGTCAATCGTTCATACTCCAGTCGCGCTCTTTTCCACTCTACAAGGAATCTGTGATTCGCGGGTGCTTGATGTTGGAGACAATGACCGCGGTGCTCTTCTTTTCCTCTCGGATTTGTCTTGCCATCCGATTTGCAGCCGCTTTGTCTTCCCGCTTTTTCATCGCTTTGATTTCATGTCTTTTTCTCTCTTTACGGATTGCCTTGTCTCGTTTGTGTTCATCCTCACTGAGTTGACTGTCTGTCGACACGTCTTAGCCTTCAGGGGGTTCATAGCCTGGCGCACGGTGTTTCGCTTCCCTGCGTTCGCGTCGAATCCGATTCCTCTCTCGCTCTTCCAGTACTTTCCTTGTCCTCTCGTCGACTTCTCGTTCTGGGCTGTCTTCTTCGATGTACACGTTGCCAAGCCTGTCTCGCACATACCGCTGTCCATCTTCCCAGAAGACTTCCTCATCCAGACCGTCATCGCCTTTCGGCGAGCCAGTCCCGGATGTGTTCATCTCAGGTAAAATTTCCAACTGTGGCTCTCCTTCAACGGGGCTTACCTCTGGCGTATCCGTATCCGGAGGGTTGGTACTTGGGGGCCCTGTATCCGGATGGTCGTCATGCACAGATTCTTCGTCTGAGCGATCCATATCCGGAAAGCGTTGTGTTCACGTACACACAACTAAAGTTAACTTTGTAGTATGTCCGCGAAACCACCTCTGTAGCAAACTAGGCAGAGGAAGGCAAATTGTAGAATGAATTAGATCTCAACTTAACTCTAATCTAGCACATCCTTGTAACTTTAAGCCACATCTTATTGTCACATCGCTTTGGTTGGTGTTGAGGGGCGTTTACGCTAGTTTCCTAAGTCGTAAACTGCGTTACAGCATTAAGCCGAAGTCCTGAGCCAAACCGGTGGCCCAGGATCGCTACATCCTCCCCGTGACGTCCGGCTGTCCTCGGGAAAGACGGCGCTGGAGGTCTTGAACTAGCTGCTTGAAATGAACGACGTGCTTGATGTTCTTTGCGAGTTCCCATGTTGCTTCGCTTTCAGATTGGCCATGCCACTTGACGAGATATTCGAGCTTGCGATTGAATTGTCTCTGCTTCAAGAGGCGTTCGACGATGAAGAGTTCTTCACCAGTTGAGTCATCGAGTATGACGGGTGTTGCCTTGGGAATCGGTCGACTTGCAAATTTGGGATCGTTCGGTTGATAGTGTTTTAGGCGGTCGACATTGAAAACATCATGGAGTCTTGACATTGATCGAGGCAACTTCAGGCGCATTGCGTTTTCATTGATTTCTTCAATGACTTCAAAGGGGCCGATGAATCGGGGAACTAGCTTTGGACGCCCATTGCGATCTAATTGTTGTGCATGCTTCAAGAGCAAATTGCGGGTTGCAAGGAGAACTTGATCTCCAACTTTGAAAGTTATGTTTGAGCGCTTCTTGTCATAGAATGCCTTTTGTCTTGCTTGAGCCTTCTTCAAATTTTCTTGGGCAATCTTCAATATCTCTTGTCGTTCTTCAGAGAAGTTTTTGGCAAAGTCATTTGGAGGCATTATACTATCAATTACAGGGTTTCGCAAAGTTCTTCCAGTGCCGATTTGAAATGGAGTGAGGCCAGTTGACGACTGAACAAGTCCTTGGTGAGCATACTCTATCGTGGGTAAATGGTCAACCCAATCTTCTCCAAGATAGGACACTTGGCAACGTAGAGCATCTTCTAGTGTTCGATTTTGGCGTTCAGTTACTCCATCAGCTTGAGCACGACCCGCAGTTGTCATGGCTTGCTTGATATTCATGATTTGCATGAGGGACTTCCAGAAATTACTAGTAAATTTTGGGTCTCGATCGCTGATGATCACGTTTGGTAAGCCATGGTGGCGAACAACATGATCGAAAAACAACTTAGCGGTTTGCGGAGCATCGGCATTTGTTTGAGTTGGAATGTACTTAGCTCTTTTTGACAATTTGTCAACAACAACTAAGATAGCATCGCACGACTTGGATAGAGGTAGTCCAGTGATCCAGTCTGCTGAAATAGTATGCCAGCATTCGTTAGGGGCTTGAATCGGAATCATTTTGCCATTGGCACGAAGACTATTTGTCTTGTATCGACTGCAAGTTTCACAAGTTGCAACATAAAGTTTGACATCTTCCAAGAGAGTATCCCAGTAATACCACTGAGAAATACTTAGCAATGTTCGTCTTGTTCCGGGATGCGCAGCAATGCTTGAGTCATGAGCTTGAGAAATAACTTCAGCGCGCAGGATAACATCATTGGGAACATAAAGTCTCCATACTTGATCTTTCGAACGAAGGAAGTACAAGTCATCTTTTTGAACATATTTGTCTTGTATAGCAACAGAGATGTCTTTCTTGTAAGCTTTAATGTATCGCTCTTTCGTGTCTTGATCCATTTCGACTGTTGAATACGAAATTTGTCTTGAATGATTGATTACAAGTCGTTGCGGAGTGGAAGCACATTTTTGACTTGACAGATCCTCCCCCCAAAATGGAGTTCCAACGAGCTTGGTAAGTTCACGTGAGGGGAAACGGGATAAGTCAGGTGGAGTTTGCAAGGCATCAAGTCGTAGAGCGGCGTTTGCACATCGGATTCCGCAATTATGAACAGAAATCATCGTCGCAAAGTTTGAGGCATCTCGTGGAGGTCGCGAAAGCGCATCGGCAACGACATTAAGTTTGCCAGGCCGATGATGCAACACAAAGTCAAACGCACTGAAAAAGTCGAGCCATCGAGTCAACTTAGGCATGAGAAAATAGGAGTTTCCATGAACCATTTACACGTGGAGTTGTCCGTGTAAATGTCGAATCGAGTACCATGAAGGTAGTGACGCCACTTGCCGAGTGCAAGCTTGATCGCGTAGAGTTCTTTTTCATGAGCAGGCCACTTGACTTCATGAGGGCCAAGTCGCTTAGACAAAAATGCGATCGGTCGATCATTGCTGTCTTTATCCAACTGGGATAGAACTGCTCCACAACATTATCCTGAGGCATCAGTTGTTACGATGAAAGGCTTGTCGTAGTTGGGCAGTTGTAAAACTGGAGCTTGTTGAAGTGCAATCTTGATCGTTAAAAAGGCTTGTCGCTGATCTTCAGTCCATGACCACGGCGTTTTTGGCTTCATCAATTCACTTAAAGGGCGGACAATGTCCGAAAACTTCGGAATAAACTTTCTGTAAAAGCTCGCAAATCCGATGAAACTCACTAAGTCTTTAGTGCACTTAGGTTCAGCCCATTGTTCGATTGCACGAACTTTTGACTTGTCAACGTGTAAGCCGTCTTTGGAAATTGTGTGGCCGAGAAAATCGACTGAATCGAGGGCAAAGGCACACTTAGACGGACGAGCGTACAACTTTTCAGCTCGTAAAACATCGCAAATTGCTTGAAGGTGATGGATGTGGTCGTCGATTGACTTAGAGAAAACACAGATATCATCCATGTATACAACGGCAAAGGGGAATTTATCGAAGAGGCGACGCATAAGTCGGGACCAAATTCCTGGCATTCCGGCCATTCCCATGGGAGCAACAACCCATTCATAGACTTCTCGATGAGTACGAAAGGCTGTGTATTTTCTTGCTTTTGGTTCAACAAGCATTTGGTGATATCCAGACGCTAAATCGATCTTCGTAAAGACTTTGCTTCCATGCATGCGATCAAATAAGTCTTCGATGTTTGGCAAAGGGATCTTTGGGATCACCGTTTGCGAGTTGACATATCGATAGTCAAGAACCCAACGTATTGGAGTGTCGGGAGTCGCTGTTCTCAGCCATTCGCTTCTTGACTTCATTTGGCCGTTTTCATCTTTCTTGGGGACTCCAAAGATATTCGAAACCCAGTCGCTGTTGGACAATTGAATCCATCCTTTTCTTTCCAGTTCGCTGATGAACTTGTCTAGAGATGCTTGCTCGACTTGAGATAGACGAAAAGGTGGTCGATATTGTGGCTTGGCATCTGGACGCATGGTCAAATCGAATTCAATTCCTCGTTTTGGAGGCAGTGCGTCGGGAAGTTCTTTAGGAAACACATCTTTATACTTTGTTATGAGTGTTTTGATGGCAGGGTGAAGGTTTTCTTGAACTTCCTTGACTGTCGTAATCTTGAGAATCCATCCGTCGCTTGAGTTGTCGCTTTCTTCCTTGACTACACTTCCATTGATCGATAAAATCTTGTGATTTCTCCAATCCACAATGGGATTAAAGCGATGGAACCATGGTTGTCCCAAAATCACGTCAAAGTTCTTCGAACCCAGATCCCATTCCGTAAACGGTAAGTTGGGAAAAGACATTCCTTCGAGAACGAGAGAGCCTTCAGCTTCATTTACTCGTTTTACGCCAGAGTTTTGTCCGTCAAATCCTTCAATGATGGCTTCTTTTTCCCGAATGACTTGGTCACAGAGGCCAGGACGGCACAAGAGGTTTGTAGCACCGCTGTCAATTAAAATCTTTACTGGCTTTCCATCCAGTTGACCTTCTGAAATCATCAGTTGATTTTCCGTTGGGACTTCCTTGTACTTGCTTTGAACAACGTGCGTGTTGATCACTTCAATTTCTTCTTCTTCATCGCTGTCTTCGGCTTCTTGAACTTGAACATTGTGTTGTCGGTTAGTTGGATGAGATGATTGTGTTCCAGAGAAAGTCACTGCTCTGTTGTTGTGGTTTGAACGGCGGAAATTGTTGTTTTGGTTGTTCTGGTGAAACCGTTGAGAGCTTCGGCAGACATTGGCTAGATGGCCTACTCGGCCGAACTTGTAGCAGGTTCGAGGACCACACTGAGAGTTTCGATTCATTTGCGCGTTATCGACTTCCATGTCATATTCGTCACGCTCTGGCTGCGGTTGACGGAAGGAAGAAAAATGTCTTGAGTCTTGATTGTTTGGTCGTTGTCGCTGGTCATTGCCTTGGTGATTGCGTTGGAATCGTGGTCTGTGGTGTTGGTCACGGCGTTGCTGGTGGCGGGAGTCTCTTCCATTGTTTCCGAGAGTGAAACTATGCGCTCGCTCAAAGTCTAGAGCTACTTGAATGCTTTGGTTACTGATTCACATCTTCTATATTGAACTTCTTCTCTTTTTCTTGTTCGTATGCCGCGTTGGAAAAAGAATATCTTGTCGGGCTCGGTCATGTCTTGGACTTGAGTGCAAATACGGCGGAACTTGCCGACATAGTCCATTAAATTGGCGCAGTTAGCTTGCGTCAACTCGTAGAGTTGGCCGCGGATGCGGTCTTGTAAGTCATCGGGCTCGAATTCATATCGGAGTTCTTCTTCGAGTTCGAGGAGTGTTTTTGGTGGTTCGCCACTTGTGCGTAGGCGGTCTTGATACCAGGCTGCTGCTAAGCCCCGAAAGTTGGCTACGACCATGGCAATGCATCTTGTATGCGTCTCTTGATTCAGTTTAGGGTCGATGTTTTTCGCCTTGAAATATGTGTTTACTTGATGTTGTACGTATAGACTTATGCTTTCGTCCATTCTTCCGTGATACTTCGGCATTGTAAGGCCTTCAACTTTGTATTCTTGACCACGTCGACTTTCTTCATGTCGCTTGTTGCTTTCTTTTTGGACTTCAACTTGAAGGGATTGTGTCTTGGAGACTTCTTCCAAATTTTTCTCTAATCTATGAATTGTTTCTAACATTGTTGCAAATATTTGCTCTAATTCTACCATCTTTTTTTCTGATATTATTTTTTTTGAAAGTGTTTTGTTTTGAATTCTTTTTCTAACTTTGTTCTATTTTCTTTTTTTGCTGTCTTTTTTGTTTTCTTAAAAAGACTAAGCTATTCTTTTTCTATTTTTTGACTTTTCTTCGTCTTCGACTTGGATTTCGCTTTTTTCTTGATCTTGATTGGCTGTTTTCTTCTTGAGGCGGGCTGCGCGGTAATTGATGATGTCGCGGTCGAGCGTCCCACTGATCAGATTTTCGACTTGAGTGTTTCGCCGGATAAGGTTATCCGTAAGAGCTTGAAGTACGTTGCGCGCGTCGGAGTTTTTTGCTTCAGAGATTAGGGCACGCAGTTTATTGATGACCACGCTTTGGAACGAGCAGAGTCGGTAGATGTCAGCACGCAACTTGATCGCTTCACTGGGAGTCGAGAACTAATCCGCGATAGATTCGGCAGCCGCTAATTGGTGTACGCTTGAAACGCGATTGTTGCTTCTAGGCATCTATAGATCACTCTTAGACTGTGTATGGATTATTCACAAGACTAGTACTTTACTCCTTCAGTCGAGTGGCGATTCTGCTCAAAAGAGACTAACAACGCGGACCCACTCGTGGAGAAATACTGTGATGTCGAGTAAAATGACCACACAACCGCTTCGAGAAGACAGTTGAAATACCTTGGCAAACAAGGTTGAGGGACAGGGACAGAGAGGGACACCCAGGGACAGAGGGGAAAAGGTAAAGGCAACCAAGAAGTGCTACCAAATGTAGCAAACTAGGCAGAGGAAGGCAAATTGTAGAATGAATTAGATCTCAACTCAACTCTAATCTAGCACATCCTTGTAACTTTAAGCCACATCTTATTGTCACATCGCTTTGGTTGGTGTTGAGGGGCGTTTACGCTAGTTTCCTAAGTCGTAAACTGCGTTACAGCATTCAGCCGAAGTCCTGAGCCAAACCGGTGGCTCAGGATCGCTACAACCGCCGCAAAAACAACCAAATGGGGGAGTGCCGCCTCCCGTGAACACGCAATTGATTGACTTGGGCAGTAGGTCGCAGATAATGAACTAACTACTTGAATCCAATCTTCACTTGAACATCTTTTCCTTCTATCTTGAGCACGTCGGTTCAACGGTGACCCTTCATCTTGAAACCGGCGACTCTTCATCTTGAAACTCCTTCGTCGCTTCAACTGCGGTTCACGATTGGCAACACCGGCTGTCACGAGGACGAGCCTATGATACGGCTGGACATGGCTTAACCACGTCACAGCACACATCAGTCCGTCTCGAAAGCTATAGACACAGAAAGCTACAATTTCCGTCCATTTTGGAAACGGCCTCATACTTTTAATAGCCTCTATTGCAAACACTCATCCTCTCTGCCGATGTCAGTGAATTGGAGACGCTGGGCGTCATGCTATCAGAGGGGGGAGTAGCTGTCGGCACTGTAGGCCTCTTTTTCATGTGCATTTCCATGCGAAAGCTTGGCGAGAGTAGCAGTCACAGGATGGAGCCGTGCGTGGTGATTTCGTGATTTTCCTGCATCTCAACGAAGCGATTTGTTGCCTTCAGGCAGGGAAACCTGGCCACAATGATGCCCCTCGTGACAGCAGCATACATCGCGAGTGACCACAATGGCAGGGTGAAAGCTCTGCAACCTAGAGTCCAAAGTCCATGTCGACATTGGCACAAACCACTTCCTGGAGGAAGATGGACAGCGTCATGGACGTCAAGGCGTGGTTCATCTATCCATTCCCTTCTAGGACGAAATGCGTTGGAAGTTTCCACGGTTAACTTGAGTATTTTGACGACAAAGATTCGTTCATCCACACCTCGCATAAGTTTGCGACTTGTCAAGCATGGTGGTTGGAAAGCCGTCGGGAAGATAGTGCCGCTCGTCGTTGATCTACAGTCTGATGCAAATTGTACACTCAATACGCCCAGCAGCGAAGGACGCAGACGTTGATAGAGTAGTCGATTTTGGCCATTCCGCGCGATGGGATCAACGCCAAGTGCAGCCGAAACATTAACAAGCCATGGAGCGTCGAGGCAATTGTGGCAAGCTTCGTCACACGATGAAGGGCTTCCACCAGCATTTCCATTAGGAGATTAGCAGCTACAGGAGCTTCAAGCGTGGAATATCCCCAGAGAGGAGCGTTGCCTACGAGCAATCATTCAAATACTACGTAATAGATCTGCTGGTCGAGTACGCTCCATACTTTAGCCTTGCGAGTTCACTCTCTCAACGACATCACGATACGTGGCACGACGCCTTGGGTGTACTTAATTCTTCTGACGAATTCAATCTTGTTTTGATGTGGGGAACGCCATAACATGTACTTTTGATGCGTGTGATTGAGTTTACAGTGGATTTAGGTCATATGACTGCCATCCACCCATGTCTCTATATAGTCAGGAGTACTACGGATTACTATTAATAGTATACATTTGCTGTACACACCCTAACAGACTGTAAACAGTGGATCCAATACAGAACCGGTAGATCCAAGCATTGGATACGCTGCTTGGTCTTAGAACCTCACGCTCTGGATAGCACGACAATTCAGTCATCCAAGTGCATGTGATCGCTCCAATTCAGTGATTGCGAGCTTGCTAGCATCGCCTTGGTTGATCATTTTAAAGTATATTTACAACAAGGCCTGGAGCAGGCGGCTATGAGCCAGACGGCTCCAGCTACGTCCACTTGACGCCCCAGTGAGCATTTGATGAAATGAGGGACAAGGAACAATTTGCAAGTCGAGGCAAGGTCTCATGTGATTGACAGGCGTGTCCAATGCATTCATTCTCTCCTGGACACGATCAGTCAATTGTTGGTAATTGTCGTCGAGAGAAATAGCCCACCACCACGATCCTACTCCAGTCGCGTCGATGTACCATAACGAGTGAATACTCGTCCAAGAACATATTCTCTATCAACACTCGAAGTCGTTTATTCCCAGCACATTGTCAATGGCTGGGATGCAGCGACTACTGGGCAGCGACGACGTGCAAGTATCGACCATAATGGTTAGACATTTCATAAGTGTGCAGTTAGATCCGCCTGTCATGATTTGCGTTACAGAGTACATTAAAATAGCTCACCAATGGTACTGTTGACATGTCAAGTTGCGAGTTCCTCTCATCGAGCGTATATTCGAGAAATGCACTTGACAAGATGCTTGACTGTTGCCTGTGAAGGTCAAAGCTGGAATTTGTGCTTAAAATGTCCAAGCGCTTGCTTCAAACTAGCCCAAGATCAAAGTATACAGTCATATGAAAGGCTCCAATCCGAAAAAGTCACCAATGCTCAAAATTCCCGGAAATATTTATTTTCGGATATATTAAGTCGTTAAAATCAAGATAAATTCTTTTAATTGGAATATTTTCCCTATTTTGTCGTTATTTAGTGTGGAATTTTGTTGGTGAGGTGTTTGAAAATCCAAGGCAGTAAGACCACGGTGTCGCAAATTAATTGGAGAGAGATCAACATTCCGAATGTCCACCGAAGAATGCATGCGGAAAAATATTTTGCCAACAGCTAGCATTACAATTCAACAGGCGGGTCATTTTTCAATTGCAACGATGAATTACATGCATGAAGCGAGAAATTCCCTCGAGCGCCAACACGGCGAAAGAGCCGAGACAGTCGATGAAAGTATGGTGGAACTCCTAAACGTGCCGTCGTCGCCATCCCCCTCCAATTCGAGCGCTAGTTCAGCGTTGGAGTCGTCGATTTCATTGGAGTTTGACGATGTCTCGTCCATGTCTTTCCTCGAGCGGCTGTATGCCATGCTAGAAGGCTGTCCTCCAAACATCGCGTCGTGGGCAAGCGATGGCATGGGCTTTGAAATCTACGATTCTGCGGCACTCGAAGCAGCAGTCCTCCCTCGCTACTTTCAACCAATTAAAGTTGCGAGCTTCTTCCGACAACTCAGTGTCTACCACTTCAAGAAAACCAAACGAACTACAAATGTCGTACGATACGAACACTCGTTGTTCAAACGAGGACGACCTGACCTCTTGCCGGGTATTAAGAGGCGATACCGAGTGCGTCCGTCTCGGTCCAAAGTAAAGCCATCTGTTGTCGTGACACGAAGTGAACTGCGATCGACTTTCAGCGACTTAGTGGCTAGTGTAACATCCTTGCGAAGTGAACTAGCCGAGGCAAAGGCATCATTGCAAGCTATGGTTGAGGCCGAGAGGAGTACGACCAGTGCCTGAGATGTACTGCACCCACTGATTAAATGTTCATAACGTGACTTCTCATGAATGGATCGTGACTTCACCTATACGTTTCCCACCATACATCCTTGACTGTTGCACGAATAGTAAAACATACTACGTAGTATTACAGTACAAATGGAGCTCCCGATCCAATGGCTACATTGCTCCCCCGACTCTTGCATAGAGCCCCCCGTCCAAGATCTCGGATCGATCTACCCAGCAACAACCTGTCTAATTGCAAAAGCCTAGCCGACTCAGGCTTGTCTTTTTATGTCAATGAAAGTCCAAAGGCCATGGACAATGCATTCAATCGAGGTGCTTCGCGATCGGACTGAGGAGATGATAGCACTTACACTTGTCGAACGATCGACGTCTGTCCAAGATACAAACTGACCGAACTGACAATCATTCCAATACAACGTACAGTACAACGTCCAGTACCTAATTGTGAGCGAAGATGGACTAATGAATTATTTTGACCAAACGGTCTCGTTTTCGAGTTCACACGTGCATTTCGCTTCGACATTATCGCTCATAAAGATGGTCAAAATAGTTTCGAGCGAAAAAGTGACTCCAGAGCAGAGTGGATGCAGCATCTACAATCGAGTCAAGTATTGTCTCGGGTACTTTCTGGCCCAAATGGCACAAAGCGCCACGCGATGTTACATGGAACAGTCCACATGATCAGTTGACAATTTGCCATGAACCAAAGCACACACGATCCAAGCGACTTGACAGCTGACGTCGATTTGGTCGCCCTCTTGGATAGCCCCCCCTCTTGGTGGACAACCTCCTCCACGATATCGTCCCAAGATAGTGAAACGAGCTCGAAGTTTGCACAATCTCGGCGTTCGTCGTCGGGGGATATGAAAATGTCCTACTTGGAGAAACTCCACGCCATGTTGGAAGCTAGCCCACCGTCCATCGTGACGTGGACCAACAACGGCACGTCGTTTGCTATCCTGGACACGCAGCAGTTTGAGACGGTTATCCTTCCAGAGCATTTTCAATCGGTCAAGTTTGCAAGCTTCCTCCGCCAGCTCAAGCTGTATCGATTCGAACGAACGCGAGTGGCCTACCGCGATACGTGGGTCATGGAGTTTCGCCATGAACGCTTTATCCGCCACCGTGTTGACCTTGTCATGGGTGTCAAGAGAGAGTACCGAGAGAGACCGTCGCGGGCCAAGGCGAAACATATCACGGGCGACAGCGATCTCCGTGCGATTATGGGCACATTAACATCAAGCGTAAGAGCGTTAGAATCCGACCTGGCGGAGACGAAGGCCATCCTCCAGTCCATGCTACACAAAGAGAGCGCTACACCATAACCAATCTGACAGGA
Source organism: Aphanomyces cochlioides (assembly GCA_019828595.1). Classification (NCBI taxonomy): domain Eukaryota; phylum Oomycota; class Saprolegniomycetes; order Saprolegniales; family Verrucalvaceae; genus Aphanomyces; species Aphanomyces cochlioides. Next base: position 3,202,106 of record JAHQRK010000002.1, on the reverse strand, counting down.
CCTTTCAATGGTTGTCGTTAAGCTGTAACAAATGTGCGTGTTCCTCATTCTTTATGATTGCATCGAAGCATCTTAGATCTAAATTTAGCTTTCAATTTTCGTCACCACGAAGGCTACAAAGCTAGCCCCTTCAGAAGACTTGGGCTGGACATTGCTGACAGCGACAACGCTTGAGCAGCTTGAGCTGTTTGCTCAAGTAATTATACACGTCAAGATGTCCAACAATGTATGCCAAATTCATCGCACCTCGCAGACAACCTTCACTTCGCATCTTGTATTGTCCTTTTCAGTGAAATGTGGACTTGGCAGGTCATTGGCCAAATCGCATAGCAATCGACTATGCTAAATTTAATATGAAATATTGTATAGTATACAAAGTTAAGTACAATTTCTTCCTAGCAATGGTAACTGCATCCCAGAATACCGTCATGCATGATTTCTACGCCCAATACAACCTCGCTATGAAGCGTCAAGACGCCGCGCGTATCTTCCGCGAGTCAGCGTCCATCATGGCCTTTCCCCACGGCCTTCCCAAGTCATATAATTAAGGTGATTTGATTGGTCAAAATATTGAAAATACTGATCTATGATTGGCTAGTCGATTGCTAGTCGATTCTGGCAAGTCGATTCGATTCGACAGTCCAGTCCAATTTGGAATCGAATGCATAATATAAATACAGTACAACATCAACGTGACCATTCATGGCCGCTCCGTTCAAAGCTTGAACCGTGAAACCTTCGTGGCGATGGTTGTGGAGAAACTGGACGACCGATAAGTGTCCGTTCTTTGCAGCCAAGTCCATGGCCTCTTTGGAACATCCTGCGTGTCCGAGACTGTGTAGGTACTCGAGAACTTTGATGCGACCACTGGCGGCAGCCAGATCGAGCAACTTGTACTGGCAACTCGCGACTATATCCAGTTTCTCATGGAGGTATTTGACGATGTGTAGATGACCATAGTTGACAGCATGAACTACGAGTACAGGGCTCAGTCGAGGCAGGCATTGGATCAATAGAGGAACGCCAGCGAGACCGTCATTGACATCGTACCAGTTTGTGAGAACATCGTCAATACGGTCAAATTCTCGACGCGACGCCATTTCATCCTCACAATGGGGGATGCCAAGGTCGCACAGTGGTAGCATATCGTAGTAGATGCCGTCTTGGAATTGACAAATTCCATGGAGAAGATCTCGACTCAAGAAGACTCGGAACATGATCCTCCGTCGTCAGGCAAGGAATTCCGACTTGGTGACCTTTCTGTCGGAATGTCAGTCATTTATCCGGACAAACGTGGAATGATTGTATTCATCCGGATTATTTTCCGGCATTGTGACATGTTTCGCCAAAAATCTTTTCAACAACTGATATGTTGACGTGCGTGAGGAAACTGTGTGCCGAGGCTGTCCCTTAGCTATAGTTTTATTAAACCAATTTTGTTTGTGTTATTGGAAGTAAGATAACCGTTGCAGCTGGCTCGCTACGTTAAAGTTTCCAGGTGACATTTCGCCGGTGTGAAATTTCAGTTGAACGACATGAGAATTTCACGACCAACACACATAACGTCTTCACTGGCTTCTACAATCCTCCACTTGCGCGTCTTGTGCTCCATGTTTCTTTCACATCTTCATGTAAACAGAAGATGGGCTATTGCGTATGCTTCTTTCTCAACTTGGTCGTCCTTCTCGGGAAGAATCTCGAGTTTCTCGTACACACTGTCAACAGCAACAAGTGCGAGAGCTTCTCAGCCACATGAACATTACAAGTACAATGCACAGTCGCGAAGATGTTCTCACTGTGCGCACTTGGTCTCTGATACCGTAGTTCAGCGAACAAATCGGGGATAATTTGTATACACAGTCGTCGACTCAGTTTCGTCTGAAGGAAACCAGGAAACGTTGTGTGATGCGATTTGATTGGCCAACTTTGTAACGGATATCATGGACGACATTTCAAAAGTGTGAAGTTTAGTGCATCTCGAGATTCGTCAACCATGGCAGGTTGAGCTTGCGAAAGAGACGATGAAGGAGAGAAAGAATGATCATGTTGAGATTCTTGATTAAATACTAGCTAGCCTGTTCCTATTCCATGTGCACTACATTTGAACTAGATCCTACCCTGAATTTTTCTTCTAAAAGACGGCCACGTCGTTGGTTTTGGCGTCGACGAGCGTCTTGACCATCTCTTTTGTCTCAGTGAGCTCCGACTGCAGCGTCTGCACAAATCGCATCATGTCGCCGACCATGCATCGCAATTCCATATCGCTCATGTCGGCCATGTCGGTGGAGCTTAAACGCTGCATGCGTCGACGACGCCGTTGGATCGTTCGGAGTTGGTCCGACTGGCCTCGGACAAATCGAGCATGGCGGAACTCAAACACGACCGTGTCGCGCATGACGAGTTTCGTCTTCTTGAAGCCGTACGAGTTGAGTTGGCGAGCAAAGCTTTCAAACTTGATGGGCTTGAAAAACTTGGGAATCATAGTCTTCTCGAGAGCAGAGCTGTTGTAGATCGCAAAGGCAGTACCATCGTTGGTCCATGCGGCTACAGAAGGTGGGCATTGTTCGAGCATGCAGTAGAGCTTCTCGAGGTATTTCGTGGTCTTTTCGGCTGCATCGGCAACGGAAGATTGCGGTGACATGGGAGCCACAGGCGCAGACAATGAGAAAGCATGCATGCTGTCATCCAAGGTGTCTTGAACGTCCATCGCAGTGTCGGTCTCGATCGAGTCTTCAGCAGACGAGTAGTCGAGGATGCCTTCATCGATGAGCGCGAGGATGTCGTTTTCAGTATCAAAGCTATGGCGTGGCGAGGCAGAGACGGCCATGGTAATTTGCGTGCGCAGTTCTTGTCGAATTCGAAAGTGAGGAGGACGAACATGGAACTTCTTCATTGGCAACTCCGTTCAAGCAACAAAGATGGCTGCGACACGTTGGGCTTAACATTGTCTGACGCAATCTTCTCTCCAGCACCGGCTTTCCATTGATTTTCCTCCAAGTCATTTCACCCAAAGTCTTGCTTGGGCAGCCTTCCAATACCAAAATTAATATTCCAAATTAATGAAAAAACAAAATCATATTTCAGATCCTCAAATTACTTTTATTTTTGCAAGATAATTTATGCATATAAATAAACAAAATTTCAAAGTACCCCAAGTGTAGATGCATCAAAGTTTTGACCGCTCGATCTCCCAAACGCTTCCGGATGCATCGCAATGGCGACATGCCAACATTCTTGTTTCGGTTCAAATGATGCTCAATGTATGCTATCCACTAAGTCCGGTTCATTCTCCATATAAATTTCAAGTATAAATTAATATTCTGTAAAGTACGGGCTCCTCCAAATCCTGTGGGGTGGACTGAAATTGTGAGCTACTTGAAATTCAAAATATAGTCTAATTTATATTTTAGATTTATATTTTTTGTATATTGTTACATACACTCTAAATTGTGACCGGGGTGAAAATTGTATCTATTTTTCCAAATCTATTCGAAATCTATAGCCAATCAGAATCGAGTATTTGTCTTCTTGACAAAAACACACACAAAACACACATTCAAAACTTTACTTTATTGAATGTACTTTCATATTACACTTGAACTCACTATACCTGAATAGTATTTGAGAATATTTCAATTTTTTGTCAAAAATACAAATTTCAGTAAAAAAGACAATATGTACGTATTGTGAGATTCATTCTAAATAGTGAGATGGGCTGGAAATGTATCGATTTTTTTAATCAATTTCCGAATCTCGCAGCCAATCAGAATCGAGTATTTAACTAATTCACGCAAAACACACCCTAACACACCCTAATACACATGCAATTACTTTGGCCAATATTCGGTTCAACTTTGCTTCAGTATGGTCAAATCGATTTGGAAATGTATTTGATTTTTGGTCGAAACTACAACTTTGACTGAAATTGACAATATTTGTTGTCTACAAAATATATGCAACTTAGCTGCTCATGCTTTCTCTGGCGCTCCGTCCTGCAAATGTTTTCAATTTTGTCTTGTTCCGATTGAAGATTCGATTCCACGAAAGCATTGCTTCTGGCGTCATAATTTCTGGGTGCTGAATCAGGATGCGCTTATAGACATGAATCTACGTCAGATTGAAGGAAACTGAACGCGGGCTTTCAACAACTCGCAATTAATTGCACACGCGCGACGTCTTGCTGCTCTGGATATGTGGCTGGGAAGCTTGGGAAGAGAACACGTTTTTGGAAAAGTTGCCCGCGTCAGAGCTTTGCTATGATGCCATCTCCCACCCATAGGTGGACTGCATCCTTGCGACTCGCAAGGATACATTTGAACCCAAGCGACAGCGTGGTTGAAATGTCTCCAAATTGTGATGCATTGTGCGATAAGCTTTGCGCGTCTGTGCTTTGTCTTCAGTAGAAGAGCGAGGCGAAAGGGCCGAGGTGTCGAAACAAAATGTGTTAGGTTACTTTGCATGTGAAAAGTTGCTCGGCGATTTCATGAAATCGTTCTGCCGATCTGGCTATTCTTGTCTTGGCCAGGTTGTGAAGGAAGAATAAGGAGATTCAACTGGATTCGGAGAGACTGCGACTAAGTGTGCACTCTCGCTATAATATTTCGTCAAGCACGTCTATCCTTCTTCGCCAGATTTCGTCCGTGAGCACAGATTTCGTCCGTGATCACTGGTTGTTGTCCATGTACCATGAACTCCAAGAGCAACAATTTTGTCGTTTGGGTTCAGAAGACTGATTCTTATCAACTTCTTTTGAAACGCATTGCAATAACGTTCGCACAGACTCGTTCAGACTCACTTGTCGCTAACTCCTCAGCATTTCTCTGCGTCATTCACAGGGCATCTTGGATTTCCCACAATGTGTGTGTTTCTGCACAGCGGGGGATGCGCTCGTTTCTTGTGGCTGTACACATATGAGTTGTTGCTTGAACTACAGTGTCGTAACGCCCAAATGTTGAGTATGAAATGCGTAATGGCGAGCGCAACAACAGATTGGAGCCCCACGTCCTGGTTCACAAAACTTGGAGATTCAAGCGACCAGTTTATCCGGATTCACCCCACGATGGATGACTGAGTTATCCGAATTGCAAGAGACGTATAATTTTTTTTAAATAGTGTATTATACACTATTTTAAGTTACCACACTATTCGTTGTAATATGAAGTAATTGAGATGCGAGAAAACGACCACCGAGTCTGTCTTGGTTTGCTTCAATCTTTGGTCTGGCCAACTGTCGTGGGCATATAAATCCTCTTTGTTTTCGTCATGTTACGGCCTATAGCCCCATCGTTGCTCCACTGACGATCGAGGACTAATAATACGTTTGCTAATTGAGCGCAGCTGAGGTATCATTTTTCAAAGGCTCTGTATCATTTGATATATCTTTTATAGTGGATTCAAGCTTTTGACAATGACCTTGTCGATCACAACAGACGACATCGATGAAAACTTTGTCTTGGTCATGTGGTTTCCCTCGCGAAACCTGTTCAAAAATTGATGCGCGGCGGCCTTCTTCGTTCTCATTTTGGTTGCAAAGAGAGCTCCAATCGAAATGAGATCAAGTTAATTTGCCTTTCCAGCTCCAAATAAGATGCATGTCAACTGCCCGCAGCGTGTGCACTCAACCTTCTTCGACAGAAATACCACAAGACAGTCAATGGATCTCCTATCTGTTCTCTGATCTGACCGACGATTGATGAAGAGTTTGAATCAAGGTGCTTCAACGAAATGCTGTATCGCATTGCAAGCATCACAACGCATTAAATAAGTTAGAACTCTTCCTATCTATCGGCTGAACATTGTGTTACAGCGCGACGGTCTTGTTCTCAAGGAGGGTGCGCACGAGTGCTTTGGTGTCTGCCAATTCGGTTTGCAGAGACTTCACAAAGGACATCAAATCATGCAAAGTGGCTTGAACATCCGTGCCATCAGGCAGAATGGTAGCCACGGTGGGTGCAGGTGCAGGTGGTGGTGTGCGCTTGACACGTCGACGACGCTTGATTGTTTGAAGTTGGTGAGATTGGCCACGAACAAAGTCGGCATGGCTAAACTCGAACACAACCTTGCCACGCAGCGTGTACTTGGCCTTGCGGAACCCGTACGAGTTGAGTTGGCGTGCAAAGCTCTCAAACTTGATGGGCTTGAAGAACGTTGGGATGATTGTCTTCTCAAGCGTTTCGCTATCAAAGACGGCGAACGATGTGCCGTTCTTTGTCCACGCTGCAATCGATTCCGGGCATTGTTCAAGCATGCAGTAGAGTTTCTCGAGGTATTTCGTGGTCCGTTCGGCAAAGTTGAGATCGTGGACCGTCAGTTCCGACTCGGAGGTCGCCAACGGATTGACGTCCAGCACGGGCTTTGTGTCTTCATAGTCCAATGAATCTTCGCTTCCGGCACCACTGGACGTGTACTCGAACAATCCTTCGTTCAACAGCTCCGTGATGTCGGCGTCCGTTGGGTCAATGAATGAAGCATAGGCCATGGTTGGAAAGTAGGTAGTGGCGATGGCGGCGGCGGCGACTGCGTGCTCGTTCGTTGGGCGAATTCGAAAGTGGCCGGCGGTCCATTTAGAAACGTGGCCTTGCCATGGTCGAATCAGCTGGGTTGATTTTACTTGTATTAAAATTTCCACGTTCCGCGGTGCTTTTTAAAAATAAATTTTAATGTTTGTTACATATTTCAAGATATAAAATTCGAAATTGATCTCACCCAACAGCGGAATATCTCTCTTAAGGGACGGAACATGAGTCAACAACAAACAATCCCACGATGGGAGAAACAGCAGGCCAGAACATGAGCGCATGGTAATGCCGCCTACCTTTCTCACGACGAGTCGATGGCCTGTTTGATCGATGGACGAGACAAAAAATGCAGGATCTAGGCGTCGACCTAGAGCGCAGATGGCTTTGCGGTGCGGAGCGCCTTCCAATCACTCCATGTGAGTTGTTGCACAGTCATTCTGCTGGATTCATCCCACTCATGGAAGATTCCACCGACCGATCCTTCGTTGGACAGGGCAATCGGATGGGTTTTCTATTGTAACGGACTCGACATGCCGAGCGTAACGCGCTCGACAGGAAGCGCTTGCCGCTCGATGCGAGTCGCGGCTTGACGACCTAAGGGATGACCAGAACGAGACCATCTCACCCATTTCAACGTGGATATGTCAGTGCATATAACTTTTTACAGTGCAATTAAATAAACTGAGTTTTCTTCCGAAGGACCAACTGGTTTCCTAGAGCAAGACGACTTCGTCAGAGGCATTGCCGACCAGCGAATGCACGAGCGCTTTCGTGTCAGCGAGATCGCTCTGAAGCGTTTGAATCAACTTCATAATGTCTTGCAGCACCACTTGAACGTCCGTGACGGGTGCCGTCGGGTCGTGCGGGGTTGAAGGGCTACTACTATCAGCGCATGGGTTTTTTTCTTCACGCTTGACGCGACGACGCCGCTTGATCGTCTGGAGTTGATGGGATTGACCCCGTCGGAAATCTGTGTGGCGAAACGCAAAGACGACTTGGTTTTGGACCGTGTACTTGGCTTTGCGAAACCCGTACGAGTTGAGTTGGCGGATGAAGCTTTCAAACTTGATGGGTTTGAAGAAGCGAGGAATAATGGTCTTCTCGAGTGCTTCGCTATCGAGCACTGCAAACGAACTGCCCCCTTGAATCCACGTCGCGATCGTTTCGGGGCATTGTTCCAGCATGCAGTAGAGTTTCTCCAAGTACTTGGTCGTGCGCTCGGCAAAGTTGGGGCGGTGGAGCGCATGGAACTCTTCATGGAGCGATCGTGCGGGCGCAACAGACGGTGACGTATACTGATTCACACCCCACTCGGGGGAGGCATCGTAGTCCATCGCATCGTCGCTTCCAAGTTCACTCGACGTCGCTTCAAAGCAGCCTTCTTTCAGGAAATCCGCGAGCGCCAAGTCCATGTCGAGGGAATGCATCGTCGGGGGGAGCAATGGAAGATGCAAAAATGATGGCGTCTGTGGTCGAGAACGCTCCGACTTTTCTTGGACAGTCGCATCAGGCGACTCCACCTGTCGATCCAACGAACATTTTGTATTATTAAAATGGATTTCTTTTAGTGCATACAAAAAGCAAGATAAAACATAAAAATTCCAATGTGATTTTGAATAAAGTTTCAAAGTTATAGGCCGGAATGTCGGGCTGTAGGGCGGAACGTCACAGCGGAACAAATGGTGGCTACAACGGAACGTCAACTGAGCTGAAAATTTTAATTAGTGGTGCAAAATATGCACTTTAGAGGCGAGATTGCTGCAGGAGTTGAGTCAACCATGCTGGAACTCCACGTCTACACTTGAAATTTGTATGCCTATGTGGGGACGTCGGCAATTTTTGAGGGAAATAGATGACTTTATTTGAGTTTCTTCACGACGAAGGTCAAGGACAGCAAGATGACACGGAAGGAGGAAGATTGGACTGAAGGCGAGCTTGGACGATGGAATGTGGTTCGCATCCGACCGTTCCATGTGCTTGTTTCTGCCATATTGCCTCTGTTTTGTCGGGATGTAAGATACGACAGCAGATGGAGACAACAGTAGCATGACGATAGATTATTTGAACTAGGAACTCGCGGGGGGATTCGGGGTCCCGTCTAACGAGTCGAGCGACATGAGAGTGTGCACCATCGCCTTGGTTTCAGCCATGTCCGAGCGCAATTGGTTGATGGCATCCCGCAAATCTTGTAGCCCAACAGCGGTCAAGCCTGTAGGAGCCGGGTGGGCAGTATCTCCGCCGTTTGTGGTAGTGCCCTGGGTATGCCGGTGGCGGCGGCGACGTTGGATGGCGTGGACTTGGTCCGATTGACCGCGCACAAAGCTCGTGTGACGGAACGCAAAGAGCTCGGTGTTATTGACCACTGCCTTTATCTTGCGAAATCCGTACGAGCTCAGGTGGCGCGCGAACGATTCAAATTTGATGGGTTTGAAGAACTGGGGGAGAATCGTCGCTTCCAATTCTGCTGTGTCGTACACGACAAAAGCTGTTCCATTCGGAGTCCACGACGCAATCGACTTGGGGCACTGCTCAAGCATGGTGTAGAGTTTGTCCATGTATGTAGTGGAGGTTAGGTTGCTCGCGTCGAGCAAAGCATCCTCACTGAGAGCTTCGTTGCTGCCTGCATCAGAGGAAGGCATCGCCAGAGTCGCAACTCGGCAATGGCGAATCTAGCTGCTTGAGTTCAAAATGCTGCGCAAATTGGACAATGGACTCTCTCTGCCACATCTTGTTATGTTGACATACATCCCTGAGGGTCCTCAGGCGTCCTTCTTCACAATGACGACAGACAGATGTGTCAAAACAGCACATATAATTCATATAAATATCTTAAATGACGTGCAACACGCAACCACTCGACGACTTTTAGATGCTAGTCACTTGCACAATTTGGTCCTGGGCCACCAAGTACGACTGCACCATGGCTTTGGTCTCAGCCAGCTCTGCCTTCAAAGTCCTGACGATGCCCATCAAGTCGACCAAGGCAGCGTGAACGTTGGCATCTGTAGCTGGAGGTGCAGGTGCCTTTGGTGATGGGTGCCGTCGAACACGACGACGACGATGGATCGATTCCAGTTGATGCGACTGACCTCGGACAAAGTTGGAGTGGCGGAACTCGTACACGATCGAGCGATTCACATGGTGCTTTGCCTTGCGGAAGCCATACGAATTGAGCTGGCGGGCGAAGCTTTCAAACTTGACTGGCTTGAAGTATTGTGGTATGATTGTCTTCTCGAAGGCATCGCTGTTGTACACGACAAACGACGTGCCATTGCGAGTCCAGGCAGCGATGGTCGTTGGGCATTGTTCGAGCATGCAATAGAGCTTGTCCAAGTACTTGGTTGTGCGTTCGGCATTGTTGAGAGCGTCGAGGTCGTTGGTCGAAATGTCCATAGAGCTCTTTCGGCTCATGGTGTCGTCGATCGAATCTTCGCTCCACCAGCCACTGCTCGACGCGGCGTCAAAGGTACCTTCAAGCAAGAACTCGGAGAGCGCGGCATCCACGTTGCTTGTGTGCATTTGTCCTGGTGAATTGAATTATGGAGTGCATTCACACAGCCAACGGAAACGGCGTCTGGCCGCGGCATCTGGCCATGGGTTACACTGTGGCTTCCCCCTCTGTGGACAAAATACTTGTCTAGTCGGCTGTTGGTCAAATTAAATGTTCTGAAATTTTGACATCTTGGTTTTTGTATGTACAACTAATGGTCAAATTAATTCCTTTATAATTTAATACTATTTCGAGCCGTACTGTACGTTGCACTTCCACAGCGCTTGCCAACCCCCGAGAAATCATAATTATATTATTTTTTTGTGAATTTTGAAATATATACAAAAACCAAGATATAAAAAATGGATTTTCAAAGATTAGTCGAAATAGCTGAATTGCCGAAATTTTCACAGCGGAACGTGGAAGGACGGAATGTGAAATTCATCACATTGGAACACCACGAGAACGAGCATGGAAAGTCCAACGCCTCACCCCAGATCTAAACGGTAACGACAAGAGGACGACGACGATCCACATCTTAAGAGAAGCTCGTGGTACAGTGCCGCCGCGTGTCCACGTCTCGCGGGAAGATATCTCTGCGATTTATATCGCCGCGCACAGAAAAATGGGCCCCTCGGTCCAGCTCTGCTAGTTCAGAACGGACAGTGCTAGCCCGATGCGCTGACCAGCAGACGACTAGCATAGATAACCCCCGCCGCAACTTCAATCTGATAGAGCGAACTGACACTCGACGACTCGTGACGTGGCGCGTGGATGCACCATTTCCAGTTGGGAAAGGACAGCCTCTTGAATCTTTTTTGTTCAGATGACAAGACGACGATCTAGAAAAGGAAGATGATATTCCCCCGATTCCATGTTTACTTCTTCCCGTCACCCATGCATTGTACATGCCGAAAGCCATGTCCAGTCTCCATCATGTGGATATGAAATTGATATCATCCGAACTTGTTTGTCCTTGCACGATACGGCAACAAAGTTTCAAATTTCTCACTGCATTGTACTCCCAATCTATACTCACAAACGCACAATGTTCCTCCTGCTCCGTTGTCATTTAGCCATTGACTCCACAACGACCTGGCAACAAGAAGAGCTGAAAGTTGTGTCGAGACAACGCGACGACAGCCACCGCTGAGGATCAAAGCTGGTATCTAACGAGCGAAGCAGAGTGAATTTGAAGCATTTGGTATGATATGAGGTAACGTTATGTATGGAAGTAAATTAGTCGTTGAAAGCTAACATGTATAGATTTTGCACTTGACGATGGACCAGAGCTGTGTTCCCGTGGCGGAGTTCAAGTCAAAGTGCGACTGGAGCGGCAAATTCTTGTACCACACAAACCCAAAGTACTTGATCGTCCACCACGTCTTGACGACCATGACGAATTGGCTCGTGGTAACGACATCTGCAATCACGGACGCAGACGGAAGACTGTAGATGGAGAAGTTGCCGTACAAGGACAGCCGTGTGGTACGGTAGACCGGAAACGAGACCGAGTCAAACGTGACGTTGGCCCAGCCCTTGCCTTTGACATCATAAACTGCAAACACAATCGGACCCTCAACTTCAACGATACCTACACAAACCATCCGTGTCAACACGCTTCTTGGAAATGTACAATGTAGAACGTACCTGGTAGCACCGTCAAGTTGGTCACTGTCGTGTTGATGCGGAAGTTAGAAGGTCCCGACTTTGAAAAGTATTCAAACGTCGTTGTCGACTCATTTGAAGACGAAGACGACGCGTTGAATGGGTTCTGGATGATCTCGTCGAATTTCTCTGGCAATGTAGTCGCAATGGGCATGTCGTATCTCGAGTTGAGAGCGAGATTGTGATACCAAACAAAGCCCCAGAACTTGATGGTCCATCGCGTATGAACGGCCAGCGGAATTGTTTTTGTCGGGAAGATGGAATCGATCCACTTTTGACCGGGCGTGTCAAACACTGAAAAGTTCCCCACCATGGACAACGCGTTGGTTTGGCTCACGGGAATCGAAATCGAGTCGAACAACGTGACGGAGGCCCAGTCCTTGCCATCAGGGTCAGCAAAATAAAATACTGTCGGGCCGACAAGTTCAGCCGTGCCACCAATACCCATGAGTGGTGCCAACGTCAGGTTGAAGCGGAAATTGCCGCGGGATCCATCAGGGAGAACTTCAAAAGTGGACGGAAGTGTCGATGAGGAGCGATTCTCGGCTTTACCAAATGGATTCTGTCGGATAGCTTCGTCAAACTTGGATTGAATCATATTGGGCACCACAACCGCAGTCAGGATTGGGATTATGATCAAGCAGAGGAGGAGAAAGCCGCCAAAGACGTGCAAACAGACAAAAGGACAGCGCGATAGGCGAGATCCACAATAGCGCTTTCCAGTGGCGTCTTTGTCTCCAACATACCATCGCTTGAATCGTTGAAAGTGAGTTGGTGGCGATGCCGTTTCGTCAAACGTCATGGTTGAATCCTTTGCTGACGATCCCTTGGGAGTCATGCGAAATGTACCAAGCGCTTCTTCATGTTTTGACGATGTCTTTGTCGAAGGAAGCGTCGTGGCGTCGGTCGATTCTGTCCTCCTAAAGCCGTGTTCATGTGTTGGTGTCGTCGGCAGCTCCATCCTTGAAATGAAAAGGCCAAGTGTGCAACAAAACGATTGGCCAGTTGACTTGTTATCGGAATTTGCTGAGGAATCTCGGCTTGTAAATTTTGACCAATTATTTTATTGAATACGTTTGATTGGACAAATGTAATCGACTTAGTGATTTTCAGAGTTGTCGCCAAGCCACCTCCGGCCGCAAATAGCAAAAGAGTTCGTAGCGCTCATGCAATACGCATGGCGTTTAATATCATTATGTAGCTAGACTTTCAAGTGATGACAACGACAGAGATGAACGTTTGCTTTGCCCAGACATACATAATGCGTAGTAAAAGTTTAATGTCTCACTAATCTACAACTCCCTCTGAACATGACATGTGCAAGAATGATCATGCTGATTTGAAATCTCGTGTACAAGACACAGTTTGAGACAGTCGTGGCGCGATACTGTCAAAGCGTGCCTTGTTTTCACAGCAGAGCAATAGAAGTTTCACACATAGACATCATTTTATATCCTGTTATCATTTGAACAGACGATACAAATGAAATTCCAAACTATAGCTTCAAACTGGAGTTAGTGCTCATAGTATTTGCACTTTTTCAGCTACAATGGGTCAACATGATGGAGGCTTTCTCGGCTTAGCGAGGTGGAATTTCGATATAAAATCCACAAAATTGCAGCTAGTCAATGTATAGGCTACCTAGTGTTGTAGATACGTCTTACTAGTGAACATGGTGAATGCTTCATTGTCTCCAATGCCTACTCCGTATGCATAGTAGAGCATGCGATCCTATAAATGATAACGTTATGATTTGTTTTTGGCATGATTGGGTACATTTTTTGAATTTTTAGTTACTCTATTGGCCCACCCTATTGCTGAGGCCATCATCAGCAAATTCGACAAGATATCTCCAATAGTGAGGCAATACAAAATATCATATATTTCGGATCAATTTAATGGCCGATGCACGAAAATACTGAGAGTTCTCTCAGCGATTCACATTTCTCATACTTAAAATTTGTATTTCTCTCGACGAATTACGATTACAGCTGTAATGTCCAATGATATTCTGCTCGAGTTTAACTTATACGTTTTATAAAAAAACTTAAGTTAAAGTGCATTAAGGATAAGTTGAGCACAAATGCCAGCAGAAGTTTGTTTACGACAGTTTACGACACCGACAGGAACAATTGCCAAGATTACGACAGTGAAATCGCTGATCGTCAAGCCACGAGCAGTTGGAGTCGCCTCTGATGCTTAGCCCCTTGAAGACGAACGACGTCTCAACTTGTACACGCCTTTGATATTCGAAGGCTGAACTCTGCTAGTCTGGAAAGCTCGGCATAGGGGGAGATGGTGGAGGGGGAAGGGCTGCCTCAAGTCTCATGAGCCATGCATTAGTTGTGCAAAAGTAACAAAAGATTCCCTATACTCGCCCGCGATTTGAAGGGGTAGGAAAGACATGGGCGCAAGAAGCAGTGGCATCGGGGGTTGCCTCAATCTCCAACACGGACGCTGCGGCTTGGTAGCCTTTGTCAGAGCTCAATGCAAGTGCGGAGCTCGATTTAGATGTGTGGAGTAAAACAAGTAGTTTTCAGCGCCTTCTCATTGCCTGTAGCAATTGTTGCATTAGAGAGTTTTCGAAGCACCAAATTTCTGGTTTGAATTTCAGGTTTCTTGTATAAATTTATAACCCTCCGAAACATTATTCCTGGAGGAGGGGTGAAACCAAAAGTCATTTCAGTTTTTCTCTGACGAAACCTGAATTTTGTTTGTTGGTTGGGATTCAGAGCAGTAGATTTATCCGAAGCGTTAATACATATCCGTATTGACATTATCCTATCATGGCAAGAGAAGAGCAATCCGTCGAACCTGTGGAGCCGTCCTTTGGCAAGTTTGCGTGCCGTCACGACATCGCCCTGCTTCGTCATGTCGTTCATGAGAAGCCATGGGAAGCAGAGCATGGCTCCGTGATGGAAAAGTGGACAAGAATCGCCGAGGAGCTCAATCGGCAATATTTCCATGATAGAGATAAACTCACCGATATTACCATTACATCGTTCGAGAACACAACTCACAAGATATACGAACTCAGCATCGCTCATGGGGACTGCACATGAATGGATCACATTATCCGGTCATCACTACATCCGGAATCCTCTAATCTTTTGTGCTCGAAAAACAAACGAATTTTTGTTTGGGATTAGAGTTATCCGTTAAAAACACACGATCAACTACTTGAATTTTGTATCATGCCATGTTTCACTCGCACTTCTTTCCTGTCCGATAAGTTGTGGGGAGTTTCGAAAACACAACATGAAACGTCTGTAGTGGTAAAATCTTTCATTTTCGACATTAAACGACGCATGGAAGACGAAGAGCTGTCCGACACATCGTCCTCAAGCGAAGGCGACGACTCTGTTGTTATCCAACTAGTCCAAACGGTTGTTGCTGCTGCTCACAGTGCAGAAGATCTGATGACGAATGGAGACTTGTGTGAGGCTCAAACATGCGTAGACCATACCCAGCCCGTCCGCGACTTCATATGTGTACTATCCACTTCTCCTTATCTCTTCAAAACAATGACAAACTTTACAGCTCGGCATTTCGAAGAGTTCTGTCAGCTTGTATGTCCAGTCATTGCAAGCCATGCACGAACGACAGGACTCCCTTTGTCAACAATCCATGGCAGACGCCCCAAGCTAACACCCCAACAACGGCTGTTACCTTTGTTCTCCATCTTAAGCATGACAATACCGCAACTTATGAGTCACTTCAATGGAATTGGTCTCGATCTGCAGCCAACGATGATGCCATATTTATTGGTTCTTGTGTAGAAATGGCTTGCAGAGATGAAATCCGCTGGCCAAACACTCGAGAAAGACTTGAGCTAGCTGCAGTGATCCCCTCATTCCCAGGTTGTATAGGATTTATTGACGGCACACTTTGCAAAATACGACGACCGTACAACAATCCTATGCACAAGAACTGGTACAATGGTCGCAAGAGCATGTACTGCTTCAACAACACGGTGGTCATTGATCACAATGGCTTGATTATTTACGAGGACAATGGTTATCCTGGAAAGTATCACGACGTCAACATCTTGCGCCATTCTCAATTGTATTTGAATTGGCGAGATCATTTCACCTTGAATGAGGACTATTTTGAATACTTGCTTGGGGATCCAGGCTATGTTGGAGAAGAAATGTTTATCATGCGTCGAATCGGTGAGCGTGAGTTGCACAGTGATGTTGATATGTCTAGTGTTCGGCTATACAACAAAATGCATGCAGGTCAGTCGAGTGTTTGAAAGTAGATTGAAAACTGCATAGGCTAACGAATTAAAGTTGAGTGGGGCATCGGTGGTCTCAAGCGAAAATGGCGCAGATTGATGAAGACCTTTGATGCTACGAAAGAACGCTTCCCAATCATGTTCACAGCTGGTTGCATCATGACAAACTTTATCCACCGTCGAGAGATGGACTTTACGTTTGATCTGCTTGGGCAACGCGACAATCAAGATGCAGGTTGGGAAGGTGACTTCTAACGTGTCTGAACAGATATATAAATCAAATGTATGATGAAGTTATCTTAACTCTAAACTTCACTTAGAGCTTTAGCTCGCTCATTGAATTCGTCATTCGAAATCACCCCAAGATCCTTGAGGGCAACCAAGTTGGCAAGCTGGACTTTAAAAAGTTTGGCCTGCGTGTAAACCTTTCGTTGGGCGAGGCTTTCGCGAAATGATTCAGCCATCAATTCAATTGATGATGCTTGTTTTTGGAGCATTTCGACCTTTGTCTTGGGTTTGGTTGTCGCTGCTGGTAACACGCCGCTATTGATCGGTACGATATTTTCTGGTGTACTAGCAAGGATCTTAGATCGTTCATGGAGGACATTCCTTTTTGCATGGTTGTTTGTCATTTTGAGTTCGACAAGCACCTGATCTGGCTGTGACACAGCCTTGCCGTTGGATTCATCACTGGTACCAGTAGACAAAGCAGACAATTCACCACGCAAGCGCATTTTCAATGTTTCTTGCGAAAAGGGTGAATCGGGATGTGCTGCTCGATATTCGTTGTATATTTCTTTCCATACCTTACTAGGAACAAGCTGCGATTTGTTCGGGTGCAGCTCACTGTAGCTGCTATAGTGATTGCGATAAGATGCAACGAGGACGCTCAAATGAACTGAATCAACGATTTGCCTGGACGACTTCAACTTCTTGTATGCAGGCTTCTCGTCGCTATCGCATTCATTGCTGGGGGTAATTTGAGCAGACAGAGCGCTGGCATCACTCATGTCCTTCGTTTGTTCAAGTGAAAACGGAATCGTTTCAAAACTCGGGACGAGATATTTATAACCTGCTTCCTCTGCCAAATTCGAGTTTCATTGTCAGTTTGAAAACAGCTGACTGTGCCCGAGAAGTTGTGACAGATTCGTACTGAGTTACGCAAAATCTCACAACCTGAACACTGTGTTTTGCGACTTCACGGATTACTCTATTGAATCAAAAACTTGAAAATCTCTTCGAAAAATCTCGTTTTACAAATTTCAGGTTCAGTTTAGAGCAAAATCGAAACCAATGTGTTGTTTCATCAGCATGACGACAGACGAATCAACTATAGTGGGTGCACTACAGTATCGCCGTAGATAATATGAAAATTGCAAGCACGTGTCGGCAACGAATTTCCTTGCAACAGACTCGTGCTGTTCTTTCGGTGTAGCAATCGAAAGGCCTTTCTCAAGTTGAAAATGTCGTCGTCTGCGTTAATGTAAAGCTCCGGTTTTTTCTGTGTTTTCATCGCATGACAGACCAGAAACAGACTGAATGGTTTGGAAATTCGACGTAGAAGACTCGTGAAGGTCACCATGCCGATCCAATGTCACTGCTACTTTGCTAAAAGTAATTCAGGGCAATTGTAATAATCTTTATGTGTCAGCTCTTGTCCTGCGTGTGGCGTCGATGTGCTCTTGCGATAGTGTTTTTATTCGCGAGCCCCTAACTCACAGGTAGTGCAGTAGCAGTACGAGTCCCCCCTGTAATATATTGCTAGAGCAATATGTAAGGTTTCGTGAAGGCTACTTTTGGCTGCCGATACGTGGCGTTTTGTTGTGAATCCCCTGAAGATGTTTCATCTACCATGCTCTGCAGTTTAAGCCACTGCCGTTGCACGTTTCCACGTGCAGACAGTGAATACATAACCTGTAGTCGCTGTTTGTTGCTACAGAGCAACAACGTCCCATGAGGGAAGACGCAAAGCCGACTGCAGGCTCGAAGGCCAGGAGCTGAGTTATTGCAATGCAATTCTTGAGTTTTGGGCTTGGACTGTGACACGGATGGGTCATTCAAGGATATTCAAAGGTTGATCATGGGTGCCATGCTTTCAGACATTATCGCAAGTTTCTACAGAAATATCACAATGCTGCACACGACGCCACGATCATTCCTTCGTCAATGTCGATCCATCATCTGACTGTGTCGATTCGTGATTGAGAGTTCCAAAGAAAGTTCGGCGTCATTTGATTGGTCATTTCAGAATCTGTCCAGCCAATCGCTAACGAAAATCAAAGTTGAGTCGACGTCGCTGGTTGAGATGGATATTCGATGGGCGAAATATCAATCGCACGCCACGATCCTCGACATGCTGCGTTAATTAACTCACTGAGAGGTCATTCATCAAGTTACTGCCATGAAGGGACGCGTGAGTTCGACTGAAGCGGCAAGTGACAACGAATTCGCCCAAGTGCTCACGCCAACAAACAATGCATTGACCTCGCCAGCTCCATCCCGTCCAGACCGCAAGGGCTGTGCTAAATGGTACCTGGGCAGCTACGGCAGCACTGGAAAGCACTATTGTGGTAATCGCCTTGGAAAATGTGGGTTCATTACGCTGCACGTTCTCCTTGGCATTGTACTCATCCTGTCGATTTGGCTGCCCATCCTTGTCAACGTGACGATTCCCCATGGTATTCGTCACAAATTCGACGAAGTTGTTCGAGACCCAGCCGTGTCATCTTCCAAGTCGACCAATTCCACATCGGACCAAACAATCGTACAAGTTACAAGCCCCACTGGGTTTACAGTCACGACGCCAATCAATAAAGCGACATGGGTTCCAGGTGAGACATTGTCCGATGTTTGGATTAACAAGCTCTCGTAGGTACAGTGGAATTGGTGGACCCGACAGTCTTCACGATTTCAGACATTCACGGCAAGAAATGGGCCAATGTTGTTGTCGATAACTTGTCATTTCCGGCCAACAAGAGATCCACCCAAACGATTCAATGCAATCTCCACGTCTTCGACACACCATCGCCAGATGTGATCAACGATATATTCGCTCGCAAGCAGTTTGCACTCGTTATTCATACCGTTTGGCACATCAAATTTTGGGGCTTCACATGGTATAAGCACCTTGAGCTGGACTCTCAGTACGACATGACAATTGATCACACCCTTGAAGAAAGCTTTGATGAAATCGTCCGCAATCCCGGTGCAAACGAACTCAAAAAGCTGCAGATGGAACTTCTTGCTGGTATCAACAATTTCCGCGTCACTGTGCCTATCACAGCACCAGCTACATTGCCCGGCATGATCGAAGTCACAGGGCCAACGGTTGTTTCTTTCACGGGAGCAACATCTGGACTTCCGTGGGCAAATATTACGTTCGGCTCGCTCTCGCTTCCAATCTACAAAGACACGAATCTTGTCGCAACTGGAAATCTCAACTTGATTGAAAACCCAAGACTCACGGACGTGGTCAATATCTTGAAAATCAAAATATGGTCATGAATGTCAACACGTGGGTCACGATTAAGTTGTGGGGATACGTGTGGTATACAAACTTGCCGCTCAGCTCGCAATTTGACGCAAATTCTGTCACTGGAAAGGAAATTTCGCCCATCATCGAATCCATCTTGAAGAATAGTATTTGATAAATTGACAAGTGCATGACCATTATTTGAAATGGTGGGTGATGTTGTGGAAACAGGTTTGCCGCAGAAGGTCTACTTGCTGCTGGGATTTTGTGCAGTTAACCTACAGAGCACGTCAGCCAGGACAGGTTGTGAAATGTACTGTGGGAATTATTGATGCAGGTTTGAATGCCTTGATGAACGCACACAATTCCTCGAAGCTCGAATGTTCACTACACATAAATATCACTTGGATGCAACATAAATTTTTGTTGTACCTGTACGGAATACCATAAATAATCAATTTGCCATCAGACTGTGAGCGCATCGATGATAACTTGTGTTTGCCAGAAAATGTCCATCCTGTTGGACGAAAAGCAATGATTTTGTGGAATCGCAGTCGATGTTTGCTCAGTAAAGCAGCCATGACTTCAAAGTTTAAGCTTCCCATCGGAACCACGTGCAGGCTACAGCAGTTATCAAATACGTCAAACTACCTTCACCTACTTGGTTATTGACGGCTCCAATGTCAACATGGCCTATCAAAGGACGATTCAACATGGTCATGCGATGTAAATAGTACCATTTCGGACTCAGGCCACTCAAAGCACGACAATAGGGACAACTTGGACCGCTCAACGTAAACTTTTCGTTGCAAATGATGCGCAACCTAGATAAACATCATATTCATGCAACGGGGAGGGTCCTTGCATCCATAAAAAGTCTTTCTTTTCCAATTGAATATGAGCCAAACAAATACAATGCACGATCGTTTTCATGATAATCTATCAGTCTCATGGCTTCAGCGATAGCAACAGCCTATATTCATGCGTCACGCATTTCATCCGTCAAGACTTTGTACTTGAGTTGGATGGCAATATTGAGGTTCGCAATACGTCGTGTCCAAGTACACGCCGTCCAGAACAGGTTCCTGGTCGGCAAAACGAAGCAAGAATCGACTCTCGAGCATGCTCGCATCGTATCTGAAATCTCCTACGAATGAGTTCAATATTGACTTCCATTGATGTTGTCGTCACCAGTGTGCAGGTATGTTTTACCACCTCGGAGTTGAAACAAGATAAGAGCAGCCCCTGGACAATGATTCGCATCGATAAATGTGACTTGAGCTTGCTGATCCGGCAAGACATAGGGTTGATTAAGTGGTAACGGGTGAATGTACTTCCTAATCGATTCAGTTATTTGAATTGCTGATTAATTCGACTTACTGGTCAACACCAAGACAGAGCAGCACCAACTTGGCAGTCACAGGCGTGCAATAAATAATTCCAGCAGAGAACGACTACCTTGGGCTTAATGCTCAACAGACATCAACATTTCGCATACCTTGGTGAGGCCAGTGTAATGGTCTGAATGAAAATGGGAGAGAAAGTAAACTTTGGACAATGATGGCTTGGCGTATTGAAAGCCATCGACAACAATTGTCGTTCCACGTATAATTTTGTACTGTGGACATGGATATCCATCCTTCGGCTTGTTGAATATAGATGAAGGCTTGCGTTTTTTGCCGGCGCCTGCCCTGGGGGGTTGACCAACGGAAAGAGATGCTGTCTGAGCATTTTTCATGAGCATGTCAAATGCATTCGACATTTGAGGTACAGATGGAGGCTCGACTGAAGGATCTGGGGCTGGGGCATCTTCTTCATCTATCCAATAGAGGTAATGAATATCCGCACTTGGGAGTTATCGTTGTACCAATTCGAAGCGACTGAACATTGACGCCAAAGCGCCTTGCACAAACCTTTGTGTGTTGTACGCGCTGTGGGGTCGACTTTCCACATAATTCGATGCCGCAAACGGTGCAAGGATGGAGAATTGGTGCTTGCGGTTGCTGAGGTGGTGGGGTTGCTGGTGTCAGGGTAGTTTGGACAGAAGGTGAAGGTTTAGGTTGTTTCTTGTTGCGCTCGAACAGCTCCATTTGATCCAAGCAGTTATTCACATGTTGATTTTGGCCAAGGGCATTCAAGAACGTGAGATTTTTACCACACGTTGGACAACGAACAACCGACGACGTGGTTGCAGCTGTAGGAGGTGGCAGAGGAGCTAGTGGAGGGCTGTAGTTCTCAGCTCGCTGAGTTGAAGGGCAGTTTTCATCGTCCGATAGTAAGTCGATTACGTCCTCTATTGGCCCGTCTGATGGCATTGGCGATTCAAGATCGTTTGACGTTGAGGCAACTCGTTCGTCTTGAGTACTTGCTGTAGTTGGTTCATGAGATGCGTGATTTTTATTGGTGATCAATTCTGAATCAATCACGCGGACGTCAACTTCCTCGCAAACTTCGGTTGCAACGCAGGTCATTACGGGTGCCGCAGCTGCTCTCTTCTCCGGCCACATCGAGGTGATGTTGAACGGTCTCGCAGGTGATAAAAATGAGTCGTTCCTGCCATGGCTATGACTTGCAACTTGTGGTGGTAATATTTCAGTTTTGCTAGTTGATGGTAAGCCTTCTGTGTGTTCGTCTTTGGGTAGTCTCAACAGGTATCGTTTAGAGTCTTGACGTGATGGCATCTTCCATGACGACTTGGATGTCAATGCTTCTCGCGTCTGGACCGTTTGAAGAGTCCTCGCGTTAGAATATGGTATCGAAATATTATTTTGCTCTTGTTTAACATCGTCTGGAAGATCTTGACCTGTGTTGTCCAAACTCATCCGCGCAGTCCTTGGAGGTAATTCGGCAAGATCATCACGTTTCACATCCGCCGAAAGCGTGTTCACCAGATCGTTCGATATTTCCATCCTGTGAGATTCCCCGTCTGGCTCCTTCGCTGACGATTCTTGCGTGACTGATTCGCAGTACCGCAGCGAGAGCAAGTGGCGCCGACGCATCTTCAAGAACAATGGCGCTCAAAAAATAAAGTGATTTCATTGGATATTAATTTTGAAATATTCAATGAATCAGAGATCGATCACATGGTGGAAGCGAACTTGATTGGTCAATTGATTTTGAGCAGAAAATCAAATGGCCCATGGAGAAGATGGAGCGCGCTGCCTCTCTTCGCTTGGAAAGTCTCACGTGAGTGTGCGATCTGCCGACCATGTGTCGATATACATGACAAGATTGCGTGGATTCTTCTGGTTGTATGCGCTTGTCTGTTTTCTTGTACAAGAGATGTGGAGATTGCAAATGAAACAATTCGTTCAACGACGTGGAAATGACTCGATTGAGGTTTTCAAGCTGCGTTGGATATCAATGAAGCATTTTTGCGATGACAGGCGAAGAAAGTGCTGCTGTATAGCATAACATCGCGAAGGAAGCATGGACTGCGCATTTCGTCCCTAGTTTGCCTTCCAAGAGTCCAAGAACGCTAGCGAATTCGTGTTGCGAACCTGGTCCTCCATGGTCAAGGCGACGATATTCTTGCGATCTAATCGCCAGAGTTTCGTTAGACGCGACAAGTACACATCAACAGAAGCACTCAATGGCCTACTGCGATGCTGTAGAGCCTTGAAGTCAGCATCATTCTCGATTGTCGAGCCTTGATGTAGGAGGGCAACAACCTTTTTAGCCACCTCCGACTTCTGTGTGAAGAGTTCGAGTTTACGACGACCCATGAGAAGCTGAATCGTGCGTCTACGAAGAGGCCCATGAGGATACAGACGAAGCTGTCGTATCTACACAATTTATCATCGATAGCCAGACATTTAAGTGAACGCTCGATGGTAAATGCACTTCACCTTCTCACGTCATCTATTCTCATCGCTTTCTTATTACGAGAATAACTTCTAATGTCCAGTGCCGTGGACGTAGTGTTGTGCAGATGTTGAATGAGAAGGTGTGCGTTTGGAAACCTGTTGCGAAGGCGAGACCTAAAGCGTCGACTGTAGCTCACGCGACCTTGAGTTTCCTGTGATCGGGAGTTTGTACAGATGCGAACGACACGACCTTGTTGCAACTCGTCGACGACGTTCGGAGGACGGTCGAGTCATGCTTTATTACACAAGGAGCTAGAGGAGAATCCAATCATATGCGTGATTTCGTCCGCTTAGTTCTTGGGGGCGTTCGAGTTGGGGCCCAACTTCTTGGCACCAGCAACAACGTTGACGAAACGACGGTTGTATTGGATGCGCTTCTTGGCACGGCCGCGCTTTTGCTTCTTCGTGTCTTCCTTCTTGGCCACCTTGGGGGTTTGGTTCTTCACCTTACCGGCACGAGACAACGAACCGTGGACCTTACCACCACCGCGCAAACGCAAGACCAAGTGCAACGTCGATTCCTTTTGGATGTTGTAGTCGCTCAACGTGCGTCCATCTTCCAATTGCTTGCCAGCAAAGATCAAGCGTTGCTGATCCGGAGGAATGCCTTCCTTGTCTTGGATCTTTTGCTTGACGTTGTCGATCGAGTCCGAAGGCTCGACGTCCAACGTGATCGTCTTCCCGGTCAACGTCTTGACGAAAATCTGCATATCTCAACCTTCGCTTCCTTGCAAAAATAACACGGGACCATGCTCATGCCACTTCAGTGGCTCAAGCCAGCCACCAACCAACCAATAAACCACTCCACCAGTCAAAATCGTGCATTTTACCACTTGAACTTTGTATACCCTACAATCCACCATATTATTTGAAATAAATCAATTCACCAATCAAATCGCATTATTAATTTCTTTTTAGCCAATCCAATTAACGAATTTGGGCTCTCTCTAGTTGCTATCCCATAAAAGAATACCATAGTGGCTGAATTACGACACGATAGAATATACCAGAGATAGACGAGGAGATTTAGCTGAAAGAGGTCAGAGTCCACGGGTGTCAAACTGTTATGTCAATCGATATTGTCTCCTTGTTGGAA
This sequence comes from Aphanomyces cochlioides, assembly GCA_019828595.1. Taxonomy (NCBI): domain Eukaryota; phylum Oomycota; class Saprolegniomycetes; order Saprolegniales; family Verrucalvaceae; genus Aphanomyces; species Aphanomyces cochlioides. The sequence goes on along the minus strand of JAHQRK010000002.1, from coordinate 3,177,759 downwards.
TCAAGATGGAAGGCTTAATTAATAGCCAATCAAATGTATTTATTTGGAAATATTTTAACGAATCACATGACAGTATTAAACCCCTACACCCCTAAAGAAAGGCGTTCGCAATGAAGATACGCGATCGAACGAGCGAGGCCAAGGATTGCCGTAAGCAAGATGCACGCAATGAAGCTTAAAGTTGACGGCTGCCTTGGAGCCATGGAAATTTTATGTTTGCGCAGTATCAAAGCAGAAACATTTGCGCTGTTGTGAAACTGTTTGGGGGTAACTGGCATTGCAAGGTCGGTGGAAGTTCCACCATGGACAGTGATGCGGAGGCGGAAGAAATTGCATCTGACGACGAATTCCAAGCCGCTGATGAGGATCAAGCCTACAGTGTAGATTTCGAAGAGGATATTCAACCTTCACCGGCAAAACCAAATGCAAAACCAGCACCAGCTGCATTCCCGGCAAAGCAAACACCACCTCCACCGGTAAAACAAGCTCCACCGCCGCCTCAACCTGTCAAACAACCAGCTAAACAACCATTCGAAGACGAACCCGAATACGATGACGACTTTGAAAACGAGGACGATGGTGGATACTGTGATGCATCGTTTGAGAATGAAAGCAGATCGAGCAGCCCAAGGAACCATGTTAACCTCTCAGTGCCGACACGACCACCATCACCCCCTCGGACGTACGACAAGAAGCCAGAACCTCCACCGTCTCCGCGCCCCTTGGCCAGAATTGAAGAGGAGCCAATTGACAATGCAAAGTCACGCGAAACCAATCGATACATTCGGCAACTCGAGGTCCAACTCGTGGACGAGAACGACCAACTGAAGTTTCAACACGCTCAACTTTTGCGTGCCAACAGCGATCTAAAAAATGAACTGCGGTTCCTCCAGGAACGCCATCTCGAAGAAAAGCGTCTGCGCTCTGAAAAATTTGCACAGAAGAAAAAACGAGCAGACGAACGACGACTCCAGCATGAGCTTTTGCTCCAGACGACAAAACAAACTCTCGCTGACGTCGAGGCAAAGTACGTTGCGTTAGACACAAGGTTAACCGCAGAGGTATGCACAGCAGGAAGAATGCCCAGTTGCCTTTGCATGTCGTAGGTCCAAGCGCACGCAGCTGTGGTCGCCAAGTTAGAGCTGTGCGAATCGGAAAAACGACAAGTCGAGGAGCGCAACCTTCATCTATCAGAGAGCTACGAAGCTGCACTGCGTGATCTGCACACTCTCAATTGTAAATTGGAAAGCGCAGTGGATGCTCGGCAGCAGCTCCAACAAAAGTACGAGCAAGCTGTGGTAGATCATCGCGTGGCGATCGAAGTGGTGGAGCAGCGATGCTTGGTCAAGTTGCAGTGCATGGAGGTACAGCCACAACTGAATTCCAATTCATAGCGTGGTAACGATAGGAAACAATGGCGAAAGCTATGGAGGAACGAAGCCAAGAGCGAGTTGCGCTACCTGAAAACTACCGATTGATCGTCGAAGCCCAACGAGAACGCTATGAAAAACTTGAGGCTAAACTCCTCGAAGACAAACGCGATATGGAGGACAAAGCTAAGCGAGAAGGCGAACGCTATGAGAAAGCCCTCGCCCTTGCACAGTCGCAACGCGTTCAAGCCGAGGAGCGAGCGGATGCAAAGATTCGCGATGAAGCCATCAAGGTATCAAGCATTTGTGTCTCCGCATGGTCTCTAAATTCGTCTGTCGGGCAGGTCTTTCGAGAGCGCGATGCCATCGACGATCAACGACGCCAACTGCTTACAAGTTTGGCGACACAAAATGCACGATTGGACGAAGAGCGTGGCAAGTTGGAAGCTCTGCGGACGCAACTCGAAGAGAAGCGACTTCGACTTGTGAGAAATCATCATCGCCACGACGCTGATTCAGAGCATGTGTAGGTCCAGGACGAAATTACAGTCGAGGCTCAAGCCAAACAATGCCAGGAACGCTTGACTCAGCTCGCTCGAGACGAGGACATTGTCAACGCCAGGAAGCGCGAAGTCATGGCTCTGAGTGCGACTACGTTGGAGCAATCGAGGCAGTATTCTGTCCGTGGCTTTCTCAATGAATGGATTGCCGACTTTTTCCTAGGAGCTCGTGCAAAAGCTGGACAGTTTGCAAGTGGAGCACCGAGAGCTCAACGAAAAGTACGAAGCGCTCAGTCGCAAGAGCAAGGAACAGCAGACGGATCAGGACCACAAGTGGCAACTCGTCGAGCGGGAAAAAGCAGCGCTGGAACGTGCAAACGCCGCTCTGCAACATGAAAAGCTCTTGCTGACGAAACAGCGCATGGAGTGCCGGCAAATGATGGAAGGCACGCGCAAGCTGGATTATTTATTACGGCAACAAGCTGCCCTTGGCAATGTTTATGTCCATCCTCCGACATCGGCTGTGAAAATGCCGCCGTGGACGTCAGCAATGCCGCAGCCTGCGTCGTGGAATATTGCATACGATGCTGACAAAGAAGCAACGATGTATTAAGAACAAAAAGGAATCTACTGCTTGACGATGACCGTCTTGTTTTCCAAGTATGGGCGAAGACCATGCTCGCCCAATTCTCGGCCGATGCCAGAGTTCTTGTAGCCGCCGAAAGGAGCAGCAGCATCAAAGATGTCGTAGCAGTTGACGTAGACTGTGCCGGCCTTCAATTCCCGGGAGAATCGGAGGGCGGTCTCGAGGTTCTGCGTCACGACACCAGCTCCAAGACCGTATTCGGACTTGTTGGCACGCTCAATGACTTCGTCAACCGTCTTGAATTTCAAGATGCTCATGACAGGGCCAAAAATTTCTTCCTTGGCGATTGTCATGTCGTCCGTCACGTCAGCAAAGACGGTAGGCTCAATGAACCAACCCTTGTTGCCAGCGCGCTTGCCACCAGTGAGCAACTTGGCACCTTCCTTCTTGCCGATTTCAATGTAGTTGAGGATCTTCTTGAATTGGCTTTCATTCACTTGAGGACTACAAATATTCCATGAGAAGAAATGCGAATGATGGAGCTTACCCTTGGGTGGTGTTCTTGCCAAAAGGATCACCCACAACAGCAGACTTGGCGGAAGCGACAGCCTTCTTGACAAATTCGTCGTAGATCTTTTCGTGGACGAACAAGCGACTTCCAGCAATGCAGCATTGACCTTGGTTGAGGAAAAGACCGACATGAGCGCAAGCGACAGCATGGTCCAAGTCAGCATCGTCCATGATGATATTCGCAGACTTGCCGCCCAATTCCAAAGTCACACGCTTCAAGTTGTGGGGATGCGAGTTGCGCATGATTTCAAAACCCACTTCAGTTGAGCCCGTGAAAGCCACCTAGTGAACACAGTGAGAGCATTATTCGAATGCAATGCCGCACCTTGTCGACGTCAGGATGTTGGGCCAAGTACTTGCCCGTCAATGCTCCATCACCAGGAACAATGTTGACAACACCAGCAGGGAAACCAGCTTCGACAATGAGTTCACCAAGACGAAGAGCCGTGAGAGGAGTTTGCTCGGCGGGCTTAAGGACGCTGGTGCAGCCAGCAGCCAAAAGAGGAGAGAGCTTCCACGCCGCCATCAAAATAGGAAAGTTCCATGGGATGATTTGCGCGCACACACCAACAGGTTCATCCTTGGTGAAGCAGAAAAATGGACCATTGATGGGAACAGTCTTGCCATGAATCTTGTCCGCCCAGCCAGCGTAGTAGCGCAGGCATTTAATGGCAAGGTTGATGTCAACCGTGTTGGCAACTGATTCTGGCTTGCCGTTGTCGAGAGCTTCCAAAGCCGCTAATTCATCACGGTTCTTGTCGACAAGATCAGCCAATTTGTAGAGCAAGTCTCCACGCGACGTTGCAGACATCGTGCGCCATGGGCTATCGTCTTTGAATGCACGGCGAGCGGCAGCAACGGCACGGTCAACGTCTTCCTTGCCGGCAAATTGGACGGACGCGATCTTTTCTTCTGTCGCAGGGTTGAAGGTGTCAATCGTCTTGCCAGTCGAGGCGGGGACGAAACGGTTGTCAATCAAGAGGTTCGTCTGGGTCACACGGACATTCGAGGCGAAGTTTCGGGACAAAGGCGACGTACGGCGGACAAGATGGCGGAACATTGCGGCAAATTCCAAAATGACCCACCAAAAGAGATCTTCAATTGAAAAATCCACCTCTATAAATTTATATCCGTATCAGACCCACGTGGATGAAATGCCATGTCTTTGTGTTCCACATTTGACAGATGCTGTTCGCAATGAGTCCAAGTGATGGCCACACAATTTGTAGCAGAGAGAAAGGACTACCAAAGGTCTAGATCTAAGCAAGCTCTCGAACACTGCAGTTATCATGGTGAGGTCAGAATTTCGAATGCGTTTCTCGTTTCCACGGATATCTCTGGCATTGCCCCTTCGTTCGAGCGACGAAAGAGTTGTCCAAGTTGGAGAAGATCGAGACAAATCATGAGATTCTGGTCGGGCGATGAAACGAAGTGAAGACGCGAATGCCCCGCGAAGTCCAACGCCATCAGGTTGCAGATCAGCCCGCATCCTGCATGTAAGAGAGGGGGCGTCCAGAGCATGCCACAAAAACCATACATATCTTGACAGCATTAGAACCACTCTTGCAAGTTATGCCACGGCAAAATCGACAAATGGCGGATCCCCCTCTTGGATTTTGAGTACGAGAACGTGCCGCAAAGCGTCAGAGAAGGTCGCACCCACGTACTGGATCGCGTGAATTCATTTTGTCGTCAGCCTGGCGCTTCTTCAAGTTGGCACTTATGCATTCTTAGAGTCTCTCTATAAAGTAATATACTTTGAGTGATATATTATATTGGAGTTCCTTTAGAATTCAATCTGTATGAGTATTGTATATTGAAGTACCCGTATCATTAAATACAATATTAAATGATAAAGGTATAATGTTGGCCAATGACCATTGTTGTCGTCAAAGCTATGCTGCTCCTTCGCCGCACTTCGCTCAATCTGCCGGCAATTGCCCGCCGATGGTGCCATGCCAACTCGAGCAAGCTCCCAGAGCATATTAAGATTCGAATGATCGATGTCGACTTTACGCAGACTGTGGAAGGATCCAAACTCAACCGATGGTTTGCAGAAGAAGGCAAGAAGATCGGACCTGGCACTCCATTTTGTGAAATCGAGACCCCCGAGTTGCTTTTCAGCTTGGAGTCTGAAGACGAAGGCTATCTTGCCAAGATATGTACGTATCTGCTAGCTTGTGTATGTATGCACGTGAATTCTGTGGCTAGTTGTTCCTGAACAAGCCGACCATATCCGTCCAAATCAAGTGCTCGCTGCTCTTGTCCCGAACGAGGAGGATATTGCGCCTTTTCTCGCAGCTCTTGCTGAAAACCCGAATGAAATTGAAGGTATGTGATGATGTATATGTCTTGAAATGAATGCGACGGCATGTAGAGTACAAACCATCCACTCCTCCAGCCGCTGCTTCTACTCCAGCCGAGCCGACAGACGGAGCTGACCTCCTCCGAGTGCTCAGTCAACTCAACAAAGAAGGAGCGTTCCCATCTGAAGCCGTGTACAAGACGCTCAAATCTCTCGCTCGCAAGAATGATGAAGAATTGCTCCGTGTGTACAAGGGCAGCTTTGAAGAAGACAACACGACATCGGCATTTGACAAGGAGTTCTTTGTCGAGAATTGCCTCGATTTAGTTGACGAAAAGACGCCTTAACATAGACAGTTTGCCTTATTCCATAAACTTGAGCGTGCCCACGATCAAATTCTTGGACGGAAGCGGGCCAGGACATGGCACCAAGAGCGTCATTTTCCCTGTGGCTAAGTTGACGGATTTACTACAGATTAGTTGGATGAGCATGAGGAAACACATAGACATGCAAGCTTACATGAGCACAAAGCCAGCAGCGCTCGAACTGAGCAGGAGCTGCTCGTCATCTTCATTGTCAGCCTTGGCATTCGGTGGATGGCTCACAGCGGCCATGCAGTGGTTCAGCTCACTGCTTTTGTCTGCGGGAAGGACACGAAGTCGCTGCATGTCGTGGACTTGACCCACAGGTAGCATGACGTTAGAGACGGACAGATCTATAATGCCACGGAAGTTGTCGGGAACGGTTCATCGTGCTTTACCTTGAATCCGATAGACATTGATCTCGTCCAAGTCAACTTCAGCAGAGTGGGGAGAGAATTCAAATGGAGATTGCATGGGCAGTGTCGAATGAAGGCGCTTGCCGTAGAAATATTCGTGGAAGCGATCCATGCGAACTTGATGGCGTTGTTGACTCGATCTAGAGCGTATGAGTCGGATAAAAATGATGAATGGTACAGACTTACCGTTGGACGACACCATCCGAGCGTGGTAACTTGATAACATTAGTCGAGGACGACGACAAGTCTTTTTGAAGCTCGCTGCAGAGCTTGTCTTGGCCAAGCACAATGACAAGATCAACGTGAAAGGCTTGGATGCCATGGAGCAAGACTTGGTATCCTCCAGAGTCGATCCAGTTGCATGTGTTGATGATCACACCAGAAGCATTGACTAGACATCATCAGAAAGCAAAGGAGGGGCGTCGTACCTTCGGCGTCATTAGCTAGGCGCTCGTCCACTCGCTTGGCGAGCTCTGAAACTTGATATTTGTACAATTCAGGGTTTTCTTTGACCTCGGCGTGGCCGTAGAAATATGCAAGAGGTGCTGTGAGGATGAACTCGTCTTCAACGCTCAGACAGTTCATTTCGAGAGGCGTTGCAGCAATTGTGCCTGGGACACTCAGAGATCCATGGGCAACATCCAAATCAACAAATGTTGGTTTCATCGCCATACGCAATGCATAGTTGAGAAGGATACGGGAGACTGTAGATTTTCCCGTGTCAGATGGCCCCGTGATGAGAACGCGAGGTCCAGCCGACTTGGAATCCAGCGCTTGGCGACGAATTTGATCGAGTTGTGCGTGAATATTCACAATTGGCGTCATGGGGGTCTCGTCAGATGTGTACGACGATGCAACGTCGCCTTGAACATTCAATTCACAGCCATGGAATGTGAAGATTGCAAGTTGGCATTTGCGGAAATGGTAGTCTTTGTCTTTGGCAATCTCGACACCAAAAAGTTCCGCAGTGCCAGACCGCAGTCGAATTGTTACTTCGTCTTCTCCATGAACTTCAAAGCGGAACTCCGAGTATTCTCGCAGTGTAATCTTCTCCACTTGCCTGGTGTCGGCGGCACTTGCGGCACTCATTTTTGGTTCAACCAATGATTGGTTGATTCTGTTATCCGGTTTATCCGGATAATTTCTCCACCTGGACAAGAATGAGAAACATCTTCCTCGTCCTCTGTCTGCGATACGAACGCGCCGATCGCGAAGACTTGGTGAGCTTTGTCTAGCTCCCGACCAGAACGTGCTATAAAGCCCTTGATTTAGAGATACCTCAATCCCGCTCCCTGGTGAAATGAATACCCCCCCGGTCTCTCCCCTCGTTGCCATATTAGGAGCAGCATGTGGTGAACAAGATAGCTTTAGACGTCATTGCACAGCGCAGTTCGGCCTGAGTCATCATGTGGCAGGTGTGCGCCAAATTGATGAAGGAAAGCGGTGGGGGCGGTGGTTGGGGGAAGCTCCAACGTGTGGGTGATGTCAACATGACAAGTCCACAGTTTGAGGGTAATCTCGGTGACGACTGCATGTTGGAATTCACTATGGGAACTTCAATATATAGCAGAAGCTAGAGCTAGAAAGATGCCGAGGGGAGCAAGAGGGCTTCAGGGGATCCGGGGCAATACCTAGCTACACCTACGTCATTGTCATGGAGAGACTTTCGACAGTTCGTTCTCCATGCAGTCAGCGTCAACCATGCGTGTCTATGTGAAATTGCATGGATGCGACGATTTGAAGTGCGACTCCAGCATGCAATTTAGGCATTTGCCAGCGGTGAAAGCATCCTCAAAGAGCAGAAAGAGTCGCACTGATGCCCTGAGATGCGTCACGAGGTACAGACTGCGACTGGCAGTCAATGTTGAAGAGCCAACTTAAAAACGTGATTTGATTGGCTAAAAATATTTTAAGAATGATTTGTGATTGGTCGAAAGATTGCAATCCAAGACAGACAAAATCTTATTGCCAGGGAGGATGGCGTCGGGAATCGGCCAGCGGATCAAGAAGCACGTGCTTATCCTGTCGACGGGACAGCATGTCGGCAAGACCACAACGTGTCTTGGGCTCGTGGCGAACCTCCAAGAACGGCTGAAATCCGACCCGTCCAAGCAAATCGCCTATTGTAAGCCTGTGGGTCAACAACACGTTCCGGTGGGCGGTGGTCTCCGCGTCGACAAGGATTCGTTCTTGTTCAGAGAGCATTTTGGACTCGTTCATGACTACAAGGACATGTCGCCTGTGATTTTCCCAGACGGCTTCACTCGCGACTTCATCGATGGCAAAGTCACTGCTGCTGAACTTACAGAATCGGTTCGCACAGCCCATTGCAATCTCCTCAACGCGAGTGAATTTATCGTCGTCGAAGGCACGGGACACACTGGTGTTGGCTCTATTTGCGACATCAATAACGCCCAAGTCGCATGTACGTCGACAATGTTGTTCGTGATATTGATACGTTTCTGTAGCCACACTTGGTATGGACGCCATCTGCATTGCATTGGGCGGCCTTGGGTCTTCATTTGACCAGCTTGCGCTTAACCGCGAGATGCTCTTGAAGCATGGCGTACAGCTCAAGGTACGGCCTCTACCGCATTGAACTCTTGCTCACTCTCCCCCCACTTAGGGTGTTGTTTTGAACAAAGTTGATCCTGGAAAGCTGGACATGATTCAGGTACTTTCTCTTGGTGGTGCTAGCATTTCCTCACCTACTTAGGACTACTTTTCTCGAGCTCTCAAGCGATGGGACGTGCCTCTACTCGGCTGCATTCCTCAGCTAGACGATCTATCCCACCCTTCTATCTCTGACTACAGCAAGCTCTTTAAATGCGATCTCATTTCAGGTAGACTCGCCACTCCGTGTTGTGCTCAAATCCATGTAGGCCATGATGCCAAACTGCGCTACTTTGCCCACGTCCGCTTGGCCGTAGCTCCTGTAGATGCTCGCAATGTGTTCAAGCCAATTCCAAGCCAGCTTGTCATCACAGTAAGCTTCCATTTGCTGCGATACCGAATTAATCCTTGCTTTGTAGCACAGTGGACGTCTCGACGTGATTGACGCCATCCTAGCCAACCAAACGGAATACAAGAGCCGAGGGGAAAACCTCCATTCGGGTCTCATCTTGACAGGATGGGACCATCCATCCCCCAGCGTAACCTTGCATTCCTCTCGAGTCGTTTGACCATGTTGATTCTAGTTGATTGCAAGGCTAGATGACGGCAACATTCCATGCATCTACGTGCCACCCACGGTGTGCGATAGCTATACATTGACAGCGCGAATCGCAGGATTCACGGCGAAATTGAACCGATACGACGTCAAGCGATTGAATCTCGCGTCGAAACACGTGCAAAAGCATGTCAACTTTGACATTTTTGATGTGTAAATGAATGCTCATGGGATCCTCTTTTGAAAAGTTAGTTGGGCAGCGTCATCTTCTTGCCATAGTATTTGCTACAGAACAAGTCGTCAGGATCGAGACACGACAGAAGAATACATACCTCATCGCGTAGTAGTAGAAGAAGTCCATGTACAACGCCGTTTGAACAAGGCCAGCAATAAACATGGGCCAAATCGTGTGGTAGTGAGTTTCAGTCGCGGCGCGGTAAATCCAGTTGATCAAATAGAAAGCTCGGTACACGCCAAGCAAGACAACGTAGTTGGAGGTCAAGTTTTCGACTTCACCATGACGTTGAAGAAGGATCAGTTGGGGAATGATCGCCACGGCTTCCAAGTAGAGCGAAAATGTCCACAAAATCTCCATCAGTTCAAATCGTTCGTGGAAGATCAACGCAAGGATCGCACATGGCAAGACGGCAAACTTCCAATGGAGAAACGAATCGAGCGACTTGTCGTACGACGATTTGAACGGTTCCTTGAAGCGGATGTAGTATACAATCACACCAGAGAGACCCAAGTAGAGCAGCTTCATGGTCGTGTTGTAAAACGACACAAAGTGCGTAAAGAGATCCACGTAGCGCGTCACATAGACGAGGAAGAACAACTCCTGCGACTTGAGCGAGATACCCGTCGCAGATCGGCTCGCCTGCAGACGAAGAAGCATCACAAGGAAGCTCAGCAAGTGGGTCATATCGCCGATCAGTCGAAAGATATTCATTGCGCTCTCCAGGAAGATCTACCGAAGGAAAGAATCTGCGGCGGCGAGGGCGTTGGAAACTGACGTGTCTTAGTTTTATTCCACACCTTGTGGGAGGAATCGTCCGGATAAAGTAGCTGTCCGGATAATGGAACAATCCAGTCAAAGAGTCGTCGACGCGCATCAACGTCCTAGGACATCCAGCAGAACCCAGTTTATGAAGCCCATGGCCAAGAACCTAACATCATGCTTCATCATCACATTCTACTGTATATTGGGTTGATGGCGGCACGGTGTCAGCATCCCTACGCTTGCATATGCCATTGAAATTGCTCGATGTGTTGCTGTGACCTATCATAACGTCACTGGAGAACCCAAGGCTCGACTGATCCAAATTTGGTCTGCACAATCACGAGACTCTCGCTACGTAGCGCTACTTGTACTTTGATTCATCGTTACATTGTTCGAATGACTCGAATTCGTCAGATTACACCAGTTTCATGAAACAGCAGTGGTTGTCGGAAAGCTATCGTAATTTTCATTTCATGGTTCCTTGTCAAAGTTGTCGAGTTGCAATATTTGACCGGACTCGGCGAAACACGCAGATAAATGACGTGTTGTACAGCTCTGGCATGGACTTTATTATGGCAGCAAAAATCTCCATCATCGTCAACAGAATTTGTTTCGACCACACCTTTCATCTGCAACATTCAGACGAAATGAGTCCTGATCACAGCAATCGACCTAAATGATGGAGACGATCCACTAATGTTGCATCGTGCAGTAGAACGCATGCGAAACAATTGAAATGAATAGACACCTCATTCGTACAAGTTTTTAATGCGCTTGTACTCTTTCGTATACTGCGACTCGACTAGCGATGCTTCTCGGATCGACTTCCACTCGGGGAATTCTGCAAGAAGCGTGTTGGGGTTGTAGCTCAGGAGAAGTCGAATGCCTTGGCTAATGTCATTGAGCGTTCTTGCAAGGTCAATATGGTCATTGTCGAGGAAAAGTCGTTGGAGTTCCAAGAGCTCGACGCAGCTCCGGACGAAGAGAATTGCATATTCCTCAACGTTCTTTTGTCGTTGGAGGAGACGATCGCAGCTGTCAGCAACAAGTTTGTGTACTCGCATCATGACGATGTGGTCATGAGGAACGATCTCCAGTAAATCTGACAGAGCTTCCAAGGCAGCATGGAGGACTTGTGACGCATTTTTCGCGGGTTGCTCAGCAAAGAGGTCTTCTAGAACGCCCAAGGCTGACTCGATCTCGTCGAGGGTTTTGTCTGGACGGGATTCTGGAACAGGCGGTGGTGGCGAGAACGAGTCGCCACGAGAGCAAAGTGGACAAACACATTGGAATCCAAATTGACGCAACAATTGCTTCTGCCGCCTCTCTCGGCTTTGCTCTCGAGGGTAGAGATAGGAAATGAAAAGCTGCTCGCCCTTGCGGATTGCACGAGCTGCTCGCACTTCAGAGACACTGAGGGCAGTTTCAGGAGTGAACTTGACGCAGTTTGGGTTGCAGTCGTGGTTAAACATGGCCGTGTGAAGAAAGACACCACTAGAAAAGGCATTGCATTGCATGCCCAGGATGACTTGTAGCCACTGGTTGACCGCAGCATCACCAGTTCGTTGGAATCTCGACAAGAGTCGCTTGAGTGGCTCTACATATTCTTCCCGTGCTGCGTTCAGCAAATCAATTGGCAGATCCTCGAACACAACAGGATGAAGTGGCGCCATGTTTGCTCCAATTTCATCGGCATCGTCTTGTGACAAGATTTGTTCGACAGTTGCAAGGAGTAGAGTAGATCGGTCGTCGACGTCGGGCCAAAGCACATACGCACGTTCACGTAGGAGCAATGTTCCCGCTGGGATATCGCGAGCAGCGTAATAACCACGACCGCCTCCAAACTCGGCGTCATTGTCTCGAAACTCCATCGGACCTAAAAAGTCGGGCGGCAAATGTTTCCACAAAGCTGGTTCATTTCTCCTGGATCTGTCGTCCTCATCATTCGACACTCCGCCAGTTGATGGCGCTGTAAATTCCAAGTGAACTTCTGCCGAATTCAATGGCTCAGACACTTCTTGTTCGTCGTCACTGTCGTCGTCAAAGAGGCTCAACGCATTCGCGATGCTCATCATCCTGTCTCGAGCTTTACCAGTCAAACTTAAGGGGTGTAGGGTTTAAAATACCTGAAGGGGTTCGAGGGTTTGCGTTATCCGGATTATGGGGTTAAGGATTTAGGGGTTCAGGGGTTAAGCATTTGATAGTTTCATTTTCAAATTTGCGCGCGAGGAGAAAGAAAGGATGACAAGAGAGGAAGGATTGCCGTGTTACAAGTCACATTGAGTAAAAAGGACGCAGCTTAGCTTGGCAATGTCTGCTAGGATGGCGCTGACTGTGCCTGTAGCATCTGGCCGACCAATGTGAAGTATCAGGCCGTGAGGGAAATGGTTGGACCGAATTTGTGCGATGCTGTCTCCATCTAAAGCATGGATGAGAATACATTGACAGCCATGTGCTCCATGACATACAATTCGACGTGTGAAGTGCATGCGTAGAGTTTATGCTCTCGAGTTGGATACGCACTTTGACTGCATTGCCTCGATCGACAATTATGCGAGCAATGTAAACAAGCTTTTCGTTGCGGTGTTTTGCGCCCTCCCACTTGGTTTGATAAGCTAATCGTGACAGCATTTCAGCATCAAGATCTAGTTGCAGGATGATGTACCTTGGTTGAGGGAATCCAAGTGGTCAAAGAATTCGTGGAGCGTCCCATTCTTCATCTTCGAAGGAATCAGGCTTTCGATTTCTACGGATGAGAGTTCCACGGACAAACCAAGTTGACGTGCGACGACCACGGCTTTACGAGCCAAAACCAGACCCTAAATCGCTCCTTATCACTTCGGGTAGCACGGCCTGTCGTACCGTCAAGTCGTCACGAGGATCATCCTCTGTCAAACCGTTCTCGTACACTGTCGTGACAGAGTCGCTCCATGATGCCCCTCTACGCTTGGATATTCAACAAACTCTCGAAGGACAGCGATCTTACTTGTCCATTTCAGCCAGCACATGACCGACGGCATCGCTAAAAGTACTTTTGATTTGCGTGACGAAGTCGCCTGCAGCATGGAGCGTGTGTAGCGTTGAGAGTACTGGAAGTCCTTTGCCAATGGCAGCGTCAATTGCAACGAGACGGCTCGGTCGATCCCTCTTCTCGTCGTAGACAAGTCGATGAAATTGTTTCCATGGACCAGCCAGGATATGGATATTGGCAAGAACTAATCCCATACCATACTTCTTGGCGACAACAAGATCTTCCATGTGAGCGTCCGTCGAGCAGTCGACGATGATGCACTTGTCGTAATGTCCGACGATTTCATGGACAACTTCGCCGAGAGTTTCCTTGTGTGTGAGATCTTCGTCATCGTCCAGACCTTCCCACGCAGACAGCACGTTTCCACCAATTGAATGGTTCTTGATCGCATGAATGTGCTCCCATGACAGTCCACGCGTGTGCTTGATGAAGCCGCGATTGCTCCCAACCGCAGCCACATGGAAAGACGCACCGCAAAAGTCCACTGCTCGGATCGTTTCGTTGAGAGCTTCCAGCGCTGTGAGCAGCTGCTGACTGAGACTACCGTCGCCAACGACGACAAGTCCTACGGAGCGAGCGTCACACATCGTCTGTCCAGGGTGCGGATGTTGTTCATGCAGTGCCGTTTGAAGGAGCAAGGCGAGACCGACGCAGAGCGCGGCCCAGATCCACGGCCACATTTTATTTCCAATTCAAAGATCCCATAGATATGTTTTCCGGAAGTCTGCGATCGTCAGTTTCCATCATGAGAGAAAGTTGTAAATTGAATCTGTGCCAGACAACAGCAAGTAAGAAGGCCTCACGACTATGGGATTCCTCCATCGTTCATAGATCTCCATTAACGATGGATCTTGGCTTGGCATGTTGTCCCGAGTGCACGCTGTATCTGATGCGAACAGACTTGAGATGGGCACGTTGAGCCGCTCATTTCCGTTCAGCGTTGCTTTGGAGCCGTCGCATTGCGCTCGCTCCTTGTTCATGGAAATCAATGTTTGGGCCGCATTAGAGCGACTGCGCTGTCGTGAAGGTTTCGAAGGAAGCTCCCATGCGGGCCAAAAGTGTACAGCTATCCCGCTCAAGAAGACAATGCCACTCAATGGAAGCGACCAAGAGTCACAGCCATTGATGCGATACAATAGTGCGGTGGCTTGAAACTCTGCCCATTATTTAAACCATTGCCAATGGATGCAACAACGATGACACATGTCGATTGTGTCAATGAAACCCCGATGACTGACGTAGCGAGATCCAACAGGATGCATTGAGATTGAATGACATCAAGACCTGCAAGATAAAGTTCGTTGCGCACAATTCATAGCGGTATGCCGAGCGGTATGCCGAGCGGTGTGAAGCCTCAACAGCTTCAGAGGCTTGGAGCAACAGCAGCAAAGATGGGATGGAGCGATTCTTAGTTTCGGATAGTCTATCGAATGCGTGCTGATGATGTCGAGGCTCTGGAGTCGTTGGGATGTCGTCCAGCACGAAGCGGCATCAGTTGAAACTGTAAATTTTGTTCGAGTTTTTCCACAGTATACAAATATCAAGTCAAAAGTGTCAAAACTTGGACCAGTCGAGTCATTCAACGTCGAGAGCCATGCCCAGCGTCGCGTTGCTGACTCGATTCAAGCGCCAGAGCATGCACGTTGGCTTGATCCTGGCTCTCTCCTCTGTAGCTATACTAGCCATCTTGGCACATACAACCCATGGCCTGCCACTTCGACATTTGACGTCTTCCATCGCGTGCACGACGGATGCCGATTGCGAAGTGTATGGATCCAAGCGTCGGCCTCATGTGTGCTTGGAGAATGCCTGCAAACCGCAACCACTGTTTCCAATCGACGGCTATGATATCGTCGGTACCGTCAGCGCTTTCCTGTGCGTCGTCATCTCGTCTGGTACGAACCCTCAATCAACATGACAATGGAGTTGAGGCTCGTCTAGGCGGCGGACTTGGCGGAGGTGGTTTGCTTGTCCCGCTCTACATTATTGTCCTCGGTCTCAGATCACACGACGCAATCCCGCTCTCCAAGGCGACGATCTTTGGTAGTGTTTTAGCCAGCTGCCTGCTCACTGTGAGGAGAAAGCATCCTCTTGTCGCGGATCGGTACAGCTCTTGCCAGCAATCTGCTCCTGACGCTGACCTTCTAGACAACTCATTGACTACGAGGTGATGGTCATGATGGAGCCTATGACTCTCGCTGGAACAATCATCGGCGTCAATCTCAACAAGGTAAAAATGACGTCGGCATCGCTTTTGATCGACATCTTGGCATGTAGATGTGTCCCGAGTGGATCATCACCGTCTTGCTTGTTCTTCTCCTGTCCAAGACTAGCCAGCGGATGATTTCTAAAGGTCGTTCAACCTGGAAGCAAGAAGAGGCCAAAGATCGCGCGATTATGCTCAGCGTCGTCCAGCAATGGATGGATGTCGTTCATGCAAGCAAGTACTCGCCGGCTGTTGTTGCATGCGCCAAGAAATGGCGAGCTGCCGTGAAAGTCCAGCCGCTCAAGAGTGAACCACCCCAAGCTGTGATCAAGATGACAAGTTTCCACGAGACCGACACGGAAGATACAGACTTCAGCGACGACGACTGCTTGATCCAACCTGGCGCCAAGGCTTTTGACACTCAACGCGGCCGCGCTCTTGCCGACTTGGATGAGCTCAAAGCGTACAAGCAATCGATTCCATGGGGCGACATGTCGGTGCTCTTTGTTGCATGGATTGGACTCTTGCTTTACTCGATGGTTCGTGGTGGTCATGGCACTCCGAGCATCATCGGACTCACCTGCGGCAGGTTCCAAAGTCTCCCTTGAGTCTGTACTTTGATTGCTGGCTTGTAGTGTTGCGTACTGGGGCTTGACGGTCCTCGCATTTCCTTTCTTTGCGTGCGTGACGAGTTACTTTGGCTTTCGTATCATTCATCGCCACGAACTCATGCAATCTTGCGGGTAATTCATCCACACTTGTTGGATGTTGACCTTCCATCGTCCAGGATGACTTATTTGCCTGGCGACATTCAGTGGAACCGTCGCACGACGATCTTGTACCCAGCTCTGTGTACGATCGCTGGCATTGCAGCTGGATTACTCGGTAAGATCTAAGCTACGTAGTTGGATGCGCCTTACTGTGATGTAGGCATTGGCGGCGGTATGGTGAAAGGCCCGCTGCTCCTTGAGATAGGCTTGCATCCCCTCGTGGCCTCGGCTACATCGACCGCGATGATATTGTTCACATCTTCGGCGACAACTTTCCAGGTACTGGAGAAGGATAGCAGCATGAAGGTGAAGGTTCTCTTGTCTAGTTTATCGTGTTTGGCATGCTGCCGTACGATTATGCAGTATGGTATGGTCTCGTTGGCTTTGTGGGCGGGTTTGTTGGTCAAGTGGGCGTGAGATATTTGATCCGCAAGTACCGCAAGACGGCGCTCGTGATGTTTTTAATTGCCGTCGTCGTATGCACTAGCGGCGTCGTCATGGGCGTCCTCGGCCTCCTCGACATCATGAACAATGGCTTTCGCGGCTTTCGCTCGCTCTGCATTGCCGTCTAAGAACTCTGAACTATATTTAACACGATTATGGATTCAAGCGAGGAATTAAATTGGCTAGAAATCCGCCTGGCGGTCGCACGACGGACGGTGCATTTGCGTCGATCCATCTCTAGCAGATCGTGAGGCCACGTCATGCAACAAACCAACCTGAAGGTGGGCTTCGACTTCACGTACGCTAGAAAGATTTTGAGCTGGAAGTACCAAGGGCCCGATCTGGTCAATGCCGTAGTTCTTGTGACTGTAGTTGAGAGTTATCATGCCAGTCGCGCCGTCTCGTAACGACGCAACGTGCTGTAGAATTGTCTGATGCCTCAAGCTTTCACCAACGACATCTAGACGCGGCGCCCACGTCAATACGACTTCGTAAGGACGGTGCTACCTTCTAGCAATGTCTGCCCGATCTTCCTTGAACGAACATGGCTGTCGGCGGTCTCGTACATCCATTTCATAAAGTGGCCTTCGACTTGCTTGTGCAGGGGATCGTTGAATACGCCTTTGGTTGTCAAAGATAGCATCGTGTCGGCCATGACTTGGGCAGCTAGTGTGCGTCCTAGACTCACCGCCGCGACCTTTTCGTTGACTTGGTCCAACTCGGCCAGGAGTTGCTTCTGCTCTTCCTTCTTGCGTGACTTGACAGCATACGCCTCCTTTGCTGCTGCCACGAGCTCTCGCACCTTGGCAGCTCCAAGCGCTTTGTTTGTGTGGAGCTCCTCCTACAATCCAAACAACGTGATTGCCTGAGCGACTACTGCAGTACCAAATAGGTTGCAATGTTCTTGAGCTCGTCTTCTCGCTCGACTTCACAAAGAGCTTGTTTGATTGTCTTTTGGACGAGTACTTCTAGCATCGGCTGCACTTCCATGTCAAAGTCAAAGAGTGCGTCCTCCTCAGTGATCTATCGCGTCATGCGTGAGCACAAGCAAAAACAACGTCCATCTTGCCTCGGTCGCCGCATCAATGCCTATTTTCTTGAGCACGAATGGCTTTTTGTGTTTGTCGTTGGGTAAGAACGCATCCGTTTGAGTCATCGCGTCCATCTCGTCAATGTGTGGTGCCTGCTCAATCAAGTTTTTCTCCAAGTCGACGGGAAAGTCTAAACACAGCTCTTTAAAGATGCAAGATAGTAAAGAAGCCAACATGTCTGGAGCGTCACGGCTGGTTCGTAGATTGTTGGTTTCTTGGGTTTGGTTGGAGCTGGTTGTTGGTTTACTTGGGGTACAGTCTCGCGCTTGTGATGTATTGAATTCTAGGTCAAATGAGATAGACACAACAATCACACTTGAGTACCGCTGCGGCGTAGACGCTACCTCGGGCGACGCGTGGATCGTTCATAATGTTGAATGTAGTGCTACAAGCGACCGTCAGCTTGAGCTCATTTCGCCACGTTGACATCATACTTGGTATATTTCTTCTTGTCGCGATGCTTTCCTCGTACAGTTTGCACCGCACGAGGCTTGGCGGCAAAGGAATACTGCAAATCGTCCATGAATCTCGGCGTTGGCATCCAACAGCGTCGTCCAATTTCCAAGAGCAGCCCCGACGTGAAACTGTCACGTCCGTTACGATAGTAACTGGAAAGTCCATGTATTTTGATACTTCGCTGTCATTGGTCAAAATGCATGCAAATAGTGAAAAATGATTGGCTATTTTCAAAATATTCACAACAATGACCGCAAGATGACCTTTCTTGAGATCTAACGTCGACTGAACTAGCTTGATGTATGCTCCGATACAAGTCGCAACTGCTATGATCCTTGCCTTGCGCGTATATTGCATCTTTGTTGCTTGAGAACTTGCACGAAGTCTGATGGTCTTAAGCGCACCAAGTTTGCGATTTTAAGCACCTAAAATATGGTGCGTAAAAGGTCGTATCCGGATGGATATGTGAGATTCGATGCGTTTTTGTTACATATGATTCAAACCGAGGGCGAGGTTGTCGGCATCTCCAAATGGAATAAAAGGAAGGAACGATGCATTCGACGGCGGCATTTCAAGGCATGGATATATGGAAAGCAGCGCACGACAACGACTTTGGCGCCGTCGAATATCTTCTCAAAGATGGAGAAGTTCCAGTTGACGAACGAAATAGCATCGGCGAGACTGCGCTCCACGTGGCGGGTAGATCAACGACAACATACCGTCTTGTAATGTTGGAAACGTAGCAAGTCGAGGCTTTGATAATGTGGTGGACTTACTCTTGCGCCACGGTACCGACCCGAACGCTCAGGACAAGGTACATATTCGCGGTGCTATCTCTCAGGTTGAGCTGACTGCTGGCAATGTAGGAGTCGGGATATACGCCACTGCATCGCAGCTTTTTGCATGGTCACCTCAATGGTAGATTTGTTCATCGTCTCTATTCGTCTTAAACGACCATTAGCGTCGCTACTGCTTTTGAACGGTGGAGCCATGTTGAGCGCGGATGAATCGCCGCAATGTGTCTTGGACAACGATGGACTCTCTCCCCTGGACTTGCTCTCGACACGACTGGAACGCGACAAATCCTCAACCGCGTCTGCCACTGGCGGTGAAATCTACACATTTGGCAAAGTTGACTTCCAGGTCTGCACTTTGTCCTGTTCGTTGCCGTGACAGCTCGTTCTTGTTAGCTTGGGTATCATTTACCCCACGGTGACGAGCAGTATATTCCCCGCCGAGTCAAGTTTCCACCGGGTGTGGACTTGGTCGGAGTGTCTGCGGCGATGTACCACACGCTAGCGGTCTCATCAACGGGGCAGTGCTATTCTTGGGGATTTGGCAAGGGCGGACGACTTGGCACGGGCTCCGAGTTCAAGTGGGCGCTGCTTCCCTTACTCCTCGCCTGATTGAGTGCGTAGTTGTATCCACCCCGTGCAATTGCATTTCCCGCTGCGTGTCGTCGTCAAGGCGTCTGCGGGGGAGAACCATTCCTTAGCCTTGACGAGCAATGGGCACGTCTACTCGTGGGGCTCCAATAGTTTTGGCCAGGTTGGTGTGCATTAACCGTTTGGATATTCATCAACTATGTAGCTCGGATTTCCTGTCAAGACAACTAACGCATCTAGCCGCTTGTCTCCGAAACGCATCGATGCCTTCAAGGGCGTCGTGATTGTCGACATTGCCGCTGCGAGCAGTCACTCGGCCGCAATCACGTCCTCTGGTCATGTCTTTACTTGGGGAAGTAACAAGAAGGGTCAGTTAGGCCGCAAGGTGACGACATCTATTCCTCTTTGAGCTCAGTTGTAACCTGAATAATTGTAGGAGGGCTTTGGGACCGACCAAGCACTTCCTACACCCAAGCGTGTCGATTCCTTGCTCCTGCATAATGCTAATCCAGCCGTGACGGGTGAATACACATCGGTCGTTGCCACAAAGGTTTGATCAAGCTTAGCAACTGTGATGAGATTGAGTAGATTGCCGTGTCTTGCCACCACACCTGTGTGATTTTGCGCGTCCAACGCGACTTGTGCGATCAAGGCCAAGTCTGGCAATGGGGCTGGGGTGCTTACTTCCCATCGCAAGTCATCTTGCGCCATCATTCCCGCGAAGAAAAACTGCGCCAACAGCATCAAAATATTTGGCTATCCCGTGCCCAGCAATACCCCATCAGTATCGTCGACATTTCGTGTGCGCCTCTCCATTCTATTGGTCTCAGCTCCCTTGGCAATGTTTACACGTGGGGTCACGGTCCTAATCCGCTCGGAGGACTCAATTATGTACCTCTCCACGACCGCGCGACGTCCGTAGCTGCTGCCAAGGAACACTGCGCTGTCGTCTTGCAGTCTGGGGATGTTTACACGTGGGGTTGCGGCACGCTCGGTATGGCTACCATCGTGTAGAACTTTGACAATGACCGATTCTTTTCTAGGACATGAGGGTCGCAACTGGCAACCGATTCCGAAACGTGTTGCCCGTGTGAAACAAGCTACAGGGATTGTAGCTGGACCTCAGCACACTGCAGTACTCGTAGCTCCTCGCCGACCGTCGGTTGAATGTGGTCACGATACTCTCATTGATCAATGCCAGCACGTCCTACGTGAGCAAGTGACCCTTCAGAGCGTGATCAAACTGTTTGCAAAAGCAGACATGCTGGATATGATTCCTCTCCAGGAAATGTGTCGCCAATTCGTCGCGCAGAACCTCGACGCCGTGCTGGAAATGACCAAGAATGTGGAAGAATGGCCAATTGAACTGGATGAAGTTGGTACGGAGCGACAATTGCTGCTCCAAGCCCAGGAAGAAGCAGCACCAGTTGTGAAAGCATCGACTGCTGTGACGGAGATCCCTATCAAGAAGGACATCGAGAAGAAATTGCGCTCCTTGCGCAAACGCGTGGATCAACTGAACGACCTCGAACTGCTCGTGTCATTGAATGACTCGCAGAAGGCAAAGCTAAAGCGCAAGCCAGATCTTCTACGGCAAATTCAAGAGCTTTCGGCGCAATTACCACCTCCTCCTGCTGCACCAGCAGCAGCAGAAAAGCCCAATCAAGCCAAGACTCGAACGCCCGAGACGTCACAACCGAAGGCGTCGAGGCGTGCATCCAACGCAGAAAAGAAGAGCAAAGTGGAAGTCAAACGAAATGAACCTCCGAAGAACGAAGTGGAGGAGGTCAAGCCATCACCACCTCCATCTCAAAACCCAGGAATGACGGCAAAACCAGCCCCAGAGCCAAAGGCACCAAAAGGCAAGGCCAAATTTGTTCCATTGGACTCTTTCCTGGCGCAATCCAAGCCACCAACTCCTTTGCTGAAGCCAACAACGCCTCTGACGAAGCCTGTTGTCCCAAGTACGCCACCGCTCTCTTGGGCGTCACCAAGCTTAAAGCCACAAATGCCACCTCCGATGAAACTAAGCCAGAGCCCATCAATGGCTCCAGCGTTTGCGCCATTGGCAGGAAGCGGTCAGAGCTTCAGTTTGGAGTGCTTCATGAAGCCATCGCGTAAGTCCAAGGCGATGCCTGTTGTGGAGGAAAAGAAGAGCTGGAATGTGGTTGCCCCTGCTGCGGCCCACTCGCTCACTGCTATCCAAGCGGCGGAAGCCGTACAAGTCAAACAGACGTGGAATCTCAGGGAGAACAAGTGGGGGCTCTGCCAAAGCGAAAATGTCAACTTGGCTGACATCCAGTCGATCGAGATGCGTGAAAAGCAAGAAATGGAGGAATTAATCCGCCAAGATAACGAGCTAGCCAAGAAATTGCAAGCGGAAGAATTTGAACGCGCCAAGCGACAGCAGAAACGGCGAGCCAAAGGCAATCGATCGACTGTCAGAGCTGCATAAATGTTAATGTCTTTTGTTTGTGGAACGCAATGTAGAGTTAGACCTCGTCGTCTTTGACAAGCGCCTCCATGGACGTCCGCACGACCTTGATAAAGGCATCGCGCTGCTGGACTTCGTACGACTTCTGCTTTTGCTTGGAGTCAAAGCTCAGGTACAACGTGACCATGAGAGCGTTCTTCTTCATGCAAGTCATGCGCGCAATGTGGCTCAAGTGATGGCACGATCGGACATAGCTCACGTCCTCCTGCACCTTGTCAGCCTTGAGGACAATGATGTGGCCTTCAGCAATCAAAACATATCTACTCGCAAAATCGATAACATGATTTCCCCGCCCTCTATACCTTGGCAACATGAGTGTGTCTGAACCGCGAGCCTTTTTCTTGTAGCACGAAAACAGCGGTGACGATACCAGTGGAAGGAGTTCTGGCATGCGGATCTGCATACCTTTCTTCAGTTCATGGATGCTGCCAGCTTGAATAGAGTGCGGAACGATAACTGGTGCCGCAGGATGGGAATCTGGATCGTCGGATGGCTCTGAACCACCGATAAAACTGTCAGCTTCCTCTTCTTCGTCATCGTCAATGGAGAACACAGCTTCTTTGGCGCTTGGTTTCTTTGCGGCAACGCTCGGATTTGCCACCACAGCCGCAGCGGCTGCTTGAGGACTTGTTGGAGGTCTATATCACAAAAAGCTATGAGACAACCTAATAAGTTTGCTCACGTACATCATGGGAACATCAGCGTTGCCCAAGCTGGATGCAAATGAATTCGCAGCTTTCTTCAGCATAGTGGCTGGATTTGCAGCAACATCCACAACTGATTTCATGCCTGGAGAGTTGAATGTACCGTCAAAACAAGTGTATATGGATGATGTACCTGAAGTCATCGAAGTTGACACGTCATTCAAGCTCATAGACTCTGTCTTTTTCATCATCCACGTGCCTGAACTCTTTAGCGCATCCGACATTTTTTCTGAACCGGGGACTGCTTTGAGAGTCTTGCTACTCACGGCAGCCATTGTCTTTGTCGAATCTTTCAATGCATTTGTCATGCTGCTGAAATACGACGACGCTGTGGAAGGCGACGTAGTTGACGGACGTGGGGTAGACGGAGTTGGAGCACGTTTTCTACCATCGGGACCAAATCTTCCCAAGCAAACACCACCTTCAGTACGTTGAATGTACTCGTCTTCTTCATCCGAGTGGCTTGAAGACGTTCGTCCTTTATTCTTCAAGGCGATGTCTTGTTGGCATAAATCGCATTGTTTAGGATCATGGTCTGTCAAATCCGACAAGGAAAATAAGCGCGATTTCGACAGAAATCGATGGGCTGATGCGTACCCTCCCTAGAAAACCACATATTTAAAGCGCGAGGTCACATTTGTCTACCTCAACAACGCTCACGTATGGAAATCCACGCTTGGTGAGGAACATAACTGCGTCGTTAACCTGGGCGGCGTCTTTGGCCAGCATATCAGCCACCAGACTCTTGGGAATGTTGAGATCTTTGATCAAATGATTGGCATGGCGGGCGTAGCCGTGACCCAAGATACAAATATGAACCGAGGACTTCATGGGCTGCAGAGTCGCCATGACAGCGTCAAATGCTGACGGGTCCATGAGCGACTCCGAATTGAATGCAAATGATGTCGGAATACGTCCACGACTCAAATATTCTTCAGGACGGCAGTCGACGATGAAGTATCGGATCTACACATTCAATGCTTAAACATGGACCGTGATGGGCCATTGCTTTTACCTTTTCAGCAGAGGTGGAACGAAATCCACGAAACACGGAAGGAATGACTTCGCATGCTGAGATTGTCATGCTGAAGTAGACTGCTGTTGTCTCCAAATGGAAACTCTCGCTGCGACTAGATGGTTTATCGTGTTCATGCTTTCCAGGCATGATGCTTGCCGTCAATTTAGATGCACCAGCAAAGAATTTTGAATTGATTGAGCTGAGGCTGGCACCAAGCTTGGCCATGCTTGGATTAGCATTTTCAAGACGTTCTTTCGACGATATTCGAGGCGAGGCCATGTTGGACGACGAATTCGTTCGACTTGATGGTTTTTCACTTGGCGAGTCCATCCCAGCGTCACACAACTTGGTGCAAAACGAGAACGGCGTCTTCTCAATTAGTTGGTGTACTTGCTCCATGAGCTGAGGTGATTGACTCAGAGTTTCAACGAGTAATTGCATCATAACAGTGCGCAAGGTTGTGGCATTGGTGAGACTCAGCAATCGTTTCTTCGACTGCAGAATCGCATGTAAGACGATAAAAAGGCCAATAATGGATGGATACGTCGAATTCGCGTTCACAATGCAGCAGTCCCAGATATTACTCAGCGCTGGTAAGGGCATTGTGTTGGTGTGATCGCTTCCTTCAAACAAGGAGCTCACCCACGAGTCTGGCACGATACCCGATGTGCCTGGAACAAGAAAAATGAAATCAAGAATACTTCAAAAACGAACCTTCGCTCCATTGAGGCAACGTGTGGTCCAGATGCAAGGCAATAACAGGGTCGTGATACAATAGTAGCAACTTTAGAAGGGGACGGCGGGCATCAGCCACAATTTGGTGGGGGATATGAGCCACCACTGCTGGGATAAGTCGCAAAGTCACAGCATCCAGCAGACCAAAAATATCGGATCGTAGAGGATCAGCACTGCTGAGAGCCAAGAGAGGGGTATAAATCGTGCCAAGTTTCGGCGCATGCGTCAATTTGTGGTGGGCACAAAAGGCTCGAAGAACCTGCTCAACTCCATCTGTCATGGACAACCGTGCAGCATCGACAGGAACGCCTTCTTGCTTGAGTAGATTGCAAAAAGTAGCGTCATTAAAAAGAATAGAGCAGATTGCTTGGGCATCTTTCTTCATGTCGTCTGATGCAGCTGCTGCATGAGCGACAATTGCGACAGGATCCAATGGTTTGGCCTAGTTCGTATGTCAGTTTCCGTGAAGGCAAAGGGCAACCTACCTCCAATAGAACGGTCCAGGCATTGAGTCTCTCTGGAGCTGGAATTTTGTTGGTGCCTCGGTACGCTGCACGCATGTTGTCTGAGCAGAAAACTTAAGGAGGAGCAAGTTCTATATATTTACCATTGGCCTTGGCAGCTTCAGTCGAAGGAAGGGAAGCACCAGAGTCTAAAGCATCTGTGAGAAACGAGAAAAGGAATAAACAGGTACATGTCCGTGGTGATGTCGTAAATGCTTCAAACGAGCTCACACGAGAGCCACCGACGATTTCTTTTGGTGGAGTTGATTGGATTGGCTCATTTGTATGCGGTGGTGAAGGGCTGCTCAATACCGGCGGTGGGGGTGCTTTATTAGAGCTAAAATTTCCTTGCAGTTGAACCGAGGATGATGAATTTCCTTGAGATGAAAAGCTGGACGTATGAGTTGGCGTAGGTGCTTTATTCGAGCTAAAGTTTGCTTGCTGTGGAATAGATCCAGTTCCTTGAGATCGATGACTTGTCGTAGGAGGTGATGGGGCCTTCAGTTCCGATTGAGTGTTCGAATGCTGTGGAGTTGGCTGCTTCGTCGAGGCAGGCATAGGAGGGGGAGCAGAGAATACATTCGTATCTGCTTTTAAGATAGCCGGTGGAACTGGAGCCACTGGTGCAGGTGTCGTCACTGGATTCGACGGGGGTGCTGCGAATGGATTGCTGGACGGAGATACTGGAGTGTCGTCAAGCGTAAACATGTCCGCTTCTGAAATTGACGGCTCATGTTTCTCTTCCCCGATATCTACTTTGGCGATCGATGCAGTGCTAGGTTTTTGGTCCAGCCAATCCAAGAAGTCGGACGGGTCGGCGGCTCCTGCTCCAATTGAAGCACTTGCATCCGTCAACGGTTTGATGTCGCCGAGGTTTAAATCGTCGAGACCTAAGCCCTCAATTGACATTGAGATATTTGTAGACGGTGTAGGATCGTTTGATGGAGTACTTGACCCCATCAAGTCGCTCGTATCGCCAAAGATGTCGTCAAAGGTCGACATACGGGCCACGCACTTGGAAATCTTTCGTCGCTCTGAAAATCCAACTCATCGTCAAGAAACGGTCGTTATCCGGATGTAAAAATTATCCGGAGGGGGTGGAGGGGTTATGGAATAAAAGGGAAATCCAACGACTATAGAACGTACAGGGGTTGAAGGGGTTAGCAGTTACAAGTAACTGACAATGACTATATTCGTTGGATCTTCAAGCACCAGTTGGATCGCATCACTTCGACATTCTCAACAACAAGCCCAGGGACTTGCGTCACGAGCTGCTCGAGCTCCATGTCCTTGTAAACGTGGCAATATCGCTGGTACACAGCCCATTTCTTTTCATTGTCCAGCTGGACATGCTCAGGTAACGGTTCGTTTCGATCAATATACTTGTGCTGAAGTTTCCACTCGACCATGACATCTTGCGATTCGAATTTGCGCTTCGACAGCTCGTCTTGCTCAAATGCCCACGCGACAACGTAAATCTGCCCACCAACGCGAACGATGCGAGCTAATTCTCTACATCATGATCAAGTCTCGAAGTGCGTTTCTCGCCTGCTAACCTTAAAATTTGAAGTCGGTGCTCAATGGTCGACATGTGATGAAGCACAGCAATACATATCGCGGCATCAAATGCGCCTGATCGTAGTGGCACTGCAAGTCCATCGCAACCAAATACTTCGTGAGCTCTAGAAATCATTGTAACATGCTGAGATTTACATCACGTGTCTAACCGTTCAGCGCAAACTCTTAACAACGGGATGCTCCGATCAGAGCCAATGGTCAGTATGCCCTTGTTCACGCCAAGATATTTGCCATTGCCACAACCAATATCGGCGACAAGTGAACCAGGCTCGAGCGAGTTCAAAAAGTCAGCAACAAGAGGCCAAGGGTGATGTCTCGTGTGACTAAAATGCGATGCAATACTGTCGTAGACTCCATGGACATGCTCCAACTCAACGTTTGTCGGCTTTTGAACACTCTGCATCGTCGATTGTAGGTTGCCATCCACTACAACCTACCATGACAAATAAGCTCCTCAAATGTCTTCTGCATTTGCGCACCTTGCGTAATGTGAGCGAAAGTCTTCGATCACGCTTGACGAGACGGCCTTGGACTAAATCGTGCTTCCGATAGGCAATACCGTGCTTCCAGAGATATCTCGCTTCGCCAACCATAAGACATAGTGAGCCTCGCTTGAGATGGACATGCTTGATAATGGATGGGTCGGACACAAGGCGGAAATCCATTACGATATCGCTTCCCAAGGAGACCGACGCAATGTAGTCGGTAAAGACGCCAGGTGTATCTACGTGTGGGGCTATGCCTTGACCAGGCATGTATTCGTTGATCGTAATTTGGTCCGGTCTTTCAATATCTGGGCGGATGTCGCCGAGAGTTGTCAATACAGTATTGCAGAAAGATGGCATTGGTCCTAGTGGTGCATTGACATCAACATCGCGTGTGTCGTAGCGGAATGCAAAGCCGTAGTGCTGCACGCGACGCTGGATCGAATCTTGCCAAGGAAGGGCATCAATGGAGTCGATCATCGCCGCTTCGTTCTCTGGAGAGAGAAACCCGTCGATGATCGAGAGACCTGGAATCACAAGTTGTGCTGTTGCAGAGGTGCATGAAAGTGAAGACTCCAATGACGTCGGCTGCGGTGCGTTGCCGGAGAACTGAATGAACACTTTGCGATTGCCCAAAGTGTCGGGCGAAGTGCCGTTCAAGGCACTCCGAGCCCGTGCAGCTGTTGCAGCATCATTAAACGTGACCAAGATGTAGCCCTACATGCGACATTGTGATCCAAAAGGAGCACACTCATGCAATACCCGCTCGTCTGCAGAATAGAGTCCGCACACCGCGCCAAACTGGCCAAAGGTGTCAAGTATTGCTTCTTCGCCGACTCCATGCTCACCACCAACTGTGCAATTGGCCACATACAGGTACTTCGTTGGTACGTCTGGGTTCTACACATACAGCCTTAGAGGTTGCCATTCATGCTCGAGTACCTTGGGCTTCTTGATTGCCGGCTTGTCCATGTTGATGGCGCTACAACATCCAATCAAATGGCAGGAAATTCCAAAAATAAACGAAAATCATCTAATTTTTTGTGAATTTTCTACATTTTCATCAAAATCAACCAATATTCGAGTCCAGCCAAAAAACGATGAACAAGGTGTTGAACAAAATCCTCGTCGTTGTGGGCACAACTGGCGCAGGCAAGACAAAGCTCTCAGTCGAGCTGGCAAAAGCATTAAATGGAGAGATTGTCAATTCAGATGCCATGCAAGTAAGCCACGATCGAGCTCTTTTATGAACGAGTTTTCGATGAAAAGTGTAGATGTACAAAGGTCTTGACATTGCGACTGCTAAAGTAACGCAAGAGGAAATGCAAGGAGTACCGCATCATCTCCTAAGCTGCATTGACCCAGTGGACGATTGCACTGTGGTCGAGTACAAAACAATGGCTATGAATGCGGTACGCTATCTTGATCTTGCGCCGAGATTGAAGCCGATTTAGATTCACGACATTCTTTCTCGAGGCAAAGTGCCTGTTGTCGTCGGCGGCACCATGTATTATACTCAGTCAATTCTATGGAAAGCTCAATTGATCGAAGACGCTTCAGGCTCCAATGGCGAAGACGTATGAATCGACGTGGGTGATCTCGTCGTCATGTGGATCTTTAGGCTCATCTTGATATCCCTTCTGATGCCGATGAAGCGTACCAAAAGCTTGTAGAGGTCGACCCTGAAATGGCCCAGCGATTGCACTCAAAGGACGTTCGTCGAGTAGGTTATGCTGTGGCTGCCTTTGTTGATCAACTCAGTAGGTCCAGCGGAGTTTGGAAGTGTTTTACCAGACAGGTACACGACTTTGAGCTTGTCAAGTTACTCAAGCTTGTTACGCAGGGACTAAGCACAGTGAACTGATCGCAAAGAAAGAAGATGACTCGAATGAAACACTCTTTGATGCCTGCATGCTTTGGGTCGACTGCGATCGGTCTGTTCTCCACCAGCGATTGGATTCACGTGTGGACAAAATGGTCGAAGATGGTCTCGTGCCTGAGATTGAAAGTTTCATGGCACATATGAAGGATCACCTTGCAGCATCTCCAATTTCACTTGGTCTGAAAGGCATATCCCAAGCCATCGGATTCAAGGAATTCCAGCCATACTTGGCAGCCAAGGAAGACACAACGAACCCTGACGTTGCAAAAGTTCTCGAAGAATGCATCGTTAACCTCAAAACCGGCACACGTCAATATGCCAAGAGGCAGATTACTTGGATCCGCAATCGGATCGTGCCACGAAACATTCCAGTGTACAAACTAGACACAACAAACGTCAATGCATGGACAACCAATGTATCGACGCCAGCTCTCGCGATTGCATCCGCATTCCTCAAAAACGAGCCCATTCCGTTTGAAGCTTGTACAGCTGAAACTCGAGACAACGACTCGAAAAAGGTCAAGAACATTTGCGAGCCGTGTGGGAACCGAGAGTTTGTCGGACTCGCGCAGTGGAATGAGCACTTGCGATCCAAAGGACACAGATATCACTTGAAGCGCATTCGACTACTGGAAAGCGGCCAGCGATTTGAGCGCGGCCCGCCTAAAAAGCCCAAAGAGCCCAAAACCCCCGACAATGAAGGCATCGATAGCGTCCCTGCAGCGGAATGAAAACTTCAAATGCATACAACTTGATCTTGTTGCGTCAACAGTGTGGCCGCCCCAAGTCGTCGTAATCTCGACACCATCTGTAACTGTTTGACAATGAAAGACGTGATGGGTTAAACACGTTTATCCTGGAAATTCAGTAGGGCGTTTTAATAGTATATATTTATTTTATATTTTATATATGAGTATATATTTCATAATAACAAATATAAATACTTTATGTCATATATTTTACCTTCTGTTGATTTGAGTTATATAAGCTCATATATAACTCAA
The DNA here is from genome assembly GCA_019828595.1 of Aphanomyces cochlioides. NCBI lineage: Eukaryota > Oomycota > Saprolegniomycetes > Saprolegniales > Verrucalvaceae > Aphanomyces > Aphanomyces cochlioides. The sequence goes on along the minus strand of JAHQRK010000002.1, from coordinate 3,147,695 downwards.
ATAATAAAACCCAATACGTTAAAGTTCATTCTACAAACCGTCACAAACATTTCGGTGGCGTTGTTGGTTTGTGACGTTACGATCAGATCATGGGCGGCCATTTTCGATCTGGCAAGCCGAGAGATGAAGGACAACAAGACTGGCGCCGCGCTTGTGCTTCCCCCGCAGTACTCGTCCCGCTTGTTTCGATCGTCGTGGCTTACTGCTGCATCTGTCTACTCGGCTGCTCACCATGACAACTGGATTTGCTTTGGCATGACCCTCCTCGTTCTTCTCACGTCGCTTAACTACTGGCGGCATCCCGTCCACGGCTGGCGACGAAACCTCGACATGTCTGCCGTCTTCTTGGGCTTTGCCTACCATATTTACAGCTCGCTCTTTTGCGCCTCGTCGTACCATCAACTCTTCTACTACGCGTTTGTGGTCAAGACTGCCTACTGCTACTCACAAGCGCGAGCAGCGCCGAATAAAGACGTCTCGTCGCGGTGGCACATGACCATGCATTTGGTTGGAAACGTTGGCAACCTTATATTGTACGCCGGTGGCATTTAATTAACGTAAGAAGTAAATCTAAAGTACAAATGTTTGATTGTGGTCTTGCTATTTGTTGGAGCGATTGACATCGAAACCACCTCGCACTTGACCGACGCCATCGTGGTCCAAACGGGCTGCAAATGACTGGATGTAGCCGTTCAATCGCTGCCTCGTCAAATTGTACACGTTGGACGTGAAGACGACATGGAACATGTACGATTGACGCTGTGACTTGGGGCATTGATATTCGTCCCGTTTTTCCAGCTTCAAATCGAAGCCATCGCCCATGATCTCTCGAAAGATTGACTCCACGGCGCCAACGGAAAAGTTGGGCCCAAGCCAAAGACTTACATCGCGGGACCAGGTTTGAGGGAAGCGAGAGCGCACAGTCTTGGATTCTGGGACAAATACGTGGACAAGGCCATTCTCGGAGTGGAAAGCACGTTCTTCGAGGCGGTAACCCACGCTACCATAGCCCAAAGCCGCCAACTCAGAATATGGGAAAGGTTTGACATCCAACAAGAGCATTTGTCCAGCAGCGGCGCATTCTATAACTTGCCAAGTATCACCGTAACTTCGGGTAATCGTGTCGGCCGGCGTGCCTCCTTGCCCCGCACAGAGCGACAGCCAGACTTGTCCATCGTGAGCTAGCACCGATCGAGAGCTTTCGAAGAATTTAGCCAAGAGTTCTCGGTGCTTGCTGATCTTGTTGCGGACGTTTCCACCCTCGGCAAAATGGGGAAAGTTGAACACGATGCGGTCAAACGCATCGATTCCAAATACATGGGCATATGCAGCCAGAGTGGTGGCATTGATGCCATGATGTACCTGAACACCAATGGACTCAAGGTGTTCAATAGAGGCTGATGCGCCAGGGTACATTCTCTCTAGCTCATCTCGCGTATCAAGCGACGTCGAGATCACAAACTTTGCTTCGAAGCCAGCTCGTTGCAGTGCTGTCGTGACGGCTCGCGAGTATGAAAAGTTACCGTCACCAACAATCAAAATTCGTGGTGCAGTCGTGATATGACTTGTAGGAAGATCCAAGAGAACACGATCACACCCACGAGGCGTCGTGCACTTTCCACGGACCAGTGAAAAGCGATGCGTCGAAGCATGATACCATCCACGACGAATGGCTTGAAGCATTTGAACGCCTTTATGATGGAGAGATTTGATTGGCAGCATGCAACGTCAAAGTGTTGCAAGACGGGTTATCCAATGCATCCACTGAGGCAAACTCTTTCACAGCATTGCGCATGAATATGGAAGGGGAAACGCATAGGGGCCATGGGGAAAGATCTCAAGCTCATGGGATGCTCTTTCGCCGTTCAAAACGAGCTAATCAGGCTGATATAAACGACGGGGGACGGAGGTTTTCTCGAGGAATTGCTGACGGAGAACGACGAGTGTAAGAAAACTTCTTTCGTTCTTCAATCGTGAGCAACACGACTGGAATGGAGTGATTCTCGCTTGCCAACCAGGTTGATGCCCACTTTTTCCATGTCGTAATATCAATTTAACAACACATGCATGCCAAAAAGACAGCTCGAACACTACGTGAGTGCCTCGAAATTGGGAGGCCGGCAAAGAATTCGTTTGCAGAACTACAATCAAGCAGCTGACTGCACGACAGAGAGAAAGCGACACGGCGGGAAACAAAGGATGAACTTACACGTACTCCTCAGAGGAAACGTGCGTCGACCAAGTTGACTCACAGGGAAACAGGGAACAAAAAATATCATATTTTAGGTAAGGTGCAACTTTGAACCAAAATATCCAGTTCTGACGTACCTGTGACAGAGTATACGTAGTTAAATATAAATATTCGAATGTTATTCATATTTGAAGGTTCAAACGATAGTCCCAAGCCCTTCTTAACCACTTAAGCGGTCAAAAGGCACATGAATATCGTTGTTTATCGGATAAATGCATTATCAGTCTTTTTAATTCATAGATATGGAATTGAATAAACGTATATTTTTGCATATTCGTTCTCTCAATTAGTCCATCATTTGCAAAATCAAAATAATCGAATATGAGAGACTTCGATCATCCAACTAATTTTTCTTGAACCTCTTGAAAAATTATGTGATCAGTTTTGTCGAATAATTTCAATTAAACAGGTAATAGAATATAAGGATGAAAAATGAATATCACTATCGAATTCATTGCATCGTTTCTTGTAAACTATGTGGTTTTAAAGGATTGTATTCATACAGTCGTTATCACCAGAATAAACTGCATAGGAAAACTGTTTTTATTTGTTCCAGAGTGTAATTTATTGGGTCAAAACATAAAAAGTCCCCTCGATTCTTTCCACCACTGTCAAATCAATCTGGCGACTGTTTGTCCCAAATAGGTTCGCCCCACGGGGCATCCGTCGGAAGAAAGAAGATGCAGTCGGTGTTGCAATCCAATTTCACGCAACTGTCCACAACAAACAATAAGCAAGGCTTGTTCCGACATGCACTACCATGTCTGTCATAGTCTTTGGAACTTCAGCGTGAGCCGTTCTCTCGAGTGTAATTTTTTGTCCGATGTTGACACTTAGACATTCTGCGTAAATGCTGCATTTTGTATAGCTTCGAGATGCCTCTGACCTTTGGGTCGTTGTTTGCAAGCACGTCATCCAAATCTGACCGCCAGTGTGTGTGCAAAACGCTACAAGTTCCACCACATGGTTGCATCTATCAGGGTGCTTCACAGGGGGGGGCAATACCAACGTTTGCCCCACGTGCAAAAATGTTCCCATCGCAGCAACACCAAGGCTGACGACCGCCCGTCGTCTTTCCACCCACACAACATTCAACATTCCACACACAACCCGTGGCTTCTTTTGTCCCACGAGCGAATGGCCCACGCGAAATTTTCGTCGTCAATGCAACGAGCTGCCTGGCTTGCATATCTTCCATGCTTGGACAGCTCGACTGTACGAAGAAGCCTTCTTGTCACGGAGACAAGATCTCATGTATCTCGTCCGCGGATGTTTTCTGGTGTTGGAGCATTGCAAATCGTTGCACATCCGATTCGATATCTGTCGTTGGAAGGTTTCAAATCTCTCCTGACGTCACACGAACTGTCTGGAGGCCAATCAATACTCGGTTGCCCATTACTGGTCGCCATCATTCGCTCCCCTCCCATGTCTTCCATCCTCCCCTGCGGCGTTGCGTCGTGCAGTATACTAATTCTATATGTACTTGCGCCTCACCTGGTTCTTGAACCGTCGGCTTCTCTCCCCTCATCTTATCCGGATTCCCGCTGGCTTCTACCGCGCCCCTCTCGCAACTTGACTTGGTGTTTGTATGTTCATCAGGATAACGGCGATTGAATCTGGTCCAAGAGGGGTAGGGGTCAAGATATCAGCCAATCAATGGACAGCGATAGCTAATGGCGAAAGTAATTGCGTGTGTAAGTCAGTGTCGAGAAGCACTCACGCGCGTTACAAGTTACTGCCTCCCATTCCGCAATTTCACAGGTGTGAGGCAGGTACGGCCGTCGTCTTGCTTGATAGAGGTGCTTATGACACATGGTATTCTCTAGTCTTTCGCTCTCTCGACCCTGTCCCGACGTAAATGAACCAAGACCACAAGCACCAACCAGCACTTTCGCTTTCGCCGCGTAATTTGGGCATGGACGACCTACGAGACTTCTGTGGCCCACTCGGCGCATTCAAGACGGGCTTGACGCCGCGATTCTCAACCGGATTGACCCCTCGAACGGGATTCACCCCACGAACTGGATTTACCCCACGCGATTATATGAGCCGACACGGTGGATTTCCACTTTCGCCCCGAAGCAGCGGCTTTGGGGGCGTCGGTGGACACCCCCACATGGGAAGCTACTCCCCAAAGGGCCAAGGGCAATCCCTTCCCCTGAAAGGTCGATTTGATGGTACACTGAAAATCCGACGCACATGAAACTCACATATCTCCCCTTAGATTCCATGGGCAACTCTGGCCACCCGGGATACATCAAGCCTGAAATGATGCACCCACTCATGTATGAGTACTTGAACAGGAATCAACAAGGCCAACACAACGGCGGTCCCCATGGCTCTGGCATGGTCCACAATGGTGGCGCCCCTATGTTGTCTGTGAACAACCAAAACATGTCTTCCAATGTGAACGGCGAAGGCAGCTCCCCCCGTGCTTCTGACAACATGGAAAAGCAGGACGAGTTGGATGCCCGTCGTCGCATGAAGAATCGCGAACGTGTTCGCAAGTGCCGTAAGCGTAAGCAAGACCGTCTGAACTTTCTGGAAGATCGCAACAACGAGCTGGAAAAAGAAAACAGCGAACTCAAGACGAAGATCATGCGTCGTGGTGACGGAAGCCCCATCAACAAAGCCATGACGGAAGAAGCTTTGCTTGAATTGCGAGCGAAACAAACGAACACGTTGCAACTCGTGCAAGCAATTATCAACGAAGGTATGATGTCCTTCGAAGCCTCCGCCAAGTCTGTGTGGACCCCCAACGCTACCATTATGGATGGTGTTACTGGTGAAAAGTTGACCAACATCGACAATATTGTTGAGAACAAGCGTATCTCTGCCAGCGTCTTCTCCAACTACAAGATCAAGAACTTTTCTGTCGACTGGCAAGCCCACGACAAGGCTATGATTAAGTGGGACATCGAAGCCTCGTTACGCCCCAATGCTCCTAGCAGCATCATTCTAAGCTCGCCATTTCACCAATTGGCACCTCATTTCAACAACGAAATGTTTCCGTTCCACATGGTCTCCCACGTCACTTTCAGTGGAGACAAGATCGCTGAAGAAGTGCGATTTGTCGATGTTGCCAAGTTGGTCGCTGTGGTTATGGAGAAGCAGCGCGACCCAAGCAAGATGTCTGAGATAATTCAAGCAGTCGCGTCCACTGCACTGTAGATGGCAGATTCCAATAGGGGTAGAATAGATGTTTGTTTAAACGGCTATGAATCAAGCAAGAAATGTAATGGCGGTGTCTGCGATCGAAGCATATACGTTGCCATAAGAAATGTTTTTCACACTGTCATTCTACATGTTCAGCAATTCGTCCAGCTCGTCATCGTACTTGCACGACGATGTGGGGGGTTTGGGGGCAGTGGCAGGTGTCGCAGGTGATACTGAAGTAACTGCTGCAAGGGTAGCTGATGGGGCTTCTTCAGCTGGAGGAAGGGAGGACTGCTTGGGCTGCGCAGATGCAGACGACCCATTTGTCGGGATTGGAGCTTTCTGGAGGGAAGTTCCTGCATCATGGATTGCAGAAGATAGTGGTGATGCTAGCTCCACAGATCGAGGCTGGGATGGTGAAGCATCTTCGGACGAAGAGGGTGGGGTTGGATTGAAAGTCAAATCTATACAATATTTGGCATCGATCAGGAAACGCTTTTCGGGTGCAATCGATTTCAAGTGTCGCCCAATTGCTTGGAAGTCCTACATGAAGTCATGCACATCTTAGAGTGTCACAAAGTACCAATCCCATAGACCCTTGCGCTTGGTTTTCACTTTCCCATTCTCGCATAGTCTTGGTTTGAAAATGGCCAGCCCCTCCGGTGCTAATAGATGTTGGCATGTGCTGAATGTCAGGGTTGAATCGCAGATCACGCCTTGTCGTGTTGCTCTCGATGATGTCGTCCTCCAAGTATTCATCCTCCTCCTCATTGTCATCTTCCTCTTCCTTGAAACGAAACACATTGCTTTCGAGAGGCTTGTCAGGTTGTCTACTTCCACGACCTCGTCCACCTCGGCCTTCGCCACCTCTTCCTCGACCTCGACGGAACTGCAGTTGCGACCGACCCATTTCAATTGGCTTGCGTTCAAATGCACCACAACTCACTCTATTTTCCTATATTCATGAAATAGTCATTGCCTGTTTACGAAACTGTTTCGAACAGTTACGGGAAGTCCCGTAACTGGAAGACGTCTATTGGGTTCACTGGTGGGTCGCGCTGACAAAATCTGTGCTTCCATGCGACGTTTGTGAACAACGAGTAGACTCAACAGCCCTTTCTAGCCACTGTAAATTTGCATCGGCTACTGTACTCCAAGTGACTCGATAACAAGACAAAAGTTTTAGCCCCAATATATCATTGAAAAACTTGAAGGGGTGACTGGGTTGTCGTCAATTCACGCTTAACTTGCCTGAGACGAATTTGCTGACAAGAGAGAGCCCATCCCTTCATTGTCATGGGGTAGAAATCCCTCTGCTCTGGCATATTGATCCTGTTCACATTATTTCTCAAGAAGATCGGGTTGAACTTGTGTGTTGTGTGAATCGATTTCAATCTCACAACCTAAATCATTGGTGCTCAGGCAGTCGAAGTTCGCCCCTGTAAGAAGACATCGTCCCGCAATTGTGTCAATTGACTTTACTACGCCGGCCTTCGTTTATGCGGGACAACGTTCAGTTACAAGATTTCCTCCCCGAAAAGCCACTTTTCAAATATTATAGCAATTGCACATGCGCTATCTTCCATTGATCGTGCTGCTTCTGCACGGGTGCTATCTCCTGGTTGCAGATATTTGTTACCCTCCGCGAGTAGAGCTAGTTCCTCTGTGCGGCGATTCAACATATGAACTACAAGGATGGACTCCAGAATTTGGATATGTGTGTGGTGGCCAAGGCTGCGCTCCACGAGGAACACGATGTCCTAGGGCTGGCGACATGCCCACCGGCGACTGTAACTCAAGTTTACCCACCTGGAATGCCACGTCCCAGTCGTGCACTCTGAAGGAAGACGCAGTCTGTGCGTTGATTGAAGGCACCATGGAATGGGGCGGAACTTGGGGCTGCGTGTTGCCATCGTTAGGCTGCCATTCTGCGATTCCAGTTGAAGCTGCTCAAACCCCCGGCGAGTGGATTGTTCAAGTGGATGGAGATACAAGATTTCCGGTGAGAGCAAACAATCCAAATGAAATTTGCTCTGGCCAGGGCCTTTGTCGCCCACGGGGAACACTTTGCCCAACAAAAGGCTCAAAAGCCGATCCCAGTAGCCCATGCAACAGCTCCATGCACTCATGGAATTCAACTCAACTAACTTGCATATTGCCCGTGGACACAGAATGCAATTTTCGCACAATTCAAACTTCATCATCTGAGCAAGTGAACAACTGGCAATGCGAATATCCCCTCAATTATCTCCATCCAAGACAAGCAACAAATCCTCAGTATACTGAAGATACCATAACATCCAACACGACGGAAATAGTTAGATCAACAACAGCACCAAGCACGTCTGTGTCATCCAACACGACGACAATCCCCACCATCAACACGCCGGCTCCCACCACGACACCCACACCTCAGACCTCCGTCGCCTCCAACACCAATGGCACTAACGCCACCAACACCACCGTGGCTCCAACCACGTCCGTGCCATCCAACACGACGACAATCCCCACCATCAACACGCCGGCTCCCACCACGACACCCACACCTCAGACCTCCGTCGCCTCCAACACCAATGGCACTAACGCCACCAACACCACCGTGGCTCCAACCACGTCCGTGCCATCCAACACGACGACAATCCCCACCATCAACACGCCGGCTCCCACCACGACACCCACACCTCAGACCTCCGTCGCCTCCAACACCAATGGCACTAACGCCACCAACACCACCGTGGCTCCAACCACGTCCGTGCCATCCAACACGACGACAATCCCCACCATCAACACGCCGGCTCCCACCACGACACCCACACCTCAGACCTCCGTCGCCTCCAACACCAATGGCACTAACGCCACCAACACCACCGTGGCTCCAACCACGTCCGTGCCATCCAACACGACGACAATCCCCACCATCAACACGCCGGCTCCCACCACGACACCCACACCTCAGACCTCCGTCGCCTCCAACACCAATGGCACTAACGCCACCAACACCACCGTGGCTCCAACCACGTCCGTGCCATCCAACACGACGACAATCCCCACCATCAACACGCCGGCTCCCACCACGACACCCACACCTCAGACCTCCGTCGCCTCCAACACCAATGGCACTAACGCCACCAACACCACCGTGGCTCCAACCACGTCCGTGCCATCCAACACGACGACAATCCCCACCATCAACACGCCGGCTCCCACCACGACACCCACACCTCAGACCTCCGTCGCCTCCAACACCAATGGCACTAACGCCACCAACACCACCGTGGCTCCAACCACGTCCGTGCCATCCAACACGACGACAATCCCCACCATCAACACGCCGGCTCCCACCACGACACCCACACCTCAGACCTCCGTCGCCTCCAACACCAATGGCACTAACGCCACCAACACCACCGTGGCTCCAACCACGTCCGTGCCATCCAACACGACGACAATCCCCACCATCAACACGCCGGCTCCCACCACGACACCCACACCTCAGACCTCCGTCGCCTCCAACACCAATGGCACTAACGCCACCAACACCACCGTGGCTCCAACCACGTCCGTGCCATCCAACACGACGACAATCCCCACCATCAACACGCCGGCTCCCACCACGACACCCACACCTCAGACCTCCGTCGCCTCCAACACCAATGGCACTAACGCCACCAACACCACCGTGGCTCCAACCACGTCCGTGCCATCCAACACGACGACAATCCCCACCATCAACACGCCGGCTCCCACCACGACACCCACACCTCAGACCTCCGTCGCCTCCAACACCAATGGCACTAACGCCACCAACACCACCGTGGCTCCAACCACGTCCGTGCCATCCAACACGACGACAATCCCCACCATCAACACGCCGGCTCCCACCACGACACCCACACCTCAGACCTCCGTCGCCTCCAACACCAATGGCACTAACGCCACCAACACCACCGTGGCTCCAACCACGTCCGTGCCATCCAACACGACGACAATCCCCACCATCAACACGCCGGCTCCCACCACGACACCCACACCTCAGACCTCCGTCGCCTCCAACACCAATGGCACTAACGCCACCAACACCACCGTGGCTCCAACCACGTCCGTGCCATCCAACACGACGACAATCCCCACCATCAACACGCCGGCTCCCACCACGACACCCACACCTCAGACCTCCGTCGCCTCCAACACCAATGGCACTAACGCCACCAACACCACCGTGGCTCCAACCACGTCCGTGCCATCCAACACGACGACAATCCCCACCATCAACACGCCGGCTCCCACCACGACACCCACACCTCAGACCTCCGTCGCCTCCAACACCAATGGCACTAACGCCACCAACACCACCGTGGCTCCAACCACGTCCGTGCCATCCAACACGACGACAATCCCCACCATCAACACGCCGGCTCCCACCACGACACCCACACCTCAGACCTCCGTCGCCTCCAACACCAATGGCACTAACGCCACCAACACCACCGTGGCTCCAACCACGTCCGTGCCATCCAACACGACGACAATCCCCACCATCAACACGCCGGCTCCCACCACGACACCCACACCTCAGACCTCCGTCGCCTCCAACACCAATGGCACTAACGCCACCAACACCACCGTGGCTCCAACCACGTCCGTGCCATCCAACACGACGACAATCCCCACCATCAACACGCCGGCTCCCACCACGACACCCACACCTCAGACCTCCGTCGCCTCCAACACCAATGGCACTAACGCCACCAACACCACCGTGGCTCCAACCACGTCCGTGCCATCCAACACGACGACAATCCCCACCATCAACACGCCGGCTCCCACCACGACACCCACACCTCAGACCTCCGTCGCCTCCAACACCAATGGCACTAACGCCACCAACACCACCGTGGCTCCAACCACGTCCGTGCCATCCAACACGACGACAATCCCCACCATCAACACGCCGGCTCCCACCACGACACCCACACCTCAGACCTCCGTCGCCTCCAACACCAATGGCACTAACGCCACCAACACCACCGTGGCTCCAACCACGTCCGTGCCATCCAACACGACGACAATCCCCACCATCAACACGCCGGCTCCCACCACGACACCCACACCTCAGACCTCCGTCGCCTCCAACACCAATGGCACTAACGCCACCAACACCACCGTGGCTCCAACCACGTCCGTGCCATCCAACACGACGACAATCCCCACCATCAACACGCCGGCTCCCACCACGACACCCACACCTCAGACCTCCGTCGCCTCCAACACCAATGGCACTAACGCCACCAACACCACCGTGGCTCCAACCACGTCCGTGCCATCCAACACGACGACAATCCCCACCATCAACACGCCGGCTCCCACCACGACACCCACACCTCAGACCTCCGTCGCCTCCAACACCAATGGCACTAACGCCACCAACACCACCGTGGCTCCAACCACGTCCGTGCCATCCAACACGACGACAATCCCCACCATCAACACGCCGGCTCCCACCACGACACCCACACCTCAGACCTCCGTCGCCTCCAACACCAATGGCACTAACGCCACCAACACCACCGTGGCTCCAACCACGTCCGTGCCATCCAACACGACGACAATCCCCACCATCAACACGCCGGCTCCCACCACGACACCCACACCTCAGACCTCCGTCGCCTCCAACACCAATGGCACTAACGCCACCAACACCACCGTGGCTCCAACCACGTCCGTGCCATCCAACACGACGACAATCCCCACCATCAACACGCCGGCTCCCACCACGACACCCACACCTCAGACCTCCGTCGCCTCCAACACCAATGGCACTAACGCCACCACCACACCACCGTGGCTCCAACCACGTCCGTGCCATCCAACACGACGACAATCCCCACCATCAACACGCCGGCTCCCACCACGACACCCACACCTCAGACCTCCGTCGCCTCCAACACCAATGGCACTAACGCCACCAACACCACCGTGGCTCCAACCACGTCCGTGCCATCCAACACGACGACAATCCCCACCATCAACACGCCGGCTCCCACCACGACACCCACACCTCAGACCTCCGTCGCCTCCAACACCAATGGCACTAACGCCACCAACACCACCGTGGCTCCAACCACGTCCGTGCCATCCAACACGACGACAATCCCCACCATCAACACGCCGGCTCCCACCACGACACCCACACCTCAGACCTCCGTCGCCTCCAACACCAATGGCACTAACGCCACCAACACCACCGTGGCTCCAACCACGTCCGTGCCATCCAACACGACGACAATCCCCACCATCAACACGCCGGCTCCCACCACGACACCCACACCTCAGACCTCCGTCGCCTCCAACACCAATGGCACTAACGCCACCAACACCACCGTGGCTCCAACCACGTCCGTGCCATCCAACACGACGACAATCCCCACCATCAACACGCCGGCTCCCACCACGACACCCACACCTCAGACCTCCGTCGCCTCCAACACCAATGGCACTAACGCCACCAACACCACCGTGGCTCCAACCACGTCCGTGCCATCCAACACGACGACAATCCCCACCATCAACACGCCGGCTCCCACCACGACACCCACACCTCAGACCTCCGTCGCCTCCAACACCAATGGCACTAACGCCACCAACACCACCGTGGCTCCAACCACGTCCGTGCCATCCAACATCACAACGACTGCAAGTCCCACCACAAACACGCCAACTCCTACCACCACGATGATACCTCAGACCACCGTCGCCTCCAACACCACTACGTCTCCCTCTACGACGAAGGCTCCTACAACGACCACAGTGACACCTGCACCTCAGACCACCGTCGCTTCAAATAGCTCCGGCACAAACACCACCGTGTCGCCAACTACGTCCGTCCCCTCCAACACCACAACGACTACAAGTCCAACCACCAACACACCACCTCCCACCACCACCGTCCCCTCCAACACCACAACGACTACAAGTCCAACCACCAACACACCACCTCCCACCACCACCATCGGCTCCAATAATACAGCCACGAACACCACCGTGGCTCCAACCACGTCCGTGCCATCCAACATCACAACGACTGCAAGTCCCACCACAAACACGCCAACTCCTACCACCACGATGACACCTCAGACCACCGTCGCCTCCAACACCACTACGTCTCCCTCTACGACGAAGGCTCCTACAACGACCACAGTGACACCTGCACCTCAGACCACCGTCGCTTCCAATAGCTCCGGCACAAACACCACCGTGTCGCCAACTACGTCCGTCCCCTCCAACATCACAACGACTACGAGTCCCACCAGCACACCACCTCCCACTACCACCGTCCCCTCCAACACCACAACAACTACAAGTCCAACCACCAACACACCACCTCCCACTACCACCGTCCCCTCCAACACCACAACGACTACAAGTCCAACCACCAACACACCACCTCCTACCACCACCATCGGCTCCAATAATACAACCACGAACACCACCGTGGCTCCAACCACGTCCGTGCCATCCAACATCACAACGACTGCAAGTCCCACCACAAACACGCCAACTCCTACCACCACGATGACACCTCAGACCACCGTCGCCTCCAACACCACTACGTCTCCCTCTACGACGAAGGCTCCTACAACGACCACAGTGACACCTGCACCTCAGACCACCGTCGCTTCCAATAGCTCCGGCACAAACACCACCGTGTCGCCAACTACGTCCGTGCCATCCAACATCACAACGACTACGAGTCCCACCAGCACACCACCTCCCACTACCACCGTCCCCTCCAACACCACAACAACTACAAGTCCAACCACCAACACACCACCTCCCGCTACCACCGTCCCCTCCAACACCACAACGACTACAAGTCCAACCACCAACACACCACCTCCCACCACCACCATCGGCTCCAATAATACAGCCACGAACACCACCGTGGCTCCAACCACGTCCGTGCCATCCAACATCACAACGACTGCAAGTCCCACCACAAACACGCCAACTCCTACCACCACGATGACACCTCAGACCACCGTCGCCTCCAACACCACTACGTCTCCCTCTACGACGAAGGCTCCTACAACGACCACAGTGACACCTGCACCTCAGACCACCGTCGCTTCAAATAGCTCCGGCACAAACACCACCGTGTCGCCAACTACGTCCGTGCCATCCAACATCACAACGACTACGAGTCCCACCAGCACACCACCTCCCACTACCACCGTCCCGTCCAACACCACAACAACTACAAGTCCAACCACAAACACACCACCTCCCACTACCACCGTCCCCTCCAACACCACAACGAATACAAGTCCAACCACCAACACACCACCTCCCACCACCACCATCGGCTCCAATAATACAGCCACGAACACCACCGTGGCTCCAACCACGTCCGTGCCATCCAACATCACAACGACTGCAAGTCCCACCACAAACACGCCAACTCCTACCACCACGATGACACCTCAGACCACCGTCGCCTCCAACACCACTACGTCTCCCTCTACGACGAAGGCTCCTACAACGGCCACAGTGACACCTGCACCTCGGACCACCGTCGCTTCAAATAGCTCCGGCACAAACACCACCGTGTCGCCAACTACGTCCGTCCCCTCCAACACCACAACGACTACAAGTCCAACCACCAACACACCACCTCCCACTACCACCGTCCCCTCCAACACCACAACAACTACAAGTCCAACCACCAACACACCACCTCCCACTACCACCGTCCCCTCCAACACCACAACGACTACAAGTCCAACCACCAACACACCACCTCCCACCACCACCATCGGCTCCAATAATACAGCCACGAACACCACCGTGGCTCCAACCACGTCCGTGCCATCCAACATCACAACGACTGCAAGTCCCACCACAAACACGCCAACTCCTACCACCACGATGACACCTCAGACCACCGTCGCCTCCAACACCACTACGTCTCCCTCTACGACGAAGGCTCCTACAACGGCCACAGTGACACCTGCACCTCGGACCACCGTCGCTTCAAATAGCTCCGGCACAAACACCACCGTGTCGCCAACTACGTCCGTGCCATCCAACACCACAACGACTACAAGTCCAACCACCAACACACCACCTCCCACTACCACCGTCCCCTCCAACACCACAACAACTACAAGTCCAACCACCAACACACCACCTCCCACTACCACCGTCCCCTCCAACACCACAACGACTACAAGTCCAACCACCAACACACCACCTCCCACCACCACCATCGGCTCCAATAATACAGCCACGAACACCACCGTGGCTCCAACCACGTCCGTGCCATCCAACATCACAACGACTGCAAGTCCCACCACAAACACGCCAACTCCTACCACCACGATGACACCTCAGACCACCGTCGCCTCCAACACCACTACGTCTCCCTCTACGACGAAGGCTCCTACAACGACCACAGTGACACCTGCACCTCAGACCACCGTCGCTTCCAATAGCTCCGGCACAAACACCACCGTGTCGCCAACTACGTCCGTGCCATCCAACATCACAACGACTACGAGTCCCACCAGCACACCACCTCCCACTACCACCGTCCCCTCCAACACCACAACAACTACAAGTCCAACCACCAACACACCACCTCCCGCTACCACCGTCCCCTCCAACACCACAACGAATACAAGTCCAACCACCAACACACCACCTCCCACCACCACCATCGGCTCCAATAATACAGCCACGAACACCACCGTGGCTCCAACCACGTCCGTGCCATCCAACATCACAACGACTGCAAGTCCCACCACAAACACGCCAACTCCTACCACCACGATGACACCTCAGACCACCGTCGCCTCCAACACCACTACGTCTCCCTCTACGACGAAGGCTCCTACAACGACCACAGTGACACCTGCACCTCAGACCACCGTCGCTTCCAATAGCTCCGGCACAAACACCACCGTTTCGCCAACTACGTCCGTCCCCTCCAACATCACAACGACTACAAGTCCAACCACCAACACACCACCTCCCACTACCACCGTCCCCTCCAACACCACAACGACTACGAGTCCCACCAGCACACCACCTCCCGCTACCACCGTCCCCTCCAACACCACAACGAATACAAGTCCAACCACCAACACACCACCTCCCACCACCACCATCGGCTCCAATAATACAGCCACGAACACCACCGTGGCTCCAACCACGTCCGTGCCATCCAACATCACAACGACTGCAAGTCCCACCACAAACACGCCAACTCCTACCACCACGATGACACCTCAGACCACCGTCGCCTCCAACACCACTACGTCTCCCTCTACGACGAAGGCTCCTACAACGACCACAGTGACACCTGCACCTCAGACCACCGTCGCTTCCAATAGCTCCGGCACAAACACCACCGTTTCGCCAACTACGTCCGTCCCCTCCAACATCACAACGACTACAAGTCCAACCACCAACACACCACCTCCCACTACCACCGTCCCCTCCAACACCACAACAACTACAAGTCCAACCACCAACACACCACCTCCCACTACCACCGTCCCCTCCAACACCACAACGACTACAAGTCCAACCACCAACACACCACCTCCCACCACCACCATCGGCTCCAATAATACAGCCACGAACACCACCGTGGCTCCAACCACGTCCGTGCCATCCAACATCACAACGACTGCAAGTCCCACCACAAACACGCCAACTCCTACCACCACGATGACACCTCAGACCACCGTCGCCTCCAACACCACTACGTCTCCCTCTACGACGAAGGCTCCTACAACGACCACAGTGACACCTGCACCTCAGACCACCGTCGCTTCCAATAGCTCCGGCACAAACACCACCGTGTCGCCAACTACGTCCGTCCCCTCCAACATCACAACGACAACGAGTCCCACCAGCACACCACCTCCCACTACCACCGTCCCCTCCAACACCACAACAACTACAAGTCCAACCACCAACACACCACCTCCCGCTACCACCGTCCCCTCCAACACCACAACGACTACAAGTCCAACCACCAACACACCACCTCCCACCACCACCATCGGCTCCAATAATACAGCCACGAACACCACCGTGGCTCCAACCACGTCCGTGCCATCCAACATCACAACGACTGCAAGTCCCACCACAAACACGCCAACTCCTACCACCACGATGACACCTCAGACCACCGTCGCCTCCAACACCACTACGTCTCCCTCTACGACGAAGGCTCCTACAACGACCACAGTGACACCTGCACCTCAGACCACCGTCGCTTCCAATAGCTCCGGCACAAACACCACCGTGTCGCCAACTACGTCCGTCCCCTCCAACACCACAACGACTACGAGTCCCACCAGCACACCACCTCCCACCACCACCGTCCCCTCCAACACCACAACGACTACAAGTCCAACCACCAACACACCACCTCCTACCACCACCATCGGCTCCAATAATACAACCACGAACACCACCGTGGCTCCAACCACGTCCGTGCCATCCAACATCACAACGACTGCAAGTCCCACCACAAACACGCCAACTCCTACCACCACGATGACACCTCAGACCACCGTCGCCTCCAACACCACTACGTCTCCCTCTACGACGAAGGCTCCTACAACGACCACAGTGACACCTGCACCTCAGACCACCGTCGCTTCCAATAGCTCCGGCACAAACACCACCGTGTCGCCAACTACGTCCGTGCCATCCAACATCACAACGACTACGAGTCCCACCAGCACACCACCTCCCACTACCACCGTCCCCTCCAACACCACAACAACTACAAGTCCAACCACCAACACACCCCTCCCGCTACCACCGTCCCCTCCAACACCACAACGACTACAAGTCCAACCACCAACACACCACCTCCCACCACCACCATCGGCTCCAATAATACAGCCACGAACACCACCGTGGCTCCAACCACGTCCGTGCCATCCAACATCACAACGACTGCAAGTCCCACCACAAACACGCCAACTCCTACCACCACGATGACACCTCAGACCACCGTCGCCTCCAACACCACTACGTCTCCCTCTACGACGAAGGCTCCTACAACGACCACAGTGACACCTGCACCTCAGACCACCGTCGCTTCAAATAGCTCCGGCACAAACACCACCGTGTCGCCAACTACGTCCGTCCCCTCCAACACCACAACGACTACGAGTCCCACCAGCACACCACCTCCCACCACCACCGTCCCCTCCAACACCACAACGACTACAAGTCCAACCACCAACACACCACCTCCTACCACCACCATCGGCTCCAATAATACAGCCACGAACACCACCGTGGCTCCAACCACGTCCGTGCCATCCAACATCACAACGACTGCAAGTCCCACCACAAACACGCCAACTCCTACCACCACGATGACACCTCAGACCACCGTCGCCTCCAACACCACTACGTCTCCCTCTACGACGAAGGCTCCTACAACGACCACAGTGACACCTGCACCTCAGACCACCGTCGCTTCCAATAGCTCCGGCACAAACACCACCGTGTCGCCAACTACGTCCGTGCCATCCAACATCACAACGACTACGAGTCCCACCAGCACACCACCTCCCACTACCACCGTCCCCTCCAACACCACAACAACTACAAGTCCAACCACCAACACACCACCTCCCACCACCACCGTCCCCTCCAACACCACAACGACTACAAGTCCAACCACCAACACACCACCTCCCACCACCACCATCGGCTCCAATAATACAGCCACGAACACCACCGTGGCTCCAACCACGTCCGTGCCATCCAACATCACAACGACTGCAAGTCCCACCACAAACACGCCAACTCCTACCACCACGATGACACCTCAGACCACCGTCGCCTCCAACACCACTACGTCTCCCTCTACGACGAAGGCTCCTACAACGACCACAGTGACACCTGCACCTCAGACCACCGTCGCTTCCAATAGCTCCGGCACAAACACCACCGTGTCGCCAACTACGTCCGTGCCATCCAACATCACAACGACTACGAGTCCCACCAGCACACCACCTCCCACTACCACCGTCCCCTCCAACACCACAACAACTACAAGTTCAACCACCAACACACCACCTCCCGCTACCACCGTCCCCTCCAACACCACAACGACTACAAGTCCAACCACCAACACACCACCTCCCACCACCACCATCGGCTCCAATAATACAGCCACGAACACCACCGTGGCTCCAACCACGTCCGTGCCATCCAACATCACAACGACTGCAAGTCCCACCACAAACACGCCAACTCCTACCACCACGATGACACCTCAGACCACCGTCGCCTCCAACACCACTACGTCTCCCTCTACGACGAAGGCTCCTACAACGACCACAGTGACACCTGCACCTCAGACCACCGTCGCTTCAAATAGCTCCGGCACAAACACCACCGTGTCGCCAACTACGTCCGTCCCCTCCAACATCACAACGACTACGAGTCCCACCAGCACACCACCTCCCACTACCACCGTCCCCTCCAACACCACAACAACTACAAGTCCAACCACCAACACACCACCTCCCACTACCACCGTCCCCTCCAACACCACAACGACTACAAGTCCAACCACCAACACACCACCTCCCACCACCACCATCGGCTCCAATAATACAGCCACGAACACCACCGTGGCTCCAACCACGTCCGTGCCATCCAACATCACAACGACTGCAAGTCCCACCACAAACACGCCAACTCCTACCACCACGATGACACCTCAGACCACCGTCGCCTCCAACACCACTACGTCTCCCTCTACGACGAAGGCTCCTACAACGACCACAGTGACACCTGCACCTCAGACCACCGTCGCTTCAAATAGCTCCGGCACAAACACCACCGTGTCGCCAACTACGTCCGTCCCCTCCAACACCACAACGACTACAAGTCCAACCACCAACACACCACCTCCCACCACCACCGTCCCCTCCAACACCACAACAACTACAAGTCCAACCACCAACACACCACCTCCTACCACCACCATCGGCTCCAATAATACAGCCACGAACACCACCGTGGCTCCAACCACGTCCGTGCCATCCAACATCACAACGACTGCAAGTCCCACCACAAACACGCCAACTCCTACCACCACGATGACACCTCAGACCACCGTCGCCTCCAACACCACTACGTCTCCCTCTACGACGAAGGCTCCTACAACGACCACAGTGACACCTGCACCTCAGACCACCGTCGCTTCCAATAGCTCCGGCACAAACACCACCGTGTCGCCAACTACGTCCGTGCCATCCAACATCACAACGACTACGAGTCCCACCAGCACACCACCTCCCACTACCACCGTCCCCTCCAACACCACAACAACTACAAGTCCAACCACCAACACACCACCTCCCGCTACCACCGTCCCCTCCAACACCACAACGACTACAAGTCCAACCACCAACACACCACCTCCCACCACCACCATCGGCTCCAATAATACAGCCACGAACACCACCGTGGCTCCAACCACGTCCGTGCCATCCAACATCACAACGACTGCAAGTCCCACCACAAACACGCCAACTCCTACCACCACGATGACACCTCAGACCACCGTCGCCTCCAACACCACTACGTCTCCCTCTACGACGAAGGCTCCTACAACGACCACAGTGACACCTGCACCTCAGACCACCGTCGCTTCAAATAGCTCCGGCACAAACACCACCGTGTCGCCAACTACGTCCGTGCCATCCAACATCACAACGACTACGAGTCCCACCAGCACACCACCTCCCACTACCACCGTCCCCTCCAACACCACAACAACTACAAGTCCAACCACCAACACACCACCTCCCGCTACCACCGTCCCCTCCAACACCACAACGACTACAAGTCCAACCACCAACACACCACCTCCCACCACCACCATCGGCTCCAATAATACAGCCACGAACACCACCGTGGCTCCAACCACGTCCGTGCCATCCAACATCACAACGACTGCAAGTCCCACCACAAACACGCCAACTCCTACCACCACGATGACACCTCAGACCACCGTCGCCTCCAACACCACTACGTCTCCCTCTACGACGAAGGCTCCTACAACGACCACAGTGACACCTGCACCTCAGACCACCGTCGCTTCCAATAGCTCCGGCACAAACACCACCGTGTCGCCAACTACGTCCGTCCCCTCCAACACCACAACGACTACAAGTCCAACCACCAACACACCACCTCCCACTACCACCGTCCCCTCCAACACCACAACGACTACAAGTCCAACCACCAACACACCACCTCCCACCACCACCATCGGCTCCAATAATACAGCCACGAACACCACCGTGGCTCCAACCACGTCCGTGCCATCCAACATCACAACGACTGCAAGTCCCACCACAAACACGCCAACTCCTACCACCACGATGACACCTCAGACCACCGTCGCCTCCAACACCACTACGTCTCCCTCTACGACGAAGGCTCCTACAACGACCACAGTGACACCTGCACCTCAGACCACCGTCGCTTCCAATAGCTCCGGCACAAACACCACCGTGTCGCCAACTACGTCCGTCCCCTCCAACACCACAACGACTACGAGTCCCACCAGCACACCACCTCCCACCACCACCGTCCCCTCCAACACCACAACGACTACAAGTCCAACCACCAACACACCACCTCCCACCACCACCATCGGCTCCAATAATACAACCACGAACACCACCGTGGCTCCAACCACGTCCGTGCCATCCAACATCACAACGACTGCAAGTCCCACCACAAACATGCCAACTCCTACCACCACGATGACACCTCAGACCACCGTCGCCTCCAACACCACTACGTCTCCCTCTACGACGAAGGCTCCTACAACGACCACAGTGACTCCCGCACCCCTGACCACCCTTGCTTCTAATGTTACTTTGTCTCCAAGCTCGTCGCTGGTTGGAACGCTGGCACCTTTGGCTTTTGTTAGTGTTTGCAAGGATGCAACCTATGGACTTTTCTCTGTACTGCCGTCTGAAGTGTGTGGCGGGCAAGGTTGTGCTCCAGTTGGATCGCGTTGTCCCCGAGCTGGCGATGTTCCGTTTGCTGGCTGTAACCCTGGTATTCCCTCTTGGAATTCTAAGACGCAATCTTGTGTTGCACCTGAAGATGCGATCTGCTCACTTGTCCAAGGAACAAATCAATCCGGTGGCACATGGGGATGCGTATTCCCATCTCAGGGATGCGCCACAGTTCCGTCCACGACATCACAAACCACACTTGCCACATACATCGTCCCTGTGTTTGGTGATACCAACTATTCCGTGTCGGCTTCATCTGATACAGTTCCATGCGGTGGTTCTGGTTTATGCGCGCCGCAAGGCACGCTTTGTCCAACAAAAAACTCTCGTTCTACTCCTACGGCGGCTTGCAACTCTTCACTTCCTTCATGGAATGCAACAACGCTCTCATGTTTTGCCCCAGCAGATTCAACATGCACATATGTGGCAAATATGTGGCAGTGCAAGTACCCCCCATCGATATACTTACCTCCGCCACTTTCAACCTCCATAGCTCCCATCGCGCCGACAACAACACAGCAGCAGAACGTGACTGCTTCTGTCCCGTCGACATCGACCACTTCTCCAACGACGTCATTACCCGTGACAACGGTGCCCTCAACTTTGTTTGTTAACACAACAACTGCGATTCCCTCAATCTCCACAGTATCAGTCACGACACTTCAGCCAGCAACACAAGCAACCTCGATGTCTCCAGCATCAACGACAATTCAAACACCGTCAACAACACCGCCTCTCACGACACCTGTAGCACCTGCAACAACGTCTACGATCTCGATTACAACCAAAACACCAACGACAACATCAGCTCCAACGACCAAAGCACAATCGACAACAACAGCTCCAACGACCACACCAGTGATGGTAGCCGCGACCACTACGACGATTATTCCTGCACCAAAACCGACGTCAACTCCAACTAACGTCCTCACAGCAATCATGCAATTGATCTTGAGTGCCATCAACAACACTGCATTCACATCGTTCTTGCCCTTGCCGTCTACATGCGTTGGGTATGTTGTTCAACCTGGCGAGACATCGTGGGACATCGTTAACAATGTCTGCCATGTATCTACAGGCTGCGCTCCAGGAAGAACATCAGTTCCATACACTCTGACTGCCACTGGAACCTACTGCTCCACAGCTCTTGGCATTGGACAACTTCTTGCTGTTTGCTGTTGACAAGCACAATTTTGCAAAAGTATCAATTTATTTAAAAGTATCAATAAAATTTGACATTTAAGAAAAAGTATCAATGAAACTAAATTTCTCAAGAATTTGACCATAAAGTGTCAATTCGAACTACATTCCTGCACCAAGTCATTTTAAGTCTGGAGGAAACAGCCGTTGGAAGTCGAAATCGTCTACGTTACCCTCTCAAGCTGCCGATGCCGATCTCGTACTGTTTGGTCGCCAACAAGCACTGTGCTCTAGCAGAGTGTGAATATAATGGAAATGCTCCAACGAGCCCAACGAATAGCGGCAAGAAAGTCAAGGAGATCGCCTATCAATTGACAAAGAAACTCAACTTCGAGAAAATTGAACTGGAGATGGAAGCGATTGACTGCGAAGGAAAGACGTACAGCTACCTTGTCGAAAGTGAAGTTGTGTACATTTGTGTAGCCGATGCATCAGTTGGTCGTGGTGCAGTGACAGCCTTTTTGAAGCACATTAAGGCGCAATTTGAAGAACAATTCGGTGTACGTGGCAAAATGACAAAGCTCAAACTCGACATGCAACGTGACTTTGGTCCCATTTTGAAGACGCATATGGAAATGCTGTCATCTCAAGGCGGAATGCAAAAACTGGAAGCCCTGCGAAAGGATCTCGATAATGTCAAGGACTCGATGCAGCAAAATATTGGAAAAGTATTGGAGCGCGGAGACAAAATTGATTTACTCGTCGACAAGTCTGAATCGCTCAAGTTCTGATCTTCCTCTCTAGCGTTCATTAACATTGTATTTGACTGTAGCTCGTCGGCTGAAGCCTTTGCCAAATCGAGCCGTAGTCTTCGACGCACTTTGTGGCTCCAAAATGTGAAGATGTACATCCTCGGTGTTATCGTCGCATTGGTAAGCTCTCATTTGGAATATTTTTAACCTCCGTGCTTAGATTCTCATCATCCTGGCATACTTATATTTTCGAAAGCGCGGCGACACACCCAAGGCGTCAGCTCCTGCACTCTTAATCCTGAGAAGGACGTAATTGATCGTCCTGTCCCTCCTTGTTGGACTGTGTCAGACTCGCGAACAGGCTTGCTGTCGCATGAATCACAACGCAAACACCAAAAATGAGGCTAGGCGGCACGGCCCACGAGTCCATCTGCGTCCCGACGAGGACAAGAAAATTCGTTGGGAGGCGGAAAAGTGTCAATATCGTGCCCATAGTGGCTTCAGGAAAGCTGTCTGCTCGCAGTGTCGCGCTCACTGGAAAATATACACCAACGCACACCTAGAGTTCAATGAGCGATCGATGGTAACTACTTAGCAGCACCTCAAAGAGTAGAAATGAAGCAAATATCCAAGTGAAGCCAAACTCCATCTGCAAAGATTCAGTACATAACGGACAGTTGGAGTATTTCGTACTGCTGGGGGAAGCATGCAAAGCGAGGCTAATGCACATGATAAGGCGAGAATGTACGAGGACATAGATTGTGGTGCGAGGGGAAAGAGTTTGCCGCCGATAGCAATGCAAAGCATAAATGACGAGAACACAAGTCCGACTGGCACTTCCTGGCTGTAGCTCTGCAATGCAGGGACCCAGAGAAAGACTAAGGTAGTTTGAGCCATGGCATCTCCAAGCTTATTACCAAAAATGTACATGGCACCTTCAAAAAGGCTGTACGCCAAACCGACATGCACAATTCGCCACGACCATTCAATACGATATGAAGTGGGGCTGCTGGAAGACGAAGAACTTGGTGCTGCAGAGTGGCTAGGCGGTTCGTCAGAGGGCCATTGTAAAATCCAAATCGCGGCGACAATTGTTGCAACGACGGCAAGTTGAAATGGAGCAATGTCGCCGAAGGCATCGGCAGCAACTTGGGCTACCAGACCGGCTAAGATTGCGACGAGTCCATTGCCTTCCGATGCCAGAGCAAACGTGGACGGGAGCAAAGATTCATGGAATTCTAAGAGTCCTTAGTACATATTTTGTTAATGCACTTACTGCGGCGCCGATGCTCAGTCACCATCCAGCTTTCAAATGCAGAAAACAAAAGCGATGTCGATATGCCCCCAAGAATTCGACCGACAGCGAGCACCGTAAAGCTGGGTACGTGTTCAATTAAGTTGATGAGTATCTGTAGCGACGTGAGCTCAACAACACATTTAGGATAACCTCCAAGAGGCAAAACACCAAACACGCGTTCTTGCGACCAAAAGCATCAACGAAATGACCAACAAAACCACTCGACAATGCAGACGACATGAATCCAATCATAAACAAGGTCCCAACGTCAACTCCATAGCTCTACGTTGGAAGTTAAAACCTCGATTGTGATTTGTCAGAGGTGTTACCTGATAGAGCGTGTACATATTTGGTCCTTGCAACCAGTCGGCAAACATAACCATGAGGTAGACATACAAATACTCGCGCTGAAATGCAGCAAAGTCTGCAGGCACTGCCTTATTATGATGGGCAGATGGTTTCTTCCAAGAAATTGCATGAAGCGTAAGAAGGATAAGCGAGAGACCTCCGCAGGTTGATGTCGCCCATGTCGGCCACTGTGTCATGATGGATCGCCAAGTTGTAATTTATCCGGATTTTTATCCGAATGGTCAAAGGCACCAACCGTTTTGAAGTACAGGGGTCCCCAACATGACCAGCGAAGCCTTGGCGACGGAAGAACCTGAAGTCCACTGGTCCAAGACAGAATACAATGTAGATCTCGATCCTCAAGTCTGCCGGAATCTCGAAGCTTGCGGTATTCACTCGTTTTTTCCAATCCAGCATGTGACGATTCCGAAAATCTTGGCCACCGGGTACACCAAAGATCTGTGCATCAATGCTCCAACAGGTAGCGGGAAGACCATGGTGTATGTGCTGCCAATTGTCCAGCGTCTCGTGGCTCGTGTCGTGCGACGACTTCGTGCTGTAGTCATCGTTCCTTCTCGTGATCTGGTCGTTCAAGTGAAAAAAGTGTTTGATAGCCTCATTGCTGGCACACCGCTGTCGTGTGGTGTCGCAATGGGCCAGTCCAACTTTACGTCCGAGCAGAAACATCTCGTGGATGCTCAGGGCAACAGTCTCATTGACATCTTGGTCGCGACTCCAGGGCGTCTCGTTGACCATTTGGAACAAACTCCAGGATTCACCCTCCAACACGTCCAGTTTGTCGTTGTCGACGAAGCGGATCGTCTTCTCAATCAATCATACCAAGACTGGATTACTAAGCTGTACAACAGCATCTACGTCTCGGAAACGTCGATCGAAAGTACGTTCGTGCATCACAACCTTATCGTAGATTCATTGTGATGTAGATTTGACCACGACAATCAACCATCCAGCCACCATTCGCCGCGCGGACGGAAAGAATCCCTACCGCATTCGTATTCCTCTCATTCGCATATTGCTGTCAGCTACATTGACGCGAAATCCACGCAAGCTTGCAGCGATTGGAATGCCTCATGCTGAACTCATCACTGTCAATGATGCGATGGATGACCAACTTTTCACAACTCCGGCAAACTTGGAGGAAGCGATGATCGAGTGCGAGAGTACTGAAAAGCCTCTTGTGCTGCTCGAACTTCTCCATCAGTTTGAAAACCAACTGACAATTGTCTTTACGGCGTCGATTAACGCGACACATCGTCTCTGTCGACTGCTCCAATTGTACTCGACGGCTCCTGAAAGTATGACTCGCTAACTTTATCGAAATTTGAGGTGGTTGTAGGCGTGCGGGAGTATTCAAGTAGTCTCACGCAGAAACAGCGATCTCAGCTTGTCCAGCAATGCAAGAAAGGTGCCATCAAGATTGTCGTGTGCTCGGACGCCATGGCTCGTGGTATGGATATTGCCCACGTTGTCAATGTGATCAACTACGACGTTCCGCCGTACCTGAAAACATACATCCATCGTGTGGGGCGAACAGCTCGTGCAGGTCGATCCGGTCGAGCTGTCACGCTTGTCAAGAGAGGCCAGACGAAAGGTCTCTACCGTATGCTGGCCAAGGCCAACAAGACGGAACTACCAACTTTTCCAATTGACACAGAGCACATGAAGACAATTGTGTCGCGATACACGGCATGTCTAGCTTCACTCAAAGGAACTTTGGCAAAGGAAAAGGCTGGCCACCTTGCGTTGACGACCAAAGTATCGCTTAAACGACCAGCGTCTGATGATGCTGCGGATGAAGAAGAAGATGATATTCCACAAGTTTCATGGAGCCGCGATGAAGTCAAACAAAAGCTCATGGCTCAAATGCTTCAACATTATCGGTCAGAATAATAACTACGTCCAGCAATTTCGTCATTTCATTCGTTTGACGTCACTTCTCCTGGCTGTACACACGCTGCTTTGTGCTGATGCTTTCAGTACCATGTTGCCATTGCTTAAGCGGCTCAACTCGGAATTCTATGAAAGAACGGGCTTGCTCCATGGATTGTTTCGCCCAAGCTCATGCCATGCGATGTTGATTGGCCACGCAACCCTATTCTCATGCTTGGCGCTTGTTAACCATGGACTGGTTGGCACAGCGGTCGTTAGCTGAGTGGCATGAAAAGGCCATCCACTTGCTGGACCTTCGCGAACTCTCCGAGCAAACGTACACTTTCGAGTCTCCTCTCGTAATCCAACTCTTGTCGTCGTTCGAAGTTCCTGCTCGTAGGTCAACATTCCATGGTCTGAACAAAAGAACCGGTCGAATGGTCAGTGTCAAGATGTAGCCTGCGTTAGCTCATATTATGCACATAGAATATCCATCGCGTGCGACCAAGTTTGCGCTCCTGTGTCCCGAAGACAAGGCCGACGAGCAAGTGCAATGGTTCATGAATGCCGACTTGCATCCGACTAAGCAGCCATGGCTCGTGCAGTTCTTCGTGGTTGACTCGGACCAAACACGGGAGACAGCCGAAAGGCTGTCTCTGTTGGCTAGCTCGATGGTGCCAAGTATATACCCCTATCCAAGACTATGGGCACCAAATTCTCTCATGATCCCTTTGCTATCGATGCTGAAGGCGAGCACTCCCTTCCCATCGGGGTCAGTTGTGTATGATCTTGGTTGTGGCTCCGGTCGAGATATCATGTTTCTCGCCGAAGAAATGCGTGGCTCCAATGTATCATTTTGCGGTGTCGATTACAACAAGACTGGTGCACGCAATACTCCTACATTTGCTGAGCGCCGTGGTGTGGCTGACGCATTTACGTACAAGCTTCTGGACCTGCGGAAGCAAGATCTCGTGCGAGCGTTGCTTGAGCAGACAAACCACTCCATCGTTTGCGTCTATGGTTGTCGCTATTTGAATCGCGATCTTCTTGATGTTGTGCAAACTGCACTGCCGGTCGGAAGTTTGTTTGCTTGGTCGCATTTTTCCTACCCAACGGACGGCGAGTGGAGGTGGCAGCATCCATCCAAACCGAGTGATATTCTCCAGCACGACGAGCTTCTCGAGCGATTTGGATCGAGCGGCTTTGAAATCCTCCTGAATGCGTACGAGACGGACTCGGACCATGGCAGACCGCTGAATCAATTCATTGCCAGGAAGATCATAGCAAATAACTTGTTGCTCCATCGATGAAGGACTTGTTTGTGGAGTTAATAACAATTTATGAGATTACGATGATTGATACAAATGAACGCGCGTCTGTACCATTTCCCGAAATCGCTCCGATTCCATGTAGTCCTCGGACGATGCATTACTTGGTCGGATGGACAAGACGTAGTCGGTGCTTGGCGACATGATTGAGAATAATGGCGAAGGCGAAGCCATTTGCTTCTTCCTCTTTGACCGCCATCTTCGGTGGACAAGTGCGACTGCTAATACTGCAAGGACAACACATGCAGCGGCCAGCGCAACCATGACGGTCATATCTGGCGAGGATTTTGAACTTGGCGTCGTTGTGGGTGCGACGGCATCCGCACTGGAAGCCAAGCGATTCAATGCAGGCGAAGTTGTTGGACTTGGTTGCACTGTCGTTGGTGCAGCAGTTGTGGGAATTTCTGTTGGCTCCAATGTCGTCGTTGTCGGCAGCGGTGTTGGGGCTGGTGTCCTTGGCTTGGTCGTTGTTGGCTTGGGCGTCGTCGTCGGAAGCACAGTCGTTGTTGTCGTGACAGGCGCCGCGGTCACTGTGGTTGTTGGAGAAGGAGTAGTTGTTGGTTCTAATGTTGTAGTGGGCAGCACTGTGGTTGTCGGTGGGAGCGTGGTGGTTGCTGCAGTAGGCGTCGCTGCGGTTGGGGTGACTACAGGCTGAGGAGTTTCGCCTTGGGGTGCAGGGCTTGAGGTTTGACCATAGGCGACAAAGGCCATACACAACACGAGGACCTGCGACCGGCGCATGAACATTGTACTCTCAGATGTTCGTCCTTTGAAGAAGTGAAAGTGGCTGTGGGAAAAGCCCTCTCGCCAACTCGAGCAACCACGCAGATGCTCTTCGCACCTCCCACGCACGATGTGACAAATTGCGTCTGATACGAGGACACAGAGTGGGCTTCGAAGGAACGAAGTTCACAAGCCGCCGACGTTCTTTGATGAACAAACTCATTTGATCAATGTATGCACGAGCACGACGGAAGGTTTCAAAGTGCGCTTTGACGTTGCATCATGGCGTCTTAGTTCACCAAATGGTTTTATGGAGCTTTCTCCACGATCAGCAAGTGAGATTGAACCTGCGTGACTTCCTCATTGTCGTCAATAGTGCCGCTGTGCTTGGACTCACACAGAGACTCACACAGCGAGCTACAAACACGTAGCTCGTTGTAAGCGCCTCGTCCTTGTCGAGTTGCCAGAGAGTGGACTGTGACGGAACTTGACATTCTGTAAGGAACCACCACTTCTCGACCTTAGGAAAAGTGAACCATCAAGAAAATATCACAGAGAGAAAAGTGTTGCTCCACGGACGGACGGATCCTGGTGAAAACGCGACAGCAGGTTTCTGGTTACATGCACGCGTTGCTGAGTTGGACGCTCAATTTTTGGAACGTGTTGTCGGCAATTGTGGTGGGCGAAAGCGTTTTGATTTTACAATGCTAGTTGGATGCGACTTGGTCTCCCGGCCTAACTGCAAGCCAATCTTCTACTCGGCACGTATGATCTCGACAATATCTACTGTACCCATTGACCGTAATGTAGTCTACAGCTGTACTAGTACCTTGCTCACCTCAGTTGAAGTTCACTTCCGTTGACCACTGTGGATGAAAACTTCGATTTTCGTAGTGTGTTAGTGAGTGGTTATGGTTGACCTCGCAAGTCGCTGATCATGACTTTTTGTCACGAAACGTGAAGAAAGCGCAATCGCCAACGCGCATATCTCTCCGATCACAGCCAACCATGTTGACTAGCATTGCAGCGAGGTATCCACAAGATTCGGCCGCTTTCCAGAACATTGTCAGAATCGCTCGCTCGCCCCCTTGTCTTGCAGTCCTCGCCAGGCTTTTCCCTTTATTTGGAAAAATGAAATGCGACCAACAATTGAGACAACGCAGTCTTTGTATGTAAGACTGTAAAGGGCACTATGAAGTTTGCCCGAAGTCCATTACGCATTTAAAAACATCGCATTGCGGTGCATTTTCAACGAGGAACCCAAACAACAGGGTCGGACAAGTACATGGTATCGGTCTGTTGATTACTAGTACTGTATTGCCATCGGTTGAAGATCCTCCCCATCTCAATTTGAACCCAGCTTGTCGAGATTCATGGGCGCATAAACTTGTCCGACATTGCCCATGAAATTGAACTGGGAAAGACGATGTCATTGCGGCGTTTCTAGATCACGGCCATCATTTCAATCGCTTGGAGGCTTTGGACGATGCAAGGCAAATCATTTGTTTGTACTACCTGAAAAATTATATTCTGTATACTTGCATAATTCATTGTTCTCTATATTGTATCAAATATTACAGTAATGATGACCTGTAAGAACAAATCCCGCTATAAAGTTATAGATTTTAATTTTTTATATTTTATAACTTGGGAGCATTCCTCCATGATGTTATATGATTGACCGTTCCCCCTTCAAAATCATTCTAGTGCGACCCTTTGGAGCAGCACTAACAGCACACACTTTGCTGCATGGAAATACTTATGATGTTGTCGTTTCAGCCAGGAAGGCGGGTCACAGCGATGGGGGCGGCCAGTGCATTTTTGGAAATCAACCTCAAAACGAGCTCAAGAGAAAAGTTAAGAGTGAGAGATCAATTTCCGACAAAAGCTGCACAAGATATGCATTACTTTGTGTTCTGACAAGCCATGAGATCTGAAACACGTACAGCTCTCAGGTTGTTTGAGGGGAATATCCTTCAATTGCCAAGGTGGACATGTCGATGCATTGAAAGTATTAGGGGAACGATGCCCGGGGACAACGTGAAACTTTCTATTCATAGTGGCCGAGCAAGCGGGGTGCAAGAAACATATCATTGCCATCTCAACCACGTTATTTCAACCACAATAGTCATGTCGAATCGATAATGAAGTTCAACAGTTGCAATCTCCCATGTCAGCCCAAAATTCTCATTTCATGTGTGACTGCTATTGACGATATTTGCTCGTCATGCCATTCATTCTGGGCTCTACATCGTGCTACGACACTTTCCGCTGTTTTCATTATGCCCCCAGCTGGTTTGAATATCGGACGAATGTGACGATCAACCCCGCACTGCGAAATCTATCTTGGAATTGTACTCCACCTGCGTTGCTTCTCACGGCAACCTGCCTTTTAAAGAACCAAATTGCAGTGCGAGATTGAATCGTGTTCAATTCGCGCGTAGGATCAAGCGGTGGTGATTGATAAATTATCTTATGGCTACAATTGAGGATAGTTCCCGCGTGTACATGCCAGGTCTCGTAATGCCTCACTATCTAGCGTTATATAGTTGTCCCAGGAAGGGTTGCTCATTCGAAGGAACAAGAGGTAGTCTGTACTTGGTGAGATTGCCGAGACGTGCGGTGACGGCTCCGGGGGGGTAATCTGCTTGAGTTGCGAGCGTCGCCTTCGACGCATCCCGACATGAACAATCAGAATAATGATAATCACACAGGCCCCAATAAGGACTACAAAAGGGGTCCAGTCATGTGAGGGATGAGGGTCTGGAGCTCTTGTGGTGAAGTGTCCGAAGTGTGCGATATCAATGTCGTCCAACGTGGGTTGGGTTGTTGGATTGACAGACGGAGGAGATTGGGTAAAGTTGCTCGCGTTTATGTCTGGTTCGTTTGAGGGCGGCAGAGTAAACGGAAGCATGTAAATCGGACGCTGCATTGTTGTTGGTGGTGTTGGTGTGACGGTCGGTGTCGTCGTTGTCGGACGAAACGCTGGGGGCGTGGAGTTGTGGACTCTGACGGCGGAGGAGTCAGCTTTGTGGTCGATGGAGATGACCTTGAAGGAAGAGGGGTAAAACTTGGTGTGGGCGGAGGCTGTGTAACCGGAGGCGGTGGTGCTGGCGGCGAACTTGTGGTCATAACGAAGGATGCCGTAGGAACGATCGGCGGTGGGGTGAACGTAGTCGGCGGCGAAGTTGATGGTTCGGTGCTGAAGGTGGTTGTAGGCGCTGTGGTTTCGTTTTGGAGATCGAAGATCGTGTTTTGCCCTTGAGCGACTATGAACATGCACACAAGGAGGAGGCAGAATCGACGCATACGTGTCTTTTGTTTTTAAGGCTGAAAACGTTTTCAGGAAATGGCATGTACGGCTCTTGGACTGCCCCCTTGGATCGCCCATACAGTGACCCATTGCAAACTCCCACACTCGCCGTGCGAATGAGTCTGATAAGAGAAAGAGGAGAGCAGATTGAGCTTCCAACACAAATACTGGAAGCCCTATGAAGTGCATGCTAAATAAATACGCAATCGAGAAACGCAACGAGGAAACACAGACTTCAAGAGCCCTTCTAGAGTAGCCCAAGCAGAATATTCGGACGCTACCACTCACGATGGACTTTGGAATACTCTTCTTGAACACTCCATAATGATTCAGAACGGACGTCCATGCATACACATGGTCCAACCTGAAGACTTGCGATTCCACAGCCAACCTTGTAGTGCGACTCCGTTGTGCCCCAGGCCCCCCCCCGAGGTACGCTACACTCTGGGGGCACACCATGCCTTAAATATGCACGACTTGTACAATAGACTCTGGGGGGGGCTTTCCACACCTTCCATATCATAAAAAATCCGACTTCAGAGGTCAGGTATCTAATGAAATCCGACCAATGAGCGTGCAGGAGTAATATCTGTGACACGCTTGTGAGGAATGTTTGAAAACGAATTTCGAACTAAAAGACTCGGTGAAAGACGCCTTTATCCTTGCACACAGAATTGTCTGAAAGTGCCTGTAGGCTGAGATTGAGGATATCGAAGTTAGCGTGTCCGCTCGAAGTAATTCGACCTGACAGCTTCATGGAAAATTCAGAAATGAGGGCAAGGATAGAACATATGCCTCTCAAAATCGATATCGCTTTGCAGAGTTCCGGCACAACCGAAGAGATCATTCTCGATTTTTCACGCAAGTCCTCAAGCGGAGTGTCATGTGTCGTATGTGAAGGACCCATCATTGTCAACGATGAAGACATAAAGTTGCGGCTCACTGTGAATGAAATCAAGATCAACCAAGCTCAAGGACAGAGCGATCGTGTAGCTCATTGGTAGAGCGCAGGGCTCATTGCCCTGAGAAACTGGTTCGATTCCAGTCGAGATCATGGTGTGTTTTCGAACTCTCATACATTCAAGATAACCAACCACCTTGCACAATCAGCAAGCAGTATTGTGAACAAGACTTAGCGTTAACACCTGCGACTTGGCTTCAACCCTTTGGTGCCACCAATATGACCAATATATTCAGCGCGCAAGACACAAACCTGATCGTGTAGCTCATTGGCAAAGCACAGGGATTGTTACCCTGAGAAACTGGTTCGATTCCAGTCTCGATCACATTATGTTGGATTTACGAACTCTCAAGCATTTCAGACAACCGTTTGGCTTGCACAATCGACGTACAAGGATGAAAAGAAGACGAAGAGTTAGCATGTGCGACTTGGCTTCAATCCCTTGATGAAGATCAGTATGAGCAATATATACGACACACAAGACACAAAGTAGATCGTGTAGCTCATCGTAGAGCGCATGGCATGTTACCCTGAGAAACTGGTTCTATTCCAGTCGCGACCAAGGAACATTGAATTTGCTTGCTGCGGAAACAAGTCAACTACCATGAGAGACCGCAAGATACAACAGAAGACACTCTGGCATGTGCGATAGCACCTGATAGTCGGATATTTAGGTATAATCTCACAACTTGTTTGATTTGCTTCATCTTACTCACTTCGTGTGTCAAGGACATCTTGAGTATAGGCAGGCGAGGGGTCAAGGATGGCTCTTGCAGCAAGAAGCCGTCGATGCGTGACAATTTTACCATTGAGCTTTCCTGTTCGATGAAGCAATCGCATCATCTTGAGAACAGCGTTTGCTCCTTTCGAGTTCGATCTATGTTGACTCAAAAACGCCACCTCGACAAGCAAACCCAACGTCATAACGTCGTCTCAATATGCGGAGGCTTTGTCATCGAGCTTAAATCCACTGTCAAGAAACAACTTCAAATACGCAACAAGCAACTTTGAATCCGATCGTTTCTGCTTGTTGACGCATTTGACCCACAATCGTGGCTCTGACGTGTACCATTCATACCAGATTGCTCTGAGAGGAACATTAGAGGCTTTTCGTCGGCATTTGGGGGGAAACTGTTGATCACTTGCAGGAATTGTTGCAACAACAGGTCTTGCCTGGCACTCAGCAATTTGCTCAGTTGTCGACTTTTGCGCATCAAGCTTTGCTTCCATCGCATCCAAACGCTCGTCCTGGCGCTTGGCTTGCTCAATAAAGTCGTTAATGACAGATGCTTGGTGTCTAATCATCTTGCGCTCATCTTACTCATTGGCTTGCTCGCATTGAACGCTTTCAACAGGATCGATCATTGCCGCAGCCAAATGAACTGACCATGAGAGCAGCTGCGGTATGGTACATCCCGCCTGTTCCAAGCACGATTCGAGGCGCACCACCGCTGGGCTGTTGGGGCTCAATTCTTTAAACAGTGGAAATTGTAGGATCAAGTAAGCTATCAATATGTCCAGCACATTTCCGTCGATGTTGTATTTTCTTGACTCGAGCCCAGAGCAGGACGCAAAGACAAGCCTTTGCACTTGTTGAATTTTCAGTCTTGTCGAAGTGTCAAATGACGACAAGTCTGCTAAGCGGACACGATGAAATGGAGATTGGCCGCTAAGGACTTTCGCCACCTTATGATCTTCTTTGAGGGTATTGAAGACATATCCAAACCCTTTGTTTGTGGTGCTGACGTTCCACGCCCCGCGATCAAAGATCCACCGAGCCGTCAAATGCTCCGAGCCATTCGCAAACTGGGCTCCACCGCGTCGAAACGAATGTGACGACAAATGGACTTCAACACCAGCTGGCTTCGCAACGCGATTGAGTAAACGATTTACATGATAGTGTAGTGTAGAGTGGAGCGTGATTTTAGAGTTGCAAGAGGATGTGTCGGGTAATTTGGGTTGAACATCCATGTCAGGTGCATCCAACAAATCAATCAAAGGGGAATCATTGTTGAGATCAGCATTCGTTCGTGACACAGCGGGTGGCAAGTTGTCGAGCAGATCGGCACATGGAGCAATTTGGGTTGACAATGCTACGGCCATAGTAAACAGAGGGCATGTCAAGGGTTCAGAATCGGGAAACAGAGACAAGCCTTGCTCCTCGCTCGTTTTTAGACGAATGAGGCGCACAAAGAACACTCCGCCTGCGTCAATCGAAACATTTCCTTTTCGAACAAAGGATAAATCTGACGCACGTCCAAACATGTACCACATCAAACACAAAAGCGACGCATCTTGGTAGTCACTGAAAGTGGTTGCATTCTTGTACAGATGACGTACCATACAACATAAGTCATACTTGGAGCACGCAGGTGCCTTTTTCACAAACCCACCTTCCTCTCTTTTGAGACAAAAGTTCTCTAAGGTTCTACCCATTTTGAGAAGTCGAGTTTCCAATACATGTCGTAGCAAAGGGAACTGGTCTAAAAGCCAGTGTTTCACTTGTCTGTAGTACTGCATACATGAATGTCTTGCCAATGGCTGGCCAGCAGAGCCTTCGCTGAACGCAAGGAACATGCCAAATTTGTCCATGACGGATACAAAACATTTTCCAGTGGCGTCTTTTTGAATACATTGCTTGACATAATCAAGCATAACATTTTCCGCTTTGAGGAACCTGGCGAAAGCGTTGACTGCCGTCTTTCTTGCTCGCTTTGTATTCCCAGATTGCAAATCGTCCAAACCCATTGAGGTGTGCAGTGCAAGAAGAATGCCTGTACCCCCCTGATCAATAGAAATCAAAATATCTTGCAGTCTATATACTCGCGTCAAATAATTACAATCTATACAGCCAGTATATTTTCGATAGGATATTTAAATAAATTCAAGCAATCTGCGTCAATAAAATATGACAAGAAATCTTGTCACAATCTATAAAGCATCGTATAACGATTCTGAACCAGTGAATGTTTATAGACTCGAACCATGAAAACCAGCTTGCGCCGGTAGTGGGTCGACGGTAGTGAGTCGACGTAAGGTCGAAACAAACAATACTACGTGTGCCAATAATCATGTTTATGCTACTATTTAGCTAAGAATAGGATTGAAGTGATATCAATAGTAAGTTTTTTCTGATCTTCTCGCCGTATTCGCCTCTGACAAGAATAATCGATGGATCCAAAATTATTTACGTAGTTAAATGTAGTTCATGGAGGTTATATCTTTGTTGAATATGTGGAATGTTGAGAAGAAAATGCTGTACGAGCTCTTGTGTAGGACAATTGTTCCACAGTGAACCCAAAGGACGGCTTTTTGTTGTAATGGATAACTACACTTCTTTGTTAAATTTTAAATCATTCTACAACAGAGTATCCTCCCTATTTTCAAGCTGTGGTAAATCTAGAGCGTTTCATCCGAGTTTGAACTTTTCAGTCAAAGTTTCAATCAATTTGGAATTTCCATTATATCTTCTCTTTGAACTTTAAACTGCCAACACCGAAGGCCTACATCTATATACTTCGAAGTACCTCTTAGAAATATCATATGTAATTAAAAAGGCAACTGACGTCGCCCATGCTTCTTTTATTACTGGGCACCACGACTGACTTAAAATGCATACACGTTTTATATTCGTTAGCTGTTAAGACAGGGCAGAACGGTAGCTGAAGGGAAACCATTCATTAAGGACAACATCAAGTCAAGTTTATTATGACGCAAAGGATAAAAAGTTTCCATCTGTAGGAAGATATACTACTCGGTAAAAGGCTGGTATGTCCGGATAACGCCATCGTCGGACGATGTCGAAATATTTCTTTGATATCTATTAGACTTGTATTTTGTATAGACATACACATATTTTTTCAAAACCTCCGACTTTGAAGGTCGGAAGCCCCAAGGAGATGCGGGAAATCACGACTTTTAATAAAAACTGTCAATAATTTTAAAAAAATATTCCCAAAATTTAAAAAAAGTTTCTTCGAGATTCTTTTAGAGGATTCTTTTAGGATTATATAATCTAAAAAGAAACTTGCAAAACGACCTAAAAAAACCCTCACTTCCCAAACGATTCAAAGTTTGATATTTTAGGACAAGGTGCTTAGGAATACTTCATGAGGATATCAGTCGAGAAACATCAACTTTTGTCATGTCTTGTTTGGTTTTTTCAACGTCAAAGTCGGAGTTTTTAGAAGTTTATTTTAACTTTACATTAAAAAAAACCATATTCAAACCATTTCAATCCTGGATTTCATTGTTCTCAGCTGTAGACTGTACTTATAGCAATAAGTTTCAACGAAAAGTAATCGCAATGGGAAATGTCTTTGGTTAGTTTTTTAAGCGACAAGTCAGAGATTTTGGAACTTAAAGAAACTTTTGTAAATGTTGTATACACCAACAATCATGTAATTTAAAAAAAGTTTTGAGCAATATTTTTTTTAAAAATAAAGACGTATTTTTTTAAATTGTTGATTTCCCGCATCTCCCAACTCACCCTACTTACCTAACCCTAATAAGTTCTATTGGGCAAATAGTGTTATCATTCAAATTCTCATTGGTGTACTAGACATATGACGAAGTTGATTGGACAAAATGTATCATAATGAAAGAATAACTGGTCGGAGTTTTGATGATATTCATCCATATCCACGACTTGCAGTAAGTTGTAAGGCGTTACAACAGAACCCCCACATTCTAGTTCCAGAAAGATGATCGTTTTCACCACCCACCGCCTTATTTCGACTGAAATTCAAGACCATTCGTTTGAACCCAGCGTCTAACTAAACGATGGCTCGTACTCAGGCTCAGACATTGCCAGCCAGGATAAAGCTAACTTTGACATTCCCTTGGGTACGCCGAGTTGTTGGACCTGCACCAAAGAGATAAAGTATCTCACAGCGGTCCGCACGGTGTCCACGTGTGTCTTGGCATGCAAGCGTGGTCGGTCGAGAGCGTTGCACTTTTTCCAACATGTTTTGTGGAACGCCGACGGCTCGACCAACCACGAGCGTAAAAAAGAGGAAGCGCTGTATTCGCGCAAGGAAGAGATTAGATTGTTACACTTTGTATCTTTTGATCCTCGATCAACAAGGTTGAAAGCACCATCTAACACGGCGTCAGCACCTAAGCCGAGAAAATTTGAGAGCGACGCTGTCTTGTCAACTTGTCGGCGAAGTGAAGTCAAGTATACTTTCAAGCACGATCCAACAAGGCCTTTCTCGTATGCAGACTGATCTTTTGTGAGGAGATCTTGGAAAGCATATGTGGAAAATGGACTTCAACAAGATCCCGTTTTGTAGCGCAGGATAAGTCAACTTTTAAAGTTGAAATCGCGTCAAACCCACACTTCAATGACGCCTATCAGTGACATAGACGCACACTTTCAATGACGTCCTTGGACAGAGCTATACGCAAATCTTCAAGCTGTGGAAGACGGAGCTAGCATGAGCCATCGGAGCTATAACAGAGAAGGGTACCGTGATGCATACTTGGGTTACATTGGGACCTTATTCCACTCGACATTGCCTCCAGGTATCTGAAAATTCGCCCTCTTCTACAGATAGACTTGACCGTCTCAAACTTGTGCTCAAGCCTCAACGCGTACAGCCATATCACGAGTCGTCGACGAGATCTTGACAGGAAAGCTGATAACAGGGCGCTCGACAATCGTATCGAGATTTATCGTGAAGAGCCAACACAAAGAGAGGAGTTGAATTGTTGATATGGCTGGCACCCAAACTTAGTCGTTGAACTCATCTTTCCGAGCTATAGTGGGGGGGGCTCATTCCACCGACACATTGGCTCAAAACTCTGATGGTTCGAGTAAGCCAAGCGGGGCTAAAGCACGACTGAGGGTGTAGGAGGGCCAAATTGTCTCCACTACAAACGAGGGCGAACATGGGAGCTACAAAAACCAGATCTATCCACCGACTGGTGCTTCAGATTTGATCACAAGGAATAAGGCGACCGACGTCAAACACGATGTGCACATGATCGACAGCAATCTAAAATTCCAAGATCCTGTACAAAGACAGAACGGGGCAAGATTTGCCAGTATCTCGGTGGCAGTTCACGACGCAGCCACTCGCCCTCAAACGCGACGACAGCTACGAATCAGTTCGATAGAGTGGTGTCCTTGATGATATTTTCTCAACAGGCTCTGGGGGCGGCTTCCCTTCTTCGTTGGCTTATTCTGGATCAAATTTTCGTGCGACGGTCGTAGAGATGGTGTCCTGAATGGTGAAAAGACCATAGTACGCACTGATGTAAGCTGTTCTGTCTGGAAGACTGTCACGACCGGCCATTGCCTTCATCCTCATTTTCGGTGGAAATCCTCCGATCAACGCGACAAAGCCCTTTTGTAGCGAAGTGCTCCATAGCGCCATCCATCCTGGTCAAAATCACATTGAATTGAGGCATGAATCTAAAACTTTTTCTACGTCACTCAAATGTGGCAGTCGGGATGAGAGCCTTCGCGTAGGATGTTGGATCCGCTCAGGTTGATCATGGACACGGCACGAACCAAGTCTCCATAGCGTGTTGAGTCGATGCCAACGCTTCCTCGCGATGAATGCTCGCTCTGTTGAGCAGTCCCAATCGTCTGAAGCAGGCGCGCTGTTGAAAGACCAGCGTAGCTCACACTCACTTCTCGGTTTGAATGTTTCGTTCGCGTAACAAGTGTATCCCAAGGGGAGTCGATCCATGGCGACACGTCGGTATCACCACATTCGCGATCTTTGAGCCTTCGTGTGCACAGGAAGTACACGAGATATGCGACTAGCAAGCCAACGGCAAAGCAACCGAGAGCGATGCCAGCAATCTGTGGGGCGCTAATTGTTTGGCTCTGTCGGGCTTGAGGCACAGCCGTGCTGGTCGCATCATGCATCGGGACGGTCGCTTGTATGCTCGGATTCGATGTAACGACCATCGTGGCCGACGCATTTGTCAAGTTGAACACCAGCACGATGGCCGAAGAGAGCGTAGGAGGAAGAGAAGTGTTTGGCAATTGGGTCACTGTGGCTGTCATGGTAGGCTGAGGAGGTGCAGACACCACCGGTAAGGGCGACGACGTTGTTACATTCACAGCTGGGCTTGGGGTTTGCAAGCTTGGCAACGGTGCAGGAGTCGATGGCGCCGGCTCTGGTTTAGGACTCTCGACTGGAGCCACAGTAGTCGTCGGCGACAAATTCAATGCACCAGACGCACGCGGGGCTGGACTTAACGTCTCGATTTCCTCGCTCCTGAATAGTCGACGGCCATAGCCATTGGAGCCGCTGGCCAAGACGAGGAGGAGCAAAGCTACAACTCGGAGGTTGAGCATCATGGTTAGCTCGCGTCGCTCGTTCCTAAAATGGCGATATGAGCTCAACATGAACGCCAACGTCTCTGCGTACATACATGTTTGGCATAGTCAAAGTCGAGGCATTGAAGTTGCACTTGTCTGTGTCACATTGCAGTCGTAGACGGCGTCTTCAAAGTCACAGTGCACTTTGGGAATCCGCGATGAAAGTATGATAAAATCTCTGCTACCGACGATTCAATCGCTTGGGATACATCACTATCTTTCGAGCAAAGGAGCGAAGATGGGTCTCTTCCGTCTCTCTCGTCGAGTGGTAATTGTCGGCATGGCGTGGAAGCGACGCGAGTAATCGCGACGTCGAGAGACCAACCAAGGAGACGATGCTGTTGTTGCGCTGAACCGACGTTTGATGCAGTCTACCAGGTGGAGCTTTGCGCGACGTGAATAGCCATGGAAACACTTCGGTGTATTCAACCAAGTCAAGATTGGTCTCGGGATATTGTTTCTTCCTTCGACACATCCAGACTACGAGCAAGAGGAGCACCACGACCCAGATACAAGCCACGGCAAGCACAATCGCTTTCAGAGTTCTGACAGATTTGACAGCAAGTGCAAACACAGCCAAGTGTTGAAATGTAGTCGCAGTTGCCCCAAAGATTTTGGCATCGAGTCCACCTGAGTTAGTTGCTTGGGTAGTTCCTAGTGTTGTTGCTGGTGCTGTTGCTGTCGTTACTGCTGGGGTTGCGACGCGAGTTGCCACTGGTGTTGCTGAAGCCAAGTTTCGTGTACCATGACTCTTTTCTGCCTCAATTGTGTTTAGCGGCGCATGGGAGAAAGTCGGAGATCTGCTTGTCTTTCTCGGCATGGCTGGCCACGATCTTCGCCGTAGCAAGTGGATCTTGTCTCCCTTTGTAGCAGCAGCTCAGAAGTTGTTGTCGGGATGGCATGATGAGGATCTTCAGTCGGGGTCATACTGGGCACAGCCACCTGCGGAGGAACCTGTAAAGCCTGTCGTGCGGCAATTAGACCGAGGACATAACTGAGCATGATGAAGCAGCGCAAGCATGTCGTCCGCATCGACGATGAAAGAACGTGAATGTGGACAGGTGAGCTGTCGTCATCGTGTTTTGGTCTCCCCTACGGTCTCCGTCTCTCCAAGACACTGCTACCGTCTGTCGATCACGAGCTTGCAAGCTCCTCCCATGGTGAAGTTTGTTGTTTCACATCTGGGTTCTCCTGTCTCGATTGTCGCAACACGGAACTGCCGACGACGTTTTGATTACCACGCGTGGTTATCCAAGACGTCGACAACTTCATCAGTCTTGGCGTTCACGTATTCCTTGGAGAGAGCCATGGTCTTGGACGATAGTTGGAGTCGATAGCCGCGTGCGTGTCGTCCGTCGTCGCTCGTGTATTCGTCGATCTTGTCGAATTTGATGGTCACGTTGGGTCCATACACCGACTCGAGCACGTCCATGAGCTTGTCTTCCATGAATTGATCGTCTATCCAAAAGCTAATGTCCCGTGACCATGAGAGCGCATGGTATGCCTCCAGTCCAAGCGCTTCCAGGCAGAAAACATGCGTGAGGCATTCTTGGGTTCGAAATGCTTTTTCCTGCAGCCGATGGCCAACACTGTTGTATCCGAGTTTGGAGAGTGCATCGGTGGGAGCAGCATGTACATGCATGAGGATGAGCCCAGCAGAGGCGGCGCATTGAGCGACTTGCCAAGTGTCGCCAACAGGACGGACGATCGTTTCTTCGGGCGTGCCGCCTTGACCAGCACAGAGCGTGACCCAAACTTGACCATCGTGAGCTAGAACTGACTTGGCGCTTTGGAAAAACTGGCTAATGAGCTGTCTGTGTTTGTTGATCTTGTTGCGCTTGTTGCCGCCTTCGGCATAGTGAGGAAAGTTGAATACAATCCGGTCAACGCGCTCGACTTGAATAGCGTCCTTGTGCATTTCAAGCTTTGTCGCGTTGACGCCATGCAGGACACGCACGTTGTGTGACTCGAGCTCTTGTACATGCACTGCAGCTCCAGGATACATGGAGACAAGCTCGTCGTATGTGTCCAACGACGTCGCGACGATGTGAATACGCTGGAGCACCGTGTCATCTTGAGCAACGATATGCCGTACGAAGGCACACGTGTAGGAGAAGTTGCCATCTCCAACGATCAGGACGGACGCCTTGGCTGTCGTGTCGACCAGACCCAAGTTGGTCAAGTTGCCGACCGACATCATCCACCACTCAAATTCAGATTGGTTGATACCATGCCACTATTATTTCACACTTCTCAGCTGTCTCCACTGCACTTTGGCTCGCTCTTGGGAGTTCATCCCAAAGTCTGATGGAAACCTTTTATGAAGATGGAGAGCTCGGCCATGTTTTTCTCGTCACTGCTGGTGCGAACTTTATAAGCTTGCACTCCTCTCCGTAGTAGATCTGTTGTCGGAGCACATGGCAGTGAGCAGAGAAGTGACCAAGGGCATCATCAACACGGAATTCATATGCCATCATTAGTGTCATGGTGGTTATCGCTGTTGATTTGGATGCATTATCTGCCCCATATCAAGACTATCATCGAGAGGATCTTC
This sequence comes from Aphanomyces cochlioides, assembly GCA_019828595.1. Taxonomy (NCBI): domain Eukaryota; phylum Oomycota; class Saprolegniomycetes; order Saprolegniales; family Verrucalvaceae; genus Aphanomyces; species Aphanomyces cochlioides. The sequence continues at coordinate 3,104,561 of JAHQRK010000002.1, read as the reverse complement.
ATGAGTAGTCGGGTATTTCGTCGAGTAGACTGGCGCTTTCGTTTTCACTTACTCGAGGTTCGCTGTCCACGAGTAGACTCATGATAAGTGTTTCAACAATTGTAAAGACCAAGTTGAAACCAGCAGCAAGGACGAGTGCAGTGATCGGGTTGATCGAGTCGCCTGAATATTTGTGTAGCAACCACGCACAGACAATCGGAACCAAGGGCGCAAACCCGACGAGGGTCCACCAAACATTGGCGTTCGTAATGCGCTTCATATGATCCGGGTCCGATGGGGCGGGTCTTCGCCCTCCAAAGTGAGTCAGACGGATCAGGAGCATGATGAACATCGACGCTGAAATCGACCCAAAGAGCCAAGCAACATGATTTGAATCCAGCGACGCATTCTTCAATACGGAGTTGGTGATAAACTTGAGGCTCACACCCATGGCTAGCAGTGCTGGGAAGAGCACAATATGAAGGTAGGTGAAGGCAGTGCCGAGCGCAAGAGATCGGCGCAGGGCGTGAAACTCCCTCGATGGCTGCATCGCAAAGTAAAACATCGCCATCGAAAAGAGTACGAGGAGAGCGAGCTGCATCATGATGAAATAGCGGACAGTCAATAGACTTGGGTCTTTGAAATCAATGATCGCGCTCAGGATGGCTTCGCCTAGCGTTAACATGACGAGGCTGCCCATGCGCTCTTTGTAGTGATCAATGTTCATGGGAATCCGTTCAAAGTACGTCGCTCTGTACCATCGCACCCACGGCGGAATCGCAAGTGGACCGACTGCTTCAACGACGATGGCGATCAAGTAACACGTGATTGTCCACGACGATGGCAAGTAGAGCGACAAGTACAAGGTAGCAACGCTGACGAGGCCGACCAAGATGTGGACGCAAATCTTGTGGCGGGTTCGAGGGAGCATGATGTACATCGTTGCACGCATAAACAATTGCGCGATGCGAACGAGGAGGAGGCCAAACGTGAACGTTGGGCCAGGCTTTCCAGCAAGGACCATGCCGCCAAGACCAACGAGCCAAATGTAGAGGAAGAGGTAATGGAGCAGAGATTTCTCATTGAATCGTGCGTGGAAGCTCGTGTAGAGCATCCATGTCATGGTGAAGAGCGTGGCGAGGAGCGAAAAATACAAAAAGCCTTGGAACGACAGGTCGTCTCGGAGTTTTTCAGAGATGCTTGAACATGCCGCGACCATGATCAAGTCGAGGAAAAGCTCAAACCACTCGGCGGATTTTTCCTCGTACTCGCCGCTCCTGTCGGCACTCAGCGAGGGATGACTCATAAACGTGCGCATCATCTTGATAGCGAGCCTCAAATGTGGGAAAGGGATCGACAAATGATGAAAAACCTTCGCAGAACACTTCGATAGCTTTCATCAAAGTTGATAGAAGCGCTGGAGTTTGCTGTGGGGGGCTTCTGTCAGCCACGACAATGCTGACAGCCTGACCGTCAAATCAAGCCGAAGGAATTCCATGGCCATGATGATTGAATGAGGGCGAATGACAATATTGACGACGAGAGCCGTCAAACAGCAGTGGAAGTGAGGAGACTATAACATGTTGGACGCAAGGGGGACAGGGAAACAAAGCGAAATGCATTTTGGGACACAAACAATCGACTACTCTTGAGACTGGGGAGCGAGAAGATGCGACGTTTCCTTTGGTTGCGACGATTCTTTTGGCTCTTCAACCGACAAGTGGCCATAACCGAGCTTTAAAAGTTGGTGCATCATCGCTGACTCTGCCAGGATCCACGCGACGTTGAATGCGGTGGCCACGACAAGGGCATGGATGGGATCAATGGAATCCCCCGAAGCTGAGACCAAGGACGCAGCGCAAATCAAAGGAAACAATGGCGACGCGCAGATGACCGCCCACCAGACATATTTGATCCGCTTGATATGAATTGGATCGAACGGTGAAGGATGACGACCACCAAAATGAAGCAGTCGAATGATGACCATGATTGCCATGGACGCAGCTATCGAGCTGAAGAGCCACCACGTATGACTAGCCAGCAATGGCTTATCAGCAAGCACGGCGGCCGTCACGAGCTTGAGACTGACGCCGATAGCAAGCAACGATGGAAAGAGAGGGAGATGCATCCATGCAAACGCAATACCAGTGTATCGGGACCGCCGCATGGCATGAAATTCCCGCGGTGGTTGAATCGTAAAGTAGAACAAAGCCATGGAGAAGATCACAAGCAGGGCCAAGTGCATCATGAAGAAAACGCGGAGCGTGAGCAATGCTGGGTCGTGAAAGTTGATGATGATACTCACGACAGATTCGCCCAAGACCACCATGACAAGGCAGCCATACCGCTCGTCCATGTGGTCAATGTTGGCTGGAAGGCTGTGGCCAGGCTTCAAGAACCACTGTCTCTCGGCAAAGATGAGTCGACCAAACGCCTCGAGAAGGAGAACGACAACGTAGCATGGAATCGTCCATGAACTGGGCAACAGCAGCGAGATGAAGAGGATGCCAAGGTTGACGCTAATGAATACGATATCGATGAAAGCTTGAGGTCGTGCTCGGCACAGGTGAAAATAGACGGCAGAGTACATCATTAACTGAGCAGCTCGAATGAGGATAAGTCCAATCGTGAAGGTGACGCCAGGTTCACCAGCGAGCACCATGCCACCAAGTCCCACAAGCCAAACGTAGAGGAACAAGTAATGGAGGAGCGACTTCTCGTTGAACCGGGTATGAAAGCCCGTGTAGAGTGTCCAGCTCACTGTGTACGCAGACGTGAGGAAGACAAAGTAGATCAAGCCATGCAATGTCAAGTCTTCCTTGAGGGTCTCCGCGACGCTGGAACATGCAGTCACCATGAGCAAGTCAAGGAAGAGCTCAAACCACTCGGCAGACTTCTCTTCATAGTCCCCACTCCAGTCAGCACTCAGCGATGGCTGGCTCCACACAGATCGCAGCATCTTTCAAAATGACTGTCCTTTGCCATGTGGTGAGCATCCAATGCCATTCGATCCATACTTTCGTCCAGTGATATAGATGTCCGAGGACGTTGGCACCGCACCACACACGAAGCCACGTATGATTGACATCCAACTCGAGAGGGATCGAGATGGATCATCCTTCGTTGTCTGTTTTATCCATCTGGTAGGTGGAGCAGTACATCCTGAAGTCTACGAAGTCTATTGATGTACACCAGAGGGATGGAATGAGGCAACTACTGACTTTAGCAGCAAGAATGATGAGCAAGTGAGAGAGATTGGTAGTGGAGATCTCTCGTTGTGTGTTAAAATACGGGTCTATTCCTCGATTGCTTTGTAGTTTTCAATCATCCATCGAATGGACGACGCAAGAATTTTAATGTCGACCTTGTGCAGTGCGCTACGACATCAATCAAGATTCCAGAATGAAATGCGAGCCGTCTTACCTCAATGGTACAAGCGGTAGCTGCGTTGCTTTCTTGAGCCGCCCAAGGTTGACATCGGCGCCTATGTTGTCATACATTCAGTAACAAATACACAAGCAGAAGTTGAGTACCAGGAGCGTCCATCTTGTTGGCGGCAATCAACGACGGTCGCGACGTAATGTTTGGCGCGTACAATTCAAGTTCGTTTTGCAAGTGGTAGAAGTCGTCGACGGGATCACGGCCTTCCGTTCCCGCAGTGTCAAGGACGTATAGCAGAATCTACGAGATGATTAGCCATGGAATGACGTAGATGGCTAGCATGCCTTGGTGCGTTCAATATGTCGTAAAAACGAGTGGCCAAGACCAACGTTGCGATGGGCACCTTCGATCAACCCTGGCAAGTCGGCCACGCTGTATCGAAAGGTATCCTGTCGATGGCGATTGTCGTGAGAAACAATGTAGCAAAGGATGAGCTTACTGGGAATTCCACGATGCCAACGTTAGGGTGGAGCGTCGTGAAGGGATATGGAGCCACTTCAGGCGTTGCCTTGGACAACGTTCGCAGCAACGTGGATTTGCCTGCGTTTGGATAGCCCACGAGACCGACATCGGCGATGGTCTTGAGCTCGAGTTCCAAGTAGTCCGATGTTCCTGGAACACCCAAGCTGCGTCCTTCAGGCTATAAGACAAGTCACGCTGTGCCGTCAATATCAACAGAGCCTACCATGGTCTTGCGAAGGCCGCCGTACTTTGTTGTCTTGCCAGTGAGAATGCGGCTTCCTAGACCTGGCTTGCCGCCTTTAGCTGCCAAGAACGTTGCATCTGGCTTGTCCAAGTCCACGATCGGTTCTAGACGATCAACGATTTCAAAGTCTTCCAGTTCGTCGTTCCATCGTTCCACCTAAGCATTTTGTGAGCACCTACTCATTCAAGAACCAGAACTACCCGCTCAACTTGCTTGACGATCGTGCCTGGTGGAACAGTCACGATGACATTTTTGCCGCGTCGACCGGCGCGGTCGTTGGCTACAAAAAGAGCATTAAGATGTGCTGAGTGGCTAAAGTTGACGTACGCATGCCGTTCCAGCCGTCTTCACCATTGAAGTGATGGGTTGGTTTGTACAAGTTCTGTAAGCGAGGGTCGACACGAATAATGACATCGCCACCGGCACCACCGTGACCACCGTTGGGTCGTTTTTGACCGGGACCTTCAGCTACAAGTGCAATGCAATGTCAAACCCACAGGACTAATGAAGAAACTTACTCACAAAACTTGTGCATCCATTGCCACCATGGCCGCCTTTCACTCGGATGCGAATGCGATCGATAAATTTGCGCTTTGAGTGTTTGGCGCGACGAATGCTCACTTTCTTCTTCACTTGTTCCTTCACTTTGGCATTGTCTCCGAAACTATGACCGGCATGGAATGCTGACATGTCTTCAAACCCTTCCATGCCTTCGAACTCCATCATATCGTCCATATCAAAGTCTTCGTCGTCAAAGTCCTCATCGTCAAAGTCTTCATCGTCAAAATCTTCGTCGTCGTCGAAATTGCCACCAGGAAACACATCATCGTCAAACTCGTCGATGTCTTCGGGCTCCTCGCGTCGAGATTTCCTAGCAAAAGATCGCTTCCAAATAGCCTTACTGCCACGAGGAAGCGGCCGTGTACGCTCAAAGAGCCGCCAGACTTGCAAGCACCGATGCATGGATCGATTGGTGGCCAAGTTGAACCAGTTGTTGCACTTTCACACGAAAAGTTTGTAAAAAACCTAACTTGATTCAACTTTCATATGCTAAAAACCTAAAACCAAGCTACATGGCAGGTTTTATATTGGTTTATTGACATAAAATTGACCATATTCATAAAAAAACTGATGGTTCATTGCCAATCAAGCGATGAATGTCCACGACGATGACGACGACGCCTTGCGGCTCGACTATTACTACCTGGATCATGGAAGCTCTAGTGCCTCCTCGTCCTTTATCCCTTCCGCGTCATTTCCATCCATTGAACCGGCGGAATCGTCAGGAGTGCCTCGCATGAAGCTCAAGGATTTGACGTGGAAGAACAAAGCGCGATTCAACGAGCTGATGGAGAAACACTCGTTTGTTGTCCTCACAGACCTTGGATCGACGGTCGAGGCATTGTACACGGATCTACGTGCTTCCATGCAATCGTTCTTTGAAGGAGATGATAAAGCAAAGTCTGCATGCACGAGCAAACACATTTACCACAATGAGAACAAGACACCAATGTGGTATGCTGGCTACGAGACTACTCATGTGCGCGAATGCTTTCGCGTGCATGCGGGCGATCTCTCGCGTATGATCTGGCCCAGCGAGTCGTTCGAAGCCAAGTGGCTGGCACTGGTACAATGCTTGCGGGGTTTGTTTGACATTTCTTGTAGCTCCGTGCTTGCCAGGCAATTTGCGATAAGAGTTTGTCGCTCACACTTGGCTACGAGATTGAAGGTGCGGCTATCCAGCAAGCAAGTGGCGACAATTTGTCGGTTTGCTACGGCTTGCACTATCCAAACGTAGAAGGAGGTGGTCAATCCAACGACGAAAACGTCTTTGAGCACATTGACCCCAGTCTGTATGTGATTGAACCCGTCACGGACGTCGCCGGTCTTGATGTGTTTGATCCATGCAGCCAGCAATGGCTCTCTGTAGAAGCCGTATGCAAACCTCACGTCGAATGGGTGCTCTTCTGTGGCAAAGCCCTTACCCGAGCTACTGACAATCGAGTTCCAGGCACTCTCCATCGCGTCACACGCCCTCCATCGACGCGTAATGTGTCGCGCTACTGCTTTATTTATGAGCAAAAGTACCAAGAGTATTTCTAGAAATAGTAGACCCCACCTGAGGATATCTTGTGTTACTTTTTGATGCTCGACATGAATCCACTCTGCGCATTGAAGTATTTCTTGTTGGCTTCTCGCACGCGCTCCGCTGCGGCCGATGGATTCATGAGCTCAATGCCTTGAACAGGCGTGAAGGCTAGACTCGTAGCAAGTCCCGACTGTTGATGGTTGGCTTGAGTCGCATAGCTGGCAGCTTTAAGCTTGCGCTGGGTTTGCTTCTGAGCTTTTTTGATCACGCGGAGTTGACCAGAGCCTTCAGCCCCAAGACGACCGGTCGTAATACCCATGGCATTGTCGCCATATTCTTCACCAGACGCTGCAAAATTCTGTCGATTCCACTCGCGTCGAACTTCGGTGAGCTGTGTGCGTTCTTTCATCTTGCGATATCGTTTGCCACCGCGTTTTCGACGTGGTTTGTCATCTGGACGAGGTAGTGCTTTCTTGGTCTTGGCTTTTTGGGGTTGTTGCCATTTCTCAAACTTGTCCGCCAACTCGCGGTAAAATTGCTGGCCGCAAGATGCTGTGCGGTGCGGCTGACTATCAACACGAGCTGCTAGAGCCACCTTTCCAGCCACGACGCGGTTTGCTTTCTTTCTCAAGTCTTGTGGGATCGACTGGATGAGGTCGCAGCCAAAGAGAATACCCGTGTGTTTGAGCGTCGACATGGATGAATAACCAGCCAAGACTTGCTTCCGCTGACCAAGGACTTGAATATTGCACGAAGGAATACGGCTGAGCTCGTCTACGCCACCGGCGAGACCCACGAGCTGTGCCGTGATACGTGTACCAAGGAGCGCCGATAGATTTGGTGCGAGGAAATTCATACGGCTCTCCACAAAACGCAGGACGAGAGTCTTATCCGCATCCAGTTCGAGGAGCTCTGTGCACGTTTCTTGAACAATTGCAAGGTCGCTGGGCGATAGAGGTTTTCCTGATGTCGTGGATCCAGTCACGGACACGCCCATGACCGTCGCACTTGGTAACAAAGTGGACAAATCGACGAGCGTCATGTCCATTTCGTTCCCGATACGCTGAACGACTCTAGCATAATCCAACGGACTTGGTACAAGAGACTCAAGCTCGGGGAATTTCTTTGCATAAAGTTCGACAAGGAAGCGATGCACCGCAACGATTTCGTCATCCATCTTGACCATCAAATCATTCGAAGCCACGACGAGCTGATACTCCGGTCCATCTTGAGCTTGACTGTCCAACGACGCCTCTTTTTGCACGTACAGATTGACAGCCTCCATGTGGCGTTTATACGACTCTGACTTGCGCAAATGTGCGACTGCGGACAAACCGGCACCTGAATTTGCTGCAGCTTTCAGCAATGCATCGACGTCCATTTGTTTCTGTTTGGCGGCCGCAATCGCTTCAGCGTCTTCTTCTTCCATGTCGACATCTTCTTCATGGTTTTCCTCTTCTTCGCTGCTTCCACTCAGCTCATCCAAGTCTTCGAGGAACGACGCGGCCAACGAAGTCATCGTGTGGATGATCGAATATTGATAACCCCTAAACCCCTCAAATAAACCCCTTTAACCCCTTCACTCTAAAACCCTCGGCTTAAACCCATTCACCCTGCAATGGACATTTGAGCAGAGTGAGAAACGAGCACCTGCATCAGCTCAGAGCAACTTCGAGAACGGCAATGACATTATTGTTGCTAGTTAAGAATAAATAGAGATAACTCAACTTGCTCCTACGCCTCGACTCGCCACGTCAATTCAAAGAGAAAGACATTCGCACGCTCGCGGCACGCGTCGAGCATGGGCGAGGATACCATATAGACGTGGAAATGGGATTCAAATTTGGTCCAAAGTTCAGTGAGATCTCGACGTCTCTGTTCAAAGCACACGAGGACTTTCGTTGTACTTCTTTCTTCATGGCTAATACGACATAATTCGACCAGTGTTTCAAACAGCTCGGTGAAGAACGAGTTGTTGTAGACAATATCAGCACCGACGATATAATCGTAGCGTTGATTGACTAAATCCTTCAAGCCGTCGCCATGAGCTCCCCACATCAAGGCTTGCCATCGAATGTTTTCAAAATTAGTTTGGCAGTTCCGTCGAATCGCCGCCTCCGTGAATGGCAACACATCGCGTAAGTCCGTCGCAACAGCACGAGCTCCCAAGCGTGCAGCTACAATGCCTAGTGCAAGTTGTCAGTCTATCCATCCCTCGAATAAGTCCTCACTTGGTAAAGCTGTGCCACAACCAATTTCAAGAAGCGCCTTTCCGCTCAAGTTTCTACATTGCTAGTTAGACTGGAGGTATATCTTGTAAATGCGCACGAGTGACCCAAGCTGTCCAAGTAATGGCTCAAAACCACGCTTGCGTCCCATACCTAGATGCCGAGACATTTCAACCACAAGCGCAATAGAGCTCACAAACCGTGCCGCCGACGTGAGAAATATCTTGTGCAATCGAAACACTGCCGGCTTTCGCATACTCGAAGTGCCGCTCGCTCGCGTACGTCAAAGTTCTGTCCAATGTGCTCAACTCCGTTGTCAGGAATGCCGCCATGACCTTTTTGTCAAAGCAGAGGAGAAGTGGACTCTGGATAAAACATTATCCGGATGTCTAGTCATCCGGATAATTTTGATGTCCGGATAAAAACGTATTATCCGGAGTCTAAGTTCTCGGTTTTTCCAAGAACGAAGGTATCTAGCACATGAGGGAAGTCGGCAGCATCGAATGTGCTGTGAATGACATCTTGGACGTCGCTCCAGACCAATGGGTTTGCATACGAGAAGACAATACGAATAGCTACTTTGTGCATGGACCAAAGGTAGACGAGAAAGTCAAACTTCAAGTGAGTGAAGAGACTCTTGTGCCGATCAAAGAAACGAGAGCGATAGCGATTGCAACGACTGGACGATTCCATACCGTACCAACAACAAACAACACTTACGATATCGCGCTGGGCTTTTCCAATGGCTACGTTTGCGTGTACAATCAACCAGGCGAAGAGCTCTTTTCCTTGCAATGCCATCGAGACAGTGTTGCCCGCCTCGAATGGAATTTTCATTCGGCCAAAGCCCATGCTCGAGAGCTGTATGTCCTATTCAGCGACAAGACGCTTGTAATTATTGAGTGGGAGATGGACCCTACTCCGAAACGATACTGGAGAAAGTATAGCCTAAATGGGCAACGTGATATCATCAGCGTCCTTCCCTGCCGCGACACACCCACATCACTCTTCCAAAATCAACCCCGTGCTGGCCTTCAAACCCTCATGGCCGTTGGATGCGATCCAGTTGTAGGCTTTTATCTTGCCGGTACAATTGCTGCACTCAATGATTCTTACGTCTTGTTAGGACATGAAGGCACGTCGCTTTTCCGCATTGCGCATCTTGCAAGTGCTGTTGCATCGCGTGCTGCAGGCGCAGTTTGGTCTCTTGCTAGAAATTGGGGCTGGCCACAGGAAAAAGAAAACGACACAATCGACGCAGTCCCGTCTGATCTTGGCATGCATGTTGCGCTGGGAATGCCAGACACGCAACGCCGACGAGCTCGGGATTTATGCTTGTCACCGAATGGCAAGCTTGCGCTCATTCCAGACGCCTTGGGTCGTATTCTCTTGATAGACACGACAACGATGCTGATGATACGACTATGGAAAGGGTATGAAAACACTCACTAGAGCACAGCTTAGTGAAAACATCTAGGTATCGAGATGCTCAGTGTGCGTGGATGACTCAAGATGGCCCAAACAAAGGTCTCTACATGGTCTTTTATTCGGCCAGGCGTGGCCTTGTCGAAGTGTGGCGTGCTCGACATGGTCCGCGAGTCCTTTGCCGGCCTATAGGCGCTCAAGCGAAGCTTAAACTCGCTACTTGCATAACCAAGACTGAAACTGCTTGCGTCGTCGTGTGGGAGAAATCGGATGGACGCTGCTCGTCCTTTAAATTAGAATTGGACGCTGGTAGCACGACAACGATCAAGCAATATTTTGCAGATGTATGTTCATACAGCTTGGCCGATTTGATGTGGCGCTGTGTAGGCGAGTCATGAAGAAGAATCATTTCGACTGCATCAACTCTTGGATGGACTCGAGGGTTGTTTGACAAAGCCCGACAGAATGCCATCCGTACTTGAACAAATGCGTGGATTAACGACGATTGCTTCGGTCCAGACACTTGTCGACGAACTCCACCAGTCTAAGATGGGTGCGTTGAATGCAAACTTTCATCGAGATGCACTGAAGACATTGCTCGAGGTGACCCTTAGTCGACACAAGCCTGTGAAACTCATTGCATCCATGTAGGTTGTGCGAAAGTCAAGGAATTGGGCTGATAGCCAGGCTGAATTTTCAACTCTTGTGTTTATTTTCAACTTGGAATGGAAAGCGCATTTGATTCAAGGCTATATCGATCTGCAACAGGTTTCCAGCCCTGTGTCGAGTTTCTTGACTGAAATTGGCGACAGGAAGTGACGCCGAAACCATTTGGATCGTTGTTTGACGAAGATAAACTCTTAGCACGCATGACCAAGTGGAGACAAGTTTACACGTTCGAAGTCAAGAGGAAAACTCAGTCTCTGAATTGTCTCGAGTTTATCGAATGCTTTGCTGCACCGTGGTCCGATCCACTCTCGTCTGAAGTTGAATTATCTCTTGGCTTGACGCTTCACAAAAAGTTGCAAGATAACTCATCGCTTGTGGAATGCGTGCAGCATTTCTACGCCGTCTTGAAGTCACCTGTGCTTCGCTCACCTCTTTTAGACGACGTGTTAGCTGGTCTTGTGACGATTTTCTTTGCCCCGTTGAGTGGGTCAGTCTTTGGGATTCAAGTAAGCTATTGCTTTGTTTCCGAGTCATGATGTGATGTTGTAGCGTGTCCGGGAGATCCATCGTAAATTATTGCTGGATGAAGATAATGAGCGGTACACGAATTTGTTCTTGGCGTGGTTCTTTGCACTGCCTATCGATGACATGTTGTCGATGACGGCAACAAATGCCAGCTCGTGTTTGCAACGTTGGCTTGAGCCGTGGATTCAAGGCAGCTCGTATCCGCATTCGATTGATGAATCTTCGTTCACTCTGCCTGGTAAATTTTCCGCGGACTTCGAACAAGTCCACTAAAAGTGTATTAGAGCTCCACCCCAGCCTTCAAGTCATCTTCAAAAAATGTCGCGACACGCAATTGTTGATCCCTGCGTTTGTACTTTCCCACCATGTAGCCCATGGCACCAATCAACATGCGAATGCTTTGCAAGACAACACTCTTGGGCAAGTCAGTGCCACCGGAGCTGGACTTCGGTGGGAGATACTGCAGCAATGTTTAAGTCAGTGTCTCTACTTCAGCTGCTTACTCAAAGTCCCAGGGAAGCTCAATGTGGTACGCTCGCAACATAAAGACAACATATTTATGAAAGTGTATTGTAGAAATCAATTGAATCTTTGGATGAGCTCATGAAATTCATAGCGATCGTGCATTTAAACAGACCCGATCAGGTATTTGTTGTCTCCAAATCCTTAGATTTTATCTGTGATCTACAGGAGTTGTCCATTCCGTACGATCCAAAAGATGAATGGATTGACCTTTGGCAGAATTCATCCAAGTCCCATGCTGTCATGTCGGTCTTACATTCTTTTCGCCGTCTTCAGCATGCTGAGTCTCTCGTTTCCTTCCGTGCATTGGTGCGCCAACGTCTGTCGTAGTCGTCCTAATTGAAGTGTAGATGCTCTGCTCGGCGTGGAACAACGATCGATCTCGCATGACATATTTGGAGCTTGCAATTCAAGAGGTGGAGAATTCTGACTTTGTTCGTCAAGCTCTGGTTGTTTACTTGTGGGAGCGATATATTCGGGCCCAAGTGCGGTCAATCCTCGACTACTGGATAGAAGTGAGCTCGGGGCGTTCGGTCAAGAAAGGGCTGCATCCATCGATTGCAGGAGAATTCTTGCGCTTGGTGCTCCTGCTCTTGGAAGTGCTAGAAGAGACGTGCAAATCACCCCAGCCTGCTTTTACATGGCCCCACGACGACGGTAGCGTTATTTCAATGCAGAACAGTTCTAACGTTGCTCTCTAGAAGAAAACGTAAACTTATCCCAGTTGTTGGAGCATGTCGTCTGGACTGGCACGCCGTTGGATGTGCTCAATTTGTACACTGAAACGTGGCCTGCTTCACCAACATCGTCGCCTCTGATGCGCCAGCTAACCACGAGTGACTCTCGAGTCGTGGAATCTACGGTAAAAACGCATCATCAGCTCGTGTCTGTCTTGATGGCATTCACTGCCTACCCCTCTCTCGTCGTGCCATTGAAGACGTTGTTTGAACCCAGCCGTCTTTGTGTTGCTGATTGCTTCCAAAGCTCCATCTCGGTCGATCGTCAAGACGAGCGATATGAGGTGAGCCTTTTTAGTGATGAAATTGACCTCAAGGCGAAATAGTTTGTAATGAAGCTTTTACACCATGACATTGCCCGAGGCATGGCTGTCGCAACTTCGTTTCAACTCCCTTTAGACAAAGTGAAGCAAGACCATGCCGTGTGGCTCTATCAGTCTGGCAAAGATGCATTGGCAGAAGAAGTTCTCGACAAAGTCCTCATCGAATCGTCCATAGTCACACGAATGGGCCGAGTAGCAAGGACTCGGCTCTCACTCATTGTATCTCGCATGCAGTCCCGGTCTGAATACGCAGCATTGATGAGCCAAATTCCAGCCGACATGACTGCTTGGATATGCTCAAACGAAGCTCCACTTATTCCAGGTGCTTGATCAACAAATGCCTCATTCCTAATGTTGTGTCTAGACACTGAAGTTGCAAAACTTGATGCCGCCCCTTCCCTGACTTCCACGAACGCTTTACTCCATCAATGCGTCCTACGACTTCCACCTGGATCAAGAGAGCTCACCAAATGCCATGGCATGATAAGCGTTGTGCAGCGACTCTTGGAGCAACTAAAGCAACGAAAATAATTTTTAATGAATGAAAAACTTCTCCTTGTGGACTTCGTTATCGTCATTGACAGTCCATTCCAATTCGACGTCGAGGAATCGCGGGTTCTTCCAGTTGCGCTTGACGCTCCACGTTCCACGAATGACGCTGCCTGCCTCAACGGGGAATGGCTTGCTGACGTGGAAAAAAACTTGCTGCCAATGCGTTGGAGTGACTTCAACGCCCGTGGAGAACCACAGCGGACGTTCTAGCTTGGCTTCGAAGCCGATGTCAAAGCTGCTCACAAAGCCATAGCAAACGTCAGATCGAGTGATTTGGAGCTCAAACGACTCGACAAAGTCCAAGGCAACGACGTCGACAGTTGGAATATCGATCGTATTGACTAGAGCTCGCGTCGAGAGAACGTCGCCTGCAGGCACAACTTCGACGAAACCATCTTTGGTTTCAACGCGATCGCGCACGGCCTTCATATTAAAGCCGTAGACATTTTCCCAAAATGCCAAACGTGCCGAGGAGTCCGTGACTGCTTGCTACAAGCACACAAATCAGCGATGACATTGGAAGGAGGCTGTACCAAATGCATGGTGGCTTTGTCGGGGAAGAGAAGACCGCCCGGAACGAGCCACTTGTCGCGAGCAAACAAAACGGTGTCGAGCATCGACTCGTACAAGAGGCAGTAGCCCATCCACTCGGAAATAATAATGTCGACTTCGGTCACGGGCAACTCAATCTCTTCGACTTTGCCACGGATGATCTCAATCACGTCGCCGAAACCATTGTCAGCGACAATTTGCTTGGCCGTGACGCCCATGTCACTGCAGTCGATGCCAATGACCTTGGCAGCGCCTGCTTGGGCTGCAAACATACTCAAGATGCCAGTGCCACAGCCGACATCCAAGACAACTTTGCCTTCGAAGACCTGGCGGTTGTTCAAGATGGCATCACGGTAGCTGTCAGTTCGGACGCTGTCGGTGATCATTTCCTTGTGGATACCGACTTGCGAGTACGACTCAAAGTAATACGTGTCGTTGTCTTCCTCTTTGGGCTTTACGTCACGTTCTTCAGCAAATGCTCGGACGACCGTGGAGTACTTCTTCATTTGGTCGCGGCATTCTTGCAGCTCTCGCTTCAATGCAGCATTCTCATCTTCGAGAGACAAAGGCGCTGGAGCTTTGGTCTCAACATCATCGTCTTCGTCATCGCTTGCGTCGTTGTCGTTTAAAAGCTCCATCACGCTGCAGAACATGGGATCTTCCTTGATGACTGGAATCAACAGAGCTTCGTCTTCCAAAATAGCAGCTCCTTGCGACTGGAGTAGAGTCAAGACGTCTTCTACGGGATGCGATCTTGTAAAGTTGATCAATTTGACCAAGCTGTAAAACTCCAAACGCAACGCAACAGCTTGCGCTCGGAAGTCAAAGCCATGCGAGTCCTTGGCATGGCCAAGAACTTGGCTCAGCTGATTGTGTTGAAACTCGCAAAAGAAACACTTCATAGCTTCGCCATCTTCCTCCCAGTCTTCCCACGTCTCTTCAGCCTCTTCTACTTGGCATTCTTCCACGTCATCTTCCTCATCAAAGGTCGTTTCATGCTTGTCAAGCGTTGCCATATTCTCTTGCGTCCTGTGGCCAACGCTTCCAATGCCTGCAATTAGATGAATCTTCTAGCCAATGAAACAATAACATAAAATATCACAATACCTCTATAAATTAATATAATGCTCAGACAACATGCCACGTGATATGGTTATCATTCTGAGATTCATGCAGTCTGAGCACCCAAGAATGTAAGACACGACCTCAACCAAGTGGATAGCGACATGACCCTGAATGCAATTCGGTCCATGGGAAGAGTCATGGCATTGATATCGGCTAGGGAGTGTACCTTGGATTCCAGCGGACATTCAGCAATCGTTCTCGAAGAGCAGCTTGCATGACAGCTCCGTTGAAGACGATATTGAAGAAAAATGGAAATGCCACATCATGATAAAGATTCATGTGTAAGCAATTAAATAAAGTATTCGCCGTCGCCATTGCCAGCAGCTTCAGAGGTGTCGTGGACACTGTCAGCATGCCACTCGTAGCGATCTTCAACGCCACCGTACAGTGCCTTCTCAAGTTCTGTCTGTACATGCAGCTCACCTAGCCGCTTTTCAGTTTCCAGGACGTTTTCAACCATTGCATCAAGGTTTTGCTTGTACCCTAGCAAGTAATGGCGAGCTGCTTTTCGTCGGACTTCGACGATCAAATTCTTCTCAGTAAACGTCGGACGCACGATAAAGTCACCATTGACACGGCCATCCATGACCACTTCCGTGCCAATGTGCTTGTAAAATTTCTTCGTCTGGCCAAAGCAATCCGTCGACACAGTTTGAAGCATACCCACAACGATGTCGCCTTCATTTACAACACGGAATGCAAGGGGAATTTCCTCGTTGTAAAAACGGGCAAAGCTGTGGGTGCCCACGCGGGGAGAACCATAATTGTACATGATCACGCGATGGCCAAACGTGAGCTTAAAGTCGAGCGAAGCAAGCGTCGCCAAGGCACCACCCAAAGAGTGACCCGTGCAATAGATTTGTACATGCGTGTCCGCAGACATGCCCCGCATTTTGTATTCAGAGAGTAGTTGCCGCATTGTGTCGTGGCATTGTTGTTGCACCGTCAGATACGCATTGTAAAAGCCACGGTGGACGTAACCAGCAAGCATCTTGGGATTTGTCTTGGATTTCCACGGCAACTCTTCAAGAGCAAACTCCAGATCAGTCTTAACGTTAGCTTTACTTGCAGTACCGCGGAAAGCGAAGATGATTTTCGTGTCACTTTGCAGGACGATACAGTTTGTATCAGTCTTTTCATCGTGGATATGCACCACCTCTCGCAAATTATCCCGAAAAAGGGCGACTTGAGGCACATAAGCAGAGCGAGGATGTAGCGGCTTGCCGACCTCGTCAATGTCCGTCTCGCGATATAAAGAAGATCGATAGTAAGCATGACGCGAGCAATTGTACATGAGGCATGCCGTCTCAATGCAAAAGATCCGATGAGGCGCTGAAATTGGTTTTGCACGGAATGCCGCTGTACGCTTCAGGCGAGGTCGACCATTATCAGGCTCTTCAAAAGACGCAGCACTCGACAATTGAGCGACAGGAGACAAATCCGTGGGGGTGGTAGCAAATTGCCGCTTCTCCCGCACGACGTATCCACGCGGAACAAGCCCTCGTTCTTGTTTTCGTGGAGGGTAAAATGCAATGGCAGCCATGTAAACAAGAATAGAGATGGACACTTCCGAGACTGTCGTAGATGTGCGTAGATTCGTTGGTTTGAAGGTGGACACTTCCGCATATGCGCTGAAAAAGATCAAGTTGATGAGCAGGACAGCCAAGATTGAATACGTCACAGTAGTAATGTAGCGAAAATTCAGTGCCAGGTAGCGAGTTTCACTGTAACGTTGGCGGTCAAGGACATGGTTGACATGGACAACGACACCAATCAAGGTCGCGACACCAATGACGATCAAGCCCAAATCGATAGAGGAGGTCAATTGATCAATGTTGACTGTTGGCTCCAAGCTCGCTTCGAGTGTGAGATTGACGACTAAACGAACTGTGAGGAATGCAGCAGCAATTGCGACTTTCGACGAGACAAAACGCCAACCGACGGCCGACAAAGATGCTCCATTCTTGAATTGTTTGCTGTCCTTGCGGTATGCATCGATGACAGTCAAAAGGGAGCCAAGTGTGACCACGTATACAATAGTTTCATAGATGTCACGAAAAAATGCATACGAAAAGCCGGGCACCGAAAAGAACGGAGCCGACAGTGTGATCATAAGGGGATTGTTTGAGACAGAGAGAGTCAACAAGACAATCGCAACGAGTTTCCGTTCGAGACTCAAATGGAAGAACCAGCGACGGGGAATGGGTACATCCAGAGCAGCAGGGTGGCGACGAATGTAGTAACGATTCACAGCGGCCAAGAAGTGTACCAAAAAGGCAATATTAAAGCAGCCGAGAATGCCTTGGATGGCAAGACCTGTCATCTCGTAAGGGTTCTCCAGTACTTCAAAGTAGAGCGAATAATCTGGGAATGACACGTTCTTGTGGTCGCCTGAGGACATGTCAAAAGCAAGGTGAATTGTGTAGTTTTGTTCACGCAAGTCATACAACATGGCACCATATTTCTTCGTGTAGACGCCAACAAGTGGAATGGATGAGCACGTGACGTTTTGCTCGCACTTCTCGTCCATGCAGGAACAAGTTGTAGTGAGTTTGTTTACGTAATTTGACACGAGAGGCTTGCTGACGCCGGCGGCACGGAGGGACATATTATAGAACCCAAGGACGTACGTGCCAGGCTCGCGCTTTTCCCCTGTATTTTCAATGTGCATCTCAATACGCAAGACATCAGGCGACTTGGATAACGTGTCATGGTAGAACGAGAACTGCTGTTGAGTTGTATCGCCATTCAAAGTCGTGTACTCAAACTTGGTGCACTCATCGTCACCAACGGAGCAGTTCAAGTATATGCCGAGATCGCCAGGCTGGAGCCGTGCATAAGTGGATTGTAGCTGGAACGGTTTGAGGGCCACAATCAAGGATGTAAAGACAATAGCCAGCATGACCAAGAAAATGACCGGGAGGGTAACTAGGCATAACGTATCATGAGATAGAAGAGGGATTACAACGTACATCGATGCATTGTTTCCAAGTAGGTCTGGGAATTCATACGTATGACAAACGCGCCATGAGTGCCCCCTGCATTCAATTTGTGCAAATCAATGTATCGACTGAGAATCGTCTCATCACTCTCTTCCTCCTCCTCTTGTATCGGTTCTTCGAGGATCGCAAGTTGATCAGCGACAGTGGTGGGGGTGTCCGAATGTAACGCATAAGGAACTTCGTCGACCATGGGAACAAAAGACTGGGATTTCGACGCTGAAATCGTGCGTGGCCGGATCATTGAGTAGATATTTGACTTTGGCGACGTAATAGTCGATTGATACACACTATGGTCCATCCTTTGGAGCAATATCCGATCCACGACATGTCGATGCTGCTCTTGTTCGACCAGTCCGTCGCCATTGCCATCCTGCTGATCGATATCTGGTTTGGTGTTCATGTCAGCTAATCGAGATTGTGCGCGGACACTGAGCACATGATAAATAAACACTGCCACGGGGCAGCCAAAGATCAAAAGCATACCAAACACATTCAATGCAATCCCGAGTTCTACACAGCCACAGCCACATCAGTAGTCCATTCAATACTGTAGAGTTGGATCATACTCGAGAGTCGGCATCGTCCTTGGCAGACATTGTTTTTGTCATTTGTGAAGAAAGCTTCGCACTCGTATTCTGTATCGCATTCCGAGATATATTCCCAGCATTGACATCGATCGACGGCACATCCGAGTTCTGTACTGTCGGAGAAAAAACTCCCCCCGCACGTATACGGCCTCCAATCAATCGGCTACAAAGGTTTCCCGTCATAAACAAAGCATATAGATCAAGTATTACCGTTCTAATGTCGACGGCAAGGACCGCGGTGGTCCATAAACACAGAAGAGCCAAGAGCGCGCTCATGTTGTCTTGTCGTGCCTTTGATAAATCACAAACTCATTCAAATGTCTCTTTCTGTTTCAAACAGTTGGTCATCAGGTCATATCTGCTCATCTTTGGCTTGTTTTTTTCAAAATTGGATAATTTATCTTGCAATTTGTATACCTCGAACAAACGAAATCTGTTTTCAACAGTTTAAAACAGTTTTTGCATCAATACTTTGATCAAGACACAAGGAATTTGAGGGAAACCAAGGAGTTGGACTTTCGCCCCCCGAACAAATGAAGAGTCCAGTGGCGATCCTGCAGAACTTGCGATCCGTGAAGGGCATGGGGAGCCACCATTGCACACGCCTTATTGCTGTCATTGTCGCCCATTCGCAGTGGTTTTTGCGTGCAGATCAGGCGGCTAAATCCGAGCTTGATACCATAAGCGCATTCCAACGATATGCGTATGAATCTGACGGGGCTGTTGGTGCACTCTGCACATTCGTTGCAACATCGTAACCATATGACTTTTGACAAAAGTGGGCCGGCTTTCAGGAAAATTTAGACAGAAGTGGGACACGTCTGACAAAAGTGGGGCTTTTGATCCTATCTTCCAAATGTGGGACATACACATAAAATAGTGTTAATAGTGTGGCTGCGCAACGTTTTGAAAAATTAGTATTATGCATTCGATTCCAAATTGGACTGGACTGTCGAATCGAATCGACTTGCCAGAATCGACTAGCAATCGACTAGCCAATCATAGATCAGTATTTTCAATATTTTGACCAATCAAATCACCTTAATTATATGACTTGGGGGAAAGGCCATGATGGACGCTGACTCGCGGAAGATACGCGCGGCGTCTTGACGCTTCATAGCGAGGTTGTATTGGGCGTAGAAATCATGCATGACGGTATTCTGGGATGCAGGTACCATTGCTAGGAAGAAATTGTACTTAACTTTGTATACTATACAATATTTCATATTAAATTTAGCATAGTCGATTGCTATGCGATTTGGCCAATGACCTGCCAAGTCCACATTTCACTGAAAAGGACAATATGAAATTTGAATTTCATCAACATCGACGCCCATAGACTGCTTATAGTCGGCTATAAGAGTGTCGTAGCATTTGGCATGCAACTTGTGCTCGCAATTGGTAGAATGCACCCATTTTCTTGCAATGCCGGCGCAAATATCACAACGTTCTAGTTTGTGCACATAGCTTTGGCGCTTGCGCTCAACATCTCGTTTTTTAAGAGCCGCCTTGGCAGCATCCAGGCGTTTTTCTCGTAACTTGTGATTACGAGTTTCTTTGCAGATTCGTCTCTGCTGATGCGCTTTCAAATTGCGCGAGCAAGAGAAATCCGAGCGACACTTGGTGCATACGAGTCGTGATCTTTCCATTTCAGGAGACCAACCAATGACAATGTGACAAATGTGGGGCCAGTGAAAACTTGCATGAAAGCACCCCCACTTCCTGTCACATAGCCCCCACTTTTGTCAGAGGTGTCCACTTCTGTCTAAATTTTCTAAATAGCCCCCACTTTTGTCAAAAGTCCCTACTAGCACTTCCACTCTTCCGTCATCCATACACTTGTCACACTTGTGATCTTGTCGAGAAACAAGTGGGCCATCCGGATAATCTTGCCATCTTATCCGGATTCGTCAACCAAGTTCACGACAAGGGTTGCCATGAGCTCAAACAGCCAACCTCCTCCACTGCCACCACCACCACCGCCACCACCTCCGCGGAGCGTCCGATTTGCGTATTCCGATGAAGTAATTCCACCTCCTCCATCAAGCAATTCAGAAGAACAGCGCTCGGAACGCCCGCATCTCCCTGCCACGCTTCCACGAGAGTCTGGGTACGACCAGCACGCCCGCGGTATTTATCCCATGGACACGCTTAGAAATGGGCTCCTTGGCCTCAAACTTCGTAGCTTTGGCTCGCTGATGATTGCGCAGAATTATGAGCGCATGCAAGGTACAGGAAGTGCTGTGTGGCAAGCTGCTGAAGCCATGCTGCAAATGATGAAGTTGCCAGCTTACATGTCTATGCTCCATGGACGCAAGGTACGCTCGACTCGATTGATGAGTTTCAAGTATGCTGTAGGTGCTGGAATTGGGCGCAGGAACAGGCATCAATTCTCTTGCTGCTTCCATGCTGAATGCAAATGTTGTCGCGACTGATGGCGATCCCGATGCCTTGGCGCTCGTACAAGAAAATATCAAAGCCAACCAATTCCAGCTCCCCAAGTAAGCATGTTTCGGCCGACTTGCCCTCAAGCTCTCTTTATGTAGGCCTGTGTCTGTGCGGCCTCTTGTTTGGGGCAACCAAGAGCAGATCCAAGCACTCAAGACCGAATTTGGCCTTTTCGATGTAATTTTGGGCAGCGATATTTTGTTTGAAGCCATCGAGGGCCAACTCCTCGTTACGATCTACGAGCTCTGTGCCATGCAAGGCGTTGTCATTCTCACACACACACCACGCGAACCGTCCCGCGAAAACATGCTTCTCAAGAGTTTTTCCACCTATTTCACCATGAACGAGGTGAAGTCCCGAGGCTGCCTATGTCTGCTAAATCATTCTCTAGTCCATCGTGTCGGGAACCAACGTCGTTTGCACCATCCTGACGCGCAAAGTCAGATACTACTAGCATTCTCGCTGGTATCGAAGTTAGTTTAATCAAATCAAGCCCCTCAAATCTCAACTCCCAGCCATTTTCCATCCAGCTTGCAATCCTCAAGGGGCGATTTCCCCTCGCTGCAGAAAGGCAAGAGAGGGGGGGTAGTCGTCTCTTAGGAATGTCTACGCTTGAAATTCTTTCGGCTCATACGCCGCCGCCTACTGACTCCTTGTGCTCCGCCGATAGCCGCCGATGCTTGGACCCAATTCTTGGCCACCGCATCTCAGTTGGCCTTGATAAAGGAGTCCGAGGGTCAATCTCTCGCAGTTCTTGAAGGTGGGCCAACTTGGAGCTTCAGTAGGTCGCGAATAATTGCTGCAAGGTTGCAAATCTTTGTCAAAACTGAACTTGTGGAAAAAAAGCGACCTATGTCAATGCGACAAACCCATGCAACGTTCCACGAGAATGCGTTCAAGCTCGCAGCATTCCAGGAACAAGCTCCAACAACCCGACGACAGTGAACTTGTTTTGGATATGTTTTCACATGTCTATGGCCGCAAATCGCTCGACGAAAACGACACTTGGAAGTAAGCTGCGTGGCTTTGACGCTTTCGACTCGATCTGGTCCCTTTCCATGTTGGATAAATGGTAACGTGAAACTTTCCAAGGCATCAGGTCAAGTAGAATCGCGGCTACAAGTGCGACGAAATGGAAAATATATAAAATGACTTAGCCAAAGCCACCGAATGTGATCTGGGTCATTGCAAGCGTCGGTTTATTCTTCATGCCTTCGAGTCTCTCGCGATACTCCAGCCCGTACTGCACTGGAGCTTTCTTCACCGGGTTGATCGAATTGTTTTGAGAAGCCGGCCGTGTAGGCACCAACGCTGACAGCTTTTGGCTGGAATGGCCCATCATGAGTCGCGCAGCAGCTGCGGATTGAGCTGGGCCAGGCATGGGCAGTGGTTTCTTCTCCTTGACTTCTAAATCGCGCACTTTGTCAGTTCCAGTGTAACCAAAGCAATCGCGGCCAAGTTCTCGCTTGGATCCCCCTTTCATAATCGGTGGCAACGTCGTCCTGGACAAGTCTTCGCCCTTCTTTTGA
This sequence comes from Aphanomyces cochlioides, assembly GCA_019828595.1. NCBI lineage: Eukaryota > Oomycota > Saprolegniomycetes > Saprolegniales > Verrucalvaceae > Aphanomyces > Aphanomyces cochlioides. The sequence goes on along the minus strand of JAHQRK010000002.1, from coordinate 3,082,122 downwards.
TGCAGTGGCGCAGTCAGACGCAGCAGTTGCTCGTCAATGTTGTTCTGGCAGGCATCGAGGATTTGCTTGTAGATGGCATTCTGAGGAGTTGGCACTGGCGGTGGATACAGCCGCACAAAGTCAATGAGCTCCTCCTCGTCATCTTCGCCAGTCTCTTCGTCGCCTGGCTTGGCCACGTTGACATCGTCAAAGATGCCGCGGCCATACTTGACGGCAAGGCTCTTGTGTAGCTCTTCCTGGTTTTCAAGAAACTTGACGACGATCGCGTCAATGTCTGACTTTGGTTTTTCGGGATTGACCAGCTTGTAAAAATGCTCGAGTGTCTCCGTGAGCTCGCTCTTCGACAGCATTCTTGCAGTCTTGGCATCTTCCGATTGAGTTTCAGGCCCGCCCGTGTCGTCTTCAGCCGCTGCTCTGTTGTTATCCTCGCTACCGCTGGACGATTTTGCATAGAGACGGCGGTGGAGGCTCTTGGACTGCTCCATGTCGTACGTCTCCTTGTCCGTGGCAGAGATGCGCATGATGTCGAGTGCTTGATTGAGCAGGCGCTCTTTAATATTCCAATCAAGGGGCGAGTCGCAGCCAAAGCTCGGTAAATGATTCACCTCGAGGAGCCAAGGCTTGAGGTTTTCGTCCACGAGGACATCCATGCCAAGAATCGCAAAGCAAGACGATGCTGCGTTCGCTCGAGCTGTGTTTGGCACGCAGCTAGGGTCGACGCCATCCGACGACTTGCGCGTAAACTTGGCGAACGTGCTCTGGTACTCCTGGCTGAGCGTCGGCTGGACGGAGAGGATCGCCTTGAGGCAAATGTCGCCAATGCCGTGCCACAACTTGTCGATGTCAGACTTGTCGTACTGCTCGCCAAGCCACGAGAAGAACCACTTGAGGGATCGCTTGCTGCCTTCGCCGTCGTCGTCTTTGTTCTTCTCAAAGTTGTTCGAGTGCTTGTTGATCGCATAGTTGGTCAAGTGCATAAACTTTTGCTCCATGTTTTCCGCGTTCGGCACCGTGTAGTCTGCCGTGCACATGCGCACGAGGCCGTCCTGGAAGAGATAGACTCGAAGCGGCGAGCAAGATGAGATCATGACATAGATACGCAGGTCAAACTTCTTGCCGCCGATCAAGAGCGGATGCGCGACGTATCGTTGCGCGACAAAGATATCAGTCTTGTTGACATCTTTCAAGTGTTTCGTCAAGAAGACACCACGTCCTTGGCAGCTATGGTCGGGCTTGATGATGAACGTGCGGGAAGACGTTCCATCCGAGTTGAATTGCTGCGCAAAGTCCGTGTAGTCGAACGGGAGGATCCACGTCTTGGGGCAGAAATCGTACTCTTGGGGGAAGAGTTTGCTCATGCGCTGAAAGTTGCGAGCAAGTTTAGACTTTCGAGCCAAGTTGGACATGCCTGCCGCTGTAGTGAGACGACATCGGAGACGAAATGGAGCTCACCGGGGAAGTGGTTTACTTTTTGGAACGGCAGCATGGTCTTGAACGTGTTGAGCAAGTCAGGAACATCAATCCAGTGCAAGTTGCAAGAGGCGAGCGCACTCTTGTCGCTGTCGTCTGTGATCTGCTTCCATCCACGGTCGCGTGCAATCTTCTTAATGACCTCATACTTGGCCAGCGTCATGTTGATCTTGATCTTCTTCGCCTTGGGCGGCCGCTTCGACTTCCTCGATTTCTCGCTAGACATGGCAAAGATGGCTACACTTGTTATGATCCCCACGTCGAGCCAATCCAACACGATGTGGTCTCTATTAATAGACCCCTCTTTGCGTTTTTCTTGAAGCCCTTGACTAGCGTCACGCTATGCTCTATTCAAAGCACCAAGCTCATCATTCAGATGACTAACTTGTCTGGTAACAGGCACGACGACCCGTAGAGTACTAGTACAAGTGTAGCCTTGCTAGTTCTCACTATTATCCCATCGCTGGCTACGTTCTAATCATGCTCTACCATTGCCTTCAGCTCAACAACAATGGCCAAAGCAAGACCAAATGAACTGGCGGAACAGTGTATTCCTGCGTGACCAGTGGAAATCGTGACTGTTCAAGATATTGAGGGTTTAAGAGTTTAGGATTGTAGGGTTTAGGCAAGGGTTTATGTGCTTGGGGTTGCAGGGTTTATTTTTATCCGGATACGGATATTGTCCGAAACCGCACTTTAGCCACGGACTGGCACTGTTGTATGAAGAGAGGCCTTGAGCAGCTCGACAACCCGCGGGACTATCACGACTGTCCATCAAGCAACCCTCCGTGAATTCATTCCCTTTCCCCTGTAGAGTGTAGCAACTAGAATGGCTCCCTCCTCCCCTGAAAAGCCAGAGAAAGACTCGGCCAGTTCGGACAATAGCGACAGCGATGACAGCTCGTCGAGCGACAGCGGGTCATCCTCATCGTCCGATTCCGATTCCGACAACGAAAACGAAAGCAAAGACGAACCGACGCCTAGCACCACCACAACCGTCTTGACTACCAATGAAGATAAATCAATGTTGGCGTCTGAACCGTTTGACCCAAACCCACTGCGGGCAGCGACACGCCTAAAGGAAAACACAGACACCGGGCTCATGGCTCTAGGCACCAAGAAACGCGATCGACGGACGATCGAACAAATTCAAAAGGAACTCAGTGCCAAAAAGTCCAAGCCGTCGAATGCTGAAACGCGTCCGCCGCCTCGAGCTACTAACCGCGTGGTGTCGCCGGCTCTCCAGCCCTCTGGCGAAAACATAACCATTCCCAATCCCAATAGCGCCGACTTCTCGCTCAAGACTAAAGGCAAGCCAACAACTGCTCTCGGTCGCTTGGCGCAGAAAATCTCAGGTCGAGCACGACCGACAGCAAAAGCTCCAGTCAAGTCCACCGCCAAGCCTAGCACCTCTACTGGAACAGCCATGACCTCGTACCTTAGCCGTCCTTCCTCATCTTCGACGGCGTCAACAACGACAACGCCTCCAACGACGACACCCCCGTCAACGTCTCCGATCCAGGGCGAGGTCGAAGGTATATTTCTAGCTCATCTTTCGCGAATTCATGTGCGGCAGACCCGAAGAACAACCCGAGGATCGTGCGAACCATACTCAAAGCGTTGCAGCGCTATGGCGATTCTACGGACGGCAACTTGTACGCTGAACAGCAATCTACCTTTTGCGACGAGTTCAAGCAGCCAACTTATCTTGTCCGGGCCAAGTTGAGCACGCATCTCAAAGTGTCGGACGATGTGCTCGAGCAGATTGCCAAGGATATGATTGCCCAGTGTGAAGCCCAGAAGGCTGAAGAAACCATCAAGTATGCCGACGTGGACATCAAACCAGCACCGTTTTTAGAGCGCTTGTTTGAAAACCTGAAGCTGCGCGTGGCCGTCCAGCGAGCGATGCAAAAATCCAAGTTTAAAGGCGGGTAGGAACACTGGATTCATGGACAAGCTTCAAACCTCATGGAACTTGATGTGTAGAGCACATAGTTTTCTATCGATGGCGGCGAATTTGGCCGATTTGGGCATTGACACTGTTGATGCTTGGCGAGAAGGCGAGCGCGACTGCGATTGGAATATTGAAAAGGACCGAGCGCTCCTCTTAGGCATTTACATCCATGGGCAGCTTCGTCAAGATGACTGCAGTCTCATGTCTGTTGTAGGTTTGGCGCATGGGAGGATATCCTGGCGGATCCCAAGCTGTCGCTTGAAAAACAGCGCGCCTTGAAGAGTAATCGACTGAAAAACCGAGCGGAAAAGTTATTGAAGCGCCTTCCATCGCCGCTAAAACCAACAGCGTCAGCTCCAGGCATGGATCGACTCCAACGCGCCGCCGAACGCGCCAAAGGAAGGGCAGACGAACCTCCATCGACTAGTCCGCCTCCTGCAGACTCAATCCGCAAAGAACATGTTGCGGCGAACCCATATCCTGGCAAACAACTCCAGCCCGTGCGAACGTCATCGTCTGTGGCGAGCGAAGACGAAGAGGGAGAAATCCGCAGTGACGAAAGCGATCGTGAAGTGCGTCGACCGTTTGGTGGCAAGACGATCCGCTTGCCGCAAGAAGTGAAAGCCCCGCCGGCGCTCTTGACTCTGGAGCAATTGAACGCAAAGTACGATCCCAAGGAACGCCTCAAGCACATCCGCACGACGCTCAAGAAGGTTCAGAAGATCGCGTCGTGGGCCAAAGGTCAGAAAGACGACGACGTGGTGCTGGAGAAAGTGTCCAAATATATTGTCGAGATTGGAGCTGGCATTGACCAAGAAGTGGCCAAGGAAGAAGCGACAACGTGTGATGAACTCGCGACGTGCTTGTGGACACACGCGGCGACGTTTACGCCCTTTTCAGCTGTGCATTTTGAACGCTTGTACGACGACATGACGTGCGATGCCGCCGACGCGCCGTCGTCTTCCGTGTAACACTAACCAATAAATTATTATCGAAAAGACAATTAAGCGACGCGAGGTCGTTTACTCTCTGGCTCTGACGTGTCGTTGTCTCGAGACGACGAGCGCGATGCTGCTGTCGATCGTTCCGTGAGCACAGCGCGGACGCTCGGGAGATTCTGGAATGTCTGAATGAGGAATCGAGCGATATTGCGTTCGATGGAGAGGTGCACCAAGAGACCCTCCAGCACTTGAGCGAGCGCTGACGCATCTGTCAAGTGGCGCAATGTGTCTGTGACTATTTGTCGAGCCATGTGACCCATAAACTCGTAAGCATTGTCAGTGAACGATGGTCCATTCGGACTGTTGCCTTGGACGCTTGTACCGCGGATGAAAAAAACAACCAACTCCGGGGCAAAGGCTGACAAGCCGTGGACGAGAGACGAGAGCAAATTCACGTCTGCACGAAGAGCCGTGTGGGTGAACCGTGGCAAAGCGTCCGCGTAGTCTTGTAATGCTGCCACCATTTGTTCGCTCCATTCTCGATTTGTGCCGGCAGACATTGGCGGCAATTCTTGGCCTTCAAACATGAGCATGCCGACGCGCTGGACAAGACTATGCAGCGCTTCTCGGCTGCCACTTAAGAGCCCATAAAGTTCCACGGCGGGGATATCACGGACTAGGCGATGTCCAAACGCTTCAAAGTTCCACTGGCGAGTCGATGAATTACTGCTTCGAGAGGGCTGGGCTTCGTTCACATTTACAGTGGGGAATATCAAATCGATCATTGGAATCGTCGCTTCAAATTCGATGCGGTTTTCAAATGGAGCCGCGGATGACCCATTCTCAGCACTAGTGGGGGCATCACCAGAGTCGCTGTCGCGGGCAATGCGGCCTTGCATGCGTTCCAGTAGATTAAACAATCGATGTCCAAGCGGCGCATCGTCGCCTGGTGTGTTTGGCCGTTCACTCGGGGTATTAGATCGCGTGTTGGACAACGTCGGTGGGGTTTCAGGAGTGTCTGGTGTTGGCAGGGATAAGTGGTTGTATCGCAAAAAGAGGCGACGACTAATGCGAGAAAGCATGGTGCACAGTTCGCCCAAGGATTGCAACACTTCGACGCAGCGAACGATTGGAGTCACAAGCGGTACTTGTGATGGCCGATCACCTTGACGCGTATGCAGTTCTTGTAGAGCAGTGGGCAAACGTTCCAAACGTGGCTGGAATTGAGTGAGGAGGCGAACGAATGTCTCGAGCTGGTTGCGGAATGCATCAATGTCTGCTTCATATGTTGTGTGAGTGACGTCTTGGAGAGATTGAGGAAATTCATTGCCTGCAATGTTGAATCACATCTTTCTCATAGCAAAAGACTGTACCTGCTTGCTCAAGCAACTGACTGATAGTGCGAATTGTGACGTCTGCGCGGCCGACACGGGCGCGGTTAAGACTTGAATTGTTGGCTCGTTGGAGGACGCGTTCGAACGCTGCATTTCGAGCTTGTTCAGGAGATGGCGTATCTGCTCTTGCTCCTCTTTCATCCGTAGTGGGAGGAATTGGAGGGGGAACTGATGCTTCAGTGGATACCCCTTGACTGTGCTCATCGCTTATACCTTGTACAGAGTTCATAATGTTTGAGAGCAGCGAGTGCAAAAAAGGAACACCACGCGTTCCTTCTGGTACCGAAATAGTTGCGCCCATTAACACGCGGTTCATGGAGGATCCACCACCACCAGATAGCAATGTCGGGTCTGGGTCGTCATTGTTGTGTGCATTTCGGGAGGTTCCTGGTGGTGCTTGCGATGGATTTGATCTTCGCGTCTCTTGATCGGCCTGTCGATTTCGAGGTCGGAGGTTCGCACGGGGAAAAATGTGTACATTCACCTGGTTTGTCAATGGCGCTGGTGTAGTTGTATTCTCTTGGCTTGAATTTGTAGACGCGGTAGGGGCTGGTGCTGGCGCGGGTGTCGGCGTGGTGTCGGCGGGTCGAATGACCAAATGCAGTGTGTGGCCGTTCTCCAAAGCATAAAAAGCCAAATTGTTTTCATTCTTGAGCACTTTGCCGCGGAATATCAAACGCTGCCGATCTGTAATAACTCCAGTCTCTGCTTCGATCATACGCTTCAATTGCGGCACCGACGAGGACGCACGTAGTGTGACGCGAAACAATCTATGGTCCAAAGTTTTCACTTTCAGCTCAATCAGCGCCGCAGTGTCGGCCTCGCTGACTCCAATCGCCATTTGGACGACATCCTGGTTTGCTGGCGAGACTGCAGTCGCTGCACTTTGCTCGGGAAGGCTCCCGTTGCTGCCGCTGGTTGTCTCATTCGACGGCTCCATCGTCCACTCCCTTTCTCAAAGGGAGAACCAAAACGAAAACACACATGCAAATACGCATTACGTCTCATTTAGTCCCAATTGAAACAAGACAATTTAAAATAAATTTTCTTTGCTTGAGCAATGAGAATATATGAAGGCCCACGAAACAAAATCAGTCTTATTGCCATTTTGATACTTTTGAGATACGAATGAGACGCTATGGGGGGTGTCTGAGCTGCAATTTGAGCATCTAACACCCCTCAACTCGCAGTATTGATGTGGCACTCACATATTATGTACTAGTAAGTGCTAATATTGTCGTTTGGGTCCAAAACAGGAAATTTGAGATGTTTTGAAAATGGAGTAAATTCGTTAACCTGTACACTATCCCGTTGTATTTCGTCTTCCCGAACAGTGTCACACAAATGGTAGAATAGAAGATTCGCTTCAGGGGTAGGGCTGTATATAACACTATTTAAGGAGCGTGAGAAAATGGATAAATACTGTGTGATTAGACCAACAACCAAAAAATGTGAGTGAGCATTCCATACTATACAAACAATAAGATATAGGAATTTGATTGAATGCCTGAAGTATCACTTTCTATCCAAGAAATACCAATTCATCATCCATGAGTGTCATTTACATGTCTAGGAGTATCATGAAACTTTAGAAGTATCACTTCTTCATATATCGTCAGAGTTTTCCACTAAGCCCGACATTTGACATTTCCTGTTACTATAGTTATGTGCACGGGCTAAAAAGCGCAGAAGAATGACGAGCTGCCCGGCACTTGGTTAATTGAAGAGTGAGGTTAAGCTAACGACATTAATGAATGTCTTGGCTATGCTATCCACAGCAATATGTAAAGATCGGCGTGAGGAATCGTAGCTACCCATTGCACTCGCAATGGCTACGCATGTAACTGCTTGTTGTTGAGGAATGAAACACTAAGGTCTCGCCTCCTGATTGGCGACAGTCAACATATCCTGTTAGCCCTCCATCACTCATAACCGAACTGTTCGTCATGGACATATACAAGTGGGGAACGGAAGCATGCCCATTCCGCACAGCTATAAGCCGTTATCGCGCTGTGACTTGAACTTGACGTAAGTTGCTCATTACGAGCACAACCATTTGGACTAAGACAAGAGGCAAGTTCTTCACGACGCTAGCTATTCAGTTTATCTTGAAATATCCAGCCAAAATCATGTTCCTCGAGGCCACACGATTATCCTCTTCGTGGGAAACTTATCTCAACTCCAACGTGAACATGAAGGTACTGAGATCAATGAGTGCTCAGCAATATATGATAGTTATTAGGCCTCAAAATTCACACCAGTTACTGCAAATCCAAGTTTTGGAATGTACATGGTCAAGAGCGCACTTCAAACGAAATGGTCCTCGCGCAACGTGCATGTTGTTGACATTACAAGAAAAACTTGCACTTGTGGACAATGGCAGAATGATCTTTTACCTTGCAAGCATGCTTTGGCAACAAAGGTCGAATGCAGTAAGTCATCCTTTAGCTGAGATGTATTTATCATTCATAGAGTATCCCAAATTCTACTTCAATTCTGCGCTTATTACGTTGTACCAATGCAATGTATTCCCCTCGTTGCAATGCCATCTCAACATTGATGACGACGTTTTGATTCCAAATTCTTTGCATGCCTCCGCACACAAGTATGTTCATTTTACTCCCTGTCATGATAGATTTCTAGAAAACGTGGTCGCCCCAAAATGAAGCTTCCGTTATGCTGGAGAGTAGTCTTTATTGCATCTTCTATTGTATTGAACGAAACCATTGAATTCCTGCGTCTTTCATACATCTTTGTGATCCTTCCTTCGTCACAGCTTTGCCGTCATTGGGAACCGTGAGGATTTCAGCGATAAACACATTCGTCGGAGGTCTTGTTTCGTTCCAGACTGACTGTGTTCCAAATATCGCAATGTGTAACATGTGTGACACTGTTCAGGAAGACGAAATACAACCGGATAGTGTACAGGTTAACGAATTTACTCAACGTTTGTGCATCAGAGCTCCATGCGCCTTACGTAATACACTTCTCCATATGTAATGGTCCTATTGCACAACGTGTTGTGCTAGAGTAAATTCGTTAACCTGTACACTATCCGGTTGTATTTCGTCTTCCTGAACAGTGTCACACATGTTACACATTGCGATATTTGGAACACAGTCAGTCTGGAACGAAACAAGACCTCCGACGAATGTGTTTATCGCTGAAATCCTCACGGTTCCCAATGACGGCAAAGCTGTGACGAAGGAAGGATCACAAAGATGTATGAAAGACGCAGGAATTCAATGGTTTCGTTCAATACAATAGAAGATGCAATAAAGACTACTCTCCAGCATAACGGAAGCTTCATTTTGGGGCGACCACGTTTTCTAGAAATCTATCATGACAGGGAGTAAAATGAACATACTTGTGTGCGGAGGCATGCAAAGAATTTGGAATCAAAACGTCGTCATCAATGTTGAGATGGCATTGCAACGAGGGGAATACATTGCATTGGTACAACGTAATAAGCGCAGAATTGAAGTAGAATTTGGGATACTCTATGAATGATAAATACATCTCAGCTAAAGGATGACTTACTGCATTCGACCTTTGTTGCCAAAGCATGCTTGCAAGGTAAAAGATCATTCTGCCATTGTCCACAAGTGCAAGTTTTTCTTGTAATGTCAACAACATGCACGTTGCGCGAGGACCATTTCGTTTGAAGTGCGCTCTTGACCATGTACATTCCAAAACTTGGATTTGCAGTAACTGGTGTGAATTTTGAGGCCTAATAACTATCATATATTGCTGAGCACTCATTGATCTCAGTACCTTCATGTTCACGTTGGAGTTGAGATAAGTTTCCCACGAAGAGGATAATCGTGTGGCCTCGAGGAACATGATTTTGGCTGGATATTTCAAGATAAACTGAATAGCTAGCGTCGTGAAGAACTTGCCTCTTGTCTTAGTCCAAATGGTTGTGCTCGTAATGAGCAACTTACGTCAAGTTCAAGTCACAGCGCGATAACGGCTTATAGCTGTGCGGAATGGGCATGCTTCCGTTCCCCACTTGTATATGTCCATGACGAACAGTTCGGTTATGAGTGATGGAGGGCTAACAGGATATGTTGACTGTCGCCAATCAGGAGGCGAGACCTTAGTGTTTCATTCCTCAACAACAAGCAGTTACATGCGTAGCCATTGCGAGTGCAATGGGTAGCTACGATTCCTCACGCCGATCTTTACATATTGCTGTGGATAGCATAGCCAAGACATTCATTAATGTCGTTAGCTTAACCTCACTCTTCAATTAACCAAGTGCCGGGCAGCTCGTCATTCTTCTGCGCTTTTTAGCCCGTGCACATAACTATAGTAACAGGAAATGTCAAATGTCGGGCTTAGTGGAAAACTCTGACGATATATGAAGAAGTGATACTTCTAAAGTTTCATGATACTCCTAGACATGTAAATGACACTCATGGATGATGAATTGGTATTTCTTGGATAGAAAGTGATACTTCAGGCATTCAATCAAATTCCTATATCTTATTGTTTGTATAGTATGGAATGCTCACTCACATTTTTTGGTTGTTGGTCTAATCACACAGTATTTATCCATTTTCTCACGCTCCTTAAATAGTGTTATATACAGCCCTACCCCTGAAGCGAATCTTCTATTCTACCATTTGTGTGACACTGTTCGGGAAGACGAAATACAACGGGATAGTGTACAGGTTAACGAATTTACATTTGAAAATGTTTCAATTAATTGACGCATACACTATTTAAAGTTTCCGCAAACAATTTCTTGCATTGCCCTCGATCCTGACCATTAAATAGTGTAATTTCAAACGTTTTAAATGTTTGAAAAACATGCTCGAAACATTCAATTTCTTTTCACTTGAAATTTGTATGCGTCAATTTGCTTGCGTCAAAATTTATTCTGCACGACTCCAGTTTTTTATTAAAACCACAATATTAAATAGACAGCGATAAAATATGTGTTTTACCCTGGATTAAAACACATAAAATACACATTAATGTAAAACCAAGATTTAACCTACATTCTATAAAGACCAACATTTTACACTTGTATCCGGATAATCGTTGAAATCTTGATTTTGAGGAAGATCCAAAGATTGATGAGACCAAGAGGATGGAAGAAGATGCATGGAATAAACTAATTACGGCGCCACGACGCGCTTGGGATAGACACGCTTGTAGAGATTCAAGCATACTGTGTCGTGGTTCTTGATCGGCTTGTTGAAAATCGCCTTGAAATCGCCGTGCGTACCCAACGATTCCTTGATGTGACCAGTCATGCCGTGCTTTGTCGTGAGCTCGACAGGTTTAAACCATCGAACATCTTCAGGCGAGTGGAACATGTAGCGCACAACAGCCTTTCGGCGCTTGACACGGACAGGCGTACCGGTGATCACGACGCGCTTGAGCACAATGCGGTCTGGGTCGACATTGAGCAACGTTCCGCTTGCAATGAGCGCATTGTTGTGGACCAAGAGCACAGACGCAGGTTGATACGTCGCGGGGCCATAGACAGACGCGACGGACCAGCCACCTGTTGGCAAGAAGCGTTGAAACTTGTGCTTGTCGGCCTTGAGGTTTTGGTCCGAAAAGATGGGGCAGCCTTGGAATCGGCGGAAGCCACAATGGAACCACATTTGGTCCTTGGACTTGACGGGGATTTCAGCTGACGGAGCGTGACGCTGGATGGAAAAGTTGAGCACAGAGGCTCTGTTTTCATGACGAAGGAGAGAACTCATGACCAACGGACGGTTCACAGTCATGCGTTCTTGGACAACAGCGACGGGAACGTTGATCAAGACAACCGTGACGAGCATGCCGGGTGCAATGAACTCACCATTATGAATAGGAGTGCTGAGCGTGTCAACTTCGTCGGCAATGGCCTTGCTCTCATCCAAGATGCGCTTTTGAGTCGCAGTGAACGAATCAAACTGAAAGAGACGGGCATAATCCATCGGAAGTGATTCCTTCGGGTCCCATGGACTTGTGCGGAAGCTCTTCATGCCACGGTAGCGGGCAAATCGATCCTTGCCGAGACTGTCAGCGGGAACATCGACTTCATCAGGGAAGGCTTGATGCTCAGCTTGAAGGGCTGCACGTTCTTTCGCTCGGGTGGCTTCGTCTTGATCATCATTGCCCAAGGACATGTCGTCATCGTCATCACCAGCGTCAGTTTTGGCGTCAGCACCAACTTTGCAAAAGGTTTGATCTGGCAAATCTTCCTCGTCGTCGTCATCTTCGTCCTTCTCCATGTCTTGATCTCCATCGACGTCGTCATCGTCGACGTTCCAAGCGGCTTGATAGCTCGACATGCCGATAACGTCGGCTTCAGTGCGCTTGGACGCAGCTTCCTTCAATTCTTCCTCGGTGGGCCACGTCTGCTCGGCGGCAAACGTATCCACGTCAGCTTCATACTGCAAGTCTTCGCGCTTCGATGGGTCGGCAGTCGCGAGAATTTGGTCTCCTTGGAGGATGTGACTCATTTGGAACGTACCAATGTCCGTGACGTGGACGAGTTGGTTCACAGAGAGTGGACGACCGCGGACGTAGCCTGTAACTTGGAGAGTTCCAGCCATTTCCGACTCGGGGTTGAAGCGAACGGAGGTCGCATGCATGTACGATCGGATCTCACGCCAGTGGAGCAACTTGGGCTGCGCAGTCATGACGGCACGGACAACTTGGATGTTGTTGTTGCCCTGGGCGATCTTGATGGCATCGCCAAACTCGGTCGTGAAGAATCGAGTGCCGTACTTGCGGTAGTCGGTTTCGAGCTTGGGTGGATGGACTTCAAGGCCTTGGATCACGCCGACAGTGGCACAAAGACCTTGAGCACGGATGGCCGAGAGAATCGCATCGCCGTCGGCGCTGACAGCCGCATCAGGGCCGTTGAACATAGGCAAGACAAACACAATGACGTCAGCGACTTTGGCCAAGTCAAGGATGCCCAAGAGATCGTGGCCGCTTTCAAGGATGGACAGCTTTTGCTTGTGCTGGGCAAAGTATGCACTCGTGTGGCGGCCAAGCATGTGTGCGTCTTCCGAGTACTCGACGTTCGTGGCAGATTCCAAGATAACATTGCGGACTGCATCAAGATCAGCGGATGGACCAAGTGGCACAAGCGCAACAATCTTTGGCGCACCAGACAATCCACCGTGGCGATTGCGTTGCCACACTTCTTCGCGCTTCATTTGTTTCCATTGTTTGGCTTTCTGCAACCGTTGCTGTTTCGTGCCTCCAACTGTGATTTTGCTCGACTTGATCGGCGCACGTTCAATCTTGCCGCCGCTCTTCTTTGTCAAGAACGTTTTGGTGTCATGGCGGCCAGCCTTGTGCTTTTTGTTCTTCTGCTTGAGCGGGCCCGCGCGGTGGCGATGTCCATCCGACGACATGGTTGTGAAAATGCTGCACCAATCAATGGACTAAATCTCAGCCAATCGAATCGCTACTTTCCAAAATAGAGTGTTTTGATTGGTCGATACATCTGACCCTATTATTAATTTTACCCAACATTCGACTGGTCCATGACTGGAAAGGCATGGATGGATGGCGAGGAGAAAGAAGCAACGAGAAATCTCTCGCCCTGATGGAGAAATGACAGCAAGATGGAGAAAAAAGGAGCATGTTGTCACCTACTGTGAGTCTTCGTACATATCTAGAAAGAGTAGACGTGATGAACTCCTCTGGATGACTCAATTGTCGTCTGAGGAATGGGCAACAGAAGTCGTCAGGTCTCCGGCATGGCATGCTGACGGTATCACAAACAGCGGGGATCACTTGAACAACATGAGAAGAGGAGACCCGCATGGAGATCCGACGATGGCGGGCCTGTCATGAGGACTGGCATCGTAGAATGCGATTAACAGCATAGAAGAAATTAAGATGATTTACAGAGGTCGACATCATCGGGAAGCCATTTTGCATTATCTCGTGAACTATTTGTCCAATCAGCACGCGATTTGGCTGACACATTCCTGACAACAACACCAATATCCTGGAAAAAGGAATAACTCAAAATACTCAATACACTTTGAGAAAAAATAGTTCATTTGAACGAGTGATTGTCAATTTTCATCGTATTAAGACATAAACTTTCAAAAAATAAATTTCTATAAATTTTCACAGAATTCTCTTTTCACCCTCCAAAATCGATCAATCCAAGGCTCATGGAGAGCAGTAGCGACGAAAGCGAAGCTCTTGATACGGGTATGGACATACACGACACTGGTTTGAGCTTTGTCCGATACGTAACCCAATAAATTGTAAATTGGCCATCATAAACTTTAGCGGGAGTCATCAATGCGATAACTCCCGCTAATAATGAGATAACTCCCCGCAATGAGCGCTAACAGAGGTCGACAGTATCGAGAAGCTGTCGACCTCTGTTAGCGCTCATTGAGAGCTGAGGCACTTAATGTGTCTTGAGGCGTTGCTTCTCCTCTTTCGTCATGACCTCAGCGCAATCTCGCAGTTCATCAAAGACCGTGACGGCGCTCAAACCGACGACTAGGATCGCAAAGCCAGCAGGCGGTGATGATGGGGAGACGAAGTACGTGGCGGCAATCGTCGTCAAGACGGACGTGAATCCGTACGTGGAAAGTCGGAACATGACATCGTTGCGCCATCCTCGCATGTCATTCGATGGCATTTGTCCAAACAGACGAGTGCACAAGGCGACGCGGATGGTCTTGGGCAGCATCTTGCCTCCCCAGTACGTCGGCTGGCTGTACATGCTGTAGAAGAACATTGCAAACGAAACGATGACAACCGCACCACCAACGTATGCGTACAACGTGCGGCTCTCAGGCGCCATGTACGGGCTCACGAGAAAGCTGTAGACGTGCATGCCGAGGATGATGGCCCACATCGCTCTCGGTGATCGACAGTTGTGAAATGGAGCGTTTCTTTCCCATGGCTGTCGTGTCGTTGGGTTGTAAAATCCACCAAATCCCAACCCGTCAACATGTTGATTCTTCCTGGCCGTCGTGACTTGACGGCGGATATGCTGAGCGATCGTTGGTTCGAGAAGACTCACAGCGCCAATGGTCAGTGCTAGTTCCATCGTCGTCAGCGCCTGCCAGCAGTGTATCCTTGGAATGGACTGAGTCGACTGAAGTCTTGCGGACGATGTCGTTCAATCCATCGTGCATGACTCCTTGGGCATCCGAACTGTGCGCCGATGTCCTCGCCCCACCAAGCAGTCGCCCCATTCATCGCGACAAGAGCAATGAAGGAAACAAGACTATGGCAATAGAGAGCACCGCGCGAGTTGGACGCCTTGAAACGAGTTCGGTGACCTCAAGACTACCGAAGCTTTCCCACGACTACATGCGGCTCAATGCCAAAGCAGATAAGTCTGAGCGGATACCTACATGGAGTCCATGTTGTCCGTGCGCCATGTATCTCCAGGGCCAGGGGAGGCAGACTAGTGAAGCAACTCAAGAAGAGCGTTCATGGTTTCATTCCTCGTTTTAGTCTGTCTTGCGGCTGAAAGACCATACTTTCTTCATTAGGTCAACGCACTCTCGCAATTCGTCAAGGATCGTGGCGGTCGTCACGCCAAGGACAAGGATGACAAAGGCAAGAAGCGGGGAGTATGGCGAGATGAAAACAGTTGCGGCGATCGTTGCAAGGATGGTTGTGAATCCAACCGTCGAGAGCTTCGACACGGCATCGTTGCGCCACCTTCGCACGTCGTTCGACCACACATACCCGAACAGACGGAAGCACAGAGCCACTCGCGTTTCCATCGGCAGCAAATTGTTCTTCCAGCAGCCCGGTTGCGTCCACGTCGAGTAGGCTTTCAGCACGATTGCAGTTGCAGCAAGTCCGAACATGACGTAGACATATGGGGAGGAGCTGATTTCGGGAATATACGGATTCACAAAGAAGGAGAAGAGATGGATGCCGAAGATGATGGCCCACATCCCGCTTGCTTGGTTGGAAATCGCTCAATGGTTGCGTGTCTGGGTTGTCATGTCGCCCACTTCAACACGTTGAAGTCAAGCGCCACCGATGAGAGAACAAGCAAGTCTCCCTGCCGTGCGTATCTTGGCTTCCTTCTTGGAGCTACATCACGTCTGACAAGTCAGGTATTCTGCGGCATGGCATGAACCATGAAAGCCTCAGGGTAATCAGTATGTCGTTTGACGTCTTACGGCGGTGTCACCGAGGTTTTGACATCGCTGGATGTGTATGAATGCAAGATGGCAAGAGAAAGTCCCCACCGCAGCAGAGCAGTCTTACGTAGACTTGCGCGTCCGTGACTATCTCGTTCGTCGATTGTTATAGTCCCGAGCGGACCCAAGAGGTCTGCAGCATTCTCCTCAGCGCTGGATGCATTCGAACGCGTTGCAAGTCTATCAAGGGCTCACCGCTAGCAGTAACGTTAATACATGCAGCTTACTCAACTCTGATGACATCAAGCTAGAAGGGATCCCATGGATGAGATCGCATGGAGATGCGACGGTGGAGGGCTGGTCATGAAGGTTGACTGACGTTCACTTGTTGTCAGAAAACGTAAATTGGTGGATTTACACAAGATTATCGTCCAATTAGAGTGCAATGAGTTGGACGATGTGTTGAGATTGGGCAGAAATAGTTAATTTGGAAAGGCACCAGCCCGATCACTACATATCGCACGAAACCGACAACAAACCGACAAGTTTCTCTGATGGGATTGGAGAACCGACAAAGTTTAACGCTGTCATTTGTTCATTTAATAAATTGAGTCATTTTATTGGACGATGAGGTTGTCGTACGAGGAACATATCGTTAACATTTAACATATATGAGGTTTGATTGGACAATATTGCTTTGAACCAGACGTCTGCTTCATGTTCATTTGACTTCTCAAACAATGGAGCTCGTGCCATCCAAGAAGACCATTCAAGATGCATTCCTTGGAGCGTCGACGCGCCGCTCGTACGCCACGTATCAAAGACAGTTTGAAGACTACTGCAAACAAGCGAAAGGTGGTGTCGATCCTGAGTCTGCAACTGCCGAAACCTGCACGGATTTCTTTCATCATCTTGTCACACTTCGAAGAAAGGCCAGGACTGTCGATGCCGCGAAGACAGCCCTTGTTGCCTACTTCAAAGACCGCAATGTTAACCCAAATCCAGCCCAGGCATGTGAATCAAAGCGCTACGTTGTGGGGTTGCAAAAATTCAACAGGCAGAACAACATTGATGACGAACGAAAGGCACATCCATTGACAGTGCACGAGCTATCTCTGCTTATGAATGCCTTGGCCAACTACAATCGCTTTGTCGGTTGCATGCTGCGCTTTCTATTCAGCGCTTGTTTCATGGGATGCTTTCGAATAAGCGAAATGCTTGCTTTAAAGTGGTGTGACGTTGCTGCTGGAGAGTCCGACAAAGGGCGGTACGTCTCAATACGCCTCCGCTGGCATAAAAAGGCTCGAGTCGAAAAGGATTGTCAAGTCTACCACTTGGTCAACGAAACCTCCTTCCCATGTTTGCGCGTGTACGACTTTTTTGAAGAGTACAACCACCAAGTTCGTCTGTCATGCTCAAATATACAGAGTGAAGCCTTTGTATTCCCCCACACGACAAATCCAAACAATGGCACAACCATAGTTGACTGGTTCAAGCAGATGGAGCAGATGTATCTCAGACGTCTGCTGTTGGAAGTCGTGGACCACACGCCGGAATTGCCAATTGGAATTTCATTGCACAGCATGCGTCGTGGTGGTTCGTTTTATCGTGTGTTTGTTTCACCGGAAAGACGGTTTGACTTCCGTGAGTTGATGGCGTGGTGTCGTTGGGAAGACCCCAAGACTTGCTGCGAGTATCTTGTGACAAAGAGTCTGAGCGATTCAATCGACCCAAGAAATCTCCTCCAACTTGGAGGTGGTTTGTCACAGCAAATCCAGCATGTCAACAAGGATAACTCGCTCGATATTGCAGCAATTGTTGATACTGTGATTAATGCTTTGCGAGCCGATTTATTGCGTGCACAACCCAAAACACCAGCCACACGACAAATGTCTATGGACAATTTTGTTGTCCCTCGTGCAATTCCGACGGCAAGCTCGGGCCGTGAAGCATGGAATCAGTGGTTTACGATAGATCCAAATGGAGGGTACTTCTGTGCGATAAAGGACTTGCCCAAAGAAGACATCAGACGTGACCGGCGCAAGTATTCCGAGCGTCTCACGCTTGCTTCAGCATTCAACCAGTACTCTACCTACGATGATTTTGAGGCTGCGTATGAAGGACACACCAGAACCTACTCTGGTTTATTGAAGGAAGTGCGGAAGCGCAAACGCAACGAATGCTTGTAGTTCTAGCACTAAAAATTGTTTTTTGTTCATGTATCAAACAGAACTTGATCATACCAGCTAGAGTATTTGGGATGGATGACCGCCACAGTCAAGCTTGATGCAGATGCCCACGCTACGTCGCCCACTTGTAAGTCAGGCTCAATGCAGACGCCTACGCTACGTCTGCTGGACTTGCATGAGCAGATCATAAACCAACCAATCAAATGTTCTCAAATCCATCAATGGGCTTGTTGTCGGTTTGAATTGTCGTGTCGTCCATTTTATCTACACATAATACCCCTATTAGGGGTAATCAAAGCTCTCGCTTTAAAATTTTCGGCTCGCTTTTATTTCTGAAATAAAATAACGAAAAATCCGCTTTATTTGAGCTGAGAAATTAAAGCGTCTCCGGAGGTGCTTTTAAAAATAAAAGCTGCTTTATTGGTTATATATATATGAACTTTATTATAGCATAGTCAAATGGGTACTATGATCCATGCCTCTTCCAAGACAAGGCTCTGTGGAGCTTAAGCAGCGTCAACGGATGCCGAAGAGCAAGCTACATAACACAAACCTTGATAGCTGTAAGGATAGAGTCTTTACTGACATCCGCGGCATCGTCTTATGTGGTTTAAATAACTTCATTTTCACTGACCATTTTGCTTCAGCTTTGATTCCCCCTGCTCAAGTTCACTTTTCTTGGAGTGATTTCTTTCAATATTGTTGCTTTTAATTTGAATAAAATTACGATAAAAGCGACACAATTTGAGAGCTTTGATTACCCCTAATATGTAGTACTTATATTATAAGCACTACACGACACAAAACCGACATTTCTTGGCTGTGGATTGGATGAACGACACAAACTTGTACACCCATTGGCCTATCTGAAAATTCATTCCTCTGATTGGATGATTCTGTTGTCGTGTATACAACATTTCATTAACATTTAACATGTACGCGCTTTTATTGGACAAAATCATATCAAGCCCATGTCCACCACTCCTTGGCCTGGATTTGCGTTTTCTCTGCGGCTCTCTCCGAAGAAAATTTATTAAATTTCATACAAATATTCATACTATTTTGAATAATAATGTGAAATAAAAGATTAACTTATCGAAATTGTAAATCATTTGATTTACTCGAGAGCATAATTTCCTCTATATATTTACAAAATCTTGATTATGTGGAATTCGATTGAATATGAATTTAGTCAAGATTGTTCGCGTTGTAGCGCTTATTGTGTCTTGAGACGTTGCTTCTCCTCTTTCGTCATGACCTCAGCGCAATCTCGCAGTTCATCAAAGACCGTGACGGCGCTCAAACCGACGACTAGGATCGCAAAGCCAGCAGGCGGTGATGATGGGGAGACGAAGTACGTGGCGGCAATCGTCGTCAAGACGGACGTGAATCCGTACGTGGAAAGTCGGAACATGACATCGTTGCGCCATCCTCGCATGTCATTCGATGGCATTTGTCCAAACAGACGAGTGCACAAGGCGACGCGGATGGTCTTGGGCAGCATCTTGCCTCCCCAGTACGTCGGCTGGCTGTACATGCTGTAGAAGAACATTGCAAACGAAACGATGACAACCGCACCACCAACGTATGCGTAAAACGTGCGGCTCTCAGGCGCCATGTACGGGCTCACGAGAAAGCTGTAGACGTGCATGCCGAGGATGATGGCCCACATCGCTCTCGGTGATCGACAGTTGTGAAATGGAGCGTTTCTTTCCCATGGCTGTCGTGTCGTTGGGTTGTAAAATCCACCAAATCCCAACCCGTCAACAGATTTCTGGAAGTCGCGACTTGGCGGCAGATATGCCGAGCGATCGTTGCGTAGAGAATGCCAACAGCACGAAAATCAGCACTACGAAGTTCCCTCGTCAGTTTTGGTGTCCTCGGAATGGACGAAGTCGAACGAGTGGTGCAGATGAGCATGAGCAAATTCTCAAATGACGAGGGGCCGAATCGACATGAGTGGCAAGATCACTCCCGATGGTTGCATTCATCGTCGAGCCGCAAGAGTCCGTACTTTGGTTCAGCATGACGCAGATCATCGCATTGTACCCCTTGCGTGTAAGCCGGGACTGTCTTTGGCGTCCGGTCAGGTTCGAATGTGTCATCTGCACATGAAAGTTCGATGAAGAATGAGCTGCAAGGCATCAATCCCAATGATCGACGGTGTTCCGTGATGTTTTGAGAGAGGTGACCTATCAGGTATGAAGACTTGTGTCACCTCCACGAGTTCGTCATGGGCGATGGATTGGAATCGGGTGCGTTAGTCCACTTCAATCATCGGGCGTGACCGGAGGAAGACAAGCAACTCATGTCGACGCATGGAACATGTCGTGTCTATTGTCGAGGCCAAATGAAAACTCTCTCCAGTCAAATAGATGTATTATCGTCAATTCAGATCGGATTTAAATAAAAGTTGAAAATAAAAAATCTCGAAATCCGTTCTGAAAACTTTCTCAATGACACCAAGTTAATTGAAGCAACCGTTTTCAAGATAATTGATTCTCAATTTGATTGATTTGAAAAGCATGTCACGTGGCGATTAGGTTTACAACGGAGTGCAATGATTGGTCAAATCTATGGTGAGTTGTTTCAAAAATATGCATTTATACAGTTAAACACAGAGGATATATTATTATACTCATGTGTTTATCAGATTGGAGAGTTTAACGTCTGTTTCAACAAGTCTTCAGCCAATGCACTGCCGCTATGGCATATGGATGAACAGTTTTTGACAGAACTTAGGCAAACAATGCGCTAAATTAACCGTATAAAGTGCTAAAGAAAGAGCGCATTGGGAGCTTTGACCACATATACTTGCTTTATCAAAAATGGAAATATTTCATATTTATATTACGGTTTGAATAGGCCGTGAGCGGTTTCATTTGGCCCCGACAATAGGTTTACTCTGCCATGCGGAGAAATATCTATGCTTTCTTCATGAGGTCAACACACTCTCGCAATTCGTCGAGGATCGTGACGATGATCACGCCAAGGACTAGAAGGACAAAGGCAAGAAGGGGTGAGTATGGCGAGATGCAAAAAGTCGCGGCAATCGTTGAAAGCATACTGGTGAAACCCACCGTAGAGAGTTTGGACACGGCATCGTTGCGCCATCTTCCCAAGTCCTTCGAAGTCATCACCCCAAACAAACGGAAGCATAGGGTCATTCGCGTTTCCATCGGCAGTAATGTGTTTTTCCACTCGCTCGGTTGAGTCCATATCGTGTAGGCCTCAACACGATTGCAGTCGTCGCAAGAACGCAAATCGCCAAGAGATACAGGGTTGAGCTGGCTTCGGGAACATGCGGATTCACAAACGAGATGAAGAGATGGGTGCCCAACATCATGGCCCACATCGCGCTTGCTTGGTTGGAAATCGCACAATGATGGCGTGTCTGGATTGTCATGTGGCCCACTTCAACACGTTGAAGTCAAGCGCTACCAACCACCGAGAACAAGCAAATCTCCTCTGTCGTTCACACATTGGTTACGTGTCCTGGAATGGACGCCGATGCTCCTTCCTTGCTGCCTGGAGCTAGAGCACGTAAGGCATATGATGGGTCTGCGGCAAAAGAGCGCAGTCGGGTGAAGACCTTCCTTGCCGTCGTGGTCTCAACAGCCATTCCTTGTTGCAATCCCTGTTCCGCTCAAGGGTGTTTGGGCATTCTCCTCTGTCTTTGTTTACTTGGTGCATCACGACCAGCTCCAATGCATGTATGTAGCTTCGTCAACTATGAGGCTTGCCGACTTCAAATCTCTCCAAGCGAGATGAACTTCATGAACGTCTAGAAGGTGAGAAGGTCCTGCCGAAGACAACCCCAACGAAGGCCATGCCGTGCATCAGGAGAGCACTGCCCGCAGCAAAACTCGACGCTCGCGAGGTCCATGCATGGAGAGTTTAAACATGACGTCGGTGCGCCATCGTCGCATGACATTCGATGACACACTTGGCACATCAAGAGAGAGTGAACAACGTGGTGGTCGCTCCAACTTGTCAAATCGAGCGAGACAGCGTGAATTGCACAAGACACAGACCACAAGACAAGCTGGATATAGACGACAATCCTGCAGCAGGTGGATGCAACGTGGCAGGAATCGAGAGGCGGCGGATTGTCGGCATTGCAAGTACATTGTTGACACGCATCGGTTGTAATTCGGTTCCAACTTGTTCGCCACCTCCAACTCGTCAGCAACAGCGCGATCTTGCACAATACTTCAGCTCGGCATCACTTCATTCCGCGCATTAACTTATCTTCCTCTAGACATCCTTCTTCAAGGACTAGCGTGCCTTGCTCCCTTTGCCATCTCCATGGAATGCTCATTGACATGCGTCAGTTACATTTCGGTTTCACGACCGACGGCTTTCCAGCCGTGTGATCTGCGCTCCATTCAATCGACTGACGGCGCAACTTGCCGCAAGCAGAAGCCCAAATATCACCGAGGAACCTTGTAGAGCATGCGCTAACCTGCTTCATTGAGTGGCATCGTGCACTTGTCGGTCATGACGGTTTCATCGAAAATCGACTTTGTCGAGCAGTTACAGCCTTGCTATTTTGATCGGCATGAATCGGTACGAGATCCTCGATCGCGTGGGCGACGGCGCGTATGGCGAAGTGCTCAAAGCGCGGAGTCTCAAGACGCAAGAGGTAGTTGCGATCAAGAAGCTCAAGATGCTCTTCCCGACGTGGGAAGAATGTCTTCAGCTGCGCGAGCTCAAGTCGCTCAAAGTGCTCCGCCATGAAAACATCATCCAGCTCAAGGAAGTCATTCGCGACAAGGCAGAGCTCTACTTTGTCTTTGAGTACATGGACACGAGTCTCTTTGCGTGGATGCGCAAGAACGTCGCCAAGGAAGCGCACATCCGCGCCATTATGTCGCAACTCTTCTCCGGCCTCGCCTACATGCACAAGCACGGCTTCTTCCACCGCGACATCAAACCTGAAAACTGCCTCTGCACGAGCGGCTTGGACGTCCTCAAGATCGCAGATCTAGGCCAAGCGCGCGAGATCCGATCGCGCCCGCCGTTCTCCGACTATGTCTCCACGCGGTGGTACCGCAGTCCGGAGCTCCTGCTGCGCTCCACGACGTACAATTCGCCCATCGATCTCTGGGCATGCGGCTGCATCATGGCCGAGCTCTACTTGGGCAAGCCGCTCTTTGCAGGGTCGAGCGAGGCCGATCAAATGTGCCGCATCTGCGCCATCCTCGGCACGCCGACCAAGGAAACATGGGCGGAAGGGGTCTCGATGGTCTCCCAGATGCAATTCAAGTTTCCAAAATGTGCCGCCGTGCCGCTCAAGTCGATCATTCCAAATGCGAGCCCCGCGGCAATTCAGCTCATGGTTGATCTCCTCCAGTATGACTCGACGCGCCGTCCGACTGCCGCCCAGGCACTCCAGTATCGTTTCTTCATGCCACAGACGGCGCGGTCGTGCGCCGACGCCAAAGGAATCAAAGATTCGACGGCTACATGCAAAGACGACAAGAAGATGATGGCCATGGAGAAGGAAGGGGCGACGGCCAGGAAACTCTACGAGAAAGCAGTCGACGATCACCACGACGCAGACGCCAAGGGGGGCACTTCCCCCCGAGTAGGAAGCCAGCAGCCATCGTCGTCGCGGTCCAAGTGCCCGACAACGACCACAACCTTTAGCAGTAGCGGGAGAAACTATTCAAATCGCTACTCCAAGTCGAATGCGTCGCTGCGGCGCAACCCGGAAGACGCCGCGGACGACTTGGACACGGTCGTGAACGATGCGATGCTGCAGGATCTCCTCGACGAAGTCATGTGTTGATAAATTGTAAACTTACTAGTCGCTGTCTTCTGCATCTTCGTCGTTCTCATCGAGTGGACCAAGGCACGACGCTTTACCAGCGGCGTCCAGCACGCTCTTCAAGTCGTCCACACCTTGCGACGAGATCATGTTGGAGTCCAAGTTGACGAGCTTGAGGAAACGTTTCGACGCGACGGCTTTGGCGATCGCGACGGCGCCTCGCGCTGTGATTTCGTTGCCGTACAAGCTCACTTCCTCGAGGTTCTCCCATGAATTGGCCGCTGCCTTGGCGAGGACTTCCACGCCATTCGATGTGCATTCGTTTTCATCGAGACGCAACACTTTGAGCGCTGTTTGGTGGCTCAAGGCGTTGGCACCACCGACCAAACCTTCCATGCCATCGTCTTCGAGCTCATTGCCAGAGAGATCCAAGCTCTCGAGCTGGATGCCTCCCTTGACAAGAGCTTGAACGACGAGTTTAGCACCCGAAGCGCCGAGAGAAGCATCGCGCAGCTTGAGAACCTTCAAGTGTGGTTGCTTGGCAATCGCAGACGCCAACGCGACGGAGCCTTGGTCGTCAAAGCTGCAATCGCTCAAGTCCAAATGGGTCAAGTGCGTCAAATGCTTGGCGATGCTCTGGGCGAGTTGTAAGCTAGCGTCGGCACCAGCACGGGCACTGGCGTAGCGGAAAGATTTGAGGTTGGGGACGCCGTGAAGCATGGCGGCGATGGCGAGACAGCCGTCGTGGCCGCTCATGTTGTTGAAGAAATGGAACGACTCGAGCGATTTGGACACACCGCTTTGAAGCACGACTTCGTTGGCAATGACAGCCGACGCGGCAGCGGAAATGCCGTTGTTGCAAAAGTGCAAATGCTTGAGCTGAGGCTGAGGAATGAGCACGGCGAAGCACGCCCGGACGCCTTTTTCGCCAAGCGCGTTGTCGCTCAAGTCGATTTCGTCCAAGACGTGGCCGGCCAAGGCTTCGCAGATGCAAGTGAGTACGATCAGCGCTTCGTCTTCAGGTCGACCGGCGATAATGTCGGCCAAGTCGGCGACTTTGACGCCTTGGACTTGGCGAAGAAAGTCCGCCATGACCTTGGCGCCGGTTTGCGTGTAGCTCTTGCCACGAAGCGAGATAGTGTGGAAGGAAGTGCGTCCTTGGAATGGAGCCAAGAGTTCTTTCGCGCGGACTTCGTCGACAACTTCGCGCTTGGCGTCAAAGCTCAAGACGTCCAGCGAGACGTGCTCCATCGCCTTGGTGAGATCCTCAACGGCGACATCGTCGTCTTCCTGCTGCTCGTCGTCTTCGTCTTCCCACTCAATGTCTTCGTCGAAATCTTCATCGTCCTCCATGATGTCGTCCATTTCACGCAAAACGCCTTCCTTGGCATGGGCGAACAAGAGAGCTTCGATCATGGCGATCGCGTCGTCGGAGAACATGTTGCCGTTGAGTTCAAGTTCGGCCAAGTCGGGTTTCGCCGCGAGCGCAGACACCAAATGCCATCCACCCGTGCTGGTGAGTTCGTTCGAGTTGGATTGGAAGACACGAATGCGGGGCACGCTACTCTTGCGGTGAAGAGCTTGAGCCAGCGTGATGGCGCCGCCAGTGCCGATTTCGTTCTCTTCGATCCGGAGTTCTTCCAAATGAGGAAGAGTTCGGAGGAGTGCCGCCAGTGCCGACATCGATTCTTCTGTCAAGTCGTTGCCAGAGACATCCAAAGCCTTCAGCGACTTGATTCCCGCCTTCACCAAAGCATTCGAGATGGCAATGAGACCGGCGTCGCCGATGGAAGCGTCGCGGAGAATGAGCACTTCCAAGTGAGATTGCTTGGCAAGACTGTCGGCCAAAACGACCGCGCCTTCTTCACCAAATGTGTTGTCGCTCAAATCGACGCGCTTGAGATTTTTCAGGACTCCCAAGGCTTCAGCGAAGACGCGACAACCTGCGCGTTGCGATCGCGTCGTGGAAAAGCGAAGGTCTTCCAATTCAGGCGTCGCGGGGAAGATGGTGGCGAGGGCTTTGGCGCCACCATCGCCGCTCATGTTGTTGTAAAAATGGAACGTCTTGAGCTTCGTCGGAGCGGTGGGTCCTTGGAATAAAAGCGTATCGGCAATCACTTGGGCGGATTCAGCCGAGAGACCGTTGTTGCAAAGGTAGAGACGTTCAAGGTTCTTTTGACGTTCCAACACGCCGAAGCATGCACGGACGCCTTTCTCACCGAGAGCATTGTCGCTCAGGTCAATTTCGAGAAATTGATGCGCAGAGAGGGCGTCACAGACGTGTCCAAGGACCAAAAGTGCTTTGTCTTCAGGGCGCCCGGCAATCATATCGGCCAAGTCGGCAACAGCAAGTCCATGGGGAATCGTCTTGAGAAATGTAGCGAGCACTTGGGCAGCATCGAGCGAGTAACTTTTGTTGCGGAGAGAAATTCGGTGGAATGCTGTGGATGGAGCAAATGGCTCTAGAAGGGCCGTGGCGCGCGTCGCGTCGACAAATTCTCTGTCTCCTGCTAGAATGAGCTCCATGCCGCGAAAGGATCAATGATGTCCAAGTCAACTTCACTAAAATTCCGGATAATCCATCGGACGGAAGATATTTCATACTTTATTCAAGTTTATTTTACATCGAGAATGGTGTGGGAATATATGCCACTACACTTGAAAGCCGGTGATTCCAAGCTGCACACTAACTTATAAGAACTACTCAATGCTATGGAGTGTGCATTGAAAGTTCATCATAGCTCGCTCACTGAGGAGCTGCTTGTCTCCACAGATCACTCTTTATTGTCTCAATCCGCTGCTATTTGCTCTCATGGTGTAGCCTAGTAGCCTCTGAACCCCGCGTGTATCTATTCCCTACGATGCCTCGAGTATATCACTTTTTGCCACTCCTGTCGGTTCCGATGCATTCAGCAATCAAGTGGCCCTCAATGAGCTCTCTCAGAGTCCAGTATCGCGTTGGCTTTGCCGCATGGAGGGTGATAGAGGGCTAAAATAGAAGATCCGCCCAAATCTGGTCAAGTTGTCCAGTTAATATGTATACACACTTTCACAACTCACAATTGTGCTTGAGGCTTGAATAGCTGCAAGGCAGTCTAATCTACGATTCAAATTCCTTCGGTAGCCTCTTGACAAGGAGCTGCTGGGATTAAAGCTGTCGTTGGCGTTGGCAGGGTCGACTGCAGTATATGCTTCATCTTGTCGTCGTGTCGTCGTGGGAGAGGCAAATTTTCCGGATAAAGATGTGGCCATTTGAGCCATTCGAAATGAAATGACGAAGACATGCCACGTCAAAGTCAACTCGACGCTCTGCGCTGCGTCGTGTGCCGCCAGAACGTGCCTATCTACGTGTGCAATGTCTTTCCATATGCCGTGCAGTCTGCCAACTGGAAGTGCTTCCCCTGCAGCTTGAGTTTGTCCTATCGAGACGCTTGGAACCACTTGAAAACGACCGTCTCCGCGACAATTGCCAATGCAGCGACGATGTTTGACGTCAAGCGAGCTGAATTGACTCGTCTTGCTCGATGGCATCATATTCTCGACTCGACAGGGTCTGCTTCCCAAAGCAGGTCGACTACAGCCTCGCCTAATCCGCCATTGTACTCCAAGGAGCAATTGGCATATGCAGTGCAGTACGCCAAGGACAACAAATGTGGATGCCGACAAGCGTCGCGAGCAGCTGAATTAAAATTCCGACTGCCCTTGAATACAATTCCTCATGCTACCGTGCATCAACACGTGAAAGATCCAAGACGACGGGGGAAGCCTGGCGCGCAGCTCAAGTTGCCCGTCTTTGAAGAGGCATTGATCGCCCAGCAGTGGATTCTTCGCCAGGAAACTCAAGGCGTCTTCTTGACTCAAGCTCAAGCAGCAGAAGAATTGATTGTCCATCTCAAGCAGCGGAATCGCCCCAATCCATTTGCCAACGGACGGCCAAGCAATAGTTTCTGGCGTGGATTTCTCCGTCGGCATCCATCAATTCGCTTTCAATCAGCCAGAACTGCTCCATGATGCTCCGCAGTGAAGCGATGGTGAAGAAACACTCAAGGATGGAAACTCGACTGGATTAATCCAAGGCGCAGACAATTTCATCTCCTAAGTTGTCGACGAGAAGATCGTTGATCGAATCAATCGTATGGGCGAGCACAACAGACTCAACTTGGTCACGCAGCACCGATGTGAATGTCGGCGTGAGGTCCCAGACGTCTATCTTGGCTCCAAAGACGTTCACAATCGCCGAGACGAACGGCGTCACGTCGGCAGAAACCACGGAAGGCTTGCACAAGAATGGTGGAGTCGTGCAGCATCCGATACGGGCGACGACAGTCAACGTCTTGTTGGTGCCGCAGCAAGTATCTGTGTTGTTGAGCACTCCCGTGCAGAAATACCCCAAGCATGCGTCGACTTGAACGCTCATTGGAAACGCATCAAAGCGGGCGGATACCTTGAGCAGCATCGATCCATTGCGGTCGAATTGGACGTCAAACGTGTCGAAGTGGATCACATTCAAGCCGGCAATCCACCGAGCGCGGATGCGGTAAAAGACGCCAGTCGATGTGTACAGATCCGTCGACCCAATGCACGGCTGTGGAAGGTCTGACGTCGCCTTTGCAATTTCCATACGACATTGGGATCAGTCCATCAAGAATCGCTGGAAGCGAGTCTCGAAGAGAAGGCAGCATTGGCGTCAAGAATGCTCGCAGCGATACATTGTCGGCTGTCGTATTTGTCGAATTGCCAGCTATACGTCGAGCGCTGAAAGCTGGTTCGGCGGCCAAGAGGAGCATCGTCATGACAAGCAAGACGCGGACCCAGCGCATGGCGAAACGAAAGAAAAAGTGTCGAGAACACGACAACGCGACAGGCTCAGGGGTTGAGTGATGTGCTCAAAGATCTGTCGACTCATGGATACGTTGGTTACAGCCGAGGACTGAAAAGTAGAAGCGACGGAAGACGGAGGTACGATCGTCGGCAAGCTCAACGACAGCTCAAGAGAAAGGCATGACAAGTGCGAGATTTTCTCACGGTGGTCACTTTTGTCACTTGATAGATCTGACGGTTGGAGACCTGAACGCCACCGTTGAAAGTTGACACTGTGGTCATTTTGTAAAGCGTAATGTCCCCACGAGAGCGTAGTCCACCGACGGTGGAATTTGACTTGAAATTGCCCAAGCTGAAGTTTCCAAAGTTGCCCAACATGCGTGGATTTCATGTCATTGTGAGAGCATCGCGGCTGTCTATCACGACGATGCAGGGAGAGATCCGAACGTGGTTGGTGTGGCTCGAAGGTGGACTCTGAATGGACTTTTGGTAGGGAATGCGACTTGGCCGATTGGCGCGATCTCTTGAGTGACGGCCAATTGAAAATTCTCGCGTCGGAGTTTGCTGTGCCGTCGTGGGCTATAACTTCGGAAGGGCTGACTCAACTCCAGGTTCATCGTTGGCTCTTCGCAGTTGATCTGAACGACAGTAGAAAGCATTAAAGCAGCAAAATTGGGGCAAGAGTCGGCGTATTCGTAGCCAGCAAGTTGATTTCAATATCAACGGCGTCCCAACTCTCACGTTGACAATCAAGAGACCAACGATGGCTGAACCAATTCGAGTGATGTTTATGATGGAGGAAGTTACCAAACCACGCCAAGCACCTAAAGAAGATCCAAAACCTCGAACCAGCAAGTTCACCCAAGAGAAAGGAGAAACTCCAAAGCCTCAAGCCAGCAAGTCATTCAAGAAAGCTGCTGAAGAATTCCTAGCAACTCCTGAAGGAAAGTGTACAGTAGTCACCGCTGTCGGTCTCGTAGCTTGTGCTTTAGTTCCCCCTCCTGTCAAAGTGGGAGTCTTCGCCGCGACTACTCTTGTTAATCTGCTTATCATGATGAACGAAACCCACTGGCATTGCAACGAGGCTAGAACTATTAAGAATTAATGGGAATTGACTGCTTCATCTCATCAAACTCCATCCTTCACAGTGTCCATGAGGTGCTCCTCATGAGGCAGTTGGTCGGCTTCTTCTCCATGGCAGTGGAACTATCCTGCCCAACGGTCGTCAGAATATTCCAACTCGTTTTTCGTCGACTCGATCCATTGTGACTATGATGTGAACTAACCGAGGTCGTTTCGTGTTCATTCCTCCATTTGCCTTCGATGTCTGCATTCTCGCACACGTTGCCAACGCTCATCTTCCCGTCGTTTCCCATTGCTGGCGGATTCCTTGTGCGTCTCGAGCCGAACGTGAAGGAGCAAGACAGCAAAGCAACTAGCTCTCGTCTTCGTCTTGAATCGAAACGACTCAAGGCCAAGTGGTGCGTCCTGCAAAGCCATCGTCATATATCGCCTCGTAGGGAATGCGTTGTCGATGTGTCGACATTTCCCTCGGAGAAACACGATGTCCAGATTCCACAAGCCATGTTCTTCACCTTGCTGGAGGTTCCTCTCTTTCCTGTCCGTCTTCATGCCCGAGTTGTAGAAAGCCTTGCTGGCTCAGAGTCCGACTCGAGACGCGCAGTCCCTAGCAGCCATTTTGTTCGCCTCCATTCAGGTTTGCTCATCGTATCGTCAAGTTGACGGAACTGGTTGTCGTAGCTCTACTGGAAGAGTTCTCCAGCGTCGCCCAAAGTTGATGCAGTGCCCCGTGAAGATGGAACGATCGAGTTGATGGTCGAAACGGAGCTCTTTGGCCAGTGGCCAGCCAAATTCACTGTGATCTTGATGCCAGTAGCGATTGAAACGATTGAAGTGCTGCGCATGACGCTTGAAGATGTCCAAACCGACGTCACTCGTCTCCAAGAACAAGTCGAAGCGGCGAAGCATCGCATGGCCTTGACGATTTTTGTGTTGCTCATTTATTTGATTGTGGTAGCAGCAATCGCCAAGCATGCAGGCAGCTCTCAGTAAGCTGCAGGACTTTGTTGACATGAATACATTGATTGACAATTTACACAAGGCAGACGACGATAGCAATGGCGAGGGGAAGCAGAGCACTTGAGATTTGTGCAGCTGACGGGCGTAGCGTTGTCGTGGGAGCTTTCGTTTGAGTTGGCGTTTGGGTTTCACTGGCCGGAGCAGTCGGCGAGGGCGGTGGCGTCGTCGTTTGTCCATCCACAACTGCATCCTTGGTTGTTCCATCGACGGTTGTGGCCGGTGGGGCGGCAGTCGTGGGTTCAATTGTCGTTCGTGGAGTCATTGTTGGTGGCAGAGTTACTGGCGTCGTACTGGGCTGTTGAGCGTCGCGGGAGGCTCGTGAGCAGTACACTTTGTCACCAAAGAGCGACTTTATCTGCGTGTTGAAGAGGTCGAGCCCTTGTGTGGACAGAAATGTGCCCAAAGCATCCTTGAGTCCCTTGACAACCGACGGCGTCACATCTGCCACTTGGAATGGACTGCCAAAGATGTCAAGAGTGAGTCCAATGCCAGGCACAATTGTTGCATTTGTGATAATGAGAGATTGGAGAAAAGGATACTTCTCGCTGCACTTAGCCGTGGCCGTCATAGCCACCGTCTTGCTGGTGCCACAACATGTCTGTGTGTTGTCGAGAAACTTGCTGCAGCCAAGCGCACCAGCGCAGGCTTCAACTAGGAGACTAGCTGGTAGTTGATCAAAATGCACTTTGATATTGAGCGTCATGGCGCCAGTGACGGGGTCAAACACCATGTTGAGATCTTCCAGGCGCATCGTATTAATGCCTGAAATCCACCGCGCTTTGACGTGGTAAAAAGTCTTCTTCTCTTCAAACAAGTTGCCAATTTCAGTGCAATTGGGCGGCGGGTTGCCTTCTTTGCAGTTGCCGACTGTTGCTGGGAGATTCGCTTCAGCATACTTGGAGAGCAGTGGTTTGTACGCTGCTAGCAAGGTCGACAGCACGTCCGGGAGCACGGGAGGTCCAAGCCCTGAGAGCTGCGCATCCGCCGCCGAAGCAGACAAGCTCAAGAGCGTGAACGACAGGAGCCACGAGAGCGGTCGCATTTGTTTCTCCTCTGTCACTTGGGATGTGGGCCAAACCCACCGTGGTTCATCGAGCGATATTGGAACACGCACGAAACATTCCGCTTCGAGATTCAGTTGTTGAAATTTTCTGAGCTGAGGGGTTAAGGGGTTAAGGGTTAAGGGGTTTAGGGTTTCCAGCTTTTGGGGTTGCAGGGTTTTTATTCCCTCACTACATACGAAATTGATTTGGTGGCGAACGCTGATAGAGCTACAGCATTCCAAAGCTTGGATTCCCTCTTAGAGGAAGAAATCGATGCAATCCTCGTTGTTCTGAACGGGGACATCCTTGGAAAACACGGGGGGAATCAATCGTGTTCATCAGCTAAGGCTGAAGAGAGGTTTGCGCTGCACACACTGTTGAGGACACAACTTTGTGAACAGGATATGTCCAATTAGTTAAGAAAGAGAGCTGCAACAGCACCGACGAGCAAAGTCCAGCCGTGATAGAATGAAGCAGCTGAAGACTTTGGAGCGGCCGTCGTTGTCGATGCAGGACTAGAGGAAGTGCTAGCCGGGGTAGAGCCATCAACACTGGTTGAAGTCGTTGAGGTGGACGACGGGGCGGTTGTCGTGGTGGCATTCGTCGGTGACGGTGTTGGAGCGACTGTAGTGGTCGTTGGCGCGGGTGTTTGTGCGTTCTTGGATTTTTGAGAGCAGTAGATCTTGTCGCCAAAGAGCGATTTGATCTCGGAGTTTAAGAGTTCAACCCCCTTCGCAGCAAGAAAGCTGCCCGCTGCATCCTTTAATCCGCTCTCGATCGAGGGCGTGACATCGCGTACATCAAACGTCTTGCCGAGGATATCGATTTGAACGTTGATGGCAGGTGTGATCTTGGTGGTCGTGACTGCAAAGCCCGAGATGAACGGATACGATTCGCTGCAGTTGGCAGTCGCGGTCATGACGACAGTCTTGTTGGAGCCGCAGCATGAATTCGAATTGTCCAAGACATTGACGCATCCAAGGAAGCCGCCGCACCCATCCACTTTGAGACTCATGGGAAGCTGGGCAAAGTTGACAGCCAATGTGAGGGCCATATTACCCGAATCGTCGAACGTCGCATCCAACGAATTCAACGTCATCGTATTGATGCCCGAGATCCATCCAGCGCGCACTTTGTAAAACGTATTGTTGGTTTCGTACAGATTGCCGCTCTCCGAGCATGGCAGCGGCGGGTTGCCTTGGCCACAATTGCCGATCGTTGCTGGGAGTTGCGACTTGGCAAAGTTGCCAAGAAGAGGTTTATAGGCCGCAATCAAGGTCGCCAGGACATCGGGAAGCACTGGAGCTCCTTGTAGAAGACTGTCTTGCTTGGACGCAGGCGCAGCCGTCGCTAAAGCAGCAGCAATCGCCGCAAAGACCAAGCGACACCACATCGACCACCACTTGATAAATGAAAAAGTTCATCGATGTGTGTCACACACATGTCGTTTCAACCTCGACTTATAAAAATATCTTGCATTTTGTATTGAAATGTATTTTATTACAAAAAGTGCAAGTTTACACTGATCAAGTGAATATTTTGGCTCGCCAACTGGAGCTTGCCTTCTCGCCTTTTCTCGCCATGGCTCTCAAAGCTCTCGCCCTCTTTGGCATGCTCCTGGCCTCACAATGCACTGCCCAAGACTCCACACAGCCGCCAGTCCTGCCTCAAGCACTGTCGAGCCTTATCACGTCGTACAAACCTCTCATTGCTAGCTTGGCATCCACGGCGCTCCCAGCCACGGTTGGCAACTGCTCGGCGGTGGACAATCCCCCAAAGCCCTGCACGAACATTGGCAATCTCTTTGCGAACTCGACGTCGTTGTACAACATCGAAGCGCGGTGGATTTCAGGTCTCAACTCTTTGTCCGTCGATACGCTTCAGCTCACACCCGATACGAATGGTTCTATCACGCTGGATGCCGCGGTGACCTTCAAGAGCCTCCCATTGAGCCTCAAAGTCGAAGCTTGCTTGCCCAAAGTCGGCTGCACCAAAGTCGCTGATGATACTGCGACGTGCTGCGGGTCCAACAAGACAATCTCCATGACGATCACAGCTACCTGCAGCGAAACCTTTCCGTACCTCCAGAACCTCACGATCTCCAAAGCTAAGATCCTTCCATCGCTTGATATTGTACTCAACCTCATGGGCACACCGACTAATGTTTACGACGCGACGAATACTATCGAAAGCGCCTTCAAAACCCAAGGCACTTCCCTCTTGGCTTCTCAAGGGTCTAGTCTTGTGAACGACCAGCTCAAGAATCTCTATGGCAGTCGCATCTTTTGCACGGAGGACGCCCAGAAGAAGTGGCTCGCTGCCAACCCGCCAGCATCGACGGAACCGGCCGCCACCGCGGTGCCCAAAGCAACGACACCAGCATCTTCCGCATCCATCGTCTCGTTGCCAGCTTTCGCTCTTTTACTCATGAGTGCTGCTATGCCATTGATCTAATTCATTGTCTTCATTGTCCGCTTACTCTCTGGCGTCTGCAATCGACATGTACACTCCTTTAGTACTGTACTGTTGTGTCAAAGCATCACATCATCGAAATCCAAATAAACCCCTACACCCCGATATTCTTAAACCCTTAACCCACCAAAACCCCTGCACCCCGACACTTCTAAACCCTTCATCCAGATGAGAACATGGTTGAGATTTCAAGCATATCCAGATCGACACCACCAGCAGTGGGCTATGAAGCTCAGCGTCATCTAAGCAGAACCTATCAATGAAAGCTTATGTTTCTTGCTGTCGTTGCCTCGGAAAGCCCCATGAGTTGTGTGGATGGCACGTTGTTTGGCATATGTTTTTCAAAAAAGGAGGTCGAGGGATTTTTTTCCCGATCACTCTTTGGCTTCCCATCAGTTGTCTGGTTCATTCTTTGACAATCGACCAAGCACAGCCATGGCCGTCCACAGATTCCTCGTCTTTGCCATCCTCTTCGCTGTCTCCCAAGTGTCTGTCGTCCGTGGAGCGTGGCAGCCGCCCGTTCTGCCGCAAGCTCTGTCTAGCCTGATCGAATCGTCGAAACCACTCTTGACAACATTGACGACGACGACCGCCTTGATCCCAGCTACGGTCGGCAACTGCGCTGCAACAGACAATCCACCAAAGCCCTGCACTGAAATTGGGAATTTGTTCTCCACGACCAGCTATATTTACAAAATTGACGCCCGATGGATCTCGGGCTTGAATACGTTCTCGATCGACACGTTGGCGCTCACGCCTGATGCAACGGGCAAGATCAAACTGGACGTCTCCGTGACATTCAAGAGCCTCCCGATTAGCCTCAACGTCGAAGGTTGTTTGCCCTCGGTGGGTTGCCACAAAGTTGTCGATGATACAACGACATGCTGTGGTGCCAACAAGACGATCGTGCTGTCCATTGCAGCGTCATGCAGTGAAACATTCCCCTACTTGGGAAACTTCTCAGTGACGAAAGCCAAGATCATGCCGTCGCTCGATATCACGCTCAACTTGATGGGAAAGCTTACCAAAGTCTTGGACGCCACGAGCATTGTGGAGAGCCAACTGAAGACACAAGGCACGAATTTGCTTGCCGCCCAAGGAGCTTCTGCTATCAATAACCTGCTGAAGACGCTGTACGGCGACCAAATCTACTGCACAGCTGACTCTCAGAAGAAAGGAGTCCAGCCACAGGTCAACACAGTGTCGACTGGAAGTCAGCAATTGGCAGCTTCTGCAGCCACGGCCCCTCTCGTGAGCTTGCTTGTTCTTATTATCGCTCTCGCGTGGATGTAATTTCTTCATCGATCCACAAAGTTTTTGTCTACTGGCAGCATGAGTACAGTTATAAACTCTTTGATGCTCTGATGGCTTTCGATGCGAATCGCTCGTTGGATTCCTTTGTTCAAAGTGTGAGCTCAAAGATCAGGCACTGCGTCGCAGGCAGCGACTAGATATCCACAAAGTTAGAGGCACGAGCTATGACTAGCTGCTACCGAGTTGATGGGCTATAGCTCAGCTAAAGTCAAGCGGCGTTGTCCCGCCCGGTACGTGCCTCGAGCCAGACGAGTTATTGCACCAAGTCGCTAACAACATGCATTGGCTATAGGTCATGACAATTGACGCCATGCGGCTGACTCGTGCAATGAGCTCGCCCTAGACTTGAATTCCACGGCACATCGTGGCGAAAAGACGGTGGTCCGTCGGGATCTCTCAACCTCCATGTGTCTGTCAAAGCTTGAAGATCACTATTAACCCCTACACCCCTTAACCCTACACCCCAACTACAACATTCAACAATTGAATGTCTCACTCCCACGGCACTGAATTTTTGACGCTGGACATGCCGACACCGACGTCATTGCTCTGTGGCGTAGCTCTCGTGATGGCTGTAGCCTCTGGAGCGCCAAATGCTGCCGTGCTGGATGCTCCTGTACTTCCTGTTGTGATGGGCACCGTGCTGGAAGCATACAAACCTCTGCTGTCGGACTTTGCCCAGAAGAATCTCCCAGCAACTGTCGGTAATTGCGCCGATTCCAACCCGCCGACGCCATGTACAGATATTGGCTATCTGTTTGCTCAAAACTCGTCGTTATACAACATCAAGGCGCGATGGATCTCTGGTATTAGCACCATGACGCTTGGAAATGTCAACTATACGAGTGACAACGCCACTGGCGCCATAAACTTGGATGTCACAGTCGGATTCAAATCATTGCCCCTCAGCTTGCGTGTCGATGCGTGCTTGGCGGGTGTTTGCTCAAACTTTTTCGACGGCACGTCGGCTTGCTGTGGTGGTCCCAAGACAGTCTCACTCGCAGCCACGTTGCAATGTAGCGAATCCTATCCATTCTTGCGCAATTTCACCTTCACCAAGATGGACATTCAGCCAGCTATCGAGCTCACATTTGTCGTCAATGGCCAGTCGGTCAGTCTCTTTGACGTGACCAAACCTGTCAAGTCTGGCTTGAACTCGACTGTGGCTGCCATCATCCAAAAGGATGACATGGACTTGCTCAACACGCAAATCAAGACTCTCTTTGGCGATCAAATTTTTTGCACACAAAAGGCCAAAGATGCATCGACACCAAAGCCAACGCCATCGTCTGCGTCGTCGACTCCATCCTCTACTTCGTCATCTTCCAGCGGCAGTGGCGGAAGCAGCAGTGGCTCCACGACCCCTTCATCCGGTTCCGATTCGGCCGAGGCCCCAGCGACTTCTGTCCCAGCGCGAGCGCCTTCATCAAATCCTTCCCCATCATCTTCTGCCATTCTTTCATCGCTAGCTGGGTCTGTTCTTGTACTGGCAACAGTAGCAGCGAGTTTCCTCTCATAATCTTCACTAACATTGTCGTTCATGTTAAATTTTAGGTGCATTGGGGCTAAACTCTATCGAATGTAGAAAATAACTAATCCACTATAAATTCTACCGCTTCCTCGTGGCCGATGACGCTCTTCCTCCTCGTCCTCCGCCTTGACTGCCAGAACGCGGTCGAGGCTGGCCATTCCTATCGCCTCCCCCTGGTCGAGAGTGCGGTGGACCGGGCTTGGCATCTTGGATTTTAAGACCGAGGCCCTGCAAGCCCATTTTCCCAATCGTCTTCTTGAGCAGCCCAGGCACTTGACGCAATCCAATGATGCGGCTGTAGTCAGCCGCCATTTCGACAAGCTGCTGCTTCGTGAGGTTCAAACGACGCAAGTTGGAGTTGTAAAACCCAAGCCAAGCCTGGTACGCTTGTTCCGCAGCTTGATGGAGCTCTCGGTGGGTCTCAACTTGGCCAACGACTGCTTGAATACGAGACGTTGATGCCGTTGCTTCCGGCAGTCCTTTGCTCACGAGCGGCACGTCTTTGAGTTCACGCAGGAACGGCGTTTCAAACGGCGAGAGGAGCAACACACCGACGCCAGCTTTACCAGCACGTCCAGTACGTCCCAAGCGATGGATATACTGCTCTTTGTCCGTCAAGCCGACTTGTACAACAAGCGAGACGCCAGGATAGTCCACGCCGCGCGCCGATACATCCGACGAGAACAAAATCAAATTGTCCTGGAGGCGGAACGTGTCGGCGGCTTTAGTGCGATGGGCTTGCGACTTGCGTGAGTGGATTTCCAGCACGGGGTACTTGGCCTGGGTGAACAATTGCGCCATGAAGCCCGCCGCACGTGCCGTGGGGAAGAAGACGATAATCTTGTACCCATCAGGCGACGAGGTGATGTGCTCGGCAAGTAATTTGTCCAGCGCAGTAATGTGGCCTTCAAATGGACACGTAATGACACTTTGGTCGACTTGGGCGTTCGTCTGCTCTTCATGACCGACAGTGTCGATGAAAACATGGTCGGGTTTGAGTGCCAAGCGCTTGATGTCTTCGAGAGAAGTGGGCAACGTCGCGGAGAAGAGAAGGGTTTGCCGTTGCGTGGGAAGAAAAGCAAGCAGTTTTTCAATATCGCGGCGGAATCCCATGTCGAGAAGTCGATCGGCTTCATCAAGCACGAGCACTTGAATATGTTTAATGCGCACGACGAGATCTTCGTTGTTGTTGGACAAATGATCATGGAGACGACCTGGCGTAGCGACCAAAATGTCAATGCCGTCGTCGTGTCGCAGTCGACGGAGATCCTTGTTCATGGAGACGCCACCCACAAAGCAAGCGACGCGAAATGAGTGGAAGGTCGACAACTTCTTGGCTTCAACGTCGATCTGCGAGGCCAATTCTCGCGTGGGCGACAAGATCAGTGCTGATACGGCACGTCGATCAACATCGTCTTTTGAGCGAAGCAATGTCTCAATGGTGGGCAAGAGAAATGCCATGGTTTTCCCCGTGCCCGTTTTCGACTTGGCGAGGACATCATTGCCTTCGAGAATGACTGGTAATGTCGCTGCTTGCACTTTCGTGAGTACTTTATAGTGCATGACGTCCCTCAAAGCCCTCATAGACGAGTCTGAAATCGCGAGTGTCGTGACGGGGACGTCGCTCAAGTGCATCGACGAGGTTGGCGCTGGCGCTGGATCTTCCTGGCTGTTTGTACGGCGAATCTTGCGCGGTGTCGTGGGTTTTCCATCTTGCACGGAGAGGCGTCCGATGGCGGCAACTGCAGTTCCTTCATTCTCAACATCTTCTGCTTTGTTCTCCTTGCGCTTCTTCTGACGGCGTCGTTTCTTCTTGGCCACAGCCTCCCCAAGATCCATCTTGAAGGGCAATGAGATTGTTGGTTCTCCACTGGTGAAATATCACAAAATTAATCGACAAGACAAAATCGAATTCTATTCCAAATCGATTTGATTATACTGAAATCAAGTATAAATGGAATGTATGGCAAACGTCCCAAATTAATTACACGTGTGTCTGGGTGTGTTTTGCGTGAATTAGGTAAATATTCAATTCTGATTGGCTGAGCGATTTGCAGATCGATTTGAAAAATCGATACATCTGCTGCAACTATGATAGAAACATGATCAATTTGTATTGGAGTGTGATAGGAAATCTATCACAGTTGCCTGAAATCCGTTTTCAATAAATGTTTTTGACTTGATTTCAGTATACAAATCTTAAATGTGCAAAATTCGGAGCAACTGTGATGGAGATTCTATCACAGTTGCTCAACAAACGAATATTGGCAGATATCAAGCATCATGCACTCGCATGCTTAATTAAAGTCTAGCCGACAAATAAAGAAGCCCTGAATCTTTGTTGAACGTCTAGCACAGATATAAGCTATACTAGCTACAACACACCATCACGATTGTTCGCGTGTTATGCGCCCACTCGCTTAATTATACTGGAAGCATATTCAAATGGCTAAAGCACAAAACACAAAACACTGTAGATTTCATGAATTTCATACGATTCATGAATTAAAGCACAAGCAATAGTCAAAAGTGATGACGGATTTGATCTCCACACCTTCGCCTCACAACTCATTATCCTATCAAGTTTTGACGTTGCAACGTCAAAGTTTGAATGATTGTTGCATATTGAGTGTGGGATAATTCAATTGATTATTGCTCTACTGCCTACTGCTCATGAGGTAGTGGAGAGATGCGAGAACTATCACAATTCGTGTGTGTAAAATGTAATTAGACTGTAGTGCAGGTGTTCAAAGTGTCGATTTGACATTTGAATAGCCCGGTTTGGGGAACGACGAGCAACGCATACCGAGTACCTCTACGTGTTGTGTGTAATCAAAGGTTTCCTTTTCTGTCTTTCTTGTTAAACTTATCTGTCAATGCTCCACGAGGTTCATGGTCTGTTTTCGTCTACCAATTCAATTCATCAGATTAACTTCCAATCATATTGCGTTATATGGTGTGATAGGATTCCTATCACAGTTGCCGTCATTATATACATTTCGGACCCTCCTCACCATTTCGAATTAAATTGACATTCACAAGAAAATGTCGGAATATGACGAAATATCGGAATCGTCGGAAAAATAGTCGACCCTTTTCCGATAATATTTTTGTGATGGGTATACAAATCTCAAGTCATAGAGATATTACACATGAAATTGTCGGAAAGATAATCGGTGCTATTTGATTGGTAGTTAATATAAATTCTACAGGCAGTCGTTACCATCAAAAAGGGATTTCATGCTCCACAATTTCAAGGTGAAAATTACAAGCCCCATGCAGCTATTACGATGACTCTAAACGTCTCGTAGTTGATTGTTATCAACATAAATATTGATCTAATTTAAATAATTGAAATAAGCTTTCAAGTGCCGGTACTTGTGTAGGTTGAATTGCTGTCCAAATATCTTCGGAACTATTGAATCACAAATAAACGAGTGGGGTTTATCTGAATACATTGTATGTAGGATTGACATACATTAGTACCTCTACATTCCTTTAAAATGTTCGTTATCCTCTCAGACAAGGAGTCATTTTACCATTTTAGAATCTCAACCTTGTTGATCAAACTGCATTACGTTTGCAGACAAACTCAAGTACTTTCGCTTGCAACTGAATAATAATATTTCATGTTTAATCGAGCGCAACATCTCAAAGCTCCCTTTTGCGCTGGAATTGTAGGACAACATGCTATTCAACACATACACTTAAAGTCTCTCTCTAATTCAATATCGCTTCAATTTACTACTCTGACGGGATGTAAAACACGTCAAAATACTCACTATTTGAAAATAGTGGCTGTGATGCATGTCGCTGCCTGATATTCACATGAACTCCATGAATAACTTAAACCTCAGAAATGTCCAAGGCGATGATGACATTCAAATTTATTTGTAATATTAACCAATCACATCACCAACGTATCAATTCCGAAACCTCGTCCGACAAATTCCCAGTACAATAGTGGGTGTCAGAGTGTCAGCAGCTTGGGGTGGCACGTTGAGAATTTATTAATATAACGACCAATCAAATGTAGACGTTTGAAACACCCGACCGCGATTTGGCAGCATCTTGGACGACTTGTCGACGTGTTGGCGTGTTGAAAACAAGAATGGTTAAGATCAGCGATCAACAAATGCTTCTCACCAAGGGCCACTCTATCATGGCATATAGGTTAGAGGTGAAGAAACGTCGTCTTGCCTTTGGAATATCCGACGATCGAGAGGACCAAATTGACATGATGCTGCATGGATGGATCCTCGTGGTTGAATCCACACGATATATCAACTCGAGGGCCAATATGGTGCTCCAGTCTACACGCTTTTTTCATTATCAATTCGAAATATCAGCCTCACGCTTCCGCAAGCTCTTTCGACTCGATCGTACATCATTTTTTAGATTGGTCGTCTTACTCCGTGAGTCTCCCCATTTCAAATCCGTCGACGGCAAATAAAAAAGGCTGCAGTTGAACATCATTTACTTGATCTGTTGTACTTTTTAGGCACTAGTGGCAATGCTTCATCGAACGAGCATATGGCAACATTTTTTGGCATTGGAAGTGGAACAATCAAATATTACATTGACCTTGGAATTTCTTGCCTTGTTGATCTTCGCAATACTTACATCTATTTCCCTTGCTACGTCGAAACATTGTCCATCGCTGACGAAATCAAGAGTTTATGTGGCTTTGACAGCTGCGTAGGCATGATCGATGGAACTTTGATTCCTTTTGAAAATAAACCAAGTCTACACGGGGAAGACTATTACTCGCGAAAGGGTTGTTATGCCCTAGCAGCGCAAATCATCTGTGACCATCGTGGTTTGATACGAGATATTTACACTGGATGGCCAGGGTCGACGCACGATAATCGCGTTTGGAAAAATTGTCACATCTTTAAACATTGGCGATCATTTTTCACAGAGAATCAATACCTTCTTGGCGACTCTGCTTATTCAGATGGAAGTTGTATTGTGCCAGCTTTCAAGGCAACCCCGCACCAGGCTCTACCACCATGGAAAGAGTATTTTAACACAATTCTTGCTCGTGGTCGGATTAAAGTCGAACATTGTATTGGAATGTTAAAAGGTGGGAAAGCACATGAATGACTTAACAGTGACTCTGTAGGTAGATTTCAGTACCTGAAGCGCATCAGAAAGACTTTGAAAGACAAAAGCAATTTGAGAAAGATCATTCGTGTTGTCGTTGCTGCGGCCGTGCTCCACAATATTTTACTGCTAGAAAATGATGAAATTCCAGGTGCATGGATTGAATTACAATTGAACTGCTGCTGCAATGCAGACATACGTGGCTGTCGTTTGAGCTTCCCCGACGGCGAGACACACGAGAACAATGATTTGGAGCTCACAACAGCTACAAAGAGGGACCTTGTTGTCGCGCAATTAACGAAAAATGGATTTATTGTTTAGTGCAACCTCTCAATCGAGTGAAAGTTAGTAAATGTTTAGTGAGTAGTACACAATCGACTGATGAAATGATATCGCTTAATTACAACGCTGTAGGAGAGATGGTCTAGCTTCAGCAGATGAAATGTCTAGCTTCAGCAGTTGAAATGTTTAGTGGCATCCTTGCTTATCAAAATTGCAAATATCAAGAACTAAACATACATTTGTTGATCGAATTAAATCTACACTCAGCTTTCATGAGAAGCAAATTCTACTGATTTTGCCAGTGGACACGCTTCATCAATTTCTAGATCGCTCCAACCTTGCTGTTTGAGGCGCTTGCGAGTCTCACATTTTTTTTAGTCGAATATTCATTTGTGCCTCTTCTCGCTGTAAGGCCAATCTCAACATGGCTTCTTCGTGCTTGATTTGAAGAAGTCGTAAATTCAAGTCGCCCTCCCGTTCAAGGCGAGACTCTCCCTTCTCTTCAATTTGCAGACGTCTAACGTCTAGATCTGTCTTGGCAACAAACTCTCTTTCCCGTTGCTCAATCTATTCGAAATAGTGAATTTAATATTACGGCGCATTAATTTACCTCCTTTTCTTTGATTGACATCGACTTGTTATTCATGGCGGTCCACTCATCCAGCTTGGCCTGTGCAGCACTGCGTTTCTTGTCAAGTGGCTTGATGACATTTTCCTTTTCGATATCGCCATCGGAATCGTCCAAATTATCGCTTGTTGCCAAAGCTTCAGAGGACGCCCGATCATGCATAACACTGTCTAAATCAAAGAAATATGGACATATTTTTTTTACTTCATCATCAATTGTTGCTTGATCCTCGATGCCCTGGCCAGTATTGTTGAGCCAGTCTCGTGCAGACCTGTACTGCTGCTCCAAAACTGAAACTTTTTGCATAATGTCCTTTGCTTTTCGGTGCAATAAACCATTTTCCATCATAGTTCTTTTGATTTCACTCGCAAGAACAGACTTTTTTGTGCCTGAATGGCGATCGCTTCCTTTCCATCGCGAGTAGTTTGTTTCATTGGATAACCACTCAATAAGGACATCCATACTGGATTTGCCGCCTGCGACGCCATCCGTATTCCACAGAATTCGTTGAGATTGGGCCTTCTTTGCAGAGGATGGCGCATTGGACTTGTCATTGGGCTTCCTGGGCGTCGTCTTTGATGCCATTTTTCCACTGCTCGCGACTCTGTAGAGCGGTAGAACAACAAGATCAGCCAATGAAACATTAGACATTGCGACAATTAATATTTCTAAATATCCTTTGAAATCTTGTACATCCAAGATGTCGAGATGCTCCCAAGGTGACACAAAATAGTGGCATCTTGGACAAGACTTGTCATCTTCGAAAGTCAAGATTTTTGTCCAATGAAATCAATTTTCTCAAGCTGCCTTTCCAAGATGCTGATACACTGACACCCACTAATACAATAATCAATTTATAATTTATTTTATCCACCAATCAAAACACTCCTTTCGAAAATAATCAAAATTATGCAACAGTTGATCAAAATATTGCGAATTATCTCAATAATAGGTGGCATCCAGACGGGCCCTTAACTGTTGTATGGGAAAAGGTAGTTATTTTATTCATATCTCGTTGAAGAATTAAATAAAGTATCATTTTCTGCACACACTGTGTGTGCACACTTTGCGTGGAAGGATGATGAAAGCTCCGAGAGATGCTTACGGGATAATGCATTCCGGTGTAAGGAGACAACACACAGTGGAGCTCTCAGTATGATATCGCCCTGGACAAAGTGGAAGCTGGTCGTTTCGTCGTCGACAGCTTCGATCCCATGAATGTGAGGTGCGATTGGAAAAGACTTGAAAGTCAAAACACAATATGGAGCATTCAAGAGGAAGAGGATGAAGCTGGTGCTGAGCTGTGGTGGAAGGTTCGCCGCGCAGGTCGACCAAGTCGTTGCTTCCTGTTCGACTTGGATCCACTTTGGTGTATTTCAAAACAGGCCAAATATGCAATAAATAATATTCTTCTCAAAGTAGAATATTTTCCTCAATATCGCATAATCCACATAAGTCGGAAAATGTAGGAGTTATATTTGATATTTTGATGAATCGTAGGAACAATATTCCGATATTTTCCATTTTTTCGAATAAAAAACCTCACACATTAATTTGATTAAAGTATGAAATTCATTTTGACTGAAATTTTTGACAAATTGCAGGACCAAAATTCCTACGACTCATTGACCAATCATACATCTATAAAATCTCTTTATATTGACCAATCATAATGTTTATGCCATCGATCTTGTGTATGGAGCGTATGTATGGGCGCCCAAGTTCACGAGCCGGTCAGAGCGGCACTGCAATGCATATGCACCTTCAACTCATGTTAGGCTTAGTCACCTGAAGCTTCAGGCGACAACTCAAGCTCGACATAGGGAGAAAGACTT
This sequence comes from Aphanomyces cochlioides, assembly GCA_019828595.1. Taxonomy (NCBI): domain Eukaryota; phylum Oomycota; class Saprolegniomycetes; order Saprolegniales; family Verrucalvaceae; genus Aphanomyces; species Aphanomyces cochlioides. The sequence continues at coordinate 3,037,169 of JAHQRK010000002.1, read as the reverse complement.
GACTGTGACTAGACGACTGATAACTTGTTATGTGTTTGATGCCCTCGACCAAATGGCTCTTGTCGTGCTTCGCGTTCACCATAAACAAAGCTAAATAACTAAATACATTCGCGTTACAAAGAATATCCTAGCTCCCCTTTGTTGTATGTGTATTATCTTACCGCTGATTCACTTTGCTCATATTCACCTCATGATGTGCATCAAGCAGACTGCGTCGTCAGACTACATTGCACATCTCTAGGCAAGCGCATAGTGTCGGTGAATGAGGTGCTTGACGCATTCTAGATATTCTGAAACCTTTGCCCTGAAGCATGTCTTCACAACACACAATCGTGATATCCTTGATAATATATATTAAATTCATTTAGAAAATGCTTCGTTCGGCATAAGAAAACTACACATAGCATGTGCGCCATCTGAGTTAGACACAAGCTGCTGGAGTTGGGACCATGTTATCTTCAACGTCGCTCACAAAGTTTCAACTTGGTGAATCGAACGATCTCAACTCAATTCAAATTCAGCCAATAATAATGCAGAATTAATTTGATTCGTCAAAATCGAAATGTAGGCAATCCGTTCCTACGATTTCCAATCACAATACACAAATTCCCAATGATTATTTTATTTTCGTGGGAATCCAGACAGTCCGAAATTTTAATTATCGTGATACTACTCCGGTCCAATAAACTTGCTACGGTTGTGTTTCGATTGGCGGGATTTTTCTAATAGATTTCGTTTGAGGTTTCCAATTGGCTCATTAGATAGTACAAGTTCTCAGCTTTGATTGGCTCTACTTTGCGCGCGCAAACTCACATTCAATCACGAGTTATGAGCCGCCAAACACGCGACACTGGATAGCTAAGAGTAATTAACTTTCGCTACGAAGCCATTCTTTCTTTTCAAACCATCAAAGCAAGCCAACAGCACCGCCAACATCTTCTCAATGGCTCAAACTAGTCTCGACTCGATTACAATGGCCTCAAGCCATGCACGAGCTCACAGAGAGCTCTCGATGGATGAGCGCCGTGGAGCCTACGAATTGCCCTGAGAGCCATGGTTGACGGCAAGCTCCCCAATGGAGCAGTGTCAAAGGTCGCTGAGCAGTTCAAGTGCCATCGAACGACCATATCCCGTCTCTGGGCTCGCGCCAAGCGCTCTATCATGCGCGGCGACAAGGCCGCCGACATTGCATCCAAAAAGCGAGGTATGTACTGTCAAATTTTATATCAAATTTTACAAGTATAAAATTTAAGAGGTTACTTAATTTAGGAAACTCTGGTAAGCCACGAATGCGAACACCAGAAACGATTGAAGAAACGATCAAGGCAGTGAAGCACGAAGACCGCCAAACCCTCCGAACGCTTGCCGCTTGCAGTGGACTTCCGAAGACAACTATTCTGCGTCACATGAAGGAAGAGAGAAGGCTCAAATCCCGCTCAAGTCGACTGAAGCCACTCCTTTCCGAAGAAAACAAGAAGAAGCGGCTTCGATTTGCTCTTGGACTTCTCCGACCTGGGTTACGAGGAAACCACTTCTTTGACAACATGTACAATAGGGTACATGTCGACGAGAAGTGGTTCTTTGTAACTCAGGTTAAGAGAAATGTCTATGTCTACGACGACGAAGAGTTGGCTTTGAGAGCCGCCAAGTCTACGAAATTCATCACGAAAGTGATGTTTTTGGCCGCTGTCACACGTCCGCAGTACGGCCACCAACGGCGGGTACTGTTTGACGGGAAGTTGGGCATATGGCCCTTTGTATCCTATGTGCCTGCTGCCCGTAGCAGCAAAAATCGACCACGTGGGACGATAGAAACTGTCCCAAAGAGCGTCAACTGCGACGCCTATAGCGGTTCAATCTTGCAAAATGTTGTTCCAGCTATCCTGGCGAAATTTCGAAGCTCTGTTCTCCAGCGTGGCGTCGTGATTCAGCAAGATAATGCAGGCCCTCATGGCTGCGTGACGTCGGAGCGCTTACATCGAGAAGGTTTTACTCAGCTTAGCGTAGAAAATCAGCCAGCTCATAGTCCAGATTTCAATGTGTTAGATTTAGGAATATTTAATGCTATTCAAAGCCGTCAGCAACAAAAGAGCTCTCGTACAATTGACGAGCTCATTGTTGCTGTACAGGATTCGTTTTCTGAGTTACCAGTGTCTACACTGGCTAAGTCTTTTCTCACTTTGCAAAAGGTGATGGAAAGCTCAATGGAGATTTCTGGTTGCAACAATTACAAGTTGCCTCATATGAAGAAAGACATTGTTCTGGAAGATCTATATTCCTTCAATGTTCAGTGCTCTCCATCAGCCTACGCGCGTGCCATTCAGCACCTTAATTCCCACGTCTAAGTAGCTGTAATAATATAGAAATGAATGATTATATTTTCTCAACAGCTTATGCGTTTCTAAAATCCCATACAAAAATCAAGATAAATCATTTTGTGAAAGAATACTTTAATCAAGTGTAAACAGTGTAGCGAGTTTAATGGACCGGAGTAGTATTATAATACGTGGTTTGTATTATTTTGACCAAAATACAAAATATCACATAACGAATTTTCACAATATTTTTTATTTGGCATCCAGACGGGCCCTAAAATATTTTGCAGATATATTTTTCGGAACTATATGGAGTTTTCTCGGTCATGACTGCGGTCATACTAGTAGTTCATTTTTGGTCGTTTTATGACCAGGATAAAATATTCTGTTTTTTCATTTTTCTTTCACAATAGGACACTGAAAATCTTGTTTTCAAGCTTAAATCAGGCATTACAAGACATGTAAACTTTATAATGACCGCTCTAGCAGTCGAGATGGCTCTCATCATGGAGCACGATAGTCTTGACCTTGGCAGGAGTGATGACAACGAGTGTTTGTATTAGCTTAAAATTAGTATGATGACCAGAGTTAAATATATCTCGAATATTTATTCAGAAACAGCTAATTTGGAAACTATATCTCTGATATTTATTTTCTTGGTCATGACCAGGGTCATGACCGCAAAATTTATATTTCTTTTCTTCTGAAACAAAAATAGAAATATTTATTTTTATCTACTGTAAAACCTGCAATAATGTGGCACCCTGAAATTGTTTGGCACCCATGAATATGAATACCTTTATATTTAAATAAATTTCATATCTTATTCTCCAAGAGTGAAATCAAGTTTTAGATTGTTAGGCATCATCGACAATGAGCAAATCGTCGAAAGCATCAACAATAGAGTTGTCGCCGTCATTTGTCAAATCTACGGCGGTGTCTTCTGTGGCCAAAGCAATTGCTCTTCGAAACATTTCACCCATGGATTCGTGCCAGAACAGGCCAAGGTCGCTGTCGTTTCCAAGCACACAGCGGACAAAACTTGTGACGATGCTTTGACGGGACACTTGGCTCCAGGCATTCTTCACCCATCCTCCATAAACGCCATATCCTGGTGCGCGGACGCGATTGTTTTGAGTGTGGCTGTGCTGTCCCGCAAACTTCCATGTATCGATTTCTTTTGCCAGACTTGATTTCATAGATTTGAACCATGAATAGTCGGCAGGTTGCAAAAACGGCGTTAAGCCACCAGGAATCACGACAAACAAAATACCATTCGCATGCAACCACTCTTTCGATTTCTTGCTGATATGACTCCGCGCACTATCAAATATGAGTAATAAGGGTCGACGATGGTACCGAAATTCAAACTGGATGTACTCGATGAAAGCATCCGAATTCATCCATGCGTTTTCAACAGGGCAAATCACAAGACCATCTTCTATGACGATTTTCTTCGCCGACGTTTGCGTAGGCTTGAGCAATAGACATGGCTTTTTCTTTTCACCACATGCATTGGCACAGAACACTCCTGTGATGCGCATCTTTTCAAATCCAAATGATCGGATAGGCACATCGCGAGAACCACGGAAGTCAATTGTGGACTTGTTCGTATGGTCGAAGAAGACAGCTGATTCATCAAGGTTGTAAATACACTCTTCAGGCACACCGTGATCTTTGATAATTTTCCTCACATTTGTGTAGAAATGGATTGCGCGCTCGATGATCTCATGGTCCTGAAGAACTGGCTTTCGTGTTGCCTGGCGAAGGACAAGATCATGACGATAAAGAAAGCTCTCAAGCCAGCCGTTACTACAACGCAGAGGCACTTCAAGCTCGTCTTTGAGTTCCTTCGCCCAGTCAACTATCATTGTTCGTGTAACTCTCCAATGAAAGGAACGTTGGTAGACGATGCGCTCAAAAAGGATTTCATCGAGCTCTTGACTTGTGAGACGACGACCAGCACCTTTCAGTCTTGATGCCGTTCTGTCTTCCTTGTGTCTCACACGCACTTCGTCTTCTTGTTTTATCCAGCTCTGAAGGCTACCTCTCAAGGCCCCATATCGTCGTGCAGCATATGAGATGTTGGTAGTCTTGGCCAGCTCTATGGCCTTGAGCTTGGTTTGCATGTCGAACTTCTTCTTTTTCTTCTTGCCTTCACTTGCCATGGTGCATGTAGAAATGTCAGCCATTGATTCAGCTATCCAGGATGTTGAAAACTGATACCCTTTTAATTTAATATATACATGATGTTTGACTTATATATTTAGAGAGTTTTTTTAATTATATGGCAGCAAGAGGGTGCTATACTGTGTTGTATGGCATGCCATATATTTGGAGGTTATACAGTATACATTCTGTGTATCCTGTGGTAGAGTGTGGTAGAAATCGTATCCGGATTGTACGGATTTTGACAACACAACACAATCATTAGTTACTTGGGTGATATGAATGTCACTTGGATGCAACGGACTTGCATTTTTCCTCTTTCCCAGAGCAGCACCGCTTGCCAAAATTCGAGTGGTTGAACGATTTCCAACGATTCAAGAAGATGTCTATATCGCCATTGCAATGGCATCAATGGAGTCAAATACTAGCTCGAATATCAACATGCTGCATGTGTGCAAGGAAGTCAATGAGAGTAAAACCAAGTCGAAACGTGGTGGGACATTCGACTTCGACGGGCGACTTCAACTAAAAAAAATCAAGTTGGACCGTGAAAAATTGTCGAAAATACTACAGTATCAAGCTATCATGCCACCAGATGCGTCGACTATGACAGAAGCTGCCCGAGTTTTTGCCATAACTTCCATCGTTCCAATCACTTCATGTCTGCAACGCTTGAAATTGATGAAATCAGATATTGTATTTGGACTCATTGATGGACAAAATGGTTCTGGTGGTTGATCAAGCAGCATCAAAAGGCTGTCATAATCACCTATTAATGAACAAAAGTACTGTAAACCACGGATGTGTTTTTTGTATGCTCGCTTTGAGTTGTCTTCCAAACATTGACTCCCTGTATGACTACGAGCAACTGTAGCTGGAACAAATGATAAACGCTGAAAGAGCAAAGTAACACCTTCATCAGCTTTCGCCTGAATTGCCGCCTCGATGTGATAAGGGTGCATGATGCGGCCTCGGCGTCTGCGTCGTTCCTGTCTGCGTCGGTTTCAAAAGTGAAGATATCCGCATATACGAAAAAATATCCGGATGGTAGTTTATGGTAGAAGGTGGTAGACTCTGGTAGAAAATCCAGTAAAGTCCGTTTATCCAAATATATCATCAAAAGTCGCCCGAATACATAGAAATATTTTCCAAATTACTCATTTTCTTTTCAACATCGTTGATTGTCCAAAGGTCCTCATTCATACACAGAAACATTTGGACCTCGAGGTTTTGAGGAAGTAGTCGACCTCGTCGTTCTCCCAGAGCGTATTTTGCTCGAGCAAAAAAGCGCTCGCATAAATTGGAGGTAGGCAAGAGGAAGTCAAGATTCATGTATCCATTGAGCTGTTCGGCCCTTTGGCGCTTGACAGCTCTTTCGAACAAGGATAAATGGTCTTCATTGTCGCCATCACTAGACCGTTCATCACTTCTCAAATGGGCAACACTACGTCGCGCATCGGGTGTGAGCGCTGAGATGTTGCCCATTTGAATTTTCACCACGCCCGATTCGAATTCGGGATATTGTACTATTTCTCCATTGGCTGAAATATGTGGAGCTATCTCCGGATAAATGTCCAATAAAAAATCAAAACAAGCTCGTACGTCCTTCAACGTTGTATGTTGCGAGTTTTAGCTGCAAGATGTGTAAATAGAAGAATTGCGAAATATGTTTTTACAAATTTTTATTTTGATATGAATTAAGGTATTGTCTCTCGTGAAAGTGTAAATATTGTGAGATTCATTCTAAATAGTGAATGGGCTGGAAATGTATCGATTTTTTAACATGTAAATCGATTTCCGAATCTCGCAGCCAATCAGAATCGAATATTTAACTAATTCACGCAAACACACCCAAACTCACCCTAACTCACATGCAATTAATTTGGCCGATATTCAGTTGAACTTGGCTTCAGTATGGTCAAATCGATTTGGAAATGCATTTGATTTTTGGTCAAAAACACAAATTTGACTGAAATTGACAACATAATAATCAATTTCTAAAGAAATTTAAAATAAATATTATATTTTTCGAAAAAAGGAAAAAATATTTTTTTAAGAATATTTTTTTCGGCACGACTGCACACACATGCTCGAGAAGGTCCGTTTAAACTTTCACCATGGACGTCCATTCACATATTGTCCTCGTCTGCCATCCCCTTTCTAAAAATCTGAGGACACCAATTCTCGCGCTCGACTTGTAACCGTGACAACTTCATCCTCTTTGGAATCTCTTGGCGAAGGGAGATCAAGTGTTTCACGGGGACACTTCCACGTTGCACGCTTGTCGTTGGTACACGCTTTCAACTGCCATGTCAGTCCATCCCCTCAGTAACAACTTGTCTGGGAGATCGACATCAACCAGACGCTCGTTCTACAGAGCAGGACACGGTAGAGAGGATCATCAAGGAGGACTAGAGGAGGACCGAGACGGAGTTTCCACGCGGGAGCGCGCCAGACTAGCCAGCGTTGCACGGTTTAACGGACAAGATATCGAACCTTTTTTTAATATTCATGTTATCCGGATGGGCCAGCAGTTGGAAATTTTCCATACTTGCAGAGAGAAACAAGCGGTCAGTCGGCTCAGCTAGATGCTCTTTGAATGAGCGGATCTCACAAGCATCCCAGTTATTCTCCACACCATGTTGAGTACGCGTCTGTATCGTCAACCTCGACTACGTCTACACCGTCTCCGTTGATGGTCTCAGCGATGCGGTGGTCGGGCAGCGGCGTGGGGAATCAAACGACAAGTCACGGACCATTGCCGTCGACTTTCACAACAGCGACAACAGCGAATGTGGGGAATGCAACAGCGTCGTCGACGCATCGAGGAGTTCAAGCGCGAAGTCGCAATATTGATATTCCCAATTCCAAAGCGAGATTGCGGTCGAAACACTTCACACCCGCGTCAACCCGCCATGCCTCCACGACACGCAAATTAAATGGAATGGTTCCCCTTCAACCTCCCGCGGCGAACAAAGCACTCAATACGTCAAACCTCAACTGGCATACGCGACCCCCGCGTGGCGGACTCTCGTATGCGACAGCTTCTTCGTCCCACAACCCCTCACAGGACGATTCGACGTTGAAGCGTGGCAAGAAATCAACCTCGACCCATCGGCGCGTCGAGTCTCGGTTTTCCCTCGCTGCGACAAATTCAAGCGAAACAGTCGCTTGGGAAGATGATTTGGATCGAGAAGACGAATCGAACAAAGAAACGCCAATGATGGATCTCAAGCAATGCGAAGTGAAGGCTCAAGATCCTCCCTCGCCCTTGTTTCGCCCTTCAGCGTCTCCTATGCGCAATAAAGATGCCGTAGAAGACTTGGCACGAGCTTTGCTCTCGGATTGCATCAACAAACGCAACATGGAGCAGCAAAAAATCAAAAAGATTAAATTGGACATAATGCCCGGTACTTCCCCGACGGCAGGTGGTTCCGTGGAATCATTTCCGTCGCCCAAGGATCTGGACATGAAGGGCATGTCGATGTATGAAGATATTGGTAGTGGTCTCAGCTGCAGCTCCAGGTATGGACTCTGAAATTCGATGCAGTTTTCACACTGATGTAGCGACGATGAACTCAACAATCTACACAACCTTGAACCATCCTTTGCTTGGTAAATATTGATCTGGCAACGCCCCCAATCATGTCGATGGCCTTAGGGATGAAAGCCATGCCAAGTTGTCCCATGACATCTGCCGTGAGTCGGAAATTATGGTGTTGACAAGCTCCCCCGGTAGCGATGGCTTCTACGAAGAAAAGTAAGCTCGCAGTTAGCAATGACCATCAACTTATATTGACCAGGGGATTACCTAAAGAAGTTCGCTACAGCCTTCCTATTGCTTATGGCACAGTGAGCGAGACGGAGAAACATTGCACGGTAGACATCCTAGCCTCTACTTGTTGATGACAGAGTTTCTCGGTTAGATTTGCCAAGTGGCGTATGAAATTGGTTCTCATATTGTCACGCTGACTCCTTGCCAGCATTTTTTCCAGTACGATTTTCTCGTCCATGGCAATGATTTATGCAATTCTTTAGTGCGCTCTGTGTGGACAAATGGCTTTGGAATCATGTGACGTGCCCCCTTTGCCGCAAAGAAGTTGTGTATGAATTCAATGAGTTGCAACAAGCACCAGTACACGTTCGTGGCACGGAATGTCCGGAAGAAGATCAAGAAAACATGCGCAAGAAATTACGTTCGCAGTGTGCTGAGTTTCGTCCTGTCAAACCTCTTACTGGTACTTGTCGGCATTCACTACCCCCATGCATCATTCTGTGTCTAGTCAATTGTGACATGGATCAATTGGACGCCCAATTCTCCAATATGCAAATGCAAGACGAACGCAAGCACATGCAACTGGAGCATCTCGTGTGGTACGCTCTCGTTCTCGCATCCTTGAGTCACGCCATTGTGTAGCCCCACCCCCCAAAGAAAGTTTCGCAAATAAAGTAAAAGCACCACTCGGTCGATTCGTTGCCGAATCCATCCCCTGTACAAAAAACATCATCAAAGAGCCCTCGTGTTGCTCTTCTGGGAACTTTCGTGTATTAATTTATCCACTAATCCATGTCTTTTGTCGCCATACTTGCCGGTCTCCGCTCGTGTCACTCAGACTTGGAATTTATCGAGGAAACCCCTTCACGCCTTAACCCCTGCACCCCTCAAACCCTTCAACCCCAGCCTTTCGTGACCTTTCGCACTCAAGATCCAATTTTCACAACTTGGAGAAGGTCAAGATGATGGGACCAAACTCTCCTTTCGGCAACTTGATGGCTGAAGCTGTCAAGCTGAAAGGTGCCCAGCAAGCCCAGCTACGTCCCGTGTGGGATTCGTGGCCGCAGTATTTTCAACACTCCATGTTTATGCAGGAACTGATCGTGAGCGCCCGTACATTGCCATTCCATGAACGATTCGAGATGGCTGTCGAGATCAAAGCCCAAGGCAATGCACATTTCGCCAAGCAAGAGTACGAAGAAGCCGTCGCGCAGTATGAAAAAGCGCTTGCCCTCTTTAAATATTGTGAAAACACCGACCCCGAGTGGAAGAAGAAAGGCATCCGTGACGACGACATTCGCGTCGTGGATTTCAAAGTTGAAGACGACGACGAAGGACAGAACCAACTCGATGCTTTGAAAGTCAGCTTGTATCTCAATATCAGCGGTACGTCTCCAGTTCCGAGGCGACCTAACGACAACATTCAAGTGTGCAAACTTAAGATGAAAGAGTTTGCATTAGCCATCTCGGCCTGTGGCGACGTCTTGAAGATTGATCCCCACAATGCCAAAGCATACTATCGGTGCATTCAAGCGGCCCCTCACCATTCCTGACGATCGTTTAGGCGCGCTCAAGCTCTCATTACGCCTCTGTCTTCAGGAGCTGTCGAATTTGAAAAAGCACTTGCAGACTTGGAACTGGCATGCCAATATGACCCTGAAAATGTCGAGTGCAGGTTGCCATCATCGCTACAAGTCGATGCGATGACGACGTTGTAGAAAACTCTACCGTCGGCTCCGTGAAGAGCAAGTCAAGCAGCGCAAGCTGGACCATGCAACGTTCAGCGGCATGTTCAATCGTGGAATTGTGATCGAATCTGACGAAAGACCATTGCCGTCTCAACCTGAAAGTCTCAAGGAGCGTGAAATGCGCTTGCAAAAGGAGGTTTGCTCGCTCTTCTTTCAGCAGAGGCGCCAATGCTGCCGTCATGTAGGTTGAAGATGCAGAGGCAATTGCGCACATGTACGAACAGAATGGAAACCACAAGCAAGCGAGCGAACTGCGGGAAAAGATCAAGCAGGTCAAGGATGCGACGCGAGCGCCTCCTCCACGTCGTGTCGACTTTTTCAACCCGACGGAAGCCATGATTGAAGACGGGAAGAAGAACGGGTACTGTATCCATCCGTAGGAGCTAGGGAGACTCACGTCGCATGCGTTGCAGTATTGACTTGACGGAAAAACGTGTGCAGCAAATGCTGTCAGATCTCCAGGAAGAGCACTTAGCCAAGGGCACGATGCCATCCTCCACAACGGCGTCGTCGCCTGCACATCAAGCTACAGGTTTCCAACAGACTCTCCATCCTGAATCGGAGTGAACTTCCTCTTTCTTAGGCTCGAAATTCCAAGCTGCTCTCGCTGAAGCGGATGAGATCTTGGCGACGATGTCCAAGGAAGACATTGCGCAACTTCTCCGAGCGGAAGGCATCGACTTTCATTCCATCACTGACAAGGACGAGCTCAAAGTACGCCGCTCCTCGCGCTGGATTGCGTTGTTCATGTGAGTTCGCTGTAGGAAACAGTGCGAAGTGTGCTGGCGACCAAGCTGCAAGATCTTCCACGCCCTGGCGACAATAAGTCGACGGCGGCGAGTGAAGACTGTGGTAAGAGTCGCTCCATGCGCTCAGTCTTTGCACTGGTCGGGCTCTGGGTGATCTTCCGCATGTACTCGAGCGGAGGATTTTCCATGCTCGCCAAGGGATTCTACGCGCTGGCGTTTGGCCCCGAGACGCACACGCCGCGGTACCTCGGGGCTGACAATTTGGATGACTTTGATGACTTTTAACACGTGGCGTAGCGTCGTAATAAATGTATTTGAGACTTACAGAGACACTAGTCGTTGGCGCGGAACGAATTCCGGAACGAGTTGCGGAAGAAGACAGGAGTCGTGGGGGGAACGCGCCTCACGACTTCGACGTCGCCATCCTTGTCGTCGACAACTGTCGAGACATTGGGCGAGGGATTTTTGGACGACGACAGCGGCCGTGGGGGCAACGGGTTGCGTGGAGGGGGCACATACAACGGCGGCGTCTTTTTTCGTTCTTCGACTTCGCGGGGCATTTTAGAATTGTACGGGGGATTCAATCGCGGGTCGATGGGCATCATGTCTGGCGACCGACCCAAGACGTCCGACACATTGTGATCGTTGGCAATGAAGGAGCTGAGCGGCGTGCCGTTTGTTTCTTCCAAGTCGAATGCTCGACCGTCTTTATTCGTGTGCAATTCGTCTACGAGCGATGTCGCATCGACGAGCGCGTTCGGATCTTCACAGAAGTACGTGAAGTCTTTGAATGTTGGGTCCTGGACGGGCGTCGACACTTTCTTGGCATTGCGCGGCACAAACATCTTTTCAATCTTGTCGAAAAACATGCCCTTCGACGCCTTGTCGGTGGGACTGAGCACTTCGTCGCTCACGTTCAGTTCTGTAAACTCACTGTCGACGTATTTCACATCCAACACCGACGTCACGTGTGGCTTCCACGGCGCTTCAATCTTCTTCTGGAGCAACATGTTCCAGTCGAGGCCGGCAAAGAACGGATGATCCAAGATATCCGAGATCGAGTTTGTACCGTATCGTTGGTGAGGATCCTTGCGCAAGAGCTACAGAGCACAAAGCATGAGCTTGCTACATTCCACAGGGAGCATCGACGTACCCCCATCAGTAAATCTTGCAATTCAGGCGAGGTTTCTGGTGTCACAGGGAAGACGAGCGGGTCGTTTTGAATTTTATGGTACATCTTTTCAATGTTCGAGTCGAAGAAGGGCGATTTGCCGATGCTCATTTCATAGAGCAAGATGCCCAAACTCCACCAGTCGGCAGCTTTACCGTAGCTGCGCTTGGCCTTTGGGAGCAGCAATTCAGGTGCCGTGTACTGCGGCGAGCCTGCCATCGTCTTGGCTCCTTTGAACTCACTCACATGCAATTTCGCCAGCCCGAAATCCACCAGCGCAATGTGTCCATCGGCGTCAATCATGACGTTCTCCGGCTTGATATCACTACGCATGTCCGAGTGAGAAATCAAATGTTCCATTCAGAGTCGCCGAATATTACCGGTACAAAATGTCGTGTTTGTGCAAATGATGGATACCAAGGATCAATTCCGCCGTGTAAAACTTGGCTCGCGGCGGTGAAATACGAGAACTAGCGCCTTTGCTCATGTGGTGGAAAAGATCCCCGCCATTGTAGTAGTGCATCCCCAAAAACAATTTTGTGTTCGACTGGAATGCAATACGGAGACCAGCAATGAATGGATGGTGGATGTTCTGAGCGACGCGCATCTCGGTGAACGACGACTCAATGTCATACTTGGTCATTTTGCCCTTCTCCAAAATCTTGAGCGCATAGATTTGGCCGTCACTCTTCTTGACAGCATTCACAACCTACACAATGGATTCACCATGAGCTCCGACGTGTCCTTGGCCAAGGAATGCAAGCGTACCGTGCCGAAGCCACCCTTGCCAATGACGTTGTATACAGTAAAGTCTTGTAGCGAAATACTCAAAGCACGTGTTGAGCGCATGGCCGTGAGAGTTTCTTCAGGATAGACTGGGACAACATTCATGCCATTCCAGTTGCCCTTGGCGACTTTTGTGTCGATTTCAATCTTGAGCCGGAGGATTTTGCCGTATGGGCCAAAGCGAACGCGGTGGGTCCATGGCTGGACAACTTCAACGCCGTTGCTCTTGGCACGGATTTTTTCGTGGCCTTTGACAGTCGCAGCTTTGCCGTCACGGTCGACTTGGACATCGCTGATGGTGAACTCCAACAAGTCGATGTTTTCGTTGAAGCAGCTCAAGTAGAGCAACAGACCTTCGCGGCCGAAGAAATCCCCATGGAAAGGAAATTTACGAGGATAGTACGATGAAAACACCAAATCTACAAGCAAACATACCGTCAAAACCATGAAGACAGCAGGAGAGAGAGATACCCTTGTTGAAATACGAGATAAATTCGTCAAAAAGGGACAGTTCGTTGGCGAGCAATCGTCGATAGAGCGAATAAATTGTCTCGGCATTGCAAGGACCAGACTTCGTAAGCAACGTACTACCGTAGACGGAATGGCCGTAATTATTGAGTGCATAGAGGTCAATGCCCGCCTAGATTTACAGTATGGTGAGATTCGACGACGGGGATGAATCTACCTCCATGGCCTTGACCCACGCAATTTGATCCAATTCAGTCGTCGTGGAAATATGGAACGGTTTGCCTTCGATCGTCGAGAACGTAATGTCATATCCGTGTTGCGTTTTGCCTTCAATCAACGTGACTTTGGTCAGATGGACTCGTCCTTTGAGAAATCGTCGCTTGCGCGCGTCTTCCTTGGTTTCATAGTACGAGAGCAAGTTGCCCTCGAGCGTAAAGTATCGCACTTTCCAATTGCGCACTAAGTGGCCTTTCTTCTGGACAAACCCTTCCCAATCCAAGCCTGCTTGCAAATCGAGCGATTCCAAATTGTTGTCGCTCCTGTCCACACCAACGTCAGACGGTTGATATCTCGGCGTCTCGGCTCCATATTCGTTCAGCGAGTTGGAGCTCATGTTTCGGGACGACATTTCAAAGCTGCTCGGCATCTGCGAGACCTCATTCCCCATCTTTCACTCTCTGGGGATGCACCGGCGGCAACGACACCAGATGCCAACTAATGCGCAAATGTCAGGGGCGTCAAAGCGGTCAAAACCCTTGGACTCGGTTTTTATCGTTCATTTATCCGGGATTCCGGATAATTCCACGCTGGATAGTTCAACTCTGAATCTCGGCCATACAAATATCAAGTGTAGTTTGTAAGCAATAAAACGTAAATGCGTTAAACTCAGCGGTCCAACACGGTTATTACATTATTTATTCCGAAAAATTCAAAAATAAATTATTTATTAATTAGTTATTCATTTTTCAATTTGAAATTAATTCACTCCAGTCCGACGAAGCGACCAGGAAAGGACGAGCAGGCGACGACATGCAACGACCCCATCACGGTGGACAGAAAAAAGAATATGCGTGGCAAGACAGACAACGACCGACAGAACAACGTTCAGAGGAACGATCGCAGGGTGCGAGGTTCGTCTCGTTTATTTTATTGCATCTTATTCGAGACAGTCAAGAATGTTGGATGAAAATATGAGCAACGAACGGTGTAACATCGATTACAAGCAGTGGACGGCGGCGAGCAGTTCCTCCCCACGTCCTTGACAACATTCCATCTTGTCCGTCAATCATAACCAAGAACCAGAGGAGGAAAAGAAGAGAAGATGCAGATTCATAACAATAATATTAATTACATGACGTGTGCATGATAAATAAAGAGACATCAACACGAGCGACACAGGGCACACTCGATCATGCCATGCTCGTCTTGCGTGCAATGCGGCACAAATCAGTAAATTGTCCACGACGAAAGAGAGGATGGCTGTACGTGCATGCAGCCGCACGTGCCTTGGACCATTTCTGGAAGCCATACATGTTGAGCTGCTGCTGGAAGCTGCGAAACTTGTTGTGCCTGAAGTACTTGGGAAGGGCTTCCCACGCGAGCTTGGACGAGTTAACCACGACAAACGATGCACCATCATCGCTCCATCGAATGCAGTCACCAGAATCCGATGAAATCATGTCGTATAGACCCCGGATGAATCGAGCGGTACTCAGACCAACCAGTTCCTTCACGTTGTAGTCGATCTTCGTCTTGCTCAAAGAGGGCGAATTAAGGTCTTCGTTGTCCACGGGCCACACAGACGAGCTCGAATGCATCGATGGGACGATTTGATGAATGGAAGGGAGTCGCAAACCAACGTGGGGGGAAGTTTGGCGCATTTCAGACAAAGCTGGGAGGCTGAAGGAGAACGGCATAGGGGCAACACGAGAGAGCGGGGCTGGAGAGTGTGTTGATGTGTCCATGTGCTGCATTTCCAAGAGCGTTTGTGCAGGCAAGGCGATGTCAGGTTGCGCATCCAACGAAGGTGATGTTGATGGTGACGAGGACGCAATGGACGTCTCAGTTGAGCTCGACTCATCCATGTCAACATCGCTCTTGTCACTTGATTCATCTTTGCTGCTCTTCTTCTTGCTTTGACGTTTCACATAGACGAGTTCATCGAAGTTGTCTCGGGTAAAGTGCTCTCGGCTATACGTCGAGTACATTGCGCGTGATTTGGACCACTTGCGGAAGCCAAAATAGTTGAGTTGGCGTTGAAAGCTGGCAAAGTTTTTGTTGCGGAAGTACTTGGGCAATACTTTCTCGGTCATGGTCTTCTTATCCAGGATCTCAAACGCCTTCCCGTCGGCGGTCCAGCGAATAATATGTGGCGGTTCTCGTCGTAGCATTTGATGCAAGTGGAGGAGGAAGGGGGCCACCCACCCCCGTTTACATGCTTCCATTTGCATGGGTACGGACAAGCTCGTAGTAGGCATCGTCAGACTTATATGATCGAGTTTCGTCGGGCGATCGAGGAGAGAGCGTCGCTCCTCGTCCATGAATGAGTTGGAGATCGCAAGCATCGAGACGTGGCACGAAGCGAGCGAATTCGATTCTGTTTCCAAGCATCTTGATGCATATTCTTTTTGTATAAAGAATACTTCAATATTTTATTGGCGACGCCACCCATTGCGCAGTTGGCATACAAACTCCAAGTCAAATCCGCAAGCTTTATTATATTGTAGACGCTTAGACTGAAATAGCAGATTTGGTTCATGCACTCAAAGACTGTTCATGAATCTCCACGTCATGGACAGTTCACGATAGGCGATGATCTGAGCCAATCAGAAGGGAGTAATGGTGTCCAAGATTCTTTTTGTATTGAAATCGAATCTCGAAAAAAGAACCACGCCACCATGTGTCCAATCAAGGTCGATAAAGTCGTTTCAACACCAACGGCCAGGGTGAATATCAATCACAAAACATGACCATGGATACATTTGGAAGCCTCTCGACGTGCTCTGGTGTGCCAGATGACAGAATCGGATGCAGAATACAACGGGCGTTGCTTGTTTGGCCTTGCGTTCAATTTGTAGAACCTGCAAACGTCGGCACTTCAATCATCGTCGCAGGTGGATGTGACATATACGACCAAACAAACAAGGATATAATGATGACAATCGATACAAATTGTACGTGGAATTGTCGTCGTGCACGAATATTCTGTTTTCTTCCATATATTTACGAACAAAATTGAGCTTGAAGTTTGTATAGTCAGATTCTGACCAGACTAAGTAGCCAATCAGATGCGCTGTGAAATTCACGAAGTCGAAACTCATCGCGAGATTCACAATCCATTTTCGGTGGTCCTGCGTGATGAATCTTGACAGGAGGATGCGAGATTGTGCCTCTTCGTCGTCTCCGTGGGGCGACTGGGTGAAACCAATGACTGTGACATACCCAGAGGATGGCCAGAGCACTCAAGCCAGTGGCTTGGAGGCTTTGGGATGGTTGTGTTTGACGAGGTTGTTCCGACACCCCACAGCGAGATTCACGGTATGAATCCGACATGAATCATTGCGGAAGTTGCTTCGCACTCCACGACTGTCGCCAGTTGAAGGCGCATTCGACAGGGTGTTACTACAAAGGTAGGTTTTCGATAGGAATATCAACGGCCAGGTATGAACGCACCATCCCTCCTTTTGCGTATTCTATTAATAGGTGGTATCTATCCCTCACATTGGACTTCTGCCCCATCACAGGAATACACCCCACTCGAGTTTTACGAGCGGAGTCTTCTTCATGCACATACACACGAGTCGAGGTCTCGTAAGCCCTGCCTGAACTCGCTTTGTCAGTGCTGCGTGGAACGAATAGATGGTTCTCGCGCAGCTGCCACTAGATAGAAAACTTAAGCTTGTTCGGGCAAGTGGGGTCCTTCTACGAAACAAACTTTGACGCCTTGTTCGCTCAGCAAATCTATGGCATAGATTTGCTGAGCGAACAATAAAATCACCATAGATTCTATGGTGATTTTATTGTCCGGATAGCATTTCCATAGTATCCGGATAAAATGCTCATGTAAGTAAGTTTTCCGGATAACAAGTGATTCCGGATAATGGGATTGTGGTCGAGCAGAACGCCGAAGCAATGAGTGAGCCGAAGGAGAATGCCAAGGAGAAGACTCCCAAGAAGCAAAAAGTGGCTGGACGCTCGGCATTAAATGTAGCACCAGGAAGCCTGACAGATGAGGATTCTGTGGACGACCCAGCATTCTCAAAAGAACAACAAGAACCTGAAGACATTGTCGTGCTCAAGGCGATCCTCGACTCGATGGGTGTGGAAAAATATGAGCCTCGTGTGATTCCACAACTCTTGGAATTCGTTCACCGTTAGAGCTCTTGCAAGATAAATCGCCTAAGTTTTTCCTAGGCTACACGACAGACGTACTTGTGGATGCTCAAGAGTATTCCACGTATGCGAACAAACCTGCCATTGATGCGGACGACATTCGCCTTGCAGCAATGTCACGACTGAACCACACTTATGCCCAAATGCCCTCGCGAGAGGTAGTTCTCGTCAAGTTCATCTCATGTTTCTCATTGACTGAATCTAGTTGATGATGGAATTGGCCGAGAAACGCAATGCCATTCCACTGCCGCCCATTCCTAGCGAATATGGTGTACGTCTTCCCCTCATGGAGCACCAATTGACCACCGAAAGCATTCGGCTCTTCCCGAATCACGTAATGGGAGCTCTCTTGAAAATGGTCATTGATTGCATTCCTGTTGTAGCCCAATCAGTTTCCCAATCCTGCCATGATGCAACAGAACGTGGCAGCGCACCCTGTCGACTATACCCCGTCGCCAAACATGCCTCGAGGCACTCGCAATATCAAAGTCTCTGCATCTCCTATCCAGATCAAGCTAGGGCAAAACATGTTTCCATGAACGCCTCGTGTATTTTAACTCCTAATCAAGTCAAACTGTGCAATTGCTGTGGAGACAGCGTTAGGTTGTCACTTGGACAATCATTGAACAACCAAGTGATGGACACGGTGGTAAGTCGAGAAGCACTGGGGGTACAGCACGTTCAGAGAAATGTACACAACGACACGAATTGGTGCAAATAGAGCTGGGCAAACTACTGACTTCAGTGGCTCTGCCAATCGCCCATCTCCTGCAAAGAATTTTCAGCATCTCAGTCGATTTGAAAGCTACAGGGGAGTAGTAAATCCAACCGTTCATGGAGCTTTGTTCAAACTCTACTGTAGATCTCGGACGCAATACTCCAGTATCTCAAGGTTGAGCCCCCCTCCATTCATCTAAAGGGCATAGAAACGTGTACAAGACTGTCGCAGGCGTATTTCATGCGAGACAAGGGGGGCTTGGGGGAGAGAAAGTCGTTGAGAAGGATCCACAAGGAGCTCGGTTTTGGACAAGAAAGAGTCGTAGCTCATTCTATGGCTTTCTTTAGCAAGCCACATGTATAGATCGTTCACCCTGAATATATCAAAGACTGGATGGCCAAGTCTTAGTCAGTATTAGTCAGCTAGACAGCAGAAACATGCAACCCTTGGCATGAAGAAGTGTCAAAGTGGGGATACCCATATGGTCCATGGAGAGTTCAACTAGCTTTCATACTTTGTTTCCTCGACGTTGTATCGGAGCATATGCACCAGCTAGAAGTCGACCAATTTGAACAGGCAGTAGGTTGGATGACGACTGAGCTTCTCTGTTCAATCCCTTCCATTTTATCGAGCTCGTGGGTCATCTTTCGTAGAGGGGGGCAAAGAAAAGCTCTGCATGTCAAGTTGGGTTCGGCATTGGTCACTCGTAATCAGTTCATTACTCCGAAGAGCTCGAAAATTTACAAAGCGGGGGGCGATCTGCAGAAGGACTCGCTCGTTTTGTCGAGCATGACAATCCACACTTGCGCGCATGACGGTGAGAAGGCATGAGGACGGCGTGTGGGATTAGTTGAGTCCAAGATGGCCAAGTTAGATCCGGTCATACCAAAGACCTAGCGTCACCGACCGGCGGAGATTTTCTCGTCGGGTAGAGCATACGTTTGGAGGCGCCAATCAAGTCGGTGCGACCAAAAAATGTTTACCATGGTGAGAGCCCAGTCGTGCTAATCGTGCTTGCGTAAAATATGGCAGAGGATTTGCGTTGTCAATTCCAACAGATTCCAACATCGAGATTTGACGGACACCCGAAGTACTGGATGCTCAAAACGGCGAGAGCATCTGTCTTGAGTTTTAGACATCCTGACGAACATAACCCAACTGCATGAAGAGCCAGCGCCATATTTGTGGATGAACTGTTGCCACGACAAGAAGAACAAGGCCTGAAAATGAGTTCACAAGCAGGGCTGTCGTCGGGTTGAAGCCACTCCATCGAGGTCGAATTTCGTTGATATCATGGCAAAAGTCGAGGCTATTTATAGATTTGCATACATTTTCCAAGATATTTAATCTCACACTTGTGAAATGTCCTCCAAAATGCACCATGAAAAGCATGGACAGCAATCGCACGTCGAGAAAAGATGCCCTCCGCACCTATGTCTCTAGCTCTCTCTCTCTCGAATCCTCTGACGTGTTCATTTGTTTCGAATTGATGCATCACAATTGTTTCCGAGTAAGGAGAGTGATTGGAAGCTGGGTGAGCCATCGCACGATACGGTACCTCCGCCCGAGGCACCTATACCTCTACACCCTCCATGCCAGTTTATCCAGCCTCGATCAAATACGAGGAATGGCGGGAGAGAGTGAGGGGAATAAGAGCTGCTGTACGTACCGTTGGATGCGTGCCATGAGATTCAGTGGAGCGTGAATTGAAGCTTCATGTTGTTGCCCAAGGCTAGCTGTGGCGAGAGCATTTCTCTGTTCAAACTTTGGGCTGCGCAGTTCACAAAGCTGTAATGGTGCGAACAGTGTTCTCAATCTAGCCAAGGTAATCTACCCAACGTGTCTCACTTTAATGTGACGACCAGTTCAAGAGCCGTCGTGACAACTCCACATGGCTCTGCAGGGTCTTGACGAGGGACCTGATCTTTCCTGCCATCTATAGTCGCATGCATTGTACACCACTGTTCATTCCTCAATTCGCCCGCGAATACTCACCACCTCCACCTTCACTAGAATGTACCCCATGTCTCCTCGTAGAGTTCCAACTACGATCATCTCGACAGCCGCACCGCCGTTTCTAGCGAATCTGTATGAAATCCTCTCCAAGGAAAACCCACGAGTCATTGCGTGGTGTGATGGTGGTCGAGCCTTTGCCATCTACGACTACGATGAAATGGAGCGACGCATCCTCCCGACGTACTTTCGCCACCACAAATTCGCGAGCTTCCAGCGCCAGCTCAATTACTTTGGCTTTCGCAAACTCCAAAAGACGCACGGATCCGACCACGTGAGCATCTACTGCCAACCGCTTTTCCTCCGCGACGATCCTTCCCGCATGCTTCTCATCAAGCGCAAGACGTATGGGCTCAAGACGCCACCATCTACTCCGCGTACTCCTGTCTTCAGCTTCCCATCCTATCCTTCATTTCCCACATCGTCCATGGCACCTCCAACTTTTTCACGCAGCGTGTCTGAGCCCATCACATACTCGACGAACGCTCCTTCCCTTAGCCGCGTCAACAGCGCACCGGCAACTCAAAACTATGTCGACATTGACGCGTACTTGGCATCGATGCATCCAGGCACCACCCACAACTACGTCCAGTCACCAACTTGTTCTACGATTCAATCGTCCTTTGAATCTTTCAACGTCCAAGACTCCCCCACGATAACACTTTCATTGGGAGCTCAGTTTCAGGACGAGCTAGCGCCCATTCCATTCCGGAGCGTGTGCGACGAAGAAGTCCTACGCTTTTCCGACGACGAGTTGGATCTCCTCTCATCCTTGGCCCATGTTGAACCTCAGTCCTTGTAAATTAAGTTAAAGAATTAAAGAATGTGAATTTTAAATGAGATGTTGTGGTTCTTTTTATAGTTTAAGAACAACAAATTTTTCTTTTATTCAAAGGAAGAGTAAAAGAACTGTAGAGTCGTGGCGGCGGTTGTCGACTCGGTATCATGTTTGCGAACAAACGATTGCGAAGCAACAGAGTTGACCTCAAGCACCACAAGGTCAAACCATGATGCTTCTGTATCTATCCCATGCGCATCCATCTCTTCACAAGCTGCAGGCTTGAGAAGCACACTTACTCCCGCTTATCTCGAATCGATCGCTGGCCCCCGGATCTATCGACCAATTCGCAGTCTGTTGCCGATTGTCGCCTAATGGACAAGTTGTTGAGCGTGGGCCACATTCAATAGGCTCATCCCCTGCGAGGTAACTGAATATGGGCGCAAAGTCGTCGCTCAAGCTCCAGGAATGGACTGAGTTCATTTGTATTGCTGAGGCTTTCCTCCTCATTCGAGCACCAGTAGTCAGTGTAATATGAAGGCGGGACCAGGGGTCAATTCCATCTGTAATACCAATGCAGGTCGTCTTGGAGACATGAGCATACCTCTCTTTTCGCTGAGTCGTTGCTTCGAAGGGTCAAGAAGTCTCTGATCCTCCATCATATCTCTCGAGTTGAATGTTTTGCCGCCCGGTGTTAGTCTGTCAATATATCAGTAGAACGTATTCATAGGCCCCATCTTGAAGCATTTTGCAGGCCTGCTTGAGATTCCATGGGGGTCATATCAGACACCATCCCATTTCGCAATCTTGTTGTCGCTTGGGCATTCCCGACGGGTAACTTGATGACTGAAACGTCAAGATTGATGACTGCGCTGACTCATTCACACCAGCGACTTCGAGTAGAGTAAGTACAATTGCTCAGTCGACCAAGGACGTGAATGATGCAGGACTATGGCACGACAACGACCGTCTTCTCGTGGCACTGTGCTCTTTTTCGCTTGTACTCAACTCATTTCGTTGCCATGGAGCCAAAGACACTGCCGCTGTACATAGAAATCGCGCGTTGGGCGGAAAGGCCGCCGCTTATTGGTTTCGATTGAAACGTTTTTGCGCGCAAACTCTGGATGTCGTGTTATTGTAATAAATAAACTTTACCTTGGAAATTGTATGCAGAAATAAAATTTCTGCCGCGAGACGACGAGTCGATGGATCGCTCTCGAACTGGCCACGTCAGCATTTTGACTTGATTTTTGTATAGAGACCGCGCCAAAGTTCTTTTGGACTCAATCATTTTTCGTTTTGATCCATCATGAACAGGTTCGCCGGGATCCTTGCGACTCTTGTCGTTCACACGATAGCGACGCCATCATACAGCGCTTTATTGCCTCAAGATGTCCTTCGTAACCTTCAATGTCATGTCTGCCGCACACCTGAACTCACGGGAAGCGTCCAAGATTCCTGCTGCAATTACGAGACAGTCAACACAGCAACCATTGCACATTTCCATCCGCTTCTCGATGAATTGCGCACGTTGTCTTTCTTTCGATATTTCAAAGTGGATTTGAACAAGGAATGTCCATTTTGGCGCGCGAACAACGTGTGCATGAACCGTGATTGCTCGGTGTGCGAATGCTCGGCCGATGAAATTCCAGCCAAGTGGTATGAACAAGACAAGGAAGAAAAAGAAAAACGTAGCAAGCAAGCTCGAGGAGAACCTTGCGACGATCAAAGTGGTGAAGGTGAATTATCCCGCGTTGACCGCACGAATGCCGACGTGGGACGCAGTTTCCTTGCATGGGTTGACAACAAGAAGGACGAAGAAAACCCAGACAACATGGTGTACATCAATTTGCTCGAAAACCCCGAGCGATTTACAGGATATGCAGGCCTCTCTGCAGCTCGAGTGTGGAAAGCCATCTATGACGAAAACTGCTTCCATTCGGAGGAATTGTGTCTCGAAGAGCGAGTCTTTTACCGTCTCATCTCAGGTCTCCAAGCATCAATTTCCACCCATATTGCATTGGAATATCGTATTGGCGACTCATGGGGACTCAACACAGAAATGTTTGTCCAGCGAGTGGGTAAATTCCCCGAGCGACTCCAAAACCTTTATTTCACTTACCTATTTGTCCTTCGTGCTGTTGGGCGCTATCGCGACGTCTTGCTGCATTACGACTTCGAAACTGGCAATGCCGTTGATGATGCTCGTGCCTCTACAATCTTGAAAGCTCTCTTCGATGTAGATGACCAAGCGTACGCTTATCCCTCCACAGATATCAACTCATTTGTTTTGTAGGTACAATGCAAGTTGCCGCGCTCCATCTGATAGCCGTGCTGTGCTGTTTGGCTTCAACGAAACCAAGCTATTTTCCAAGTCTATGGAAAATCTCTTCCTCAATCCTCACGACCTCGAGCGACAACGTCGTCAATTCCAGCAAAAGTTTGAGAATATTTCACGTATCATGGACTGCGTCACATGCGAGAAATGCCGCTTGTGGGGTAAAGTCCAAATTCTCGGTCTTGGCACAGCCATCAAGATCCTCCTTGCTGACGATGTGACCAAGATGCCTCCTCTCCATCGCAATGAAATGATCGCGCTCATCAACGTGCTCCATCGGCTGTCTGAATCCGTCGAAGGCGTGACTCGATTCCGTCAGCTCGAATTTGACGATGCCATCACGACCATGATTCAATGCGTGCTTGGTGCAGTTGGTGTTGTCTTGCTTGGCGTTGCGATTCAATGGCAACGACGACGACGTCTGACAACGCCACCTTCATCTCCAGCTTCCTCGTCCAAGAAATCGAATTAATCCACTTAATTATATGTACTTGCCACGCTATGTCTTCCTCGGAGAGCGCTTAGTCATCTGAAACAACGCCGATGACAAATCGAACGCCGAACAAATTGAGTTCGAATCCCAAATTCTTCCACAGACTGCTGGATGGCTCACTCGTTGGGACCTTGGGTACACTTCCAGAGGACCACGAGCTTTGATTGACCAACGACACGTTCGTTGACGATGGGCTCTTGATGGAGACTGTCTTCAGCTCTGGCGCGACGTATTGCACACGTCCAGCGCCATTGATGCTGCATTCAAGCAGCTCGGATGCTTGGGTCAGAATTAAGCCACTCCCGACGACGTTAGCCACTACATTCGTAGCTGACAATGCACTGGAAGCAATCTTTCCAGACCCAGTCACGCTCAATGTCAAGTTGTCTGCTTTGCCAACTTGCAAAATGGCGAATCGAACCACTGCCAACGACGCTCGACACAACGTCCGCTGAAATCAAGTTGGCAGCATCAAACAGCACCGAGCCCGAGCCCGTCATGGAGCTATGGAGTGTTCCTGCTTGTAAATTGTGGCTAGCATGGATATTCACCCGTCCGCTTCCATCAACGACCGCGGCCAGTTGTTTGGAGACTGCGAGACGTGGGGAGATCCATTCGATGGCACCTGATCCATGGACAGCCAACGTCAATTCTTCCAATGACAAATCTTTCGTCAAGTTGATGTAGATAGTGCCGGCACCGGCTTTGGAAATCGCTGTGTTCCTGTTAAGCGTTCCATCTTCCATGACGAAACTGCGACTCTTCGTCGATTCAATCGTCTCCAACGGCACGCTGCCATCGACAAAAACTTGAGTGACGAGTCGTCTTGCAGTGTTATCTGTCGCGGTCAATTCGAGGAGATGACTTCCCAATTTGTGCAGTCGGACTTGCGCTTGCACTTGATCCAAATCGGCCGTTTGTCCTGAAACTTGCACGACTGTCTTTCCAGCATGTTCTTGTCCATCGTGGCACGTCACAAAGACCTTCCCAGGCACTGCTTCATGCAAACGTCGTATGTCCTTCTCGTCAAAGATCCACGTCTTCGTCTCCACGCTTTGACTTGCTCCCATCGATCGAAATTTCAAAATGACAATCTTGGCTCTGCAGCTGAACCAGGGACATTCACTCTACAATCAAGAATGTATGTGGTTTGACCACCAAACTCGACTAAAGTCTGGCCGGAAACTATACACGCATCCACATTTTTTGCTGCTGCTCATACCATGGTGTAGCAACGATGAAGCCTTTTAAGCAAAGAGGGTAGATTGATCGTTCTCATTGAGTGGTGAGATGCGTCTCGGTGATATCGCTACAAGTGAGCTAAACTTCACGTTTCTTGAAAATGAGACTGGCCGGAAACTATAAATGCACCCAGCCTATTTAGAGCTTTCGTAAAGAAAAACGCCTATTTAGACTGCGAAATTAGGTGGGTTTTTTACCCAATTGATTGCCGAGTTGGAAGCACCAACTAGTCAGTTCAGTGTCACTTTTGCACCATGCCCAGAGGCCGAGCACCGTCACAACAAGAAATTGGTGCCATTTTGGCACTCTACCGCGATGGAAAATCAATGCGAGGCATTGCAAAGGCAATAAATCGGACCGACTCCCTCGTAAGAAACGTCCTACGCAATCATTTCCACCCTGCACCGAAAAAAAGTCGGTAGGCGTCTCAAAATAAGTTCTCGACTCGTTCGACGCATCTTTCGACTCGCCTGTGTCAAACAAATGTCGTCTAGGAAGATTGAGTCTGCAATAAAGTTTCAAGTCATGCGAACAACGATTCTAACGGTGCTACGGCAATCGAAATTCGCCAAGTATATCAGGCGAAAACCCACTCCGCACCTCAAAGCCCACCACCGAAAAGCTCGCATTGCGTTTGCGAAGAAATACCTCCAGAAATGGGGGTTATGGGAGAGCGTTGTCTTCAGTGATGAAAAGAAGTTTAACTTGGACGGCCCTGACGGATGTCAGTATTGCATGGCATTCGAAAGGAGCCTGAACTCTACTCCAAGCGCGTCATGGGTCATGGCTCAGTCATGATTTGGGCTGCCATATCAAACTGTGGAAGATCCCACGTAGCTATACTTGAAGGTAAACAAAACTCCTCCAAGTATATTGATACACTACGGGAGTATCTTTTGCCATACCTGCAATATATGCGTGAAGAATGTGGCATTGAAAACCCAATTTTCCAGCAAGACGGTGCCCGAATTCATACCGCCAAGGCCACCAAAGAGTTTCTCGATGAGCACGGTGTTAACGTTTTGGAGTGGCCAGCAAAGAGCCCCGACTTGAACATAATCGAGAACGTATGGGGGCTCTTGGCTCGCTCAGTGTACGAGAATGGCCGCCAATTTGACTCTGTGCATGATTTGAAGCTCCAAATCAAGCAAAGCTGGACTACGATAACTACAGATTACCTCAGGCGCCTTGTCGATGACGTACCAACACGACTAGCTGAGGTAATCCTCAAACGAGGTGCCAGCATCGATCGTTAAGCTTTGATAATTGAGTGCATTTATAGTTTCCGGCCAGTCTCAATTTCTAGAAATGTCAAATTTGATTCACTCGATGCGATATCACCGAGACGTATGTCATCACTCGACGAGAATGATCATTTTACCCTCTATGTTTAAAGGGTTTCACCATTGGTACAGCATGCTGTGAGCAGCAGCAAAAATACTGGGTGCGTGTATAGTTTCCGGCCGGACTTTACAATCCAGTCTTGCCGAGAGGCTGAATCGAGGCGATAGACATTGCTGCTTGTTCCATCGACACCACGCCGCTTACGCTCACTGCATGAATGCAATCAAGCTCAATACTTGCTGGTTGAGTGCTCCGAGCAGTCCCTAATGTTGTCACTTGGTGAATGCAAGATAGATTTCCGGATACAGTTGTCGCCGGCCACATGCAGCGTAGTCGCAGTGATGTGGGAGCTGAATGCTAGTGATCCGAGAGGAGGAAGAGGCCGCAACTATAAGTTGTGGGTAAGTCCGGATAGCATGTGGTCAATGTTAAAGTGACAAGAGTGTAGGATGTCTTGACACTTGGATGGATGGATGACAAGAGCAAGCTTCTTTGTCCACGAGAATCACGAAGGACATCTCGTGCATCCACGCATAGAAAGTGGCGATGCTTGCGCTTTCTTCCATTTCTCAAAGGCACTACGCTGGACCTGTGTGATGAATGGCGAACGACAGGATCTGAAATATGACGCGGGACGATACTGTGCTTGATGCTCTGCTGACCATGCAAACCGTGAGTTTGGGGGACTAGAGTGTCCACAAGCATGAACGAATTCGGTGGGCACGCCGTTTGTTTGCATGTGGTTTTTGCTCCGAGAGGATCGCAGACGAATGGCAGTATTCATGTCATCGCTCGCTTGGTGAAGAAATATATCCCACGCATAAAGTCTTAGTTGCATTGAGAGAATTGCTACCAGAGCAGTGCTAGACGATCGATTCGTGGCTTTTTCGTGTCGTCTTGTTCAATGGCAGACTCTCGGAGAGCGTGCCATACGTCTTGGGTTTGCGCCCTGCAGACGAAGGGGGGGTTCGTAACAAGGGACGACCAGGGCTTTGGCCACGAAAGAGAGGACTCTGGTGGTACAAAATTTTGTCTGTCCATGGCATGAGCGTGACTGGCATGTCGTTGCTTGTACCTTTTTGTTTCCGCATGAGCCGCGTCTTTTGCAAATGCGGCGACGTGAACATGGGCGATTTTTCCACGGAACGACTGCCACCAGCACTCAGTCGACTTTCTTTCTCGGAATGGTAGACGAGCAAGCCAACCTAGCATGAAGCAGCTCAGCCAAGGACATGGAGATGGTCGTCGGGTCAACCATGAGGACAAAGAGAGCAAATCCATCGTAGATGGTGAACGTTTGTGTTGCTTTCGTGCCAGTAATGAACGGCAGCATGTACAAGATGTCCGTGAGCGGCAAGCAAACGGCCGACGACACGACAAAGAGAACGCTACTGCCTTCTTTAAATATGTACAGCATCAGCTACAGCTCCGCGTTAAAGATGCATGGCGCAAAGGACAAACCTGGTTGTATGTCATATTGAAGAGAATGAACCACAGGAATAGGACAAACACGCCTTGATCGCAGGCGACGGTCTCGCCATGGAATTCCACCGGTCGGCCGACAAAGCAGTCGTGAGAGATGGCGACGTAAGCTGGAAAGTCTTGCCAATCCACGGGTGGATCACACAGCGCTGGCACCTACGGCATGGAAGATCAGCGTCTTGACAACATGGAAAAATCTCCAACGCGGATAGTCCAAATCGTCGCGAGCCCGAGAAACACTTGATAGAAGCTTGTCCATGCGTTGCAATACCAAATGTCGAGGTCGACGTCCTTGAGTCCGATTTCCTTGTACACTGCATGAACGTCAGCGACGTGGTATAATGTCAATGCTTGTACCATTGGAAGCAGCAGCGGGAAGCAGCGACGCAATGTAGAGAAGGATCCATCCGACGGTTGGATCTGGCATATTGAGACTTTCACCGTTCGTGAGAAGCGGCAGCATATTCACCAAGCCGCCGTAGAGAACAAGGATCGCGCCGAGGATATGACAGCGTTTGTACTTGGTGTTGAGAAACATTACGGAGAGAACCATGTTGAATGGAAGATTGAGCTGGTCCAGCACGTTGGCAAAGTTGCCGCTAGAGGACAGACTAAGACGCGAGTAGTTTTATGTAGATGTACCCAATGTGTGGCGTTGGAAGCGCCGACATGAGATTGTATACCGTGTCGAATAAGCCCATGAGAGCATACTTGTAATGCGGGAATGCTCGCATCTCTGGCGTAATGTCATCTACTCAAGAGGGTCATTTCCAACGAGAGTGGTCGGCAATCGACTTACTTGTGAAGAGCATCTTGTACCAGACGACTGGCCACGACGTGACCATGAAGGCAATCGGGAGGATGATGTTGGAAAAGTACCACAAGAACGGACCGTAGGCATACGTGATGCGCCTAGCAGCGATAGGAGATCAGACGAACGTGTCCATTCGACTTACGTGTAGATCACTCGATCGACGCACCGTGAAATGACAAGGAAGACGAGTGAGACGACAAGTTGCGACTCGCCGAGCACTTTGCGCCACTTCATCTTGGAAAGTGACGAGAAGATCTCCCCAAAACAAATTCCGATTGGTCCATGCGTCTTTCTGGTTCAGAACGACAGAATCCAAAAGTCACACAGTCATCGCGCATACCAAACAATCAAATCAGTATGAAGTACAGCCAGCGATGAGGGAATCAATTGAAAGAGCGCATCATCTCTCATGGCTATCTAGCTCGTGGAGCCGTCGAGCTACACAAATTGCTAAGCTGACGATGGTATTCCACGGCAGAACCTTGAAGAAACACATGTGAAATCCAAGACAACGGCAGAGAGTGACACAGAACGGCTCGAACGCTCAAAAAGAAGACTGTCTAGGCAGAATTGTCCAACGCACGCATGGAGAACGAGCTAGCGAGCGTTGTAGCCGACTCCTGGGCTCGGCGAGCTTGACCTGGGTTGGCGAAGTCGGCTCACGACCAACACCATGATATGACTCACTTTAAAATAGCTTTGTCGTGTGTTTTAAGATTGAATATATGTGAGTAACAGACATGATATCCTTAATTTACTTTTTTATATTTGAGGTTTGTATTGATTGGTCGCCGTCCATTTTCAATAAGAATCAAGACACGACGAACAATGGTAGGCGCGTCGATGGCAATGCGTTGGAGATGCTGAATGGAGAATGTAGTCGGTGACGCTCCATACATCTCTGGGAGATATCAAGCTGGAAGTATTTTGCGACACAGCGCCGCGAGCTGCAGAGGTATACATGGATCCTATGCGTCGAACGAAGGGATGATGACCATACTCTGTAGAACTTCCTCGCTCTGTGTGCAAGCAATAGCTACGACAACACACTCTTCCATCGCAATATGAAAGGCTTTATGATTCAAGGCGGAGATCCTACCGGTACTGGAAAAGGCGGCGAATGCATTTGGGGCGGCGCATTTGACGACGAATTCCATCCACAGAATCGAGTACGTTTTGGAAATCCTTGTCCATGCCACGGAGATATGACCCTCACCTCTCGTCGATAGCACAACGTTCGCGGCATTGTTTCGATGGCGAACAGCGGCGCCAATACCAACAAGCAGCAATTCTTCATTACGTACGCCAAGCAGCCACACCTCAACAACGTCTACACCGTTTTTGCGAAGTAAGATTGCCATTCTGGCATGTCTAAGTGCTGCTTGTAGAGTCATCGACGGCTTTGACGTCTTGGATCTCATGGAGAAAGCGCCCGTGGATGCCAAGCACCGTCCACTCAAAGATATTGTCATTCAACGCGTAACTATTCATGCCAATCCACTAGCCGAATAAAGACATTGGTCCCTTCCTTGCTGTCTGCTCCCTTGGATCGCCCACAGAGCTACATGGCGCGATTTTCCTGGACTCGAATCATCTGCGTGGGGGGAATAATGAGCTCGTCGTTGACGGCAGAGCCAAGATATTGGCGCAAGAGTGCTTTGAGCTCTCCATTTTGAGTTTGGAGCGCCGAGACGTCGTCAATGAGCGTCTTTCGTCGCGCGAGGACCTTGTTGTACTCGATCAATCCCTTCTCGAGCGCTTGCCAGACCCTACGACGACAGTTTGGCCCTCAAGTCGCGTTGACATGGTCGCACCGCTCAGTTTGATCTGAAATCACACGCTGCGCTCGCGACCAAAAGTACTTTTCATCCTTTCGGCTCATCTTGGACTTGTTCTTGCCTTCTTTCTCCTCTTCGAGCTTTTGTTTTTCCTGTTGGCGGCGTGCGGCGGCGGCAGCGCCACGATTCCCCTGAAGTCGCTTCTCTCGATTCAACTCCTAACCACCATGCAATTTCAATCGACGACGCCAGCGACGATCTCAACCTCCACGAAGGATTTGATCGTCTGGATGACATGGTCAGGATGCACTTTCAAGCCCATTTGACTCAGCGTGGTGGATTCATGCGGCTCGGCCATCGTGTCGTCAAAAAAGTGGCTAATGAGCGCCCTTGAGACCAAGATGACGACAAAAGCGTACCCGAGGAGTCGTTCCATGTCATCTTCATGCTCGACGCCCAACGAACGCAGGATGGAATCGGCTCGGACGAGTTCCGCCTCGTCGTCGTCCATCGTTTCAATCGCTTGGAGCACATTGGCATGGACGAGGAAACCCGCTTCGGATGCGAGCAATTGGAGCATGTACTTGAGCTTGGCCGACGACAACTTGCGCTCTGGATTGCCTTCCGTCGTGGCATCCGTGGCCGGCGTCGCGACCTCTGCGTCGGTCGTTTGTTTGTGGGATGGCGACGTCGTGGCGTCGACGTGGCGAATATCACAAGTTGGCGGCACCCAGACAAGCCCAAGCTGTTGCTCATGGATGATCTTATCGGCCGCGAGGACTTTTTCAATCTGGTCCATCGCGTCGGCTTGATGCATCGCCGCAACTTGGTCGTATTTCTGCGCGTCGTGGTCTTCAAAGTGCTGGTACTTGACTTGCAAGTCCTTGTACTGCTTTGTAATGCGGCGGTATTCCTCCGTCAAGTCGGTGTTCTGGTGGCGCTGCGCTGCGTCTGTCTGCGTGTACTTTTGAATGAGCGCACTGAGGGCGTCCTTGAGACGACTGAGCTTCCGCTTCTGCTGGTTGAGCGTCGCTGAGTTCTCCATGTCGCGCTCGGTCAGCACGCGGTAATTGTACTCGAGCTTCTCCGTGTTGAGTTGGTACGTTGCGCGCATCTACAGATTCCCAACTAGCTCACGAACGACTGCCAACTCGCGCCGACTGACCTCTTCGAGCTGCTGCTCCAACGTTTGAATGTCCGTCTCGAGTTTGATCTTGAGCTTGTTGTAATCCTCAGCGTCTTTGATGCGCAAGTGCTCAATTTCCTTCTGGCTCTGCTCGTCCCGCGCTTGTTTTGCCTCCATGTACGT
The DNA here is from genome assembly GCA_019828595.1 of Aphanomyces cochlioides. Taxonomy (NCBI): domain Eukaryota; phylum Oomycota; class Saprolegniomycetes; order Saprolegniales; family Verrucalvaceae; genus Aphanomyces; species Aphanomyces cochlioides. The sequence goes on along the minus strand of JAHQRK010000002.1, from coordinate 3,005,287 downwards.
CATTTCCATCTCGCGGCGCTTCTCAAAGAGAGAATCGATCTCGCTCTTGTTGGTCGAGATGAGCTCGTCGCGTTCCTACAAAAAAGCGTCAGCGGCGTTCACGACGGACGATCGCGCAGTACTTTGAGGAATGCGTCTTCGATCTGTTCCAGCTCAAGCTCATACTCTTCCTGCATTTCGCGGTACTGCTGGCTCATGCGCTCGACGAGCGTTTCGACATCTTCCGCTTGGACTTTGAGCGCAATCACATATTCCTCGTCTTTGACTTTGAGCTGCGTCTGGAAATCCTTTATCAGCGCATCCTTGGACGCCAGAATCGCATCGCAAGCTTCCGTCTGAAATTGTAGTTGCTACGACAAGGGGGGGGTCAACGCCAAGGACGCGATGGATGGATGCACCTTGTACAATTCTTGCGGCATGTTGTAGTCGTAGAGATCCGCCCAGCGCATTTCCACGGCGGCGTTGCGGGATCCGCTCGTGATCGCTTCTTGTTGAAGCTTCTCAATGCGCTTTTGCTTCCGCTCCTCTTCGTCGATGCGCCGCAAGTTCTCCTTGTCATCAGCATGCACGCGAATATCCGTCACTTCCTGAATGCCAGTAATCTACGCCACAAGTCAGACCATCGTGCAAAAATGCTAGTCGCTCATGCGCACCTTGCGTCGATCAAGCTGGTTGAGACTGTCTGCGATCTGTTGAGCGCCGCGACTCATCTTTTTCGCGTCAATGGACGACAATTTCTTCTTCTTCGTCTCGTCGTCCTTGCTTGCATTGCGCACTTCAATCCGCGCTTGTCTGGCACGAATACGACTCTGCTGGTCATTGGAATCCCCAGGGAGGTCCGACTTGCCGTCCATTCTGTAAGCTCTACTTGGTGAAACTGACACGACTGTAGCGGTTACGAGAACTTTGATGTAACCGAGTGTCAGGTTGAGCAAGTTGACACCGTGAGAGCAAGATGGAGCTGGAAACGTGTGCATTGAATGGTTTTTATCGAGCTGAACGGAAGTCTTCTCGTTGTTGGGAAAGCTAGACAACGGCGGCGCTGGAATCTTGAGCCGTGCCATACTTGACGACCTTGGAAACCTTGCTTCGGTTCGCCCCGCGACGACCACGCATGAGTTGAGCTTGACGCATGCTTGGAGACGAGAACATGGGCGACTTCTCGAGCGATTTCTGGTCCTTCTCGACGCGCTCTTCCTTCTCCGAGTAATACACGACCATGCCGACAATCAAGACAAAGAGCGCAAAGCCATCGTAGATGGTGAACGTCTGCGATGCCTTGGGACCCGCAATGAACGGTACCATGTACAAGACATCCGTGAGCGGCAAGCAGACAGCCGACGAGACGACAAACATGACGCTGCTGCCTTCTTTGAAAATGTACAACATGATCTACACAACAACGATCAATACGTGGAGAGAATGACGAGAGGACAGACCTGGTTGTAGACGCAGTTGAAGAAAATGTACCACATGAACGTGCCAAAGACGCCATTGTTGCACGGAATGTACTCGCCGTTGAACTGAACGCCATTGCCGAGGAAACAATTGTGCGCTTGGACGACGTAGTTGGGGAACTCTGTCCACGTGACGGGAGGATCCGAGAACGCAGGGACCTTGACGTGTATGATGAGATTAAAATGACAAAGCGCGACGAGTTACTTGGATGGTCCACATGGTCAAGATGCCCCAGAGGATTTGGTACGTGCTGATCCACGCGTTGGCGTACCAAACGTCAAGATCCACATCCTTGAGACCGATTTCCTTGTAGACTAGCGCAAGTTTTAGCTTAGCGTAAAAGGGAAAATGACGCACCGTTGGAGCCAACAGACGGGAGGAGACCGATGATGTAGAAGGAAATCCAAAAGAACGTCGGGTCGGGCATGTTGTTTTCCACTTCGCCACGGAAGACTGGGATCATCGTGACCATCGCGCCGTACAAAACCAAGATTGCGCCCATGTAGTGCGAGCGCTTGTATCGCGTTCTAAGGAGAATCGCCGAGAGGACCATATTGAATGGAAGGTTCAATTGATTCAACGCGTTCGACATGTTGCCACTACGACGCAGGAATGTATAGAAGATGTTATGGATAGATGGAATACCCAATGTGGGGCGTCGGAAACGCAGTCATGAGGTTGTAGAGCGTGTCAAAGAGACCCATGATGGCAAACTTGTAGTGGGGAAAGGCTTTCATCTCAGGCGTGATTTCATCTAGATTGAAAGGTCAAAAATAAATTCAAGCATCGAAAAGAGAGACCTGTAAACCACATCTTGTACCACACAACGGGCCACGACGTGACCAAGTACGCGATGGGGCAAATGATGTTGGAGAAATACCAGAGGAATTCGTTGTAGTCGAACGTGATACGCCTAAACACGACGTGAGCGCGAGGCGGAGATCGCAGGGACGGACGTGTAGTAGACGCGGTCGACGCTGCGCGAGAGAATCAAGACGACCAAGGCCACAATGAGCTTCGAGTCGGCCCAGCCCATGTTCCACATGTCTTCGGCCACGAGTTTGAAAGGCACAATGAAACAACACTTGCAATGTATTGATGACACAATAGGGTACAGTATTTTGCATGGGGAGTTGAAGATTTTGATACCCTCATTTTGTCAAATTGGAATTTTGTACCATGATTTGCCAAGAAGTTTTTCAAACACACCACATTTTTATAGTTCAGGGAGGAAATTGAGACGAGCCACACAGTCGACATCGTATTCACAATCACAACAGAAAAAGATTGTGAGCTGGATTCGCCCTCCTTCCCTTATCTTTTCATCGAATTTAGAGGGAAGATTGCGATGAAATGCCATCTTTGATCTTGAGTTTATTTGGTCAAGAACGATCAAATGCTTGACTGGACAAAAAATTCTTGGGGGTTGAATGTACCCGCTTATGGCAATATATTGATCACTAACAATATATTTATTGAACAAAATATATTTCTTTATGAACAATTATTGCTCTCAATATTGTTGGCTGCTGCAATAGAACAGAGGCATTGTGACTGTCGGGGGAAATGCTCTCGTCGTCTTTTGCACTGACGAATGCCTTTGACGGCTATGCAATTGAGTATGAAGAAGGCACGAACAAGAGCGCTGCAGTGCTGCTTGCCTTCCCAAGTCGCTCACTTGTTTCGACGAAGTGAACTGCCCTCCCTCCATGATGGAGGGAGGGCAGCAATCTTCTCGCAACCACGAAAAATGAGGGGATGGAGACTCCATCCCCTCATTTTTCGTGGTTGCGAGAAGATTTCAAGTGGAAACTCCCCATGGGGCATTGCAATTACGAATCAAATGAAGATGCAATTGAAATGCGTTAGAGTTTTCTACGTCACGAAGTCCCTTTTCTGCGGTTTGAAAATTTTCAATTTTACTTCTTCGCAACACCGCCAGTCGTGCCCATACCATGACAGCCTTGAATGTATCGTAGATCCACCATTGAAAGCCCGTGAGGGTGCCAATGATGAGGATGCGAGCGCCCAAACCTGTCGTGGCTAATTTGGCGATTCCAGTTTCACTTGCAATTTGGGCGACGCTCTTGCCTTTGTTTTCAGCTTTACCCATGAGCGAGACCAGGGAATCAGCAGGATGTGACACAACCGCGCAAATGACGCCTGCAAGATAGCCCGATGCAAAAGTAATCCCAAGCTGGGTTGACTTGGGATAGCTGTCTTTAGGGGCCGTAAAGACGTTGGTATAAAATGCTTCGACGATGCTTTCAAAGAAGAAAAACTTGGCCATCGTGTATGGAATTTGGCGGGACCAAAGCGGTGTGAGCGAGCCAAAGGGATATCGAGTTTCTTTCACGTTGGCTTTCATAGCTGCGACGGCAGGACCCAATTCAACAGGAAAGGTTCCTGGAGGCGACGTTTGAACCTTGACTTTGACCATTTCCATGGGACACAGCGCAATATCCGCAAGGAATTCGGACGATGCGGAGCCAGCCAAGTAGATTGCACCGCGGTACTTATGAGCTGCGTCTTCCCCAGCCAAATTACTGTAAAAGTCCTTGAAGATTTCATAGAATCCATACTTGCAAAAGCCTTGAACGGAATACCCAATGGCAGTAGGAGCCCAGCCTTTGAAGAGAGCAGCGCTTCCTTCTTCCGCAACTACCAACTTGAACCCTTGGACGAGGCCGGTGTACTTGCCAGGAGACACTTGCATATTGCATTTGACCACATCAAGAGGAGTCATCAAAGCATGCGTGACGCCACACGCGAGCACACCAGCAACACAGCATTTCCCGTAGTATGAGAGATCATGGGGGACGGTATGGCTGTAGCGAGCATCCCAAGCTGCAGCCGTCGTTGTCGACGTGGCTAGAACAGTCCGTCGATTCGAAGCCATTGGCGAGAATCCTTTGGTTGGCGCTGGTGCAATCAAATCAGCAATCATGTTGGAATTGATGCGTCGAGTCGAAATGGAAAATGACAAGACGAAATGACTCTTCCCTTGACCAGCATTGGATCTTTCCGAGGCTGTGGCATCAAATGTCCTCACCAACATGTGCACATAAAATATGTCACCCTAAATCTTGACAATACAAAAACCAAGATAAATATGAGATAGAGATTGTGGTGAGTGATTCGAGACATCCAATGCGTCGTCGGGTTGTGATTGTGACCATTGCGCATGGAGGTAATCCACATCACCGAATATTCGTTCTAGACATTGGAGACGACACCATGTTCCAGTTCATTCCCAGCGAAACGCCAGACAGTCTGGATCACTCTACGTTCTGTACATCTTCCTGAATACGAAGGCAATGCAGGTTTATGCCTGTGACGCTCTTCCCGAAGAGTAAAGTACGCTTGTGCTCGCTAAATCGCCCTTGCGATGCATGTGGTAGTTCTATCGACCCACGCAGTGGAGAACTTCATCATCTCGGCTGCGTGGTGTATGCCAGAGATCCTGAAACTGGCTAAGATGTCGAATCATCTGGGAATTTACTACAACAAGAGGACCAGGGCAAGGCGCCGGCAAGGAGGATATCGGCAAGGATTCTTCTTGAGATTGTGTACAAAATTTCACTAGAATACTTGGCAACGCATTAGCCTGCGAACCGGTTCTTACGAATCTACTAATGGACTCATGTTCTGGGCTTCGAAGGCTATGGAGATACGTCAAACTGACAATGGTGTGAGGAGTGCTAGATGGCGTTGATTGGAATAGCTGTTTGAGCCTGCCCTTGGACTACTGAAGTGGGTCTCGAAGGCTTTCACGTATAACAAAGAGCAGCTCTGACCTCTGGCAGCGAGATAAATGCACACACGTTGAATGGTAGACTTCTATATTGCACAACCCTCTGATTAAGACGACTCTTCGACGGGTGGCTTTTTCTTCTCCGCCTTCAATGCTAGCTTACGGGCCTTAGTCTTGCTGATAGGTTCCGAGGCAGGGTCAAATTCACGAAGGACAATTGTCAAGTGGCTGTGTCGGCGGCGCTTGATGCCAGTGTTCCCTATGCAATTTTAATCAATCCATGCCGAGCGACTCCTATGTCCTCTACCTCGACCCATAAACTTGATGCGTTTCAAGATCATGCCCTTGTTCACAAAAGCTTGTTCCACCTTAAGAGCCGAAGGTTCAATACCATAGTAAATATCGGCCAAGTTGACTGCGTTTTGGATCGTCTTCTTGACAACGGCAGCCTTGCGCTTTGGCGAGAATTGCATTTGCGTCAAGGCTTCCGTAGCAGTCAATCCGCGAATCTGCTGGGCCAAGAGAGTCAACTTGCGTGGACTGGTTCGGATTTCCTTTTTCATTGTCTGGACCGATCGAAACTCAGCCGGTTCGTCAAGCGAAGGCAATGCAATTTCTTCCGCAGCTTCAGTCGACAAGAAGCGGGAAGCAAACGACTGTCCCATAACAGGCAAGGCAGGCTTCACCGCCGGCGTCGTTAGCGACATCGCGGCCAAGCTGCGGGCCAAGCAGAAGCGGCTCAGCATGGTCAAACTCCAAGTTGATCAAATGGTGGAGATGCATCCGACCTCCGGATAAATATCCGGATGAAAATAATTCTATAATGTAATTTCATTGGCTTTAAATGTCTATTTTCTACCAATCCAATGAATGAATTAAAAGATTTTGAGCAATTTTATTGGCTATTAAAATATTAGTTAAAACCAATTAAAATCGATCATTTGTAATAAAGAACTTTAATTGGATGGAAATGAATTTTATTTTAGCGAATCAAAAGGAAGGAAACCATTGGTCCTTCCAAGACGGTTTTGGCATGTTGAACCATTCATTTGTAGAGTTTTCGATTTGCCGCCGCCACGAGAGGATGAGTAGCACTTCGTTGGCGTCGCAGTTGAATGCGCTCAAAGCTGCGTCGACGACGGCACCGTCACAAAAGAAACTCGCCTCTTTTCTATACGAGCCCAAAGTTGCGGCGAAAATCGATCTACGCACGACGTTTGAGCATGCAAAACAAGCGTTGAACCAATTGTCCAGCCTTGATGGTGCGTTGGATGTGTATGAGACGAGTTTGCTCGACTCGAGCAAAGCACAAGCACAATTTAACCGTGCGCTCTTGACAAAAGACGAGAACACGGCACTCGATGCAGAAATCGCAGCGTTTTTGGACGCCTTGTCGCCGTACTTTCTCCTCCCACCGACACATCAAGTGCTCGAGTACATGATTCGACGGTATGAAATTCACACGTGGAACGTTGAACAGATTCTTGCTATGACGCTATGCTACCATGAATCCCCCGTGTTTGCCCGGCTTATCACAATTTGCGACCTTGCCAAGGCTGGCCAGAGGTGGGCTTTCCTGGAGCCCGTCAAGACGAACAATGTGCCTCTCTTGCGTGCGAATCTCGCCAAGCGATGCTTTACTGACCCGTCCATTGTACGATTTATCTATGACGCAGCTCGTCGCATTGGTTCCAAAAACACCAAGGTCATGGCTCTCTACACACTTCTCGCCATGGAAATCCTCGACAAATCGAAACTCACTGACCAAATTCTTCGATGGGTGCTCCCAAATGTCCTAGAAGGCCTTCGAGACCGCACGTACGCAGAGCATCAGCTTGCGTCGTACATGATCGCCACCAAACTCGCAGCCAAGTCAACCTTAGCTCATGCTGCTCGTACACAGATTGTTGTTGCCATTGCTAAGTCAGCTCCAGCTCATGCACAACTCGATGCCCTTCTTGCTCTCGTCAGTGTGGTCCAAACACAGCCATTCGAATCTCTTCCTGTTGACAGCGTCAAGCACATTTTGCATTACGATGACGTGCCACAACTTATTCGCGATGCCATGGACGCCTACGACACTCGCAAATTTCTTGAACTCTTTTTTGCTTCTTTGGCTCAACTTCTTCCGACTGAGCCAGCCGTGGAAAATGTTTTTTCTGGCATTCTCGCTGAGCTTGGATCTGAAGCCGCTCCTTTCGTTGGCGATATTGTCCGCCATCTCCTTGTCAATGCTCTCAAGAACAAGGATGGTGCCACAGACAGCTTCCAACAAGTCCTTCGACACATTAGCAAACGATATGCCGAGCAACTCGATGCAGGTTTGAACGCTTTGCTCGATTCAACCACCGATGAAGAAGACAAGGCCTTCTTCGTGTCCTTCGCTGCGAAAACCTTTGATGGCTCGTCCACTGCTGCGCTTCATGTACCGCTTGCTCAGACTGGACTTTCGTTGCTGTTGTCTCTCGATCATCCAAGCTCCGACTTCCGCATCCACGCTCTCAAGGCTGTCTCCAAGCTTAAGTTGGATGCTACGCCTGAAGCCGATGTTCTTTTGCGACGACTGAATGACGACGATCCAGCTGTGATCAAACAGGCTCTAAAGTCTGCTGGAGCTCTCTTGCTTGATGTCTTATCCCCTGTTGCTCTTCTTGACGCGATCGCTTTCGCCGTAAACCACCGAGCGAACGATTCGCACTTTCAAGAAGCTATCGTGGCGCTACTCAAATTCGTCACTGGGCCATTTTTGGCGAAATTCCCCAACGAGCACGATGTCGCTGTCTTGGACATCCTCCTTGTCTTCGCTCCGTCCAAGTGGGTGTACAAAACGCCAGACTCGATTGTGGACTTCACGACATGGGTGGAATTGCTCCAGCAACTTCATCATCCTTTCGGCAAGGCATTGAAAAAGGCACCCAAAGACTTGGCTGCAGTTGCGCTCTCTTGGAGTACTGTTCTCACGCCAGAATTGATTGAAATCGTTCAGACCTGGGCTGAACCATCGGCATATCGCCATGTTGCGAAGCCGATTCTCGCCATGCAGGTTCTCTTTGCAGCGCGCAAGAAGCATCCCGAAACGACTGAGTCTCTGTTGTCCCTCATTCGCAAAGAATGGACCACTGAAGCATCCTTCCACCGCTCGGCATTGAACCAAGTCGTGGAAATGATTTGTGCTATTATGACTCATGACTATGCGTCGCGGCCGACTGACTACGACGATGCTTTGAGCATGCTGTTGCATTCTCCTGCAAGCAGATTTGACAGTGTTCAACCTTTCCTCCACGACAAACTTGCTACGAATGGATGGACGTCATTGCTCCACGGCCTCACTCGCCTTGTTCATCGCGTCGAAACGCATCCAACTGCGACTGTGCGAAGTTTGGCTTTGCTCACTGTCATGCTTGAGTGTCACCACGGTACCATCAAGATGGCTGATTTCCTTCAAGTCCTTTTGACTCTTGTGGTTGCCATGAACTCAACTGATGCGACTGTTCGACGAGCAGCCGTGCAAGGCGTTAAACCGCTCTCGAAGATTGCCGTGGATAAGCACGACCGCGCAGCATTGGCTCCGTATCATAAAGCACTATCCGCCCTTGGTCATGCTAAGGCTGAGGTTGTCATGGATGGCAATTACATTTTGACACTCTGCCACCATATCGTCGACGAGCAGAAGTTGGATGCTACGTGGGTCAAACAAATCCTCTCTGCAGCATTATCTTGTCACGGAGAGGCCTTCACAAAGACTTTGAAGCAGCGCGCTGCCCGAGTCTTGGATGTGTTGGCATACGTGTCGTTAGCTGGAGTGTGGGAGGCAACCCTTCCATGGTTTACCCAGCATGTTCAACTCGAAGACCACACGGAAGATGACTTCAAGGTCCTTGCTAGTCTCCTTACGCACTACTTGACGAGCTGGACCAAGCCCTCCAAGGCTGTCATCGATGCCGTGCGCACAACGTTGACAACGACGCATGTTCTAAATCTTCACAAGCACATTGCTGTCACGATGCCAGTCGCTTGGTATGCTGGTCTCAGCAATGCTCAACAGAGTGCTATTGCCACGGCTCTTGTTCAACTCATGCGTTCTGGTGAAGATGTGTCTGAAGTTGGCAGTGAGCTTCTCCCACGACTCCAAATCGGCGCGGACATCGTTGCCAAATTGCTCCAACACGACAAGTCTCCCCACTGGGTGGCCAATGTCACTTGCGTCCTCGAAGTCGTCCCTGCGCTACTGCCAGCGTATGCCACATCTGACTTGGACCAATTGCTCACGCCTTTGCAAAACATTTTGGTCCATTTCTGCCAAGACCACGTGTCGGAGTACAGCGTGCAAATGGTGCTTACGGTCTTGCATGAAACCTGCTCGCGAATTCCCAAAGCCCCCAAAGGCAAGGCCAGCCACGCCAAGACACTCGTCGAACTCACAATCAATGTGGTGCAAGCCACCATGTCTCCTCAAACCCGCAACGCAGCTCTGCTTTTTGTCTCGTCGCTCGTCGAACTCTACCCATCGCAAGTCCTGGCCTCGCTTGTGCCCATCTTGACGCACGCGTCCAACGTTCACATGGACGACTACTCGTTTCATGTCCTCCAAGAAATTGTACATCATGCGGTGCCCCATGTGACTGCCGCGGATAGCCCAGTGTCGCCACAACAGTTTTTGCAAACGTTCGTGGCTGCATTTGGTGCCATTCCTGATGCCCGTCGTGCCGATTTGTTCCATCTCGTGGTATCTGCGTTGGCCAAAGAAAAATCGAATGCGCTTGGTCTTGCCTTGATTTTGCTGCTCAACTCGATGGGAGCTGCCACTGAAGAAATCCGCACGGCATTCTGCCATGAACTCGCTAGCCGCTTCTCCCCTGAGGCTCAAATCGACGCACTCGTCTACCTTGTCCAAGCGGCTGGCCATCTCCAAGACAATGATTGCGACTTTGACACGTCGATTGTCACTGATGAGACTGTGACTTACGTCCTCTCGTTTGTGCCTTTGCATCTTTCGCAGAAGACTCTCCACCATCAAATTCTTGATGAACAAGACGAGCCGGCGCAGCTCCAAGAATCCTACCTCCTGCTCGCCCAAGCTCTTCTTCTCTACTTGCAACGTGACGACGCCGATAGCGACCTGGCTGGTTTTGCCATGGACGGCATGCACAACCTCCAGCAACTCCTTACAGCCCCTGGTTTTGTTGCCGTAATTGGCGAGCTCTTGCGTCATGATGATAGTCGTATTCGTCGCCGAGCTCTTCAATTGTTGAACGAACGCATCGAAGCCAACGATGGCACGCTCACCCCTGAAGAAGAATTGCTCTTTGTTGACATGGTCTCGGAACTCTCTGACGTCTTGAAAAATGACGGAGAGGCCACTGCCTCCCTCATGGCTGATATTCAAATGGCGCTGCTCTCTGTGGATGTCCTCACGCGCTTCTTCGCCAAGAAACATCCCAAGACCTTCTTGGCAGTCCTTCCATCGGTCCTTGCGACGACAAATCACAGCAACACGCATGTTGTCGGCAGTGCTTTTGTGTGCCTCTCGAATCTCGCTCTCGCCCTTGGTCCTGCTGTCTTTCCATACGTGCCCAAGTTCTTCCCGACGCTCTTGTCCACTCTTGAAACCTCTCTCTCGTCCTCATCATCCGAAGACACCCAGACGTTGCAACAATGCTGCATGGTTGCTTTGCGCAACTTCACAGCGACCTTTCCTCAATTTTTGGTTCCATACCTTCCTCGCATGTCCAAGCTCCTCTTTTCTCCAGAATTGAAGCATCCCCAAGTGCGCCTTGCGGTTGAAGCCACGCTCTCGACGCTCGCTCAAGGCTTGGAAACTCGCAATCTCCTTCCAATCTTTGTTGAAATGTATCCTATTTGCTGTGGTCATGGTGAAAAAGCGGCGATTGAACTCTTTGGCTTGGTCTCGACCGTCGTGTCGAACATGGACCGCACTGCGATCAAAACCCATCTCACGGGTCTCATGCGCTTCTTCTTGATGGCTTTGGACGTTCTTCGGATACATAGCCATCTTCCTGACTCTGTGCAGGAAAAGTTGCTCGATGCATTCATGGTCTTGGTGCTGAAATTGAGCGAAAAGCAACTCAAGCCTCTCTTCTTGAAACTCGTCTCGTGGGTTGACATGGTTTTGCCTGGTGAAGATGCTCCCAACCTTGTCCGCCAAGCCATCTTCTACCGCCTCGTCGTTCGACTGAGCGATCAATTGCGAAGCATTTTCGTGCCGTACTACGCACACATTTTGCCTCAATGTGCTGCTATCTGCGCTTGGGAACTGGAAGAAGACTCGTTCTTCCAACGACCGACCAAGAAGCAAAAGACTGCCGCCAAGGCTGTCTCTGTTTCCAAGGCCCAAGTCGTCGAAACAGTCGCGCATGCTCTCGTCGGATGCTTCCTCCACGATACCGATGGATTCATGGACAAGGAGAAATTTGACGAGATCATGCCCAGCCTCGTCGACTTGCTCGACCAAGCCGAGTCGCACCCTGCGATCGTTGCGCATGCCGTGCAAGCCATCGCCCATCTTGCATGGGCTGCCAAGAACGATATTCTCTGGAAGCCCATGCATCATCGCATCTTGATGAAGTCCCGCAACGACGATGCGTCTGTGCGTTTGGCCGCCTTGCAAGCCATCGAGACGTGCTACTCTGTCGTCGGTGAAGAATTCTTGGCCATGCTGCCTGAAAGCATTCCGTTCTTGGCTGAACTGCTTGAAGACAGCGACTCGCAAGTCGAGACGTTGTGCCACAAGGTCATCAAACAAATTGAAGAGATTTCCGGGGAAAGCTTGGATCAGTACTTGACCGCATAGAGATCTCTTAAACTTATTTTAACTAGTTCGTAGCTTTCTTCTCTCTCCTTCACAATCCATCATTGCATCACACTGGGAAAAGATCCAAAGTCCACCTCTGCCATGGATTGCGATTTCCATCCTTGGGTTTTGTCTTCGTCCTGAAAATGCATCATTGGCATCATCCTCAAACGCTGGAGATGGTCCAAGTATTGAAAAGACAGCCAGCGACGAGAGCCAAGTCTATCAACTTGCAGATCCTACCTGGATACGTCATGGTTTGCCGCCATTCATCCATCGTAGAAGGTTCAAATCGCAAGTTCACTTTGCCTTTTTGTTACTCACATCTTGGAGATGGACTTTGCAGTCGACAAGAGGCCACGACGGCGTGTCATTGGCCTCCTTTGATGGATTTCAACCCGTCAACTTTGAAAGGGCGAGGGAAGAATCCTCCCTTCGTCCATTGCGCAATTGGCATCGTCAAGTCCAATCTCTCTCAAGTCAGTCAGCGACCGGTCAAGCATGGATCTCAAGAAGCTCGTGCAAGAGTCCAAGCTCGCGATTGCGCTTGTCGTCATGGTGCTCACGCGATGCGTCGATCGAGTCTATCACACGTACGTCCGCGCTTCCTATCGTCGCTTGTCGGGGAATCGACATGCTCGCTAGGCGCATCACGTACAACTACTCGCAGTTCCTGTGGTACTTTTCCAACATCATCAACCCGTTCGTGTTTCAGCTCTACTGCTGGCCCGTCGTCTTGTACAAGCTGTACTTTACAAGTTGGTTCCCGCGTTCGATCCTTTTTGTCAACTGACGTCGTAGAGGAAATCACGCCTGAAATGAAGGCCGTGCCGCATTACAAGTTTGCCATCATGGCGTTCCTCGACATGGCGGCGAATCTGCTCTCCACCGTCCCGACGCCTCACATCGGGTACGTCTCCAAACCTTCCCGCGCAGTCTGAATGATGTTGTAGCGGCAATTTGAGCAACGTGCTTGGACAAGTGAGCTTGCCATTCACGATGATCTTGTCGCGCTGGTTCCTCCAAACGCAGTACAAGCGCGCGCATCTCATCGGCGCGATTCTTGTCTTGTACGGCGCATTCGTGTGCATGATTCCCATCCTGCGCGGCGAAGTTGCGTTGAACAGCCCGGATCCATCGCCGCTTTGGATCTTGCTGTACATCTTTTCCTGCCTCCCATCCGCCGGTGCCAATGGTACGCTCTTCTAGCGACAAAATCGTCCTCATCGCGCTCGTAGTGTACAAGGAATACGGCATGAAAGATGTCGAATTGGACGTTTGGTATGCCAACGCATGGATCACATTCTACCAAATCCTCTGGGGAGTCCTCACCGCGTGGACCATCCGAGTATGTGTCGTGTCCTGCCGCTTTCATTGAGCTCATGGCTGCTGTAGATCGAAGCTTTCTCCAACCCGACCGTCGCCTGGAACGACTTTCCATCGTACATTGCGTCGGCTCAAAATTGTTTCTTTGGCCATCCCACGACCTTCAACGGCGTCTACTCGGAATGCGGCGGCGACATTCTCTTCACGTACTTCCAATACATCACATTCAACATTGTCTTCAACATGGTATTTCCTCCTCTTCCGCGGGAGTTTCCTCAGCTTTGTTGTCTAGTTGATGCTGTACGTCTTTCGAGAAGGTAGCTCCGTCATCTACGTCGTGTCGTCTGCCGTGTGCTTGCCGCTCACGGACGTTTTGTACATGATCCCAGCGCTGGCAGGTCCATTGGCGACGCAAAAGTTCACGATCTTTGACGGCTTTGCGCTCTTTGTCATTGTGGTACGTCAAATATTCCATCTAAGGATTGTCCAAGTGATGAACTCGGATGTAGCTTGGCATGCTTGTCTATCAATCTGAAAAGGAAGAACGCGACATTGGCAAGGAGCATGAAGTCAAGACGCCCGTCTTTGTCTCGCCGAGCTTTCGACGTCTCAAGGCTGGCATTCAGTCTCGCCGCCGAAAAATCACGCGCGCTCAGTCGTCGTCGACAACCTACGGCGCCGTCTCGACCAGCGAAGAAGCTGTGTAACTTTCTAATGCCAAGCGCTTTAACCACTGCTCCTTGGCTCGACGCGAGCAATCAATGCCAAACACTTGATCAAGCCCTCAGACTCGTCTTTCCAGTCCTAAAAACCTTCATGGAGTTTGTTAAGTCCACGTCCATCAAACACAATGAACTTTGTGAGATCATCATCGACGTCGGATGCATCTTCAGTGGCACGTCAAAAGCAGCGCGTTGTGCTCGGCAAGGTCATCGAGAATCGGTGGGCATGCTTTAGAAAGTTACCAAGTAGCAGCTTGCATCGTGGTCTACTTTCGCGTCGCTGCAAATTCAGCAAACCATTTAGCAGCTTGTTCGTCCAGGAGCATGTCTTGTCGAGAAGGCACACGCTGATGGGTCTTGATAAAGTTGGCTTTCCATTCTTCCAGCACTGCTTGCAGTCGTTTGACCTTCTCGTCGCGAGTTTCTGGAACTTGTAGCTCCTCTGGCGCAACGTTCAACAGAGGCTGGCACAAGACATTCAAGACACGCTCCTTGTGAAAAGATCCACTGTTGGCGTCTTTCGTCACCTAAGCAGCAGTGTTGTTAGCTCTAGGTTCATCGATAAATATGAACCTTCAGTAGTAATTGCTCGGAGCCTGCGTAGCCCAGAGGGACAACGAGCCCACCGCCAGGCTTGAGATGGTTTGCCAACTTATCCACTTGCTCCATGGTTTCCACAGCGACACCAATGTGGATGCAGTCAAATGTTGAATTCGTTGGAAGGATGTCTTGTCCTGACGAAGCTACATTCCATGTAATCACGTCAGCTACTTTGGCTTTGGCCACGTTTGCTTTGGAGAGGTCGACCAACGATGGCACAATGTCAACGCCAGTGACGCGACCTGTTGGACCCACGAGTTTGGCCATAATGGCGGCTAGGTAGCCCGAGCCACAGCCTACGTCAATTGCTTCATTTCCAGGTTGTAGGTGGTCCGCAAGAAATTCAATGACCTGAGACAAGAGTCAGAGTATTTTGTTGTTGAGCTGTGTACTTGAGCATGTTGCTGTGGCGTTGAGATGGTTGCAACCGTGCCAATCTTCAAGGGACGGTTGGCGTAGATATCGTTTGGAGCATGTCCTTGCAAGACAAAATGGCCACGGTCGAGGCTACGAAATGCCTCTTGCACGCGTGGAGTGGTCAAAACACCTGCCTTCATCAAACTATCGACGAGGGACGATTGTGACATGCCTCCAATAGAATGCCCCATGTTCATGCTACAAAACATGCTATCAAGACAGAAGAGGGATCTGCGGGCAGTACCTGATCAATAAATCGTCGGACATGCCGCCCAAAACCGACATAGAGCGCTGGCCGACGGACGGCCGCAAGACGCGGCAGGAGCGTGCAATCCACATTTTAACTTTTTGACATTCATTGGATACATCCAAAGCGTGCATCTTTATGTACGGTATCATACATTCGATTAATTCCGATTGAAGTCGGGCGTTCGCATACACACCATGTCGTACACTACCGTACATTCTCGTACTATATATACTGATTTGATTGGCTGAAATATTTCCAATAAAGACATTTAATTGGATAATATTAATTGAAATACAGCTATTTGATTGGCCGAAAGGATCGCTTACAATAAATGGTCGATCCAGCCATCGTCCGACTTCAATCTACACCAAGCAATGAGCAAGGAGAAGCTCCATGAACGCGAAGCCAAGGAAGTAGCGCAGCTTAAAGAGCGCATTGAGCTAGAAACACCAGAAAGAGGCAACCAGATTGAAGATGTCGAGTCATTTGATCTCTTGCCGATCTCGATCGCTACGAAAAACGGCTTGAAACGCGGCAAATTCACCAAACCGACCAAGATCCAAATTGGCGCCATTCCACATGCCTTGGCCGGGTAACAGTGTTCATCTATCCTGTTGTCGTCTCACGCATTGTGTATGAACGTGTAGCCGTGATATCCTGGCCGCTGCCAAGACTGGATCGGGTAAAACTCTTGCATTCCTAATCCCGATGCTTGAAAAGCTCTATCGCCACCGCTGGGATGTCGAAGACGGAGTTGGCGCTTTGATCATCACACCGACGCGAGAATTGGCCATGCAAATCTTTGAGGTGTTGCGAACGATGGGTAAATTCCACTCGTTCTCGGCTGGCCTTGTCATTGGCGGCAAGAGTTTCCAGGAAGAACAGTACCGCATCATCAAGATGAATATTCTCGTCGCGACGCCTGGACGATTGCTCCAGCACATGGAACAAACGGCCAATTTTGAGCTCTCCAACTTGCAGGTATGTCGACTTCCTCGAGAATGGTCGAGCTAATCCAATGTAGATGCTCATCTTGGACGAAGCCGATCGTATTCTCGACATGGGTTTCTCGAAACAATTGACGGCGATCATCAACTACCTTCCGTCGGAGCGGCAAACGATGCTCTTCTCGGCCACACAGACGAAATCCATCAAAGATTTAGCTCGATTGAGTTTGCAAGACCCAGAATACATTGCCGTGCACGAGAATTCCACGACGGCGACGCCCAGTGGTCTCGTTCAGAACTATCTCGTCTGCAACGTCGGTCAAAAGCTCGACGTGTTGTTCTCCTTCATCAAGTCGCATCTCAAGCAAAAGACCATCGTCTTCGTGTCCACGTGTCGTCAAGTAGACCTCTCCCCATCTTGTCCACCTCTTATTTGGATCGTAGGTTCGCTTTATCCACGACGTTTTCTGCAAAATGCAGCCTGGTGTGCCGCTCTCGGCGCTTCATGGCAAGTACAAGCAAGGCAAACGGGTCGATGTCTACTATAACTTTCTCAACAAACCCGCCGGCGTCATGTTTGCCACGGACGTCGCAGCTCGTGGTCTTGATTTCCCAAACGTCGACTGGGTAGTTCAGTTGGATGCCCCTGAAGACACAGCGAATTATATCCATCGCGTCGGTCGTACTGCTCGGTAAGAAGAAATGCTGAGAGCTGCCAGAGCTCATGATGGCTTTCCTGTAGCTACAATAAAAATGGACGAGCACTGACGCTCTTGCTCGAGTCAGAAGTCGAAGGGCTCATGAAAGGCTTGGAGGAATCGAAAATTCCCATCTCCAAGATCGAAGTGAACCCAGCCAAGACACAAAGCACTCATGGCAAAGTGGCGTCGATTGTCGCCGCCGACAAAGATTTAAAGACACTCGCGCAAAAAGCATTTATGTCGTACGTTCGGTCGATTTATCTCCAGCCCGACAAGACGATTTTTGACGCGAGCAAACTCGACACGGATCAATTGGCATCGTCGTACGGTCTGCCGCATGCGCCGCGCATGCCATTCCTCAAAGAAATCGCAACGCAAACGCGCGAAGTGAATCGGGAAAAGAAGAATGTCAACCGCAAGCTGCAAGCGCTCAAGGAAAAGATCAAGGCAGAAAAGCTGCTCAAGAAATTGGGTCAAAATGGAAAAGCACCGGCCACGAAAGCGGCGTCCACGACTGCTTCTAGTGACGAAGAGGACGACGGTCATGACAGCGACGACGAAGACGAATTGCTCGTGGTCAAACAACGACACGATTGGGATAAAGAACCCGTGGCCGACTTGGAAGCTCCCGTCGAGAAGAAGAAGAACCCCAAGAAAATCCGCGTCCATGCGGCTAGTAGCAACAAGATGGTCTTCGACGACGACGGCAATGCGCTCCAGCCGTTTGAAAAACTTGCGCGCACTGACGAAACCTTTGACGACGTCGAGGAGAATGCCCGCAAGTTCCAAGAAACTGTGGCCAAGCGTCTTGAAGAGAAGGACGAAGAAGATCGTCGTCTTGAAAAGGAACGTGTGCGCGCCAAGCATACCAAGAAGCGTCAGCAAAAGAAGGGCGAACGTGACGAAGATGACGGCCCAACGGCTGTTCTTGGCGGCGCTAGCGATGAGGAAGACGACGACGATGATGACAGTGATGACCAAGGTGACGATAGTGACGAAGAGAGCGAAAATGAAAGCGAAGACGATGATGGCGAAGATGATGACGATGACGACAAGCTCCAAAGTCGAGAAGAGCTTGCGCTTGCCATGATGGCACGCAAGAAACGACGCCTCGCGTAAACTTATTTACAGATCAAATCTATCCAGCTCGTGGAGGAACAGTAATCCATCCATTTGGCGTAGTCCACGCTTCTTCCTGCGCGTAGTTGTCATGGAGACGAAGGTATTTCACGACGGAGGGAGTGAGGAGAACCAGCACGAACGTATTCGGTGGGTCGGAGGCTTCTGTGGTGCTCACACCTTCTGCTTCAACTTGAGGATCGAACAGTCCAGCGTTGCTCCAAAAGAATTGCGCACGTGCAGGATCACTCAGAGCTCTCCATTGATGCGTTCGAACGTCTTGGAAGTCTGGTGAGTCACTCGTGATCAATTCGAGCGTTCCTTCGAAGCGGTATTGCTCAGACGATTGGGAGAACCACCAGACGAGCTCACAGAGGGGATTGTGTTGGATCTGGACCACTTTGTCACTCCGAGCATCCGTGATCATCTTCATCGCAGTCCTTCCTGATGGCAAGTCGACAAACCCGCGGAAGACCACCGTGCGGCAATGCGGTCGACCCTCAGCGTCAACTGTCGCCAGCTGCACGTAATTTCCGCCGCGGATCCGTCGGCTCTTCTTGATTGACTTTTCAATCCGTTCCGTCCATGAGGTTGCCATATTCGTCGCCAAAGATGCGACGCCTCGGAGCTGCTGCTGAAGCTTCAACAGACGCTGGATGCTGCTCATGTTTTGGCTTCGGTGACAATCATCCGGATAATATCACAAATACGGATATTTTATTTCACAAAATTGAAATGTCTATTACTTTTTGACCACAATAGAGACATTTAGCAACCCCGGAATCTGCAAGTTTGCGGTGATCTTATCTACGTTCGATATTTGGTGATTGCACCTCGACAAAAATCCCCGTTTTTTCAATTTAGCAAGTGCGCACTCTAGATTACGGTGTTGCAAACACTGTGAGTTCAACAAATTTGATAATCTCAGAGAACTGGCCAGTTTTGCTTGTGCGATGCGAATCAAATCGTTTGTTTTGCGGCGTTCGTCCGCTTCTCTCCGTCTGAAGCTCCTCCTGCTCCGTCAACCAACTCAAAACGAGCGTCTAAGCATCCCCAATGTTGTGTTCACCCCAGACAAGTATAGTGACAAGGTTGCTTGGAAAAGTCCCGTTTCAAGAAGGATGATATCCGTCGTTTGGCTGAATGCTTGCGCTTACCGAAAAACATAATCACACCTGAGCGAACATCATGCCCACGAGTCGAAGGTCTCTGCATTTTGCTCCGCCGTTTCACAGTGCCAGATCGTTGGTCGGACCTGATTGACATGTTTGGTCGATCAACTAGCGGTATGTGCAACATCTTCTTGCATGTACTTGGCCATATTCATGGCGAGTTTAAAGACATACTATTCCTTGACAAAGATAGACTAGCTACTAGCTGGTCGACTACACGAATATAGTGAAGCTGTTGTCAAGAAAGGCTCTGAAGTCCACAACATTTGGGCGTTCATAGATGGCACAGTCCGCAAATGTACTCGACCAACTGGACAACTACAACAGCAATCGTTTTTCAATGGACATAAGCGCAGGCACGGTATAAAATTCCAAACTGTCGTTACCCCGGATGGAACCATTGTGCATGTATTTGGCCCCATTGAGGGGAGACGTCACGATCTTGTGCTACTTCAGCGGTCAAACCTCGAGTCCATTTTGGCAGGAGACGAACGCTTTCAAAACTTTGTAATTTACGGTGATCCGGCCTATGGTCGATCAAACCAACTTGCCTCCCCTTTTGGTGGCGCCCACGTCTCCCCAGACCAACAACGAGTGAATACAAGTGTAAGTCGTGTTCGTGTCAGTATCGAATGGTCATACGGACAAGTTGTGCGCTACTGGCCGCTAGTCGACTACAAAAAGAAGTTGCGGGTTGGAACAAGTCCTATCTCTGCGATGTATAAAGTGGCTGTTCTGTTGACGAATTGTATAACCTGCGTGCGAAAAAAGAACACGAACAGCATGTATTTTGGAGTGAAGCCACCAAGATTAGAGCAGTACCTTCATTACGATAACTAATAAGGCTACTTGTTTTGCATGAACGTTTGAATGAAGTTGCTAAATGTCATCACTAAGGTCTCCATTTGGGCGCTACGCTTTGAACTTTCTTCAAGTTGAGCAGCAAGCAGTCGTTGGTCTTCTGCACGAAGTCGCATTTCTTCACGTTTCACGGCCAAAGACTCCATTCGAAAAATGTGGTCTTCGTCCAATTTTTTCTTTTCCAATTCCACAAGCTGCAATTCTAGAGAAGCCGAGGCATCTTCCTTGGCTTCAACGGGCTTTGATTTTTGTCGCATTGATAGGCGCTCTTAGGCCTCAGCACACAGCCGATGGCCAGTCGTTTCCAAGGCCAATTTTCTTTTTTTTCTTTGTCCCGCTCGGACATTTTGCTATGTTTTACCTCATCCATGCGTTCTACTATATCCTGCATGAGGTTGACCTTCTCAGACACTTCCTCCTCGCTGCCAGTGCCATTGAGGAGTTGACTCTTGTCTGTTCTTTCGAAATTTTTCTTCATGGCATCAAAATGCTCTCGAGCCGAGCGCAGAGAGATTGAGAGCTCGGCGTATGCATTTACTCCTTTTGCAACCTCTTCCCAGCGGGACAACAGCTCACCGTATGGAGCTTCGTATCGTTCAATGCGTACGATCTCTCGAAGGAGAGCCAACTCGAGGTCCAGGCTCCATGAGATTTGAGCATGCGCTTGTTTGGCCATTCCTTGTGCTGACTGCGTGATGAACAATGAAGTGTGTAGTAACAAACAAGAACATCTCTTATTGGTTGAGTGGAATTCCTGGGTTTCTGATGAAAACAACAGAAAGAATGGCACTTTTCGGGGCATGTTACCCCGTAAAGCGAATTTCGAAGAATTGGCCAATCGAAGTTCAACCCCGTAAAGTGTCAAATTACTGGGTTGCTAAATGTCTCTTATGGGGGCAAGTTTCAACGTCCCATGACTGCTTGCAGGGGGGTTCAACTTGTGGACGGCATCCCGATCGCATTGGCCATCTGTGTCAGTTTGTCCACAGGCCGTCGGACCGCACAGTCATAACAGAACGAGGTGCTCTTGTGGCGATTTATGGTCAAGAGTGTTCATTCCTCATCAAGATGACGAATACCTCTGGGGATTTGGAACTCACGTTTCATCCATTGATGGTTATCCCGCGTCATACTGCAACAAAGTCTTGGTCAGCATTAGAGAGCTTAGCTTAGATGGGACAAACACGGGACGATCACAGCTATGCCATGGAATTCACGGTGTGGTTTCCAACAATGCTAGCGATGGCGGCGAGTTTAAAGGCGATGTATGCATTTCCACAGCATCCAGAGCATCCTCTGGGTTCTACCACGTAGAGTATTGCATGAAACAGCAAGGTCTGATCTATGAGGTGTGGCAAAAGTCGAGAATTGGTTGTATGATTTCAAAGACCTCTGGATTCAAATCTTCTCAATGAAGGATGGAAGTTTAGCACTCTGCATGCTAAAAAGAAATCCCTCTTGTGGCTATAGTCTCCATATCGCTGGAAAGACCTCCCATGTGAAGGCTAGAGCTCTTAACCAAGTGGATGATCCAGGACGCTCCCAAAGATGCTGACAGAATGGTCGAACGTGGATAATTGAAGTGGAAGGATGAGCAACCATGAGAAACTTGTCATTTTCATCGATCCTTTGACAATTAATTCAAAAAGAATGAAAATATTCTGACTAAATTATTGAAAAAATTGGATTGTTGTCGGCTTTCAAAGTTTGAGTCCGAAACGTAGAAATAATTCATTAAATTCTGGACATTGTTTTCGTTATTTTGTAAATTTTTGCGCTGTTGATTTTCAAAAAATTCGACACCCTGCTTGAATAAAGAACTGAAGCGTTTGCACCACCATGGCGACGTCATGGCTCGAAGCATTTGGACGGATCAAGCCCTTGCCGAAAGACCTGCACCTCTCTGATGCAACGTCGCTTAAGCGCTGCTTGTCCATCTTTGACTTGATTTGCTACGGCGTGGGATGCTCAGTAGGCGCAGGCGTCTATTCGTTGATTGGAATTGGCGCTGAAATCACGGGCGCTTCAATCTCCGTCTCGTTTCTCGTGAGTGGCATTGCTTGCATCTTTACGTCTCTCACGTACTCTGAATTTGCCGCTCGTGTACCTGTAAGTTTAATCCGTTGATGTGTCCTTCTAACTTGTGGCTGAGTAGATCACCGGTTCTGCATATTCTTTCGTCTACGTCACGTTTGGCGAGCTCGCTGCATGGCTCATTGGATGGAACTTAATGCTCGGCTATGGCATCTCTGCAGGTACAATGGTGCTACGATACAATGTTATCTGGTGGGCATATCTCTAGCTGGGATTGCTCGAAGTTGGGCTTCCTACGTCGTGATTTTCTTACAGGTGTGAGGTTTTCCTTCTATACGAGATTGTAACCCTTCCATGCAGCAATTTGGCGTACAAATTCCAGCCGATCTTGTGACAACGAACGTTGATGGCATGAATTGCAGTGCACTGGCAGCTTTGTTGATCGTTGTGCTGACCTTAATTCTTCTTGCTGGGGTCCATGTACGCCCTATTTCCTCAATCTCATTTCATATCATCCTCGTAGGAATCGGCAAAATTCAACATGATCGTCACAGGACTTAACGTTGCCGTCTTACTTTTGGTCATCGGTGTCGGGAGCTTTGAGGTCGATGCAAGCAACTGGACGCCATTTGCTCCAGAGGTACTCATTATTCTTTGCACCGACACTCATTTCCATCGCAGGGTTTCCATGGTATCATGCAAGGCGCCGGCGTCATTTTCTTTGCATACTTGGGCTTTGACATGGTGGCTTGCTTAGCTGAGGAGGTGCCAAATCCACAGACGAACGTCCCTCGTGGTATCATCTGTTCACTGTTGATCTCCATGTCGATTTACATTGGCGTCTCGTTGGTCGTGACGGGGTAAGTCTCGTTATTCATGTGCAGTTCCTCTAACTTTTCTCACTAGTATGGCGCCAGTTTCGGTCCTGGGCACGGAAGTTCCCATCGTGAATGCATTTGAATTCCACAAGCTCTCGTGGGTCTCCCATGTCGTCACATTTGGCTCCATGTTTGGCCTCACGACTGCTGCATTCACCTGCCTCATGGGACAACCTCGCATTTTCTACCAAATGTCCAAAGACGTAAGCGCCCCCTCAAGAGAGACTACATCGACAAACTCATGGCTCATTAGGGTCTTCTTCCCGACTTTCTATCGACTGTCCATGCTTCGACGCAAGTAAAGCAGTCTATTCCCTCAAGGATCTGACTTTTCTTGCAGGTTCCATACTGGAGTACGATTCTGACGGGCGTTGGCGTCGCTGTCTTTGCGTATTTCTTTGACCTGAACGTCCTTGCCAATGTGATTTCATGCGGAACGCTCATGGTCTGTCCAAACTCTCCCACCATTTCCCTCTTGACTTCTCCGTCGTAGGTTTTTACGTATGTGAATGCTGGCCTGTTAATTCTTCGCTACGATTGCACGGAGAGCTCCCGCAACATTGGCGGCGTTCAAGTGACCTTTCCAATGCGTCTACTGGCATTTGTTGTCGTCTCTTTCGCGGCGTGTTTGGCCCTCAACCTTCATTTCCACTGGAGTGTCCAAGCTTTGGCCGTTGTCGCTGTTGTTCTCATGTATCTGTGGATCTCCCATGGCCGTGCCAAGCCGTAAGTGCATCTCGAGATCGTCTTTTGGGGAGATTTGGATCGTTCTACGTAGGATCTCATCGACGGCTGTCTTTGCATGCCCATGGGTTCCATTTGTGCCGTGCGCTGGGATTTTCTCGAACACGTTCATGATGACCAGCTTACCGCTCTTGGCCTGGTAAGAAAGCAGTCACACATGACTCTGAGAGTGTCGTAGGAGTGGCGTGGCCATGTGGATGGGCGTTGGTTTGTTGCTCTACCTTTGCTTTGGCATCCACCACAGCAAACTCCGAGAGGAAGAAGCAACGCCGTTGCTATAACATAATTCTTAATTGACAGTCATGAAGCCACTCGAGGCAGACGTTGGTGGAAGGAACTCTTTTTTCTTTTCTTGCAGCTCGGCCACCCATTGTTCATGGGCTGCTTGCCGTTCTTGCCGCAATTGTTCTTGGATCAATGCGAGCCGTCTGCGCTCTTCGCGGATAAAAGCAGACTCAATGGGACGGTCTTCGGGGCGAATATAGATAGAAGGGGCAGGTGGTTCATCCTGTTGTCGTGCTGTGTCGATGGTATCGCGTTGGTGTTCGATCACTTGGACTTCGTCAACTTGTGGTTCGTCTTCAGGGAAAACCTGACTGCTCTTGGACGGCGACGACGGGGGTGACGTATAAATATACTTGGACGATGTGATGGACGACGCGTACATGTCTTTCGAGGGTGACGACGACGATGACGACGACTCTTCATGGTTGTTGTCCTGGTTCAACAACGTGACGGCATTATTTGTTTCCGGCGATTGACGCGTATACGACGATGACGAGTGCAAATGTTGACGGTCCAAGCTCACAAAGGGCACTTGGGGACTCGTCGCTTCAACTGTCAATGTGACTTTGGACGGAAGCGACTTGTCCGCGTACGAGTCGTCGATCTCGTGGACATCTTGACGCTTGGAACAGCATTGCCCCATCTTTTTCTCACTGGCGTACTCTCTTCTCTCGGTGGTGGGCGACTGCTGCTGCGCGTACCTTGTACTTGGATTTTCGGAAACTCATCAGGGCGCCGCTCGGTTCGTTTCACCTCAACTTAGATTCTATGTAAGGTTTAAATATAAAAATTAGTATGCATAGTTTTATATTAGATAATAAAAAATATTATTTTGACAGGATATATTCAATTGTACTTTTTTTTTGTATGTGTTCAATTATAATATAGTCATTTTAGCATTTTAGATACACTGTGTGAGTCGCAAGATCACGCATTTGATTGGCAACACAAGCGAAACGTCAACGAGCAGTTAGCACCCGGCGAGAAAGTGTGCTGGCAAAGTGACAAACGCGTCGTTTGGGCAAGACAAACAAGATCAAGATGGGCAGGAATCCATGAGATACGATGTGGTTTAAGCGTCTTTCTTGCTCTTCTTGCTCTTTTTGCTGTCGGATTTGTGCTTCTTTTTCTTGGGCTCTTTTTCCTCGTCAGAGGCCTGTGGTGCGGCGGCTCCACCTCCCGACGAAGACGACGACGCTTTCTTGTGGAATGCCTTGAGTTTTTTATATGCGGGTTTGAGTTCGGCGTCCGTCACAACGGCTTTCTCGCGATCTGCACGCAGTTGACCGATGGCGTGAATGGCATCGATGACAATTTGGACCTCCGTTGAGTCTTGTCGACTTGCACGTTTGCTTGATTTGATGTACTCGATCACATTGATCTGCATGTCAGGCGTGATCGCCAAGTGGAGGCCTAAATGTTGGTTAGTCGCCTCGGAGATGATAGGAACAAGAACCAGTCACGGCGAGAAAGGCTGGTGTGTACAAGAACGGAGCGTCCGTGAGAAGCAAGTCGTTTATGCAGGATGTAGCAGTCGCATGCAACGTCTGAAGCGTTGTAATGGGAATATCGACTCCGCGGGATTTGTAGAAAGCACGAAGATCATCGATGAAGCCCGTGAGTGACCGGAAGGGATGATACATAATGAGCTGGAAACGAACACCTTCAAGGACGATCATCTCATGTGTAATGACGTCGGATTCCTTGACCTGGAAAGACAGATATGAAGATACATGCAAAGAGATCATTCTTTCATACCACGCCCTCATAAAGTTTCACCAAGCTTTCGACACTTATGTATTGCTCTTCAACTTTGCCAGCAACATAGATCGCAGTTGCACCAATATTCTTGGGATGGAATTCCATGATGCTGTTTGACAAGTAGAAGCGTTTGAAGAGGAGCACAGCAGCAGCCTAAAGCAAATTGTTGATATCCAACATACTTGGCAAAATGGAGAGGTACCTTGACTTTCTCGGACGTCTTGAAGACAGTCGTGCAAGTCCTTTGCACTTGGACTTGAAAGAAGTCGACTACCATGGCTTCCTCTTCGGGCGTCAAGAAGCTCGACGGGTCTTCTAGCAGATCCAGTGCAACTTCTACATCCCCACAGCGTCAAGTACTAGCTGCGTTCTATCTCTACCTTCAAGCGCATCATTCCAATCGCTCTCGTCCAAGATGGCATTTGTCGTCGTGGGGATCAAACACGCAAACGAGCGTGGTTTTCGTTGCAAGAGCGGATTCGCCACACACATTTGCCATTGTTTCTTAACTTTGTTTGATTTGAGCTTTGAGACTTGCTGGAGTTGCTCCTTGGTGAAGATCCAATTGTTCAAATGCGTCGAGGACGCCAAGTACGACATCGCGATCTGTGTTCCTCTTGTTTTGGACACGCGAATGATATAATACGATTGGCTAATTAGAATATAATTTTAGCCAATGCAAATACCAAAAATAAAACAAATTCATAAAAACATGAATATTTTAATTTATTTTGATTGGCTGAAAAAGATATTATTCGACCAATCCAGTTGACGTATCAATTTTGCGATCTTTGACACAGCCACCAAATGCGATGGACAACAAGGATGACAAGAATCGACTCATTTCTTGAAGTTTATCGCGTTGGATCGAAGGTATTGTCGCCCCATATACGTGCGACTAAGCTTGTCGACGGTCAGAGCTGATCCAAAGGCCCATCTCATCTCAAGAAACACATTCGTGCTATCAATCCATCGCTTGGCAGCTTCAAGTGCAATCAAGTATTCCATGTAGCACGACAGCGAAGGCTTCAAGCTGCGTTCTTGGAGACGATGAAAGAGGGCCGCTACTTCGTCTTGACGATTCTCTTGGTTGAAAAGCTGCATGACAATCGCAGTGGCATCGACAATGTCGAGTGCGTTGTCGTCCATTTGCACCAACAAGTCATGTGCGTCGTCGGCGAGGTTGATGTTACGCTGTTCAAGCAGGACGACAAAGAGCTGAAAGACCTCGAGGTAGAGTCTTTCATCTTGAAGTTGTGCTTTCCACTTTGGGTCCATGAGGTACTCCACAACTACTTGAAGACTTGATGCATCATCATCGTCGTCGTGTTTTTCAGACGGTCCTCGACGCAAACTCCGTCGCCACGCTTGGACATACAACGAAAAGCAATAAGTGTCTGGCCAAATGCCTTCAACGTGAATCATCCGCTCCCAGACCTTCAAGGCACGTTGCGGCTTTCCCATTTGCAAGCATTTTGCCATCATCATTGAAAAGGCCCCAACAGTCGGGGTCAAGTTTTGTTGTTGAAGCTCATCCAAGACGGATTCCATCGCCGCGAGACCAACTTCCCGCGAGGAAATCATCGAGCCAAGAACTTGATTGTACGTGCGGACATCAGGAGTAATGCGTTGGTCCTTGAGCTCTTCCAAGACTTCAAGTGCAATTGACGGCGTCCCAATGCAACCATTCAGCAAACGATTGTACATGGCAATGTCAAGCGTAATCTTGTGTTCCTTCATTTCATTGATAAGTTGCCGTGCTTTGTCGAGTTGTCCGCCATTTACAAGGGCATTCATGTACCGAGCAAATGTTCTCTTGGTTGGGCTCAATCCAACAGCTTTAAGACCTTCAAACAACGTCTCGGCCATGTCAGTATGACCAGTCTTGGCGCAGACTTCAATGGCCGCATTGAAGACGCGAATATTTGGTTGCTGCAAGCCATCATGAACATGGTGCTCAATGAATTCCATGGCGGTTTTGAATTCGCCGCCATTGGCACAAGCCAAGAGGACCTTCGCGTTCGTTTCTTCATTTGGAGCGACGTCCATAGAGTTCTACAAGACGAATACAATCAGTCTCTGTGTCGTGTTGTCTTGCTAACTTACCATGAGTTCACAGAGTTCGATCGCTTGACGCCACATTCCTTCCTTTCTGAACACCTCCATCGCATGATGATAAACATCACGATCGAGTGGATACATATTGACGAAATTTCGCATGAAGCCCATGAGGAGTTTTGGCTGATGGCGCAAAGAATTGACGACTGAACAGAGTGTTCCAGTCTTGGGTTTTAGATCCGCACTGCGCATCCGTTCCAGTAGTTCTAGGACGATAGCTCGTTGCGATGCCCTATGACGAAGAATCTGTGGGCTTCATAAGGCTGAGAATGGACATACACTGGTCGATCTAGCTGGGCATAGCCTCGAAAGACCAAGCCGTAAGCAAGTTGGTCATGTACAACTGGCATATGATCAAAGTATAGATGTGCCGCCTTGACATGTCCACAGTTTACCATGTAATCGAGGGCAACATTGCAATGGAAACGGAAACCGCGCCGAGGTTGGTTGAGTTTGGGTACCTTTGTTGAGGAAAACAATTCCAGGATACGTTGCTCGGCAGCTGTGTCTTTCATGGACACCGCAAGTGTCAATGCAATCCGAAAACTGCGTGGACTCACATCGTGTTGCCAAGATTGGAACATCTTGGTAAGTAGTTCGACGACATCTTGGAGCAAATGAGCTTTGGCGAGTTGGTCCAGCAACGTATCAAAGAGCAGCACGTCGTTTGATTTGCGAAATTTTCTCCAGACAACGTCGACAACTTCCTTCGTTAATCTTGGGGAGAGAAATAACTTGACAAGCAGCGGTTGGACGTGCGTCGAGGCAATTGTTGGTCGTGCTTCCATGTAGAGCTGCAAGATGTCGAGGACGATTTTGTGGTGTTTGCCGGACCGATTGGCGTGCATCATGGCGGCTTTGTAGATCTCCCAGTCCAAGGCGACATTGAGATGACGATCTTGTAGAGACTCCAGGAATGAGACGATCTTTTCTGGAAAAATGATGCGGAGAAAGAGTAGGGCTGTTTCCCGCAGCGGTTGGATGCGATGAATTCCAATGGCGTAGTCAAAGATCTGTGTCATGTTCCGACATTTTTCTCGATCAGTCAAAGGCTGAGCGTTGAGGTACACCGAGAGCATGGCGTTGACGGTATTCGCTGTTGGTATGACTCCTTCTTCAATCATGGCATCCCAGAACACTTTGGCTTGCAAATGGTTTCCAGATTGTACGCACGACTGAATAGCATACGTGTACGTCACATTGCACCTTGGAAGTTTGCGAAAGTGCATTCTGTGAATGAGATACTGAGCTTTTGCCAGGTCGCCTTGCCAGCCACATGACGCCAATGCAATATTGTAGCTGACGGCATCGCTTTCACGCTTTCGATCCATCTTTCGTAGCGTCGAGAGAACGTTGGCATGGCGACCGTCTCGTGTCAAAGCATGAAGTACTGCGTTCTTGTGGAAAATCGTCGGCTGGAAGTCTCCTTGCTTCTTCACGAGCTGAAGTAGTTCCTCTGTCGCATTGCTGTTGATTGCACGACCTGTTTCAGCAAGAAGGCCGCTAAATTCTTCTTGAGAGACGCGGGCACTCCGTGCGCGGAGCTGCTCTTGCAATAGCCTCGCACTTGCCTTGGCACTTCGTTTCATTAGTATGATTGGTCGACTCGGCATTAATGGGATCGTTTCTTCTGTTTTATTGGTCAATACCACATAATTTCAACCAATGCAGTATATTCAATGACAAAATTAAATGAAATACCTCCAATTAAATCAAATTATTTACTTAATTAAATAAATTATAGCCAATCAAAACAGAGTATTTCAATATTGGTTTTGATTTGTGGATATAAAAAGCAGTCTCGACCAATGAAATTTAATGGTTGGATATCATGGCAATGAATTATAGCCAATTATAATTGTCTATTTATTCCATTGGTTGTGCTTTTTCATTCTTGAAGTTTTGACATGGCGACGCCGGTAGCCGCGGTGAATCCGTCCTTTCTGGACAGTGATGTTCCGTTCAGCGCTTGTGACTTTGGTCTGGACAAGAGATTGATCAAAGCATGTGCCAAGATGCAATTTGTCCACGCGACGCTTGTCCAGAAGCACTGCATTCCGTTGGCTCTCCAAGGGAAAGACTTGCTTGTGCGCGCGAGAACTGGGTCTGGTAAGACCGCTGCCTTTTGCTTGCCCGTGCTGCAAAAGATTTTGAACTCACCACAAAAAAAGAGCATCAAAGCGTTGATCCTCGTCCCGACCAAAGAACTCGTCGATCAAGCCAAAGCTCACTTGTGGGAACTTATGTTTTACTGCCGCGATGTTGTCTCTGTCTTGGGTCTCAGTGGGCAAACCGTGAATGCCCAGCAAGCTCTTCTCCGCGACCTTCCAGATATTTTGATCACGACGCCAAGTCGTCTCGTGATCCATCTAGAAGCTGGTAACGTCGACCTCAAACAATCTGTCCAGACTGTGGTTATGGATGAAGCCGATATGATTCTCTCATTTAGCTACGGCGATGATGTCAAGAAAATCTTCAATGCCCTCCCCAAAATTTGCCAGCACTTTTTCATGTCTGCCACTTTGAGTCCGGAGCTCGATGCACTTAAAAAAGCTTTACTTCACAATCCTGCAGTGGTCAAACTCGAAGAAGGCAACTCGTCAGATGGCAAACTCCAGCAATATTACTTGTCTGTCGCCAAGAAAGACAAGGATTTGCTCTTGTATGCGCTTATCAAGCTTGGTGTTGTCCACGGCAAGATCATTTTCTTTGTCAACTCTATCGCAGCGGCCTACCGTCTCAAACTCTTCTTTGAGCAGTTTATCATCAATGCTGCCGTGCTGAATGCCCAATTGCCTCACAACTCTCGCCAACACATCATCGAACAGTTCAACCGTGGCTTGATTGACTACTTGATCGCCACGGACGAAAGTATGGACAAGAATGAAGGTGCAGAAGACGATGAAGATGACGACGAATCCGACGAAGAAATCCCTGAAGATGACGGCGAAACCAATGAAGACATGGATGAAGAAGTCGAGAAAGATGAAGACGATGATGGCTCAGAACCTGAAGTCGAAGAAAACGAAGAGGACGACGAAGACAACGAAGAAGATGATGATGACTACGACAACGAAGATAATGAAGAAGATGACAACGAAGATGGTGACAAAGACGATGAAGATGACGACGAAGAGGATGACGAAGGCGACGAAACTGAAAAAAAGAAGTCAACAAAGAAGAAATCAACCCCTCGTAACGATGACGCGTTTGGTGTAGCTCGCGGTGTGGACTTCCGAGGCGTGAGTTTTGTCGTGAACGTCGACTTCCCAAAGAGCGTCAAGTCATATACACATCGCATTGGTCGTACTGCGCGTGGTGGTGCTAGCGGCACGGCCATCTCTCTCGTTGGCAAAGACGACAATGACGAAGTGCGGCATTTGGACCGTGTCCAGAACAAGCAAGCGCCAGTCATGCTTCCATCCCAAGATTTGGTGCGTCAACCAGCACCTCTCGAATTCGACATTAAAGACATTGATTGCTTTCGGTACCGCGTCGAAGACGTCCGTCGTGCCGTGACGGGCATTGCTGTGCGAGAAGCGCAGCTCGCTGACGTCAAGAAAGAAATGCTCAACTCGGAAAAACTTCGTGCACATTTTGAAGACCATCCTCGCGAATTGAATCTTCTCCAGCACGACAAACAAGTGGGCAAAGCTCGCATCCAGCCGCATCTTGCGACGATCCCAACGTATCTCGTGCCTGCAGCGCTGCAAGCACCAGCTCCATCCAAGAAACGCAAACAGCATCATCACAACCACAAGAAGAACGCCAAGCGGCGTACGGACAACGACCCCCTTCATACATTCACCCACGAAGATAATTCCACAAGCAGTACAGCTCCCAAGGAAGTGGTCGAAGATCGCATCCACGATGGATCGTATGGCGTTGGTGTGAGCACATCTGGGCGTCAGAAATGGAAGGCCGCGCGAAAAAAGGGGCATTTCAACCCGAAAACGATTGCCAAGAAGGCACGCAAAGCGCGTCTCGGTGCGAAACATTAACGACATTAATGATTAGCCCATGCGAATGTATTTCTGAGGCCTCGTGTCGAACGTTTGACTAGGAAGACTCGGTCGCCGTGCGACGCTCGCGCCTTCTTTGATGTTGTCGTTGTTTGAATGTATCGTGGCCGATTGGACGGACGTCGGCGCATCGTCGGCGTAGAAATGCTTGACATGGAGCAACACGTTGCTGAAGTGGACGCGGCAGCCGCGGCGATTCAGCGCAGGCAACTTCGGGGCTTTCTTGATTGGCGTCGGGAAAAACTGCGTCAAGTAAGGACCCAGCGCTAGCGGCGCAACGAGATGTCGGATTTCAGTAGCAGGAAGCGTTGACAAGTTTTTCTCAATGGCCAAGATAGTTTGGTTCATTTGGTTCGCCGAGAAACTATCGAGCGGCATGAGATAATCGATCGCTTCCTTGATCGTTTCTGCCACGTCGCGGGCGTCAACCATGCCAGGATTTGAGAGACAGCAAGCTTGAACGAGCTTCTCAACATGCCAGTGGATAATGCGACCTTTGCTTGGGTTGCGGCGGACCAGGAATGCTGTGGCTGGAGTTTCTGGGGGCGCCGGCGTCGCTAGAGCCGACTTTGGGGTTGGACTGCTCTTCTTGGCGAGATCTATCACGACAACGGGCGCTGCTTGATTAGGCGAGACCATGGACGGCCTCGTGGTTGAAGCTGGTGTCTTTTCGTCCTCTTCGTCGTCGTCAAGTATGCAAACGGTGTTTTTGTCGTCGTTGTCGCCGGTGTTGCCTTCACTGTCGCCGCCGCCCATAAAGTTAAACCATGCTTGAAACTGTGTCTGCCTTGTCCTTAAGCGGTCTCGACAGCGCGTCCTGGCTTTTGAAATCGTCTTCATGTAGTCGAAGATGTACGCTAGCGCTAGTTTGTGAGCTTTGGCCGTGGGGTGGCTTCGAAATGCCGACATGGCCGCGGGCCCGCAAGCGGTAAGTCGTTGGAGCATGGCTTCGCGTGATTGTTTGAGCGACGCGGCACGATTGTGGATAGCATCGATTTCTTCAAGCATGGTCGCGGGTCGAGACTGGAGCGCGGCTGTGTCCATGCGTACAAACGTGAGCGCTTCAAGTGTGTGCACATATTGGACACTTTCGTCAAAGCGAGCCATCGCTTGTGGAAAGAGCACAACATCGTGCCGTCCTTTCAGGCGAAGGATGCAACCGTCGCTTCCACCTTTGAGAGTCCACAACAGAGGACATTTGTTGTTTCGAAGCAATGTAAAGACTGTCGGCTCCGTCGTGGTGGGCGACCCACCCGTCTCGGGTTCCTTGTGTCTAGACTCCGATCGAGGCGTGGGCGGTATATAAACTGTTCCGAGACAAATCAAACGAGAGAGAAGATGCCTAACCTCAAAAGACCATGCAGTCATCTCGATTCGCACGCTCACTTCTTCCTCCTCGTGCTTTTGCCTCGCCTCCTCCTCCATCGACGGCAGCACCACTTGCATTCCTTGCAAACTGTCAATTTGCCATGACTGTAGTACGTACTTAGTACATTTAATCGAGAGGAGTATATATTGCATACAAATATCAAGATAAACATCAAATTTGGCAGTACAACATTCATGTTCAACTTAGTACATTTAGTACTCTTGCAAGTCCATCATTGGATCCATCATGGTCAAGTCGACCGTCGATTTCCATGGACGAAATCATGCGCCGTTGGGAGCTTCGTGGTAATGATCGTTCGTTTCTAGCTCCACTTGCTTTGGCTTGCGCATAAAGTAATAAGCAAGGCCAAGGAGACCCACGGCAGCGCCGCACGCAGAGCCAACTGCAATGCCAATCGTCTTCTTGTTGTTGGTGTTGCTGCTTGGTGCCGCTGTGCTCGAGCGCTGAGCGGGGGATGCTACGTCGACGTCGACTTTTGGTGCTTCCGTAACACAAGCAGCAGTGGCGCCTGGAATAACAACGCAAGTCGAGCCAAGTGGACATACATCGATGCCGTAGGAATTTCTTGAAATGGGTGAAGCGTAGCCGCCACCCGCAGTGAGGCAGCGAAATTGTTGGCCAACAACGAGTGATGGCACACTTGAGTTTGTGCATTGGCAGGACGATGGACACGCCCACTTGTTGTTCCAGCCATTGCATTGAGATACACACCGTTGGTCGTTCGGAGGCGACACACAGAGGCTTGTGAGTTTGTCCACGTCGACAGCGTAGTTGCCACTTCCTCCAATATATGCCAAGTAACTCAAGGTCGACTTGTAGCTGAGTGCATTAAGACTGGCAGTGACTTGCGTTGAGACATAAGTACAGTCGAGTTGGGTTTTTTGACGACATGCCGATGGATTGCAGCAGACAAAGTTGTCGAGGCAGTACGGGATACCATTGTTGCGCGTCGTGGGGGCAGTGCACTGCTTGCCAAGCGTTGCAATCGACGTTTTGCCACACGGAGTGGATCCAGTGCATTTGTTATCGCATGATGGAAAGTTGGTGAGGAGACTGTCGAGGTCGACAGGTGTCTTGTAGCTCGAAATCGCAGGGCCACGGCCATTAAGAAGTTGCAGTGCATCAGCAGCACTTATCGAGGCAGTTGATGCTGGAGACAGGAACGACGCAAGCGCATGGAAAGCAAGAAGGAGCGCTCGCGTCATGTTGAGCAAGTCAAAACCTGGTCGGTGTGTATCCAGAGAGACATTTTGCGATCTTTGACGGTTTCACGCATGTCATATTTGGCCAATCAGAACCGTTCATAACTAAATCGAAATATTTGATTGGCTAATTAAATTTCACACATTTGAAATGTCATTCACGTAATGAACTGTCACCTGCAGAATGTTGTCGGCGGAGACTTGGCTGTGTTAAAGCTCGAGTGTGCCATATCGTGATGAATCTATCATCTCGACGCATGTTGCATCGCTGGCGGGTCTCTCTCGTCCGTGTTGCATACTCGAAACTCAGTTTTCCACCTCGACAAGATGCACAAACACTCGCCTATTGTTTGTCCATGGGTCAGCCATGCAGGAGCCTCTTGGCTTCCTCGTACAAATCGCACACAAGATACGATGGAGTGGCACTGCCCAAGGCAGCATTGCAACCTCTGGCTGCGCCTGTCTGAGTTTGTACCTTGTGGCCTCTTGTTCGGGACCAGCAGCATCGCCTTCATGCGAGCTC
Organism: Aphanomyces cochlioides; assembly: GCA_019828595.1. Taxonomy (NCBI): domain Eukaryota; phylum Oomycota; class Saprolegniomycetes; order Saprolegniales; family Verrucalvaceae; genus Aphanomyces; species Aphanomyces cochlioides. Next base: position 2,970,192 of record JAHQRK010000002.1, on the reverse strand, counting down.
GACAGATGTGACTTGCTCGGCGTGGCTCTGTCGCGACCATCTTATTGGATGCCATGTCTCCAGCACATCCAAACCGCGCGATCGGATTGGGCCACAATTAAACCAACAGATCCTGACAGGTCACAAACTCTGGAGTCTTTTCCAGAAGAAAGAGGACGTCGACGATGCTGCTGCCGACGTCTGTCGGCATGTCCACCTCTGCGTAGAAGTGCTGTCGCTATGTGTTCTCTCCAGCTGTGGAAGAGAACTGGCCGTTTGTATTAGTAGCATGGTTGACAAAAGTGGGTATGGCCGATGTGGAGATCACACCTCTGCGGAGCAACATACACGCGTTGGTCATCCCGACGCGCGCACCACCTTATCTCTTGAACAGACACAAAAACAAGCCTCCACTCCGTGTATGAGCGTGGGCACACAACCAACCTGTCTATTGTTCGATTCTCGACTGAATTTGCCCAACACGAGAAACCACATCCGTGCGACAGAGACCCACTTTTGTCATTATCTTGCCAGAATGTTGCACTTGAAGAAGAAAGAAAGTTGCTGACTCACTTTGGAATCGGCATCATGGCGGCCATCTCTGCGCTCAACAAGTCGTCCTCGACCACGACGACGTGGCTCTTGTCCTGCAAGAGCGGGAAGCGCAGCATGCTGGCCGTAGCCAACAAGGCGAAGAAAGCGGCGTTTGCGCTGCCCAGAGTGCTCTCAGTGAAGCAGCCGATATGGTGGAGCGTGAAAGCCAGACCGGCGGTCGATGTTCCCGTTGTGTTGTCGACCCCACCAACGTCGTCGACGCCATTGCGCGTTGGCTTGGCCTCAGCGATTGCGTTTCGACAGGCAATCACGTATGCAGTGACGCAGCATCGTGCGACGCTCGAGTTGACTCCAGACGGCTGCGGAGGAGTGTACATGGTGCAGCAACAGGATGACGGACGAACGCTGGCGATCTTTAAACCGCGTGACGAAGAGTATATGGCTCCGCAGAACCCAAGAGGATACCGTTGCCCCGCCGCGATCGTGGGCGAGACACCGCATCCGGCCAAGATGGGATTCCGCGTCGGAGATGGCGCCATGCGAGAAGTTGCTGCGTATGTCTTGGACGCCATGTACGATCACTTCAGCGGCGTGCCCACGACGCACTTTGCATCGTTGCCAGTTCCGAATGGAGGCATGAAGGAGGGTTCGATCCAAGCGTTTGTGACGTCGGAAAGCTCAGCGGAAGATGTTGGTTCGCTCCGTTTTGGAGTCGCAGATGTGCACAAGATTGCGATTCTCGACATTCGTCTATTCAATACGGATCGACATGCAGGCAACATCTTGCTCCAGCCGTCCAAGACGTCAACATACGCCATGGTTCCAATCGATCATGGCTTGTGTCTGCCATCGATTCATCATCTGGATGCGGCTTGCTTTGAATGGCTCCATTGGGCTCAAGCCAAGTTTCCTCTCAGTGCCAACGCTCTTGCTCATATTGCCGCTCTGGATGATGTCCAAGACGCCGTGGCGCTGCGCTCCCTTGGCATGAATGAAGATGCGATCGCAACGATGCGTGTGTGCACTCGTGTCCTCAAGCAAGGCGTGTCGAGTGGCTTTTCGCTCTTTGATGTGGGCTCAGTCTTGCAACGCGAAGGTGCTGGATTGACGCCGTCCAAGTTGGAATTGATGGTGTGCGATGTCTTGGTCAAGGAAGCCAACGTGTCCAATGATCGGTTTTGGAAGTTGATGGACGTCGCTATTGAGAATCTGTGGGAAGAAGCCGACAAGTGCAAAGGACGAAGCATGAGTGGGCTGTGAATGTGTTGCCTCGTGGGGCATGTTGATGAAGGTGTAGTCAGTAGTCGTTAGGGGAAGTACAATAGCTAAAATGGTAAATTATAACAAGGAAAGGAGCACAGAGAAGTGCCAACGCACAATGAAGACGTCGTTGTTCCTCCACTTAATGTCCATCGGCTCGGCTGGTTCTGGAGTGCTGTCGTAGAGAGAATAGCTCGCCTCGGCTTGGAAATGGCGTGGCAATTCGTTCAAGCTGTTATGGGAGGCTCTTCCTCAATCATGACGGCGTGGTTCTTCCTCAGCGTGTCGAGATGGGACTCTGATGTGAGGAAACGGGGATTCATGTGCCTCGAGACTGATCGCCACTCGTGAAATTGACCAGGACTGGCGCTCCCGGCAAATGTTGTCTTCCTTGATGAAGTCGAGAGCTGATAAAGCGCTCTGGCCAGAGAAATTTGACATTCATGGCAACGGCGCTCTCGGCTTGTCTGCGTGTCTCGTGGGTAGAGGCTTCCATCCTTCCACGGCGTCATGGGCAGCGAGAGACACACATGTTGCATAAAGACATGGACATCATCATTGCAAGAATTGTATCATCTCTCGTCGTCGTCTTGGTTGAAGACTTGCAGGCCGCAAATACTCCACCAAAGCAATACCTATGTAGATGCGACAGCGATCTAAGGGAAAGTCTCCAGGTCTTGGCTTCAAGCTCCTCTTAGCATCAAGCGTATGTTGTTGTGTGGTGGGAGCAGTCGCTGGAAGAAGGTTCCGATTTCCCCACTTGGAGTTTTCTTTCGTTACGTTGAGCTAAGAATCGCGGATACGAAACGGACGGATGAAACTCCTGCGAGGGAAAACGGCGGTCAGTGTCGAATCGAGGCGAAACCAAACACAAGATGACGCTGTCGCACGAGCAGTTTTCAGAGGAAGACGACGTCGAGGAAGAGGTCGTGCTGACCGTTAAGGAGAGCCGCCGTCCGTCAAAGATTTCGATCCCAGAGCCAAGCGACAAGGCGCCCAATTTGTATGCCGACAGTCCCCGCTCATGTCGAACGCCGCCGAGTCTGTCCAAAGCTGAGGAAAAGCGACGCAAAGCCATCGGCTGTGGATCGCTCGTCGCTCTTCTTCTTATGGTCGTCGTCTGCATTGCCATGGTTCGCATCCTGTCGGGCAGCGAACACTTAAAGTACACCCCTTCCAAGCTTCATGACTGTTCACGCGGTTCTCTCACTGTAGTGCGCTCACTCCCAACCAGAAGAACTTCATGCTCGCCACGAAAGCTGCGGGGGCCAAGGAAACCCTCACGTACTACACGCGGGTACGACGCCTCGCTCTTTTCTTCGAATGCTTAAATGACCTCTGCAGGAGTCAAGGTGGGCAGGAAGTCAAGGCGACTACGCCATGGCGCAGTATATCGTCGACATAGCGCGCGACTTTGGTTTCCCTGAAGACAACGTCAAGATCAGCGACTACGAGCTGTTGTTGAACGAGCCCATCTCTCTCCGCGTTGGTGTTGTCAAGGAGAAAGCCGACGGTAGAACGTCTGATCTTGTCTTCGATCTCTCGGCCAGTACTGACAAGTCCAAGGTAACACTCAGCTTCCCTCGTCCTTCCATCTTGCTCACTCTTCGCCATGTAGCCCGTGCCATATCATTTCTATTCGAAGAACGGCACTGCGCGCGGTCCTTTGGTCTATGCGCACTACGGCCGGACCGAAGACTTCATCGTACGTTGCTCCTGCTTGTCCACTACTTACAAACGTCTCTCCGCTCTAGGCGCTTCGCACGGCCGGCGTCAACTTGACCAACGCGATTCTCCTCGTCCGCTTGGGTCGCATCTCGCTTCCCGCCAAGATTGAACTCGCAAAAACAGTCGGCGCTGTTGCAGTGTTGACGTACAGGTAAGCGTCGTCACTCTTGGTGAACAACGACTCACGATGGGCTCATTATCGCTAGTGATCCTGCTGACAATGGAAGTCTCAAGGGCAAGCAATGGCCCAACGGACCTTACCAACCAAACGACCGCGCGGCGTTCGGCTCTGTCTACATGGGCAACGGCGATCCGTCCACGCCCGACGACGTATCCGTCCCTGGCATTGAGCGCTATTCCGTCGACATGATCTACTCGGAAGACAACACGCGCAACTACGTTCCTCAAGTCGTCTCGGTGCCCATCTCGGCCGACGTCGCCGCGAGCTTGTTAGCCAACGTCCAAGCAGGGCCGACTGCAAACCAAGTCTTTGGTCGCTTCGTCGGCGGCGTGGATGCGCCGTACAACTGCGGCCCTAGCGCTGCAACTTTCTTCGTCGATAACTTGGTACGCTTCCTCTCTCATTAATATGCGGCTCATGCGGTTGGTAGAACAAGTACACGGTCAAGAAGACATGGAATGTTGTGATTTCCCTCGAGGGCACGCGTGAAGCCGACCGCATTGTCTTGGTGGGCAGCCAGCGCGACTCGGCGATCTCTGGCGCGACATCTCCTGGCAGTGGCAATGCCGTCTTTATTGAACTCCTCCGTGGTATTGGCACGCTTCTTGGCCAAGGCTGGGCGCCGCACCGCACGATCTTCCTTGCGTCCATTGACGCTGAAGACTACGGCAACGTTGGAACTGCCGAGTGGATCGACAAGCACGCGTCCAACTTTGCATCGCGCGCCGTTGTCTTCCTCAACATTCGCGATCCCGTCATGGGTCCAGGACCTCTCTCCGTCGAAGCGAGCTCCTCGTTGCGCACGATGCTCTACTTGACGACGCTTGGCGTGGGCAACCCGGACGTCTCTGCGAAATCCACAGACGCGTCCACGGCGCTCGTGATGGACTCGGCGCTGTCGACCCAAGCGAATCTCTCGATGGTCTGGGAAGACTTGACCAACACGGTGTCCGACTCGGTCTACTACTACTGGCTCAAGCAAACCAAGACAACGATACCGAAGGCTGTCGTGCCTGAAGTTCTGCTGCCTGGATCGACGCATGTCATCTCGCCATTCGTCTCTCGACTCGGCGTTCCCGTCGTCGAGCTTGGCTTTGACAGCGGGATCGCCACCGCCGTCGAGGACACGACGTATGACACCCTCGAGTGGATGAAGAGCTTTGGCGATCCGGCATTCACGTTCCACCGCGCGGCTGCTCAGGTAGATCTCCTCGCCATGGACTGCGTTGACGCTGATTGACTCGTAGCTGTATGGCAGCGCGCTGTTGACCTTCAGCGACGCGGTGTTTCTCCCGTACGACTTTGCCGAGTACGCCAAAGATCTCCGCAAAGGCAAAGACCAACTCGTGGCGGCACTCAAGACGCTCTCGTCGTTCCCACTCAACTTGGATCGCCTTGACAAAGCCATCGTGACGTTCGAGAAAGCGGCGTACCATGCCAACAATGTACGCGACAGCAGCATCGCATTCTGTCCTTGACGGTGGTGGCTTCGTAGGAGATCCGACTCATGCAGGATGAAATGCTCGATGTTTTGAATGGTCAAATGGTCGTCGACGTCAAGCGCGCGCGGGACATGAACAATCGTCTCATGATGACCGAGCGAGCGTTCCTCTTCCCGGAAGGACTGCCAGGCAAGCCATGGCTCAAGCATGCGATTTATGGCCATTCGGTCTGGAACGACTACAACATTACGCTCTTCCCGGGCGTCTTTAACGCCCTCAGCGACATCAGTCTCATCGACGCCAAGCATCAACTCCATCGACTCTGCCGTGCGATCGAAGATGCCTCCGACGCGCTCGCGACCGTCGCCCTCACATAAATTTCTTTAAACCCATCGTTGCATTTGTTGATATATTGTCGATACTTGGTGCGCTATCCACACTGTGCGCTCTTGAGATGCGACTGGAGTTCGTAGCAGCTCTTGTTTGGCCCACGCTTGTGGTAGACGCAGATTTCCTTGAGTATTTCCTTGAGATAAGCCTACGCACAGAAAAAATATGAGCTCCAGAGAGGGGAGAATGCATTGGCACCTCGGGCTGATGGCAATGAAGGTTGAGTTCCTTGAGCGGCCAAAAGTCGCGCTTTTCGAACTGCTTGAAAATGACGTTCTTGAGCGCATCCTACACGCAACTCGACGATGAGAAGACTGGAAAGAACGAGGGACGTACGCGATCCATCTTGATTTTTTTGTTTTGCAGGTCTTTCGAGATGAACTTGCCATCGTCTTCCTCTTCGTCATCGCTCTCGCGAGGCTTGGGGATCTTGAGAGTAATACCGCCCTTGACTTGTTTCGGCGTGCTTTCAAGCGGCACGACCGTGCTAGACCACGACGATGAGGAAGACTGAATCGAGGTGGACAACTTGATACCCTTTTTGCATCGATTTGATGTAGCGTTCGCCGAGTTGTTTCTTGTAGAGCGCTCCCGGTTGAGGCATCAATGTACAGGATTCCGTCACTCTTCCTTCAATCGCCATACGCCCTGAGCCATCTTGCGAAAATACTTTTAATGGCAGTGCAGATGGCGCCAACACTGTTCGATAATCAAGCGGGATTTCTTCCGACAGCGTGGCTGGGTTCACCGAAAGGAGACCCTACATTTTCCCAATATATATTTGCACGACAATCGACCTCATACCTTTCGGTTCCCAGATGCATCGCGTTTGTTCATCTTGAGTGTACCCAAGAGGACTTCACTGTCTACATAGCGCGTCGCGCGTCAGATCCATGTTGTTCTTGGGACAAGTGGTGTACCTGAGATGGTGTTCCATGAGTTTCCCAATTCTTTCTACAAGAACCACGTTCAGCGCAGAAAGAGAAGAGCTTGATTCATACAGGGAGCTTGACCAAGTAGAGCTCGCGGCCTTCTAGATCCAAGTAGACAGGCTCGATGAATTCTTCTTCATCACTGGCGTCGTCCATGGCTGGAGCCCCCAGATTATATCAGACTAATAAAGTCAACATACACTATTTTTTGAAAGTATTGATATAGTATAATTAACACTATTTCACTTGAAATCCTCGCAACAACAAGCGATCCTCCAAGGAAGGATGCTCGACCTCAATGAGAACAATCCTCCTTGACTGTTCTCCCAAGCACATGACCGACTGTAACGGCCATCAAGGGCTTGGGATCACCAGCTACATTGTCTGTCGCCTGTCTTTGCGATGAACACTTCGAATGGATGACCAGATCATCGACTTCAATTTTCAAATCTTGCAAACAAACGACTTGGTTGCCATGTCTGTGCGCCGCCTTTTCTTCCTTGCAGCCGTTTTCTCCCTGGCCTCGTCTGCGGAATGCACAACGGACGAGCTTGAGCCCACATTCGACCTATTGGATATGTGCCGATCAGTGTCAAAACTCCCGTCGTCTCCCACAGCGCAAGACTACGCTAAAGCTTGTACGTTTGGCGAGTGTGCCGCGTGGCTCCAACTTCTTTCCTCACTGTCATGCACAGTTAGCGGTCTTCCGACTTCGAGCGCTGCTCTCATCTGCCGCAACAAGACAAATACTACCGTAACAATTGCCCCAAAGACCACAACAACGCCGACACCACCGACAAAAAAGTCCACCAGTACCGAATGCTCAACCAACGACCTGGTAGCATCGTTTCCAGCTCAGTTGAAGAAGTGTCTCTTTGCGGCAGGCCTCCCAGCCCCCCCAACGACACTTGTCGACCTCACTGCCCTTTGCAAGTTGAGCGAATGTTCCCAGGCTATCAAGTTGTACATGTATGCTGGCGATTCCTGCACGGTGCTTGTCGTTCCAGCGAGCTACGTCTCGTCGCTGTGTATGAATATTGAAGTGCCAGTGTTGGCCACAACACTCAGACCACCTACAGCAGTTCAATCGTCTCAATCAAGCGCCGCGAAATTTGTCTCCATGGCGGCTTTTCTTGCGAGCCTGATGGCCATTTGGTTGTGAGAAACATAGCTTTAACACGGCCTTTCTTAGGCGAGGAACAGCTTCAGTGGACATTCAAGCGCCGTTCTTGAGACTCGCTACGATCGGGCAATCATGGTTTCCATGGCACATTTCGCATTTGTGCTTGTGTTTGCCACGCTTGGATGCATTGTTGCCAGGCACGACAAAACTTGGCAGCGACTTTTCACCACACTCGTGACAGACAGATCGCACATTGCCTCGACAAAAGCCAGCAAACTTTCGGCCACAGGCACATTCAAACCATCCAATGCCACTTTGTCTCTCAAAAGGTAAAGCCGTTCGTGTCTTGCCGCATTTTCTGCACGTGGTCGAGACGCCCCACCATCCATTCTTGCACGGTTTGCAGTAAAACTGCTCGATCCATGTCGCCTTTTCTTGCGCTTCCGAGAACCTTTCTTCCATGCGCTCTGGGCACTCGTATTCCATGGCGATATCGACTTCAAAGGGCGAATGATACAATCGTTCTGTTAAACTTTGAAAGGCAGTTGAGCTCCTGATCCGCCCTAGAAAGGCAACCGTCCAACCGTCTTCACGGCAGCAAGTAGAGGTTGATGCTGCTGGCCCAAGGGCAAAGCCTCCAGCACATAGCACGACAAATGCCCTTGCCGTTATGGCAATCAAATGTCTAGCCATGACGTGACAGCTTGACACCATCGTAACGACTTCAACATGGACAGCTGTGAGTTATCAAGGAAAACCCCATAGCCAATTCAAGCTGCTTGGTTTCACGTCCATCTCGCTAGACGCATCGATGGGCCGAGTGGTCCGACATGTTCCCCCTCGTGCTTTTCCGGTTGTACAACGCGGTTTTTCCTGCGGTTTTTACATTACTCATCTCTTTCTGCGCTGTGCGTCGCTTCGAGCGCACCCACTGGCAAAGCGGAAGAAGGCGAAATCTCAGCAGACTGGCGCGCACCCGCGCGACAAACGTGGCAATCGACCGTTTTGTGTCTGGTGAATATTCTTCCTGTTTGTGCACCGTCGTCATCTAACGTTAATCCTGTGAGTTTTGGTATTATTAATCGAATTTTCCATACAAAATTTCATATAAAAATATTTTTAATTGAAAAATCGAAGTTTATTTTCTTTGTCTAAAAATATCGGTGTAGTGCCGCCAGAGCAAGTCGAGAATATCGGATGGCGAGTTGGTTTGGCCACACGCAGACGGTCGCGAGCATCTCCAAGTCGGTCACGACGGTGGCTGGAGGCATTATTTGTCTAGAGTCCAATCTGTCCAACTTTATGAAGAAAGTACGCGCTGCATGGCTTTGGAATTCGTCAGATCGCTCACGACATGTCTAGGTCATCTACTACGAAGGATTTTTCCAACGCACGAGCAGCAAACTCCCAGAAGGTGCTCATCTGGTGATCCCACATCAATCTAATCTAGTGTGCTCCACGTCGTAGATGTCAATTATGCAGCCAAGAAACTCTTGCGACGCTGCTATGAATACCGCGAAGCAATTCGAGAAGAACTCCAGTACGACACCTGCAAGAAGCAGTGGAATTTCTTACCGTGTTGGATGGCTAGATCTAGCGTCGCCTATGTTGCAGATGCAGGACGATGGGCTATCGGACTTGAAGATTGGAACACTAAAATGGACAAACGCATGGCTCAAATATCAGAACTCGTCGTCTTGGCAAACAGGTACACGATCTTCCTGCCGTAAAAAGATCTTAGAGTGTTCCGATGCTCTTAGTTTACTTGCTGAATATGCATTGACGGGTGAAATCGGAGCCAAAGGCGCAGTTGATGATCTCAGTGCCTACGTGAATGTCATTACGAGCACGATTGTCCTTCAGGAAGAAGCGCTCTTCCATGACTCGCTCAAAGGAAACAAAAGCATATCCCCACTTCACGGTCAATATCGCTCTACTGCGGTGCCGACGGCTGTGTCTGTTGAGACCATTCCCGGAGATATTTCAGAGCCAACGACAATCGTGTTGCATCCAGAAGACGTTGAGCTCGACATGCCAGCGCCAGAGGACGAAGACCGCTTGAATCCATTCAATATAGATCCAAAAACGCCGCTGGTCAAAGCTCAACGGACGGAACCAATGGCAATTCCAACGAAAGAATTGCCGCGGAGTAGCGATGTCAGTGACGAGTCGAGTCGATCTTTGACGAGCTCATTCCCGAGCGATTACTGTCACTTGGATGGCGACGAGCTGCAAGAAATGACGTCATTTTCAACGACAGCGCCAAGAAAAGAGCGTCTAGCCAAGCCAAGAACAGAGAAGAAACCGTTTGACAATGCAGTGTACGACTTGACCGTGTCGTTTGATTTTCAAAAGGAGCGAGCGAGCAATCCATTCATGGCCAAGCCATACACGGTAACTTCTCCATTCGTGGAATTGAAGTGTGATGTTGGGGCGTGTAGGAACGAAGGAATAGTCTAGGCGAACACTCGAGCATTGACGAAGAAGGCACGGGCTCAATACATGAAAACGATGGATTCAATCGGTTTCCACATCCACCGAGACAAAGAGAAGAAGAGGCACGCTACCCAGATAGTGCCAATATACCGTACGCAGAAGGAGTAGACGAAAGATGAAACATGTTCACGTGCTTTGGACAACATTTAAGGTCTTGGAGTCATGCGCAATTTGGAGACAAATTCGCGCTCTTTCAGAGAAAGTCCCCACACGGGAGATCCTTTAAAGTAGAGGCGTTCAATGAGTCGCTGGGTGTCGTCACGGGCAATGACTTGGTCAAATCCCGCTTCCTTTTCTTGTTGCATGAGGGTGTGCAAAAGTTGAATGTCCGCTTCTTCCGCACGGTATCCAGGTGTAAATTTCGCCGTTCCTTCCGATCGAGACTTCAAAGAACCATAGAAACCACCTTGACCTTCAGAGGGATGACCGCCAGAGTACGTCGTAAGACCTCGAAGCGCGACGTTCGTTCTCGCCGGGACAATGCGCTTTACTGCCGCTAGCATTTTCAAAAAGTGCGTTTGAGCAAACAGTTTCATGATTTACTATTTATTTATAGAGGACATTGTCAACTATATATTAGATGTGATAGGATATAGATTTCACAAAGGCTCTTTTTGTTCATTCCATCCTTCCAGCTGAAAGTCTATAAATTCTGGAAGTAAATGTACTGCACTCGAGAGAAGCGATCTCCTCGCTGAATGGTGTGCGACTACACTTCTATCAGTAGTGTTTGCGTATTCACGCTGGTGGACTACATGCGTTCTGTCGCTGAAAAGTAGCGTAGCTTAATTCTTGACGGATACTGAAGATACTATGAAAGGATATTAATTTAGAGAGAATATTTTATCTGGGTAAAACTTGGCAGTCTCATAATCGTGGTATTATATTTTACAGGCCATGCGTTCTGGTAGGTTTTTACTACCGCTGAAACGCGTGAAGACATCCGACACAACCAAGATTCCGACACAAAGAGATGGATGTGTATTGCTTGACAAATAAAAATATGAACTGGTTCAATGGGGAGGGACCGCAACAAGGGTTACTTGGACTCGAGCATGCGGATATGGGCCGAGCAAAGTCCACGACGGCGGCATGGTTTTTCACAGCCAGGTTGGCTGCATCGCTTGCCACCACCGTGAGTAGCGCAATAGCCACCACCACGGTCGTTTCGCATGCAACCAGACACACCACACAAACGGGATCCACCGTGAAGTGCACAAAATTCACCACGTTGAGTTCCTTTGTCGCATCCTTCAAAGAGGCATCGCTTACCACCACCATGGGAACGGCAGTAGCCACCACCTTGAGAGCTGCGGTCACAACCTTCAAACAGACAACGGGGACCGCCACCGTGAGCTTTGCACAAGTTGTTCGACTGCGCGGCACGGTCACATCCATCCTTTTCACAGCGCTTTCCGCCGCCGTGCTTGATGCACAAGTTTCCGCCTTGACTGCTTTTTCCACATCCTGCAACTGTACAACGGCGGCCACCACCATGAGAGATACACAGAAAATGGGAGCGGGAACGGCGTTGACATCCAACCATCTTGCATAGTCGGCGGTTCTTGTCGTGCAGGTCAAATGACCCATCACTGGACTCCTCGTCGGCACTTCTCAAAGGTTTCGCTTCGAATGCCGGTGGGGGAACGAGCTGCATGTTGAGTAAATTGGCGGTTTCATCATCGTCTGTCGAATCCATGAAGTCACTCAAAGGAGAGTCGTCCAACAAGTTGAGAGTAAGCACGCCGCTGTTTGGATCATGCGCACCAGCAGGCGGTTTACCAAGGGGTGTGGGATACAACTGCGGATTCGCGGCGGCGCTTCTGTCCATCAGAAAGGTGTAGAGGATGTCGATTTCCTTGTTGTCGAACTCTTCCGATATTTCGACCTCGTCCTGACCATCTCCTTCGTTCATGTCGTCGTCGAAGAGGGAGCAGTCCAACAAATCTTGCATCGATGTCACTTCAGACTCGATCGAGTTGACAAACGGGAGACAAGGTGACGACGGATTCATACCTTGCGAAGGGTTCACGACGCACTCATACATCGGCTTCTGGAACGCCGACACCATCGGGTTCTGGAACGGAATCGGGTTGAACGAGCGCATATCCATCACGGCCTGCTGCTTGTTCGTTGCGATTCCGTACATATCTCCATTAAAGTCTGCGGGTTGCGAAAAGGCAGACTGGTTTCCGCCGAGGCTTACTGGGTTTTCCAAAGGGCGGCACATGTTCGTCGGGCTAGACACGCGGGGTGGGTGGCACTGGCTAGCTGGAGGTTGCGTTTCTTTTTGCAAATGATCTGCAGTGTCTTTGTCGCCACTTTCAAAACCCCAACCCTCTCCCCCTTTTGATTGGCTAGTCCATTAAAGAACGCTCCCTGATTGGTGCATATCTAAAAGTTCGGAAAGTATACAAACGTCAAATGAATCTTCCTGGCGATGAGGTCGTTTTTTTCGTCTGGTTCGCAAATGCCCTCGTCTTGTTAGCTGTATTTCCAAGGCTCTGGAAGACTGTCTTGATGCTACGTAATAGCATGAGGGACTGTCCGTTCAAATATTTCACCTGCTGCACCCACAGAAAGATTTCATCGAAGCGGTTGAACAGTACTCCCTCGTATAAAATGGGTGGCTGTATTAAATTTCAGAGTTCTTTAGTCACATTATTCAATGAATCCTCTGAATCTTAATCCCTGTATAATTGGATGTATTTAAATCTATTTGAAATCGATAGCCAATCAGAATCGAGTATTTGCCTTCTTCACAAAAACACACGCAAAACACACATTCAAAACTTTACTTTATTGAATGTACTTTCATATTACACTTGAACTCACTATAACTGAATAGTATTTGAGAATATTTCAATTTTAGGGTGCGTCTGCCAAAATTTCAAAATCAATATGCCATTTTCAGCTAAATTGGGATCAACGATTTATGACATATTCAAAATAGAGGTAAAACCTCCATTTCGTAAAATGGCATTTTGAGAGCCTCCAGTGAGTATTTCCCGACCAAAAATATTGGATTTGGTGCAAAACTCTTCGAGATAAACAAGTTCATATTTTGACCTCAATTATTGAATTTGGCCTCAAAATGGCATTTTGGGCCAATTTATTGTAATATTTTCGGTTATTTTCGGTTGCCAGACGGGCCCTTTGTCAAAAATACAAATTTCAGTGAAAAAGACAATAGAATCTCCTACTAGTATTGTCTTTTCAGCCAGATTTTGGACTTACGTGATGATTGGCCGATTTGATCGATCCATTTATTTGTACTGAACAATTTATAGTATACAATTATCAAAACTATTCCCCTTGGAGATGATTCTTGACGTCGTGCGCAGACAGCACGCATCGAGGAACACCGTAATGCATGCACTTTATGCTTACTACTTACTACTTTGGCATGAAGAAAATCGATGTTGCAAGACTCTTCCACAAGTCTATGTCAACGGTATCATCATGGATTCAAATCTACGAAGAAACTGGGGATTATGCAAGAAAGAAATGCGCTCGAGATGGTCAGTTTTCAAAGGACCAGCGCAAGTGGCTTGTTGAGTATTTTGAAAAGCGACCAATGTCATTTTTGGACGAAGCTAAGCTGGCGTTTGAGGTGAAGTTTCGACGATACATATCGTTGTCGTCTGTATGGAATATCATCCACAATCATGGTCTGACGTGGAAAGTCTTGGAAAGACGCGCAATTCATATCAAACAACACGACATTCAACGGTATTTTATGGAGTTGTCATCACTGGATTGGTCCCATTTGAACATCCAATTCCTCGATGAAGTCAGCTTTGACTCAAGAGGAATGCTGCGAAAGCGCGGCTATGCAATGAAAGGCAAAAAGCTTTGTTTCCGTGGTGAATTTCAGCGAAAGCCAAGAGTCTCTTTGCTTTGTTTCCTCGACGTCTCGGGTATGGTTGAAGTATTTGACACGATTGGAACCTTTGACCGTGCCAAGTTCGTTGATTGTTGCGAAGCTCGTGCAAAGTCTGTTCAACAATACCCTGGACGCTCGTCGATTTGGATTTTAGACGGAGCCCGTATACATTGCCATGCCGATATTGTTTATTTTCTACGTGGGCGTGGCATTGCTCCGATATTCCTTCCCGCATACTGCCCTTTTTACAACCCGATTGAATATGTTTTTGGGTTGATAAAAAAGTCGTTCAAGCGGCATTACAAGGAGTCATTGACCAAGGATTTGATGCAATTCATCATGAGCATCATGAAAACATTCAAATCATTTGACACATCTCGTATCTTCGAGCATTGTGGATACACAAAGCAAGGTCGATTCAATCCCTCCAAACGCCTTGTAGATGAAGGATCCAAATCTGAAGAAATCAATGACAACATGTTGGATTATGTTCCATGCAATGAAGACAACGATCGAGCAGATTAGAACTCAGTTAAGCTTTATTTTAAAGCGACTCAAATCATTACCAGTGATTAAGTCTAATATGCATTAAGGATCAAAGGCATCACTTTCTTCATCATCACATTGATTGTGGTCTTCATCGTCAAGGTTTGGAATATTGTGTATCAATGAAACCAATTCTGTTCGTGTAGACACCGGGGCTATCTCCTGCCGGAAGCCTTCAATTATACGACGCTTCGCTCTAAGTGCTGTCTCACTTGTTTCAATACGCGACACAACATCGTTCACACACTTTTTCAAAGTGTCCAAGTCTTGCAAGCAAGATTCCACCACATCAAGAGCTACTGTGAGACTGTTTTGCAAATTTTGATTTCTCTCTTGGGCACAATTGGGAATTGGGTCGAAAAGATGAAGCATGGTTGCCGGAGGTGGGTTTAAAACATGAATGGCGTGTTGAAATACAGGCGCCTTCAAAATATGCGCCGCCCACATTCTCCAATTTGCTTCATATGATGTGTAAACTGATCCCCATTTTTCTTTCAGTTGGGCGACCATTTGAGCATGAGCACTCTCTGCAGCTGCGCCAGCTCTGTCTTGAATTTGAGGTTCAATGCATTGCTCACGCAACATTTGAAAATCTGTCCCTGTACTGACGTGGATTCCCCACGCGAGTACAGTGATTGAGAACGTGTCATTTCGATGATCTGATATGTATCGATTTGCTTGAGCTTGACTTCCAGGCTTGAAAAGTACCGCCCCATTTTGATGGATATAAAGGAGTCAAAGTCATTCAAAGTGGGCTTTTCGGTGTCAACTGTCCAAACATGGGGTTCGCCCTCATATGTAGCCTTGAATTGAATGTGGGGTAGGCAATGTTGAAAGATGAGTTCTTTGAGAGCTGCCCAACTCGACCCTTCAAACACATGCTGCGGCAATCGCTTGCCCTTGCTGTCTCGACCACAGACAGTGTTCTTGACATTTATATCTGCTCGCAACGAGAATAAGGGCTCATTTGGTATTCCAACCGGAGATGCGTCTGGAATTGGAGACGATCGTGTCGAGTAGCGATGCTGGTGCGGGGGTGTTGGTGCTGACATCTTTCAAATTGCGGGGAACAATATTTAACGATTTTGATTGGATATTCATCAATATTTTCTGAGATTATGATTGGCTGTTCGTATCTGCCGATTCTTCTGCCGATTGTCGTCTGCCGATTCTTTGGGCATGTCGCTCCAGTTTCGAATAAAAACAACAATATATATTGTCTTTTTCACCCAAATTTGTATTTTTCTACCAAAATTGAGTTCATTTCCAAATCGATTCCATCATACTGAAGTCAAGTATAACTGAAAAGTACGGTAAATTGGCCAAATAAAATTCACGTGTGTTTGTGTGTTTTGCGTGAACTTGGTAAATACTCAATTCTGATTGGCTGATCGATTTGCAGATCTTGAGACCTATCACAATTTAGAATGAAATCGACAGTGTTTACTATAAATAGAAACCTCTTTAATTAAATACAGAGATGACTTCGACAAGGTTTCGACAAGGTATTCGAGACCGAGGCCAAGAAGAAGCCCCGAGAGGAAGCTTCAAGACAAGGCAGACCCAATCTGTTCATGTGCGATAGATTTCTTTCGAGGTGTCGCGTTGAAAGTGTCGTGTGTTAACTATTATATAATAGATTGACAGTGAATAGAATCTCGCTGTGCATAAGACTCTGTCTAGATGAAACGACTGAAACCTATTCACGTGACTTCGTTGTGCTTCATGAACGGCTTTTGGAAGGTTTGGGATAAAAGCTCAAAGTATATTTAGACCAGTCCACGCAAGGGACAAGGAGTCGATCGGGAACTGATTCTCTTGTAAATCTGCCTGCAGTCAGCTCCTTTCATCACGCAGAAATCATGGCGAGATTTTTGCCTTCTTTTGGAGCCTCAACATGACATGTCTTAATTGAGAATTCGAATGGAGATGCATGTAACCGTATTCACGCCGCGACACTAAAGGACAAACTCGACATCGTGAAAGTGACAAAGGGGAGATCGAAGATGTCCATCGTCAAGGATGGCTATGTCGACTGCCAGTGTCCAGAAGTTCGTTCTTCATGGATGTTTGGTTAAAATTTAGACAAAAACTTTCGATGGACCAGGTTAACCTAGTGCGCTGTGTCAGTGGCCGCATCCTTTTCAATTTGGTTACAATTTGAAGCAATTGAGTTCTTGGATCTATGGCCGCAGCGCTGGCGTGGTCCATAAGGGTCGTCACACCTTGGAACTCTTCGTTCGATGAAGATGTTGCCACCCATACTAAGCTTAACCTTCAGATCAGCATCATATTCCTAAGAACCTGGTAGCCTTTCAATGGCCTTTGCTTGAGCTTGAGAAATATTTGTGGGATCTATAACAACCTACAAGCAGTTCACATCCCCCACTTAGTCCGCAAAGAGGTACACTGGGGCCATCCCAAGGTGACTTTGGTTGACTCAAGATATCCACAACGATTTGACCACCGTAACCACAACCTGACGAAGATTTAGTCAGCCCCTGACTTCAAAAAACCATGGGGTACCAGTAAGAATACTTGGCTTAAATTCTTGCACAAGGGACAACACAGCACCACGGTGTCTTCAATTCTGTTTACAACATCTAGCCATCGCGGCCTACCTCTTGACGGCGCTACTCTGAATTGCGTCAATGAGCTCCAAAACCACGGAAATCAATAAGAGGAAGATGAATGCAAACGCTGCTAGCACGACGTACGCAGCCAATACATCGTTGTACCAGTAGTCCAATGCGACGACCGTGAGCAAGGATCTATGACGACACTCTCAGCGAGGAATTTCACTCGACCGTACATTCCAACGATCACGAAGAGGAAGCATACTCCCATTTGTACAACAATCGAGCTCGAGTCTTCTTTTGATGGCCACAAGCTTGTTGGACAATACGTGCGCACGTTGCATTCTTGCATCAGTTGCGAGGATGCCCAATTGTTTGCGTCCCTACATCGTCTTGAGTGCGACAAATCGTCAATTTCTTTTTTCATGTACTTATCGCTCGTCTCCACACATAGGACGCGCAACTTTGCTGTATTCCTGGTTGTTTCCTTGGCCTTGTCCTCCATCGCGTCGATCTCGTGTCCTGAATTGTTGTGGCCCACTTCAACTTCAACTAAAATTATCTGATTGGCTCATTTATACGGAAATCATTCTGATTAATTGAAAATTATCCGGTTTTAGGAATTTTTGACTTGTCGTATTGTCAAATACATTCGAAATTGTGAGAGGCAGCTCGAATGTATCGTTTTTTGCAATCGTTGTGGAATTTATTAGCCAATCAGAAGTCAGTATTTATTCACACACACAAAGTACACGGTGTGTTTCGACGTGAAGTCCATGTCCGCTATTCAGCAAGCCGTCTCGGGCTCTCATGCATCAAGAAACACAATCATGCATGCCTTGTACGGCTATTATTACCTTGGTCTATCCAAAGATCGGCTTGCTATCATTTACAACAAGCACAGGAACACCGTCGACAATTGGATTCGACGCTTCGAAGTTGAAGAAAACTATAAGAGGCGGGAAAGCAAGTCCACCGGCTTGTTTACTGTCGAACAGAGACAATGGGTGGTAAACTACTACATGGAGAAACCTCTTTCGTTTCTCGATGAAGCGAAAACCGACTTTCAAGTCCATTTCAATCGGTTTATCTCATCACGACCATTTGGCGGATTGTGCATGAAAGCGGGTTGACTTGGAAAGTTCTGGAGCGCAGAGCGATCCACATAAAGATGGCCGATATTGTGCGATTCACTCTAGAGCTGGGGACGATTGATTGGAGTCAACAGAACATCCAATTCCTCGACGAAGTTAGCTTTGATAACCAAGGCATGGTACGAAGAAGAGGCTATGCCATGAAAGGCGAGAAATTATGCATTCGAGGTGAGTTCACGCGAAAAGCTCGAGTATCTTTGTTGTGCTTTCTTGACGTTGGTGGCATCGTTGAAACCTTTTATACTGATGGCACGTTTGATCGCTCAAAATTCGTTGAATGTTGCAGACTCCACGCCCACTCAAAGAAGTCAGTGAAGCAATACCCTGGAAGGGGATCTATATGGATATTGGATGGTGCTAGTGTGCATTGTCACCCCGATATCGTATATTATCTCCGCTCGCTTGGAATTATTCCTATATTTCTACCCGCTTACTGCCCATTTTTCAATCCGATCGAATACATGTTCGGCTTGATGAAAAAGTCGATAAAGCGTCAATATCAAGAATGCAAAAACAGGAGCACTGTGTTGTTTGCTTTGGAAATTGTGGAGCAGTTCCGACGCTCTGACATGCAAAAAAATTATCAACATTGTGGATGGACGGTCGAAGGCAATTTCGATCCACGTAGTGGACTCAGCAACGATAGAATAAAATTGTCAAAGGGAGAAGAGCACAGTGTTGACGAATTGCTGGAGTATGCAGAGTGCGGTGACAGTAATGAGGAGACTAGAATCACTCATGAATAATTCTTCAATTAATTCATTGATTAAGCATGGTCAGAGTCCTCTTGATTTGGGATAACTGCAAGAGCAGAGATAACGTGGCTATCATCATCCTCAATGTCAACATCACGGCCAAAAGCATCAATAATTGCCTTTTTGGAACTTAGCATGTTGTGCATTTGGTCCATTTCAGCTCTGAAAATGTTCGACTGGGCTTCATAATTCGCACGCAGAGTGGCTAGACTTTCACGAAACCCGCCCACAACATCAGAAGCCAAGGTGACACTTCTTTGAATTCGAAGTAAGCATTGTTGAGCCTCGCTTGAGATTGGCTGAAAGAATCGCACAAGGTTTGGTGGTGGTGGCTTATCAATCTCACGTGATGCTCATGAGTGGATTTTTGAACTATGTGGCCAGCCCATAGCATCCAGGATATATCTTGTCCAGATAGCAATGATCCCCACTTTTCTTGCAAACGATCTATCATGATTTGATGGCTGAATTGGTTTGCCGCACCGCCTCGATCCGTTTGCATGGGTTCGATACACTTTTCTTTGAAGGCTGCCAGTTGTTGCAACGTACCAAGTTGATTGCCCCATTTGTACGCTGACAAAGACAATGATTCGTTTCTGTTCTTTCCAAAATAGCGATGAGCCAGTGCGCTGCTCCATGGAGTCAGTATGGTTGTTTTGTTCCGCAGAGATACGTAGCTGTCGAACAGTTCCAAGGAAGGGCCCGTGTCTGACACGGTCCAAATGGGTGGGTTTCCACTCAGTATAGCCCTTTTTTGAAGGTTGCTTGAGCATATATTCCAAAGCTTTTGCTTGATCTCAGTCCAGTTTTGTCCATCCACAACATGAACGCCGAGATTTGTGGCGCTGGAATTGCGTTGATTGACCGTTTCCTTTAGTCTGCAGTCTACAGTGACCTTGTAGACACCTTCCTGTATGCTGTGTATAGACGCATCGAGTCTAGGGCTCCTTCGAAGCTGTCTAGTTCCCGGTGAGGGTGTCGTGATCAATGTGTCTTCCATTTCAAGTCGAGTGACGGTGAGCGTGAATTTTCTCCTCTCTTTTGGTGAATATTTCGATTGAAATGTGTATATTTTTTCACCGGTTTTCACAAATTTTGACGAAAAAGACAATATCTCGGTGGAGATATTCCATCTTTTTAACCAATGATTTCGTTCTATCTACTTTACCTTGTGTCAATTGGATAATAATGACCGCGCTGGTGCTTTCGTCGAACGATGACCATTTGAAGTGAATATTGTGAGCCGATAGAACTAACGTCAACACAATAGAGGCTACATCCACCAAGACACGTTTATATTTAATGAAAGGATATTATTTTGTGTTTTCAGCGACTTAAACACAGCGACTCTCCGTCAAATTACTATGCTATCGCGTGGTTCACACGTTCCATGCCATGTGACAAAATCATCACTTCGTCGATTTTCGTTCCCCATGTTATTATTCACTAATTCTTCATACTTTGATTGCTCTGTCCATCGTATCTCGACCGAAATACGATATGCCATGTATTTTGTGAAAATCGAAAAATAAAATTACGACATACAAAAAGCAATATAATTAAAATCGAATGCCTAAATATAATTTTTGGGAAAATGGAATTTGTATCTCGAAAAAGATATGATGACTTAATTTTACCCAATAAAAAGATATGAGTTACGGTTTTTGAGTCGAAATGTGGGCGGCGACCAACAGACATGGCGGTTCGACTGAGCGGCGCCGTTTGATGTGCAAAGCACTGTACAAGATGAGTG
Source organism: Aphanomyces cochlioides (assembly GCA_019828595.1). Lineage (NCBI taxonomy): Eukaryota > Oomycota > Saprolegniomycetes > Saprolegniales > Verrucalvaceae > Aphanomyces > Aphanomyces cochlioides. The sequence continues at coordinate 2,949,436 of JAHQRK010000002.1, read as the reverse complement.
ACGCCAAGGTGTTGAAAAGATGTTGCAAGCGTTTCATCCTGCTGCAGGGTCCACCATATGACACACGCTTCTTCTAGACGGCAGGAGATATTGAAGCTCTGTCAAGAGATATATACGTGATTCGCTTCGCGTTGCATCGGAACTGAAACGGCTTTTTCACGACGGATCGAGTTAGAAGATCCATGGAGAGAATGGTCTTCTCTTCCGACATGCTGGCGAATTCACCGTCTCGTTCTGCCTTGGAACATTTCAGTGGGAGGATAAGAGATGTGCTGCTGCTGGCTGTGCGCGCACCCGAGTTAGTGGCGGCACTGTCGTCCGTGTGTTTCTTGGAACACACACATAAAGCGAGCTCGCCCTCTGATCGCGGTTCGAAATCCTCGAGGCGCCGCGAGAACCACTCACGATGGCGATCGTCGAGTGGCGACTGTTGGCATGGTAGCTAAAAGGTAGCTAGATGGCTTGAAAACCTTCGAAAGAATCCTCGATTCGAGCGGAGTTGTGAAGCCCACGACTCGAAGCCGCCTTGTTGTGGGTCATTCTCGTTACACCCGCGTGCAGAAAGGGTCGTTCTTTTCGGGGGTGCTTGGCCCTTGCAACTCATCTGTGGAGGAGATTCCCGAGTCTTCCAAGCGTTGTTCCAAATCACATGAGCGGCAATGCACTTGGAACTCGTCCACGCGGGTTGGATCGACGTAATGTGGACTACAAGAAGTATCAGGAACAACGTGGAGAGTTGGGCGAGTCGACTGGCAAGATGCGAGGGAATGCGCTATCCTTGAAGGATCCACCCGTTCAACTTTTCAACGACATACTACGACGCCACTCGTACCGGTAGCGAGAAGATCTAACGTTGGACGCACACCCAAAAGACAAGGCAGTCCGTCCTGTATGTGCATGCTTTCTATCGCGAGAAAAACTGCCATGGTAGGACGTCGATCGTGACGTCTTCGTTCTCTTGCACCCATGCGACGTCGCTCGATGTTTATCTTGGCGACCCACGCACGTTTCCTCGTCCAAGTTGAGCGTACGAGATCTTTCCACGCTCTTGGTGGGAGTCTGATTTGTTGCAACCTGAATCACCTGCGGCCTTCCAGTCCATGTCGTGCATTTTCTCTACTAGATATCACTTGTCAAGATGGAAGAGAAAGCCGACGTGTTAGGCGTGGCATGTCCCGACTTGACAAGGCCATCGTATTGAACACATGGCCGAAAACCATGAGCTATTTCTGTAAACCGAACAATATTCACCACGAGAGTAGCTGTGGTGGAGCTACGCCACTACATGGTTGGATTGTGCAGTACGACGTCGTCCTCTTTCTCATGGCGGCGGCGGCGACGACAACGGGTGAGTGTCAAGACGAGATGAACCGATTTGGTGTTCGGACGAAGGATGTGTCGTCGATCTGTTGTCGCCTGGTGTGGCTCTCGATCACATATTTGTCATGTCGGAGGAGATTGCATTGTCCTTGGAGCGTTACAATGTACCACAACCGCTTTGCTACTCGAGAAAAACGAAACGCCCCTAACGTTACATGTGGCCTCCACCTCTCTTCCTTGCCGCTCAAAGATCTCGGTCGCCTTCGAAATTTCTCACGGATAAGACGAAGCTGCGTACGTACTAGTCCGATCTTGGTATGTCAAGACCGACTATGCAACCTGCAAGGATATGTCGTGGCCGAGAAATCAAGTGTGGCACGACCAGCATGTGTATATCGACTTGGCCACTTGACGTCATTGCTCGATTAGCACCAAGTGCGACAAGTGGGCGAGATGGAGTGTAAAACCGAGGTGTTGGACGCCACGAGCTTTACGACGCCACGCACGATTCCTCGCGCAGAGAATGTCTTTTCGTTCATGCCGTCGCGGATCAAGTCGGAGTCGACGTATCATGCCCCACTGCCGAAAGTCAAGACGCTCCTGCGACTGCCACCCCCGAAAACACACAAAACGTGCCTCTATCGCACAGGCAAATGCAACATGCCGCGTCATGTCAAAGCGAATGGATCCCTACATAAAATGTGCACGTTCCATCGCTCGAAAGCAAATGAAAACCAACGGCGGCTCGACCAAAAGAAAAAAGACGCGGGTTTTCACCGACGCGAACGCATCTCGGCGTACAAAGTCAAAGGCGTGCTCCAGCCGAAAGCTACAGTGCTCATGATGGCAGCTCGAGAAGCGGAAGCCTGCCGGCCTCTCCAACCAGAAAACACTCCGAATCCGTTCGAAGACATCATGCCAGACGTGATGATCCCGTTTTTGCTCGACAATTACACCGAAGTGACGGACGACGCGGCTGCGGCAGTTGCCGCTGCAAGCTTGACCTTCCACACCATTTAGACTGCTGCATGCTCCTATTTTATAGTCTCGTTGTTATATTTTAACTGCTGCCCGTCAAGCTGCGTGTCCTCGGGTAGTACTAATTAATATTGATTGTATCGTGTAGACTCGATGTCTAAATGTCCATCAACAGTTACTGGAGCTCGACGTTGTCATGGTCAAACTCCGGACCGCAAGCACGATGACTCAGAGCTCGAATGCTGGTGAATCTAGCATCCGAGCGGGATGCAAACATGTTGTGTTCCTTGATAGCAACAGAGGAGCGAACAAGGCCGACACAGCGACTTGTTCGGCTGCCACCAACCCGTCTTTTTGGATTGGTGACGTTGTGGTTGACTCGACATTCATAGAAAACCCAGCGTGGAAGTAAGCTTGGCCAACACTCGTCAAAGGAATAGCATCCGTTCATGCACAAGCCACGACAGTCCGATCGCATGACCAGCTTCCGAAAGAACATCAGCAAGAACTTCGATAGATCAGATTCAGATTCAACGTTGTACTCGAATTTCATTGGTCGGTTTAGGCGATTCTGATTGGTTCAATTGAAGTATTTTTTTAAAAGTACTTTTATCCAATTAAAAATAATTTTATACTACACCTTTTTGCGCTTAAACTAGTCCATCTTTCAACAAAATAAGCACAAGCAAGAAATAAATATATCAACGACATTTTAAAATACTCAACTGCATTTAAATAAAATCATGGACTCCCATAGGTATTTATAATAAAGTCAACGCCATTTCAATCTAATATGCGAATGAAAAACGAAGGTCAATTTCATTTCAAATAAAGTCAACGACTTTTAAAGAAACAATTATATTCAAAGCGATGAAGGATCACCCGATTTTGGCGATTTCCCTGCACATCCGTAAAGTGGATACTCAAAAAGCGCGCCAAACTTTGGTGGTGCTTCCTCACCGAGGGAGAATCGCCTTTTGATGTGCTTGTTGAGCATCCACTTCAACGATGTGCAACGAAATCGCCAAAATCGGGTGTCCTTCATCGCCGAGGAAGCACCACCAAAGTTTGGCGCGCTTTTTGAGTATCCACTTTACGGATGTGCAAAACGCGCGCGAAACTCTTGTGGTTCTTCCTCATTTCCGAAAAGAACAGCTCATGCAGAGCCCAAAACAAGACAACATTGACATCGCCGCCGTCGACACCAGTGTCTCGCCGACGCCGAAACAAGAAAATAAGACTCTCCGTGAAGAAAAGAATCCAAAAAGCATATCGAGAGAGTCGAGACTGGAAGTCCATTGCTGTTGCTAACGGCGTCAAGATCAAAAGCTGTCGCTATTTCCTTGATCTTGACGAGATCATTGAGAAGAAACGAGGAGGACACAAGCAAAGATTGTTGACCGAAGAAAAGCTCGTCAAGTTAGAGCAATGGCTGGAAAGCGACCCTCCAACAACCTTGCAAGAATTTCATGACCGACTGCAGCTTGAAGAGAACCTCCAAGTTTCACTTTCGGCGATCCATCGCGCGCTCAGTGGAAGACTGTTTACTGTCAAGGATCAACATTACGAGCCTCTGCAGATGAACTGCGATGACGTGAAGGAAAAACGACGCCAATATGTCGCTACTCTGCGAGCCCTGAAGGAACAAGACAAGATCCCAATATGGATCGACGAAACAAACTTCAACTTGTTCTCTGCGAGAACAAAGGGCCGATCGAAGCGAGGAGAACGAGTTCGCATTGTACGGCCAGCGCCACAAAAGGGCAAGAACCTCCATATCATTGGTGGCATGTCAGGCCAAGGCGTTTTACACCATTTTGCGTTGAAGTTAGATCATGTTTCGATTGATTTAATCTGTTCAAAAGAATTTAAGGTCAATGACATTTCAATAAACACAACTGCACTTCAATTAAATCTTACTTCCATCAACTACATTTATAAAAAGTCAATGTCATTTAAAGAAAGTCCACGCCATCGATGTAAAAGACAACGTCACATCAAAAAAAGTCAACAACACTTTATAGAACTTGCAACCTACAAATTAAGCAATTTGCGCAACTTGAGTGACCCTCACATGCAGGAGGCGAGTTATATTTGGTACATGTTAGTCGTAAGGACGATTTTAGAGAAGATCCAAACCAAGCCAGCGTCGTTGCCCCATCGACAAACTGACTTTGGTGCATAGAATGATATTGTGTGTTAATCCACAAAAATTTTAGATCATTAAAAGCCAGGATAAAAATATTCTCCCTCCAAGCGTTCATTTTGGTTATGTTTTCTATCTGGGCCGTTTTAATAAGCACCAAATGTGTCCGATATTTAGAGAAGTGATGGATTTGTTTCCCGCCCCGAGGTGTGAGTTGGAGGTTGCAAGTTCTTTTAAGTGTTGTTGACTTTTTTTGAAGTGACGTTGTCTTTTACATCGATGGCGTGGACTTTCTTTAAATGACATTTACTTTTTATAAATGCAGTTAATGGAAGTGAGATTTAATTGAAGTGCAGTTGTGTTTATTGAAATGTCATTGACCTTAAATTCTTTTGAACAGATTAAATCAATCGAAACATGATCTAACTTAAACGCAAAATGGTGTATTTATCGATCACCAAAGAGGTTCGTATACGAACGTTCGTGCCAATGAGTGGTTACGCAACATGCTGCGAGCTGCAAAGGCTCATTTCAATGGTCTTGAGGACATTGTCAAATTTGTGACAATGCCCCGTGTCATTCGAGGTGATTTTCATCATGGGAAATGGCTATTCTCACACTGTTGTAGACTTGAAAACGTATTCGCAGAAGACGAATTCCGCGACGCTGTTCTGCTAAGGTTGAGTCCATACTCACCTATGCTTAACCCCATCGAGAACATGTGGTCACAAGTTAAATCGCGTGTGAAGACATTTCTTCGTGAAAGTCTCGCAGCGTTCATGGGTCTTCCACCAGAACCGCAATTGACACGCCTCGAATTCCGAATGCAATTCTTGGAAAATTTTGCTCAGCGAGCCATCCAAGGTATTTTATTGTTGATCAATATTTGACCTGTCCTAGAAATCGATCCAAACCGCAACGAACGTTACATCAATCGCCTCGACTGGTTTTATGGCCTTGCTCAAGATTTGCAAGACATGCCAGTCGGGCGCTAAAATCTACGTGTTTTGAAGTGTCATTCACTTTATTCCAAGTGTTGTTGGCGTTTAGCTTTTTATGGCGAATTAACCTTAAATGTCATTGATTTTTTTCTAAATGGAGTTCGCCACAGACGGACTATGTTCAATGGTTGTTGCCTTTCTTGAAGTGGAGTTGGCTTTTTTTATTCCCATCCAGACTAAAAAAACTGATATTTGGCTTAAGTAAAGTGAAAAAAGGTGTAGTAGACAATTGGATTGGCTAAATTTAAATTATTTGATTGGTTAAAATAAAATGATTTAATAAAACTTGATTGGTACAAATGTTATTAATGTAGTTTAGGACAAAGCAATTGCAATGCCGACAGTTGTGCCGTCGACGCCGTTCCACTTGAGCACACGGCATAGCTCCAGGAGACGAGAGGTGGACAAGACCAATGAGGAAGAAACGAGTCAAATAGAGGGAGAGAAGAACAGTGAAGCAACCCTTCAAGCGTCAAATGCAGCAGATGAGACGAATGAACACGTCGAGAGTGCCAAAACACAAACCGAGTCGGGTGTGAAGAAACCAGCGAAACGAGTAAGACCAAGTGCAAACGGTACGGAATCGAAAGAAGGCGATGGGAAAGAAGAAGAGATGTCGGCGCCTCTTCCAAGAAGCAACCGCATCCTTGATAAATACATGGTTGCCGACGCAAAACTCATGTGTGTGGAAATTTTGGACCAAGTAAGCAAGAACATGGATCCAGCGATATTATCTCAGGCGACGTGCCCAGGTATACACGATTGTTGACATGCGTATCATCATCTTGATACTGTAGCTGCGATCAATTGGGTTGATGTGTGCACCCGCATGATGGAAAAACATCAGTTAGACCTGAAACCTCGGTAAGCAGCTTTGCAAACGACTCTCATGGTCTTCAGACAATGCCAGGAATTGTGGAAGTACTTAGCGTATAACGACATGCCTCAAGGTTCTGATGATGAGCTTTTGCCTGACTCGGACGTGGAAGACTTCAATGCTACAGCTGAAGCTCTGGAACTGAAACGTGCAGGTAGAGCCCTCGATGAAGAAGTTATTGTATCCATGTTCATGTAGCACCCAAAGAAGTCAAGCAATCTCAAAGCAACAGCTCTCCCAAGGAGCCCGAGCAATCTCAAAGCAACAACTCTGTCAATGAAGCGAAGAACGAAGAGCAGTCCGAGCCAACTGTCATCACCGAGGACACTCCTCCTGCCAAACCTTCGCTGCCACAGCGCTTAGAGCTCTTTCCAAACTTTGACGCTTCTGGCTTTTTGAAGTCCAATGCCTCCAAGGATTTATCTCACTATGCGCCACTGCATAACGTGGCGGAGCAATTTGTCAAGCGTCGTCGAGTTGACAACGCACAACTCTTGTTGAAGACACAGACTCTGCCGCTCGTGAAGCCTCAGCCTTTGAATCTACAACCAGCAACTCCCGGATCAGCCGGCCCTCCTCCAACACCACGTCCACCAACTACTCCATTTGATTTCTTCAAACGCATGTACTTGAATCGAACCGGCATGGACGACATAAAAATTCGCGAACTGTTTGAATCTGCGGCACCTGACGTCCGGAGCAAATGCCATCAGCTAGGAGCACAAGATCTCGAGCGATTCCAACGAGAAAGCTTGCGCCAACGGCTCTACGAGAAGTCATTGCGGACTCCAACGTTGACGTCTCCTGCTCCTCAACCCGATATTGTTTGAAAACTGTTTAGTACATTAAAAGAACATTTAAGATCTATATTTTATATAATTCATATCTAATATATTCTTAAATACATTCTAAAACAGCTATTTCCTTTGGATTTTCACACAAAACTGTTCTTAAATTACGAATTCTATTTTAAATATATTTTAAATATTGAGAAAAGACGCTCTAAATGACTTTTCATTATCCGGATGCAAGTGCAAAAATGATTTCTGGCGGCGGACGCAATCAACATGGAGCCGACAACACCAAGAAGAAGAAGAATCGCGGTAAAATTTCTCTTCTACGTTTGACTTTTAAAACCTACGTATAATAGACTGGCTTAATGTTGGGCAGACATATGTGGATGCGCTATTGAGTGACGACAGCGAAGATGAAGCTTTGAAACGAGCATCAGAAAAATCCACCAAGATTGTACGAGCTTCTCCCAGGAAAGAGGAACGCAAAGAGCCGACTCGAAAACCACTACCGCCAACTCGAGAAAGTGCAGTGTTTGAAATCGACCATGGTGGCGACAAGGAGAATCTCTTCTACGGGACACTTGCTGCGAAAGATACACCAAGGTACCCAATTGCCCTCTGTGGTTTGTCGCTCAATATTATATTCAGGTATCATCTCGTAAAGCGTCGCAAGTACAATGAAAACGATACGTCAGTTCGATACTTTGATCCAAAGCTCCAACCGCATCGACGTCTTTATGCATTCCCAGAGAAGACTCGAGATTCGTCTGCCCTGGATTTATCAGCAAGCTTTATCATTGTTGATCCGTTTGAAGACATCGCTGACGATGACGAAAATCTCCAGACTGAAAACCAAAGACTCGAAGAGCATATTATGGCACAGAACAAGCGATTCAACGAAAATTTGCGTGCATCGCCTCATGTATATTCCAGCAATGCCACCTTTCTTAACCAATGTCGTAGAACATATCGCTTTGGATTAAATACATTGCAGCCCAAGAGCGCGAAGGCATCTTTGTCAAGAATAAGCACAAGCAACGCTCCGTTGTGCTGGAAAAACAGCAATCCATTCTCCACAAAGCTCTGCAAGCAAACCCAACATCCACCGAGTTGAAAAAGATTACATGGCTCATGGCACTGCAGCTGCCTGAAGAATCGCAAGTTGTTGCCCATCTTGAAAAGCAAATTCACGCTGCTCCAGACAACGAGATGCTGTGGTTTTTGATGATTCATCGGACACAAGAGCAATTCAGTGAATTTTCCCTACCTCGCCTGCGAAATCTCTACGCTCGTATCCTCCAAACCATTCAAACGTACTTCATAAGACTGAAGTCAAACCTGTTGACTGACGGCGATTGTCTAGGGTGAACAATCCAAGTGCTTCAGCGAGTCTTATCCTCTTTTTCTGGTTACTCTGCATGCTCGAAGTCAAGAGTGGATACACTGAGCGGGGAGTTAGCTTGATGCAGGCCTTGCTCGAATTCAATTGTGGAATGCCTTTAAAATTGAGCGGCTCGCCTTTGAGCGCACTAAAGCACTCGTTTGAAGCATTCTGGGACCAAGACCTTCGTCGATACGGCGAATCTGGCCATGTCAGTTGGTCATCCTGGCATGAAATTGAAGTACTTTCGTTTCTTCTGACCCAGCTCATCATTTGCATAGGTCCAACCTTCTCCAGTTGAGATTCAAACCGAGTATTCATCCCAGTTGCTGCCGTCCATGGAGACGTACATGAACAGATTGCACGAGCATGTACATAAAGAATTACTAGACGTTATGCAGCCTCCTGTTCACTTGAAAAAAGACCCATACCATGCAAACTCTGGCGACAAAGTTCATGACGACGACGCTGATAACGATGCGAGCTCAAAGGAGTTGGAGGAAGAGTATGTCTGGAGTAATTTGCACGGATATCGTATTCCAATCCAAGACGCACAAGACACAGTCGAATACCAACGTATTTTGCGAGAATTGAGGTCGAACCGCCCTTTGCCCGTGAAGAAACAAAAGAAACAGGAGCTTGCAAAACACGACGAGCGGTTGGAATTTGATCCTGTCGCGGTTGACGATGTTCAAGTCCATTTACTTCAAGAAGAAGAAATTCTCCAAGCAACTCAGTGGCGTCCTCTTCATGCCCGAAGTCCCGAAGATGCTGCCATGTAATGAAACCTTGACCTGGTTCATGTCATGAGTCATTTCGTAGGGTCGAAGCGCAGCCTGATCGTGTTTTGCTTTCGGAAGAAATCCAGCCCTTTCTTTTCAAAGTGGATTCGACATGGCACACTGAGCTTGTCTTGTCGTATTTATCACTCTTGGGTGTAACAAGTCGCACTCGTCGTCCAGCTGAAGCGCTCGAGTGGCTGTATCAAGACAACATCTCTGGTGGAAATGGCATTATTGCAGCATGTGTTGAGATGTTCCAACACCGAAAACACCCTTCAGCGGATGTGTTCGAACTCCTCCATATTTTGTTGCATGAAAGGTTGGAGATTACACGGGAAGCTCTGGATGACCCAAGTCGAGTGACACATATTCGCCATCTTTTGTGGCAAACAAGGCAGCCTTTACTTCTCATGGAGTATGAAACAAAACTTGCAATTCACTTGAATCTCCCTGAAGTCCCTCGTGGATTGGCGAAGCAATTACTTGCAACGGCGTCGCAAGACATGGCATTATGGGAGCAATACACAATCATAGAGTGGAGTCTTAGAAATCCCAAGCAAGTGAGCCGCATTTGCGACAAAACGATCGAATCCTTGGCCAACTCATCCTCCCTGGATCGCCATCGATTTCTCTACCTCCGATTGCGTATGGAGCTCTTTGACGATTCCACAGTGACTCACGAGTCCAAGTGGCGATGCGTCTATCTGGTCTACAAAGCATTCTACCCAGAGTACGTCCGTTGTAATTCTTTGAATCTGATGGTCGACGAATATGTAGGGCAGACTCATTGGCCAAAGTATGCAAAAAGCTCGACAAGAAGAACGCTCCGTACGATACAATCGTCCCAGCATCAGCTATGCGACCACTTCGGCTTCGACTTCAACAACAAGTCGACGAGGCTAACAAACTCGCATCTGCTCAGGCTTCTTTACACACACTGCAGCGCCCAGCGCTTGTATACTGCGTATACAATCATGCGATTGTACTACTCGCGGTGGAGGGCCGAGCGGCGGCTTGCCGGTATTTGAGAAAGTGGATCGACACTGCCAAATCCAATTGCAAGCCCGAGACGCGAGTACTGGAGCCTGATGGATGGTCTTCTGCTGTCGAGTGGCTCGTCGCTGCTTACCTGGATCTACTAAAACGAATTGGAAGCTCACCGCGTGAGTGGCGGCACACGACGCAATTGGCAATGAACTTGGTATGAAAATCATTACATGCCGCGTTAATTGTTCACACAGATGCCACAACACTCGACGTTCGTCCATTTATTCGTCGACGCTGAGCAATCCAACACAATGAATCAACACGTTCGACGCGCCGTTCAGCTCGCTCATAGCACCAGCCGCTTAAATTTTGATGCAGCGTCACCCATGGTACAACAAAGCACCTGCGAACGCAGCTCACTGTTCTACAGGTGCATTTGATGGCTCTTCTTGGTGAAGTTTATCGCCTGAAGAAAGCAAATGCCTTGGACATCGAATCAACATGCTGTGGAGTGCATCAATGGGGCTCAGTGGCTATTCATCGTATCCGCCGTGTTTTTGAAGACGCCGTGGACAACGTTAGTTGGCGCAGCCAAGGGTATATATGCTTTCATCACGAGCATTCTCATCTTGTTGCATAAGGTCTGCGCTACTGTGGCGCCTCTACTTGCGATTTGAAATCCAAGCTGGACAAGTCCAACAAGCGATCAAAGTGTTTTACCGGGCGATTCACAAATGTCCATGGAGCAAAGCTTTGTATTTGGACAGCATTCGTGTCCTTCGTCCTTATTTCACCGACGAGAATGTCCAAGAAATCCTCAGCATCCTCGTCAGCAAAGAGCTCTACCTCCGCTACGAGTCTTAAAGAATACCAGGGAAAAACACAGACTTGACGTGCTTCTTGTACTCGGTCCAGTTGTCGCCATACTTTTCACGGCAGCTTGTGTCATCTCGCCATGCGCGATGGCACAAGAGAATCGCAAAGTAGATTGCGTAGTAGTACGTCATGATGCTAGCCGTTCCGCAGAAAGCGCACCAAGCCTACATCAACACTATCAACATGGCAGCCCTAGGGCGATCGCACGTACCAAGCCCATGAACCAGTCGCCCGTGTAGTTGATCTTACGCGCCATACCCCACCAGCCAGAGATCAAAAGCTTCGTGCCGCGCTTCGTGGGCATCCACTTCAAGTGCTTGACGCTGTCGCCGTTGGGATCCGTGCGGAAGGCGTCCTTCTGCGCATTGGCGCCACGGAAAATGACATAGCCAAGAACATTGAGGGCAACAAGGGCAACGATGACGGGGACACTGAGGTTCGGGTCACGGGCCACAAGGTAACGAGCTTGCAAGGAGTATGTGAATGGCACCCACGTCAAGTCTCCGAAGGCAAGCATGTAACCAAAGCCGTCCGTGGTAATATCCATCGTCGTCAAGACGCACTAGAAAACTTTGAGGCATGACAACTCAAGGGGGATGTTACCTTTTCGTGCCACAGAGCATCCCAGACGTAGAGATTTTGAAAGAAGACGACACACCACATGGAGAGGGAGACCGTGCCGTGGAGCTCGTATTGCTTGGCAGCCATGCCCAAGTTGAGCACTGCCCAGCCGATGAGACCAGGGCGGAGTTCGCAAAAGTACTTCAAGTCGAACGTGCCTGTAGCTGCGGTACGGAAGTTGAGTTCGCGGCCGATGAAGAAGTTGAAGACAGAGGATGGCGACGTGCCTTGTTCGGCGCAGAGGACATCAGGTCTGCGGAACGACACGACGTAGACGAAGATGCTAATGAGCAGGGAGAGGCAGATCGAACCAAAGGCAAGGTGGAGGTAGTGGTCGTACAAGTATGTGAGAACAGCCCACTTTTGGACATGTGCGACACCGACAATGGCAATCGAGAGCCAAAAGCAAGTGTGTCCGTTGACTTTGTAAGTCAATCGCTCCTTCTTGGGCGTTGCGAGCTGGACACCCGAGTGGTACGTGCCGGGAACGAGTCGCTCCAAGGCAACTTGAAACCCAAACCAGGCAAAGATCACAGCGATAGCTTGTGGATCGACGAGATCGTCCCAATTGAATCGCTTCGCGACGTTCTGGAAGAGCTCGGCAAAGTCAAAGCGGTTGTCCACGCAGTAGGTTTCATTGCATCCTGCGTAGAGGAAGACAACAACCACCGGCAGGATGATCATGATAAACGTTGCTCCAATCGGTCCACCAAAGTCGTACGTGAATGGCTTGTTCTTATCATGATCCGACGATGGCGTAGATGCTGCTGGTGCCGCTGGAGGCGCCGTCTGCTTTGACTTATTGCGCTGCATCGTTTTTGAAAGACCATGATTGATTTCGAGCGTCCACCGTAATGCGCATGATTACGTTGGCTTTGCGTAATTTATGTGATTACCTTCGTTATCCGGATCATGTGTCTTATCCGGACATTTCTCCAAAGGGATATATCAAGTTTTTGATATTGTGCTTTTGATACAAAATTGTGAGGAACGGTTTGAATCCACCGAGGTTTCGAATCGATTCCGAATCGAACGGGCTTCTCTGATTGGCTAGAATTAAAAATTAAATTTTTTCAGCCAATCAGAATCGATCAGCCACCTGGCTCACGCAAAACACACACTGACACACACCACTTCAGTATTATGAAATCGATTTGAAAACGAATTCGCTTTTTGGTCAAAACCACAAATTTGGTTGAAAATGACAATACTTTTAAAATAACATAAGACCAAGCTCTCATTTGTTTAGCTTCGATGATCTATTACTATCTCGTGCTCATTGCAAGGCCATGGAGTCTAATTGTCGAAGGTTTAATTACGATAGACCAGTTTTCCTTGAAATGACAAAGTGGAGAGAGTGTACTATTTTTAAGGAAAGATGGAACAAATTTGAATTCAAGTATTGTCTTTTTCACCCAAATTTGTATTTTTCTACCAAAATTGAGTTCATTTCCAAATCGATTCCATCATACTGAAGTCAAGTATAAATGAAAAGTACGGTAAATTGGCCAAATAAAATTCACGTGTGTATAGGTGTGTTTTGCGTGAACTTGGTAAATACTCGATTCTGATTGGCTGATCGATTTGCAGATCGATTTGAAAAATCGATAGATCGCACCAAAATGTGATATTCTTGTGTTTCTTTCACCATTAGGTGTGATTCTGGGGAATCACATTTTCCAAAATGTGAATTGTACTGTATTTGATTTAGCTTGATTTAAATATGACGTGTGTTTACACGTAGATTTCGAGTCAGATGTGATTTTCAATCATCATAGGCGTTTACAGCTCTGTGATTGGCCATTTTAGGTTGATATGCCTCGAAAACGATCTGGGGAAGGAGCTTTGGGAGCAGAAGACGCAGCAGCCATAGCGGCGGCGTTGCGGGCAAAGCGTATTCGACCAAGCACGAAGAAGGCATATGACTCAAAGATGAATGAAATTCTGTCGTACGTCAAAACCAATTTTCCCGGTGTTTTCATGGATGACCAACCTCAAATCCCGCTTCCTAAAGCTGCAGTTTTATCATTCTTTGGCAACCTTGCAAAAGGTGCTCACGACTGCGATATGATGGACAGCTCTGTCGACAATCGAGTCATGTCGTTGTCTCATGTTGAAAGCTTTAGAAGTGCTCTTGTGAATTTCTACCGCAACAAGTCTATTGAGCTCAAACCTGATGTCAACGCTGAACTCAACTCATTCCTTCAAGGTTATGCGAAAACAATCAATGAATTAAAGCAGCGAAGCTTGATAAAAGTTGCCGAAGGGAAAAGACATCTGAAGTCAAATGGATATTCATTGATTGCCAATAAGCTCATGACACAAGTTCCATCATTGAAAGGTCAATCTTGGTCTGGAATCATTTTTTCTTGGAGTTTCTTCGTCATTATGTGGAATTTGATGAGTCGTTCAGATTCTATTGACAAAATTATGTTACAACATATTGAATGGTGTGAGGATGCATTGGTTATTGAAGAGCAGGGACACAAAGGTGGTCAAACTGGTGAATCCAAATACGGGAAACACGTGTATGCTAATCCTTATCAACCAGCACTTTGTCCTGTATTGGCTCTAGCGGTGCTTCTATTTGGTTATCCTCCACGTAAAAATGGTTTGTTTCAATTGTTTATTCGACCTGACAATAAATCACGTTTTGGCCGCAGCCTTCGCCAAGTTTTGTCAAAATTAAGCGACTATGAGCTTCAATTGTTGGGTTGCCCCATCGGGGATATTGGAACACATAGCTTGCGCAAAGGGAGCAGTACGTTTGCTTTAGGACAAGTGAATGGCCCCAATCCTATCTCTGTTTTTCTTCGAATGGGCCAAAGCCTCGGTCAACTGAAAGACAGATATATTCACGTCGGCGAGGGTGCCGATCAACTATGTGGTAGAATGGTTGCAGGATTGGCTTTCGATTCTGAGGAGTTCGGCGTATTGCCACCTCATTTCCCTCCAAGTCTGTCTGGCGAAATGAATCAGCAATATTGGAGTCAAATTGTATGCGGCTACGATCAATATCCCGCTGGAGCAAAAACCATCTTTCCATTTTTGTTAGCATCCCTTCTACATCATGAAGACTACTTACGAACAAATCTGAACGAGAATCATCCGATATTTGTAGCCCGTGTGTTCACAAACAACCGACTTCTTCATCGTTTGCGTGGCCAAACAATCCTTGCCATTGGAGCATCTCCCATCGCTAATCTCAAAGCCACCGGCATACCGCCTCATTTGGCAATTGCAGGCAAAATAAAAAAATGATTGAGACGCTCGGTTTGATGGAAACTCGGATTTGCAGTTTGGAATCCAGCTTGAAAATTAAGAGCGAGAAATTACTCCGTTCTATCAAAGACGATGTTCCCATTCTGCTCGCACAAGAGATTCGTAAGAGTTTAGTCGTTGAAGGTGCTGTGCCATTTTCTCTGCGAGATATGGATGGCCTACGTTCGGAATTATTTGCTTGCATTGATGCTAGGTTGACTGATTTCACGAATTGTCAAAATCCAGTCCAAACTGCGACGTCTGAATTGAACGAGCCAGTCAACTTGGAGTGGAAGGCGTGGTGCTGGAACGATGGTTTCATTGCACACTATGTCCCTGAGAATTGGGAATTTCCAGTCCTACTCACTGTTAAATCAATGTGGAATTTGTGGTTCTACGGCAACAAACCTCTGGTATCCGTCCGTATCGATGCATCACTAAGCGAGATTTATAAGCGAGATTTATGAGGCACACTAGAACGTCTATCGTTATGAAATCCTTGATTGACATTGCTGTAGAGAGAGCTCTGATTAGTGTTGGCCCAAAATGAGCTGCAAAAGCAATTTCCGATATGTCTATTGCAATGTCAGATGAACTCTTTGAAGCGGCGTACTCCGTGCTCATCAACAGGCTGTATCCCAGCTCTATTCCCAGTCGTGAGGAACATCTTACTTGCGGAACTATTTACAACCGCTTGGTCAAATTCAAACGAAGCACGCAGTATCACTCATAACACTCATGTATGCCATTTGTCTAAGGAATGTGGTGTCAACACAATGAGATTCATCTATCCATCTGATCTACTTGAATACAAGCAATCCCTTTTTGTTTTGAGCATGGCCATTTGAGACTCCACTTGTCCAAAGATACATCTCCTTGCTTGGCATTTGATGAACTGGAGCGTGGATGTGGATTAACACACCGCAAAGCAAACGACACAGACACAACTCCGCGGTTCAAATCATGATGAAGCTGCTTGTCTTGAACGAGAGGATCAACACACCACGGTGCTGACGTTCTTGATGTCACGCTCTGTTGATCAATACGATTTCTTTTGCTCACTCTGCACTAAATAAATATTGACCAATCATGTGTGGTTTTGGGAAGTGATTCCTTCATATCACATTCACCGGAGTTATATACATTTGAGACCCCTCTCACAATTTAGAATGAAATCGACAATATTATTAAAAGAGAATTCTTAAGACA
Organism: Aphanomyces cochlioides; assembly: GCA_019828595.1. Classification (NCBI taxonomy): domain Eukaryota; phylum Oomycota; class Saprolegniomycetes; order Saprolegniales; family Verrucalvaceae; genus Aphanomyces; species Aphanomyces cochlioides. Next base: position 2,933,203 of record JAHQRK010000002.1, on the reverse strand, counting down.
AGGGGGTAATTTTGGCAAATTTTCGAGCTACCAACTTTTCTCCTGGGCCAAGACGAGGTCTGCTACTTCAAGACATATAGAACAGACAAATATAAGCACATAGAACGAGGAATTATCGTCATAGCTATCGAGATGAACGAGCTACGAGCGATCCAAGTTTCAGCTGGGACTCATTCCGATGTAGTTTTGCGTTGAGCAAAAAGTCTCCTTTTTGTCATTTCTCGTGTTTTTATCCAGTAATTGAAACGAACCCTGGCGTCAACAAAACATCTGAAACATACAAGTATTCAGTATAATCTAAAGTAGTACTTTGGCCAACGACACTTTAGGGTACTAAGCTTCAGACCCACATTAAATGTGGGTCTGTCGTCACAGGCTTTATTCAAGGATTTTTCCTTACTGACTACCATCATTCTACCATAATTAAGGACATTTTGTCTAAATAGGACTTTGGAGGAGAAAATCTGCATATATGTCAACGCAATCTGATCGGTGAATAGAAAAAATGGAGCACCGAATTTTCGACTTTTTCATTTCGCCATATTGACCTCTGTAGTTTCGAGGGTTGATTGGACTTTAAAAAAGAGAGCTAATTCTGTCTTCTAAGTCGGATAAGCCATCGGGACGATCGAGAAATGAAGTCTCAAAGTCGGCGATTTCGACCCCTACAGCACAAAAGGACGCATTGCGAAGGCGACACATATAAGGCCTCCCATTTTACATAATGTAAACCATATTAATGTGAGTGAATGTCAAAGACGAATCATGTCGCGAGGGAAACACCTCAGAGACGATGAGCTATGGCGCATCCGCGGGATGAACGAAGCTGCGGTTCCAATGAACGAAATCGCCAAATAGGTTCACCGCTCTCGTTGTTGTGTGCAAAATGCACTCAAACCACGTGAAACACGCGACAAACCGGGTCCCAAAGTGGCCATGACTGATGACGAGATTGCGCTTATTGTCAATGAAGCGGCCAAGGGAGAAATGACTGCGAGCCAAATTCATTCATACTTCAAATGCGCTTGCTCAGTGCGCACAATTCAACGCCTGCTGCAAAACATTGATTTCCTTGTCTACTGCAAAATGGAGAAGACATTGCCTTTATCGGATGACCACAAGAAACGCAGGCTGGAATGGGCCGAAGAGCAGTTGTTGACAAGCCCTTGGGATATGGTCGTCTTCTCCGACGAAAAAATGTTTAACCTTGATGGGCCAGACGGCTACAAGTTTTACTGGCGTGACATTCGACGGCCGCCAAGAACATTTATTCAACGTCAAAATGGTGGTGGCTCCCTAATGGTTTGGGCGGCGTTTAGCCGTCTTGGAAAGACCGAGTTGGTGTTTTTAGATGGATTGCAAAAGTCATGCGACTACGTCTACACAATTTCGGAGCACTTGCTTCCATTTGCTCATCGATTGTATGGCATTGATTTCATCTTTCAACAAGACAACGCCCCAATACACCGCTCGAAGGAAAGTCTCCTCTTCATGGGAGAACAAGGGATTCGTTTGCTTGAATGGCCCTCAAGGTCCCCTGATCTCAATCCTATCGAGAATGTTTGGTCAATGCTCGCGAGAGAAGTCTACAAGAATGGTCATCAATACCAGAACAAGGTTCAACTGAAAGATGCGATTTTGAACGGCTGGAAAGCAATTTCCTTGTCATACTTGGAGACGGTGGTGGCTTCCATGCCATAACGGTGCATTGAAACGATCAAACGTCATGGGGATAAGATAGATTACTGACATTCACTCATGTTTATATGGTTTATAACATGAAAATGATCAGCCTTATATGTGTCATTGCTGATTTTCGACCTTTTGTGCTTTATCAAAATCAAAACGCGTTTTATCGCTTATTTAGCATAAATCGCGTACAGACAATACCTTTATGAAGATCATGTCAAAACAGCACGCAGAAATTCGCAGTGGGTCAAAAGTTACAGGTCAAAAATGGGATGGCCTTAAGAATGTGTCGCGGAGTGTAATAGTATCAATTTGTGTAAGGGTTCAATTAATAAATAATAGAAAATGATTGGATAAAAAGTCTAAATTATAAAATTTTGATTGGTCAATATAGAAAACAGGATAGATAACGTGGCGAAAGTTTTCACACAACACTATGGTGTTGCTTGAGCGCTGTATCCGCGATCGACTGCGTCGTCTCCAGGCGCCATGATGTCAAAGACGAGGAGGATTGATAAAGCAAATACTTTGGACGGCATACGATTTCGCTGCTCCATTGACAGTGTGAAGACTGGGGCATGCTTGATTCATGAATGATGCCACAACATCTCTAGCAAGAACTGAATGACTCTATGAGCCATCCTCTCGGTAGGAAGGAAAGCAAACGGAATGAAACTTGATTGCGTCCAAAGTTTGTGCTCAATCTTCTCTGTTCTTTCATGTATCTAGCAGTTTACCCCGACATCCCCCTCGATTGCAGCACATTGCACTCAGTTGCGATTAAATTTCGTCATGAGGTTCCATGTCATGCCTTCCTCGTCAAGTCGATTGATTCTTTCGCCTCTCTAAATATGTTGCTCTGTGCCAATTCGAAGACTGTACTAAAGTATATCGCATGTTCTTTGGCTTGTCATGCACGGTGCAAGGTCTACCCGCTTCAGCCATTGCTACCACTTGCGCTGGTGTGACTGCAGCTGGTCATCTCGTCAGTGGCGCTTCTCGTCTTGAGCTTAGCCACATTGATGTCATCCCTTGTTCACCAAATACTCAACTTGTCCAAGACGCAGTGGACTCTACATTGCGTCCAGCCACGCCCAGGAGTGTTCGCGATCCTATTCCATCATTCCTGATGAGCTATCTAGCTACAAGGCTCGCAGGGTGAAGATTCTCTGGTCCACGACGAGGTGAGAAATCAAGAGAGTTGATGTCCATCCACCTTTATCGACGTCAGATTTCCTGCAAGCTTGACATTTGTTTCACTCCGACAGAGTTACCCAGCAAGCAAGTGCGCTTGCCTTCATCTTGCATACTCTGGTAGACGCTCATGTTTTTCAACAACCTATCGCTTTGATTCGATCCCATGATACAATTCCGCAGAGCCATGGATCGCTGGTGCCGTCACAGTGGGTGCACTTATTCCCATAGCATTTTCGCTGGAATCAAGTCCATGGTGCTCGTCTGTTGAATGAAGATCAACAAAGATTCTTCCATGTTCCAGACACATTTCTTTGCATGTGATGCAGACTTGGACTTGGATCTCATCATCGACAGACCTCCATTGACTTTTCAATAAATGGCTTCTATGACCACCGTTCCAAGCCGAAGCTAGAGCGCACTGCACAGTATCGAACCATATTCAAAGCTTATCCCTTGATCGTGTGGATGCGAAAGCTTATCCCCCCGCAAATCCGTGGCGGTCGAGCTTATCCCAAGCAAAGTGTTGCACACAATGGGGGATTCCACACTTTGGCCGAATTTTAATATGGAAAATTGTATGCAAACCTGCAAAAGTCACAATGTCGACACTACGACAGTGTTATCCGGATGGCAGGATCGCACTCTACTTGGTCTCTTTGGTTCGCAAGCCCAGGACGATATTGGAAAGAACGGATGCCTCGAAACAAGTGCTTTAACCTGTATAGCCTTCATTGTCGATGGCGCTGAGACGATGGAATACAGTGCAAGGTTCGACTCGTCGTGAATATTGCATAGCCAATGCAATCTTGATATCATTGAAGTCGATTTATCCGGATGATGAGGCCAGGCGGGACAACTTGACCCAGTTTGCAATTGAACCTGTCAAGATGAAGACGATCGCGACTGTCTTGGCGCTCGCTTCCTCCTCCGCGTTTGGTGCTGAATGCACTACGTCTGACTTTTCACCATTTACCTCACAGCTGCTCAAGTGCCGCACGGCTGCGAATCTCCCATCTTCACCCACGGCGGACGATATTATCAATGCGTGTAAATTCGCCCATTGCGCCACTTGGTATCAACAAATCTCGACGCTGTCGTGCACGAGCAATGGTGTGCCAGCCAGCTATTTCTCTCAAATCTGTTCGTCGTCGCCGTCAGTGTCGACGACACCCACGACGACAATCAAGCCAACGACCAAAGCACCCACCACCTCGGCGCCCAGAACAACTGCCAAGCCATCGTCGACGACTGCTAGTGGTGTGGAATGCGAGAATGCCGATTATGCCCCGATCACTCCGTTGAGACGTCAATGCGTGGCCGATTCTGGCATTTCCAACATCACGACCAGCAACCTCCCAATGTTCTGCGCGACTCCGTCCTGCGTCACCTATACCTTGGCTTATCAAGACTTGACGTGCACCATCGACGGCAGGGCCGCTAGTTTGATCGCTACGCTCTGCGACTCGGTGAATAACTCGACGGACGGTTCGTCTAGTGGCTCGGGCTCTCCCGTCAAGACAACAACTGCCAAGCCATCCACGAGCACTGAGTGCACGTCGAAGGACACTCCTGCTGGCTTTGCCACGTTGTACCAGACGTGCTTGTACGTCGCTGGCCTCGCCAAGGCGCCAAACACTTTGTCTGGCCTCGTTGCATTGTGTCAATATGAAGACTGTACCAAGGTATTCACCATGTACGCTGGTCTCTCCTGTACGGTGTCTGGTTTGCCAGCGTCGGCCGTTGCGACGACCTGCTCTGGCGTGACTGCGTCGCCAAGTCTTACGACTGAAACTCCATCAGCTCCAACTACGACATTGGCAACCACGACGATCAAGCCTCCATCTGATGCCACTTCGTTGGTCCTTTCAACGGTAGCGCTGGTGTTGAGCTTGGCCGTCTTGATGTAATTAAATTTCCATTGGCTTCATGCGTTCGTTCGGGTCGGCACCAACTTCCATCTGCCGACGAGATTACTGCCCATGTTGGTGGGTCAAGGAGCAAGCATTACCAATGGCGCCGCCATTGTTTGGAAATCCAAGCAAACCACGACAACCATCGCCTGTTCGGTCTGAACATTACCAACTCCATGGCAATTACCATTCGTACTTGCACAGTCGCTCGCCATGGAACCATCCAAGGACAACCTTTGTCAAGGTTTTCATGTCGGTGCACTCTCTGGAACGAACAGACAACCACGTTGACATGGCGCACGTTGCGCTTGTCATGGTTGAAAGCCTTCATCATCCTGTGCTCACCATTCACTGCGAGAATGATAGCGTTGTTGGCTAGCTCGTGATGGAAAAGTGCTCGAGTCGTCAAGTGTGCAAGTGTCGAACAACCCGGCTGATTGTACTCTCGTTCAAAGCTGGCACGTTGTTCCACCTTGATCTCTCCATGAACTTCCGTCGGCATTGCTGATGGCGAGAATTTCAAGACACCTCCATCTCTGCAACTTGAAGCCATCCAACAGATTGAGCAGGTTGACACCATCACTGTCTAAATACGTAGTTGTTGCGGTCTCGTGTCTACACCGCATGACTCTGGCATGTTCCATGTCGTCGAATTGTAACAAAGTCCCGCGTCAAAATCCCCCACGCCGCGTCATGCCGCCTCGATTCCACGTAGACTAGTCCATCAAAGCATTGTTCGCAGTTGATCCTTCCCGTCACCTTGCGGTCGAAAGTGTATCCAGATCGTCCAAAGAGGTGCTTGGTGGTGGCAAAGCCATGATCCATTGCATGGCGCTGGATGAAAGTTGAAGATGGATGGGTGATGTCAACGTGGGCTCACTCTTCATTTTTCACCTTCATTGACTGCAGCGCTACTTGCGATGGCGGCGGTGGCGGCTCTCGCGAGCGAATGCACGCCTGCCGACGGAGCGGCGTACAATTATCAAGCGGAGAAATGCCGAGTGGCGGCGAATTTGCCCACCGATCTCACGGTTCAAGACTTGCTCAATGCGTGCGCCTTCCCTGCTTGCGTCACGTGGTTCAACCAACTGGCGACGCTCCCCTGCACCGTCGGTGGCAAGCCCAGCTCGACCATGGGCCAAATTTGTGGTGGCAAGTCGGCGCCAGCGTCCTCATCGGGAAAGTATTGCACAGCCAGCGACTACTCGAGTGCGACCAACCAGCTCGCACTCTTGACTCTGGCATCAGCACCACAGACATTTCATCCAACCAAGCTCGTTTCTGAGCGACGCCGTCCTGTGTCAAGTTCACGCAGGCATACGCGGCGTTGACCTGCTTGGACGCATCGGGCAAACCTGCCAGCGACTTTGCAAAATTCTGTGCTGTAACGACGACAGCGGCGCCGACGACGACCAAGAAACCAACCACGACCGCGGCTCCAACGACCACCGCAACGGCCGACCCGACGGTTGATTTCCTCACGACGCTGACGCCTCGGAGCACAGCGACAAGAGAATGCACAGCGAACGACATGCCGCATTACTATCCAGAGGATTACAGCGCGTGCCTACTTGCTGCGGGTCTCACGTCCATGCCGAGTACGCTCTCTGACATCACGAAACTTTGTCAGTACGATGTCTGCGTCAAAGTCTTTGAGATGTATCAGCATGTCCTCTGCGCAGTCAACGGCTCTAGCCTTCTAAATCATCAACGACTTGATGGACTTAGCCATTCGATTGCGCCATGTTTCCCAAGAAGGTCCGTTGGATGGAGACAAGCTAAATGTCGACGACATCGGCGTTCCTGACCTCCGATTCCTCTCCACTGATCTCTTACCAACAACGAAGAGCTCAATAGTTCACGCACGGAGTAGCAATCATTGCATGCAGAGCCTGCGGGGAAACCTTGAACGCGCTTTGGACGCTTCAACTGCTGGCGACAACTTCATGGAGGTTGCAAACAAAGTCAGAGGAAAACTCTGTCATGGACGTCTTGAGCTGGGTGATGCTGAGCGCTGTACAGCACACAGTCATTTGCTTCCGTCGAGATGGCAACGAAGACGGTCAAGAGTGCAGTTCGTCATGGTCGTCTCCAGCAACAATCACACGACCACCTTGGCCTTCTACTTGTGATAGTTGCATGGAAACTTCCACGACAAGGTGAAAGGAAGCAAGTGCACCTGAACCTTTGTAATGCCATGTCTCTTCCGAGTCACCGCCGTTCCTCCATCCAACGTTCAGTCGATGATTAGGCAATGCACTGGAATAAAAAACGAGAGGTTGTCCTTCATCGTCTCACACTGCAATCGACTCTTCAAGACTCTGCAGGAAGAGCACGCGCTCCGTCAGCCGCGTCATCGCTCTCCTTGCAATGTATTCCACCATGGACTTCCATTCCTTTCGGCGGAAATCTCTCATGAGAATGAAAATGAATCCAGCCACTCGATCAAGTCCTCCAGGAGATATGACGACTGCACACATCCCAAGATGATCCATTTCCGTCCACACGCTCGAGGAACTTCCTCCTCAATCAATGGCGTCCTCCATTCATCGTAGCGCGAAGCTCTCCATGAGTTTGTGGCCATAATGATCCATGGGGTAGTAAAAACGACCCAGCTCCGTGCGTCTCGACACCATATTCCAGCGAGTGGTTCCCCGCCGCGGGAGTAGGGAGAGACGGCGCTCTCTCCATGCGGTGAAACCCCATCGAGGAGCTCCACTCCAAGATGCAAAGCATGATGGCGGGCCGAGAGATGGGCGTTGACCCACTCTGTTCCTGTCAGAGTGTGCATACAAAGATTGAGTGTGGGTGTGACATCCCGCCATCTTGAACTCACTCGCCCCATGGAGCTCGCACCTTTTCTGTATCTGAACCATCCCGAGAGGTGTAACGTCGACTCACACAGATGGCACACTTGCGAAGAAAACGCCCACCGTCCACTGCCCAACGTCCTCCTCCTCCATGGCTGCAGTTCCATCGCCACTCGTGTCTTCCTCGTCGACATCGTTGGCAGCAGCGGAGCACGAATCAAGACGCAAACGACTCGAGTTCACAACTGCAACGATCTACGTCTTTGAGATTGACCATGGCGGAAGCGCACTGCCTGCCGAGACGGGTCCACCCGTTGGTCTTGCCCGACGCCATTCGCATCTGGAACACATCGACTTGAAGGCACTGCCGCACACGAAATCGTCCAGGGCATCCCGACGCGTGCGGAAATATAACCACCATGAACGCATGGACCTCCTGAAAGCGGCCAATTATTCCATGAAGGAAATCGCCGACTTCTGCTTTGAAGCGATCGACATACGCAAGTCCCGCCTTGCCACGCTGGATGAAATCGAAGCAAGACGTCAAGAGCGGCGGCGAAAGCGACTTCAAGCACGACGAGCACTCTTAGAGGACCACGATAACCACGACACACGATAAGACACATCATATTGCTTCCATTGAGACGACTTAATGGCTGATGTCGAGCATGATCTTGCCAATGTGAGTACTTGATTCCATGAGTTCATGCGCCGCTGAGGCTTGGGCGAGCGGGAACGTCTTGTACACGGAAGGTTTGAGCTTCTTCTCAAAGAGAGGCCAGACGCGCGCCTTGAGCTCAGCAGCGATGCCCGCCTTGAATGGCACTTCGCGCGCTCGCAAAGTCGAGCCAGTGATGACGAGGCGACGGCGGAGGATTTGGCCCAAGTCCACCTGCGCGCTCGCGCCACGTTGAAGGCCAATCATGACAATGCGACCGTCGTTGGCCAACGCGTCAATCTGACGAGGGATGTAGTCGCCTCCAACCATGTCCAAAATGACGTCGACGCCCGTACCGTTGGTCGCTTCTTTCACGATCGAGACAAAGTCTTCCTCGCGGTAGTTGATAGCACGATCCGCACCAAATGCTTCGCATTCGCGGCACTTTTCAGCACTGCCAGCCGTGACGAAGACGCGATGACCAAATGCTTTGGCCAACTGAATCGCCGTGATGCCAATACCAGAACTACCGCCTTGAATCAAGAGCGTTTCGCCGCTGGATAAATGCGCGCGTTGGAAGACGTTGCTCCAGACCGTAAAGTAAGTTTCTGGCAAGGACGCAGCTTCAACGTACGACCATCCCGTAGGCACGGGAAGGCAGTGACTCGCTGTGGCAACGGCATATTGCGCGTATCCGCCACCAGAGAGGAGGGCACATACCTTGTCCCCAACACGGAAGCCAGCGATTTCCGTCGCGTTGGCGCCCAAGGCGACGATTTCACCCGCGACATCAAGGCCTGGCAAATCTGAGGCTCCAAGTGGAGGCGGGTAAGCTCCTCGGCGCTGGAGAATATCGAGACGGTTGAGACCAGCAGCGTAGACTTTGATGAGCACTTGGCCTTCTCCAGGCGTTGGGATGTCGCGCGTCGTGATCTGAAGGACGCTAGCATCGCCAGGAGTCGAGATGTGGATCGCTTGCATAGTTGTCATCTTGCAGTCGAAGTTGAAAAATGATTCTTCCATCGACTTCCAGTCCGAATGAGGACACAGCATTATCCGGATGTGTATATTATCCGGATTTAATATCCGGTTAGTCTGGGTGTATCCGGATAAATTGTGGTATTTATTCGGATGGTCCGGATAATTGTCGTGGCCATCACCATTGAGCATCATGGCGGCACGAGCTGCAAAGTGGGAGGTCTGCATTGGCCTTGAGATCCACGCGCAGATCCAATCGTTGTCCAAACTCTTCTCAGGTGCAAGTGCAGCATCCAAGTCGTCGCTATTGCCCAACAGCCGAGTATCGTTCTTTGATGCTGCGCTTCCAGGAACGCTCCCAACGGTCAACCGAGCATGTGTGGCGCAAGCTATTCGAACCGCCCATGCATTGCAGAGCGAAGTGCATTTGCAAAGCGTGTTTGAGCGAAAGCACTACTTTTACTGCGACTTGCCACTCGGCTACCAAATCACGCAGCAACGTGCACCGATTGCATCGAATGGGATCCTCAAGTTTCACGTCAAGCAAGCTCAAGCAAAGGATTTGAAAAATACAAACTTTTCCAGCAGAAAGGAAAAAAATGCAGCACTCCAGGCTGCCCAAGCGAGCAATGCTGGTACGATTGTCTTTTCCTGGAGTGCGTTTGTGATCGTAGAGGATACGTAGCTGAAGAATGGATCGAAAAGCAAGTACGCATCAATCGCATTCAAATCGAACAAGACTCCGGCAAAAGTTTGCACACCTTGGACGCCACGCATGTCGACCTGAATCGTGCTGGCACTGGTCTGATGGAAATTGTATTTGAACCCGATCTTCGAAGTGCTGCGGAAGCTGGCCAAGTGCTTCGAGAAGTGCAGCATCTCCTACGTCACATTGGAACTTGCGATGGGAATATGGAAGACGGTTCCATGCGTTGTGACTTGAACGTGAGCGTGCGTCCTAAAACGGACGACGACAGCGCGCCGTTTGGTGAACGTGTTGAAGTGAAGAACATGAACAGTATTCGCCATCTCATGCGCGCTGTCGAGTACGAAATGGAGCGCCAAGTAGGATTTCATCATAGTGCTTTGCTTGATTCGTTGCATAGATCGAAGAAATTGAGCGCACGGGAGCTCCTATCGCCAAGGAAACACGAACATTTGATGCTGTCACTGGCATGACTGTGAGCAGATCACTCTGGCAATCGCATGACGATGCCGTTCCTCGTAGAAACGCATGCGCACGAAGGAAGGTGCGAAAGACTACCGTTTCTTTCCCGAGCCTGACTTGCCGCCACTTGTTTTGTCTCCTGACTTTGTCGAAGAAACCAAGCAGTCGTTGCCAGAGTTACCTGACGCCATGAAGACTCGTCTCTCACGAACTTATGGTCTCTCTTCCTACGAAAGCTCCGTCCTGGTACGCACAACGCCATCTAGCTTCTAGCTGAAGCACATCTTGGCAAACTTAGGTTCATACGCCGCATGCCGTGGCCTTCTTTGAACAAGTGGCTGTGGGACGCCCTCACAAACTCGTGGCCAACTGGGTGCTCAATGAATTGTTTTCCTTGCTCAAAGGTATCATATCCACCTCATCGTCACTGTCAATGACGCTTCTGTCTCTATAGCCACCAACACGGACATTGCGCAAAGTCCCGTGACGCCAACTCGACTTGGGGAAATGCTCGATTTGATTGTCGACGAGACCATCTCTGGCAAAATGGCCAAGGTTTGTTGAAATTTGGTAACGAAAATTGTGGTGACGACAAATCCGACGGTGTAGGCTTTGATTCAAGTCATGTATTATGAAGAAGACTCTCGCTCGCCGTTGGACATCGTCACGGAACGAGGATGGACACAAATCACAGATGACGAAACATTGCGTGCCTATTGTCTCGGCGTCGTGTCGAATCCAGTACGTGCATCTCCATGACGATAGAATCGTCACCATTTTGTCGCTGTGGCTAGAAAAATGCCAAGAACGTCACGGCGTTCAAGAACGGCAAGACGCAGCTCTTTGGGTTCTTCATCGGCCAGGTCATGAAGGAATCGCAAGGCCGCGTGCATCCTGAAAAGGTCAATGCGATCATGCGCCAGCTCTTAACAGAATAGAAAGTCACGACAGTTTCTCTACGCTTGTCCATGAGACTTTGCTCGTATGCTGAGGAGATCAATGTCCAAGTGGCGAAAGTCTTCATGGTACTCGTCGCGAGGAATCGTCGTCCATTCAAAGTCGCGCTTGAGCTTGTGGAAAAACTTGACTTCGGAGCTGTGGCGCCGCTTGTACGCGATCAACGCGACGGTCGCGCCGCGGACGAAATGCCGCAGCGACGACAAAAGGTCGTCGTATGCACCTTCGTATGGACATGCGATAATATCAGCGCCAAGAACGACGTCAAAGACTCCAAGGGAGTCCATGTCAGTTCCCCTATGCATGCAGTAACGCAAACTGTATCAAGGAGATCATACGGACCAGAGATGTTTGGCGGCATGGCATGTCGAGGCGACGCTATTCGCGTTGATGTTGAACTGAGCTAGATCGACCACTTGATCGTCTCCGTCCGTGGCAAGTACTTCCTTAGCATCTAGACGAAAGGGAGCATGAGTTTGGCTTGCATGTATGGGGAAAGAACCTGCGTGGACTGTCGCAATGGCCACGAAGCCAGTGCCGCAACCGAGTTCCAGCACGCGGCGATTCCGAACGATGGCTGGGTTCGTATTGTCGACACAACAGTTAGTCCAAAGGAGTTGACGGCGATACATATCTCAAGACGTAGAATGCAAGCAAGACGGCGGCATTGTACACATGAGCGCCGAAGCCAAGTTGAGTTCCACCACGGCCATCAAGCTTCCATTCTTGCTTGATTGTGATCGAGACATCTTCAAAGTGGAAGTGGCGTTCGGGATCAGCATGGGCAGCATGGAATGGACTAGTTGAAGGTGAATTGACGGCTGGCTGTAGCTTGTACCTCGTGTAGGAGAACGGCACGATGGCCATCGCGCTTTCATTGCTCGTCGTGGTTGACATTTTGAATTCACCTCTCTATTTTGATATTTCGGGTTTTATGACACGATTCATCAAGGCCAAGCCAGAAGTCCTGCGACTGTACCGCGAGATTCTACGCACGGCGAGGCAGTTCCAATGGACAAACGAGAAAGGAGAGCCATGGTAAGACTATTCCTAGATCTAGTCGAGCGGTGGAGCGTGAATACGCGTGTAGGTCCAAGATTCTGAAGCAAAATGCACGGATGGAAATTGAGCATTCCAGACACGACACGGTTGGAAGAGGGAGTTCGTGCTCGCTTATTGACCGTAGGATTCCGAAGTGATTGCACGCAAGATCTTGTCAGGGTGGGAAAGTCTCCAACAAGTCCAAGAAAAGGTTACACTCTCTCGACCAACTGACTTGACTGGTGCATGTTTAGATGGCAGAAAAGGCCAAATCCTTGCACGACCAAGCACGTGATCAAAAATAAAGATATGATGCTTCAGCGAGCCCTCAATGCATCAAGGAAGCACACGACCAGTAGCAACATAATCAAGATTTTAACACTATCCTTGGCGTGACGAACGTTTGCCACTGAAATCCAAAACTCGCACCAAACGCACACCACACAAGCGACTGCAACACACGATGCACAACGGCTGCTTGCTCCACACACTGATACCTCCCATCGGCTTCATGTACATCTAGGACTCGCCAGCCTGTGACTTGCGACTTGCAGATACAAAGCATGGCAAGATGTCGAACTCTTCTCGATCTGACTGTCCGTATCCCGCGGTTTCCCCCATGACGACCACAAAACAAAAGCTAACATGTTTCCTGCATTTCCTCAAACTTTACAGCCGCATTGATCTTAGTCGCTCTCAATGTTGCAACATTTCGTCAAAGACTTTGCAAAAAGAACCACATCCTTCGTCTCATCTGCGCAGTGGCGGCATTACAGTTGAAGGAAATGAACGAGAAGAATGCTTGGCCAAACATCGAGTTGGAAGCATTGCCTTACGGCTCAAGTTCCTCCACCAAAAAGGTAAAGCAGGCAAGGATATTCTATGAAGAGTGTCTGTGCGTTTTCCAAGCTAGCGTGCATGTTTCTACCCATGACATGGATATCCCAGCAACAAGATCGTCCTGCACAAGCTTGTCAAGTCGCTGCTATGAGGTTCATAGTGCTTCTGGAAACACAAACTCGACCTGGTCGCCAAAGCCATTGTCCAGGCCCAAAGTATTGGCTCCAATGATGTTGACACAAGTCTGGTGTCGTCCATGTCTCCTGCCTGCGCAGAGTGTGTGGAAAGCCCATTGGTTTTCAACGTCGGAGCATACAGCAACAGATCCTACGAGTGGCCCAACGCGCCCACGAACTTGAAGGAAAACCAAAGAGGACGAATCTCACGCCGGCCGTGTTCACAGTTCCAGCCACTGCACCGTTTCCCGAGGATCTTCGTGGAAAAAGGTTTTATATCAACGTATTTAGACGAGCACATCAACTTGGTCTTCTAAGCGCGGACATTGTTGCTAAATTGGATGCGATTGGATTTGTCTGGAACGGAATTGAGGGCAACTCCATGCGAACCTGGGAAGAAAATCTCGAGGCATTACGCATTTACAAGTCAATTCATGGCAATCTCAAAGTACCCACTAAATTCAAAGTGAAAATGGGAGATGTTCAATGGCCTGAGAAACTCCGGGGCAAGAAATTGGGAGTTGTTACAACGTTGAGAGAACAACAAGAAACTAGGTATGGATCCAGCAAGACGAGAGATGTTGGACTCAATGGGATTCATTTGGGATGCCGTTCAAGCCAACTGGGAGAAGAATCTACTTGCACTTGAGACGTACAAAGCCATCCATGAAGATTTACTGGTGAAGACAACGTTTGTTGTACCAGACCAAGATCCAGCTTGGCCAAAAGACACTTGGAATATGAAGTTGGGATCTTTAGTTCGTCATTATCGACGTGGCAAAGACTCTCTTCCTCCCAAGATTCGTGATGCATTGAATGCCATGGGATTTGTGTGGAAAGTTATGGACAAAAGAACTGGACCTGCTCCACCACCAAGCATTTCGATTGCCAAGCAGCACCAAATTCTTGAAATTGTTCAAAATCAATACAAACAACAAGGCAAACGAAATTCACGACATTACCAAATCCATTTAAAGTCCGCTCGTCATCTGAGTGGCCACAACGTCTCCATGAATGTTTTGTGAATGTGTGAAGATTCAGACAGGCTTACCGACTGGGTTTGCTTGATACTTCGATAGTTGCCACATTGGACAAAATGGGATTTGTATGGGACGGCAGTCAACATCAGTGGAGCCTTATCATGGAAGCTCTCGAGACCTTCAAGAAAATGCATGGTCATGTCAATGTACCTCGTGAATTTGAAGTGCAAGAAGATGATCCTGAGTGGCCAAACCATTTATGGGGAATGAAATTGGGTACAAAAGTTGGTAGTATTCGAAAAGTAGAGTCAAAACTAACGTTGGAGAAGAGACAAGAGCTGGAGAAGATGAACTTCATTTGGGATGCCAATGAACTTCATCGTAATTTGATTCTGTTGGCTTTCAAGACTTACAAAGAGATTTATGACAATCTGTATGTACCGTCCAAGTTTGTGGTGCCAAGTGACGATCCTGAATGGCCACCAGAATTGGCTGGTATGAAGCTACAGGGAGGTGATGTCAACAATCTCCTCAATAGAAGGGCCACGACCTCGGACGAATTGAAGAAAGGTCTGGAAGAATTGGGATTTGAATGGAATCGTAAATCATAATTGACAATCCTGCCTCAGTTGATGCTTCTTAAAAAGCGAAGTATTTACTCATTTGGATGAGATTCACTCCACCGATTGGATGGTTCTAGGAGGATTGTAAGCGAAGTCAACAGTAAGCACAGTGTTGCTGAGATGCATCCACGATGTTACCTGTGCAGCAAACACAGGCTTGGTCACCGACGACGATTGTCCAGACCTCACCGTCGAAACAACCGAAAGAATTGACTCCACCAGCACGACGAACCACAGTCGCTAAAGCCAACGAGCATTTACTTCTGCTACTGTCACCATCCCAACAAATCTTGGATGGCCACGGCGGTGGGTTTGTGTCGAAATACCTCGCCAAGAGACTGCATCATGCTGTGATCCAGCATTTCATACAGCATGAGACGTCGAAGTCGCCTTGACGGAGAGTTTCAAAACTGTCGACATGGAATTGGAAGCTCTTGAAGACGGAGATAGATGTGGCTCTACGGCCGTCGTCTTTGCCGCAGCGGGATCACGCGTGTGTATCGCCAACGTCGGAGATTCACACTGTCTACACATTTCCGACACAACTTGCTCCCGTGTGACTCAGGACCATCACGTCAGGATATGCGACGAAGTGAATCGAATCAAGGCAAAGCGTGGCATCATTGTGAACCAGCGAGTATCGGGCGTGAGCAAAGTGACGCGGGCATTTGGCCAGAACGACGAGAAGGACTTTATCATCTCGTCTCCCGCCATCACAACGCTCGAAGTGAACGACGACGCAGTGTTTGTGCTCTGTCTCGGATGTGTTGAGCGACGACGAGATTGCATCGATCGTGCGGCGAGGACTGAGTGCAGGATGGACGCTAGCTTTGATTTGCCGAAGCCTCACTGACATTTGCAAGCTGAAGCGAGCAGGAGACAACATGTCGGTCATTCTCGTGCAAATCTAATACAGCTCCTATTTATTTGTGTTTCCCATCCACTCGGCCCTCCATCACACAATCTACCACCGTTCTCGTCTGAAAGTAGAAGTTGAGGAAATGATGCATGGAATGAATGGAAAGATCAACCAGCTGTCGGAGAGTGAAAGTGGTTTATCCACCAGCACCAAGCCATCCAGTTGTCAGTCTAATTGAGAAAGGAGAGGAGTGGACTCGATTCCAACATCAGGTACGAAACCTTTCAAATTCCAAAACACACCTACAGTTCGCCTTTTCGAATTCGGTGAATGGCAATGAATGTATACGTAGATCATCCGATTTCAAAGTCAGAACGAGGTTGGCGATGGATAACTCGGACAAAAGACAATGTCTAATCACGTCTTCTCCTCGTCGTGTGGATGGCCCTGGAAGGTTTTGTTGTAGACACAATTCAGGAGTTCGAGAAAATCTATAGTCAAGTAGACCAGACTTTTCAACCTCCAAAATACAGCAGATTGACATTCAGTAGAAAGGTCATGCAAACCAACCGATCCATCCATCTTCACTGATCAACCAACCGCCAACATGTCCTGAATGGTCATGGGTATTAGGTGCTCAGTCAGACTGAGTACCTAGTACATAGGTACCGTAGCTATCTATGGGCGTACTTGAACGAGAGGTCACAAAGTGCCATACACTGTATACGCAGTTACAGAGTTACTGATGCTTGTCTGGCGTCGTCCATGCCTCCTGCCTGTGCAGACTACGTGGAGAGCCCGTTGGTTTTCAACGTGGAAACCTTAGTTGACGAAACAGCAACAGATGCTTCGAGTGGCCCGATGTGTCCATGAAGGAAAGCAAAAGGCGACGAATCTCACGCCATTCATATTTACAGTGCCAAATGCCATTGCATCCTTTCCCGGTGATCTTGATGAAAAAAGGTACAATGTTATTTCGACAAGAATATGATCATGGTTGTCTGACTCCGGACATTGTTGCTCCATTGGATGCGATTGGATTTGTCTGGAACGGGAACGAAGGCATGCCCATGGAAGCCTGGGAAGAAAATCTCGAGGCATTACGCATTTACAAGTCAATACACGGCAATCTCAATGTACCTGCTTCTTTCAAAGTGAAAATGGGAGATGTTGAATGGCCAGAGAAACTCTGGGGCAAGACATTGCGCTTGTCCGTAGTAAGCAAGACGACAGATGTTGGATACAATGGGATTCATCTGGGATGTCATTCAAGCAAATTGGGAGAAGAATTTACTGGCCATTGAGACGTCCAAAGCCATCCACGAAGATTTACTCGTGAATTTTCGATGTGTCTCACGCCAAGATCTAGCATGGCCAAAAGACACTTGGAATATGAAATTGGGAAAATTAGTTCTTCACCGAAGTCCAAAAATTCTCTTCCTCCAAAGATTCATGAATGCCATGGGATTTGTATGGAAAGTGAGAGACAATGGAACTGGACTTGGTCAACCACCCATCTTTTCGATTGCCAAACAACGCCAGATTTTTGAAATTATTTATGTCCAATGCAAACTCCAAGGCATATGAAATTCACGACATGACCAAATCCAATTTAGAGTCCCATCGTCATCTCAATGTCCAAAACATCTCCAAGTATGCTATGTGGATGTATCACAATTCAGAAGAGCATACCGACTGGGTTTGCTTGATACTTCGATAGTTGCTACATTGGACGAAATGGGATTTGAATGGGACGACAGTCAACATCAGTGGAGCCTTATCATGGCAGATCTCGAGATAAGGTGAAGATGAGCTCAAGTTCGAAGTTGACCAAACTCGGCAACGCTTAGACGATACGTCTCAAGCTGCTTGCAGCAGTCGTCACCCTTCAAGATTGAGCAAATATGAGAAACACGAGACCGAATGTGCTCTTGACCGAGTCAAAGAATCGAGATGCCGTGTACGACTGGATTGGAAACGGGAAAACGGCGGCTCCTCCCACGGGTTGTGGCATTTGACGCAATGGTCTCGCCAATGCAGACAACGATGTCGATGGAGCGGCTGTCAAATTGAACGCGCGCTTGGTCAATCGAGTGTACTGGGCAGCGGCGGCCATCAAGTTGAGATCGTTCGACACTTGCGCGGTCACCAGCGACAGGTCGGATGTGGTGTTGCTCGTCATGACGGATTTTTCTTGCGTGCAGTTGCCAGTGGTGGTTTTCGTTTGAGTGTTCCAGTCCGGGACACACAGTGCAAAACGGGTGACGAGAGTCTGGTAAGTCATGAACCCAGTCTGCGCATAGCGCGTGTAGCTCTCCGTATCCAAGTTTCGTTGTGTGATCTGAAAAGCTTTGAGGTTGGTTCGAGGTACGTCACCTGTGCTGCCTTGATTGCCAACTGTCGAGTTGAGGCGCAGGCTGTACTCGATGTCACCGACGGAGCCCAAGGTCGACGGCGTGGTCGTAAATACAATGGCTGCGTCAATGGTTGGAGTGGTGAAGCCCTTGCCATATTCGCTTCCCTTAATGTACGAATCGAGGCTGGCATCGTCTGCGAAGAACTGCACTGAGTCAGCGATGGAGGGAATGACCAAGCTTTGGTCTGCTGTCAAAGACACACGAGGACACCAGATCGCTAACGTTTGCAAGAAATACTGACGGGTGAAGTCGTTGTCTGGGACCGCCATTTGGAGGAGCAACCCCGACACGGTGCCTTCCGTTTGATAAAAGCGAGGGGTGACCACACCACTCAACGATAGTTGGACGTCAAACAAGCTGTAGCTCGTGCCATTCTTGTCGCCTTTGGTCACAACGTCGTCGTTGGACCAGCCATACGGTACATCGATGTCGTGGCTGAGGGTCTTGACGAACCCCATTAGGAGAATGAGGTTGACGGGGATCAAAATTTCAAGGGCCCATTTGATGCGATGTTTCTTCTTGATCAAAAAGTTCTTCCAGAGCAATGTGCCGACAGTCCCCCGCGGCTTGGGGGGCGGTCCTCTGTCTTCGACAAATGAAAATGCTGTTGTGGTCGAGTTCATTTTGGACAATGATGCATGTGGAATGTCTCCTTCACTCAACTTTTTATTTAAGGTATCATATCAACCCTAAATAATAGTTCATCTCTGGTCAATAATATTTTATTTAGGGTAATTCAAATTTCTCTACTCTGTGGGATGGTCGGATCAGTGAAGTCCGAGCTTCTCGCCGCAAGAAAAGGGGGGGGGGGCGGTTAGAGGTCGCCTGGGGCTTTTAGGTGAACCAGATGCGATCGAAGGAAATGGAGAGGCACAACTGTGGGTTGAAAGTCCGCAGTAGTTGACCGTTGCTGGGGGAAAAGACGATGGGGAGGACCGGAAAGGGGGTTGGTTGCTCGGTTGTCCACGAGCTACGCCTAGCGTTGACTGGCGTTGGTGAGGGCGATTGACTGTGCAGGTTTTCGACAGACCCACGGAACTCCTGCAAACTTCTTGGCGCTTAAACTCTCTCGACGGGACGCCACAAACTTAGAGGTTCATTCAACGCCAGCCAAAAAGAGCTCTGAAAGACTAACTTCTCCTTTCTTTGCTACTCTTAACCTCGCACGCAAGCTTCTCAAATGCTCTGCTCTCGCTCCTCGATTGGTCTATCGGCATTGTCCACTTTCTCAATTGGCCAGAGCCTTGATGACACGCTCCTGCAGGCTGTCGCTCACTGCCGATCGTCTGGTCGGCTCTTCTCCATTGGCAGGAGTTGCCCTGGCTAGTTGCGATCAGCTTTTTCCATTCGAATCGTCTGCTGCTTGGTTGAAAGTCCACCGCCGGCGATCGCAAAGATGAGCCCGTTGGCAGCCGCAATTGACCGCTGTTCAACCAATCAGGATGTGCAGTTGGCGCCAACTCATCCGCTGGATCGGTCTCGCGAGTGCTGCTCGCTTTGCCACAACTCAGTGTGCCACAGTTGATGACATCGGGCACAACACAAACTGAGCAGTAATCTATGAAGCCTTGCTGAAGATTGTACAGTGTCGCGTCCATCAAATTTATTCAGGGGAATGAGAACTTATTTACGCCAAGCTCTTCAAGCCATACTACGAGCAAACCACCAAGTGGTTACGAGCAATTTGGAAAAGTATTGACGAGGCTGGCCGGGCATGTATCGACGTTGTTGGCTCACAGTGGCATCTTTAAGACAAGTATAGCTTTCGAAGCAGGTATGAAGTGAATTCTGACTATCATGGGTGCCGTTAGTGGTGGTGCTTGCGACACAACATCTTAGAGTCCGAAGAGCATCTTGCCATAAGAGCAGTTGTCAATCCTGATTGTCCCTGCTTTGCAGTCGAATGTTTGCACCGATTGAAATCTCTCTTACACTGAGACAGTCGTAATGTTGAACAAACGTTCATTCCTCACTCATCGAACGATGTTTCCTTTGAGGATTGTGACTGGAGCATCAAGCTTTGTAGACGAAAACTTCGTTTGTCATTGAGCGCCGACACATTCAAGCCGTGATAGGAATAGAAAGCTAACCCCTTACGAGCAACTTACTTTCCGTGGCGATGAGAAACAACCCTGGCGAGACAGCGCAGCCAACCCATCTGCATTGTTGTCGACGTGCCTGCTGCCATGACAGGATATTTCTTTAAAAGTTTGATTTCGAGTTGTGACGGTGGTGAGCGTGTCACCACCTGATTGACACGCATCCCTTCGAGTAACCTTCCAGGGACCGTCCTCCGCGACAGGTCCCTCATCCTCGATGAAAGGACTCCTCGTCCTCGAGCTTGCATATGCATGTGTAGATTAGATTTCATTTCCACCTTAAGTGCTAACAAGGTCTTCATCCTACCTTGTGCGTCCTTCAGTTTCTAGCGAGAATACGATTGCCTGGTGTTCGATTGCCTGTATTATTTGTGACTCTCTCATCCCCACGTCACAAATTTGGTGGAGAAGCAGGGTACTCTCCACTTGATCCTGAAAACGTGCAAACATAGATCCTCGAAGAGAAGAAGACCTCAACCTTGGTCCCGATCATGCCGATGCCTTTATTGCCGGTTCTGACAGGGACCCACCTCGAATGAACACTGTGACTGAGTCCGCCATTGTTACCTACACTGAGTCGCCTTTAGCGACGCTACGAAAGCGGGACCTTGAGTACCGCCGATTACATCATGCTAACTCGCCTGAACAGCGAGACCCCGAGAAGAAAAGTCGACAACTGCCCGACGAATACAGCGACGAAGACATGGGGTCCGACAACAAGTCCGACCTAGTACCGTCTCCGCCACTGGATGCCAGTGAGGCTGCACCATCGGACCACTCGGGAAACGAATTGTCTCTCGAGCCTCGCAGCTCGCTCGAAGAATTGCCTTTTTGGGAGTCTTATGACGACTCTACCTTTCCAACACAGGACCTTGTCCGATACGATGGGGATCCTGTGTCTACTACCATGTGCATTTCGATGATGCCTTCACACCTGAAGATGGGAGCATCGTCCCTTTTTCACACTCAACCGATACTCTGTCACCAACCTCGAGTGCAATCACCAGGACCGTCACAACAGTTGTGTCTCGAACGGTGACTGAAACAACAAGCGCACGTACCATTCCTCAATTGCTCCCATTGCCTGAACACGATGAACTTGGCTTGATTGCTTCTGGACCTGGCAACCATGCAAATCGTCAGGGCCCTGAACTTCCGGCCTTGACGCATGACCCTTTGTCGTCTACAAGCCCTGGTCACATCAGTATCAGTCCCAGCCTCAAATTGCAAGTTCTGAAGTACCTGCGCGTGAATATGCTCTTCCTTACGGACCTCCCTCTAGTGAGGACTACCAGCTTACACGACGTGGGGACCGCTTTGGGACTCATGACCAACCTCAAGCAGTGCACAGAGACCCACCTCTTCTGGGACCCACTGATCAATCCAACGTCCTTGCCGCTGTACCCGGTCTGACGTTCACTACAAGTGAGCAGGTTGAGATACCTCTTGGGCTTACGGACTTACCTCGTACGGATCCTTCCGCCACGGATATGGAGATATCTGAAATTGATCATGGACTTGCCCTGTTGCCAACGGTTTCGGATCTTTCACAGCGTGTCTTGGACCTCCAAGATTCTGTCCGTTACACGGAGACACCAGTTTCACTACAACTCAACCAAATGCTAGTGGACCAACGCGGGGCCAACTCGGCCCTGGGTTCATTGACTTCTGCAGTAGAAGTTGCGTCCAACAGGACCCAACTCCTTGAGGAGGACCATTCTTCTCTGGAGCAGGGCCTCTCTTCTACTCGACAAGACTTGCTCAACAGAGTCCAACAAGTAACGGACCAAGTCCATCAAGTGGGATTGACAGTCGAAACGACCCGGTCCGTTACGGATTCACAAATCTCACACATTCAAAAATCTTTGGCTGAAACGGTCCCACGAGAGACCCATGAAACAGCTATCCAAACACTGTCAGAAACCATTCTCGAATTGCGCCAGTCCTTGCAAGGCCAAGCGTCCGTCTGCCAACAACTCCGGTCCGGCCTTCTCTGTAACGAAGACCGCTTTCAGACCGAGCTTCATCAACTACAACAAGAGGTCCAGTCTCTCCGCTTACTCCAAAGCGACTTCCAAACACGGGTCCCAGCCGAATTCAGCGAAACTCGCCGCCTACTTGAAGAACTCGGCAAGTCCAACAAGCACCTTAGCGCCTGTGTCTCGGACCTCACTCGGGAGAACTCTCAACTAACGAAACAAGTACTGTCCCTGAAGGAACAGATCAATCAACACCAACAAGAACTACAAGAACTCCGGACCCAGACCCCGGAGACTCAGCAAGCGACCGAACCTACCTCGGTCCCTACATCTTCCGATTCTAACGAGGTTCCTGCTCTAGTTCGTGACCTCAACGAACGAATTGCTTCTCTAGCTGCCGGACTCACATCAAACATGAACGATCTCAAAGAATCCATCAACGCTATGGACCAAGACAAGAAACTTGGCCAAGCAACTAAGTTCACCATTGTTCCTAGCTCGGACCACCAAGATGATTGCGCGTTCTTCATCCGTCAACTCTTGGAAACAGCAGACCGATGCCAACTAAGCGATAACGATCGTCGCTCTCTCTTGGGCCTGAAGCTATGCTCGGACAAGACCCCGCCTTCCCTGCGCAAGTGGTGGATTTCCTTCGCCAAAACCAAGCAAGGCGAGACGTGGTCTGATGTTCTAGCCGAGTTCCAGGACCAGTTTTGTCTACGGACCTCGCGTCAAAAGGTCACGGACCTCCTGAACGACTTTGTCCGCTACGAGGATGAAACAGTCAGGTCCTATGCTACACGACTTCAGTCGATCATCGACGAGGTCGGCTTTCCCGCGGACCAAGGTGTGAACCTCTTTAAGCTCGGAGTCCGTCACCTCAAAACCGAGTCTTGCCTCGAAAATACCGATCGCGAACTCAAGACGATCGCCGACTGCGTTAAGCTACTCCGGGCTCGTGAAATTCCTTTGGACGATGCTCCTATGCCCGCATCTCGACCCAAATCTCGTGCCGGATCTGTCTCCGATACCGCTTCAACATATACGTCGCAGTCGGAAGCATCTTCGGACCGAACTTCTCAGCGTTCCCCAAGACACAATCGTCGCGGGTCCCGCGTTTCCTTCGACGAACCCTCAACCGTAGAGCGTCTTCTGACTACGCTCCTTGATCAACAAAAAGAGTTCGTTGCTCACATCGAGCGGTCCGACCGCCAACACCAGTCCCTCATGGATGCCCTTTTGCGCCCTACGGGACCCCACTTTGTCGCTCCGATTCAGCCTTCTCCTGCACCACGATATGGCCAATCTTATGGATATCCTTATACTCCTTTTGCTCCTCAGTCCGCAGTTCCACCTGCGCCACTAATTGGGTCTCAACCTCCTGGACTTTCGGAACCGCATCAGATTACACCTAATGCTTCCCAAAACGCTGGCTTGTCTCAAACAGGACACATCACCCCTGTGATCATATCAGACAAGCCTGACATGAAAACGACCACCGGAATCAAGATATGTGGTCGCTGTAAACAAGCCGGACACGGTCGTGACAACTGCTATCGCAAAAACCTCCGTTGCTCTGTGTGCCGCGAAGTCGGTCATTACGCCGCTGCAACATCTGCAAGAAAGTTGGACATATCAGCTCTCTCTGTCCTGAGAAGACTGCTCCATGAGAAGACGGCGCCGAGTCGGACCCTTCGGGGACGGAATCCGCCTCGGCCAGCCAGTCTCAGCACATTTCCGATGTGCCAGAGATCAATGCAAATATTCATGATTCATCTGTGCACACGCCTCAACCTCGCAGGTCCCGACACCAGCAGACGTCTCAACGTCAGCCCAAGTCGGGACCGCCAACCACTCGAACATCTTCGTCTGTGACAGCCACAGACTCGACATCTCCGGCCTCTGCACGGTCACGACCCCAGCAGACGAGCTCAACTCGTTCGCCCAAGTCGGACCTGGGTCGCAACTCACTCACGGAATCAACCACTACACCGGTCCCTACATCTACTGTCTCGAACCCACTTGGAAATAACACTGCGCTTACTCCTGCTCTCGGACCTGACACTTCACTGTCTGGATCGCTGTCCGAGTCTTCATCAGCACCGGTCCCGACTCCTGTATTCTCCTATGAACAAGTCTCTACCTTACTGACAGAGAGACTCTCATTCCCTGTGGAGGACTACGACAAGGAGATAGAGGACCGCCTTCATCCTATCGCCAAGACCGACATTCGTCGCCAACTCGACCGCATTAAGGCCCGTCGCAAAAATCCCACTCACGAGAAAATTCTGAAGTCGCTGGACTTGGGACCCGAGCATTCTCACCTTCTTATGGCTCCTGCTACCATAGAGGATGAGGACTTGTGGCTCAAATGGTTCTCGGACACGCTAAGCAAATGCGAAGAAGCACGAAAAGCGAACCGAGACTTCAGTACCAATCGATCCATTGCTCGTATAGGATGGGCCGATGTCAATCCATACTCAGTCCTTGACGACGAGGACGACTATCCCTCGGACCCTCCGGGACCCCACTTGTTTGGTGAATCTGACGATGAATCGGACGATACGCCAACGTACCATGTGGCCACGGTCCAGATCCTGACATCCATTACACATACGCCAAATCTTCCCTCTTCTGCCTCGCGCAACAATACTCACCCGCCTGTCACATGGGACGACCTGCCCATCGCATATCCCGATGATGATTTGAGCCCTATCCAAGCAACCAAACAAATGGTCCGTAACCTACGCAACTACCATAGACGATGCGCAAAACGGGACCCACGCTACAATGACGATCTATTTACGGATTGTCCAGGGACTCGTCGTTTCATTGCAAGAATACAACCTGTGTGTCACACCAGGTCCCTCAACGGACCTGACCCCTTTATCAAGGCCTATGTCAACGGAACCAAGGCCACAACAATCATCGATACTGGTGCCACTAGCAGCTTTATCAGCGCTACATTCTGGCATCACCTCGGACAACCGACCCTCACACGGCCCAAGTCGAACTTTGTATCCGCGGACAGTTCCAACCTTGAAATGCTGGGACGTGCTACCTTCAAGGTCCGCATCGCAGGACGCACTGTCGACTTCCCCTTTTGGGTCATGTCCACGGCCCTGACCGACTGCATAGTCGGGATTGACTTACTACGCTATCTTGGGGCCGTGATCAATCTACGCGATAACACTCTTACGTTGGAAGATGGGGACCACCTCTTATCATTGGACCCTCTTCCAGAGTCACAAACCACCTAAACATCCTACGGGCTATGCTCTAGTTGCTTGTACTACCACGGTCCCACCACGCTCCGTCTCTTGGGTGCCTTGCCAAGCCGGGACAGACCTTCCCCGATCAACAACAATCTTACTTGAGCCTTCCAAGCAGACTCTCCTTCATGTGGCTGCTGCTCTTTACACTACACAACCCACCATCTATGTGGAAGTCATCAATCCCTCAGAGTCCCCTATCGTGCTTGACTCTGCGGCTCCTATCGGTACATGGACCGCTCTTCCTCAAGACTTTGACGAACGATCACCCATGGGACCCAGCGTCTCGGACGCTGATGTTTCTGTAGCCACCTCCTCGTCATCGGTCCCACCCAAGAATGAACAACCCAAGCGGGTCCTGACTGCATTAGGGGCCTCTGGTGTTGTTTGCCCAGTACAAACAACCAATCAACCAGTCAAAGAGCTACCAATTGACTGGGCAGACTCGAGTCTCAGCGTCGAGCAGCGCGAGTTACTTCGCAAGACCTTACTCAATTTCGCCGACATATTTGTGGATACGTCAAAGGCCCCGGGCCGGACCCACCTGGTTGAATTCAGCATCGACACGCGTGATAGTGCCCCTATTCGATCGGCCCCGTACAGGACCTCGAAGGCCAAAGACGACATAATGGAAGCTGAGATCAACCAACACCAGGACCTTGGTCTAATCAGACCCTCCAAGAGTCCATGGGCCAGCCCAGTTCTGATGATCCGAAAACCTGACGGGTCCATACGCTTTTGCATCGACTACCGTCGCCTTAACAAAGTTACAGTCAAGGACTCTTACCCTATGCCCCGCATTGACGACTTACTCGATGTCCTTAGCCGGGCCAAACTATTCTCAACTATGGACATTGCGTCGGGATACTGGAATGTCCCGATGGCCAAGGACATCATTGAAAAGACCGCCTTCACGTGCAAGTACGGACTTTACGAGTGGCTTGTCATGCCGTTCGGTCTTTGTAACGCGGTCCCGTGTTTTGAACGACTCATGGAGCAGATTCTGATGGACTACAAGTGGCGGACCTGCCTCGTATACCTCGACGACTGCATCGTTTTTAGCGAAGACTTCGGGACACACCTCGTTCGCCTGCGTCAGGTCCTGTCCAAGTTCCGCGAAGCGGGATTTAAACTCAAAATGTCGAAGTGCAAGTGGGGCCGGTCCTCAGAACCATTCCTCGGGCACATCGTCACTCCTGCGGGACTACTACCCAATCCGGAGAAAATCAAGTCGGCCCTGCGCATCAAACCTCTTAAAGATGTGGCAGAGGTCCGGGCCTTCCTCGGACTCGCCGGCTACTTTCGCCGTTTTGTCAAGGACTTTGCCGAAATCGCGGCCCCCTTGACGGCACTATTATCGGCCGACACCCTTTACCTGGACACCTGAATGTGACCAAGCCCTCGACACACTTAAACGCCGACTGGTTTCACCGCCGGTCCTGGCACACCCTGACTTTGATCTTCCCTTTTCAATATGGGTCGACGCCAGCCACATTGCTGTTGGCGTTGTCCTGATGCAGAAACAACAAGGCAAGAACCGTGTTATCGCATATGCTTCTCAGTCCCTGTCCAAAGCCCAGGCGAAATGGATAACAAGGACTCTGGTATCTCCGAAATCGAATGTTATGGTGTCGTATGGGCCACTCGAAAGTTCAGACCCTACATCGATCGACGCCATTTTACCATCTACACGGACCACGAGACCCTCACATGGCTTTTCAACACCGGGACCCGATCTGGAAATCACAAACTCGCCCGTTGGGCTATGGAACTTCAAGGCCTCGACTACACGGTAGTCCACAAGCCTGGCGAGCTTAATGGTGCCGCTGATTGGCTCTCCCGCTTGGCTTGCCCTATCCTCACAAGGTCCCGCGCTCGCCTTGCACAGACCTCACTTGAAAATGACGGGACCCGAGCCATCGAGGATGCAGTCCTCGCCAGGGAGCAACCCTCCACATATCTTCCTCAACATCACAATTCCGGTCGCGTACGGAGCGCGCGATTCAACACCCCGGTCTCACCTACGAGGAACCCTGAACGAACAGCGAAGGGACCCTCTACCAACTCGACGGTCGAGCTCTTTAACGCCCGTGGCCGTCCAACAGCAAGACTTTACAACGAACAAGGGTCCGACCCTGAAATCGCTGCTATCCGTGCTTATCTCGAAGATGGTGCAGTGCCCGTAGACCCACGACTGCACAAACTTGTCACGAGGAACGGACACCAATTTACAATCCGCCAAGGCATTGTATACCGCTTCGTCACCATCGAAACACCCCTTCGGAATTCCGAATTGGTCGTGGTCCCTATGATTCCCGGGTCCATGATCGAGGAGGTACTCCGGACCAGCCACTGTTCCCCATTTGCGGGACACCTCGGGTTCAACAAGACCCGCGAACGCATTCGTCGGACCGCATACTGGACCGACTGGATTCAAGATTGCAAAGACTTTGTTACCATGTGCCCTGACTGCAACAAGGCCAAAGGAGGCCACCCGCTGAGGCAGGGACCCATGCAAAGGATGCCTATTTATGACCTCAAGGGACCCTTCGACGTTATGGTGGTCGACGCGCTGGGACCCTTGCCCACGACGGAGAACGGGAACAAATACATCCTCGTATTCGGGGACTACTTCACCCGATGGATCGAAGCATTCCCGGTCCCTGACTTAAAAATCTCTACGTTCACCCGGACCCTTATCGACGAGGTCCTCTGCCGCTTTGGTGTGCCCAACCGCCTCCTATCAGATCGTGGCTCTAACTTCATCTCCGAGCTGGCTGAGACCATGTACGCAACACTCGGTATTCACAAACTTACAAGTGCCCCCTATCACCCGCAGAGCCAGGGTCTTGTCGAACGCTTCAACCACACAATCATCCAAATGCTGAAAATCTTTGTCAATGACCACCACACGGACTGGGACACCTACCTGCCTCGTCTCCTTTTCGCATAAAGAACATCCTACCAAGAGACACTTGGGGACTCGCTTTACTTTTGCCTATTTGGACGGGACCCGACTCTTCCACTCGATCTGGCCTTCCTCAACTTGGGACCCTCCTGGAAGTCAGATGATCTACCTCAATATAAGCGCAGACTAGCGTCGTCTTGGCGACAGACCAGGTCTCTCGTCAAGAAACAACTGGTCGCGGGCCAAAACAAGAGTGCACGAGCAAGGACCGACCACAAACCCATTGAATTCGAAGAGCAATCGTCAGTCTGGCTGTACAAATACTTTACAAGTTCGAACGATCCGTCAGACCCTCGGACCCGCAAATTAGCGACCCATTGGCACGGCCCCTATTGGGTCCACCGACGTCTGGGTCCAAACACTTACCAGATTGAAGTGCCTACCCATCCTGATAAACTCATCACGGTCAACGTGGACCGCCTTAAATCTTTCCGAGGATACTACTCTCGCCCATACAACGACGACGTACGCCAGGGCGATGACGAACAAGACGACCTCACTCTCGACTGCCTACCCAACTCTAGCTTTGTGGACCTAGTCTCATTCCCCGACAACGATGTCGCTTACACCAACTCTGGGTCCCCCATCTACCGCATCGTAAACAAGCAGCGTGAACCTGGGACCCGCGAAATGGACTACCTGGTCGAGCATGTGGACGGGTCTAAGTACTGGACCCCGTTGTCAAAACTCAGCGAATATCGGTCCTATGTCGACGACTACGAAAGCCAACTACGCATGGACTGTGGCTTACCTCCTCTCCGTCGCTCCTTACGATTCCGAGACCTCGACGTTGAGCCCAAGAACGACACGCTATTCTAAGAGGCCCTCCGAATACTGCCAAATACTGCCCTGGGCCAACTTCTCATAGCACCACGTGACATCTGACCTTTTACATTACTCTGCAACAACCTACAAATCACTTACGCACACGGTCCCAACTATAAACTATTCCGGCCACCCGCTCATGTCTGGGACCCCCACCAATTCAATACTGCATTCAACCTTGCTGACTCACGTGATCCCCGACTCTAGTCCACTTACATTGCCCGCCTACATCAGGGACCACCACCTAAAACTGGGAAATGTCGCTCTTTCGGGCAATGCTCTCGTCGTTACTGCTCCACGCCCATCACCTCGGCCGGCCGACGTAGTCGACCTTTAGAGGGGGGTATGTGACGGTGATGAGCGTGTCACCACCTGATTGACACGCATCCCTTCGAGTAACCTCCAGGGGCCGTCCTCCGCGACAGGTCCCTCATCCTCGATGAAAGGACTCCTCGTCCTCGACAGCTCGTCCTCGAGCTTGCATATGCATGTGTAGATTAGATTTTATTTCCACCTTAAGTGCTAACAAGGTCTTTAACAAGGTCTTCATCCTACCTTGTGCGTCCTTCAGTTTCTAGCGAGAATACGATTGCCTGGTGTTCGATTGCCTGTATTATTTGTGACTCTCTCATCCCCCACGTCACAGAGTTACCTATTTGAAGTGTTACGTGTGCAGCCACGCACTTGTATCCTGGCGAAGCGATTATACGGAGTCACACTCATACAGTGTGTATCTTTCGCGAGACGAACGGGCTTCGATTACGTCAGACACACCTGCTGCAATCAACACGTAACCATGATTGAAGCTGCGTGTTGGAGGCAATGTTTTGCTACGATAGTGAGATTGGCGTTCCTGAAATTGCATGTGAAATTTTAAGGCCATCTTGCCACACAAGGCAAAGGAAGGTGAATACTCCTCTCAAGAACCAAGTATAAAGTCAACGATCTCGCCGGGACACTATTGACGAGAGGATTCCTAGACGCTTTCAGTATCGACCTTGACACCCCGACAACCATACCTTATTATGCCATTTTCGTGCGTCTGTTGTGATACGCCTTGGCATTTCAAACATCGAAAACAGTTTGAGAATGCAAGGCGCTTGAAGGCGTACCTGGCCATGTCGACTGCAGTGTCATCTTCTGTCGATCTATCTGGCTTGGAAACCGTTTGCGCCTTCAAAAGTGTCACCATCGCTCTGGCAATTCAACAGCTTTGGAGTTAGCAGTTGGTCATGGCGACAAAGCAGTCTTCGCCACCCATCACGTGCAGAAAACATGGACGCGGAGGAAATTATTGCGGGTCTTGTATACATGTATCCCGTTGCATGGCTGACTAAGCTCAGTGAGGTTTACCCAAATCCGTGCATGCTTCTAGAATATGCTCCTTTGGGCATGTCGCCTCTTATCGAAACGCTTCGCTTTGGAAATGATCGTCATCATCGGTCGACGTGCTCGTGGATCATCAAACCTTCACCAAGTTGGTGCTTCAAATGCTAGACACTGCCTTCATTGCCCAAACAAACACCGATCGTACTATCCACACTAGTACAAAAAGGCTTTACGCAGTTGTGCTCCTTCATGATGATCTCCCAACTGCTGCGACGGTCTAACGGTGGTAGGCACAACTAAGAAGGAAATCTTGCCAAAGAGATTGCCAAACTCAACTTTCGTTTCAAGGCACCAGACAGCTCGTTTGAATTTTCATGATGCTCTTCAGTCAATCCAACTTCGACGATCCCTTTGTCAACTTCGGTCTTGAGTGTCTATCTTGAATCTTACCACTAGACGTCAAGTGTTTTCGGACTGTAAACTCGGGATAGAGCGCCTGATGCTGGGGGCACATTCCAAACGACATGCAAAAGTCGCCGCAGCTGTCGGTGAACGATGGACCGGTGAAAGTTACATCACCGCTGGTTTCAGGCCGTCGTCGTGTGCCCAACTCTATAATAAGGCGAAAGCATTGCAAGGGCTGGCTGTCTTCAGAGAGAGAATCTCTTGCCTCAGTCATGATTATCTCCTATGACTGTTGTGGGCTTGATCAAAACGTCATGTTGGAGAATTTTACCAACCTAAGGTCTGTTGTGTTGCAGGGTGAAAGGCATAGGTTTCATGAACCACCTCGCTCGAGCATCCTTTAGACACTTTGATATCGTCCGCGAGAGTTGTTTGGTCATCAAAATGAGCTGGGGGAAGCCGTGAACTTAGCAGTCGCACGTCGAGTCTATTCGCTCGTTCAGTGCAAAATTGACGCAAATCATCCTTGGTCGTCATGCAGTGCACTCGCTATGACAAGTACAGCGGTCCAAGGCACACGTTCTACGTCATATCCTCGGTTTCTGCTTGTTACAACTCCGGAGCAAAGCGAGAAGATATGAAATAGATAAATTTCATGCAAGAGGACATATTAAATCTATTTAACCTAAACACGCATCGCTTGATAATTGTCATGGACGTCGGCCTTCTTCGCAAGAGTTTCAACACCGCGGGCGACACCAGTCTCTTGGGTTTGCTGCGACGCAAAGCTGTTGAAGATTTGCTCGAGTGTCGTCTGGGAGACAGTGTATTCCTTGATGCTCAAGTCCGCCTTGGATTTTTCAACCATGGAAAACACTTTGGAGAGCGCCAAGGATTTCTTGGTGCCAAGCAGCTTGAAGCGAGACACATCGTTCTGACGCTCCAAAAGCTGTACATTGTCATCACCAAAGCTGTGGTGCAAATACTCGGATAACGCATCAAATCGATCTTCACTCAACCACCACGCGCAAAAGTCATGGACGCGGATGTAGTCATTGCGACTCAATGATTCAGCCAAAACATATCCCGTAGCATGGTTCGACGTGATATGATCGGCACGATGGGGTTTGCTCAAAGCGGTGCAGGCTTCACTGATGAGTTCTTTTGTCAGCATCGTTTCGTTTCCGAACGCTTCACTTGAGAACCGATCGACGTCTCCAGTCATCACAGGGGCCACGCGGACATGCATCATCAATCCGTCGCCAAATCGATTCTTCAAATGCTGAATGCTACCGAGGCAACGTAATCTACCACCGACCATAATGCCCACACGAGTACACAACGCTTCACACTCTTCCATGCTGTGGGTCGTCAATAGAATCGTTGATTCCTTGCTGCGCGTCGAAATGTCGGCAATTACGTCCCACATAAAGCGACGAGACACTGGATCCATACCCGTCGATGGCTCGTCCAAAAAGATAATCGGCGGAGATCCGATCAATGCAATCGCGACCGATAGTTTGCGCTTGTTGCCACCACTCAAAGTACCAGCCAATTTGTGTTCAAAGTCGTTCAGGTTCATTTGGTCCATCTTTTCCTTGACTGTCGCTTCGATGAAATCAGTCGGAACGCCCTTGATCGAAGCAAAGAGTTCCAAGTGTTCACGCACAGTCAGCAAATCAATCAAGGCATCAAATTGAGGGCAGTAACCAATCAGTCGACGGACATCGAGCTGTTGCGTCATGATGTCAAATCCACCCAACGTCGCTGACCCTGAGCTTGGTAAAACATCGCCAGTCATGAGTTTCATCGTAGTCGTCTTGCCAGCGCCGTTGATACCCAAGTAACCAAAGCATTCACCCTTGGGCAACGCGAGGGACAAATCCACCAGACCAACTTTACCACCGTGGTAGACCTTGCGTAGATTCTTCATCACCACAGCCTCTTTGTCAGCAGCTCCGCGCAAAACTCGTTCCTCCTCTTGTTTGACGTCCTCATCAATCTCAAATGGAGTGTCAGCAACATGGGGATCTCTTGTGACCATCGCTTTGATTTTTGGGAAGCTCAATGCATAGTCGATACCAATTGCAATGATGGGAAAGATGATCGCTTCAATCGCGAGGTAGACGACTTCCCATCCGACAACCTTTGTACTGAAAGCTGACGTGTCTTTTTCAATTATACCGAGAGCCATATTCAAGGTTGATGTGCTCAAAGCGTTGAGACTATTGCCGACGCAAAAAAGCGGTGAGAGACGCCAGAGGAACTTTAAATGCGTATTCACATCCTTTGTCGAGTCGATAAAGTCCAAAACACTGGAGACTGTCATGAGAATTGTCCCGAAGACCATGTTGATCATGACAATGTACGTTTGTGAGGATGGCGCGTCCACGAAGAGGTAAGACAAAATGTAGCAAAAAGAGATGATCGCAAAACCAAAGAGGACAAACACGACGATCAGCGCTGCAAACGGCGTCGAGGGACAAGAGGCACAGTCGCGGCCCGTGAAGGGTGTAATATCAAAAAAGTAAATCGCTAGCAAGCCAAAGATGCATGGAATAGCGAAAAGCATCAGATCGAAGGCAAAGTTGGCGAGCCAAAATGCTGGTAAACTGACGCCTGAGACTAGTTGCTGGTGCTTGGAGTTGTGGCTTGGATGCTTTTCATTGACCAAGTAGGGCACGATCGAGGCAGTAAAATAGGCAAAAGCGATCACAACAAACACGCCCGTCGTAAAGGACACAATCGTCGTCAAGAAGAGCTTGTTGGAATCGGTCAATGGAAGTGGCGCATTCGTACACGTCAGTTTCACATTGTTGTCAGAGGCAATTGTGCGGTAGAGTGCTTCATCCAGCATTGCTTTGTACACAATCGCAGAATGAGTAGCTGTCGTGTTGACAGCCAAGTTGTACCCAAAGGTGCGATCCTGGGAGCTGCCCATGAACACATATCCGCCAAATTGGCCCAAGACTGGATTAGTTTCCTTGCCGTATCCTCGTTTGAAGATTTCTTCTCCTGCTTTCAGACTGTAGCTCTTGGGATCGGCACCGCTGATGTTGGTATATTGTACACCAAACACAGTTGGGGTGGAGCTCGAGTAGACAGGCGAGCCAAGTCCAGGAAATGTCTGTGGCTTCGCTTGAGTGATCTGGTTCACAGAATCGCACATCCAGTCGGATTCACAGAGGTAAGGCAAAGGGGTGTTGCTTTGGTAGGGGTAGTCACTCGTCGTGAGGGAAATCGAGGGGCCATTGCGATTCAACGAACTTCCTTTCAGAAGAGCAACACCAAGCACCAAGAAAATAATAGGCAACACTGTGCCAAAGAATACGACGCGCTTGTCCCGCTTCGCTGTGCGTACACGCTTCATGAAGAGGGCCTTGAAATGAATGAAGAACATCGCCAGTGAGGACAGAGGCGCATTGTCAGTCAATCTGTAACCACTGCGAGATCCGTCAACGTTTGTTGTTGGGTCCTTCTTTTGCAATGTGTGTTGGTGATTTTCGTCACCAATTTCAGCCACTTTGATGAACACTTCTTCCAACGTCGTCACGGAAATACCATACGACAGCACACCAAGGTCATCTAGTTTCGTGTCTAGCTCTGCAAACATCTTGGCAAACAAATGCGAACAGTCCAATGGCAACTGGAAAGAAATTTCAGTCCCGACATTACTCAATACCTTGATATCTTCACCAACATGGCGTTGCACAAAGTCAATCAAAGCTGGAGTGTTGCAATGGTCAGTCTTGACAAGGGAGAAGTTGTAGCCCGCACCATAACGATTCTTCAAGAACAACGATGATCCACAGCAACGCAATTCACCTTCAGACATGATAGCGATGCGATCACCCAAAATGTCAGCTTCGTCCATGAAATGCGTCGTTAAGACCACAATGCGATTGTACTTGTTGTTCATGATGATCTCCCAGCTGCTACGACGACTGTACGGGTCCATGCCTGAGGTAGGCTCATCCAGGAAGACAATCTTGCTGTCGCCCATCAATGCGATGGCCAAACTCAACTTGCGTTTCATCCCGCCAGACAATTCTTTGGAGTATACGTGGCGCTTTTCAGTCAAACCAACTTCGATGATCTTTTGGTCCACTTCATTCTTGAGAAGTGCACCACGGTAGCCTTTGATTTTGCCATAAAACATCAAGTGTTCTTGGACTGTAAGCTCGGGATAGAGCACGTCATGCTGAGGGCACATTCCCAACGACTGGCGGATTTCACCCAAGTTGTCGTTCAAGGAGAGCCCATTGATTGTGGCATCACCACTGGAGACTGGAATCATACCCGTCAACATGGAGATCAAAGTAGTCTTGCCAGCGCCATTGTGTCCCAGCAAGCACGTGATCTGGTTTTTGTACATTGTCAAGTTCATATCTTTCACTGCAACCTTTTCACCACCAGGCACTGGAAACACTCGGCGCAAGTTGTTGATTTGAAAGGCTTCACCCGTGCGCTCTTGTTGCTTGAGCTCAGCCCCAACAGCTTCAAAGTTGTGATTGTTAATATCCACTTCGATGGATGCGTCGTTTTGGATCATGCGAGCTTTCTTTGCAAACTTCTTGCGCCAAAACGAGGGTGAGAGCGGGAAGT
This sequence comes from Aphanomyces cochlioides, assembly GCA_019828595.1. Classification (NCBI taxonomy): domain Eukaryota; phylum Oomycota; class Saprolegniomycetes; order Saprolegniales; family Verrucalvaceae; genus Aphanomyces; species Aphanomyces cochlioides. Next base: position 2,897,418 of record JAHQRK010000002.1, on the reverse strand, counting down.
ACCATTTCTCCGTCACGCCATAGTCTTTGGGGATCACGCATTCAAAATACAAACCGAGCAATGTGTACAGGACACAGTCGATCATCAGTAGGTACAAGGCAGTGACGAACTTGAAATTGTTGATATCATCAGCCCAATTGGACATTGTAATACCAACACCGTTGCCTTCGGCCTTTGCCAAGCTTCTGACGCCAAATGTCATGGCAGCAGGACTGAGGATGCAAGCGCTTTGTTTCGAGGATGCAGTCGATGTATCAGTGAAGGCTGCTGTAACCAAGTACATGGCAAAAAAGCCAATCATACCAATATAAGTGCCCGTTCGGGTCTTGGAGAAAATTGCCGAGATCATGTACCCATATGACATGACACTCCATCCAAAGAGGAGAAAGAATGCAAACAAAATACCATAGCTGGCATGTTTGAAGAGCATGACTTTGCTGACAACGGACTGAAGGATTGCGGCCACGAGAAAAATAATGCCGTAGGTGATGTACCAAGTAACGATAATGGCAGAGTCGCGGACGCCCAAAATCTTCATGAGCTCACGGGCTTTCGTCTCTTTTTCAGAGATGAGAGCGACCAGAACGGACGACAAGATGTGCAAGTATGAAAGCAAAAAGATGATGCCAAACGAATCACTGACGTTGTCGAAAAATGGCGACGACGTGAACGACTGAATGGGCATGGCAAACACGGCTGCCCCACCGACTGGCTGTGGCATTTGACGGAGAGGTCTAGCCAACGCGGAGAGGGACGTCAATGGCACATCAGTCAGATTGAACGAGCCTTTTGTCGTTTGGATGTAAGTGGCGACTGACATGAGCAAGTTTTGATCGTTCTCAACTTGTGACGTCACAAGCATAATGTCCGAAGCCAGGTTACTCGTCATCACTGAGTTTTGCTTGGTGCAATTTGCAGTCGTGGTGGCGATCTGTGCATTCCAGTCGGGGACACAAAGCGCAAATCGAGTCACGAGAGTTTGGTAAGCCATGAAACCAGTCGTGGCGTAATGCATGTACTCCTTCGTCTCGATGGATCTTTGCAATGGCTGGTAGGCTTTGAGATTGGTGCGAGGGATATCACCAATGTCTCCTGCGGAATCAAGAGAAGAATTGAGGCGCAATTTGTACTCCATGTTTCCCACCGTGCCCAACGTTGGCGGTGCTGTTGTAAAGACAATCGCAGCAGCAATCGTTGGTTGCGTAAAGCTCTTGCCATAGTTGCCACCAGAGATGTACTTTTCGAGACTGGCTTCGTCAGGATAGAATTGGACAGAGTCAGTAATGGAAGGAATCACCAACGTTTGGTTTGCATCCAAAGGCACACGGGGATACCACACACTCAACGTCTTGAAGAAATACTTGCGCGTGAAGTCATTGTCAGGAACAATCGCCAGCTTGCGAGGAACGATAAAGTCGCGGCACATCAAGGGCCACGCGTACGGAGAGTCGACATCAGAGCTGACATTTCCCGCAAAAGCGGCGGCGGAACACATTCGGTTTTCTTCTGCGGTCATACTAGACGCTCTCTTTCGCTCGTCCCACGCTTTCGTGGCCATTTGGAGAAGGAGACCCGACACAGTGGCTTCCGTTTGGTAGAACCTTGGGCTTGTATAGTTTCCAAAGATCGGTCGTTGATCAAACAAGCTGTAGCTCGTGCCATTCTTGTCATGTTTATGGACAACATGGTCGGTCGACCATCCGTCTGGGACTGTCACATCGTCCGTGAGCGTTTTCAACGAGCCGAGCAATATAATGAGCGCGACAGGGATCAAGATCTCCATGGCCCATTTCGCCGGGTGTTTCTTCTTGATTAAAAAGTTTTTCCACAACAACGTCGATGTGAATCCACGTCGTTTGTGCGGCACTACGCTCGAGTCGATGAGCGGTGCACTGTTCGTGTTGTCGGTCATTTGCAAATTAGAAAATGATCTGTGCGCTGTTGTAACTCTGTCGCGCATGTGATTTGCTACAAGAGTTGGCCTGTCGACTACTTTGTGAAAAAGGAGTCATCAAATGTGCAACTCAAATTTCCATTTTTGCCGGAAATGCAGGTCGGGAATGGTGGTCCAGAGTTGGTGCACTGCAGGACACGCGAACGAATGTCTGGCCACTTGAAGAGTTTCATCGAAATTGAAAACCATAGGAAGACTCTCTCTATAACTGCGAAACACGCCGTTTAATGGCAAACGTGAACACGTCGGTCACTCCTCACTTGAATCGACAAGCGTTCAATGCGTTCAATGTTGGTTCCATCATTCTGCATCAGTCACGAGAGAGTTCAAGAAGCGGATGCGACTCCTATGTAGCTCCTAGGATTGTGTAAATGCAGGATATTCTTGCGGATTGACCAAGTGTGTTTGATGGCCGTCACGTTCAAAGTCCGTGGATTACAGCACTTGCAAGTTTACGCACTTGTTCGCAATTGTTCCAATTGTCGTAACACATGAGGTGATTCTCACCTCCCTGGTTTGGCATGGAAGTGAAATGTGAATCACACAACTTGAAATTTCGATGGGATAGAAAGCTCATTTCGCTTTAAACATTATCTCCACGGGTGTTTGTGGCGCATACAATGGTTGAATGCGCTGGACACTCGACACCAGTTGCAAACTCGTGTTGGATCAAAGTTCGCAATGCGCATTTGATCGACAAAGTGGTGCCTTGTTGCGAAAGGTGCCATCCTGACTTTGGAACAAATTCAGCGACAAACATTGGACGAGCTCTAGGACTCCGAGACGTCGAGTTTCAAGTCCACGGTTGCTCCTGGGCTCTTGGACGTCGATTGTTCGAAGAACAACACGTTATCGAGCAACCTGAGATTGCTCCTGCATGCACGACTCGTCGAAATTGACGCTCATTTGCAAGTTTCCTTCAGGCCTCATGTCGTCCATGAGATCGCATCGTCTTGTGATAAAGAGCATGCATGGGGGGTCGTCAGTCATGGGATTGCACTTGGCAAATGTGATGTCCAGTTCGACTTGCTCTGAAGCGCTCGAGTTGTAGCCTGTTTGTCCTCGAAGGCCCTCGCTTGATAGGAGAGGCAAGATGAATGCCATGATTGATCGAATCCTCCGATCAGACGAGGCAGTATGGAGTGGGGACATTCGTCCGAGCGCAGATAAGGAAGGCACTCGTGGGGACAGGACTTCGGTTTGATTGTTGTTGATGGCGCTTTCCATGCCACGGGCAACGCCTTTCTCTTGTGTCTGCTGCGATTCAAAGCTGTTGAAGATTTGCTCCAACGTTGTCTGCGAGACGGTGTATTCTTCAATACGCAAGTGTGTCTTTGCCCTTTCTATCAACGAAAACACATTCGAGTGCCAATGTATGTGTGGATCCCAGCAGCTTGAAGCGGGGCACATCATTTTGACGTTCCATGAGCAACACGTTGCCGTCTCCAAAGCGTTCGTGCAAATAAGCTGACAACGCGTCAAATCGATCTTCGCCATGCCACCATGCACTAAATTTCTCAACGCGAACGAAACCGACGCGGGAAATTGATTCAGCCAAGACGTATCATGTCGGATGGTTGGAGTTGACATTCTTGGCTCGCCATGGCTTACCCATAGAGGCACATATTGAAGCAATCCCATCTTCGGTATGTATTGTTTCATTCCGCAAACAAGCTGTAACTCGTGCCGTTCTTGTCTCCTTTGGTGACCACATCGTTGTTGGACCAGCCATCGGGAACATCGACGTCGTGCGTGATGGTCTTCATGGCCCCCATGAGGACAATGAGGATGACTGGGATGAGGATTTCGATGGCCCATTTGATCGGGTGTCTCTTCTTGCTGAAAAAGTTCTTCCAGAGCAAGATGGTGGTGTATCAACGCCGCATGGGCAGAGCGTCCGTTTCCTCTAAGAGAGGAAACGTGTGGGATCTCTTGAAAATACTCAAAAGTGCTTGGAATATGGCCAAGAAGACATGTCGATCATTTTGCTACGTGTCCGAGTAATCAATGTGCGTTCCAAGTCTGATTGGGTGATTTCAACGAAGGTTAGATTGTCCAACTGATGACTCGAGTAATACAAATGTCATCAATTCGTCCATCCAAGAGAAAAAACATTGCAAGGAATAGAGTTTGGCCTGAAACAAACGATGCAGCAATGAATTCAATTATACGAGCACATGTTGATCGATATGGAATGCAAGATGTTCAAGCTCCAAAGGAAAGAAGACCAAAGATGCCAAAATTGAAGTAATGCTAGTGTGCAGTCTGCGCTGAAATTTCCTCGACATGCATTTGAATCGCTAGTGTTGCTCGTTTGGGCGAGCCGTGTGACAAAAACTTTATCCAACGACCGGCAGATCTATCCGTGTCATCGCACAAGCTCTTGTGAGTTTTCCTAACGCAAGAAGCAAGCCAGCAATGTCTCGAAATCAACTTTCTAACTGAAAAAGCTGTAGCCGTCAGCACCAGAGAGCAAGACTTTGTCGGTTTAAGCTCCCTTGGCTTTGAAAGCTTTCAGGAGCACGGGAGTAATTATTAGTTTCATTAAAAATATCTTCAAATCGAGATGATTTTGCAGTCGGTACTAGCTAGACGATTACTCATTTGATTGCACGAAGAGAGTCAAAAGTAATCGACTCCATCAGGACATGGGACCGTCATAGATTGATGGTGGTTTACCGACCTCGTCGCAATATCATCACGGCATAATATGTCGATATTAGAATGACATTTGGAGCTCTTCGAGTATTTTCTGGCCAAGCTGCTCATATCAGCATCGACGACACCTTTTTCAATGGATGACTCTGGTATGCCAAGATGCTCATGTGTCTCACAAAAGGTGTTGCGCGTCCAACAACTAACGGCACCTCTTGCATGAAAAATCTCAAAATCTCAACAAATGTCATATGGCCAGAAAATAAGCTCGACAACGTCGGGATCGGACATTCTTTTGCCTTGCTCTAACTACTCAACCAGCATTTTAAACAGTAAACAATGAGCTTGCCCATAGCGATTCTGTATATTGCTAAAGTTGGCCACGGTAATGCATGAATAGATGAAAAGTTGAGTTGGAAAACTGCCCCGGATGATTACATTTGGCATTGAGACGTCAACTGTGGTACGAAGAGTTGACCAAGGAAATACCCTAAAGAGGTTTTGAATTATACATACAGAAAACATGATGATCGCGTTGTTTAGGTACATACAATAATAAAATAAGGTATTTCGGTTCACCCCACCGACTGCACCCTAGCTCGCAGCTCTGCGTTTCACATCATTCTCCAAAATGAGCGCAAGTGCGAACACGCTACCCCTTGTCGAACCGAGAGAAACATCCCCCAAGCAGCGTGGATACACCACCATCTTGCTCTGGAAGAACTTTTTGATCAAGAAGAAACACCCGATCAAATGGGCCCTCGAAATCCTCATCCCCGTCATCCTCATTATCCTCATGGGGGCCATGAAGACCATCACGCACGACGTCGATGTTCCCGACGGCTGGTCCAACAACGATGTGGTCACCAAAGGAGACAAGAACGGCACGAGCTACAGCTTGTTTGCCGTCCAACCATCGTCGAGCGGTGTGGCTACCCCTCGGTTTTATCAAACGGAAGGCACCGTGTCGGGTTTGCTCCTCCAAATGGCGGTCAAGTCGTGGAGCGAGAGAAAACAAGCTGCGAGTATGACGTCCGATCAAAACACGACATGCTTGGCAGCCACTTTTGCTGGAAATGTGAGCTCGGACGAGAGTTCTCCCTATGCTTGGCCACAGACCTGCCGCGACTTTATCATTCCTCGCAAGCTGGCTATTATTCCAGACAACGACTTCACCCGTCAGTATTTCTTGCAAACGTTAGCGATCTGGTATCCTCGCGTGCCTTTGACTTCAAACCAAAGCTTGGTCATTCCCTCCATCGCCGACTCGGTGCAGTTCTTCGCCGACGATGCCAGCCTCGATTCGTACATTACGGGAAGCGAATATGGCAAGAGTTTCACCTCTCCAACCATTGACGCAGCCATTGTATTCACGAACACACCGTCCACCCTGGGTTCTGTCGGTGACATTGAGTACAGCCTGCGCCTCAACTCGACAGTTGGCAATCAAGGCAGCACAGGTGACGTACCTCGAACCAACCTCAAAGCTTTTCAGATCACACAACGAAACTTGGATACTGAGAGCTACACGCGCTATGCGCAGACTGGGTTCATGACTTACCAGACTCTCGTCACCCGTTTTGCACTGTGTGTCCCGGACTGGAACACTCAAACGAAAACCACCACTGGCAACTGCACGCAAGAAAAATCCGTCATGACGAGCAACACCACATCCGACCTGTCGCTGGTGACCGCGCAAGTGTCGAACGATCTCAACTTGATATCCGCCGCTGCCCAGTACACTCGATTGACCAAGCGCGCGTTCAACTTGACAGCCGCTCCATCGACATCGTTGTCTGCATTGGCGAGACCATTGCGTCAAATGCCACAACCCGTGGGAGGAGCCGCCGTTTTCCCGTTTCCAATCCAGTCGTACACGGCATCTCGATTCTTTGACTCGGTCAAGAGCACATTCGGTCTCGTGTTTGTCATCTCATATTTGCACGCGTTGTCGTCTGTGCTTATAGCTCTCACTTCGGAAAAGGAGACGAAGGCGCGTGAATTGATGAAGATTTTGGGCGTCCGCGATTCAGCGATTGTGGTGAGTTGGTACATCACGTATGGCTCGTTGTTTCTTGTTGCTGCCGTGCTCCAAGCGATCGTCGCCCAAGCCATGCTCTTCAAAAACACCAGCTTGATCCTCCTGTTCGTGTTCTTCGTGCTCTTTGGCTGGTCGGTCTTGTCGTTTGGGTACATGATCTCTGCCATATTCTCCAAGTCTCGCACGGGAACGTACATTGGTATGATTGGCTTCTTCGTCATGTACTTGTCGACGGCAGCATTCTCGGATACGTCCACTGCCGCGTCCAAGCAGGCTGTTTGTATCTTCTCCCCCGCCGCGATGACGTTTGGCATCCAGACTTTGGCACAAGCCGAGGGAAATGGAGTTGGTATTACTGGAGGAAACGTCAACGAAGAAATCAACAATTTCAAGTTTTCGACCACATTGATCATGCTCGTATTCGACAGCGTGCTCTACACGTTGCTTGGTTTGTACTTTGAGCGTGTGGTACCCAAAGACTATGGCGTGACGGAGAAATGGTACTTCCTCGTGTCTCCGTCGTACTGGCGCAAGAAGTTTGGCAAGAAGAACCAAGCGGCTCACAGTGACTTGGCAGTCGCTCTTGATATCCACAACGACAACATTGAAGCTGTGGGAGAAGACTTGAAGCAACAAGAGAGAAGTGGCGAAGCGCTCCAAATCCAAAACTTGCGTCGTGTGTTTCCAGTGCCTGGTGGCGAGAAGGTGGCTGTCAAGGGAATGAACTTGACCATGTACAAGAACCAAATCACTTGCTTGCTTGGTCACAACGGTGCTGGGAAGACCACTTTGATTTCCATGTTGACGGGAATGATCCCAGTCTCCAGTGGTGACGCCACAGTGAACGGACTCTCATTGAATAATGACTTGGGTGAAATCCGTCAGTCGCTGGGAATGTGTCCTCAACATGACGTGCTCTATGCTGAGCTGACCGTCCAAGAGCACTTGATGTTTTACGGCAAGATCAAAGGCTACACTGGTGAGGCGCTCAAGACCGAAGTGGAGAACAAGATCCTTGAAGTTGGTTTGACTGAGAAGCGCCACGTGTACTCCAACGAATTGTCTGGCGGGATGAAACGCAAGTTGAGTTTGGCCATCGCTTTGTTGGGCGACAGCAAGATTGTCTTCTTGGATGAACCCACGTCTGGCATGGACCCGTACAGTCGTCGCAGCAGTTGGGAAATCATCATGAACAACCGACCAAACCGCATTGTAGTCTTGACGACGCATTTCATGGACGAAGCTGACATTTTGGGTGATCGCATTGCTATCATGTCTGAAGGTGAATTGCGTTGCTGTGGCTCGTCGTTGTATTTGAAAAATCGATTCGGTGCTGGCTACAACTTCTCCTTGGTCAAGACTGACCACTGTAATACTCCCGCCTTGATTGAATTTGTCCAACGTCACATTGGTGAAGACACCAAGGTCTTGAGCAATGTTGGAACGGAGATTTCATTCCAATTACCTCTGGACTGTTCGCATTTGTTTGCCAAGATGTTTGCTGAACTGGATGACAAATTGGATGACCTTGGCGTGTTGTCGTATGGTATTTCGGTGACGACGTTGGAAGAAGTGTTCATCAAAGTGGCTGAAATCGGAGACGAACATCACCAACACACTTTGCAGAAGAAGGATCCAACTACGGGAGGCAAGTCGCCGAACACCGGATACAAGTTGACTGACCACGCACCTCAATCGCCGATGGCCATGTTCCTCATTCACTTTTGGGCTCTCTTCAAGAAACGCGCGCGCACCGCAAGACGCGACAAGCGAATTGTGATCTTTGGGACGATCTTGCCGGTGTTGTTTCTCGTGTTGGGTATTGCTTTGCTCAAGGCCAGCTCACTGAATCGCAACGATCCGGCAATTGCTTTGACGACTTCTGACTACCCTTATCAAAGCAACACGCCACTTCCCTATCTCTGTGAGTCGGATTGGATGTGTGACTCAGTCAACCAAATTACTCAAGCCGTACCACAACCACTTACAAGCATTGGCTCACCAGTCTACTCGACTTCGACCCCAACAGTGTTCGGTGTGCAATATACCAACATCACAGGCACCGATCCAAAGAGTTACAGTCTCAAGGTGGGAGAAGAAGTCTTCAAACGCGGATTTGGCCTTGACACTAGTCCTGTACAAGGACAATACGGTGGTTATGTCTTCATTGGTAATTCCCAAACCCGTACGTTTGGCTACAATGTGGCAGTCAACACATCGGCAGTCCATGCAGCCATCGTATACAAGGCGATGCTGGATGAAGCATTATACCGCACCGTGACTGCGAATGCAAATCTCAAGCTGACATGTACCGACGCACCGCTTCCCCTTACGGACGCGTCCAAAATTGTTTTCACGACCATCGTGGCCTTCTCAACGTCCATGTTTGTGGTGCTGGCGTTTGCCTTCTTCACTGCATCCGTCGTGCCGTACTTGGTGAATGAAAAGCACCCAAGCCACAACTCCAAGCATCAGCAGTTGGTGTCGGGTGTCAGCTTGCCTGCGTTCTGGCTGTCCAATTTCGCATGGGACCTCATGTTGTACGCCGTGCCATGCATCTTTGGGTTGTTGGCGATCTACATCTTTGACATCACTCCGTTCACGGGCCACAATTGCTCGTCATGTCCAGCTACGCCCTTTTCTGCGCTGATTGTGGTGTTTGTCTTGTTTGGTTTTGCTATCGTTGCCTTTTGCTACATTCTCTCTTACCTCTTCGTCGAACCCTCCGCCTCCCAAACTTACATCATCATGATCAACATCGTGATTGGCGTCATTCTCATGACTGTGTCGATTCTACTTGACATCATCGGTTCATCAAAGGACACCAATACACAACTCAAGTTCTTGTGGCGCTTGTCTCCCCTCTTTTGTGTGGGGAATAGTCTCAATGCCTTGAGTATGGCAACTTTGTCCATGGCACAAGGTGTGATTTCGAAAGACACGTCGGCATTCAGCACGGATATTCTTGGATGGGAGATTATCTACTTGGCCATCGAAGCAGTGGTCTTTCCTTTGATTGCAATTGGTATCGATTATGCGTTGAGCTTCCCCAAGATCAAAGCCATGGTGACCAAGGATCCCAATGTTGTTGACGCACCATTTGAAGTGGACGAGGACGTGCAAAAGGAAGAACATCGAATCGCGAGTGGAGTTGCCGACAAAGATGCTGTGGTGATGAAGAACCTCCGCAAAGTATACAAGGGTGGCAAAGTTGGTGTCGTGAATTTGTCGCTTGCGTTGCCCAAGGGCGAGTGCTTTGGTTACTTGGGTATCAATGGCGCTGGCAAGACGACAACGATGAAGATCATGACTGGTGACGTTTTGCCCACCTCTGGTTCTGCTACACTCGGTGGATTTGACATCATGACTCAACAATTGGAAGTCCGTCGACTGATCGGGTATTGTCCTCAGTTCGATGCCTTGATTGACTTGATGACTGTGCGTGAGCACTTGGAACTCTTTGCTGCCATCAAGGGCGTCCCATCTGGACAAATTGAAGCCACGGTCAGGGACAAGATGGAGCAGATGAACTTGAACGACTTTGAGAACAAATTGGCTGGTACTTTGAGTGGCGGTAACAAGCGCAAGTTGTCTGTCGCCATCGCCATGATCGGATCTCCACCGATTATCTTTTTGGATGAACCATCGACGGGTATGGATCCAGTGTCGCGCCGCTTCATGTGGGATGTAATTGCTGACATCTCGACGCGCAGCAAGGAATCGACGATCTTGTTGACGACTCACAGCATGGAAGAGTGTGAAGCGTTGTGTACTCGTGTGGGTATTATGGTCGGTGGTCGCTTGCGTTGCGTGGGGAGCATCCAGCACCTGAAGCACCGATTCGGGAATGGTCTAATGATGCATGTGCGCGTCGCCCCTGTGATGTCTGCAGAGGTTGAGCGTTTCTCAAGAGAAGCATTTGCAAGCGAGACGATCATTGCAAAGGAACGCGTTGCTGAGGTGTGCTCTATTCTGGGCAAACCACATCGAGCCAACCTTATTACCTCGAGCCACGCAACGGGATACGTCTTGGCTGAATCGTTGACTCGCAACAACCATATCCGTGCCCACGATTTCTACGCATGGTGGTTGAGCGAAGACCGGTTTGACGCCATGTCAGCGTATTTGCACCAAACCTTTGGGGATTCGAATGTGCAAGTTTTGGAGCGCCAGAACGACGTGACTCGTTTCAAGCTGCTTGGAGCTAAGAGAACATTGGCCCTCTCGAATGTGTTTTCGGTGATAGAAAGGGCAAAGTCGAACTTGCGCATCGAAGAATACACCGTGTCCCAAACGACGTTGGAACAAATTTTCAACAGCTTTGCGGCGCAGCAGACCCAAGAGACTGGCGTTGCCCGTGGCATGCAAGGGGCGATCAAGGGCGAACCCAACGACAACTACGAAACGCTACGCCAATAGTGCACCTGTTGAGTGCATTAACTATATAAATTGAATTTGCCTTCATCCAGTGCGCAGTCAAATTCATGTCCCCATTCGTCGTGATGAGGAGCTGTGACCAACTCGATATGGTTGCGTCCTCGTTTGACAGTGAGCTATGTGTGGATGGGTGTCTCCTGTCATTCCAAAACGATCTGGATGGGAGATACCGGGCTCACGGTACAGATCCTTTTCCTAGAGTAGTCGCCCAAGATAAAGTGAAGATTGCTGACCGGGGAAGTAGAACTTCTCTCGAAAGAAACCTTTGGAAGTGAGACGATCTTGAGGAAGGAGCGCGGTGCCTTGGCTGAGTCGCTGGATCGAAAACGATTACATGCGTGCTCATGATTTCAACGCGTGGTGGTTGAGTGAAGGCCACTTAGGAGCACTTGCGTCAATGCCTTGGTGAAGCAAACATTCAGCTCTTTGAGCGTCAGAACGATGTGACTCGATTCAAGTTGCTGGGAACTAAGCAGACTTTGTCCCTCTCGAATGTCTTCTCAAAGATTGAAAGGGTGAGTCTCCATCGCGCATCGAAGAATACACAGTCTCTCCGACGGCGTTGGAACAAATTTTCGACAACTTTGCGTCGCAGCAGACCCAAGGAAAAGGCGTCGCCCACGGCATGACCCTCCACATTAGCATGGTCCAGCTGAACTAGCGAGGGACATTCGACACCAGTCAAGCTCGTTTTCTCGTTCCGCAATCAGTGCTGCCGAGCCCAATGTCATGGCTTTGAAGACAGTCCATGTGTACCAAGTCTGTGAAGCCACCTCCAGTGCGAGAGGACATCATGCGGTCCTGCCAACAACGCGAAAATCTTATTTTCAAACGTTGGAAACAACATGTGGTGGGTGACGTTTTCATCCTTTGGGGTAAACATTTTATGGATAAATTTGATTGGTCAATAAAATATCCGAAATATTGCGACAAAATGAATGTGCATACAATTTCCCATATCAAGAAGGACAACAATTTTTTAGTCTCCTTTTTATTCAATGTGTGGATGCACGACCAAGTCTCGCCAGCCTGAAACGAACTCCTCGATAAATGCAACAATAAGAACTGGACTGTCATTTCACCATGACTCCAAGAAGCTGCAGTATCAAGAAAGGCTGAAATCTGCTGACATCATACCATGTTTGCGTTTTTACAAAAAGCGCGTAAGGTTTGCTGCAGCGACAGCACTCATCTCGTTATCAATGCGACGACAGTAGAATGCTACGCTGAGAGGAAGAAATTGGATTGGAAGATTCGCTGGGATGTGGTGAGTGACTGGCCGCTCTGGTTCTCTCCTTTTACAAATTCCAAGATATTTCGAAGTTTGCAATACATTACAGGGCACATGGTGCACTCGCCACACCAAATAAGCAGTCAAATTCAAATATGAGCCACGGCTCCAACGCGTCTCCTCTCATGGAGTCGCAACAAGACCCGCCACAGCGGCGAGGATACATTGGAACTCTCCTGTGGAAGAATATCCTGATCAAGAAGAGACATCCGATCAAATGGGCGCTCGAAATCTTGATCCCCGTTGCGCTCATCGCGCTCATGGGATACTTGAAAACGCTCACGGACGATGTCAAAGTGCCCGATGGATGGTCGACCGACGACGTAGTGCACAAACACGACAAGAACGGCACGAGCTACAGCTTGTTCTCGCCCCAGTACTCGTCTCGAGGTATCGATATCCCGAGATTTTATCAAACGGAAGGAACGGTGTCGGGATTGCTCCTTCAAATGGCAACCAAGACTTGGAGTGACCGCAAAGGAGCCGCGGGCATGACGGCGGAACAAAACACGATATGCGCTGCCGCCGCGTTTGCTGGAAATGTCAGTACGGATGTGAATTCCCCATACGCTTGGCCAACAGCTTGCCGTGACAACCTCATCCCTCGCAAACTGGCCATCGCTCCAGACAACGACTTCACACGCAAGTACTTTCTTGAGACTTTGAGCGTGTGGTATCCTCGTGTGGCCTTGAATGCGAACCAAACTTTCGTAATTCCATCGATTGCCGACTCTGTCAAGTTTTTCGCCGACGAATCCAGCCTCGAATCGTACATCACTGGCGGAGATTATGGTAAGAGCTTCTCGTCTCCCGTCATTGCCGCTGCGATTGTCTTTACCGCCGCGCCGTCGAAATTTGGCTCCGTTGGGGATATCGAATACCATCTTCGATTGAACTCGACCCGTGGACGCGGTGGTATTACGGGGGATATTCCACGCACGAATGTCAAGGCATTTCAGCCGTTGCAGCGATCCATCGAAACAGAAAGCTACACTTGCTACGCCATGTCTGGTTTCATGTCTTACCAAACTCTCGTTACCCGATTTGCGCTTTGCGTTCCTGACTGGAATGCGGACACTAAAACCACAAGTGGCAACTGTACCCAAGAGAAAGCTGTTATGACCAGCACGGTTGCTTCGGATATTACTTTGGTGACTTCGCAATTGCAAAACGATCTCAACTTGCTCATGTCTGTTGCCTCGTACATGCAAGCCACAAAGGCCACCTTCAACTTTACAGACGTGCCGTTTTCATCCTTGTCTGCCTTGGCCAAACCATTGCGTCAAATGCCTCAACCAGTTGGTGGAGCCACGGTGTTTCCATTCCCCATCAAGGAGTACATTTCGTCGTCATTTTTCGACTCTGTCAAGGACACGTTTGGCCTCGTGTTTATCATTTCGTACTTGCACGCTCTGTCGTCCGTCTTGGTGGCTCTTATCTCTGAAAAAGAGACCAAAGCGCGTGAATTGATGAAGATTTTGGGTGTCCGCGACTCTGCTATTATTGTGAGTTGGTACATCACTTACGGCGTCATTTTCCTCGTCGCCGCTGTTCTTCAAGCGGTGGTTGGCAGTGCCGTTCTGTTCAAGAACTCCAGTTTGATTCTTCTTTTGGTCTTCTTCCTTTTGTTCAGTTGGTCCGTGCTGTCCTACGGGTACATGATCTCGGCTATTTTCTCCAAGTCCCGCACGGGTACTTACATAGGTATGATTGGGTTCTTTGCCATGTACTTAATCACAGCTGCATTCACGGATACATCGACCGCCAAGTCCAAAGTGATTGCTTGCATTTTTTCCCCCGCTGCGATGACTTTTGGTATTCAGAGTTTGGCTCAATCCGAAGGAAATGGTGTTGGCATTACAAGTGGGAACGCCAGCGAAGAAATCAACAATTTCAAATTTACGTCGGCATTGGCTATGTTGCTCTTTGATGCTGTTCTATACACTTTGTTGGGGCTTTACTTTGAACACGTGGTGCCCAAAGACTATGGTGTGACTGAGAAATGGTACTTCCTAGTGTCCCCGTCGTACTGGCGCAGAAAATTCAGCAAGAAAGTCCCTGCCTCTGCGAATGATAATGGAGTCGTTGTGGAAATTGAAAATGATAACATTGAAGCTGTCGGTGCAGACTTGCAGCGACAAGAACGAAATGGCGAAGCTCTTCAAATCCGCAACCTGCGCCGCGTTTTTCCTGTGCCTGGTGGTGAGAAGGTTGCTGTCAAGGGTATCAACTTGAACATGTACAAGAATCAAATTACGTGTTTGCTCGGTCACAACGGTGCCGGGAAGACCACTTTGATTTCTATGTTGACCGGTATGATTCCAGTCACCAGCGGTGATGCGACGATCAATGGACTATCCTTGAGTGAAGACTTGGGTGAAATCCGTCAGTCCTTGGGGATGTGTCCTCAACACGACGTGCTCTACACAGAACTCACTGTCCAAGAACATTTGATGTTTTACGGCAAGATCAAAGGTTACAGTGGTGATACATTAAAGAAGGAAGTTGAGCAAAAGATCATTGAAGTTGGCCTGACCGAGAAGCGCGATGTGTACTCCAACGAATTGTCTGGCGGGATGAAACGCAAGTTGAGTTTGGCCATCGCTTTGTTGGGCGACAGCAAGATTGTCTTCTTGGATGAACCCACTTCTGGCATGGACCCGTACAGTCGTCGCAGCAGTTGGGAGATCATCATGAACAACCGCACGAACCGCATCGTAGTGTTGACGACGCATTTCATGGACGAAGCTGATATTTTGGGTGATCGCATTGCTATCATGGCTGAAGGCGAACTGCGTTGCTGCGGGTCGTCGTTGTTTTTGAAGAATCGATATGGTGCTGGCTACAACTTCTCCTTGGTCAAGACTGACCACTGTAATACTCCCGCCTTGATTGAATTTGTACAAAATCATGTCGGGGAAGACACGAAGGTTTTGAGTAACGTGGGGACCGAAATTTCGTTCCAATTGCCATTGGATTGCTCGCATTTGTTTGCCAAGATGTTTGCTGAATTGGACGACAAGCTTGCTGACCTCGGTGTGTTGTCGTATGGTATTTCCGTGACGACGTTGGAAGAAGTATTCATCAAAGTGGCTGAAATCGGAGATGAAAACCAGCAACATACATTGCAGAAGAAAGACCCAGTCACAAAGATTGATGCGTCGAACAGCGGATTCAAACTTACCGACAACGCACCTCTTTCGACAATGACCATGTTCTTCATTCATTTCAAAGCCCTTTTCAAGAAGCGTGTACGAACCGCCAAGCGAGACAAGCGTGTTGTCATTTTCGGCACGATTTTACCTATCATATTCCTCGTCTTGGGTATTGCTTTGCTCAAGGGAAGTTCTTTGAATCGAAACGATCCATTTCTCCAACTCACGACGTCGCAATTCCCATCTAAGAGCAACACCCCTCTGCCTTACCTCTGCGAATCCGACTGGATGTGTGACTCAGTGGACCAGATTACTCAAGCCAAGCCTCAGCCATTTACTGGCATCGGTTCCACAGTGTATTCAACCTCGACTCCGTCTGTGTTTGGCGTGGAATATGCCAACATCACCGGTTCTGATCCCAAGAGCTACAGTCTCAAAGCTGGAGAAGAAATCTTCAAACGCGGATTTGGCAAAGACACAAGCCCGGTCTTGGGCCAATTCGGGGGCTACGTGTTCATGGGTAGCTCGAAAGATCGTACCTTTGGCTACAATTTGGCTGTCAACACGTCAGCGCTCCATTCTGCAATTGTGCACAAGGCCATGCTGGACGAGGCGCTTTATCGCTCTGTGACTTCGAATGCCAATTTGAAGCTGACGTGTACTGATGCTCCTCTTCCATTGACTGATACAACCAAGATTTTGTTCACGACAATTGTGTCCTTCTCTACGTCTGTGTTTGTGGTCCTTGCGTTTGCCTACTTCACTGCTTCTGTCGTGCCGTATTTGGTGAATGAAAAGCATCCAAGCCATAACTCCAAGCATCAACAATTGGTCTCCGGTGTCAGTTTGCCAGCTTTTTGGCTTGCGAATTTCGTGTGGGACCTTCTCTTGTACAGCGTGCCTTGCATCTTTGGTTTGTTGGCAATTTACTTCTTCGATATTACCCCGTTCACTGGTCGTGACTGTTCTTCTTGCCCAACAACGCCGTTCGCTGCTCTCGTCGTGGTGTTTGTTCTGTTCGGATTTGCCATCATTGCATTCTGCTACATCCTGTCGTACCTCTTCGTCGAGGCCCCATCGTCACAAACGTACATCATCATGATCAACGTCTTGTTTGGAACCATTTTGATGACCACGTCGGTCCTCCTTGACGTGATCGATTCGACAAAGGACATCAATACCCACTTGAAGTTTTTGTGGCGCCTCTCACCTCTCTTTTGCGTGGGCAACAGTCTCAACTCGTTGAGTATTGCGACTTTGAAACTGGGGCAAGGTTTGATCGACAAGGATACGTCAGCATTCAGCACTGATGTCGTGGGATGGGAAATTGTCTACTTGGCGATTGAAGCTGTGGTATTTCCCTTGATCGCCGTCGGCATCGACTATGCCTTGAGCTTCCCCAAGATCAAAGCCATGGTGACCAAGGACCCCCATATCGTCGACGCCCCTTACGATGTTGACGAGGATGTCAAGGCTGAAGAGCAACGTATCGCCAGCGGTGCTGCTGACTCGGATGCTGTGGTGATGAAGAATCTGCGCAAAGTGTACAAAGGTGGCAAAGTCGGTGTCGTGGATTTGTCCCTCGCGTTGCCCAAAGGTGAATGCTTTGGTTACTTGGGTATCAACGGAGCTGGCAAAACCACAACGATGAAGATCACGACCGGCGACGTGTTGCCCACCTCTGGGTCGGCCACACTCGGTGGATTTGACATCATGACTCAGCAACTCGAAGTCCGTCGCCTAATCGGTTACTGCCCTCAATTCGATGCTTTGATTGATTTGCTGACTGTGCGTGAACACTTGGAACTCTTTGCGGCAATCAAGGGTGTGCCAAATGAATATATTGACGCCACTGTCAAGGACAAGATGGAGCAGATGAACTTGAACGACTTTGAAAACAAATTGGCTGGTACTTTGAGTGGTGGTAACAAGCGCAAGTTGTCTGTTGCCATCGCCATGATCGGATCTCCACCGATTATCTTCTTGGATGAACCATCGACTGGGATGGATCCAGTGTCTCGCCGCTTCATGTGGGATGTGATTGCTGACATCTCGACGCGCAGCAAAGAGTCGACAATCTTGTTGACGACCCACAGCATGGAAGAGTGTGAAGCGTTGTGTACTCGTGTGGGTATTATGGTCGGCGGTCGCTTGCGTTGCGTCGGCAGTATTCAGCACTTGAAGAACCGTTTCGGTGATGGCTTGATGCTCCACGTTCGCGTCGCACCTGTTATGAACGCTGACGTCGATCGATTCGTGAATGACTCTTTCAAGGAGGAAACCATCCTCACGAAGGAACGCGTCGCCGAAGTGTGTGCAACGTTGGGTAAACCAAACCGCGTGGACCGTATCAGCTCGCACCACGCGACGGGATACGTCTTGGCTGAATCGTTGACTCGCAACGACTACATTCGTGCCCATGACTTCTGCGCATGGTGGTTGGGTGAAGATCGCTTCGATGCACTCTCAGCCCACCTGAATCAAGGTTTTGGTGATGCCAATGTGTTGCTCTTGGAGCGCCAGAACGATGTATCGCGTTTCAAGTTGCTTGGTACCAAACAAACATTGGCGCTCTCGAATGTGTTTTCGATGATTGAAAAGTCCAAGTCGGATTTGCGTGTCGAAGAGTACACAGTCTCGCAAACGACGCTCGAGCAAATTTTCAACAACTTTGCCTCCCAGCAAACCCAAGAAACTGGCGTTGCTCGTGGTATGGAAGCAGTTTTCAAGGGCGAAGCTCACGACAACTACCAAGCCATGCGATCTTAGATTAGACTGCACTATTTGTCGATAAAGTTTTACTCGATATTGCGATGTCAAGGGGTCGACAATGCACCACCATTGGAAGGCTTCCAAAACCCATTCTTTCTTTTTTGGGCCAACGAATTCTTTTTGTATTTTAATCTTTGAAAAATGCGACGTGCATTTGCTTCGTCTTCGCCCTCCAAAACTGCAGTATTTTTAGGCGGCAATACACAGTATGATTGGTTGAAAGTCACATTTCTCGTCGACAAATGTGGTCTGCGCTGGTGGCCCTCGCTGCACGCTCTGCAAAGCATCGGTGACTGCACCTTCTTGCATGCGCCATCCGACTCCAAATGATGATCTGATGATGAGAATGTGTTTGGAGTGTAATCGACGTATATTCAGTTTGGTTGTCTTATTGCCGTTAAGCAGATGCAAATCGGCTCTACTTCATGCCAAACAGTTTTCCAAACAAAGCCATTTGCATTTCGTCGCGGGGCGCTCACGTTCGGCACGCTCTTCGTCCGCTTTGAGTTGTCTTTCCAGAAGTTCCCGTTGCCATTGGAATTCGCGCATCAATCGACGTTCTTCTCTTGCCTCTTCATGCTCTATACGTCGCTCCTCACGAGCAGTAGCTCTTTCGTCCATCAGCATGATTAACGACATGAATTCTGACGACTCATTTTTCGTTTGCATGGCTCCATCTATGAATTTGTCTAAAGCGCGTCGCTTTTTGGCAGTGTACGACATTGTGCTGGATGAAGAAGTTGTTTCTGACAACAACGAACCATTACTATTGCGCAATTCTTTGCTCAATTCGATGAGTTCGTTTCGTGCAACACCCGTGCGGTTCAACTGCTCTTCGCGTTGATGAGTGGGCAAGCTCGTTATCTCTTCATCGTCCTCTAATTGAATGATTGAGTGGTCTAAAGGAGCAACTATATACCTTCAGCGATTGAGTTGTCATCAATGCTGTGATATCCAACGTCAACGTCGGGATCATCAGATAGAGGGAGAACAGCCGCATGATTGTCAAGTTAGCGGCATATGCGCTTGGTACTTGCGACCTCTGGTGGGCAATCGGGGTCTCCCGTTGGCTTGGGATGGTTCTTCAGCGTCACAAACTTTCGCTTCAGCGCGTCTGCATCACGGGGAACAAAGTGAGAGGCGTTGAATGCTCTTTCAACCCGAAGCCAGCCGTTTTTGCCAAGAGGCTTGATGTCTTCAACTTGATCCAACATGAATGAGATAGAACGCATGCACCACCCCTTCCCTCTTCCGCTCTTCTTACTCATCATGGTGTCCAACAAATGCTCACAAAGGTGACGCAAATATAGAAATGCGAAGACCAAAAAACGGTCTTCGCAAAATGCATTTTTAATAAAAAACAGGAAAACGAAATTGCGAGTCCTCGCAAAAAGAAAAGAATGAGTTTTGGAAGCCTTCCATTGATAAGAGCATCCCAACGGTAGAACGGTAAACGAGTTTACCGTTTTTGGCTCGAAATTTGGCGTTTGGGCATCCCCAACGGGGGACAGTATAAGAGCATCCGCACCGCGTAGGGTATCGTTAGGCTAAAATTGGAATGCGTAATTCAAAGTTTAGCATGGAGAACTCGAATCTCCACACAGCGAGCCGTTGTAAACGCTATTGCAAAGCCAATTTCCATATGTTCTCTGTCTATCCCAGCTGCTCTCATACTGTCGAGACTGATGATGACCTCGTGGATCTTTACATTCAACGGCTTGTAGCCCACTCCAATGCGACTACAGCGACGCCGCTGAACGTTACCATTCATCATTCTCGTGAGTTCCAGCGTTGAAATCATCGGCAACACGCAGCCAAAACGCGTCCAGCCTCTGGCCATTCCCCATGATAGAGTCTTGAGATATCGTCAACCAACTGGAACAAAGTTTTTCGTCGTCAACTTGACGGAAGTTCTTTCCGCGTCGGCGCTTTGGCGCGCTTTCTTCGGGCATGGCAGCGGTGTGACTCATCAGATGCGCTTTACAATATAGTGTATTCTCGTAGGGTAGTTTTCCCTATCAGTTTCCCCTACGCTAAAATAGAATGCGATATGTACTACGCGGTGTAGGCCGGTTTTCCTCGCATGTATGCTATATTTAGGTTTAGCATGCCATTTGGCCTGTGCGGTGCAGATGCTCTAATACCGGAAGCGGTATATTTTCCCAGTCGAACGGCAAATTCGACGATTTTGCCACACCACCTTCAGCGACGGTATTTGATGTAGTTTTTGTATACTATACAAATCGAAGTATAATAAATCCACCAATTAAAACACAGCACACAACCCTAATCTTCTTGTCCAAAGCGTCGCGGTAGTTAACAATCTCTCCCGTGTCATGGCTCCAACCCGCGGCTCCAATTTCACACAGGAAGAAGACTGCCAGCTTGCAAGATCATGGATTAATATTGCTAAGGACAACGTGAAGGGATCAGGTCAAAAGAATGACCAATTTTGGATGCGTATCATGGATCATGAGAAATAGTCGTTGTACAGACGTTCATGAGCCGCTGCTCTATCTCGGAGCACAGACTTGCGCCCAACGACCGAGCCGCCAGGACGACGGTCACCGTGTTCATCACACATAGACATAACTTCATCCTCATCGCTCCACGCTGCGATGTCTTGAGCCAACTTTGCACGCCAAGCATCCATATGTATTTACCGTTTTACAGTCTAACTGTTGGGGTTGCCCAAAAATAGTTTACCGTCGCGGTAAACGAAAGATTTGCCGTCCTGAATACCGTTTCACCGTTGGGGATGCTCTAACCTCAAATGCATCCAACACCACGGGATGATGTACAGTATATCTGTGAGACGACATCCAAATATATCACTGCTTGATGAACAAACATCCTCTGACTGTAAACCAATGCTAAAGGACAACTGGGGCTTTGTCCGCCCTTAGCAATGTGTATCGTGCCGAGTTGAACTCCAAGGGATGCGTGACACGTTTGCGAGCAAGTCTCACACGGATTTTCATGTTGGAATTTGTCTCATGAGCGAAGCTGGTCCATTTGCATCGATCTCGACCGTAGTATGCGAGCCGTCCAAAAGAAATCCAGTCGCTGGACGTGAAGAATCTGCGTTGAAGATTGGCTGCAGTTGCCACGCAAGGTGTTACTTTATGGCGGGCAAACTTATGCACCAAGTACACAGTTGACCTGTGAAGTCAAGGATATTGGTACAGTGCTCCCTCAAGATTTGCAACTCACTGATTCGAAAAATTATTGAAGGATATAATATATAACAAGTTCACGTATATTCAGTCTTGGAGGTAAATGTTCAGCACACACAATCAGGGTGTTTACATTTCAAACGTCTGACTTAATGATATCAGCCATGTTTGAAGAATGAGCCTTTCGACAGTATTCACGAATCATGTTCTTCTGGTGGAGAGTTAAGTGCTTGTTGGACGGCATCCTTCGCAAATCCAGACTATGCAGTCGTTTGAATTTTGAATTTTCAAACTCAAGAAATCACTGTTTAAAATAATAATTTTGCCAATTATTAAATTATACAGGATATACTATTTTCACGAGTTGCAAATCTTGAGTGTGATCCCAGAATATTTTACCCCTCAAGACAATCGAGCTACAAATCATGGCGACAAGAAGACAGCAAACTGATGCAGTGAAAGATCAATTCACGTTGCATGCTTTTGGTCATTTCGATGAAAAAGGAAGAGGTGGCACTCCAGTAGGATTGATTGCTCCTCGTCGGTCGTAGGCCGATTGAGAGGTAATCAAGCAAGCTCCTCCCGTCAATGCCACCCCCCGTGAGCCTTGTTCAGGTTTGAAATGGTCAGATTGGCATTTGAGCATTGTAGAAACTGTCAAACTCATCCATGTTTTCGCCATATTTTTGTCGACTTGGACAACTTTGACTGGTCGACAGCGAGTGTGCATATCGGCCTGGTTTTACTCGGGTGTGGCCATTACGCCTCGCTGGATCGCATTAGTCTTTACATATTGAAGGCGTAGTTGCGCGGTGTCCGACGCACACGCGTGGCTCTATTGACAGAGACGTAGTGGGGATCAATCTTCCCCCATGCGCTATTGGTGATCGGGTATGAATGCCAACTTCCGTCTGGCAGGAGGGCTTTGCGTTGTCAGTCACTCGGAACTCCATGAAAGCGCGGTGGGTTTCTTGAGGTAGCAGCTCTGCCCAGATGCAAAGCGAAAGCAAGTCGATGAGTCCGAGAGAATCCATATGAAACTGCAAGTTTACGATGGAAGAAACACGACAGGTCCACCGACTAAACTTGGGACGAAGCAGTGTCCAATGGACATTGCGTCGCAACGTCAACCTCCTGTTTGCTTTACAGGAACTTGCGTCGATATACCACCATCACAGTGTGTGCTAGGAGCTCGGGAGCACAACTCAACCAGACGAACGCGTTGTTCCTCTGACCATCGACAAGTAGCGACGCCAATTGAAAGAGTACTCGGAGCTACATCTATCGAGAGTACATTCGTCAACGCGACTGCAGTTGTGCTGACTGATCAACGCAGCTACACGCGTCGGCGAGTGCGTTGACTGGGTGGTAATTGATGGCGTACTCACTTTTGGAAATTATCTGCCAAAGGCCTCGGTGGCTCAGTCTGGTGGTCGTGGGACTTGCACTTTCCCTCTCGACCAGACGTTCTTCTGAATAGACGGAAGAGATCAGGTTGGCACAACAGACGTTGTCGAGAGAGTGAGCGTGTCGCCTGTCATTCACAAATTGGTCATGTTGCGCTGCTCACGGAGAGACCGAATGACGTCGTTTTGGTCGGTCGTGACGCCCGACAAGAGCGTCGCGGAAATTGAGGCCGAGCGATGGGTCTTTGTCGTCCCGTACGGTGTCGACAAGTACTGCCTCCCGCTCTGCACGGTGCCATTTCGCAGGTGGATGCTCTTTCTCGCGTCGTTTGTAGCCCAGTTTTGCAATGGATCGCTCTACGCATGGTCGATTCTCAACGATCCGATCGACGGCTACATCCAAACCGGTGACCAGAACACGACCCAGACAGTCGATCAGCACGCTGTCGTCACGTTCTACGTTGCATGTGGCTGCATGGGTTTTGCCTGCGCGCTCTTTGGCCCGCATGTCGAACGGCAAGGCCCGCGAGCGAGTTTGCTCCTGGGAACGCTCATCTTCTTCATCGGCAATGTCATCTCGTACGTGTCTGTCCATTTCAAGCTCTACGCGGGTCTCTATGTTGGCTATGGTCTCTTCTGCGGCGTTGGCTTTGGCATCAACTACATTGCCCCCGTCTCGGCGTTGCAGAAATGGTTTCCAGACCTCCGCGGGACTGCCGGTGGCTTTGCAGTCTGTGGCTTTGGCTTGGGGGCGACGCTGTGGAGTAACATTTACGAACCGCTCATGCACGCGATCGGCATTGACAAGCTTTTCCTCGTCGTCGGGTCCATCATTTCGGTCACGTTGCTCCTGACGTCCTTTGTCTTGCGAACTCCACCCCCGGACTTTGTCGTGCGAGGGCGCGACGTCCATGGCGTCAAAGTCACGTCGACGTTGGTGCCGAAAGCGAGAGAAGACTTTGACAATCATCTTCCTGGTGTTAGCGGCGCGACCACGGACCGCGTGAGCACTGTTTTGGGTGACATGCAAGTCGTCAACTACATCAAAGTGTTTGACTACCAAGAGGAAGAACTTGGCGAGGCGGAAATTCTCTACCACAACAAGATCAAGAACCTCCAAATCCGCGAGTGCGTCTTCTCGATCGACTTTGCCTTCCTGTACTTGGCCTTCTTGACTGCCGTCGCGACGGGGTTGATCTTTATGTCGCGCGTTGTAAGTCTCGGCAAGAACGTGTACAACCGCCAGGACGACGACGCGATGACGCGGCTTGTCATGTTTATTGCGATTTGCAACTTTATGGGCCGTCTCCTCTGCCCAATCGTCTCAGACGGCGTGATTCGACTGCTCCAAATCAATCCTGCCTTTGGACGCAAGCTCACGATGAGCACGCTCATGGTCGCTCAGATCGTCTTGTTGGTCTGGCTGCCCAAGATCATCAAAGACGAGACGACGTTCGACACGTTCCAGTGCCTCGTGTGCATCCTCACGTTTTGCTACGGCGGTGTCATGGGAACGATTCCATCCTTCCTCACGGACATGTACGGCGTGTACAACACGGGCACGATGCATGGGATCATTCTGACGTGTTGGGCTCTCTGCGCTGTCGCGGGGGGGCTCACCTTTCAGTATTTCTTCTACCAGGTCAAGGATGACCATCAAGTAGAAGGCCGAGATGCCGAGATTGAGGCCTACACGTTCAACTTTCACTGGCTGCTCATCCTCGTCTGCATCGGTTGTGTCTTGATCCCGTTCGTGCGAACAAACCCCGTCGATCGTTTCTTCCCAGGCTACCAGATCAGCTTTTGGGGTCGACCCATCGTCCGATGGATCCGAGACGACTATTGAGATGGGACTGACGAGGTCAGGTTGGATGTCTTGTTGTTGCTGAGTAATTCGATGAATGTATTCTATTGTGGTCACCTCGTCCATCATGATGTTGTCGACGCCGTGATCCACGGACATATCTAGAGCATGACGATCACATCTCGCTGCCTCACTGCGTTTCATTGACGTGGGTTGCATAAACCATGATGGAGAGATCGCATGATGTTCAAAATGCGTGGTGGTCCACGCACGTCCGTGCATGCATACGTCGGTCTGTGTCCTCGCTCGTGCGTGCTAAAACGCGTGGACCGACATAATGCACGCTCTGGGGTCTAGATAGTCGAGCGATGCTCTTGTCGAGCAAGCTCATGCGTCTAATGCCATGATATTTTCTGAATTCTACAACGTTCATGCTTGTGATGGAGGATTCGTACGACTTGGTACGCGATGCTGAGAGAGGATAATTCACAGCATTCCATCGTGCTCTGAGCAAACCTTGTCGGTCGGTGTAGCTTGTTATGAGGTGTCAAAGATGCCTCGCCCCGACGACCACGCGTTTGTAATCTCGGTGTTTCCGCGATCTCTGTACGAAAGAGTGGGTGCAATTATTATAATAACTACGCGTCCACCGTTTTTATGTCATCTCTACGTACAATAAGCTAGAGGTAGAGTCGGGTGGGAGAACGATGACAAAGTTGAGCTCGAGAGTGCCATCAACCCACG
The DNA here is from genome assembly GCA_019828595.1 of Aphanomyces cochlioides. Taxonomy (NCBI): domain Eukaryota; phylum Oomycota; class Saprolegniomycetes; order Saprolegniales; family Verrucalvaceae; genus Aphanomyces; species Aphanomyces cochlioides. The sequence goes on along the minus strand of JAHQRK010000002.1, from coordinate 2,871,983 downwards.
GGAAGCTTTCAAATTGTGGACCAAGCTGGTTCGTCGTCCAGAGCCAGCCAGCTGCCTTCGACTACAGTATGGACTTGGAGTGTACTGCTACTGCGATAAGGAATTCCCATGACAGCTGGAGATGTGTCACCCACGCAGCCCAGCGATCGCGACGCCACTTGGGTATCAAGTGGCTTCTACACATCAGGTGGAATTCTTCGTGTTGGGAGCGCCAAGGAGATGGTCAAAGCCCAGCCTCTTGCTCGCGTCGAATTCGCAGGACGTCGTCGAGGAAGACCCGCAACGACGAGCATCAGCTCCTCTCGCAAAGTTTCGTTTATCAAGTTCACTACGTAATTCCCAACATATTCCTCTCATCATGGCGTGCCTTTGAAAATGTTTTTCCTCTGGGGAGTCTTGTTCCTTCGCATTCTCCAGCGTGGATCCTATGTTCATGCTCGACTTTGACGTTTCCAACATGTGCACCCAACGTGGTTTGTTCGTCGGTGAACTAAACTGCGGGATTTAGTTCTAGTTGTTTGAGTCACAAAACTGGCGCTTCCAGTATGATTTCGTTCGTGCGCCCCACCTCACATCCATGCGATCGTGCATACTCCGCTCTGGCTCTGCGCTGGGTGAATCACGCGGAACATTCCTCGGTGTTAACTTATAGCCATTTCTTGGAGCTGTTGAGTAAATGCGATCTCTTGGTCGGACTTGTGGGCTTGTAAAACGCTAGTAATGTCAAGCGTACGATCCTTTCAACAATCGTGGCTTACCTGGCCCGGGTGCTTTGGATGTCCGATCGACGTGGCCACGTGCCACGCTCGATTTGAAGACAGACAGCGAGGCCTTTGCGGGCGCATTCGTCGGGGGCGTCCTCTCATACGCCCCTGGCCCTGGTACTTCGAAGATCTCGGCTTTGTGTTCCAGCGACCGGCCAAAGCGATCGGTGGCACCTTTTACAAACATGCTACTCGCCTGTGCCTGCGCAATGGTGTCGTTGCGGAGGTTTCGCTCAGCAACTTCGACGCCATACGCTCCAGGGCCTTTCTCGTGAGTGTCAGCCCGCGTTGGATTATGGATGTACCTGGGACGGCCGCTTTGGGCGTCTCGACGCGCCGCACAGTGGATTTGAAAATGCTTTGAGTCTGCCGCTGGGACTTTGCAATCCCTCGCTCGAGCGCCAGCAAGTTTTCGTACTGCCCTGGCGCTGGACCTTCCACTCGTGGGATGAACCCTCGATTTGTGCGAGACGCAAAGACTGAACGGCTGCCTTTCTGCTCGTGTGCCTCAAATGCGTTCGCGGCTTGCTCGTATTCACCCGGACCAGGCGCGTCGTTGGTCGTCTGATTTGTCGGTCGCTCCTTTGCCAATGTCATCAACCCTGGCCAAGCGACGCGCCTACCGCTGGGGCAAAGCTGCTAAGGCCAATACGTCGGTTGAACGAGGCCTTCTCTGACCTACAATGGACGCATTCAGCGAGATGAACTCGACGTCACTTACAATCGCGCCGAGTACTGCCCAGGCCCTGGAATCGGGTCGTAGTTGTGATCGTTGAAGCGCTTCACCTGGATCATGGTCATCATTGAGGCATGGCGACAAACGATGGAGAGTTACTTTCGAGACAAATCCAGTGCCCATGCCTTTCTTGGACACTGATCCTGAAGTTGCGCGGGTGACAACCATGGAAGGAGGCTTGTAATACGCTCCTGGACCTGGTTGTTCGTTCTACGGTCATTATGTCCTTCTACCCCTTGCCTTCAAGAGACTAGATCTACCTCGACGTCGCCAAACCGATTCGTCCGACAGCCAAATGCATTGCTCTCGCGCTCGCCCATGTTCAAGATGGTTTCAAACTTGGATGGAATTGACGACGGTGCTCGCTACGTCGATATACGATGACTATGCAGAACATGATAGAGCGATACCTCGGCATGGCTGTGGTGCATTGCGCCGGCCCCTTTCTTGAGCTGTCCCGTGGCTTTCGTCCCAACCTGACGAAAGTTCTGCTTCCTTGACGCCTCATCCAGGAACATTGCGATGAAGAGCAAAAGCTCACGAAAGTGATCTGCTATTTTTATCCTCGATTCTTGAGCGTTACAGGAGTCCATGCAGGATGCAATGCTCTCTCATACGTGGCGTGATGAAAACAACCCGTCGAAGCAAGTGTGTAGCATGAAGAATGGCGGAGAAACTTCCAACGATATGATGTAGCGCAAAGTTTAAGGTTTGTTAGGTCTAAAGTTCTCAAAGTATCGAGCGATTTGACCCGTGAACAAGTCTTGTGTAGCCTCCGGGAGCTCTTTTTCCATAGTGGCTACGTCGAGCTGAGCGCTTAAAGTACATCGATGCTTACCTGGAATGCCTGATACGTATGTAAATGGCGGAATGATTTCATCGGGCGGGATGATGGTATTGTCGGCAATGTAGCAGCAATCTCGAATGATCACACGTTTGCCCTAGAGTGAAAATCAACACTGAGCAGTTAGTCTTGGTACTTACAATGACGCAATTCTTGCCAATTTGAACGCAAGATCCAATGCGTGCGCCTTCGACAATAGAGCCTTCTCCAATGTAAACATGGTCTCCCAATGTCTGTGGAATGAAGAGTAATCCGCTGCATCTCGAGTTAAAACCACTGCAAGACATCGTCGTCAACGTACGTGGGAAGAAGTTTCGGAGGAGGCTTCAAGACACACTTTTCGCGGATCACACAAAACTTCCCCAAAGAAATCTTGGCCAAGTCGCCGCGCAAGATCGTGCCAGCATTGATGATCGTTTTGCCTCGCAAGAGAATATTCTTGGTGCAGCAAAGGGTCGAGTCTCGGCAGATTTTGTTTCCCTAATTACCACATCATCTGTAAGGGGAATCGAGAGCTGCTGGTGTTACTGAGGCCGTGCAAATGTACGCATCAGGATCAAAGTGGATCACTCCCGACTCCACCACGGCATCCATGATGCAAAGCTTCAATGCTTCGTTCTTCGAAATATGTCGAATATCGAAGTATGACACTATAAAACCTAATTGAAAAAAAAACTGTCGGACTATTCTTAGGTTTTATACTTTAATGAAAAACCAGGTTTTTAATGAAGCAGCCATGTTCGATAAAATACGAACACATCGAACTTGAATGAGATTGAGGCGCTATTATAGCAACCCTTGGGATCAATTCTTGCAAGGCAGCAACAATGTCTGGGCAATGAACCTGAGCCATGGGGGAAGCACATTACGAATAGAACGTAGTAATATAGAAAACTGAGATAGTTTGCGCATGCGTTGCTACAATGTTGCTCTCGGTGTGTGACTACCCGTGAGAGAGTTTGGGGCTCAACTTCTCATCCACATCTAGAGATGAGAACTCCTTGATTTTCATTGGCTAAGAATTCCGGATCCGGATACATTCACATCTTCCATCCTCACCTTTAATCAGATTCAGGAGGAGACTCGGAGTCTCCTTCTCTGTTCACATCCCCTCCTGTCTGACTTCATTCCAGTTTCATCCTTCCATCATGAACGACGAAAAGCTTGTGCCCACAAAGCGTCAGAAGAAAACAAGTGCGAATGACCGCCAGCACGAGGTCAAGCAAGAACCTGCTTCTTGGTGCGAAGAGAGTGTGGCCACACTCTTTCGGTTGCGATATGCGTCGGACTTGTCTGCGAGATTTGACTCTCGAAACAATTTTGAGAAGAAACCAATGACCATACCTCTCATTGTCAACCTTCGAGTCAAAATCGGCCATTGAAACTGTCAATCGGTTGAACTTTTTGGCTCTAGAATGGGCAATAATTGTTGCGCTCGCAGTACACAAAGACGAAACGGCAATGCAGACAGCGAGGACAATTGTGTTGTTGGCGCTCACCATGATATCTGGGTGTGAAGTGAGGATATGAACGATCCTGTCAAAGCAAATAAGCAGACTGACGGAATGGCGACAATGTGGGACTATGTCATTCCACGCCGGACATAACCAAATCGATGCGATGCTTTAGCCTTCATGCTGCTGTTCTTTCATTTTGCTGTTGTAAATTGGTGATGCCAAAATTCAATGCTATCGCTATCCACAATGTTTTACGAGTGTTGCCCAATCAGAGAAAGGTCTGGTGGCAAAAACGGCCTGTATTTGACGTACTTCATTTTGATTGGACATTGAATTAAATACTCCACGATGATTGGTTATATCTCAACTACAATATGTTGCACAACGTCCTGCGCGGAAAACAAAATCGGTGTGTCTCGCAAAATTAATTGCTGAGATATTGTTGATTTGATACGAATTTCCAGACCCCGTTCAATCGAATCACGCCGGCGGATCGATTCACCAATCGACGCCATTGGCTAATGAATATTTAGGGCGATTGGATTGGCTGAATAAAATTTTAAAGAAAGTACAGTTCCCATGAGAGAAAGTACTGTTCTAATTTTCATTCATGCAATGTATTGGCGCGATTGGAGATTGATACAAAAAACGAATCCAAATTGGGAAATTTCTAGCGAATCCACAATAAATGACTTTGAAGTTTTTGAACTCCAGAATCTTATTTTTGAGAAAACACAAAAAAACACTTTTCTTCTCGTTGTGACTGTATTCCCTCCGTCCCACAAAAATGGAGCGAATCAGAAAATTGGCGAACCCCTCCTTTGAATAAAAATACCGCTGACCACGAAACTTTATAATTGTTGATAAGCTTTAAAAGGTTGTAACGTTACATCTAGCCAATAATATTGCTCAAAATATGTGTCGCAAATACAACCGAAACTCATCTGGGGCCAATTCTGACAGCGCCAAACGATTCAGGAGGGGGGTTTACCTCGAGAACCCTCCTGCAGCGCCACACAACTCTTCACACTATCTACAAGTGCCACAATCGGTAAGTATACTTCTATTCATTCATGCAAATGACATCTACTCCAGATTCAGCCAAGGCGGACATCATGTCTTCACTGGACTCATCATTCAAGGCGATTTCTTCAAGAAGGTTGGCCAATTCGTCGACGATTCGCGCCTCGCTCACCTCATTTGCTAGTTCCTGCTCCAGTTTCTCGCAGTCGGCATCGCACAGCTTTGCAGTGGCAGCTCGGAACACCTCTGCAGGGACCATTAGGCTTGTCGGGAGGCGGCCAAGTCGAGATTGCATTTCTTTCGAAAGGTGGGGTATCTTGTACGTGTTGTCGCCGAAACACTTCATCGTTTCCAGTAGGCAGCTTTGTAAAGTAATGAACGTGTGATTCAGTCTCTCATATGGGTATTCATCATAAGCGCACAAGACGTTGTCGATCAGTCCTTGAATTGAGTGTGCTCGCTTCCGATGCTGGAGCGACTGCAGCGCGGCGAAGAAACCAAGGTCTAGGATGTTGGTATCGGGTGAGTTTGGGGGCTGCGGCGCCAGGGAGAAGTTCCAACCACTTGTCTTGTAGGCATTGAAGACCCTCGTCAATTCAGCATCATTGATGGAGACATGAGAGCGGGCATTGTCATGTTGCAAGAGAACTGTGCGCTCGCGTGTTGGCCCTTTGGTCACGATTGATGGGAGGACTTTGTCAATGAGGTACGAGCGGTAAAGTTCTTTTGTGACACTGAGAGTTTTCAGTTCGATGGAGCCGGCAGGTCGATTGGCACTACTTCGCTTCGCTGGTTCTTCTTGCACAAACGGCCAGGTCCCGATCTTTCCATCCCACCATTGACCAGAGTCTTCAATATATCTTGGCCGCGCTACCGCACTCAAGAACATCACCTTTGTGATGAACCGTTTGCTCTTACACCTACGCTCTGGCTCCCTTTCCCCCGGTACAAGATAGTAGGTTTTCGTCTCCCTTGTCAGGTAGAACCATTTTTCGTCTAAATGGACGTACTCATGCATATCGCGTAGCTCGAAGTTGGATTTTACAAACCGCAAGGCAAACTGCATACGCATATACTTGTTTGCTTCTGTCAGGCTGGGCTTTATCGCGTTGGTGTGAGCTCTAAAGATTCCTTGCTTTAGATAGCGATGAAGTGAACCGCGGCTTATTCCTAACATAACTTGAGAGACTCAAATCAACCGATTTACCTGTCTTCTCCGCGATTAGCCTTAGGTTTGTTCGCTCAGCAATAGGTACACGCAATATCTTTTCCTTAACCTGCTCAGCTGTGAAGGCTTTCTTACGTCCCACACGACCACGCTTCATGTTTGACACTGACACTCTTATGTTGCCATCAGCAACGCCTTGCTGTTTTGCTCGAGCCAAAACTTTTCGAATTGTGCTTTGATGGCAGCCATATTTCGATGCCAATACCTGGCTAAATCCTTTTGGAAGCCTTGCCATGTAGCCATTTTTGCTTTCCAGAAGAACTTCCCTCAGGATTGCATCGCGCTCTTCATTCGTTAGGTCTCGTCTTCCTGTTCCCATCGTCAATGGTGTCGATACATAGAAATGTTTGTCACTAAAGTGAAAGAGTGAATGTTTTATATTAAGTTTTGTATCAACTTTTTGACTGGCCATTTCATCGGTGTTGATGAACGTTTTCCCGCTTTGCTCGCATCAATCAGAAGCTTTGGGCGCGCTTTGTTCGATTATCCAATCAGATCGTGGATTTACGAGCAAGGATGGGTGATTTTTTCGTTTGATGGTTTTGAAGAAATATTATAGTTTGTCATGTAAACCCTCCCGAAACTCGCTCCATTTTTGTGGGACGGAGGGAGTATTAAACAACGGATGAGTGATCGGGACAGCGATGAAGACTTCGCCGTGGATGAGGCGGATGAATCTACCGCAGTTTTTATATTAAAAGTTGCAAGTGGGATTTCCTATCATATTCTATATTTTGACGACAGTTGCAAAATATAATGTATGAGAGGTCTAAAAGAGAAAAGTGCCTCATCAAACCATATACCTGTCAATTGTAATAAATCAATTTTCATAGGGCATAGAACACAGATGATTGGTGGAAAGTGCAATATATATAGCCAATGGGTCTCTACAAAGGAGGCTCATTTCTGGCGTTATCCTGGTCTCGCAGCGCGTCGGCGTGTCTCCTGGACGTAAAAGTGTTGTCGCGGAGCTTGATGATATTGAGGGATGGAGTGGTTGTGGTCTGCGGTGCATGTGCATCGTCGCGCCTTGACAAAAATGGTTCCAACCTTCAAGACACATGTGGCAGAACAAGAAATCGAGAACCAGCCTTGATCTTGACGACTTTCAGTTGCTAGACCACAAGAATGTAAGTGAAATCGTGTAGAGCTGGTTTGTCATACCATCATGCCTTGAATTCTGCTCGCTGAGCCTTGACGTATTCTTGTTGACGCTTCCTTGAAGTCGTGGCCTTGTCTGGATGCGTTGGACTTGGAAAGTCTTGAACTGGACTTTTCGAAATTGAACAACGTTACTTGGCAAATATTATAACCTTGATAAATTTATCAAATATTGATTATGAAGGGTATTTTTGTTAATCTTAAAATGTGTATGCAACTTATAATATATGGAAGTTCAAGTTTCACACATGGTGATTTCACTGTCAAAATTTGTATAAAATTTCAAACGTGGACGCAACTTTTAATATATAAACTGCGGTATGGATTCAAGTGATGAATATCAGAACGACAAACTGTACAAGAAACCAACTACTGAAGATCAAGAGCAAGCAAAACTCGCTAAAATTAAGCGACGCAAACGTGCTCCACCAGAAGTCACTGATCCATGTGTCATTACTGACGAGGTTGAGGTCTATGAACTATAATCAATAGCTGTTTTGTGCTTGTTTTCATGCCAAACTGTCATGTATAAATCAAAACCAGAGTTATTGCCATGTCGAAATGAAAGGTGTAAAACAAAACCAGACTTATTGCCATGTCGAACTGAAAGGTGTAAAACAAATCAGTCTTGTTGCCGATAAGCGAGAAGTGAAAACAAAATCGGTCTAAATGACAACAATGTTTAAAACATGTTCAAATCAAAGTTTAAAAGTCTTGTTCTCTCTGTATGAGACTTATTCTTATGTTATCAACAAAATCACACCAAGGTTGTATTTTTTAAATCTGACCAATCAAACATAAATTAGTTGTGAAAAATTGTATTTGATTGGTCGAAACTAGCTAAAAAGTCTGCATCATTGAGGTATTTGATGGGGTATTTATCACACTCAAGTGTGATCCACGGTGTGATTTCTCCTGCAAGTCATTTTGTATGGAAATCACACTTGTCACACCACATACAAATATCATAAAAGGCTGTTCTAAGTCCATGCCACGCCAGTGAGATCCTAAACAACGGTAGTGCATTAGTCTAATGCGCCTATGACGTATGCCTTGTTTTCTCAGCTCAGGAGCGCCGCGCGAAGCGTGGCGCTGCTTTTTATCGTTTCCGCTTCTACCACAGAAATGCGGGCATCTCAACGATAGAGTTCTGATATTTTAACACTGCGATAGCTTTAATCATTTAGTTCAGACAGCATGTTCCTTTCCGTGTTGAAATACGGGGTTGTTCATTAGTTTAGAGAGAGCTGTATTAGGCGCAAGATTCGTAGTCAGCTTTGCTAGCGCTTGTTTAAAGGAAATATTCGTCATACGCGCACGAAATTGTTGTTGTGTGCTAACCTTTCTTATACTGGCCTAGTAATCTATCACAGCACTGATGTTTGTGAAAGACGTTGGAGCAGAAAATCGGCTAAGATAATTCATTCTATTCTCCAAAAAATAGTGACCACACGACTTCATAGCCGCAAATTCTTGACAAAAACGATCCCCATGTGTGCATCATGTGCTCTCTATGTGATGCAGCTCATTAGAAATCCAACAGAACGATATTCAAATAACTTCTTTCCATCTCAAGAAGGACTCGAGACTTTGGGAATTTTCTTAATTTTAACCAGTAGAAACTGGTGTGATCCACAGTGTGATATCTTGTCGAAACGGTCATGATTTAAACTGTAGTAATCGATAAATCTCGACGAGAGAGACGAATCCAAAAATTCAAAAATCTCAAAAATGATTTATTTCCAAAGCGGACCGATTCCCGACTTCGCGGCGTCGGTTCTTGGCGACCACTTCGCTTCTTGGACCCCACGTAGGCTTAAAATGTAGCCATAGACGTGATAGACGTGCTCAAGTGTGCTATATACGTAACACCAAACTGTCTGATTGGCAATAAGTCTGATTTTGTTTTCCGCGCCTTCAAATGACAAACCAACGTCGTGATTAAGGGGAGATGTGGTAACAACACACATGACATTACTGCTTTACGGAAGGACATCTAGCCAAAACAATGCTTTTCGCGCTCGACGGCGGAAGCATGATACATTCAAACCTCTTTCTAATAGTCGTTCTTGACGATTCGGATGATGGGGCGACCAAACAAGCTGTACTGGTAGCCCGGGAAGAAACGATCCACTGGGTTGGTTCGGACCAGAGGAAGCAGAGCGCACCCAAGAATAACAAGGCCCAAAAGCCATTGAAAGTTGAACATGTAGGCTTCGATTTCAGCCTGGCGAAGACCGTCGATGGGAGGGTGCCCTTTGATTGTGAGAAAGAAATGCTGGAACGTCAAGCCACCACCGACGGCGCAGATCGACCACGCTGTGAGAATGATGCCATGCATAGTGCCCGTGTTGTAAATTCCATACATGTCGGTGAGCAAAGAGGGAATAACGCCAATGACACCACCATACGAAAACGTGAGAAAGAACAGGACAATTTGAAACGCTGTGAAACCATTCTGATCTTGGATGAGAGTTCTCAAGAGGACGAGCACTACGACTTGGCCAAGCAATAGGATGGCAATCAAGAGCTTGCGGCCAAAGGCAGGATTGAGTTGGCCGACCCGAATCAAAATGTCAGAGATGATGGGGCAAAGCATGCGACCCAAGAAGTTGCACACAGCGAGATACATAACCAAGCGGGTCAAGGATTTATCATCCGACTGCTTGTACACGTTCTGGCCAATGCTGTACACTCGGGACATGAAGATGATACCAGTAGCAGTGGACCCCAAGAAGACAAAGTAGAGGCAGATGAAGTCGATCGAGAAAGCGCATTCACGAATGCGAAGGTTTTTGATCTTGTTGTGGTACAAAATCTCAGCTTCACCAAGCTCCTGCTCTTGGTAATCAAACACTTTGACGTAATCGACGACCCGATGATCCTCAAGGACGGTACTGACGCGATCGCAATTTCGGTTGGTGGAGGCAAATTCATGGGTGATGTCGGCATTGGGGCTTTGGAGCAAAGCGGGAGTCACCTTGACGCCGTGCACATTGCGGCCTCCAACGATATAACCAGGGGGCGGCGTTCGAAGGACGAACGAGCAGATGAGCAAAATGGACGACATGATGCAACCGAACACCAAAAAGAACCAGTCAATGTGGACAGCCTTGATCAAAGGTTTGTAGATGTTGCCCCAAATAGCAGCGCCAAGGCCAAATCCACAAACTCCGAAGCCGCCTGCCGTGCCGCGGAGGTCAGGAAACCATTTCTGTAAGGCCGAGACGGGAGCCGCGTACGTGATACCAAACGCCGTGCCGCAAAAGACGCCATAGCTCACGTAGAGACCAGCGTAGCTCTTGAGGTGCAGAGACACTGAGGACAGACCATGGCCGATGAGAAAGAGGCACACAGCGAGAATAATACTGGCGCGGGGTCCTTGACGCTCGACAAACGGTCCAAAGAAAGCAGACGCAAAGCCTAAAAAGCCAGCAGCAACGTAGAACGTGACGACGGCATTTTGATCCGCTGCTGTAGAGGACGCTGCAGTCTTGTTTTGCATGTAGTTGTCAATATATGGGTTGACGATCGACCACGCGTAGAGCGATCCATTGCAAAACTGCGCGACAAAAGCCGCGAGAAAGAGCATCCATCGCTTGAACGGTACAGTGCAGAGCGGAAGGCAATACTTGCCAGGACCGTACGGAACAACGAAAACCCATTTCTCGGCTTGGATCTCCGCTTCCTTCTTCTCATGCGGGATGAGCGACCAGTACGACGACGCTCGAACGCCTGGATCACAACACGCAAAGCACGACATCGAGAATGAGGCTGTGTCGACGCGCGAGAGGGCGAATTCAATTTTGCGAGCTGTATGTCGACTCTTCTGGTTAGGGGCTAGGGATGTGAACGGTCATCAACGACGGGTGTAGGATACCAACAACTGTGGAAGAGAATCGGAAAATATCTGCTGGGTGCGGCGAACACGTGGTCAACGAACTTGTACTGACAATGTGAAGTCCAGACACCTTGGCTTCCTCTCTCACCTCATGTGGAATGCACCAAGAATGCATATGGGGGCAGACAGCCTTATGACAAAGAAGAAGCGAGGCGCCATCGGTATATTGTAGAAGACAAATCATCTTCCTACTCTTGCATGTAGAAGCAATGGATTGTGTCGATTTTGATGGCTTCAAATCGTCTTCACAAGGAATGGCAGAAGACTGCAACGCGCTGTGATTGTCTAATGACAACGTGCTGATGAAACCAGTCTCTCGCCCAGCATGGCCGCTTGCTCATATGGCAGTGGCGTTCGCAAACACTTGGTCGCTCACGCCATTCTTGCGAGAAAAGGTCACACCAGACGGTTGACGTGCATCCAAATGACAAATGGATAACAACAAAAACAACAAATACAAGCGCAGAGGAAGCGACAATGAGCGCCGGTCGAGTCTTCAGGAGGTCAATCTACAAGCAACGGCGAGTTCCCTGTACAGTAGGTATGGCCGACTCGCAGTACCGCTGCCCCGTGGGTCAAATCTTTTTGTCGTCGCCACGTACAAACGACAACGAAGCAATCCACTCTTGTGCACGGACAGAATAATGAGGTCACTTATTGATACATAGACTTTATTCAATGCTCTCTATCGTAACCACAAGACACTGCTTCTTTGCCTTGGGCTGCAACTAATAATCGTTCTTGACAATGCGAATGATGGGTCGACCATTGGTAGCCGGGAAAGAACCGTTCGACGGGGTTTGTACGCATGAAGGGAGGACGACACACCCGACGCAGACAAGGATGAGCAGCCAGTGGAAATTAAACGTATACGCGGCGATTTAGCCTTCACGCGCTTGTTCCAGTGGATAGTCCTTTCGCACGGTGTTGAAAAAGTGTTGAAACGTGAGCCCCCCGCGACGGCACACAAAGACCAGCACGTCAAGATGATTCCGTGCATCGTGCCTGTGTTGTAGACGCCATACATGTCGGTCAAGAGCGACGGAATGATGCCCAAGCGCCCCCGTAGGCAAACGTGAGGAAGAACAAAACCAATTGGAAGGTGGAAAACGCACTGTCGTCGTGGATCAAAGACGGCAGTAAGACCAAGACGACAACTTGGATCACGAGGAGAAATCCAATCACAATCTTGCGGCCAAAGGCAGGATTGAGCTGGCCAAGCCTGATGATGCCGTCTGAAATGATCGGACAGAGCAAACGACCGAGAAAGTTACACACCGCGAGGTAAGTGACCAAGTGAGTCAGCGACCGGTCGTTCGTCTCGTGGTAGACGTTCTGCCCAATGCTGTAGACGCGGGACATGAAGATAATGCCCGTCGCGACGGACGTGAGGAAGGTCAAGTACAAGAGGACGAAGTCGATCGAGAAGACGCACTCCCGAATGCGGAGGCTCTTGATCTTGTTGTGGTAGAGAATCTCCGCTTCGCCCAGTTCTTGCTCTTGGTAATCAAAGACCTTGACGTAGTTGACCACTTTGTCGTCGCCCAAGACTGTGCTCACGCGGTCGCTTGCACCAGTGCTGCTGCCATGCTCTCGGTCGGGCTTTTGCAGCAACGACGTTGTCACTTTCACACCATGGACGTCGCGACCACTAACAATGAAATCAGGGGGCGGCGTACGGAGCACGAACGAGCGAGAATGCCACCAAAGGCCAAGAAAAGTCCATCGATTTCAACGGCTTGGATGAGAGGTTCATAAAAGTTGACCCAGATCGCAGCCCCGAGACCAAAGCCACAGACAGCAAAGCCCCCCGCCGTGCCACGCAGGTCAGGGTACCATTTTTGCAACGCCGAGACGGGGGCGATGTAGCTGATGCCAAACGCAGTGCCACAAAAGACGCCATAGCCAATGTAGAGCCCAATGTAGCTCTTAAAATGCACTGAGAAGTACGAAATCACGTGGCCAACAATGAAAAATGTCATGCCCAAGAGCAAGCTCGCCCGAGGTCCTTCCCGTTCGACATATGGTCCAAACAAGGCTGATGCAAAGCCGAGGAACCCTGCTGCAATATAAAAGGTCACGACAGCGTTTTGGTCTGCAGGGGGATTTGACGCGGGGGTCTTGTTTTGGATAAAGTTGTCAATGTGAGGGTTCAAGATAGACCACGCGTACAGCGAGCCATTGCAAAACTGCGCGACAAAGGCGGTGAGAAAGAGCATCCATCGCTGGAACGGCACCGCGCAGAGGGGAAGGCAATATTTTCCACGGCCATACGGGACAACAAAGACCCACTTCTCGGCCTCGATTTCCGCCTGGGTTTTCTCGGGCGTGATGACCGACCAGTACGATGTGAGGCGATCGCGCGGCGCGCAACACCAGAGCATGAATAAAATACTGACAAAATGCATGCATATGCATAAAGGGTAAATCTCAATATCGTGCCACTCGGCACACAATTTCTCACAATCGTGCCAATTTTTGACAAAAATAGTTGCCGACGTGGGTGGCTTATGCTGAAGTTATATTTACCCCTCGATTAACAGTAAAGCAAATTCTTTCTTGTACCTTTAGGCTATTGAAATGAGAGGCCCAAAAAAGACTCCTCCCCGGTATTGCCTGATTTACTCAAAATTTCCGAACTTGGCTGAAATCGATCAAACTTTGAATCAATCACCAAATCGAACCAGCCAATCAGCGTCCAGAGTTTGTTTAAACACACACAAAACACACCAACACACACACACTAATTCATGTACCTTCCGATTATACTTGAATTCACTATTGCCCGATTGATCACACAAATTTCGTCGATTTTGATCAAAACTGTAAATTTGGACGAAAAAGACAATACAAGCCTTCGAAATGCTTTGCTCGATTGCCAGTGTTTCGGCTTACTCTGTGCAGTGGCACGATTTGAGCACAAATTGGCACGATTTTGAGAAATTGTGTGCCGAGTGGCACGATCGTGAGATTTACCCTATGCATAAAATGGACGCGACGGGAGAAACAATCCACACCCACCTGGTTAATGCTCCGCATGGTATTTTGTCCGCCTGGCGGTCATGACGGTCCATTTACATGGGCGAGGCAGATGGAGCAGCTTCGAGCTTCGAATGTATGAAAAAATCGACTCGCGTTCTGCCTGTGATTTGGACGCACGTAGTCCCGCAATTCCATGCTAGTGGTTCCCGTCGAGTCCAAGGCGTCCAAGCTTATCCTTTGTATTCTGACCAGCGTAATATGTTGGACATATCAACGAGCATTCCCGAGGAAAGAGTTGGATCTGTCCTGTCTGGAAGGTTGGACAACGCGGACGAGTTACGCTAATATGGACAACCAAATGCGTCTACGACGCTGGTTTGAGCATTTTCAAAGGGAAGCGAGGATATCCACGGCGGATGCGCATCGTTAGATGGTGGAAGTCGCCCTCAAATGTCATGAAATGAGTGATTTTCGAGATTTCAGCTGGCAAACCAGGCTGCCCACACTGCTCCGAACATGGTGAATGTCGCTATTACATCACGCAGGTGTTTACTCCCTTCAGTATTGTAGATGATTGTGCGTCTCCAGAGTCGCCACGGCACAATCACAACGATCGAGATCTGTACAGTCTTTTCGACGGGACTCTAGCGTGTGTTACCTTGAACATTGATGGACATGTCGGACAGCGAGAAGAATATCATGGCGATCTTTTTCTCGGCTCGTCTACCACGAAGCTGCAAACGTGAGCTCCTCTTTCGCGACCAGATTCCACCCACCCACAAGGTGTATTTGTAACTATTGCCTTTGGACCAGTGGATCCTGGGTGCAGATGGGAGTCCGTCTCGGTCGTCAAGCGAAATCCCGTCAGCGTTTCTTGAAAGCTCAACTTTGTCTTCCTCTTCTGTCGCCATGCGATTCCATCCTCATGCCATATCATGCCATGAAAATGGTTCGCATGAGATTCTTTGCAACGAGCTTTCATTCATGCTGCCGCCTTTTGTGTCCTCGGTTGCATATGCTGCGGTGGATCATTTCGATGAAGGGTTCATGACTCGCATGCGCTGTGCGTGTTTCTGTTTTCTGGGTGAGCGAATCAAGGGTACGTAGGTACTGTACATCCTCCATTTCAAACGTTAAAGCGTCTCAACCTCCGGCGTACGGTAAAATAATGGGCGGTGTCATGGGCCACTCAGTCATGGTTGATTGAGTTAATAGTCTCTCTTGGTGAATCGTACGATGGGTCGACCATTGAGACTGTATTGATAGCCGGGATAGAATCGATCGACGGGGTTTGTGCGCACGAAGGGGACCAAAGCACAGCCAATGCATGCAATCACGAGCAGCCAGTGGAAGTTAAAAGTGTAGGCTGCGATTTCCCCCTGTCGCCCCTGCTCGATCGGAAAGGTGTCCTTGATGGTGATAAAATAGTGCTGGAAGGTTAATCCGCCACCGATGGCGCAAATGGACCACGCCGTGAGGATAATGCCATGCAGCGTGCCAGAGTTATACACGCCGTACATGTCTGTCAAGAGGGAAGGGATGACGCCAATGACACCGCCGTAGGAGAAGGTGAGGAAGAACAACACCACTTGAAACGAGACAAAGGAATTCGGGCTGTGGATGAACGACTCCAAGTAAAACAAAGCGACGACTTGAACCACCATGAGCAACCCGATCAAGACCTTTCGACCAAACGCAGGATTGAGCTGGCCGACCTGAATGAAAGCATCGGATAGAATCGGGCAGAGCATGCGGCCAAAAAAGTTGCAAAGCGCCAAGTACATGACCAAGCGGGTCAACGATCGATCGTCTTCTTGGAGGAAGATGTTTTGTCCGATGCTGTAGACGCGCGACATAAAGATGATGCCAGTGGCGACGGCGCCGAAAAAGACCAAGTAGAGCAACATGTACTCGATCGAGAAGACGCATTGACGCATGCGGAGGCTCTTGATCTTGTTGTGGTAGAGAATTTCCGCCTCGCCAAGTTCTTGCTCTTGGTAGTCAAAGACGGTGAAATAGTTGCCTTTGCGCTCGTCCCCCAAGACAGGACTCACACGCTCAATGCTGCCGGTGCTGTCACCTAATCTCTTGGTTGAATTTTGCTTGGGAAGAAGCGAGACTTTGACGCCATGAACGTCGCGACCTCCAACCATATAATCTGGCGGGGGAGTTCGTAAGACAAACGACGAAAGGAGGAGAACAAAACAGAGGATGGAGCCAAAGATCAGGAAAAACCAGTCAATACCAACAGCATCGATGAGAGGCTCGTACATGTTGCCCCAGAGAGCAGCCCCTAGACCAAAACCACAGACGCCAAATCCACCAGCAGTGCCTCGGAGGTCAGGATACCATCTCAACAGTGCTGAAACGGGGGTGATATAGCTGATCCCAAAGCCAGCGCCACAAAAGATGCCGTATCCAATGTGCAGACCAACGTAGTGGTGGTAATGCACAGATACGAACGAAGCGACGTGGCCCACAAAGAGCAGAGTCAAGGCCAAGATCAAACTGTGGCGGGGACCATGACGTTCGACGAATGGCCCGAAGAAGGCTGCAGCAAAGCCAAGGGCTCCAGCTGAAATGTAGAAAGTAATGACCGCATTTTCAACAGCGGGTGGGTCTGAAGTAGCAGTCTTGTCTTGAATAAAGTTGTCAATATATGGGTTGAGGATCGACCAGGCATATAAGCAGCCATTGCAAAATTGAGCAATAAAGGCTGCGAGGAACAACATCCAACGCTGGAACGGGACCGCGCAGAGCGGAAGACAATACTTTCCAGGAGCATAGGGCACGACGAAGATCCATTTCTCCGCTTCAATCTCTGCCTTGGACTTATCAGGGGGAATCACAGACCAATACGACGTCAGTCGACTGTCCGGTTCTAAGCACCACATTGTCAAAATGAAGAATGAGACCGAACTTACAATCTCCTAAACAATGCAGTCTAAGTGCACCCAAAAGCGGGAAGGAGGCACTTGCGCGGTCGGTGGGTGGCAAACATATGCCTGTTGTCCGCTTGAACACTGGATTTGAGGTTTGGCAAATTAATGCACCAGCTTCCTGCCTCCTTGTACTAGCAGATATCATGAGCTAGTTCTGCTGTTGAGATCACCGCATTCGTTATTCCATCGTCCAAGACCATCCCATCCACCGTGGACTGAAAAGATTCAATTTGCGAAGAATTTCAACCCACTGCGGTATTACTGTACGAGTCCGACGTCTGTTAAGCATCTTTGTACACATCCAATTCTTTGTTCCACCATTTATTCGAAGAGAAAATGCCCTGTCGACCATGTGAAATGCCGGGTAGAGTTGGTGTCTCTGACTTGATTTCGCGCTGAGTATTGATGGCCCTGTTGCCATGAGATGTAACGACCTGCTCCGTTGGAAAAGCATAAAGACAGGGTCTCAACGTCGCGCCTCGTGTGAAATGGACGTCGCAACAAATTGATCCTGCTGTTGTTTTATTAATAGACGAAGATGTCGTTTCCAGTCGCTTCCTGAAACGAGATGTAAGTCATAAAGCCTAAGTGCTGTATTTGCGTGGGCATTTGGAGTTTTCTCGGAGCACCCAACAGCGTCGAACCTGTAAACTTTTTCCTAAAGGAGATGCAAAGCGCCGCTGAAGGAAGAGGTGGTCCTCATGTATCCAGTCTTCTGCAGCTGTTTCGACTCTAAAAGTACACATTAGCAAGCAAGACGTCTCCCATCGACATATCCAGCTGAGGCGTATACAAGTTCGTACCTGCTCAGTGTTTGCGGTCGGTCGAGCAGTCTGCATCGGTTCCTTCAACTTCCTAAACACAGTAAATCCCCCCGTCGATAAATAGGTGGCGATTTAAGCAGTCAGTTGATCAAAGTGACGAGATCGATTATCCAAATGGCAGGTGTGGTGTGGTGGCCAGAAGGCGGTCAACATGTTTTCAAAGGAATCTACGACAACTTTGGCACAAGGACGTTTAAAAAGGGCATCTTGTTGTCGATCCATGTCAAATGTGACTCGTATACATTTGTATATTGTATAATTTGATATTGTGGTTTTAATAAAAAAACTGGAGTCGTGCGAAATAAATTTTGACGCACGCAACAATTGACGCATACAAATTTCAAGTGAAAATAAATGGAATGTTTCGAACATGTTTTTAAACATTTAAATCGTTTGAAATTACACTATTTAATGGTCATGATTGAAGGCAATACTATTAATAGTAAAAGAACATGTTTGAGCAAACTATAAATAGTGTATGCGTCAATTAATTGAAACATTTTCAAAACATCTCAAATTTCCAGTTTTGGATCAAAACGACAATATATTGTACATTTTCCAGAATTAGTAAGGCAATATAGTATGTTTCAGTACTGAAGCAAGGTGTGGTGCCTTGCAAATTCCATAAATGTATTTGAGAATTTTAACATTTCAAATATTTTATCTTTATGTTTCTATGGAATAAAAATAAATGTTCAAAGTTCAATTTCACACACACATTTGCAAGGCAACCTGCCTTGAGAAAGTTCTATCCAATAAAAATTCATAAAAATAGAAAATTTTTGCCCAATAGCTGAATAGAAAGGATATGCTCGCAATGTCAAGCAGCAGCGACAACTTCACCGTGGAAGACGCACGCAGAAGTAGGATAAGCAGGATAAGCTCGGACAATCGTGCAAGATATACGTTTGGAAAATAGTCAGATTGTGAAATGAGCATCCCTTTTAGGTCGCCCACACTTGATCCTACAACATTCAAGCTCGTCTACTGTGTGCTCGACAGATCTTAACACCTTTGTTTACAGTGACTTCCTTAAATTTATTATTCGGACAGTTAACAACAAGCCTAATATTCAACCTGGTACCCTCAGTGGCTACAGAAGTGCGATAAAGAGTCTCTACAGGGATAGGCAAATGAGATCCTCACCATAATCATTTGGCAAGATCAAAGAATTCTATTCAGGTACCAATATGACATAGAACTAAGTTATTCACGATTTACTGGTCTGTTGTTAAGGTTGATTGAGAGACACACAAAGAGACACACAAAATGGAATTTAATGTGTCTCTCAATCAACAGATTTGACAATGAATTCTTGTCTTGAGCCTGGTCTTCTCAAATGCAAACAATCCACGAACATTTCGTTGTCATCTACTCAATGAGAGGAGGCAATCCTACGCACGTCGTTGTCTTGAACGGCCTTCCTTGTCTCGAAAGCAACATGCTTGTATTCACAGAAAAAGACAACCAATTATACTACAAGTTATTTTCAATTGGACAATATTCATAAGCAAGGTTACCCTCGACTTGCGCTGCGAATACACATGATAAACTTCTATTGTATTGGTCAATGGCCCTGCTCGTGATAAATGATAATGCAGCTGTTGTGATTGCCATCTTGAAGATTGACGCGAGTTAAAGTCTCTCGTTTTGCGATGCGAACGATGGGCCGTCCACAAAGACTGTACTGGTAGCCAGGAAAGAATCTGTCCACGGGATTCGTACGCACAAAGGGAATCAATGCACAACCAACGCAAGCAACAATGAGGAGCCAGTGGACGTTAAAGTCGTACGCTGCGAGCATCCCTTGCTTCAATTGCTCGATTGGAAATGCCGATGTAATCGAGAGGAAATAGTGCTGAAAGGTTAATCCGCCACCAATGGCACAAACCGACCACGCGGTAAAGATGATGCCATGCATCGTGCCCGAGTTGTATACGCCATACATGTCGGTCAAAAAGGAAGGAAGAGTGCCCAAGATGCCACCATAGGAAAAGGTAAGGAAGCACAGAGCCACTTGGAATGAATCGAACGTATTCGAGTCGTGGATGAAATGTTTCAGGAGCGCCAATACCACGACAAGATTCACCATGAGGATCCCGAGCATTATCTTTCGGCCAAACGCTGGGTTAAGCTGCGCCAGCGTGATGTATTTATCTGAAATGAGCGGGCAGAGCACTTGCCCAAAGAAGTTTGAGATCGACATGTACACGACCATGTCGATCAAGTCGTGATCCTCCACTTGGGAGTACAGATAAAGTCATTGAAACTCGAACACTAGGGTATACATTTTTCCATATAATAATATATTAGAAGATTCACGATTCTTGAGGACCCTTTCACCCTCAAGCTAATGATGAACTATTTTGACTGCAATTTAATCAACGTATGGATTAATAAAGTACCTTTCATTTCGATTTATTCACCGTGTCCGATGCGTTTGGCTCACGGCTAGGGAACCCACAGGTTGCGGGTTCGAGTGCCCGAGTGCGCAATTTTGATAAAATTTTGTGTAATCCCATGTCTGATTGTTTGGCTCCAAATACCATTGATTGCTCCTCATTTTTCTTTTTTTGCTGGTAAACACGTATGAACGAATGCTGAGATGACCAATCAGATATTTCGAGCGATATTCACCAGAGCCGAGCCATTCGTTCACTCACCAAGCCGAAATTTCGTGGTGAGTTAATATGACCGATACGGGACCTCAATTCTATAATAATGTTCCTCCTACCTCACGCACAGTAGGAAACGCATAGATCTCATTCCTTCAATGTGCTGCAGGCGAGAAACTAGCATTCCAATGTATGCTGCAGCGTCATTGACATACCGCTGCTTGCCACCACAGAGCATGTATGTGTGATAGCTCAGTCCTCTTCAAAGTGCCTTCTTTCGAGACAAACTACGTGTGACTGTCATAGATAATAAATGAGATCAAGGAGCTTCTAACAACAATATTGTTAAGGGAGACTTGGCTGTGCTGTCATGTTTTGCATGGTAACTAAAGGCACCTCAAAACCCTAGCGAGCGTGTTTGCTCTGTGAATTATCGCAACTTGCACTGAATAGTTTATAGGGCCTGAGTGAACAGAGAATTTTGACAAAATGTCTTAGCAAGCAGACACAGAAACACACAAAAGCACAAGTAGATGATTTCATCTCGACTATGTAGCTTAGGACTCGGCGACTTCTATTAGATTGATCGTTTAGAGGAGAGTCAAGATCTGGATGTCGCACACGCATCTAAGATAAGCAATAGTTTAGTGTGTTAAATAGACACTAAAACGGCAAAGAATAATGTAGCATGAGAGTGTCTCTGTGGTGCTTGATTCATCAATGGCGTTGCCCAGATCAAAGCTGGGCGTTTTCAGCTTCAAATGTGATTTGCTTTAAATCGAAAGACTTACAGCTTACTCCAACTGTATAAACATAAGTCGAGACTCCTAGCTCGGGTGGTTCGCTTCACAAGAACAGTGTTTCTCTAAGGCAGAGCTATCTTTTGGACACTTTCTCTAGGAAAAGACGTCGAATGTTAAAACCCTATAAATTGATATTGTGGGATTCTGTCCCACAAATTTCGCAGAAATGATGTGGGCTCTTGGAAATGTATGAAAAAGACTTGAAAGGAATTTTTTGATTTTCTTGAAAATTTGGGACAATTTGTCCCACAAATGCTCTAAAACTCGATAAAATAGCCCACAAATTCCGGAGAATGACTTGTTGATGGAATTTGCAAGGCGATCAGATATGGTACTACTATAAATTTAACCAATCAAAGAAATTAATTGAAATTTTGCTCTCCGATTGGCGGGATTTTTATTCGCGCCATAGAGCAATTTAAATTACACGTTGCCTCAATTTTAATGCCATAAATCATCCCATGAAGAAGTACTCATCACACACGATTGAGGAGCGTCGTCGTGCCCTTGAGTTGTTGAAGACAATGTCGTCCTATGCGGTTGCACAGGAGATGGACATACCGCGACGCACGATACGAAATTGGGCTTCCAACAGTGATGCCATAGAAGCCTTCAAGGGCAGCAAAATGCGTAAGAAGCTAAAGTCTGTAGGAAGAGCAGAGATTCTCCACGACCCTAATGGCTTAAAAGAATATATGACACTCATGCGGGCAAAGGAGCGCGCTCTAACAAGCACTCACGTAATCAAGTGGATCAAGAAGAACCACCGGGAGTGGCTTCGGTCATATCTGAGCGACAAGTCCAACGGATACAAGTCTCTACTGCGGCTACTCCAGCGTTTTTCGCATCGTCATGGATTTTCTCGTCAGAGGCCTGGCAAATTGAAGCTCAAGCAAGATGTACTGATGTCGATTCGCGACGAATTTGCGGCCGACTTCCATCGACAGTATGAAACGTACGACGACTGCTACAGGTACAATGTTGATGAAACTGGAATTTATTATGAAATGCCACCTCGTATCATTTGGTCGATACGAGGTGGCGATGCCAAGATATCTGCTGGTGAGAAGAATGCTTACCGCATGACTACGGTGTTGACGATACGCGGCGATGGCAAGAAACTACCACTCATGTTCATCGTCCGAGGAAAGCCCGGCGGCAGGATCGCGACGAATGAGATTCCCACGTATCCTGTTGGCCATTCCTACGCAGTACAAGAGAAGGCGTGGATGGATGGTGTCGTTTGGAAACAATACATTGTTGACGTCCTCGAGCAAGATATCGAAGGGCCCTCAGTCGTGATGCTTGACAATTTCGAGCCCCATGTCAGTGTGTCCTCCTACAAGGCAATCAACGATATGGGGTGTCATGTCTGTGCCTTACCACCCAACTCGACGTCTGTCTGTCAGCCCTTGGACGTTGGAATAATGGCGCCGTTCAAGCGCCACATGCGGGACATTTGGCTTGATGAAGACGACATCGAAGATGATGAAACTGAGGATCTTGAGTCACCAACTGCCGCCAAGAAGATCCTTGCCCTGATCAACCGCTCCATTTTGTCCTGGGGACGCATCACGGAAGATGAAATTTGCCGCAGTTTTGAAAAAGTTTTGTAGCAGTAAAGTTATCTTGTTTTTGTATTGAATTTGTGTGTTTGGGGGTTCAGGGTTAAGGAGGGGGTATTTTGTCTAATATTTTCTCGCTCAATATTTTTGTTCTTCATAATGAATACAAGTTATTTTATTGATATAATTTAAATTTTATATTAAAAAGGTGGGGGCGCACTGCCATCCAATTGGATGGCCCCATGCTAATCTTTCACCCCTCACATCATGTGTAAAGTAACATGTGCTACAAGAACAGGTCAGCTCACATTTCGCATGCTTACCCTATTCACCAGACAATATGCCCGGAGGTATCCTCAGACTGATTTTTGAATCCCAAAATATCATACCAGTCATTTGTTGATTCGCCCTCGGTTCAATTCCGGTTGGGTAGATACTTTTCCAATATTTGAGTATGGCATCTATATTGGCGCAACAGACAAGGCAAAATACAATCAATTCAAAGGTGAAACATACTTTCCTATGGATTTTTTGGTATCGCTGGCATCCACTCAAAGCTGACAAAACAATGAATTCTTTGATATTTGAACCACTTTCATTCTGTATACTGCTCTGTAATGAAATTCGACATTAATAAATGCAAACTTGATCTGAATTTAAATACACTGTCATAAAATATGTTTTCCTGAATAAAATTTCCTACATTGCATCTAATTGGACAAAAGAAAAGACGAATTTCGAAGTATTCTGACCAATCCGAGGCGACTATTCGTGAGTATTCGAAGTAATTCTGTAGGCCAAGTGGATAGTCGTTCCCTGTACACCTTCTCTTGTCTTCCATCCAGCAAATGTTCCAAGCGGTATGTTCTTGAGTTTGCAGAACTTCCGCACACTTGTCTTAGGAGTTCTGGTTGCATACTCGTTCAGAAGCTTTTGAATCTCGCAAACTCTGTAGCTCTTCTGGTGGCGATGAGCTATCCCTTTGGTGGGTATTTCAAAAGGATTTGAATGTTAGAGCATGTCACTTTTGATGGATTTGAATTAGCCAATAGAATTTGAATACATATTCAGCGCAGCTAATCGCATTGCATGCTTTCACTTATTTCAGCAAATCGAATTTTACTCACACAACAAATCTTATTGGCTGAAATGTGCAAATAATAAAATAGTGATCCATTGGTTTGGTTTATTATTATTATATTGGGCAAATTTTTAATCATTTTTTGAGGTGTTCGAGTTTCAATGACTTTATCTATAGACGCTGTTGCCAATGTTGTATACACGGGACATGACGTTTGTGCCAGGCACACTAGCTCCAACAAAGACCAAGTAGAGCAAGACAACGTCGACAGAGAAGACACATTCGCGAATGCGCAGGCTCTTGATCTTGTTGTGGTAGAGAATTTCCGCTTCGCCAAGCTCGAGCTCTTGGTAGTCAAAGACATTAAAAAAATTGTTGCGTTGTACGTCCCCCAAGACGACACTGACTCGTTCCACTGTCATCTTGTTTTCTGCTCACGCTTTGCGTCCGACGCTCAATTACTTTGACTCCTTGAACATTTCGACCGCTAACAACATAATTTGGCGGTGGCGTTCGCAATACACATGCATACACATGCGACATGAGCAGGATAAGACACAACACCCAGCCAAACCCCAGGAAAAAACACTGAGTACCAAGAGCCTCGATCAAGGATGGGTAAATGTGTCCCCAGAAAGCAGTTCCAAGGCCAACGCCACACACTGCAAAACCACCGGCCGTGCCACGAAGGTCTGGAAACCATTTCAATAAGGCTGACAACAGTCCCCCTCAAAATACTATTCCTGACAGATTTTTTTACTAGGAACTACGTAATACGTTGTTGGTTTAAGCCCTGGTTACATCTACGTTTTAAGCAAGGCTTCAGCTTGGTCTGGTATTCTTCGATGCTCCTCTACCTAAAAGCCGAGCAAGCTCCACTAGCTCCAGTGCCACTGACGTCGCTGCGAGGAAGATCATCCAGCGCTGAAATGACATCGTACAAAGCTGTATGCAAATTCTAGCCATGGGCAAAAAGACACGACAACAATCCATTTCTCGGCTTCAGCTCGATTTTGGGAATGGATCGTGAAACAACAGTATTTTCCGCGAGTTTGAAAAACCTGATAACAAATACCTTCAGAAATTAATATATTTATAGATTAGCAATTTATAGGAGAGACGGCAAAGTGGACATGTTTACTTATGAGCCAGCAGCGAAAATTCAAACTTCGAGACGATTTTGAAAATTCAAATCATGGAGCTGCCAGTAGTTACTCTTTACATTGAATTATGTCTGGAAGTAAAACTAAACACGTGCGTCTCGAGCTTGCCCAAAAGCTGGCAATCGTTAAGCACTATGACTTGAACCCACGAGCAACTCTTGAAGAAGTCGCAACTTGGACACAACTTCACTTTGTACTCGAGCGCAGGCCATCCTTGCCGACAATCTCCCCTATCCTTCGAAACAAAGTCGATGAAGATCGTGCGAAGTGGATGCCACATTGCAAAACCTACAGAAGCATTGCGTCAGACTCTCTGGTTGAACAAATTCTGCAATGGATCAATCTATGCGAGAAATATGAAGTACCATCGTGACTTACCGAACGATCCGTGAAAAGTCGTTCTCGAATGGTTGGATCCACAGACTTCTCAAGCGCAACGGTCTTAGTTCCAGAAATCCGATGTCGGGGTTCAAGGTCTCGAAGAATCGGATGAGTGTTGTTGTTGCTTCCAATGCCACTGGGTCAGACAAGATACCGCTTCTATTCATTGGAAATGCTCAAAAACCCCGTGCTTTCAAGCGACTTACTCCACAAGAATTGAATATTGACTATTCGAACACGAAGAAAGGCTGGATGACATCGCAAGTTTTCAGTGACTGGGTGTGTCACTTCAATTCTAGAATGGCAAGTGAGGACAGACATGTGATACTTATTGTGGACAACGCACCATCACATCGCGTTGATGAGGACCTGTCAAACGTCACATTGAGGTTCCTGCCCCCCAATACAACAAGTGTCTTGCAGCATATGGACAGTGGAATTATTGCCTCCTTCAAATCGCATATTCGTCGCATCCAAACGCGTTACCTCGTGGACGAATACGACAAGCTTTTCAGAAACCACGAGGACAGCCACTCTTCTCTATCAGTCAAGGAAATTGAACGAATTTTCGCCGCCGATGAGCTTACCGCAATCAATTGGGCGACAGAAGCTTGGGCCAATGTCACTCAGACGACAATTCAAAATTGTTGGCTTCACGCAGGTATAGCTGATGAGGGATACCATGATTTCTGTCGAGAGTCAAGAGCAGATAAAGTCATTATAATTCGAACACAATCCATGTATTTTTCAATATAATATTGTGTCTCTAGAAAAAACTGGAATCTTGCAAAGAAAATATCGACGCAGCCATTTTGACGCAAAAATGACGCAATACAAACTTCAAGTGTAATGAAATTGAATGCTTCGAACATGTTTTTCAAACATTTAAAACGTTTGAAATTATTGTCTTTTTCACCCAAATTTGTATTTTTTTTACCAAAATCGAATTCGATTCAAATCAATTCGATCATACTGAAGTCAAGTATAAATGGAAAGTATGGCAAACGTCCCAAATTAATTACAGAGGTCTGGGAAATTTAAGACCACAGAAAAATGCTCGTTGATTGGCCAGTTTCAAGTTCAACGTGACTCTTACACCTTCTATATATAATATCCTATATTATATGATAATTGAATTGTAGAAACTCAACAGCACTCAGTTGAGTAAGAGATCCTGCAATTGCATATACTACAAAACTAAATACAGAATGCCAATGACCCAGTAGAGCATTGTTTTGATCCATAACCAATACAGTTTTCAAGAAACACAGAAACCTCCATAAATTAATATTGATGATGTGCCTGTCGAGGATGCAATTCATTCATGAACTCGATGTGATCAAAGAAAAGGAAAATGAACAATGCTGAATTAACCTTCTTTAGGCAACGCTTTCTTGAAACTAGATCTGATTGTTTCAGAGCTAATTGCATTCCAAGCTGCAATGGCTCGTTCAATCGTAGCCTTTCTCTTTTCTTTGGCTGTTCGTTGCGTTGTTGTTTCGGCAAGCCACATTCTCCGTAAAATAATCTTGAAGGGGCCCATGACGCCCACGTCCAAAGGCTGCAACACAGAGGTGCAATTCTTTGGGAGAGGATGGAGGTAAGACCTCAATTCTTCCTCAACAATAGAGACGCTCTCTTCGCTGACATGCGCGGCAAAATTGTCTTATAACCTTGCTGCGAGCAGAAAGCACCGCGGTTAAACGAGCGGACGACTTTTCACTCGAGTTCACAGAGGTATCTTGGCCGATCTGTGCCCATAGATACCGAGGAGGAGTATCATAATAGATACCCGTTTCGTCTACATTAATGATATTTTCGTTTGTTATATACCTATAGTCTCGCCAAAATTGATCACAGAACTTCTTTTTCGTGTCGCGCAGTTCTTCACGTGTCAATGGACACGAAGATGTTGATGCACGCCGCCATGAAAAGTTGTGGCGAATGGCGAAATCACGGCAAAGTGACCCAATATTCTTGTATGGGTCACTGATACACTCACATGAAGCGAGGTAATCGCGTAGCCATTCTGAGTGGTGCGATTTCAAATATTGGACCATGTGAAAAGTACTAAGAGGCCTTCGCTTCTCGCGTAGAAACTCCATGAATTGGAGAAGGCTCTAATGAATGCAACAAATAACAATAACATATTATATTATATCCTTACTTGAGGCTGAGGTAATATACATGGTCTCCCTGGTCCTGGCGATCTCTTCGCTTTGGAAGGAAGTGATACCAACGCTTGAGGTTTCCATTTGCGTATCGTTTCTTTTGATATGCTCGTGGCTTGGGCAACGGCTTGTATACCTTGCTCTTCTACAGCACGTACGATCTTCAGCTTGTAGGCAGCGGTGTATGACCGCCGCAGTTTGGCCAAGTTTTCTTGCTTTTCTGACATCGTGTCAGAACTTTTGTGGCCATCAAGTTCGGGCTGTCATCCTGTCATTTCAATTAATCGTCATAATTAATATTATTAATTTTAGAAGTTCGATAGTGGGTTAGGGTTGCTGTGTGGTCTTAAATTTCCCAGACCTCTGTACACGTGTGTCTGGGTGTGTTTTGCGTGAATTAGGTAAATACTCGATTCTGATTGGCTGAGCGATTTGCAGATCGATTTGAAAAATCGATACATTTCGGACCCCCCTCACAATTTCGAATGAAATTGACAATACACTATTTAAATTTCATGATCGAGAAAATGCTTGCGTAAACCTTAAATAGTGTATGCGTCAATTAATTGAAACATCTGCTGCATCTATGATAAAAACATGATCTTTTTGTATTAGAGTGTGATAGGAAATCTATCACAGTTTGCCTGAAAAACATTTTCAAAACAAGTTTTTGACTTGATTTCAGTATACAGATCTGAAATGTGCAAAATTCTGAGCAACTGTGATAGAGATTCTATCACGGTTTCTCAACAAACAAATATTGGTAGATATGAAGCTTCATTTAGTCGCCAGCATGAAGTCTAACCGAGAAACAAAGATGCTCTGAATAATTTTAACGTCTAGCACGGATATAAGCTAGGCTAGCTGCAGCAGAACATGACACTTGTTGACGTTCTATGCGCTCACTCGCCTGATTGTACTGTTAGAATATGTAAATGTCGAGCACAAAACACAAAGCATTGTGGATATCTTGAAAGCTATACGAATAGTCAATTAAGGCGTAAACAAAACTGTAGGAGTCATAAATAATGACGACGGATGTGATCTCCACACCTTCGCCACTAACTCATAACCTTTGACGTTGCCAAAGTCTAACAGAAATCTCGCATCCCCCTCTACAAGTTGAACAGTAGGTAGTAGAGCAATAATCTATTGAATCAGCCCACGCACAATAAACACCCTCTACAAGGTACATGACTCATGCACTTAGATTGCAGCGTATGAGTTCGATGTGTCAATATTTCTTTTGTATAGCCGGAGTGAGAAACGGCACAGAACAAAGAGAGACAGAAAAGGAAAACTTTCGATTACAGTTAGCATGAAGGAGGACTACAGGGAACGACAGTTTAAGTGGCCTGTCGAAGTTTAGGCGCAATTTTTAAACCGAATAGCCAATAGAAGTGCAGGGATCAAATGGGTCATTCTAATTGGCGGGATTTTTTGTCATTGGCGCCAAGAAATTTAAATAGTTGTAGCAAGCGTCAGCGCTCCATTTATTAAAATGAGCCCTCCACAACTCAATACCAAGATTTGCAAAGGCACAAGCACCGTGGACGAGCGCCGGGCTGCTTTGGAGCTCTTGAAGACAATGTCCGACTACAAGGTCGCCACGCTGACTGGCCGCCCTCGTCGAACGATTCGTCGCTGGGCAAAGGAAGCCGACAAAATAGGCAGCTTCAAGGGTAATGTTAAACGCAAGAAGATTGGTGTTTCTGGGCGAAAGGAAGAGTTTCCCGATCCAGCTGCACTCGCCGCATACATGACAAAAATGCGAGAAAACGAGCGTGCACTGACATGCACACACGTCATCAACTGGACGAAGAAACATCATCGCGAATGGCTTAACAACTACATGCTGAACAAGACTCCTGGTACCGCATACAGTTCCCTACTGCGGCTACTCCAACGATATTGCAAGCGACACCGCTTTACGCAACAACGGCCAACAAAAATGAAATACAAGAAAGAAATGTTGACGTCTTTGCATGAAGAATTTTCCGCAGAATTCCACCGGGAATTCCAAGCGATCGATGACGATGGTCGCTACAATGCTGATGAAACCGGTATGTATTATGAAATGCCTCCTAGAATTATCTGGTCAATTCGCGGCGGCGACGCGAAAATATCCGCAGGCGAGAAGCATGCCTACCGCATGACGGCGGTGCTGACAATTCGTGCTGACGGGAAACGACTGCCTATCATGTTTGTTATACGTGGGAAGCCTGGTGGGAGAATTGAGAAGAATGAAGTACCTTTGTTCCCGCCGCAGCACTTCTATGCTGTCCAAGAGCGCGCATGGATGGACGGCTGTGTTTGGCCCCGCTACCTGCGTGAAGTACTTGGCGGTGACATCGACAAGCCGTCAGTTATCGTCCTAGACAAATTTGAGTCCCACGTCAATGCAGAAGGGTACCGCATCGTCCAAGAAGAACTTGGAAGTCACCTGTGCGCCATCCCGCCAAACACAACTGCTGTGTGCCAGTCGCTTGACGTCGGCATCATGGCTCCGTTCAAGAGACACTTGCGAGACCTCTGGCTGCTTGAGGACGAGATTGAAGGCGACGACGACGATCTTGACGATGCCGACATTGATAGTCCTACAGCAAGGATGAAGCGGATGGCCATGGTGAACCGCGCCATACTTGCATGGGACAGAATTTCGGACGAAGATGTGCGAAAAGTGTTTAGGAAGGCGATTCCAAGAAGTACTACTAATGAATAATATAGTATTTTGTATGCGAATGTCCATCATGTACTTCTAATAGGCTTGGCGAGCGTAGTACTACTAATTAATATTATGCATACTTGCTTTGATCTTTGAGTTTATATATAGCGCAACATTAGTAGTACTACTTAGTACTTTTGAACTTCTTAGTTATAGCCTGGCAATGATCGGGCGAGATAATTCCCACCTTAGTCCGGTTTAGACTCAGTTGGACTTTATGAACATAAAGGACAGGGACCCATTATAATGTTTCCCGCGCGCCAAATCCATGGAAGTCAGTGAATGACCGGACTATTTGACCAAGCCCCCAGGTCTCCCCGAAAAACAGCGAACAAATTATTTGAAAAAGTACTAAGGACCTCTTTCGAGTAGTTTTCGGACAGAGACGGAGCCAATCAATCCACTTCTCGTCTCTTTTTTCATCGCATTTTCCAAAAAGAGGTCAGCGAGGTCTTTTTGGTCTCTTTTTGCATTTTATTCTATTTTATTATTATTTTGCTTTGATGAGCGATGGATCGAGGCACACCACGCAAGCCAGAACACAATGCTTCCACTGTGGTTGCTACAGTTGATTCTTCAGTTGATGGACGAGCTGACCGAGCAATACCCTCTCGCCGCTTTAGCCGAGGAATATAGCTATTGTGCGTGCAGGAGCGATGGCTTTGTAGGTCTCTGTAGGAGATACCATGCTCACCATGATCTAGTCACTGTACTGACCAATCATTTTTCATTAGCTGAAAATCTGACTCCCAAAGTACATGGATGAACTTGGAGTCAACTTTTTGTGCTAACCAGACTCATAAAAATCCTACTCGAAAGAGGCCCTAAGTGCTACTAAAAGTTACACTAGAGTCTGGTTCAAGTATGAGCAAGGATTCTCGTCTAGAGAGGATACACAAAGTCCCACAACCACAATAAGCTTTCAAACGATCATTTGATTGGATATAAGATCCTCTTTTTAAATTGCAAAGGAGAGACCTTTCATACCTAAATTCTCGCAAGATCGTATACAAAAAAAAATCTTACATTTAATGTTAGACAGGATAAATGCTGTATTCTCATATTTCCTGTAACATAAAATTTTTATGATGACAAGTATTTAAATTCTCTGTCCATCCATCCAATTGGCTGATTTGCATTCGAACTTCGTAAATATGCTGACCAATCAGATTGTTTCATTCTATTTCATTCTAAACTTTCGAAGGAAATCAATAGGCCATTTAAACTGTCGTTCCCTGTAGGCATGATAGTACTGCTGGTATGAGCTTCTGGAATATCTGCATGAGGTTCATGTTGTGTTTTCGTCAAGTCAATCTATTCTATTAACTTCCAATCATATTGCGTCATTCGGTGTGATAGGAATCATATCACAGTTGCAGTCATTATATACATTTTCGAAACATCTCAAACTCCAGTTTTGGACCCAAACGACAATAATATTCACATAAAAAATTATTGTCTACAGACCGAGGACCAATTCAAAATGAATGGTATGTTAAATTGGGGTCTATTTTCAGTCTAAGGATACCTCCGCGGAAATGTGGTTTGTTAGGAAAGCTTGCGAAATGCAGGGGGACTAGCGATTGTAGCCGGAAACGGTGAGTGGTGAAGGATTAGCATGGGGCCTTGGGAGAATTCCTTGAGGCAGTGCGCCTTTTTTATATTTGGCATCATCACATATATACTTTCACTGGCATCTTCTTTAAAGAAAATACCTGTATTTTTCGATGTCCAACCTCTAAAAATTTGTTTTCAAACTCGCGGACATGGAAGAGAAATTACGGTTACGCGTGACTCTATCCGGTCCCCATAGATTCTGCGGACCAATCACAATCTCCCAAGCCCAACAACAAAAAACCTTGTGGCTGCAAGAAAAAACCCAGAGCCCCAGGAAAAACCTGCGGTGGGGAGCGAGGCACGCTTGGGCTCATGAAGCCGGCGATCGTCGTCGAAGGCGCCTTTAGTGTCTTCGCAGATGCACTACAAATGATCGGAAACTCTTGAACCATGTGATCATGTATGGTGCTAAACGGCATCGAAAGCGGTAGATGCTGGCTCCAACGTTTCGCAGCACCACTGTCGTCTTCGTTGAGATGTCGACAGCATAGCCTTCAGACATGTCTTTGGAGATTGGACTTGAAGGACTCGTGAAAGGCCAGGGCCGTTCACGTCAAACGGTGCGACTCGCGTCGCTTCGTTCCGGGGGTTCGTCACTCTCTCCGAAGAATAACCATCAAGTCCATCTGGGTCAGAGTAAGTAACGAGATATGTTTGTCGTTGGAGGGATACGATGGCAACATCAAGTGTCGTTCCAGGGAGATGTTAAACATCGGACCCCTTTTTCTATTTGTCAGAACCTTTGACTTGAATACAGTATGCACATACAAATCGTTGTATAGCCATAAAGCTAGTATGGCTAGTTGTTGTACTAGCTTCTACGTGTTTGCTTCGCGTCTGTATGAGAGGCTGATGGATGATTCCTTTGCGAGTAAAAAGCATGATAGAATATTTATCATTGTACTGGAACGAAAAGAATCTCTGGACTAATTGAATTAACTCTGTTTTGAAAGCATGAAGGCGAATGGCGTTCTGAAAGGCTAATGAATTGACGATAACGCAAGGTCGTTCGTTTTGACTTGGAAAAAAGTCATTCGACTCATTAAAAGTTGACAAGGAACCAAGCTTGCATGCAGCATTGATAGCCTCATTAGCATCGATAACTTTACTCGAGAAAAACAGAGTTTAATTCGGTCCGACAAGAGTTCAACCAACAAAGCTCATCATGGGGCTACTGATGCACATGTATTTATGCTGAGCCTGTGAGATACTTGTACAGTAGATCTGAAATGACTTTCACATCCCGTTAACGATAACAAATTCATTTGGTGGAAAAGATTGTTCAACGTAATCGACCATCTATCGTTGTTGTGGATCTCTTGACAAAGAATGCTGAGCGCTGTACTCAACCGGTTCAGTGACTTGCGAATAATAAGGGCGATCACGTTCACAACATAAACTTACTTTATGTCAATTGCTCTTACACTATAGAACAACTGTGAAATGCAGTGCAGGCACTATGACGCCATAGAATGCAATTGAAATGCATCCAGGTCCATGTGATGGTTTCATGGTTAATTTTGATGGAAGCATAAGTCATGTTGTGCAAGAATAAGTCCTTGCAATTGTTGAATTCGTTGAACACTTTGTTTTCACCAAAGCTATCAATCAAACCTGTAAACACCGATCAACATCAAATACATATATAATTTCCTATTTTACAAAAAGTTTACTGCCATACCGGTACCGGTAGCTTGTGGAAATAGTGGCTACGTATTGCATTATGTTTTCTCGAGCAAATCTATCAACCGCAAATATAGCAGGTTTAACAGCGTCAAAATTTCCGCAAATTTTTCCGAATTTTGCGGATATTTTTTAAAAATATGCGGAATTCTGAAAGCACTGGTCCGCAGGCTTTTTCCGCAAAACGCGGAAGTTGAGGAGGGCCATTCCGCAAAATGTCGCTTCGAGATCAATGGAAAGTAAGGTAGATCGATCTTGGTTAGTGTGCGATGCACAGAGGAAGCTGGTCTTTTGAACATTTTATTTTTTGCAGCCACTTCTAACCAAGGAGGCTTGGTATAATACCACATGCACAACGTCCCAGACTATATCGACGGCTTCTTGTTAATTGGACTCATTGTTTTCATCCCAAGTCAGTACTTGGAAACATCGTTATTATCTCGCTTCGACATTACGTAGTGTCGTGTCAAGCTTGACGAAGTAAAGATTGTTTTGGCACCGAAAAGACTGGAATATGAGGAATAGTTTTATTGACAAAGGTTTTATTGGCTGAAAATATTCTTAAATTCATTTTGATTGGCTAATCGTTCAGCACATCGATTGTGCCCACGATGTGCAGAACTCGCAATATGCTCACTGCGGGCCATTATTTTGAGACTTTGGCATTTCCAAATCCACAAGAGCATGGCTTAAAAGCAATAGATGGGCCCTAGACAGTTTTGGGCAGTTGCCCAAAACTGTACCATTCTTACATTTTTTGTCCTTTGCGGAAATGCGGAAGCACATATAACACTCTTTCAGCAGCGATAGAGATTGATTTGATGCAGCACAACCTTTCAGATAAGTTGTGCGCTTGATATACTAAACTACTTCGCACATGCTTAGTTCGTTGAAGCAACCTAGATATACTTTGCGGTCGAGTTTGCGTTAATTTGCGGAAGTCTGACACCCTCATTCCGCAACTTCCACTGCGGAAATTGTAACGCTGCTCATTAATGTCCTTTCTCCTTCAAAGTACTGGTCAAGTAGTTTGCCATACTCACGGAAAATTCCGACTATTAAACTGAATGCATTTACATGATGGACGTGGCTGCCGTCAACATTAGCAAGTCACAGAATTGTTTGAGTACAACGCTTAGCAGTCTTTGTCAGGTAGACCACAACTACTACAGATAGTCGATTGCGTTGAATAATCTTTTCCCAACAAATTAATGAACTGTCTTTATGAATTGGCTTTAACACGATGCCAAGGAATTTCAGATCTACAAAATATCTTACTGTTGATATAGCACACTAGTAGCTTCATGATGAGCTTTGTAGGCTAGACTTCTACAATAACGAATTGTTAATGCATGTTTTCTCGAGTAGAGTTACCTATGGTAACAACATATAGTTCGAGTAGTTTGTGCATACAACTATGATTCCAAGAAAATGCAGGCTATCAACGCTGCGAGCCTAGTTCCATGTCAACTTTTGATGAGGCGAATGATTTTTTCCTCTCACAACACTTTCATTTCTTGGAGTAAGACAAAAAATGAACGCCATTCGCCTTCATGCTTTCAAAACAGAGTTAATTCAATTAGTCCAGAGATTCTTTTCGTTCCAGTACAATGATAAATATTCTATCATGCTTTTTACTCGCAAAGGAATCATCCATCAGCCTCTCATACAGACGCGAAGCAAACACGTAGAAGCTAGTACAACAACTAGCCATACTAGCTTTATGGCTATACAACGATTTGTATGTGCATACTTTATTCCAGAAAAAGGGGTCCGATGTTTAGCGTCTCCCGTCGTTCCACGGTGACCAAGAGCTATTTTTACAGATAAGACCATTCACCCAAGCAATTTTGCGGTGGCTTTAGTTACGGTACTTACAGCTGTTACTAGCTAGAGATTCATGAGAAGTCGTGGCAGGTATGGAAGACTGAGAGGCAGTGTAACTCAAGAAACGAACTCGATGTGGCCCCGACCTCAACATGGACAATATTATTGTACCCCACGTGTGTTGCTTTGTCCAGTCTATTTCATGAGGAAAGGAATTGTCATGTTATGTTCAATAGGTCTGAGGTCTCACTTTGACATTCAATCTAATGAGATTTGTTGAACGGAAGCTTCCAATGACTCCGTCAGGCAAAACGATGTGAATTACAAGGGCTGGAGCTGGACAGTAGGCCGAGGCGGCTTGGGCTGTATTCATGTCGTCTTCCGCTGCAATTTCGTCGAAACATTCGATCGTATCGACGTCAAGTCTGCAGCGAACACGTGTACGAGCCCATACAGTGGTTGGTGTCTTGTGTGGCTCTCTTCAGTAATCTCGCTTGATGATGCGAATGAGAGGACGTCCAAACAAACTGTACTGATAGCCGGGGAAGAATCGATCCACCGGGTTCGTACGCACCAAGGGAACCAAAGCACAACCAACACAAGCTACGACGAGCAACCAGTGTAGATTGAACTCGTACGCTGCAATGACCCCGTCGACAATCTTCTCGTCTGGAAACTTCGATACAATGGAGAAAAAATAGTGCTGGAAGGTGAGCCCACCTCCAATTGCACAAATGGACGTCGCGGTGAGGATGATGCCATGCATCGTGCCCGAGTTGTACAGGCCGTACATTTCCGTCAAGAGCGACGGAATGACTCCAAAGACCCCGCCGTAGGAGAAAATGAGGAAGCAAAGAGCCACTTCAAAGCTAAAGAACGTTTTCGAGTCACGGATGAACGACTTGAGAAGTGCAAGCACCACGATTTGACTCACCACGAGGACGCCGACCATAATCTTTCGACCAAACGCAGGGTTGAGCTGCGCCAACCTGATGAATCCATCTGAAATGAGCGGACAGAGTAAGTGGCCAAGGAAGTCGGATATCGCCATGTACATGACTAAGCGTACCAATTCCTCATCGCCTTCGTCGATGTACACGTTGCCCCCAATGCTGTATACACGGGACAAGATGATCGTGCCCGGCGCACAAGCTCCGATGAAGACCAAGTAGAGTAAAGCAAAGTCGACCGAGAAGGCACATTCTCGTATGCGGAGGTTCTTGATCTTGTTGTGGTAGAGAATTTCCGCCTCGCCAAGTTCTTGTTCTCGGTAGTCAAAAACACTGACATAATTGTCTCGCTGAATGTCTCCCAAGACGGCACTTACTCGCTCAGCGCTGTCGATACTTAGACCAATTTGGCTGGTCAAACTTTGCTTTGGATGATCTATCACTTTGATTCCGTGCGGATTTCGACCACCAACCACGTAGTTTGGTGGTGGAGTGCGTAGCACAAACGCCGTGAGGAGCAAGCCAAAGCACAGGACGGAGCCATGCACGAGGAAAACGCCATCAATACCAACGGATCTGACGAGAGGATCGTACAAGTTTCCCCACAAGGCAGCACCAAGGCCAACTCCGCAGATTGCAAATCCACCAGCAGTGCCACGGAGGTCAGGGAACCACTTCAAGACGGCTGACACGGGAGCAACGTAGCCGATGCCAAAGCCAGCACCGCAAAAGACGCCATAGCCAATGTAAAGACCAATGTAGCTCTTGTAATACAACGACACAAATGAGGCGATATGGCCCACGATGTGCAAGCAAATAGCGATGATCAAACTATGTCGAGGTCCATGACGCTGAACGAATGGTCCAAACAAGGCAGCAGCAAAACCATGGACTCCGACGGCAATGTAGAACGTCACGACGGCCAATTGCTCGGCGGGCGGCACAGAATCTCTTGTTTTGTCTTGAATGTGTTCGTCAATGTGGTGATTCAGGATGGACCAAGCATACAAGGATCCGTTGCACACTTGGACAAGAATCGACGCGACAAGTAGCATCCACCGCCGGAACGGTAGCGTACAAAGTGGGAGGCAATATTGTCGAGGGGCATACGGCACAACGAGAACCCACTTTTCAGCTTCAATCTCCACTGCGGTCTTCTCGTTGGGGAGCATAGACCAAAAGAACGCGAGGCGACTTCGTGGCTCCCAGCACCACATCGAAGATTATTAAGAATGACTCCACTGTGGCCC
The DNA here is from genome assembly GCA_019828595.1 of Aphanomyces cochlioides. NCBI lineage: Eukaryota > Oomycota > Saprolegniomycetes > Saprolegniales > Verrucalvaceae > Aphanomyces > Aphanomyces cochlioides. The sequence goes on along the minus strand of JAHQRK010000002.1, from coordinate 2,834,290 downwards.
GCGATGTTTTCAGCGTGTCTCTAATACTCACCCATCTTGGGTGCACGCACCCATGTCAGCAAGCCAGGGTCGCCGGAGTATTGCTAGTTGTTCCTTGACGTTATCTATTAATAGTGAAGAGTCCAAGGATTGTATGTACAAAGTACTAGGTAATCGCGAGGCTCTCTAGCTGCGCGAGGTATTCCTGTGTGTGTTTCCCCTCTGTCTTGTTGGTGGAGGGCCCAGCGAACTCCCGTCCCACTGACGCGACATCATCATGACACGCGTGGTTCTCACATCGTCCTCGACAGTTGTGCTTCTGCTTTCATTCAATCGAATTCGAGAATTGGATCTGAGCTCGGTTCGTGAGTCAGTAGCCAGAAAGGTATACTTCTAGGTAGATGTGTTTTTTATGAAATTTCCCAAACAAACATGTTTTTGTTTGTTTGTCAAACATTTCCAAACAATGGACGACTGCCAAAAATCTCGCAAACGCCTTTCGCATTTAAATTTGTGTGTCCGGATACAGTGTATTTTTTTCTTTACCAGTCCAATTTGGGATGAAAAAATCCAATGATTTCCACCAAAAATCACACAAATTATTGTGCTTTTGCTGTAAATTTCTATTTTTTGCGTGATTTCTCAATTTCACCTCAATGACGCCTTGAACCGCGCCAGAGGAAAAATATGGCGATAAGCTTCTTTAAAGCGGATCCGTCCTAGCTCTACTATTACTTATCATCAATTTTAAGCTATTCATCGTTGTGACGAGCAAAATCCACTGCGTTGTCGCTTTTAACCCACTATTTCATCCAGGATTTGTGAAATCGTACATGCTGAGAAGTTAGTGAGCATTTTACTCCGTCAAAACAGCCGTATCTTGTGTCACACGCTCCTCGCGGCTTCCTTAAGAGTAATTTGAATCATCTCGTCTGTCTGCACGAGCGGACGAGCGTGGACAAAGGAGCATGATCGATGATGGTTCAGGGGTGTCTCGACATTGTTGCTTATAATTGACCAATCAAATCAATTTATATTATATTTTTATCCAATCAGATGCGTGATCGATTGGCGGCGCGATTCGACTGGCGTGATTCGATTGCGCAGGAAGTGGAAATTTGTACCAAATCGACAATACATAATTAAATGATTTTCATTGGATAAAAATATGACTATAGATTTCAATTGGCTACATTATCTGGTAAGCGAGAGCCAATATCAATGGTGTCGCTTCTTGTCCAGGCGATGCTCCTGAAAAGAGCGCGGCGCCAGCGTCAACGGTACTCCTTCATGATGCTCAGGCTACGCGAAATGTTGCGTGAAAGAAACTTCATATATTCAGGTACCCTTCTCAAAAATCAGCAGGATTCTGCTTTGTACACAATGTATGCGTCGCAGGACGAGCCCTCCTTCATCGCGACTGTTTCTCCTCCACTTTTTCCCAGCCATTCCTCCCTAGTGGAAGGACGAACTTTGTTTGTTCTAGTAGAACGTCTACAGAAAGCCCACGCCACGCTTTGCCCCGCCCACTTTCCTTGGCCACGATGACAATCAACAAACGAAATCCCTCAAAACTAGATTTTGTATATTAAATTTGGGAGTATAAAATGCGTGAGTCTATCGCAAATCGCAAATTTGTATGCGTACTTTTATTTGAAAAATGTCTCACGAAAAACCGGAAGAAATTTTCATTTGCGAGATTTTTGGCAGTCGTCCAATAGATGAACATTTATCCGTATGTAAGTGCGTCCACATCCGGACATTAATTTTGTTGCTTTGACATTTCATACCCTGTCACTCTTCATAGATTTTCATTACTGTCAAATACAGTACAACCTCAAGAATCTATTTTGCCATGGGAAGAAGCAAGCCGCCGCTTTGGGATCACTTCAAGGACTTACCTCATGATGAATAAAAGAATCTCCCCCGTGCGCGCGGTGCAAACATTGTGAGCAAGACATCGCAAAGGCGTCTCATCACATTAACTGCATTTAATAAATTACATGAAATATGCCACGCAATGAATAACTTTATGGACTCAATAGCATTGCCGAAAACATTGAACGGTCCGGACCTTTCGATAATGACAATGAACAACTACAAGCATCTATGGCTCATTGTACCATCAATGGTGCCTTATTGTTCAATCGACGAATTTAATTTGCATCCTTATTTAAACTGCTGCGTCCGTTATTCAACCTTCCAAGTCGCGAAGTCATCGCGATCACCCACTTAGAGCATCCCCACCGCTGCAGGCTAAACCTAGAATCTAGCTTGTATCGTGACAAAAGTTTGCCTTTTGGTTTTGCCACCGGTTCGATGCTAGATTCTAGCCATGGCTAGAAAATAGCCAGAAACCTAAACGACATGCTAATATTAGACATCCATTTAGCATTCTGCAGTTCCAGACAGAGAGTACATATCTGTCGAGTGTGTCAACATTGATTGAGTGTTTTGGCATGCGCTTAAGGATGTTGTAAACACTTTCAAATTTGAACTGTTTGTGGTTGTTCTTCTCTGCGAACCTTTGCTTGGCTTGAGTAACATAATCCCCAAACTGCCAGCCACTGTGATATTCTCGAAGAACTCCAGAGAGAATACCAACAAACTTATTGACGTCTTTTTGGATTGGGTTGTTCCAACGTGACTGTAGTCCACTTGCAGATCGCGTTGTTCGTGGGATATTGGACTGGAAATGTTTGAAAACTTTCTCCCACAAGGTGCCAGCGTGTTGATCAGTCGCCATTGCTGGATCAGTGGACACAGCAACGTAAGCCGACGCCCAAGCGTCGTTTTCATATGCCTTCCAATTGGACGTTCCAGAGATCCGTCCTGTCGACTGTCCCAAGGGAGTCTCGCACTCCGAGAGATGAACAAGGCTTGCAGGTGAAGGCATGCTGGCTTTAGCAAGTCTTGAAACTACGACCGGTGTGAAATCGACACAAAAAAGCTATTTTTGCCTGCCTAGAATCTAGACTTGTCTAAAATAGCCATCGAAAAGTAGCCTGCAGCGGTGGGGATGCTCTTAGTCGATGCTTTTGTAACATGAAAACAAAGTACAACAATTTATAGCGGATCTTAGCGTTGTGCACAGCTTTGTATAATGTCATGGTCAGCACCCCATTTCCACTATTGCTTGGAATCTATTTGCCCGGTGTGCCTAAGGTTTCCAGTTTGATATCGATGAGCATGGTACCTTGGCTCATGGTTATCATAGTGAGCCAATCAAATCCAATACAAACAACATATATCACCATAAACATAAAACATGAAAAATAAAGAAACGTTTTAAAACGGTATTGTTATGTTCAGTTATTTATGTTTAAAAAAACAAGTCACTGACGAAAAACAAAATGTGCCTGTGTTCTTCGCTCTCGGGTTTGGGAATCCTATTCGATCTAGTAGCTCGACAGTTGCCTCTCGAACTGCCATTTGTTGTGTGCTCAAAGATGAAATTCATGACATTCGATTTGACACATCCTTCATGGTGTCCCATGCTTTTTCTCTTGGATCAATAACGAATCATTCTGCACATGTATGATTCTGAAATAGCAACAGAGATTGCTGAAGATATGCTGCAATATTGTTTTAGAGTAAGTTGTAATTGAAATTTTCAACTCTGCTTTTGACCCATGAACCTTTTTATTTGTGTTGCCATGTCAAAATCTTGGACCCTCGAATTCCGTGTGGCTATTTGGGATAGTTCCAACTCTACAGGATATGGGTTAAACACACGATCAATCAAAGTATTCCCTCTTCTATTCCATGTGCAACGCAACTCCTTAGAGGAGACTCCAGTATCAATTCAAGCAACGTAGATAGAAAGTACTTTGACCAATTCGAAAACAAAGTACTGGAATCACTCAATCATTTCTGAATTGTATCGAGTTTCAAGTTCAGAATTTTTTAATGTCGGGAAGATGGGAGTTCTTGGATGCAATTTTCCTTTCAAAAATACCAGTAGAACACTATTTGTACGCAGAAAGTGTCGCGTCCATCATGACAATCTCGAAACAACTTCACAAGTATTCCGACAACTACTATCACATTTATACGAGATAAAGATAAAGAGACAGATCCGATTAGAGTCAGGCAAGAATGAGGTTTTAAAATGTTTTTTCTTAAATCGGGTGTATACTAGAGGAGGTGATGCACACGATATAGCAAATCCAAGAAAACAACATGTACATTCAGCCACTTTGCTCTTCGAAAATCCCCACATTTACACCATAATTCATACGAATGTTACACCGAACAATTTACTTACTGCGCGACTGAAATCACATACAACATAAACTAATTCATCACCTGAGAAACTCCAAACTACAGATTCCACAAATCGTTAATTGTACAAGAGTTCTGATCGATTTTCCACGATCGACGATAAACTCCTGCACCCTCGTAGTCTGTGTCTAATACTGATGACAAAATTCTTCAGGTGTTGTATACTGCAAATGGAACACGTCGAGTCTGGAGAATGTTGATCAATATACAACTATATATCATGGATATTAAGCTCAGTGCAACAGCAGATTGCGTCAGACTCAGAATTCGGATTGTTGCTTATCATCGAGATGCAACACATCTACTAGTATACAGAAAGGCGAACGCTAGGTGAACTATTATAGTTTGCGGTGGCGATACCAAATCCAAGACAGCCTTGAGCACCGACAGACAACTAAAGACGACACGTGGTGGATAAATGCCAAGACGACAAGAAACGTCGCATGAGTTATTCGTGGCTATCTGACTGAAACAGTGACCAGGAGTATTGAGCCTGCATTGCGCTGCAACTTTTGCAGGATTGCGTTCGTGTATGGTGGTGTTGCTAGTTGTCGCATCAGGTTTCTTCAATAGTCCTTCGTCATAGCGAATGAGTGGTCGACCAAAGTCGCTGTACTGGTAACCTCAGCATTTGGTCGAAAGGTCTTCGTCGGTCTGCTCCTGTTGGACCAAGTGGTCGTCTTGGAAGAATCCTTTACAGGTCAGGTCACGGGTGCAGGTTACAGGTTTTTACTGGTTTTTTACTGGTTTTATTCAAATTTTTGATCAGATGTTAGGTTTTTCTCGTTCAAGCAGCCATTTGCGAAGCCTTAAACTGCGCGGACGACGTCAGACATCCGCCCAGAAAATTGCGCTCACCGCAGCGAAGCGGAGGTCGGAATTTTTCTGCAGACGGATGACTCGAAGGAGGGAGCCCCCAACGTGCACCAAAAAGGGGGTTTCTTTATATTTTCTCTCATCGGGTAAGGCGGCAGGTAGGCCGTAAGGTCGTGCCTGATGAGGCCTGCTAGAGAATGACAAAGTATGGCGCTTTAACTCCTCTTGGTGATAGAGATATGTTCAATAATGTAGTTTCGGACACTACCGTCGTCTTTGCTCTCCTCAAGTTGCTCATCTACGACCCGAACTCATTCCTCTCGTTTCCAGTGGTTTCGTTCTTCCTCACCTTTTCCTACGGCGGTGTCATTGGCATCATGCCGTTACTCTTGATGGACGTGTATGGCATGCACAACTCGGGGACCATGCATGGCATCATCCTCACCGCGTGGTGATCTATGCAATTGGAGGTGGGCTAACACTCCAGCTCTATTTCTTCAAGATCAAAGATTCATACCCGATGGAGCAGATGCGAGAAGGGGAGATCGCAGCTTACAATTTCAGCTTTCACTGGTTGCTGGTCATTGCTTGCATTTATCTTGCTTTGGTTCCTCTCATGCAAACAAACCCAGTGGATATGTTCTATCCGGTTGAGCTGCGCACACCGAATGGACGAGTACTTTCCAAGAATGCGATTCTCGCCTTGGATTCGATTTTGGGAAGGATGCCAACACTGACGATGAAACTCGTTCGGGCATGTGGTTGGCAGCACCATCTTGAGGAAGATTGCTAAGTTTAGTCAGACCTGGACAAAGTCCTCAAATGCTGAGTATCTGCTGTTGAGAAATTTTCCTTTGACGAGGCGGCGATTGCATTGAGGCAATAGCCTTGATCGTGAAAGAGCGCAGTTCCCCATCTCCTCTGAGAAAAGATCATGTGGATGTCAAGGCCGTGTCTGCCAGAGTAAGTAATGAATGATGTGGTTGCTGGTGGACAGCACCAAGTGTAGATCCTCGGTGACCAAGCAGGAGAGCCCTTTTTTGCGGTTGCTTCTGTTCCGATACTTGGTAGGTAGAGATTCCAGCAAAATCGTGGCAGGTATGGACGATAGAGAGTGACTACAACTCAAGAAATGAACTTGTCGTGGCTCAGACCACAATATAGTCAACGTTATAATGGCCAAAGCTTCATGCACGATGCTATGTGGTGGCTATTTCAACAGGAATGGAGCAGTTTGAGGTTCTCACAGTCAAGAGTCAAAGCAAGGGAGATCCTTCACTAACGTTACCTCCTATTTTTTCCCAAGTGAATAGCTAGAACAACATGAGCTTCTTCAGCGAGGACGTTATGGAATTACTCATGAAAATGGCTTGTATCACTCAATCTGTGCTCGTCGAAGCATCTTGCTATGCTATTCTTAATAGCTCTGAGGTCTTAATCTGTCGTTGGTGTCTTAACGACCAGACATGGCATGGCTCTCTTCAGTAATCTCGTTTGGTGATCCGAATGAGAGGACATCCAAACAAACTGTACTGATAGCCGGGGAAGAATCGGTCCACCGGGTTTGTACGCACCAAGGGAACCAAAGCACAACCAACACAAGCTACGACAAGCAACCAGTGTAGATTGAACTCGTACGCTGCAATGACCCCGTCGACAATCTTCTCGGTTGGAAACTTCGATATGATGGAGAGAAAATAGGTTTGGAATATGAGCCCCCCTCCAATTGCACAAATGGACGTCGCGGTGAGGATGATGCCATGCATCGTGCCCGAGTTGTACAGGCCGTACATTTCCGTCAAGAGCGACGGAATGACTCCAAAGACCCCGCCGTAGGAGAAAATGAGGAAGCAAAGAGCAATTTCAAAGGGAACGAACATATTCGTGCCACGGACAAAAGACTTGAGAAGAATCAAAACCACGATTTGATTCACCATGAGGACTCCGATCAATATCTTTCGGCCAAATGCTGGGTTGAGCTGTGCCACCCTGATGAATCCATCTGAAATGAGCGGACAGAGAACATGGCCAAGGAAGTTTGAGATCGACATGTACATGACCAAGTGTGTCAAGACCTCTTCATTTTGGTGGAGGTATACATTATTGCCAATGTCGTATACACGGGACAAGATGACTGTGCCAGGCAAACATCCTCCGATGAAGACCAAGTAGAGTAAAGCAAAGTCAACAGAGAAGGCACATTCTCGTATGCGGAGGTTCTTGATCTTGTTGTGGTAGAGAATTTCCGCCTCGCCAAGTTCTTGTTCTCGGTAGTCAAAGACACTGACATAATTGTCTCGTTGTTCGTCACCTAAGACGGCACTCACTCGCTCAGCGCTGTCGATACTTTGACCAATTTGGCTGGTCAAACTTTGCTTTGGATGATCGATCACTTTGATTCCGTGCGCATTTCGACCACCAACCACGTAGTTTGGTGGTGGAGTGCGTAGCACAAACGCCGAGAGAAGCAAAACAAAACACACGATGCAGCCATGCACGAGGAAAAAGCGATCAATACCAACGGCTCGGACGAGAGGATCGTATATGGATGCCCACAAGGTAGCACCAAGGCCAACTCCGCAGATTGCAAATCCACCAGCAGTGCCACGGAGGTCAGGGAACCACTTCAAGACGGCTGACACGGGAGCAATGTAGCCGATGCCAAAGCCAGCACCGCAAAAGACGCCATAGCCAATGTAAAGACCAATGTAGCTCTTGTAATACAACGACACAAATGAGGCGATATGGCCCACAATGTGTAAGCAAACAGCGATAATCAAACTATGTCGAGGTCCATGACGCTCAACAAATGGCCCAAACAAGGCAGCAGCAAAACCGTGCGCTCCGACGGCGATGTAGAACGTCACGACGGCCATTTCCTTGGCAGGTGGCACAGAAGCTTTTGGTTTGTCTTGAATGTGTTCGTCAATGTGGTGATTCAGGATGGACCAAGCATACAAGGATCCGTTGCACACTTGGACAAGAATCGACGCGACAAGTAGCATCCACCGTCGAAATGGTAGCGTACAAAGCGGGAGGCAATACTGTCGAGGGGCATACGGCACGACGAGGACCCACTTTTCAGCTTCAATCTCAGCTACAGTCTTCTGTTGGGGAGTCACAGACCAAAAGAACGAGAGGCGACTTCGTGGCTGACAACACCACATCGTGGGAAATGCTAAAATGACTCATCTTGGTTGGCCACTTTTCAATAATTTCCACCACCGATCCATCTTATGTGTGCACCCAAAACAGGAAGACAGGTTGTCCGGAGTATTGGGACTTGGCTATTCAACGTTTGTTGATTGGGGAGGCGAACGAATGCAACTAAAAAGCTATTGGGGATAATTAGGCTCTGCACCTTCATTTGCTCTAGCCTGTGTGCGATTCACCACTGCATTGGTTGAGATCCTTCCAATGACAAGTCCCACTGGCTTGACATCGCGTGGTTCTCACATTCTTCTCGCCAATTGTAGCGCATCTTGCGTTGTGTCAATTGAATTCAAGGGCTAGATCTCACATGTCTCACAGCAATGACTCCGATAATGTTGATTTCCCTGCTCTACTATGAGCCTCTGAGTTGTCTATTGCCTGACCAGTTGGAACCCCTCGTCCATTGTGACAAATTGATGTACGGTGCTTTGTCAGGGTTAGGGATATATCTATTCCCGGCACCCCTTGGAGTAGTCGCGTGGCTGTCTCTCTTACTCCTGTAAATACACCTCTTACATCACGTGTCTCGTTAGCTCACACTGGCTCCACAACGGCGCTTCGACGCCAGAAACCAGACGTCGACTCCGCCGTGGCCATCTGCAAAGACGACTGACATTCAGAGTGGCGAATGGAGGGATCCCCTTATACTAAAGGTAATGTTCCACAACGTTCACCAAATCAAAAGATATGACTTTGCAGTCCTTTGGCAACATATTGCGGTGGCAAAAGCAAACACAGAGTCAAACTTGTGCCCACCGAGGGAGAAATACAAAGATGATTTGAAGAGGAGATACACTTGAATGGGATTTTGAATGTAGTGCTATCGTTTCGTACCGCTGCAATGACATCTAGTCGGTGGCTGGACATCTTGAGTGTCGATTGCCGCCCTACACTTTCGCATCATTGCACTTACAACACTAGAAAAATGTATATCGAGTTTCAATGACTTTTTCTGTATATCGTGGTCATGCTAGTTGTCGCATCTGGTTTCTTCAATAGTGAGTGGCCGACCAAACATACTGAATTACTCCCTCCGTCCCAAAATAATGGAGCGAGTTTGGGGAGGGTTTACATGACCACCTATAATATTTACAAGAAAATGTCAAACCATAAATTCATCCATCCTAGTACATAGAATCAATCTCTGATTGGATATTCAAACAAAGCATGCTTCCAGCTTCTCATTGATGTAATTCAAGCGGGAAAACATTGATCAAAACCGATAAAATGACCAGTCAAAATATCCATACAAATATCAATATAAAACATTCACTCTGTAATCTAAGGACTAACATTCGTATGTAAGGACACAGTCGACAATGGGAACAGGACATTGAATGGAAGCGTGGTCGTGAGGGATGGGAACGTTGGTAAAGAATCTGAATTCAATTGCTTAGAAGTAAGCGCGTCCTTGGAATTGGTCGTGGATCACAACACTACATCGCAATCTTAGAGATGTCATTACGTTAGTTAGACGTATTTTGTACAATCCTATTGGTCGTCTGGAATGACACCAACTCTGACATCTTTTAATCAAATTATAAAATTTTGAAGTCAAGTGTATTTTTATTCCAGGAGGTGTACGCCGATTTTCTGATTCGCTCCATTTTTTTGGGACGGAGGGAGTAGTAAACTGGATAGAACAGGAGGGGTGTCACTATTGCCGACCAGAGAAAGTATGATATCACATTTTGAAATTCCTCCCGTCGTGAATCAATCAAAATTAACTATACTGTCGTGTGGGTAATAAAAATAGAAGTCACTTCAAATTTGTATGTAATAAAATATGTTGGACATTTATGGAAACCTAACAAGAATTTGTTGGGCTGTGAGCCTGACGATAAAGTTACCCAATAGAAACATGAGAACTTCACAAAATTCGTTCAATCAACAATCGAGATAGTGTCTGTGTCGAAGTTACTTTGTTATAAGAGGCCACCGTTTTGTTTAATTACTTTAAATTAAAATGAAAGGTAAACCAGTCTTTGGACTTCGAATGACTTTGGCCGTCAAGCCGAATATGCATGCACAAGATAGAAACATGTCACTCCGACGTACTAAGGGTGATAATAAACTACATAAGAGTTGATACAGCCGTCATTGAGTGCATTTAATAAGCTTGAACAAGCAACAACTATATAAGCATATGACTCAGTCATTCAGAATTGAAGTTTTCCTACTGCAAAGTCGAGTATAGCATGCTAGGAGTGAAACACTCACAGTTGTCTGGTACATCTAGAGCTTAAAGTAATTTAAGTGTCTACTTTCTTTCAGTGTTGTCAATTGTGCTGTACAAATGCAACATTCACTTGACGAAACTTTGATTGTACTCATCAGTGACAAATGCACACACCTCCACCAACCTCGCCCTACACACAAAAAATACAACCAGAGCCCTGCTGGTAGCTGCTTAGCTTTTGAAAGTGCTCAGATACTAGTGTAATTCATTATATTACAATTACGTTGGACGTAGGTTGGCGAACACGGTGCTCAGCCATCATATTCAAGTCCAAGTCCAACTTGGACATGTGCATGATGAACGAACGTAAGTCAATTTTGGCCAGTCGTGACATGAAAAGCAAATTATTGGACAAAACCAAAGAGTAGTGCTCCCAGCCCGATATTTTCCTTCGTCTTCCCTATTGTGATGGACAAATGCAAAAGACCTGAAGTACTTAAGATCACTGTCGTCTAGAAAAATTGTTATGTAGTTTTGCTTCTCAGCTTCCATTTCAGCTAGCTTCTCGTGTGTTTGAACCATCTCGACGCAATGATTGGCACGGCGACGGAGGATTCACAAGTTAACAGCTCGCCGATCCGACTATTAATAGAACATAAAGTATACTCTAATCAATATAGACCATCTTCATACGTTTCTATAGTTTAAGATATAGAATAAAGAGTATATTGTAATCAATATAGACCTTGAGGAAGTCATCCTGTTGCGTCCAGTAGAAGTTGACTTCCGTCTTGGATCTAAGAATGACGAGTGTCAACGTTGTCATAGAGCAAGTGCAGATGTATGCTTTCCATTTGCATCTGACTTTGATGTATGCTTTCCACTCCACACTGCGCCTGGTCATCTACGATTTGTCTTAGAGCATGCACTTGCATCTGCTGTCTACCATTCGAATTATCTTGTAGAGAATCTCCAGCCAAATCACTATTCTTATGGAGTTACAATTGCTTCGTCGAAATGCGGATGCTACGAAAGTATGTATGAAAGAGTCATGTGAAATGGTTACAACGACGATAATTGACGCGCTTGAGGGGCGCCCCGGTTTTGGAAGCTCTATTTGATTGGATTCTATAAGGGATACAATTCTATCATGCTTGGAGGGGGACGGATTAAACGAGGATCCTCAATCATCTCGGATGTTCTCGGACGAAGCTCCTAATGTTGTTGATTCGACAAGCCTCAATCAAGAACTTCGCTTGCTCACTGGATTGCCACGAAATTATACTATACGATTTAAAGTCCTCTTTCGTCCTACCATTTCCAACTAAGAGTCATTTGTTGAATTGTAGGTATTTCGTGGCTGGCGCTCCTCCAAACCAACCCCACTGGAGTGTATAATACAATTGTAGTTATCCGGTTAATTATCCGGATGACAATAGAGAAGTTCCCACGGATATCCGGATAGTAATAAGGAAGTTTCCATGGATTTCCGGATATTCACAGGGATGTTTCTATGGATATCCACAGAACAAACTGAAATTGAATGCAACGAAAACTGTCATGTATTAGATGTAGGTTTTACAAATAGCTAACACTAAACATTTAAAATACATACTACCTGTTGCGTTTTCAGGGAAGTACCAGCTGCGCCACATGAATTGATCCAGGTAGGATTGCAAGTCGTCACTTTGAACTCCTCTCATTGCCTTCAAGTACTGCTTCACGCGTACTTCCCACACACCTTCAATTGACTGTGTGTGGGCGCCATTGAGAGGGTTCACGAAATTCGTAGAATGATTCACCCACATGTGCGTATAGCTCATGTGGGCTAGACTGGCATTGTTCGCCAAAGTATGTCTCTCGTTCCCAGAGACATACGACTGAAACTTGTCAGACATAATTAGTGTGCCTAGGGAGTATAAATTAGTGTAAATATGGATGTTTCACATACCTTTCTCAATGTGCTTGGCAATAATCGGAAGGAGGGTGTTCTTCGTTCGATCGGTGCCCGTGAGGACACCGAACCACTTCTTCGTTCTGCGGTCGACACCGCCAAACAGCCAGCGGTCTTCGTGCTGGGTACCGCGGCCATACTTCGACTTTTTATTGAGCGAGGTTTCGTCGATCTCAACGATTGAGCCAACCCCTCCAAGCTAATAAATCGTGAAAATTTATCGAATATCATATGTCAGAGGTACCTTGACAGTGCATGCACGCATCTCGTCGGAGCAGATTTGGCGACATTTCTTACTCCATGTACTCACGGTCGTTTGGGATATGTTAAAGTCATCACACATTGCTTGTGATGACTTCATTGTTGCCCAGTAATACAGGATCCTGACAAGTCGAGCAATAGGCATGCTCGACTTGGCAAAGAATGAGCTGCTTCTGAGGCCACGCTCGGTTTCGCAACCCGCTCGATGGCAGCGCCATCGCATCCGGGCTTTGCTGAGGTGCATTTCGTCGGAGCAATTAGGACAACTCATTTGTGTGATTCATCAACATATTGGACTTACTCTCATGCACCATTCTAGAGCGGTGATCTCGTTGACGGTTTCCTTCATGACCTCGTCGAACGTGTAGTCCGAGAGATCGGACAAGTCATACAGACTGTCCATAGCAAATTTGAAAATGCATGTCTTGTGAAGTGAATGGCCCTTATTGTTTGTGTTTAGTGGGGTTAGAATGGAGTGGTATCCTTTTTCTAAGTATATGAAATGGAAGGTTCTCTGTCAGTGGCGCGCAACAGTGGGGGTCGATTGGAGTTGATAACGTATCCGGATAATTATTTATTTTATCCGAAATATTGTTAGCTTGCATGTTGTTCGGATAATTATCCGGATTGTTTATACAAGGCACAAGTCTCCAGTGGGGTTGGTTTGGAGGAGCGCCTCGAAATGCTTGATGTTATACTTGAGAAACGTATGAGTAGGATTTATATTGATTAAAGTATACCCTGTATTATACGTACTTTTCGTGAGTATTTTACGAAAGGTATAATACCTGTATAATACGGGAATGATACATACGAAGCCATAGTCATGTAGGATCAAAGTTACCACTCTTGTTCATTCTGCGTGGCGTGGAAGATGGTCTCATTGACCAGTTTGAAGTCAATACGTACCCAAAGCCCCATTTATACGTCGTTCAAACGAAAGCCTGGATGGATTCGCGCATGGGGGAGATATACCTGACACAACTACTGGCCCAGCATCTGTCCGAGCCATCGGTTTTGGTTGTTGACAATCTTGAAGCCCATGTGTCTGCTTCGTCCGTCGCGTTGGTCGAAGACATGTCTGCTAGTTCGTTGCAACCTCTTCCGAAGAACTCCACAAGTGTGTGTCAGCCTTTGGATGTCGGGGTCATGGGACCCTTCAAGGCTAAACTTCGCAACGAATGGCTCAAGGAAGAAGTGGAGACGATATCGTGCAGAACGGGATATAGTACTTGCCTGGAGCGTGTGGCACGACGAAGAGCCATTTCTCGGCTTCGATTTGAGCTTGCGACTTCCCAGGCGCGATCGCAGACCAGTGCGACGTGAGGCGATGGCGTTGTTGACAACACCACAGCATTGAAAAATGCAGAATGAACTTGTCGAGAATGTGCTAACGTGGGTGGCATACCACTCCAGTGGATCCAAAAAACCAAACGGGACAATCATGAAGTCCATGGCCAAACATCGGTGCTTTGAATGCTCATGGCATGAGGTGACGACTTCGTAGCCCCCTGTACTGAGGCAAGCACTAGAGTCCCGTTGGAGCTCTAAGATGAATGAGGAAGAACTTATTAAATTACTCCATGGCATAGGTGTAGATCCACCAGCATTTTGAGCTGCCAGCGTACAGTACTGTAGTCCACCGAGTGCCAAAAGGACGAACTGGCGCGATGTCGCACCGCCAGCTGGAACTGTGAACCTACGCGGTCCACATACTATCGCAGCTATGCCTTCGTGTCCTTTTCTGATGGCCTCAAGTTATGCATTGGTCACTCCTGAAATGTTGCCGTAGATCGTGTGGGAGGCACAGATGCTCGCATCTATCCTGTCAAACTGCATTGTGTATGGAGCGTCCACGGCATATTGCTGTATCCACGCAAAAACAGACTTCAAAGATGCTCGAGAGCAATCGAGGTCGCTGCGGGCTAATGTCGCATTGTATACATGCCAAAATCCTCCCACAGAGTTAGTATTTTTGCCAAAATAAGAAGTAGTTGATGATTTATCGATTGATGTTTGAGTTAAGAAAACCACAGCTTTCACCTTTGTCTGCAACTTCATTTTTGGATCTCCACAGCATTCGTCTTTCACAATGTGCCTATAGTTCAGGAAATCATTTCGTTGTTTAGTAACTGCAAACTGATAGAATTCAACCTTTCCTTGCCTCTTCCGTTACTTGCATTTCCTTCTTTATATATATAAACGACCATTCAATGCACTTCTGGATTTTCCTTCTGTTGAGCATTGCCGAGACGTTGGCATTGCAACACTGCTTGGGTTCTCTCGCGTTGTCCCTTTGGTCCTTTGAAGGCTCACAATTTGAGACTGCGATTAGGTTATGAGCCCAACGCTCGACAACACTTGCGAATCCATGCTCGAGATTTACCCCTGAAGCAAACCTTTGCCGGCCTGGCCAGCCAGCGTACACGAAAGGTCGCATATCTTTCGAAAAACATTGAAACTATCCAACGGAAGTTTCGAACTTTTACCCAAATATGGGGCTCTGCAGGGCCCACTTCGAGAGACAAACTGAACTCTCCAAGTATCACCAGCTCGTCATCGCCAAGAATTATGGGAAGCGAGCAGGACGTCCAATTTGATGAAAAATTGTTTCTTGAAGTTCAAGAGCAAATTCGCAAACCGCGCAAACAAGCAAAAGCGATCGCCAGCATGGCAAGAACAGCCGAACTTGAGCTGAAAGAGGCTGAAGACATGCCTAATACTGATTACCGTCAAATTTCAACTGACGACGGTCAACTTACAACCAAACGAAAACCAACAAGCCGCGAAGAGATTCTTATGGCTATTGCACCAGAGCGCAATTTGGAATTAACGCGACTGCAATCGTTTTCAACGCCGCCAGAGGCCGTACTTTTAGCCAATCGTGTTCTCGATATGGCGGTACCTCCTGATGAAAGTCTTGTCACGCAGGTTAACCGTGCAATGGTTACCCAACTTGAATTGAATGCCAAGGTGCAACATGACGTTGGCACCATAGGAGCACAGTTGGCCCAAACAGCGAATGAATTCCAAAACCAAATTGCAACAACGACATTTATTCAACAACACCTGGAGGAACGCTTGTCAATCGAATTTCAGACCCACAAACAACATTTGACTGAGATGGCTGCCAGACACAATGACTTGGAAAGCCAATTCAACGCCCAAAGCGCTGCGACTGACAAAACCCTTGCTGTGATCGTTGATAAGCAACAAGTGACGCAAAACATGGTTACCGCCGAGTTTGAACGCGTAAACGCCACTCTAGAAGAACAACTGGAGATGACTCATGTAAGGATGACAGCCATCTACGACAACTTACAACTCGAACAACAAAGGCAAAGTGAGAAAATTGAGTCGATTATGTTGCAGCAAGTCAAACAAAACCAAGCCTTGTTGGAAATGGTCCAGCAAACAACGAAGGCCCAAGAGCAGCTGACACTAAGGTCTAAACAACTTGATGATAAACTGGACAAACTAGTAGCGGAGAGCGAAACCCACCTTGACAACCAAGTTACGAACTTGTCGACACAAATTGCACAAAGTCACAACGACAAGCTGTTCGAATACGTTGAAAAAATTCGACATGACTTGACGGCTGCCTGGGCGGACACCCAAAACTCGTCAAACGATGCTCAGCTATCATTTCAAAAGTCAATGACGGATTCAGTTGCTCATGCTCAATACTGATAACTGACCTTCCAAAAGACAATGACAGACGCGTCAGATGCCGCCATGGCTCGACAAGAAGCATGGCAACGTCAAATGCAAGAAATTCAGGCAGCAGAACTGGCCAAGATGAACGAACTCCTCAAGACCAAACTCATCAGTACAGCGCTGCCGGCAACAACAATCATGGCGCCAATAACACCCACAACAGACCCACAGTCGCGAAAAACGGCTGGCTCGGCAACAAAGACTACAACCAAAACGAAGGTTAAACAACCATCTATAAGGCAGCTGGACTTTAACGATTCCGACGGCGACGATGTTAAAGGAAAACGTTCCTCAAAGACGCCACCTAATGGACCAAGCGGCGGAAATGACGGTGGACAAGGTGGGGACAACGATGACGACGATGGCGACGATGGCGGAGACGACAGTGACGCCAGCGATGGCGATGATTCATACTACACCGAGGATGACAGTGATGACCAGGAAATTGCTGAAAACCTACCGCGCCAACGAACTGCAAAGGCACCCAAATTAAAGGACTTCAAGGTCCACCCACTTTTTGACGGCAAAGAGAAGTATGCCGGGTTGGGCAGTAACTTCCCCAGCTGGATCCGCATTTTTGAAGACGCCATAGAAGCAGACAAAGCCTTCAATGGCACTACTTGGTCGGACGAACAACGCTTCCACGCATTGATGCATAGCATCACAGGCAACGCCAAAACGTTTGCCCAGGATTCAAAGTCTCAACAACCGACCACGTCCTACAAAGAAATGGTCAAGCGACTTCGAAATAACTACTCAACTCACTTGACTCAACTTCAACTGACACAACTGATGCAGCGACCTAAACGTTGGGAGACGACATGGAATGAACACCCCACATACCTCCATCACGTTCAAAGCATGGCAAACGTCGGAAATGAATTCGTCCTTGACTGTTTAGCCATTCACGCATGTCCAAGCAAGAAGGACGATCGATTGGCACACATCAATCCAGCGAACAAAGACAAGGTTGAAGAACAAACCAAGTTAATAGGAATCCTTACTCGCATCGCGGGCACTGGAATAAATTTCGGCAAGCGAAAACAACAGCGTCCAGCAGCAGCAAACACGGCCGTGGGCAACAAAAACAAGGACGGCAAGAAGCCAACCAAGAAGGATAAGGGCAAACCTTCAGCTAAGGCCACGCGTCCCTGTGGCATCTGTAAGAACGGCGCGACGCATTTCTTTTCCGACTGCCCCATCGTCAAAATGGGTCAAGAAGCAAAAGCTAAACAAGGTCAAGCGACTGGAGCTGCCAGTTTGGTCGTGGCGACGTCGAATGCAGACAAACCAGCGGCCTCTGAACTCGCTGCGGCGTCATACGTCTTCAACGAAACGGCAGCAGATGATGACGATGACTTCGATGGTGTCGCACAGGGATACCACGCCGATGCCGACGCGTTCGCGCACCGGTGCACGAACCCTGCAGTTGTCGATTCTACAGATTGGATTTGTGACTCAGGATGCACACATCACCTTACCAACAATGAGTCGTGGATCTCAAACCCCGAGCCTTCAACGTTGCGCGTCCGTGTGGCTAACTCCACTGTTATTGCAGCCGTCAG
Source organism: Aphanomyces cochlioides (assembly GCA_019828595.1). Lineage (NCBI taxonomy): Eukaryota > Oomycota > Saprolegniomycetes > Saprolegniales > Verrucalvaceae > Aphanomyces > Aphanomyces cochlioides. The sequence goes on along the minus strand of JAHQRK010000002.1, from coordinate 2,816,322 downwards.
CAAGGGATCAGCTACGTTAACCCTACTTGACGGTCGACAAATTCGATTACCTGAGGTGCACATTGTACCTTCACTTCAGTCCAACTTGCTGTCTCTAACGACGCTCAACCTCAACAAGATCGACGTCAACGTCGGCTCCACGATTGATTTTGTAGACCGCGTTACTGGCGCTACGCTCCTCCATGGCTCACGCAAAAATCGTCTTCCCGTGCTGGAATGTGCGCCACCGCCGACCGCCGAGGTTGAATCGGCTGGTTTAGCTTTCCACGTCTCGCACTCTAAACGAACACTCACTGAATGGCACGAGGCACTGGGACACGTTTACAAACAGGCCCTTGTAAAGTTGTCCGAGCAACTGGGTCCACAAGAAATGGAGATCACCCGCATCGTTCATGATTTGAAGCTTCCTTGCCATAACTGTGCTCGCGGAAAGCAAACACGCAACGCCCAACCCAAAACGGGTACAGACGAGTCGGCTACAATGGATGAGCTAGCTGCTGTCATCTGCTTTGACTTGCTTGGACCGATCACCCCCAGTGACCGCAACAAGAACCGCTGGGTCGCCGTGTACGTCGATCATAATACCAAGTTCAAGGTCGCTGTACCTATGAAATTGAAGTCCAACCAAACGCAGGAGTTTATTACATTCAAGAATCGAATTGAGAAACAATTCGGAGTGCAAGTCAAGGTCTTGCGCACCGACGGCGGTGGCGAATTTCTCTCGGCAGAAATGGATGCGTACCTGAAAGCAAGTGGAATCAGGAAACAAACAACTCAGCCACATACCTCGGCCAGCAATGACGAAGCCGAGAATGCCATTCGCACAATGGCAAATGACGCTCGCACCTTTTTGTTGGGCTGCGATATTCCCATGAGCCTGTGGGGGTACGCGTTTCGACATTCCAGCTACATCCGAAATCGCGTCCCTTGCAAGGGAAATGAGAACTGGGAATCGCCGCTGTTCAAACTAACTGGGAAACACCCCAAGGTGAGCCACATTTTGCCATTCGGCAGCAATTGTACGTACGCCCCAAAAGAAAAGTCTATCGCGCGGCGCGCGGACTTGGGTGTCATCCTAGGCGTAAATGAAGAGGTAAAGGATATGACGTGTATCTACCACAGCAAAACAAGGTCATCGCGACCAGGGATGTGCGCAACATTACGGCGCCGACGCCACGGCGCGACATCGCCGAGTTCCTTGTTGGCAAGAGTTCAGAAATAACCCAAGTGAATGATGGAGACCAAACAAGAATATCCGCAGATTTACCGGATGCTCGCGCAAAAATCAAGAGCACCGTCAAACTGGACCCGGCCATCCGCACTCGTGCGCAGCGCGCAAGAGAGTCAACTAAAACGGCCGATGCATGCCTCAATGCCACAATAGCAGCATACTTATCAGCCGAAACAAAGCATGTGGTATACTTGACCATAGCTGAGCCTAAGAATGTCAAGGAAGCCATGTCCTTCCCGGAGGCCGAGAAGTGGCGCGAATCCATGGCCAAAGAACTAGAGGGCATTGTGGGTAACGGCGTTCTCGAAGTTGTCCTTCGACCAACCGCGACGAACGTGGTGGACAACAAGTGGGTGTTCAGAGTGGTTTACGACCAGAAGGGCAACGTCGACAAGTTTAAGTCACGACTGGTTGCAAGGGGTTTTACCCAACGATATGGAGTGGATTATTCCAAGACATTTGCCCCAGTTATTAAACAAGCCAGCGTGCGCCTACTATTTGTGTTGGCTGCCAAGTACAACTGCAGTGTCCGGCACATGGATTTCCCACAGGCTTACCTACAGGCAAAGTCAGACCACGAAATTTACTTTGAACTTCCCAAGGAGTTGGGAGTGGACACTCAAAAGTACGTAGGGAAACTCATCAAGAGTATTTACGGACTGAAGCAGTCGGGCATGTTGTGGAACGAAGAAGTAAATGGAGCACTCATTCAACTTGGATTTAACCGCAGCAAGTTGGATCCTTGCATTTACTCACACTGGACCGACAAGGGATTGACACTTTGCGGTCTCTACGTCGACGACTTGCTCATCTTTTCTCAAGATGACTACATTATGGACAAATTGATCGCCGACTTGACTATCAAGTATAAGATCAAAGACCTTGGTGAAACCAAGAAATGCCTTGGCATCAATGTGCACAAAGTGGATGGTGGGTTCTACTTGGAACAGTCCAATACCATTCAAGAATTATTGTTACGACATGGCATGGCCGATGTTAAGTCACAACCGACGCCTATAGCTGTGGACCACGGTTTTTACTACGAGGCTCCTAAACCAGAAATGTCCCAAACCGAAATGCGTGAAATTGTCGGTTCCTTACTGTGGCTTGCGGGTTCAACACGACCTGATATCGCATTAGCCGTTAACATGTTGGCTCGTCATATTTCACACCACAATGCGAATCATGAACGGGGAGCTAAACGAATTTGGCGTTACCTTGCTGGCACCAAAGACGTGGGGCTCCTCCTCACACCAACCAGAGAAAACAATATCAAGACTGAGATCTTTTGGGATGCTGACTGGGCTGGCGACAAGTCAAATCGCAGGTCTACCAGTGGATGTCTCATGGAAATCAGCGGTTGTTCAGTGTCATGGTATTCGATGCAACAACCAGTGGTGGCCTTATCTACTATGGAGGCTGAGTACATCGCGTCCTCCGTCGGTGTACAAGAATGCCTCTGGATTAACCAACTCTTGGCGGAGCTGAAATTGGCAAATGTCTTGCCGACCATGTTGTGGAATGACAACCAGAGCGCGTTGAAAACAATGGAAAATGACACATCCAAACCCAGGGCCAAACGCATCGACATTAGATTTCATTTCATCCGAGATGCTGTGAAGTCCGGAAAAACTAAGACGGGCTATTGTGAAACAGGTAAGATGCCAGCCGATATCTTTACGAAGCCTCTGTCTGCTGAATTGCACGTGCGCTTGAAACCTCTATTGGGAATGGTCACGAAGGCGGAAGCAATGGTTGAAGGGGGCTGATAGAATTCAACCTTTCCTTGCCTCTTCCGTTACTTGCATTTCCTTCTTTATATATATTAACGACCATTCAATGCACTTCTGGATTTTCCTTCTGTTGAGCATTGCCGAGACGTTGGCATTGCAACACTGCTTGGGTTCTCTCGCGTTGTCCCTTTGGTCCTTTGAAGCCTCACAATTTGAGACTGCGATTACAAACGTCATCTCTAGACTACCCCCTTGTCTACTGGGTGTATTGAACAGGTTTGCAGAGGACGCCCGCCTTTCAGAGTAAGTCAACACGGGTTCTTTTGCTGATTCCAAGTGCATAACTATCCACTACGCTGTAAATCCTCACTATCAGTGGTAATGCAGAAACAGAAAGGATTATTTTAAGTAAGGCAAGGCCATGCAGCAACTCTTCTAGATAGCTTAGTTCATGTTGTGATATCAAGAGCATGTAGAGATTAAATTCAACAGCTATTTGCAGTCCAAAAGGGTGACAGGTTCAGCAAAATGATAAATCGACACCTCCCCCGGACTAGAACCCACAACCTCCTGGTTGTCATGCCGTCGCACTGTCCACTAGGCCAACTGCCACAGTCTTCAAATTTCCACCCAGCACTCACAACCAGCACCCGAAGTCTCACCCACCCCACCTCCGCCTCCTCTCCTCCTCGTCAAGCGACGAGTTCACTTGCCGATACCAGCAAGAGCTGTCGGCTGCACCACCTTGTTCGTTGAGAAGGCTCACGAACACACCTCCTCCTCCACCACGCTGCCGCTCCAAGGTGAACAGCGTCAAGCCCGAGTCGTCAGCAAGGCTGGCGACTCTCCTCCCCTTCCCGACGACGCCAGCAAGGGCTGTCCGTCGTTACTTGCCTTTGGCGCGTGCTGCCGCGAAGCCGCCGCGACGCAGCCGATTGCACATCTCCATCACAAGTGGCCAGGCCTCTGGCGCACCCATCACCTCGTCTCCTTTAAAAGTCGTCAGTGTACTGGGCGCCCCCCGACACCACCCCTCTCGTGTTTCGGCACAACAACACGGATTGAGCTTAACGGCAATATTAGATTAGACTAACATCTAACGCGCATCCTTTGACTTCTCTAGGCCAACTGCCACGACGCTGTATACGCTATGGAATAAGAAAATAGTATATTCAATTTAAATCCACTGGTATTTCCACCCCCCTATCAGGATTCATCCTCCTGTGACACACTTTCTAGCTGGTTGTCTAAAACAGCTGAGGTACAAATGCAAGCATAACGAGCAATTCCACAACATCGAACGTTTGGGACGAATGTTCCACAACGTCGAACGTCTCTGATGATACAACCACCCCATTTCCACAAGGTCGAACGCCACGAGATGATGCAAGATGATTGGCCAGCAGACACATCCGGTTATCTATCCGTACACTTAGCCTATAAACAAATAACCTTCTAGAATTAGTACCATTTAAATAAAGTCAATATATCAAAATAAAGAGGCAAAGTCAAAATTGGATGAAATAAATTTCGGTAAAGATCACTTATAATGAAACATTTGCTCTCATGCAGTAACACAAGTCGAAAACAACAGTACACATCCTGCAACAAGCCGCTTTAATATGTTTAATATGTGTTCATTAACATTGAAATCCCTGTCGGATCTATGGAACATACAATACAAAGGGATCGCGGCGTGGTGGGGTCACCATCCTGACGTGGAGCGCTGCTTTTATGCTTATGTGCCTCACATTGTGATATCGACATGATTTGTCGGAGACCAGAACTCTGGATTCTATAAAATATAATGAGAAGCTATTTCGCATCATTCTCACCTTTATCATGCTATACATGCATCCAAATCATATGAAGCTCGTTGAATGACCCCTAAAACGTGGACTTGTATGGCGTTGCGATGACTTTGAAGTATGTGGTGTCTGTCAAGCAATCCAAGAGCAAAACTAGTTGAAACATAGACCCATAATATCTTTATTGAGTAAATGCATATGAATTAACTTGATAGTTAATTACCGTTGGGGATGCTCTTAGAGCATCCCCATTAGAGCATCCCCAACGGTAATTTCTATTTCTATCAAAACTAAGCATTCGAAACGATAACTTCAGAGTGTTTGTTTACTTGCTGCTTGATGGATAAAGGCGAAACGTGTCTTAATCCAAATATGAAGTGTGTACCTGCACGACATGTTACAGAGTGTTTCCTAGTATTCCAAGGACCAAGCTAGAAGGTCGTCCTTTTGGTCGCGTCGGAGATTAATTGCGATTCACCATCCGAGGTGAATGCGACGGTTGGAACGCGGACATCGAGGGAGTACGATTTGTTGTCCAACTTGGATGGAACAGTGGGGCTGAAGAATTCGCAGAAGTCAGTTGACTACGAGTCGTCATTTAAGCATTTCGAAAGAGTCGTCGGCTAAAAAGTCATTGGTTGATATGAAATCTATGCTAATTAGTCATTGGTTGATACGAAATCTATCCTAATTAGTCATTGGTTGATATGAAATCCTTGCTAATTAGTCATTGGTTGATACGAAATCTATCCTAATTAGTCATTGGTTGATATGACATCTATGTTAATTAGTCATTGGGGTCGATACGAAATCTATCCTAATTAGTCATTGGTTGAAATGTAAGCTATGCTAATTAGTCTTTGGTTGATATGACAGCTATGGTATAAGTCAATCGTTGATATGAAATAGAAATGTAATGTGTAAGAGCGCGTTTGGTGAACGCAATAAAAAATATTGCAAAATTTTTATTCTTGCAATATAGAAAATCACACAATTGTAAACATAACAAAATAATTTCAGTGTTTGGTGGAACTGACTTTTTCATATTCTGGCCATTTCTGCTTCATCCATCGGTGGCCAACACAGCCAAGTTGTTGAAATGAAGGGTGTGAATCAGCTCAAGACCTCAACTGAAATGGGACACCACAAGGGAGGCATACTTACTCAAGCTGCTGCTGAAGCAAAAAGATGCGTGGAAGCAAGCAGACTCTGGGTTCAGGAAGGAGGCTTGGTCGGTTGTTCTCGAGAAGTTCAACTCAAAATTCAAAACGCAGTTTGGAAGGCAGCAAATAAAGACTCGGTTGAGTCAGGTGCATGACTATTAATGGATCTGTTCTTCTTTACACAGTAGTATAAATAGTTGAAAGGAGACTGGAAGCTCTTCTTGTCGCTTAAGAATGACAGTGGGTTTGGCTGGGATACTGATTTGCAAAAGCCAACAGCCCCTGATGAGGTGTGGGCTGAGAGAATGGAAGGGAAGCCAAAATTTACACAAGCCAAAATACGCTCCTTCCAACTTAATGGTTGCAAACACCAAGCCCAACTCGCAGAGCTTTTCGATGACTGTCTAGCTGTAGGGACGTGTGCCTCGTCAAACATTCAAGAGAGTTTTAGTGCGTCGGCTCTCTCCGCTGCAGACGAATTTCGTGACGAGGAAAGTAATAGCTCTTCCCTGGGGTTCTCCAGTGAAGCCGAGTCGGTTGATATTTCAAGCCCAGAAGAGCGCCCCAAAACATTAATATCTACCAAGCGCTCTGGGTCGAATCTGCAATCTGAACGAAAGCGCTTGTCACCTGGACTAGCCATTGCCAAGTCAATTGAATCTCTTGTTGGCCTTGAAAAATGGAAAGCAGCCCTACCAAACGCCCCCTCTCTCCATGATGCAACGGCAAAGTCAATTGATTTATTGAACGTGGACTATCATGACAGCTTGAATCCAACCGAATTGGCTACAACGTACGATATCATACTTGATCCAATTAAAGCCCAACTCTTTCTTCTCCTTCCAGAGGGGGCTGCTCGTGATGAGTGGATCAAACGACAAATTGAATCAGCAAAGAAAGCTATGTGATAAAATGCATTTTATTTTCTTTCTACATACTGACTCCACATCGCATGTGCTATTTGATCTCGTTGAATCTTGGCAAGCGCATACGCACTGCTTTCCCGGTAGTGGCCGTCTCTTTTAGCTTGGCGACTTGAATACCGAACGTGTGCATCATTTTCTTGACAAACCAAATCCTCACCGCACTCGCGACGAATGAAATTGTGAATACGACAAAGTGCATGAACAAGCTTCACTTGTGTTTCAAGCGCATATTCTTGAGCAATCCTAGCCATGCCAACTCAAAAAACATCGAATACTTATCTTGCCTTACCGTAATACTGGAAACCGCTTTTTCAATACGCCAAACGCACGCTCAATTACATTGCGCAACTGGGCATGCCGTAGATTGAACAGCTCTTTCGCATTTTGCGGCCTAGTAATTAAATGTTATTTGTATCTAGTATTCTCGCACCTCTTGTTTCCTTTTGCCCATTCTCGAAGATGGTATCTTACGCCACGGTATGGGGTAATGCATTGTGGGGATAAAGCATAACCGGCGTCACCCAAATAGTACTTTCCAATTGGAATTTCAAATCCATTTCTCAATGAATGTTGAAAGACTGCACCATCAGAGGCAGAGCCCTCCCAGCCGGCCATGATGAAGGTAAACTGCATATCGAAATTGCACACACCTAGCACGTTCTGACTTAAGAATCCCTTGCGATTTCGAAACGGTTTCTGTTGGCAAATTGGTACGTGCACGGGAATATGCGTGCCGTCGAGCGCGCCGATGCAATTTTCGAAAAAGTGAAAAAACTTGGAGCTCGTGCGAATGGGCTCCGGGCAATCAAGCCGCACCAAGCCCACCAAAGACAAGAACGAACATGCAACAATTGAATTCAAAACCTCGTGAAAATTCCTACCACCTCAGATAAATAGTAATAACAACATAGAGAATTTATAACGGTTTATCGTCCATCCTGATCGCTGAAAGCGCTCTTGCGCTCCTATTTGTCATGTTTTGGCCAACAATGTATAGAAAGCTTGATAGTTTCTCCTCGCTGGTGACGTGGGGTGGGCTGGACAGACTGCCGCTAGATACAAGAAGTACATGAAGTTTCAAAAAAGCTTCACGGGGCATCCTCATGCATTCGACAAAACGCCGTTGATTGACCTTTCGCTGAAGGAGCTCATCGACGTACGCTGCTCCTGACAGGCTAGACGTACGACAAGGCTCCTTGTCCAGTCTCGACACACTGTGCCATCGAACGAGTAAGAGCAACAAGACCAGGTGTGGTTTCCAGCCATGGACCTGTAGTGTAAAGAAGTTGAATGAAGTCAATGAGCCATGTCATTACAATAAAATTATATAGGGTCTCACCTATATATTTTTATTGCAATATCAGCGCACAAAATTGAAATATTTTGAACACGCCAAACACTCTGTGAATTATTGAAATATGTCATAATCGATGATTATGACATAATTTGACGATTATTGTGATATTTCTTGTCCCACCAAACGCACTTAATATATTGAGTGTACTGTGAAATTTCTTCTTTTGTCTAATCAAAATATTCCATGCGATTTCATCCTTTTCGTGGGTGGGGGACCAGGCCTACTCATTCAATTCAAATATTACTCTGGGCAGTAATGGCGACCTGTTTCTTTCTGTCATCAGACGTGCTGGTGGTAAAACATTTTTGTCTAAAATCAGCTCGTCTGTTGAGGATGGAAATACCGCTCGTGCATACAACGTTTGCCCCGCATTTACTTTGTAAAATTTTGGGAAAACTAAACGACATAACATCAAGAAATTGCATGTATACGAGGAGTCATAAATTACCATGGGCCTTTGTTGCAGCAAATGCATGATGGCAAGGTAATAGATTATCTTGCAATCTTCCGCAAGTGCAATGCCGAGTTACAATATCCACAAGATTCATCATCGTGGACTCGTCCGAGACAGTAGTGTGGTGCACAATATGTTTTCCTCCATTCAAAGGATCCAATTGATTTCCCGACACAGGTTTAGCCTAGATACGAAAATTCAATATAATAGGCCTGAAAAAACGTACAAGATAATTAGATGCTAGACGCATTGAATGATCAACCTCTTCTGTCATGCATAAGCCATTTGGGGGCTTATTTTTTAGTTTTGCTCGCATCAATTCAAACTTTTTTAGAAGCTTCATCATATAACCATAAAATGCATGTACTGGGTCGGATGATCTTATGAGAAATCCAAGCCATTGCTGTGTGAGCAATTTTCTTAACCTTGGATGTAAAGGTCTTCTTCGAATCAATGCCGTAGTGTAGCTTCAAAGCAGTGCGAACCATTGAACAACTCACAAACGCCATCCTTGATTCGACCATGGGCCTATCTCTCATAACTTCGACAACTACACGTGCTGCCTAGGATTCATATATTTGAGCATTCTTTTGATTTACACTATCACCTCATTTGCATCTAATGTTGTGTTGCGAGTATAAGGTGATTTCTTTCGTTTCAAAGCATCAATCCTTTCGATGTCGTCGATAAATGTCTAGAACATACCTCCAGGATCTTACGAATTGAGGTCGTTTAAGCTGTGGTTGTGGGATAGATTGAGTTGTGTTATGTTTATCTACACGGATTTGGATCTCACGAATGGCTGAGATAAGCTCGTTTACCTTTTTATCCTTTGTCTTGTTTGTTTTAATAAGAAATGTACATCCCTCTACACGGCAACGCCATGTCCTGTGCCTACCTGACCCTTTCCACGTAACTTGGAACCCTCCACGCAGTGCTAACTGTGTCATTCTCTGGCGGCATTCGTCCCAGGATATCATTTGAGTCGCATTTCCTTCTATGCCAAGCTTTTGAGCTTCATTAACATACCATGATGGACACGAATCAAAGGTAATCGGTTCGTAGTCACCAGTGTAGTTAGCTGTACTTAATTGTGCGACGACAGGTAGCGGCTCTTCCGTGATACTGCTTTGGAAAGGCATCTTGCACTACCAACAGACACTGCGAAACGAACTTTCGTTACACAATTCTTAAGATTTCTAAAAAAAAGCCTTTTTCTAAGTAGACAGAGTTTCTTCGCCTAGCCTTGCCATGGCTGCAATACTGTCATCCAACACGGCTTCTTTCAAAGCATTTGCCATCCAACCTCGAATAAATATGTCCATCATCTTGCATCATCTCGTGGTGTTCGACCTTGTGGAAATGGGGTGGTTGTATCATCAGAGACGTTCGACGTTGTGGAACATTCGTCCCAAACGTTCGATGTTGTGGAATTGCTCAAGCATAACGAGCCCTTAATTTGACCATAATTTGCTCTCCTCCCACACCACTTTGAGTCCACTGTGCTCCAGCACAACAGTGCGATTCAAACTCTCATGGATTACCAACCATTCCTACTGTTCGTTGTCATTACAAGCGCTTGAAATCTTTGAAAAGCCGGCTTGGCAAATAACTCTCTGGCAACTCCACCATGACACCGAGGCAGAGACCTGGGTTTCTTGAACGTGCATGATCGCTACACGCTTTCGCTCGTGCGACGATATTGCTAGTCACTGAAGCAGTTCTCTTTAATAATCCTTCTTCGTGAAGCGAATGAGTGGTCGACCACAGATGCTGTACTGGTAACCTGGATAGAACCGATCCACTGGGTTTGTTCGCACCAGAGGAACCAAAGCAAGTGCAATGCAAGCAATAACCAGCAACCAATGAAAGTTGAAAATGTACGCTGCGATCTCCCCATCTCGCATCTGCTCCATCGGATACGAATCTTTGATCTTGAAGAAATAGTGCTGGAATGTCAGACCACCTCCAATCGCACAGATCGACCACGCAGTGAGGATGATGCCATGCATGGTCCCCGAGTTGTACACGCCGTACATGTCCGTCAAAAGCGACGGGATGATACCAATGACACCGCCGTAGGAGAAGGTGAGGAAGAACAACACCACTTGAAACAAGCCAAATGCACTCGGGTCGTGGATGAGTGACTTGAGAAGCGCTAAGACGACCACTTGATCTACCAAGAGCAGACCGATGACGAATTTTCGACCAAATGCAGGATTGAGCTGTGCGAACCGAATGAACGCATCGGAGAGAATCGGACACAGCAGGCGACCCAAAAAGTTGCAAATCGACAAGTACATGACCAAATGTGTCATCGAGTGGTCGTCCTCTTGAAGAAAGACCTCTTTTCCAATGCTGAAGACTCGCGACATCAAGATGATACCAGTCGCGACGGCGCCAAAGAAGACCAAGTAGAGTAAAGCAAAGTCGACGGAGAAGGCGCATTCTCGTATTCGGAGGTTCTTGATCTTGTTGTGGTAGAGAATTTCTGCTTCGCCGAGTTCTTGCTCTTGGTAGTCAAAGACATTAATGTAATGGTCTTTTCTTTCATCCTCCAGGACGATGCTGACGCGCTCAGTGTTCTCGGGATTTCCTTCAAGTTTCTCGCAAATCGAGTCTGCTGGAGGCACGGACACTTTCACGCCATGGACATTTCGACCAGAGACAACATAATTTGGAGGTGGAGTCCGTAGCACAAACGCCGAGACGAGTAGAATGAGAGACAGGATGGCGCCGAACACGAGAAAAAACCAGTCAATACCAACGGTTGCGATGAGGGGCTCGTACACGTCTCCCCATACTGCAGCCCCAAGGCCAAATCCACAGACAGCAAATCCACCAGCTGTGCCACGGAGGTCAGGATACCACTTGATCAGAGCTGACACGGGAGCTATGTAGCCGATGCCAAAGCCAGCACCGCAAAAGACGCCATAGCCAATGTAAAGACCAACGTAGCTCTTGTAATGTATTGAGAAAGACGCTGCGAAGTGGCCGAGAAAGAGGAGACAAAGCGCAACGATCAAGCTATGGCGAGGGCCATGGCGCTCGATGAATGGTCCAGAGAGCGCTGCTGCAAAACCAAGGACGCCGGCCGCGATATAGAAAGCAACGACTGCCTTCTCGTCAGGAGGTAATGCACTGTTCAATCCAGTTGCATCATGTGTTGGCATGGCATCCATCGATCTTCCTTGTATGTAGCCGTCAATGTGAGGATTGAGAATCGACCAAGCGTAGAGCGATCCGTTGCAAAACTGGGCCACAAACGACGCGACAAAGAGCATCCACCTTTGAAACGTGAACGTGCAGAGCGGGAGGCAATACTTGCCAGGGGCGTATGGCACGACAAGAATCCATTTCTCCGCTTCAATTTGAGCTTTGGATTTCTCCGGCGCAATCACAGACCAGTACAATGTGAGGCGATGTTGCTGTTGACAGCTCCACAACATGGGAAATTCAAAATGAACTTTCCCGAAAACACTCCTCCATGCGGTTACATACGATTGACGTGCGCCCATAAACCCAAAAGTGGCGCACGACGAGGTATTATACCTCGTCGTGCGCCACTTTTGGGTACATTTCAGATCATATGGCCCATTGAATGGCCACGATATTCTCGTGCATACGGGGGTCGCTTTGCTGTGTAGTAGTACGCTTTTGCCCAACGAGTGTGAATTGTTCTTCAATGACTCCATTATCACCTGGTGGTCACAACGAGCCAAAGGCCTGATCAACGAATGTGGTCTTGGGATATCACACAAGCACTTCCCTCGATGTCGCCCAACGAAGTCTCGACTGAAATCGACGGAGCAGTGTGACTCAATTTCGTCTCGACTTTCTTTACACTGGGCACCACAGTGCAGCCATCATGACGGCCGCGATACCAACAACGGCGGCACCCAAAATAATCCACAGTGTCTGTCTCGTTGCAGCCAGCTCGTCCTCGTAGCAATATCGATTCTGCAAGTGGTAGGGCAATTCAAACTTCGAGCGGTGTGGCCACAAGGAAGTGAAGAGATCGTTTAAAATGTGTCCAGCCTAACAATGCGTGAGGAAGTTGTCAAGTCGCTTTATCGCTACAGACGGGTACCTTCATGTCGTCATTGGTGGATATAAAATTTGTCAAGGCTTGGCACATTGCCAAGCCTTGGATTGTAGAGTTTGTTCACAAAACGTAACGAGTCGCTAAACTTGTCAGTCGACAGCACAACCTGGTCATCCGTCGTTGGTGACGAAAGCTCTACGGTAATCTCTGTGAAAGATGCCCCGCTGGCCGCCCCGTCATCGGTAGACAACATGCGATCACAATTCGCTTTGAAGCTTTCTTTACGAAAGCAGACTAATACATTTTCAGCGTATTCGCCAAGGCTAGGTCGCATTCGGCTGTAAATAGCTGACCGTCTGATATGTCGAGGTTCATCGAAAGTTTCAAGTGTGGTTAGATAAAACAAGGTCTTCGTAGGTAGGATCGCATCGCCTCATCTAAAAATAGACTCCAATTTAACATACCTGTCATTTTGAATTGATCCTTGGTTCGACTCCAGCTGAGGACAACTTTTCTCATAAATAGAATATTTTGATTAGTTAAAATTTTCCATAATATTGGTCTTTTTAGACCAATCAAATGTTGTGTATGAAATATTTTTTTTCTTGAATTTTATGTGTAAAAAAATATCGTCAAGAATCGTGAATCTTCTAATATATTATTATATGGAAAAATGTATACCCTAGTGTTCGAGTTTCAATGACTTTATCTGTAGATCGTAGAAGGAAGACATTGTTTTCCCCAACATGTCGTTTATACTCGGCTTCGGCATCCGAGTTGGCCAAGAACATTTACAAAACACTCGGTATCGACAAATTAGCGAGCGCCCCGAGTCACCCACAAGGACAAGGACTTGTCGAAAGATTCAACTCCACGTTGGCGACCATGATGAAAATGTACGTTAACTCCCTGCAGACGGATTGGGATACGTATCTGCCTCGACTGCTATGGGCATACCGATCAGATTACCATGAGACCCTGAACGATACTCCTTACTTTTGTCTGTTCGGTCGTGATCTGGTGCAACCCTTGGACCTCGTGTTTGTGAATCAAGACCCGGCTTGGAAGTCGGATGAACTTCCACAATGGAGACGCCAACAGAGTGCCCTGTTCCGAGCCACCAGACATTTGGTAGAGAAACAACTTATCAATGGGCAAAACAAGACTGCTCGGACGAAATCGAGTCAGACCAGGATTGAATTTGAACCCGCAGACTCCGTGTGGGTCTATCAACACTTTCGAAAGTCGAGCGACCCGGACGACAAACGGATTAAAAAGCTCGCCTGTAGTTGGCACGGGCCGTATCGGATCCACAGCAAACAAGGAGACGACACGTATCGTATCTACCTTCCATCTCATCTTGATCGAATTGTACCGATCAATGTTGACCGCCTGAAAAAATTCCAAGGCCATTGGTCTAGGCCATACGACGACGAAATTCCCAGTCGACTGGCGAATAACGAGACTGATTCTCGGGACCCTTCTCAATCCGAGTTGGACTCCGATCCATTGGATGCCCAGCTGGACTCGGATTTGTTACCCTCCACCAGCTATGTGGATCGGATTCAATACTCCGATGGCGACGTGGCTTATGTGAACACGGAATCACCTATTCACGGAAATCCTGGATAAGCGATGGCTACCTGGAAAATCCATTGAGTCCTTGACGAGACATGCTGATGGAAATACTTCTTGGACATCGAGATCCCTACTTCGCGCTTACCCGTCATTCGTCGCGGAATTTGAAAATAAGAGACGTTCCGAATCCGGATTACCATCTTTACCAAGAAGCAAAAGATTATCGGAAATGGACGTGGAACCTGACGATACGACATTGTTTTAAAATTGATTACCCAAATTCCGACTCGGACTTCAAAGCTTGGAATCCGGCTCGGACATGGAACTTATATTACTTGTATGGATTGGTTTACACTTTGATACTCATTATACCTGGATTTCGAGACGTGGTTGATCGCCTGGAGATTGGAATTAGACTCGAATTTGGAAGTAGTGTTAGTGGACACTCCGAACTCGGATGGAAAAAGGCGCTTTGGCTTAGTTGTCAAGGCGTCAGACTTTCGTCCCGAAGGTCCCGGGTTCAATTCCACGGATGCGCTATCTGGTATATTACGGTACACCAGAATATCCGTATGAAGTGGGGTTGTATCCGGAAATGGAGGGGTGCAATAATCAAGTCGCAACGCCATGCTATCCATTCAAATCAAGTCCAAGTCGCTTTTGTCTTCCTTTCATTTGATTGTCTGCGACGCGCAACTCCCTTTGGAGTACGACTTTGGCGAAAATTGTGAAATCATGCATCCGAATCTGGTCCGACTCGGGACACTCGGACGTGGATTTTTGTTGTTGACTAACTTGGACTCTGTTGTGGAAAGTCGAACTGTGAATTGAACCTTTCACCCGAACTTGGATTTTCAAACAAAAAGACTTATACGAAATTATGAAGACTCAGTGGAGTAATGGAAACTCTCAAGCAATTTCTTCGTACTCGTTGTCGGCGCCGGACGCTTCTTTCCCTTGGTCAGCGCCGTCTTCATCGCTGCCAGACTCTTCGATTCGACTGACGTCCTGCTGGACTTCCCAGAAGCTGGGTCGGAGACTCCGTCCCAGAAATAACTGGTATGGGGATAAAATCTTTTCCCAAACCACTGCTCAGGCGTATCCGGCTCGGATTTGGGGCGCACGGTCACAAACGGCAACATAGTGTCTGGTTTGTAAGCGTATCCTGGCTCGTCGACATAATCAGCGGCGACCTTGCATACGGCCTCAATGGCTTCCTTGGTTATATTGACATGGCCTGCCAGATCCGCCTTGGCGAATTTGTCATAAACTTCCGGAGCGGATTCGAAAATCCGTTTGGCCACGACTTGGGACACTGATTTTCCCGGCGTCTTGTTTCGGAGAAGAGCAAAGGTCGATCCTAGCGGACACGACCAAGATTTCAGAGGTACTTGGGGGGGTGATCAAGATATACAACTCTGCAACGAGTCTTGTCAGACGGTACACCAATCGCCCCCAGGCCTTTGTGTCCATCTTCGCCGACGTCATAAACATCCGAGTCCAAACGTCTTCCGCACTTCGCTGCCAAAAATCCGTCAACACCTCGTTGAATTTCGCTACGGATGTAGCGTGTCGAGGATGGCTGGGGCGAGAATCCGGGATGTCGGGGAGAAATGAACCGGTCGCTGACAAATATCGTCGCCATGGCTTCGTCCGGTAGACGTCGGCATATACGTCTCGGATTTCGCGAATCAACTTGCCCGTATCGCCTGGCTGCGCGAGAGCTTCCTCATCCGTGTCGGATCCGAGCATATACTTGATTGATAGAGTACTCGGCGGGGTTTTCTTCGGAGACGCGTCCTTGCGAGAACGTTTCGTCGAGTCCGAGCCGATTCGCACCCTGAGCGCTTCTTTGAAATGTCGGAAATCTTCACCTTCAAAACGGATTTCCCCTTCGGGCTTGGTTTACGCGCGGATTCGGCTGGAGTGCTGGAGTGCTGCTTGATGGGGGGTCTTCCCCGGTCGAAGGATCCTTGGAGCCTGAATCCTTGTCGGGATCTGGTTGCTTCGACGGGGGTTCTGGCAAAGCGAACTGTCGGGGAACTCCGCTCGGATTTCCGGGGCAAACAGTAAAACCATTCGACGATTCGAAATCCGACTTTGCGCTGCTGTTTTCCAAGATCTTCTCGTCGTGCATCCAGGACCGCAAAGCAGAATCGGCGGCAGCACTGGAGCTCACGGAGTGGTTTCTCAACAACCAATTCAAAAACCGGTGCCCCAAGGTCATGTTTTCGCGCTCCCACCCGGATTTCTGGGCCCTCAAGTTGTCGCGCTCGGACATGTTACGCTCCATGCGGATCCGAATCTGGTCGATCTCTTGGCATTCCTTCTCGAGCTCATGGACTTGCTTTTGGAGATCTTTCTTCTCGGTTATCAGTGTGTCGATCTTTGTTTTCATTGTCGTATGAACGCTGGACAGCTCCGAGACCTGCTTCTTGAGTCCTTCGAGATCGAGCTTCATGGCGTCGTAGTCTTTGCGCGGCACGACGCTGTCGTCCTTTTCCCGCTCGGCCAGGAACACAGCCAAATTCTCAAGATCCCGCTGGATAGGACACAGGAGCTTGGACAGAGATCCCATTCTCTTGACCGCGTCATTGACCAAGTCGGCTGGTGCGCGCTGAGGAGTCTCCGACATTTTGCACAATGCCCAAGTACACACTTCGTGTCCTCCCTGTCGCTTGGCGAACGAACTGGCTATTCCTGGTCCTATCTGAGCAACCGCAAATCGGCCTATTTAGGCTTCAAATCGGGCCTTTTTGAGTCAAATCAGGAGTTTTGACATTTAGTCTGTGGGGATATGGCGTCAACTGTCACATGACGGTTGGTCGGACTTTAGACGACCAACTGGCTAATCTACGACTCCTGTTCAACTGCCTCGACCAAGCCGAACTTACCGTCTAGTGCAATGAAAATCCTGGTCCGATTGGAAAGCCCTGGATGGACATGGATTTATACCTTCTCGCTCGGATTATCTGTCACTCGGATTGGTGTCTTTACACTCGGATCTTGCCCGACGACAATCCGGTACACCTTTCTCCTTTCTGATTGGCGGTTCTACGATTATTCGCAGTCTCCACTGCGTTAGGGTGAAGATTTTGGATGGGATTCAGTATGTCTCTTGTAATCTCGTTCATATGCGGCATATCTTGTGACAAAATAGATAAAAATGCCAATCGTATTTATTTTATCTTTCTCTATTTCACATACTTCGTTTACATAGATTGCTTCTTTTTATTAAAATGAATGAAATTACGGCAATAAAAATGTCGAAATATTTTGAATTTTTGAGAGAACTAATATGAATTAGTCGTTTAATTTGAAAAACCACAAATTATTTTGAAATTTCTTGTCTGTCCCGATTTGACTTGATCTTTGTATTTATAAAAATACGACAAATTTTATTTCGTCATTTCTTTGTGGCATATGTTGTGTGAGTGAGAAGCGTGATTTTTATAAATTTTCTTTTATAGCATATTTCGAACAAGAGCCAGCTTCTATTTGATACCTGACTGATCTCATTTTTGGTTTTTGTTGCACCCGCAAACTGCTGGTGCTTCTGGCCGGCGGAAACTCGTGATTTTCTGCACGCGACTAGTCGACGAGGTTTGTTCTCGTTAAAACCACTGTTTGTGATCGCTTTAGTGGTTGGGATAGGTTGCTTTAAGCAATAATCCAATACTATTGTCTTTACATTCCTTGAAGGGTGGTAATCGAGTAAACGAAACTGTCAGACAGAAGTCGAGTTTGTGTGGATTATTTTGTTGGACTGTTTACCCCTGAAGACTTCGACTCTCCCATTTTTTGCGCTGTTTCCGATCTTTGTGGTGTCTTCGATCACTGAAAAACAGGAGCCGACATCGCCGATTTTCAAAAGTATTAATTTTAGGAGTTTTATCTCGAAAACTGAATATTATCAAATAAAGGCATTTGATGATATTAATTTTCGAAGGAAATTAATATGTGCGTTTAGACTCCATTACCAAAAGACATGGAGCAAATCAAAAAGCCTAATCAAAAGAGACTAAAAAATGAACAACTAAATTTGATCCAAGTAAGAATGAATTTCAAATTGTTTAGAATAGTTAAGTTCAGTTTAACTCATAGTGCATTTACTATCATCATATACTAATATGTGAATGATTTTAGGCAGTTCATCCCAACACGACAATACCAACAGAAACTGAAAATGACCTACAAAACGATCAAAAAGAAGATAGCGTTACGACAACCATATCTCATCGTCAAAGAGAGAGCGCAAAATGGAAAAAAACTCGTCAAAGATGTCTCCAAAAAGAAATTGAAACTGTGCACGAACGAACAATTCGTCTCCGTGAAGCAAACTTTAGAGTAATGGAGCTAAGGAGCATTGAAAGCCCTCAAGCTCACAGAAAACGTCTCGATGCACAAAAGCTTAGAGATCACAAAATCAAAAACATTAAATCCTGTGAACCAAATCTCGAGCGACATGAAATCTCAATATCAGAAAGGCAGGATTGAGAGGCATGGAAACCCCTGAAGCTCATAGAAAGCGTCTTGATAATCAAAAAGCTCGAAGGGATGCTCAGAGAGCGATGGAGACGTTAGTTGCGCGTCGATTTCGTCGAGACAAGCTTACCGCCCAGAGAGTTGCCAAGCTGGCAAAAGTAACTACCGATGCCCGAAGAACTCGTTTGGATGTTGAGATGTCACAAAAGGCAGTTCAGCGATCTATGGAGACAAGTGAAGTAAGTCTGAACTGGCTGGTTTATCAAAAGAAGATCAAAGCTGGAAAGAGAGAGAGCGGACTTTATAGCGCAAAATTGAAGCGTCTACAGTATAGAAGTGCGCAAATCAAGATGCTTATTCACTTGGAGTCATCAAGCGCCAGAAAGAAAAGACTTGAACGTCGAAGACAAATTTATCGTCGCTCCCAATTGAACAAGGCCAATGCCGCTCAGTTGACAGATGCCGAATGTCAAGCAATGGATGAGTCTGGATACCTTCCGCCTTGCTCTGAAGACATGAAAAAGGATATTCTTAATCATTTGGCGTTTGCTTTGGGCCCCACGGGTATGGATCAATGTGTTTGTTGCGTATGTGATCGTGTTGTGTTTACAACAAACGTCCATGTATATTCAACAAAGGACACTGAAATTCTCCAGTCTATGGCAGCTCGTTTAAGAAATACGGAACCAAACCTATCTGATGGTTTGATTGAATTCTACGATTGCAAAGACATACATCCGGTTTTTGTCGACTTGCTACTTTCACGAAAAGGAATTGTTTATTCGAGCAAAATGAATGAAATCGACAGCCCAGAAGACGTGTCCTTTCATGTTTGTCTTGACTGTGAAGAAACGCTTTTAAAGCCATGGACGAATGAGATTCCTCGACACTACTTATTTCCTGAAGAAGTTGTGGATATAAAGTCATATTCACATCATGAATTTGACAATAATGACCTCTTTTCTGTCGATGTTATGGATATTGATGAGAGTGGAAAAGACTATCCTGACGATGGTCACTCAGACGAAAGTCAAAACGATGATGGTGAGATAAAGTTTGATATCGATTTCCCCGATTTCTTGAAAATTCCTGTTGCATCATGGCCACTGCCACCAAAGTATGCGATCGCAAATCACTTTTTTATCGGTGAACTACCAGAAGAACCATCCAAGGCGACTTGGGCTGAGATGTTAATGTGCTCTCTCGTCAGTGTTGTTGCTCAAACACGCATCATTCGTGGTGGAGAGCATCGTATGATCCGATCACATTTGATCCTATTCGACGCTGTTCCAGGCCCACCGGCAACTCTTTTACCGTTGAAGTTGAACCGGGACGCAATGTATCGAGTAGTTCTTGCTGGTCCATTCACAAAAGAACAGTTGGTGAATGTAAAGGAGTTTCATTTGGTCCGTCAAGCAATGGTGATGGACGTATTGCATTTCTTTAAATCTAATAACTCTTTTTATGCTGACGTAACCATTGATGGGGAGCTCATTGAGTCACTCCCAACAGAAGATGTTCTGGACGGAATCATCGATGAGGCAATTGGTACGGATGAAAAAGCAAGCGCTGTCGACAATGAACAAGCAGCTGTAAATGGGTATTCAGGAGATCCTGATGAAGGTTCCAATGAGCATGAGTGTGCTTACGTCGAGCGAAGCGTACTTTTCACTCAAACAGCATCGGATATTGCTCCTGTCAATGCAACGAATGTGCATGATTCATTCAGAAGCAGGATTAACAATCGAAACCCTCGTTCAGACCCAAAAATCCCTGAATTTAATGTTCACACGTCAAACAAAATATCAAACTACTTTGAATCTGGTATTGATGCAAAAATGTTCCCCCACTTATTTCCATATGGACGTGGCTACACTAACGAACGCGGTCGGCGAGTTTCTGTGTCAAGACAACATTGCTGTCAACTATATTGCTCTCTCAGTTCACGGCGTTTTGCATAAGATCGATATTTTGTTATGGTATCATTCGATCGTTTCGGCCTTGACCGTGGATTCATAAACTCAAATTTTTCAACTAAAGCGCGTCCATCGATGCACACACCTGTAGCAAAGATCACTCGCGAAGATTTGAAAAAAGGTTTGGAAAATCAAAAAACGGCGACTCGGCCTTACTCCAAAGAACAAATTCGTGAACAAGGCTGTGGATAATCTCCTTCGTTCAGTTGAATCCAGTTCGTCCTTTGTATGGGGTAGTAATGCAGAACGACGCATGCATCGTCGAGAAGCATTTAGTAGTGCTGATAGATTTGGCCAACCGAGCCTCTTCATTACCATCACTCCAAATATCGATGGAACTATTACATTGGCATATCTGGCGGGTGGAGTCAAAGTCGACTCCCTTTTTGATGTACAGTATCTCAAACACATGCCTGACAAAGCCGCAATGCAGCAAATGGAAATGGATGACAACATGGCTTCTGCAACTCTTTTTGACCGAAGCATACAAGCTTTCATCACATTTGTATTGGGTTTTGATAAGTCGAGTTGTAGACCTAAGAAGTGTGGAGGACTTTTCGTCCATATTAAAGCTTACTTTGGGATGGTTGAAACTCAAGGCAGAGGGACACTTCATTTACATCTGATTGCGTGGGTTTATGGTGCTCCACGGTCGACGTCAGAGTTCGAATCTAGGATGCAATCCGACCCTCAGTATGAGTCGATGATATTGAAGTATTCTGAGAGTGTCATAACGAATTCACTGTCTTTGGATCTCTTGGACACACCATGTAAATCTTGTCAAAGCGTCAAAGTCCAGTATGAAGCACTGAACGTCCCAAAGTCAGCATTCGAGAAACCACGACGATTCGAAGGTGTGATCCCAAAAGAACCTCTTATGGCAAAATGCACCACATGCGACACAAAGGTCAGTTCACAGCACTTAATTCGACAAACACTACTCCATGCAAGACCAAAATCATGGCCAGTTGAGCTCCCTAAGTTATCAATGGATGATGTTGACAAGTACTTGGAAGAGGAGTCGTCATATCTGAAGTCAATCAACGGAAAAGCATACGTGCATGAGCGATCGCATGACCATCTCCGTTTGAGCTTTAAACAGTACCTCGCCAATACTGCTCACATGGAGTCGCGACTGGAATACCAACAAATTTTGGCCGGTGCTCGAGAAACTCTGGACAAGTCAAATACAACGTCAAATGCATACGTCGCCCCTGACAAAGACCCCTTTCGGTTAGATCACATATACCGCGAATTAGCCAGTATGCCTTTCGGACCAAATGAGACTCGTCTACCAAAAGAAACAGTCTTGTTTGTGGTAGCTACGTTGGCATCAGTGTTGCAAGTTCACTGGTGGTCCCATTGTTCGTCTTGTTTTAAACAAAGTCGAAATACAAGAGCTGCAAACATGTGTCGTTACTTGTTTCCTCGAGAACGCGTCGAAAATGGTCATATTGGCACATCTGCAATATTACTTGTGCGAAAACTTGGAGAGGAGTACATCAATGGTTATAGTGATGTAATTCTCCGAGCGTTTAAATGCAATCATGACATTCAAATCTTGATCGGTGGTGGTGAAATGGCTGAGCGTATTTATTATGCCTGCAAGTATACCACAAAAGACCAGCAGAAGGTGGAATGTCCGACAGCGTTAGCTCTTGCCGCGTTTGATATACGCACTCAACGTGAAAGGTCTGCTTTAGATCAAGGTGAGGCTTTGTCCGACGAGGTTAAATGCCGACGTCGATTGGCCTCTCATATGTTTAACATGACACGAAAGCAAGAGGTTGCAGGGCCAATGTGTGCGTTGTATCTCCTGCGCGAATCATGCGCTTACACAAGCCATATGTACAAGAAACTATCAATCCATCAAGTGTTGAAATTTTTGCACCATCACAGCGACACATCATATAGTCTTGAAATGACGAGCAATCTACCATCGATACCTGAGGCAGATCATATTTTCGGCGGCGGTGATGATTCGAGTAGTGATGACAACTCAGAAAGTGATTTTTCTGACCTGGAGGGTGAAGATGAATCACCAGTAGAAACTCCAACGAATCCAAATATGCGCGTATTCGTGCCAGTTGGTCCAGGAGAAGATTATATCAATCGACCTGTGATGTGTGCGGATTTGTCCCTGTATGAATACACGTCCAAGTACTTTCGTGGAAATCAAACAGCCAGTACACCAGATGATAAGCTCTTTCTGGAACAACACTCCCTTTACGGATCAAAGTGTCTTGGAATTCATCGCCTGGCTCGAATCCCAGTGTTAACAGGTGGAGTCCGTATACCTTACTTTGAATATTGTACAAAAAATGATCAGAAAGAGTATCATGCTCAACTTGCATTGGTGCTATTCAAACCATTCCGCACCATAACTGATTTGTGCCCAACGGATTCAACTTGGCATGAATCATGGGAGGCATTTCAGCCTATGATGAGTTCCTTATGTAAGGAAGTGTATCACTACATGCAAGACTACCATGTTGGCCGAAAGAAGGCTGCAAGAACGAGAACTTCAAGAGAGGAAGAACAAAACATACAAGTGGAAATTGGTGATGGATACGCTGACGACATTGATGATATTGACTTGGAAAACGCTCTTCGTCTTGGTGTCGAAGGTCCAACATCAAACAATTTGGATTTGAATGGGATTGTTGATGCAAGAAATGAGTTGTATCAATCGGTTCCATCGTCAGAGTTAAGAAACAATGTCATATTTCCAACTACAATACCTATTTCAGGCAGCTGTGCTATAGACGCTTTGCTGGACGGGACATCGCTTGAAGAGGCAGCAGCAATAACGACTTCAAAAATACCTATCTATAGTCGGTAATTGCGATCAACGACAGAATTGCCGTCAAATGTTGGCATCAGACATTAGGTCCTTGAAACAATGGGCATCAAAAAAGCCAGTTGAAATGTTATTACATTCGAAACTCCAACAGAAATTAATGACATCGACGTTATGACGACTGAAGAGAATCCAAATGCACATGTCGACGTGCAAACTATCGTTCAACTCCGTATTCCAAGTGCACTCGAGATCTCGACAATGTTGTACTCGGGAAGAGTTGTTGAGAGAGGAAACATTCCACAATCTTTGCCTGACTTTGCCCACATCGGATATGTTTCCGACGCTTTTGGACTTACGATTCGGCAACATTTAAGCTTTGTTACCATTGCCCGTGCTCTCTTGTTTCGGTGGCAATTAGAGAAGACATCAGATCACGACTTTAATCGTGTACAAGAGGCAATTAGTGCTATTCAACTTCGTATGGTTTTGCATGGCGAAGGTGGCACTGGGAAATCACACATCATCGCAGCAGTCCAAGCATTTTGTGACTCTTGGAAGCGACCGTTCAGCATTGCCAAAACTGCTATGACTGGCAAAACAGCAGTGTCAATCAACGGTGTTACTTTGCACAGTTGGATTGGTATGCACAATTTGGCCCCGAGTACAGTTCATGAAGCTAAAGAAGCTGAAGAGAAAGGTTTACCTGGATTCACGGAAGATCTCAAGCTGCTCTTGGTTGACGAAATGTCAATGATGAACAAACAGCATTTGGTTCGGCTCGACGAAGCACTTCGTGCACGAACAAAGCTTGATATCCCTTTCGGTGGTATTAATATTGTTCTTGCCGGGGATTTCTTTCAAATGCCCCCTGTTGGTGGAAAACCCATGTACACACCACTTTCAGCTCCAAATGCGGATATGAAATTAGATCTGTATGAAGACTCAGGGTTCAGCTTATGGAGATCCTTCGGAACGGTCGTAGTTTTGGATGAGAATGTTCGATTTGCAAAAGATCCAGAATGGGGAAGACTCGTTAGCCTTGCGAGAAAAGGAGAATGGACTCAGGATCTTGTCGATATCCTCAACGGTCGTATTTTACCACAAGGCTTGATACTCAAGGATATGAAGCCAAAACCCGTTTCTACATCCGACGGTTCAGGAACAAAGCGGTGCACTACCTACACAACACCTGATAACCGAACAAGACAGGCCATTATTAATGCATATACCGCTGCGTTGTCAAAGAAGTTACCGGTGAACCATTACCCTATACGCATTGTTGCAAATTTCAATGGTTTGCTGAATGATTTATCATCGACGGACGTCTCTAGTATTATGTCTCTTCCCGATACAATGCTCGGCAACATGGCCCCTTTCATTGACTTGATACCAGGAATGCCTGTTGTATTCACACAAAATGTGAATCCCCAACAGGGTATTGCAAATGGAACATTTGGAACATTGCATTCTGTTCAATTTGACGAAGCCACAAAGTTCAAATTAGTACAAGACTCTGGTTCAAAATTGAAGGTTCTTATTCCCAGTAAACCCCCCGAGGTTGTCTTCGTTCGTGTTAAGCGGCCAAAGGACTTGAGTCAACTACCTCGAGATGGATTAGATGTATCTTTACCGCCAGATGTACACCCAGTATTTGTGTTCAAACCTGCTGCTGCGACTGAGGTGACTTTGACACCCGGACCTGGTGGCACAAAACGAACCATTAGACTTCGCTTCAATCAGTTCCCATTTGTCAACGCAATAGCCTCAACTGTGTACAAAATCCAGGGCGAGACAATGGATTCACTGGTCGTGGCTGACTGGAAAGCAAAAGGCTCGAGATACAATAAAGCTGTGAACACGTGTCAGCAAGGCTACATTGCCATATCTCGTCTTACAAAACGTGATGGCTTTTCTGCGCTGCAACCACTGACAGATGAATGTATTCGATATTTCCGGCCCAGTCAAGATACAATGTTGGAAGGAGTTCGGTTAGAACACGAGTTTGCACGTCTAGTCTCACTTAAAGGAACAAGGGCAATATTTAGCTCTTGTCATTACAAAACCCTAAAGGCTACGCTGCCAAAACCTGAAAAGGGTTCGAATTTTCAACTCAAAAGAAAGCTTGGTGAAACGAATGTCAAGAGCGAAGGTGCCGAGAGCTTTTCGTCAGTCCAGCCAAGGCTCAGTCTGGTCGCAAAAATGGAAGAGACCTTCACAACAGAAATAACATCAACCATTAAATGCGAGGACGCCATGCTAAGTCATCTCGAGACGATGTCTCTTAACACGACAGTTCCAACTTCGGGTGCAAACAGATCATCACTTTATATTGTGGATGGGCCAGACATGTCGAGCTCATTCTGTACTCCTGCTTCAGAATTGAGTCGTGGTGAGATTGAACAGCATTTCACCGAACCATTCTTTACCGATTTAATGTTTGCGAGCGAAAATAAGCACAAAGGAAACTTTGGTAAGGGCAAGCGACGACTATTACCAGAAAATCCGATTCGTGACGACCGATCAACTATATCATCATTTGATGGTCAATGGGAATTTATTCTACAGGCTCGTCGTCTTCATTTCAAACTGGAATCGTTGATTTCAAATGATGCCTGGATTCATGAAGACGTAATTAACCTGTACATGGAGAGTCTGGCAAGAAGCCAACCAAATATTGTTTGTCTTAACAGCCATTTCTTTGAAAGTTTGGAGATTTTTTCCTTCGCTTCAAAAAGCTACACGTATACTTAAAAAGTCCAGTTACACAAAGAATGAATCGCACTGTCTAATTTTCCCTATATTTGCTATCAATCATTGGATTCTTGGAGTTATCGATCTCAATCTTAAGTCGTACGGCTATTATGATTCGCTCCATATCAATCGGCCGAATGTTACCGCCACCTTACAGAGCATTCTCAAGTTGTTACACGTTGATTACCAGCGTTTTGAAAATGTGTCTCCGATCGACGGGCCAGTGCAAACAAACAACTTCGACTGTGGGGTCTATGTTTGCATTGCCGTGAAGCAAATCTTTGAGCATTTCGAAATTGGACGATTCGAACACAATGACATGGTTGCCTGGCGATTACATATCTTGAATGCACTTTCTCGCTTCCTTGTTCTCTCTTAAGTGCTGCATGTAAATATACTCCCTCCGTCCCAAAATAATGGAGCGAGTTTGGGGAGGGTTTACATGACCACCTATAATATTTACAAGAAAATGTCAAACCATAAATTCATCCATCCTAGTACATAGAATCAATCTCTGATTGGATATTCAAACAAAGCATGCTTCCAGCTTCTCATTGATGTAATTCAAGCGGGAAAACATTGATCAAAACCGATAAAATGACCAGTCAAAATATCCATACAAATATCAATATAAAACATTCACTCTGTAATCTAAGGACTAACATTCGTATGTAAGGACACAGTCGACAATGGGAACAGGACGTTGAATGGAAGCGTGGTCGTGAGGGATGGGAACGTTGGTAAAGAATCTGAATTCAATTGCTTAGAAGTAAGCGCGTCCTTGGAATTGGTCGTGGATCACAACACTACATCGCAATCTTAGAGATGTCATAACGTTAGTTAGACGTATTTTGTACAATCCTATTGGTCGTCTGGAATGACACCAACTCTGACATCTTTTAATCAAATTATGAAATTTTGAAGTCAAGTGTATTTTTATTCCAGGAGGTGTACGCCGATTTTCTGATTCGCTCCATTTTTTTGGGACGGAGGGAGTACTTTGATAAAACAAAAAATACCCTTTATGATGCCATGATTTGACTTCAAATTGCTCTTCTTTGAGCATATAATTGGTACGTTTAATAAGCTTAACTGTGGTCTGGATGTGTCCAGACTTCAGGGTACATATTGGCTACAGATTGTTCCCTTACATTTCACCCAGAGTGAATTATTATTTCCGAACGAGTCCCAACTAGTCTTTCTTCGTTCGAGTACGTTGTACGCATATAATACCACACGTGAGAGATTCCAGGGGTAGCACTTGCGTTGTAGAGCTACCTTATTGAAATGTAATGTATCACGCAAATATGGACGGACGTCATTAAGAACAGGTTATTGTGTGCTTCAACATCTGTATCATTCCCTGATCGAAATGTAAAGTAGACTTTTGAACACACATCGCGAGATAGAGCTGTGGTGACGATGTCGCCACTTTCGTCATCGGATGATCCGTTCAACTGAGGAGGAGAAGCTGCGGCACCAGGGCTGGCGAGCTGTTCGCTTGGTTGTTGGACGCGTTGGAGGCGGAAGATGCAGAGGTAGTCATAGTAGCAAGAGTGAATGTTGTGTTCAGTGTCTGGCAAGAGGAGGACTGTCAGCTTGGCCGAATAGTCAAAGGATGCGCATTAGAGGTTTATTGAAATGTAATGTATCACGCAAATATGGACGGACGTCATTAAGAACAGGTTATTGTGCGCTTCAACATCTGCATCAGTCCCTGATCGAAACGTAAAGTAGACTTTTGAATACACATCGCGAGATAGAGCTGTGGTGACGATATGGAATCACTCACATAGATTGCTGCACTTGTTAGTTTCCATCTCATCCTTTTCGTCTCGATAGATACAAAAGGTTGACACCAACCCCCAATTCTAGGGTGTATGTCATTGATCAACACATTATCTTTGATGCATTCACGACGTACCTTCAAGTGGTTACTACACAGATTCAACTGGCGAACTTGCCCAATTACTCATAGGAGCCCATGTTATCTCGACGTATTTCCACGAATTGCGATGATAGTGGCTTGGCCTGTCATATCTATTGTCAGTGAATACTGAACTTTCTAGTGATGCATATGTTTTCTGGCCAGCTCTGAAACCCCCTTACTTATACAGGGGGTTTCAGAGCTGGCCAGAAAACAGAAAAGAATCAAAAACACATGTAAAAATTTCAATTTATATGTCCAATCAAAATCATCTGTCGTGTTTCCTGTGTGGCCAGTGAGTCCCCACATCACTCCCAAACAGAACAGAACACTGAATCATGGTGCGATTCTCGGAGCGGCAGACTCTTATCCAAGAGCTCCAACGTCTTGTACTTGTTTCTGTTGCCACGCATCCTTTTGTTGTCCCACACGAGACGCTTGTCAGCTTGCAAGGTCGTCTTGCAATCAATCTAAGCTGTTATGAAGCAGACGATGTACTTGGCCATCAAACTTCAGGGTCTATGGTTGGTTTTGAGGTTGTACTTGGTGCTCTTGACGAAGTACTGCGCAATCGCTACATAACAAGTCGGTTCTCTGTGCCCAAGCGACCAGCGCCGTACGAATATATCATGAACATGGATGATCGACGGTTTCGTCAAGAAGTAAGAATGAGTAAATCGAGTTTTCACCAGATTGTGGCGATCATAGAGAACAATCGTGTATTTATGAACCAAAGTACAGCAGCTCAATGCCCTGTATATCAACAGTTCCTTGTCTTCTTGACGAAGCTGGGAAGATTTGGAAATGGTGTTTCAATTGGAATTATTGCTCGATATTTTGGTATATCCGAAGGTTGTGTTGCTTTGTTTTGCCAGAGAATAGTTATATCTTTACTTGAGATCGAAGCTCAAGTAGTCTTTTGGCCGGATGCGTGCGAGAGAAGACAAATTGCTTCTCGAGTCGAGATTGAGCATGGTTTTGAGGGGTGCGTTGGGTTTGTAGATGGCACTCTTTTTCCCGTGTATTCAAAGCCTTCAAGGCATGGTGAAGACTATTTTTGTCGCAAGGGTTATTACGGTATGGCTGGTATGGTGGTCTGTGACGATCGAAAGTTAGTCCGATTCATGGATCTTGGATGGCCTGGGGCAGTGCACGACATGCGCGTGTGGTCCAATAGCAAGCTCTGCTTGCAACCTGACAAGTACTTTGACAAATATGAATTCCTCCTTGCTGATTCTGGCTATTCTATGTCTGACATTGTGTTGCCCGCTTTCAAAAGGGCTCGTGGATGTCGTTTGTCTGGAAGGCAATTGCTTTTCAATACTCATTTGGCTAAGTGCCGTAGTGTCAACGAAAATTGCATTGGACTTTTGAAGGGAAGATTTCAATCCTTGCGTGGAATGAGAATGGATATTTCTAAACCAAGGGCAGCGAAGCTGATGGTATTGTATATTCGATGTGCAGCGGTTCTTCACAATTTGCTTTTTGACATGACAGACAGCGAAACTGATTGGAACACTGATATAGAAGAATATGATCGTTCAAACGAATCCAACCCACAAGATGAGTTAGATCCCCATTCGATTGATGTGGGCTACGACAATGTATGCGACCGACGAGAGTACCATGCAGACAAGTTTTGGAACGAAGCGATAGACGATGACATGAATGAATGATTTAATCACATGAATAACACATTCTATAATCCAAGCCTTTCTTTCTCATCTTTGACATGCCTCATAATTTGGTCGATTGGCATGTTCATATCGCGCATCATTTGGCATTCCCTCATAATTTCATCATGCATTTGTTTCCTTTGCAAAATATCAGCTTCTCTTGCTTTAACAGCAACTTCTTTTTCTCGCAATTCGGCTTCCCATCGCTTTGATACCAAAATGTCTTGAGCTATTTGCAGTTGCACTTTACTTTGTTCTTTCATGGCACCAGCAATACTCTCGCCAAACGACTTATTTGGCTTGTCACCAACCAACTTGATCCTTTTCTTTTGCGGCCTGCTTGCATCCTCCGTTTCGTTCCTTGGAGTTGACCCCATCAATGGCAGAGAAGATGTTTCTGACTCGCGAGCCTCGGGGTTGAAATCAGCACCATTAAAATTCGAGTCTTCAGTACTACAATGGTATACTGGCGTTGATAGTGGTCGGTCATTGAACACAACTTCGAGTTCATCAAAATATCTGCAAAATCTTAGCTTCGCATCTCTAATTGAAAGCTTTGAAGTGTGTGTTAAATTTGAATAAAGCTGCATTCATACCTCGGCTTGTGCAAGTGCTTCATTTTGCTCAGCTTGGCTACGGCCGTCGATATTTTCAAGAGCGTTATCAAGAATCCCTGTCCTGTCTGACGCTCCCAGTCTTTTGCTTGTAAAAATGAAGAATTCAATCGAGCAATCTTGTCAAGCACAGAAGGTCCGTCGCGATGCAAGCCATGGGAGCGGAGTAACATAGAGATCTCGTTAGCAATGGTTCTTTTACTCGACCCAGTCTTTGTCTTTGCAGCTCCTTTAAAACGAGTCCAATTTGGGTAGTTGCCGTGTCGATCACAATACGTGATCCATGCAATCAGTATGTCCATGGAACTTCGACCATTGACAGAGCATCCAAGGCACTCACTGCACTTGCAGGAGTCTCCTGTCCATGCAACCATGACAACGTGAGGGAGTGGTGAAAGAAGGTTGTGTCTGTGCAGGAGCACATCTTGACGAAAAAAACGCAAGAGAACAGGCAAGAATACAGAACAAATTCGCTGAATTATAACCAATCACATCAATTTCAGTCCATGGAAATTCTCTGATCTGATTTCTGTGCCAGCTCTGAAACCCATATACACTCCAATACTGTATGAAGCTTTCACACTAAATGCTGCCCAACAAACCTGCATCAGTCGATAAACATATTATCGAAACATGTGGTGATTCACCACATGTTTCTCAGTCACAGTGGTTAGAATGATATCAGCAATCCGTTCATTGCGACGTCAAAAATCATTTCATATTACGTTAACTTCAAGTTGACTAAAATATATGTCAGAGCATTCAGTCTCACTTTTCCATTCTCCCTGTCGACTCCAATCTCAAAATGCTGGAGAGTAAACTTGTCTCTCTTCTGGAAGAAATGAATGAATTTCGCGAAGAATCTGCACGATTTTGGTCGTTTTGGTACGGCTGGATGCGCACTTTACATGCAATACCAGCCGATTACAATTTGTATCAGATCTACCGCTTTGGCCAAAAAAAGAAATTTGAGGTTTCATATGTTCCAATGCATTGTGGAAATGACGAGTCCACGATCAGAAGCTACTTGGTCGCGTTAGCGACTTGGATGAAGAAGCGCAAGAAGAGTAGGCCATCTACAGTGGTACAAATGCGATGTTTATGGATTCAGTTTGCAAAAAATACAGCGAAGAAGCCATTTTGGAAATTATCCAATCACAAGCCTCCAATGCAGCCTGTCCAAGATAAGTTTGAAATTCGTGAAGTAAAAAGACGCCTCGATATCGCTGAAACAGCACTCGAAAATGAAAAATCAAAGCGGCGAAAATTGGCAAAAACGATTCTCAACAAAGTAGGTTGAATATAACAAATACAACATGTAATCTTGTGTTCAACCATTGGTTTCGTATCGTCCTTGTTCTTTAAAAATCTGGCGTGCGACGTACGACAGCATGCTAATGGATTTGACAAATGAACCTTCTGAAAATTTGAAGTCAGATTCACAGATATTCCTAGTTACCACATGAAATTTTTACAAACAGTAGTGTATAGACACATTGCTCCGTTTTCACTGTCAAAGTCCACAAACGTAGTGACACTAGGCGGTACTGATGTCACAACAGTTGAGAAAATTTGCGGTTTACGGTAGCAACCGGACTCGCGTTTATTGGCATGTATTATAAATTTCAGGATATTGAGTCCATCAATACAGTATGCGTTTTGACAGCCTGCTGTAAATGCACTAGATACTGTAGAAATTGATATAATTTTATGTATTTGTATTGACAGTATATATTATTTTAGAGAACTTAATGATACAATACGTAAAGGTCATATCAGGAGAACACATAAACACCAACACGATGTTGCTTTCTAATGTACTGCTGATTCCATTTTCAAAATGCCTCCAAAGCGCAAGATCGAAGCGAACGAGCCGTCTTCACCCACCCTCACGCCACCACCGAAGCGGCGCTCCATCGTGGATACAATGGATAGCCGTCGACGCCGGATGCCGAACTTTTTAAAATCCAATGTGTGGAAGTCGGTAAGGCGCTGTTGTCTCGCAATCCTGTCCCAAATCGAGCCCAATTGTATGGGAAGGTGCTTTGGACTGAACGACGCGTACAAGAGTTTATGTTAGTCTATTTTGCTCCTGTCGATGAGCCCGCGAGCATCGACGATATCTTGTCGCTTACTCGGGATGCACCATACAAGAAGAAGATCAACAACATGAGTAGTATTTACTGCTATGCCGTATACGGCGCTCCAGATGATCCTAATCCTTTCACGACTGGGCGCATTGGGCATTGCAAGCGAGTCACAGGCCACAACTTGTTCAATTCTTGCGGTTACAGCTGCAACTCGAACATTACCCAATGGACATTTGACATTAGTGATAATTGAACTAATATACATACAGATAAACCTGCTTGTTTGAACAACGCGCGGTGGAGTGGGAATCTTGTTCAATTCCAAAGGTGTTCAGCTATAGCTTTATCGAAGCGTTTGTATAGGCATACAAATTTCAAGTTACTAATTTACCGTATGGTATCAGGACATTTCCATAAGTAACGTCTGTCGTTCATCAATTAATACACTCTACTCTATCAATCTATACACTCTACTCTGTCTCAACTGAGCACTTGAAGCGCTTCTTGATGTCTTCGTATGGGGTGCCTTCATCGATCATCTTCAGCATGGTGGCTTTGTCTTCCATGCTCAAGTCGACCATCCTTCCACCAAGACTAACAATGTGTGGCTAACCAACGATGTGTTCTGACGTTACGTACTACAACTCATATTTGATCAAATTACTTCGTTTAGCATGAGAGGTTTTTGTTCAATCTACCAGGGTCGACATATATGGAAATCTGTCCGTGGATTGAAAACCTGTTCAGTTCGAAAGGCGTTTAGCTATCCGAGGTGTTTAAACTAGCAGGTTTTTCTGTACTGTATTTTCTTCACTTTGAGACGAGCTCAAAAACGTTGTCAGATCACTCCAAATCGTTCTGTGAGCCGAGAAAACTCAACTTGAATGTTCTCAGTCTAAAATCTCGAAACTCATGACTGAAAAATTTAATAAAACTCTGTTTCAATTTTTGTATTGCTGTGCATGAATATCAGTTATTAAATACCCAATGAAATTGCATTTTCTGCGCAAAGGCCAATCAGAGCTCACCTCCAGAAAATAATATTCTTGTATTCACACAGCTCTTTTGATACTGATTGGCGTACTGAGTTAACCCTACCATCATATAAAAGTTTAGAGTAATCTAAGCCCAGCAAAAAAAAGATGGCAAACTCAGCAGACACTTCGCTCAAATCCAAATGTTTTACTTGCACTACGTAGTAATTCACATTACAAGGAGTGCAGATTCGTCGAAAAAAACACAATTACTCTGTTTATATGTCAGGAGGAGACTGCGCATAAAGCGTAAGCGGTCTACAATTGTAGGGGCATATTGGGATCGTACACAATCTGACAAAATAGACATTTTCCGCTGATTTCCATCCCCTCAAAGAAAATTTTATTGTGAGGGAAAGACTAGTTCAGAGCGCTTTCTGTCCTCTCTATAAAACGCTACGACTCACACATTAAGCATTCCGAACGACAAAGTTATGGGGAAAAAACATGAGTTGACTCGTATTTTGCGGCGACTGATCACTCTTTTCTTGCCGATGCCGATCGTGAAGGCGATTTGCTTGACGTTCTCTCTGAAAATGAATAAAATGGTGAAAACGACAATTTGTTTAACTGTATAACTCTATATATTACATCATTTATAAACAATCAATTGAGCTAATGTTTCACCCAACCCCTCAAGGACAGTTTACATGGCAAGTCCTCAGTCATCAATTTATCCGGATATTATCCGGATACTCCAAAGTGGAGTTTGACCACCCATTTCTACCAAAAACACACACAACCACAAAATTTTAATATTGAAATTTGTATACCAGTTTACTTCATTCCCCGTGAAAGTGGGCCAGTATCGGAGTCATTTGGCATTTCACTTCGCTATCTTCCAAGTTTTCAACCAGCAGCGTCATGTATGAGTTGGCAGATCTATCCGATTACACGTTCAAGGCGGTGATGAATGCCACAAGTACTGAACGCACAACCATTGAATGGTGTATGAATGTATGATATCTACTGTATTTCGTCTATTCTAATGCAACGTATAGGTTGGCTTAATACGTAATAGAATGATATGTTGTGTCTGCTTGGGTGACATGAAGTTGTCCGCTGACCTGTTGCGCTTGCGTTGTCGTCGGAACGGCTGTGATTAAGAGCGGAGTGTCAGGCAAAATACTCCTTTCCTTGGCTCAAATCTGCCCATGTCATCGATTATCCGACTTCTATTCTACTGGGCTACTATGAAGCCATCACGACAGGCGATAGAAGATCTTGCTTTGTCGTCGAAAACGGCGACCTCGTGGTTTAAGTTTTGCCGTGGAATCTGCTCGAAGGAAATGAGGGCATGCAATGTAAAGGTACCTCTTTGATTTGATACTTCAATATGTATTAATTTTGACAATGTATTAGATTGGAGGAGTTGGTTCGGTGGTCGAGATTGACGAGACGTCTCTGAAGAAAAAATCCAAATATGGGCGAGGGACTCAGCACTACGACCGTTGGCTCTTTGGTGGTGTTGACAGAACGACCAACAAGTGGTTTGGCGTGCTGGTTTACAACGACAGAACAAAGCGGACTCTCATGCCCATCATCGAGAAACACATTGCCGAAGGTAACTATTTTGACCGTGTATAATTATCTGATAAACTATTAGGAACGCCTATTGTGTCCGACAAATTTGCGTCGTACGTATCGCCAACGAGCGCCATACTCTTGCCAACACGCCATCGCTTCGGCACATGAGGTATACCCAGATGTGGGTCAACCATTCGAACAACTTTGTCAATCCAGACAATGGTGCCCACACCCAGCGAATCGAAGGGGTGTGGGAAGTGCGCATCAAACAACACCTCATAGCAATGCGAGGATTGAGAGGCGAGCAGTTACAATCTTACCTCGACATGTTCATGTGGCGCAGTTGGTACTTTTCAGCAAATGCAACAGGTATCATGTATTTCAAGGGATTTGTCATAGCTATGTGTAAATATCCATAATACATCCGTCTTCTTGGTTCTGCTTCTGCGAGAGATCAAAATGACACTTTGGCATTCCTATGTATCCGGATAATTATCCGGATGTATTATTCACTCTGTGCTGAGTTGTTGTGTTTAAAACAGCAACCGGGGGTTAAAGTAAAGTAGTGCCGATCCCAATAGAGAGTTTTAGCAATCTCTCCACTTTTCACGGTGAGAATAAAAATGTACGAATTGCGTCACAGTGAAATATACGAATAGGAATGAATTTTAGCAAATCGTATCATTTGACTTTCACGAATTCGTTCGAAGTCATTCCTCAATTGTCGTACGATGGAGGGTGTTGACGTTGGCACCGCGATGCTTCTCCTTTCGGTGCGGCCACTCCTCAGGTGCATCAGTATGTTTGTTCTTGCAAGAAGAATTCGACGCAACAGCCCTCACTATGCTTTGGCTATCAAATTTGACTTGTGGGAAATACCATCCTCTCATCGACTTTGGCGAGACCTCTTTCGCTTCCAAAAGACGGACATTTAAAAAATTATTATCGAAGACTTTTTAAATAAAGTATTGAACATTCCACGTGAAGTTACCACTGCATCACGTGTCAAGTGTAGTGGCAGAGACGCATTATTGATGACGCTCCGTCGATTAGCTTATCCAAATCGTTTGTGTGACTTGGAATTGCTCTTCCATCGATCCAAAGCTGCTATATCTACTGTGTGTCAATTGGTTGTCCGTCACATTTATGAGCAGTTTAAACATTTGCTTGTATGGGACCATGAGCGTCTGACTAAGTCAAAGCTCACCGAGTTCGCGAACGTGATGCGTGAAACAAATATTCCATTACAAACGTGTGTGGGCTTTATTGATGGGACGATACGAGCCATTTGCAGGCCGTCGAGGAACCAAAAAATCGTATATAATGGACACAAACGGAAACACGCCTTGAAATTTCAATCGGTAGTAACCCCCGATGGAATTATCGCCCACCTGTTTGGCCCCTTCCCTGGAGCGAGACACGACTCGTACACGCACCTTGTCTCAATACTGGAGCGCCATCTACATTTTGGTGATGTAGACTTCACTATATATGGTGATCCGGCTTACTCTCCAAGTGTCCATTTGTTGTCGCCTTTTAAGTATTCAAGTTTGACACCAGCGCAGAAGGAGTTCAATCGACTGATGAGTGCTGGCCGAATGTGTCGAATGGCAATTTGGAAAAGTTGTTAGCCTTTGGGCTTTCAATGATTTCAAAAAGAATCTCAAATTGCATTTGCAACCTGTCGCTAAGCTCTACATTGTGTCGGTCATATTGAAAAATTTACACACCTGCCTTTACGGCTGCTCGACGTCAGACTACTTCAGTGTGCCACCGCCGACAGCACGAGAATACCTTGGATGTAGAGTTTTTGAGCTTTAACAATGAATCAACACTGTATTAGTCTTTGGTCATACGAGAGAGCTTACTGAGATAATCTACGAGGGCAGCTTGAGCTTTTACAGCTTGCTGACGTTCCAATCTATCCAATTGCACTTGCTGTTCTCGTTCCATTTTGTCAAGTTTGAACTGCTCTTCACGAAGTTCTAATTGGCGTTCCATCAACTGCAATCGTTTTTGAAGCAGTGACGTTCTCTCTTGTTCAAATGTTCATGGCATGCTTCTGTGTTTCGATCAGAGACTGGAGAAATCCATCTTCGTTCACACGCCGTTTCTTTTTTGTCATGGTTGTCGGCATGTCTTCACTGTCTTCATCGTTTGAAGACTCATTTCGATGTCGTTTTTCAATTGAAGCCATAGCGGCTTCCATCATGCTAGTTGCTATAGCCTTCTTTCTTGCTGCTTCTTCTGCAGCTTGCGTAGACTGCATGTCCTTTTGAGACTCAAAATCATTTACCTATAGATTCAAGTTGAATAATCTACTCTATATACGAGCCTCGCCATCTCCTTTATTTCGGTCAGAAGAACTTCTCTTTCCCCATACTCCTCGTCTGTTCCTGATGCACGAAGCGACGCCAATTCGTTCGAGTTGAATGTTTCCAGCAGTGAATCAAAGCGTCTTCGGCATGCCAACGGGGTTATCCGAACCCCAAACTGCATGCTCAGGACAGAGGCAATCGCAACCCACGTTGACTGCACCTTGCCGTGGCTTGCACTCCATGGCTTGTGAACCATCGCTTCCCTCAGCAAGTCTACATCGTGGGCTGCTTCGAACCTGAACGCCTTCTTTCTGCCTTGTGCTGTCGGTGCCGACACGCTCATGGTCCAGTGTATTCGTCCAATGAGAGTTAGCCAACGAATCGTGACCACCAGCACAGTGAGGCTTGCTCATTCGTATTATTTCACCACTGAATTTACCAGTGAGATTGCTGTCGTCCGGATACAGAGTGAAAAGTCATTCGTCTGAAACTTGCCAAAACTCTCTAATATAGCTGAAAATGGCACATTGATTTTGAAAATTTGCCAGACGCACCCTTATATTTTTTGTTTTGTCGAAAAAGATTAATATTTGACTGAGATACAGCCAATCAAAGTGGTGTATCTTCCCATTCAACCCCCACAATAGTACAATGTCCCATCACGTTTCATCTTCCTCTATTAATACCCCTTAGTTTACTGCATATGTAGCTCTAGCTAGCCTTTCTAACCACACAATCGTTTTTACCTTGAATCTTCCGAACGGTTGGTCCGTCGGTCGTCGCTGAATCACCCCGTTCAGCTTCGCCCAACGTCAAACGTCGCTAGTTCGCCGCTTGAGCTCGTATCTCAAGGAAACCCGGCGGAAACAACACTTCACGCCACACACAGGAGCGATGTAAAGACACCGTAGCCGAAGTAAAGACCAACGTAGCTCTTGTAGTGCATTGAGATGAAAGACGCCAGGTGGCCGACAAAGAGGAGACAAAGCGCAACGATCAAACTGTGGCGAGGGACATGGAGTTCGACGAATGGTCCAAGCAGTGGAGAGCAGCGACGATGAATTCTGTGATGGCAGCCCAGACGCATTCAGCCACGATGTATTTGAAGAGGGGGCAACCACGAGGCATTTTGTGATGGCGACCAAGAGGCATTTTGTGCAGGAAGCAAGGATTCATTTCGAGGTGGAAGTGACGTCCCACCCCGATACGGATGCCAGATTAAATTGCGAGGTGGTGGCCAAGATCCATTTCGAGGGGGAGGCCATGATCCATTTTGTGGTGGTGGCATTAAGTCCATGGGAGTGGGTGGTCTTTCATCCATCAAGATGCCTTGAATGTAGCTGTCAATCTACGGGCTTAGAAATCGACCCTGCATACAGCGACCCGTTGCATGATATCGTGCAGAGCGGAAGGCAGTACTTGCCTGGAGCGTATGGCACGATGAAGAGCTATTTCTCGGCTTCGATTTGAGCTTGCGACTTCTCAGGCGCGATCACAGACCAGTATGACGTGAGGCGATCGTGTGGTTGACAAAACCACAACATTGAAACATACAGAATGAGCTTGTCGAGACTGCCAAATTTGGGCGACATCCCGCTCCAGAAGATCCACAAACCAAAAGGGACCATCTTGAGGTCCATGGCCAAACATCTGCGCATGGAATGCTCCTGACATGACGACTTCGGAAGCAAGAAGGGCAATCTTGTAAACCTGAGGCAAGCGCAAGAAGCTCGTTCAAGTTCAAAGGTGAAAAAGGATGAGCTGAGTGACATACTCCATGGCGTAGGTGTAGATTTAAGAGCCTTTTTGAGCTGAGCACGGGCCAACGACTACCAGCAGGAAGGACTATTGCGATATTGCGACGCCAGCTGGCAATGTGAGTTTGCGCACTCCACATACTTCCCCGATTTGTATTTCTGTTCGTCCATGTCTCGAGTCATGTATTTTTTCACTGCCGTAGATCGTGTGGGGGTCCCAGATGCTCATAGTTATCCAGTGAAGCTAAGTTGTGTATGAAGCCTCTACAAAAGTGTGCTGTCCTTGCGCAAAACAGACGCCGAAGATGTTCGTGAGCAATGGAGGTCGCAGCAGCTTAATCTCGCATTGTATGCCAGAAGAGACTTCTTCCTACACACCGTGGAACGAAAACCGCGCTCGATAGTCCAATCGACAGATTCAGCAAGTCGAAATTCTGCTCCTCCGTATTCCAACACGAAACCAATTCTACGACTCATCTTTCTCTGCATTACCAACCATTTCTAGTGTTCGTTGTCATTACAGGCGCTGACGAACTTTGAAAAGTCGGTGTTGCCTTCAATGCCGACTTGACTATTGTCAGCGGACATCGGAGTTGCAACATGGGATTTCACGCTTTCTTTGTTACATATTCCCCTTGGAGATATTACGAACTGGCAGCTCTATGATCACACCGA
This sequence comes from Aphanomyces cochlioides, assembly GCA_019828595.1. NCBI lineage: Eukaryota > Oomycota > Saprolegniomycetes > Saprolegniales > Verrucalvaceae > Aphanomyces > Aphanomyces cochlioides. The sequence continues at coordinate 2,776,394 of JAHQRK010000002.1, read as the reverse complement.
GACAGTGGTTGGGATCGTTGATCGTGTTTCCTTTCGCTGCATTCTTCCACACGAGAACGTTCGGATGGGGATGTCGCTGGTGTTTGGACATGGTCGAATCAATAATCCTTCTTCGTGAAGCGAATGAGTGGTCGACCACAGATGCTGTACTGGTAACCTGGATAGAACCGATCCACTGGGTTTGTTCGCACCAGAGGAACCAAAGCAAGTGCAATGCAAGCAATAACCAGCAACCAATGAAAGTTGAAAATGTACGCTGCGATCTCCCCATCTCGCATCTGCTCCATCGGATACGAATCTTTGATCTTGAAGAAATAGTGCTGGAATGTCAGACCACCTCCAATCGCACAGATCGACCACGCAGTGAGGATGATGCCATGCATGGTCCCCGAGTTGTACACGCCGTACATGTCCGTCAAAAGCGACGGGATGATACCAATGACACCGCCGTAGGAGAAGGTGAGGAAGAACAACACCACTTGAAACAAGCCAAATGCACTCGGGTCGTGGATGAGTGACTTGAGAAGCGCTAAGACGACCACTTGATCTACCAAGAGCAGACCGATGACGATCTTTCGACCAAATGCAGGATTGAGCTGAGCAAACTCAATGAACGCATCGGAGAGAAGCGGACACAGCAGGCGACCCAAAAAGTTGCAAAGCGCCAAGTACATGACCAAATGTGTCAACTTGTGGTCATCTTGACGAAACACCGCTTTCCCAATGCTGAAGACACGAGACATCAAGATGATACCAGTCGCGACGGCGCCGAAAAACACCAAGTAGAGCAACATGTACTCGATTGAGAAGACGCATTCTCGTATTCGGAGGCTCTTGATCTTGTTGTGGTAGAGGATTTCCGCCTCGCCGAGTTCTTGCTCTTGGTAGTCAAAGACATTAACGCAATTGCCGTTTCTGTCCTCCTCCAGGACGACACTGACACGCTCAGTGCTCTCGGAATGTCCTTGTAATTTCTCGCGAGTGGATTCTGTTGGAGGCATGGACACTTTGACCCCATGCACATTTCGACCACGGACGACATAATTTGGAGGTGGAGTCCGTAGCACGAATGCAGATATGAGTAGAATAACAGACATGATGGAGCCGAAGACGAGGAAAAACCAATTAATGCCAACGGCTGCGACGAGAGGCTCATACACGTCTCCCCAGGCAGCAGCTCCCACACCAAACCCACAAACGGCAAACCCACCAGCAGTGCCGCGGAGGTCAGGATACCACTTCATCAGAGCTGACACGGGCGCTATGTAGCCAATGCCATAACCAGCACCGCAGAAGACGCCATAGCCGATGTAAAGACCAACGTAGCTCTTGTATTGCATTGACAAAAATGCCGCGAAGTGGCCGACAAAGAGGAGACAAAGCGCAACGATCAAACTAAGGCGAGGGCCATGACGCTCGACAAATGGTCCAGAGAGCGCTGCTGCAAAACCTAGGACGCCGGCCGCGACATAGAAAGCAACGACTGCCTTCTGGTCAGGAGGTAACGAACTGGTCGATAGTGGTCCCGATCCAGTTTCATTTTGTGTTGGCATGGCGTCCATCGATCTTCCTTGTATGTAGCTATCAATGTGAGGATTGAGAATCGACCAAGCATAGAGTGATCCGTTGCAAAACTGGGCCACAAACGATGCGATAAAGAGCATCCACCTTCGAAACGGGAGCGTGCAGAGCGGGAGGCAATACTTGCCAGGGGCGTACGGCACGACTAGAATCCATTTCTCCGCTTCAATTTGAGCTCTGGACTTCTCTGGTGCGATCACAGACCAGTACAATGTGAGGCGATGTTGCGGTTGACAGCGCCACAGCATGAGATATTCAAAATGAAGTTTCCCGAAAATGCTCTTCCACGCGGTTACCTTCCAATTGAAGTGCACCCATGAAACCAAAAGTGGCGCATGACGAGGTTCTTTTCAGAGCATACGGTATTCCCAATTGAATGAAAATGGACTTTATCAATTTGGTATTTTGAACGCTTTGTTCAAGGAGTGTGAGTTCTGGTGGTCGCGACGTGCCCAACAAAGGTCTGTCGAGTTCATCGCATGTGGACTTAGGATACCACACCGTCCACACACGACCCCCGTTATGGCCCAACGCAGTCTCGACTGAAGACGACTGCCTTGATTTCTTCTCGTCTTTCTTTACACTGAACTCTGCCAAACCACGGTGCAGCCATCACGACGGCCAGAACGGCGGCACCCAAAATAATCCACTGCGTCAGTCTCGCTCCCGCAGCTCGTCGACGTGGCCGCACTTCAAATGGTAGGGCAATTCAAATTGCGAGCGGTGTGGCTACAATGGTGTGAACAGATTGTTCAAAATGCTTCGTAAGGCACAACAAAAGCCATTTCTCGGCTTGGATTTGAGCCTGCGACTTCTCAGGCGCGGTGACAGACCAGTACTACCACCGCATTGAAAAATACAGAATGAGCATGCTGAGAAAGTGCCAACTTTGGGCTCCATACCACTCCAGTCCATCCAAAAAACCATCTTGAGGTCGATGCCTCCAACATCTGCGGTTGGAATACTCATGACATAACCATGTAGGGCGCAAGAAACCCGTTAGAGCCCAAAGGCGAATTACTGGTAAGAATAGCTTGTTGAAATCCTCCATTGCTGTAGATCCAAGAGCTCTTGAGCTGAACATAGTCCAACAGGATGGACTGGGTACAGATGTTGCAATGCCAACAGGAAATATAATACTATCGCGGCGGTGTCTTGGTGTTCGTCCATTCCTGAAAGTCATGCATTTGTTACTCCTGAAATGCTGCCTTCGAGTCACAGATGCTCGCATCTATAAAGCTATCTTGTGTATGGAACGTCCACGACGGGTTGCGTTGCCAGGCAAAACAGTCCTCAAAGATGGTCATTCTATATCGGCGGACGATGGCTGGGTAGGATGGATTTGACACCTTCGTACAAGATGATCCACTTGAATGTATTACCCTCTGGCAGCTCGGTCATGCCACCGCGACAGTGACCTGAAAATGGATTATCGCTAGCTTAGAGCATCTCCAGCGGTGCACTGAGTTTGGCACTGAGTTTTGGTTATCCGGATTCAGTGTGGAGTTGACACTGAATTCAGCCCCATCGGTACACTGAATCCCGCACTGAAACTGGGTTTAAAAGTCAGGGCACTGGATTTTGGCCCCTCGACACTGAGTTCCAAGGCCAGAACTCAGTGTTGAAAGGCGACACTGAGTTTGGTTTTTATGCTGATTTAAAGTATACCATACAATTATACAGTCTGATGCGAAACGTTAAGACACCTAACAGTTCGTGCGATATCTGAATGACCATTAGAGATGAAGCCAAACAAAGACAAAGGGCCTTAGTCTAAGCAATTATAAGGACTATCATGTAGCCTCCTCTGAGATATTAGTCACAGGGATTGAGTTATACATATGACACATCCTCCGAGACTGTGCGAAAGGATAAGACATACCGATGAATTCGAGGATAGTGATCGATGTGCAGATGAAAACGAGTTGTATTATCATTAATACGAAACTGTCGACCCATTCGCTTTGATAACATCAATACAGCGTTTCTTCATGCTCGAAATAAGCGAAAATAAGTATGGCTTGTCTAGCGCCTCCCACTCCTTCAAAATGGCTTGCTTGAGCTCGAGCTGGGACGCGTATTGTTTTCCATTCTTGTACACACGCTGGGCTAGATATCCCCACACATTCTCTATAGGATTTAAATCAGGAGAAAGGGCAGGCCAGTCCAAATAGAGCTATTCCTTTCTCGCGTAAAAATTCCATAGTCAAACGAGCCGTATGAATGGGAGCATTATCTTGCTGGAAAATGTAATCACTGTCAAAGTGTCGACGTCCAGCAGGAATAAGAAACTTTTCTAGCGTATGGCAGTAAGCCTCCGCATTTTGCTTGTCTTCAAGGAAGGCCAAAGTGGATTTTCCGTCAGCCCAAATTGCACCCCACACCATCACCGATCCTCCGCCATTTTGACGGCTGAAAAACGACTTTTTTCACGGCCAAGGCAATGCCAATAAGATTTAAGGCCGTCGGGGCCATCCAAATTCCATTTCTTTTCATCGGAAAAGACAATTTTCGACCAGCATGCCATTCCAAAATCAACCTTCTCTTCACACCACTGCAATCGGCGTTCCTTGTGTTGAGTCGTCAGCTTTGGGGCCTTGTTCATTTTAGTGTACTTGAACTTTTTTGACGAGTTTAATTGACGAGATATTGTTGAACGATCCACAGGAAGTTTTAAGTCATTCTTGAGTTGAGCCGCCGACACAGGGTCGCGATTCATGGAGAAGAACATGAGACGCAAGTCTCCTTCGGACAGTTTTGAGGGACGGCCTCCACCAAATCGCTTGCCGTAGTTTTCAGGAGACTTGAGATAGTTTGAAACGACTGTACGACTCCTTCCGAGGAACTTTGCAGTCTGCTTGACACTCATTCCAAACTCGATGCAGACATCAATTTTGCCTTGCTCGAATGGTGTCAATTGGATAGCACGTCCCATTAACAATTCTCGGACCACGGGGGAGCGATGCAAACACCAAATGAGATCTGCCTGGTCGCGTGCAGCGTCGAAAATGATGAAATATGACAGATTTTTCTTACATGTCTTAACCTTTCGCACAGCCAGTGAATCGTATTTTTTTAGAAATCTCTTGTGTTAGACTTCCAATTTGTAAGGAAATGAGCTTTTTGTACTCGTCATGTGAAAACAAATAAATTGGTCCTTTGAAGAATTGTATATCTTAAAAATTGATTGAGAAAATGTAATTTGAGAGGGGTGTCTTAACGTTTCGCATCAGACTGTAAGTTATCTAGTCTTTGACTTTGGATGAAGATGTCTGTGTGGATGACCGGCTCCGAGAACGAGTTACTCTGCCGTGCCTGGGTCAAGATCTCCGAAGATCCAATCAAGGGAAGTGGACAAAACTCTTCATCCTTTTGGGAGGCTGTGACTGCCGAATAAAATGCGGCGATACCCAGTGATCGGCCTGAGAGAACTTCCCGTGCACTCGAATCCAAGTTTGCTGTCACCAAGCTTCACGTTGGGAAGTTTTGCGGTTGCTACGCTGAAGCCCATGATCTACAATAAAGCGGAACCAGTGTTGACGACATACTTGAGACTGCAAAGAAGATGTTTTACGACCGCACAAAGGAAAAAAACGGCAAGAATGTGCCTTTCAAGTTCATGGAGTGTTGGCGCTATTTATGAGGGTGCCCAAGGCTACCAAAGTAGTCTCGAATGATTTGACGGTCACCTTCTGCATGATTCCTTTGAAGAATTGCCTTGCGGCCACGTCTGGAGCCACCCCACTTCTTTGGAGTCATTGAGGCACTGTATTTCTCGACATGTTGCCTTGCGAGAAGCAAGACTGTTGTTGCTACCTGGTCGTCTTCATCAGACGAGTCGAAGATTTGGGCACTGAGGCCATGTTGCTTACTCTCTTTTTCAATGCGTTTCAGACTAAGTATCCAAAGGTTTCAGTGCTCTAATCCAGTGCACCGATGGAGCGTTTTTACGATCGACACTGATTTTTCAAACTCAGCACTGAATGAGTTCGGCACTGAAAATAAGTCAAATTTAGTGTCGAACTCAGTGTACCGGTGGAGATGCTCTTAGTCGTTGGACCGGCTCACTTCAATAGTCCTTCTTCGTGAAGCGAATGAGTGGTCGACCACAGATGCTGTACTGGTAACCTGGATAGAACCGATCCACTGGGTTTGTTCGCACCAGAGGAACCAAAGCAAGTGCAATGCAAGCAATAACCAGCAACCAATGAAAGTTGAAAATGTACGCTGCGATCTCCCCATCTCGCATCTGCTCCATCGGATACGAATCTTTGATCTTGAAGAAATAGTGCTGGAATGTCAGACCACCTCCAATCGCACAGATCGACCACGCAGTGAGGATGATGCCATGCATGGTCCCCGAGTTGTACACGCCGTACATGTCCGTCAAAAGCGACGGGATGATACCAATGACACCGCCGTAGGAGAAGGTGAGGAAGAACAACACCACTTGAAACAAGCCAAATGCACTCGGGTCGTGGATGAGTGACTTGAGAAGCGCTAAGACGACCACTTGATCTACCAAGAGCAGACCGATGACGAATTTTCGACCAAATGCAGGATTGAGCTGTGCGAACCGAATGAACGCATCGGAGAGAATCGGACACAGCAGGCGACCCAAAAAGTTGCAAATCGACAAGTACATGACCAAATGTGTCATCGAGTGGTCGTCCTCTTGAAGAAAGACCTCTTTTCCAATGCTGAAGACTCGCGACATCAAGATGATACCAGTCGCGACGGCGCCAAAGAAGACCAAGTAGAGTAAAGCAAAGTCGACGGAGAAGGCGCATTCTCGTATTCGGAGGTTCTTGATCTTGTTGTGGTAGAGAATTTCTGCTTCGCCGAGTTCTTGCTCTTGGTAGTCAAAGACATTAATGTAATGGTCTTTTCTTTCATCCTCCAGGACGATGCTGACGCGCTCAGTGTTCTCGGGATTTCCTTCAAGTTTCTCGCAAATCGAGTCTGCTGGAGGCACGGACACGTTCACGCCATGGACATTTCGACCAGAGACAACATAATTTGGAGGTGGAGTCCGTAGCACAAACGACGAAGCGAGCAGAATAACAAACAATATCGAGCCAAATACCACGAAGAAGCGATCAATACCAACGGCGGTAATGAGTGGTTCGTACACGTTGCCCCATACAGCAGCCCCAAGGCCAAACCCACAAACGGGAAAGCCACCAGCAGTGCCACGGAGGTAGAGTACCATTCATTTCATCAGAGCTGACACGGGAGCGATGTAACCAATGCCATAACCAGCACCGCAGAAGACACCGTAGCCGATGTAAAGACCAACGTAGCTCTTGTATTGCATTGAGATGAATGACACCCAGTGGCCGATAAAGAGGAGACAAAGCGCAACGATCAAGCTATGGCGAGGGCCATGGCGCTCGACGAATGGTCCAAGCAGTGCAGCAGCAGAGCCAAGGAAGCCGGCTGCAATATAAAAAGCTACGACGGCCTTCTCATCTGGAGGCACTGAATTGTTCATTTGTGCTGGTGGTCCAGATTCAGTGCCGTTTGGAGGCGGTGGCATGGCGTCCATCGATCTTCCTTGAATGTAGCTGTCAATGTGAGGATTGAGAATCGACCAAGCGTAGAGCGATCCATTGCAAAACTGGACCACAAACGACGCGACAAAGAGCATCCACCTTTGAAACGTGAGCGTGCAGAGCGGGAGGCAGTACTTGCCAGGGGCATACGGCACGACGAAAATCCACCGCTCGGCTTCGATTTGAGCGTTGGATTTCTCAGGAGCAACCACAGACCAGAACGACGTGAGGCGATCTCGCGATTGACAGCGCCACAACATGGGAAAACCAGAATGAGGTCTCACGAATAATGCTCCTCCACGTAGTTACTCACACGCGAATGGAGTGCAGAATACGACAGCAATATCGAAGAGTTCTGTGAGATTGTAGCTATGATTCGACCGCTTGATGGACCTAGCTGTGATCTAAAATCGAGTTGGTACACAGTTAAAGTCTACTGCTTGTCAACTGGTGGGAGTCAGCTTTGGGTGTCAAACCCACATGGGATTGCGAATCGGCATCAAGCTCGACCGACAACAGAAGCCAGCTATTCTTTGATGGTCGTCAATCCCTTCTGGTCCCTGGGGAACCATTTGAAATCGTCGGAATAAACTCGACACGGTAGGTTATCTGAGTTGCACATCGTCGAATCCAGACACGACTCACACCGTGCTTGTGTGCTCTTTCATTGCTTTGTTCAAGCATACTGCTGTCGATAATCTCATCGCGATAAGTGGTCTTGGAGATAACCCGAGACTTGTCGCTTATAAGCTGCAGGTGAGACCACGTTTCGTTCATACTCTGATTGGATTTTTGGACGTCGACCACATACGATCACTACATATTTCACTCGTTATCACCGTGCTCAGTCTCAACTGAAGACGACGACGTGGCAGTCTGGCTTGGTTTCTTCTCGTCTTTCGTTGGACTGGACTCTGGCCACCACAGAGCGGCCACAATAATGGCCACGATGGCAAGAACGACACCAAAAATGATCCATTGCATCCGTTTCGCGGCAGCCAACTCGTCGACGTGGCCATATCGATTTTGCAAATGGTAGGGTAATTCAAACTGCGAGCGGTGTGGCCACAATGATGTGAAGAGATCGTTCAAAATGTTTCCAACCTAATCAAACCTGAGCAAGTTCACAAGTCGCAGAGCATTTACCGCTACAGACGGGTATTTCATGTCGTCATTGATGCAGATAAACTTTGTCCGCTTGGCTCTCGTGTTGAGTAGTTGATTCCACGCTGTCCTGTATTGGTCGCTCAGCATGTGAAATGTCACCTGAAGACTAGTTAGACGGACTTAAGTTTGATGTCTTACTTGTTTTTCAGACATCATGGCATGTGTTGGAGGAAGGCGATCGATGGCAGTTTGAATCAACTTCTCGGTGACATTTTTACACTCTCGAAGACTTTCCAAAGTTAAATAAGGCTGAGTAGTTTCCGTGATGGTGATTTTGCCTTCACGGCGAACTTCCTCACGACTAGACGCCGTTGTGTTCGGTGTAATGCATGCTTTGACAGCCTCAATATCAGCTTCCGATGGATGCTCCCCTTCATATTCATCAGATGAACCCCAACACAAGATAACTTTGCATACCTTTGGTCAAGAGAGACGCAACACTCAACGCCTCATGCTCATCAATCATGCCATCCCGGTTGATATCAATGTATGTGTCAAATACTTCTTCAAGCGTTGGAGGGTGCATTTTGTGTCGATTGACGACATAGTACATGTACGAAAAGCTGAATTGCATGTCCTTGGGGTGGCGGAAGCGATGGCTGGACGTTGCGTTGAATTCTGCAGCCCAGTGGCTCTTCATTTCAGTCAAGTACTTCTTCTGGATGAAATGCGGCATATGCGATGGCACGCGACGTCGATAAAAGCCATCGACTTTGCCAAACTTTGCATTGTAGATTTTGTTCACAAAACGCAACGAGTCACCAAACGTGTCGGTCGACCGCACAGCATGGTCATCCTTCGGTGGTGATGGAAGTTCTACGGCGTTCTCTGTGAAATATGCCTCGCAGGCTGCCACGTCATCTGTAGACAGCATGTGATGGCGAGGCTCATCCAAAGTAGTGAGAGTGTTCAGATAAAACAAAGTTTTCACGGACAGGACCGCATCACGCATCTAGATCGTCGAAGTAAGGAAACGTTTTGAGCTTCGCCTAGTACCTGTGTCCAGACAGAAGAAGCCTCCTCGCTGCGGAGTTTGAGTCGCTTGGCAATACTTGAGCACATAGCTTTGGCTTTCTTGACCACTTCAGGATCTGGTTGAGCTGGTGCTGGAGGCTGCGCTTCTTCTTCCTTGGATGATTCAAAGGAGCAATTCCCGACCAAGACCCCGAAAGAGTTCAAATACCAATCCAGCCAGACACAATCTTCTTTGTCATCCCATACACCAGTCCATGTTGGTGCTTTTTCAATGGATGGCAGTGCAGGCGATAGCCACTTGATATTAGAGGAATTCACGAACAGGATGACATTGATGCACTGCTTTTGCTCAGCGTTGAAGATGCAAATTTTGCCTTGAGAGAAGGGCGATTCATTTTCAGTACCAATGAGGGCAGTAGAATTCCACTTCCAACGCATATTCAAGTTTCGACCATCCAGGATGCAAAAGTAATACTTTGGGTCTTCACCTTCCGTGGTGGTAGTGGATGGTTCAGGGGCAATTGGTGGACATAAGCTTGGTTGCGATGGTGCCCATGAATTTGTGGCTACAATTGAGTTTGCCCAGTCGTCGACGGCGTGGTATGGCATTTGAAGGCTCAACATGACAAGCTCAGGCGAGGCTGGATCTACAAGCCTTCCGAGTCGCAAATCTTGGAGATTTGACCCTGGAAGAGTATACACGCCTTGTGTAATTGCACGCTCTCCGCGTAGAACATGGAGGGTGAATCGGGTAGTTGTCTCGTTGACCTCTCCTTCAATTCTCATCGAAGAACCTCCGGTGAGTACACCTGTCGTCTCTGGTCGAGCAAATATCAAAACGAGGGTCATGTTTTCTTCAAGGAGGACTGCGCGTCGGATTAATTCCTCGTTGACGAAGGTTGCATGATCGAAAAAGTCAAAGCGATCGGGGATGCGGACGACAAGGGCGTCGACATTCAATGGCACTTGGATGCCAATCGAGGTGTCGTTTGTAGCGTCCACTACAACTGATGGAAGCAACGTCAATGCATTCGTGGTGCAATCACCGGCATCGTAGCCACAAGCAGACACATTGCAATTGACATCGCAGGAGCCATCCCCAATCCATAGCCACGGACACGACTCGACGCAGTTGAGTGGATTGGCTTCTGGTTCGGCTGCCTTTGGGGGCTCTGCCACTGGCTCAGCTGGGGCAGTCTGGGGATCACACACGACATCATACTCTAGTGGGTCCTAATAATCTGTGAGGCTGCCACGTCATCGTTCTGAATCGCACCGCAGTGGGAACTTCACGGCAACCGCAGTCGCCCATATCAAACGCACAAGCAGTCGTATTGCACATCGGATCGCACACGCCGTTGCCTAGTAACATTTCTTGACAACCACTACTGCATTCTGGGACTTCCCAAGACAGGTAAATGTTTTGAATTCCAGATGGAGAGATAAAGTCTTCAGGTGTGACAGGAGCGCCGAGGAAGACATCGTCGTTGAAATACAAGAAAAGTGACGAGAGACCTGGAATGTTGTCCAGGTTGGACTCGATGGCAGGCGACGAGAAGACCGGCAAGTGTGAACGATTGGCAAAGATGTCCCGGTGTGGCACAATCGTCAAGCGAGGCGAATCTACATTCAGCCAGCTTGGGATCTGTCCATCAGTGACCAAGTAGACGTGGCGCACCCATGGCGCGTACATTTCGATGGATCGTAAGGAATAGCGCAACTCTTCATTGTCGCGGAAGCGATTTTCCGTCGCAGCGGCTGACGCATCAAAGACAATCGACTCGTCGGTCTCGTTAAAGATTTCACCGTTGATTTGCGCCTTCCATCGTCGATGCCAGTAATCTTTTTCGCGTTTCCATCGCGGGTCCGATCCATTGACCCACGTATACACTACATCAATGGCAGGGTATCCCATGTACGGAGCATCTTTTGCAAAGTCAATATTGCCAATGTTAGCGTAGCGGACATTGTAAAAGTACCCTGGATCTGCATCTTGGAGCATCACAAGCGCGATCGTAAGGTGCGCGACAAAGACAAGAAAGGCACCAATTGCCCATGGTTTCCATGAATTCTGCTGCACAGGCGCTTGCATGGCTTGAAGACGCTCAAGCTCTTCAATGGGAAAGTCCGATTCTGCCGGTGGAGCGCCCCGCAGCTGCTTGGATTGACGTCCAGGTGGCGCCTTGCCCATGCTTGCACAGGTTGATGATTTCAACACCACTCCACGAGCTATCCGGATAACATCCGGATGATCACCTAATCAAATATCAAGTCTAACAATCTGTTTACTTGAATATTAAATGTCAAAGGTTTTTCTAGAAGGGTCAAGGGAATGCCACGTCATTTCCAATAAATGTCAGAATGACAAAACCGACAGCAGTTACTTTCGAAAGTTCACAGCCAGGGCATCGCGATGAGCGACTACGACGAGTCTTTCGAGGAGTTTGTCGAAGACGACGTGGCGTCGATCAGTCGATCGAGGTCTCCACGCAGAGAGCCATCGCCCAGGAAGGTCATTGAGACCGTCTATGAGAGCTCGTACGAGAACGACTCGTTTGAAGCTCCGAGTCCGGCCAAGGCCCAGACAATTGCTTTTGGTGTTGGCGCGGCGGTCCAAGTGTACTGGAAAGATGACGACGCGTGGTTTCAAGGCATTGTGCGAAGATATGACCCCCACCAAGGCTACTTTATTCAATATGAAGATGGAGACGAGCAGTGGGAGGTTGACAATCCAGGCATGCGTACACTTCATGAGTAAAGATTTCCTCTAGGATGCGCAATGGATTCGCGAATCCACAGCAGCGCCGTCAGGCAAACAGCGTAGCCCATCGCCAGAGTCGAGAAGTGTCACCACATATCCAACAAATCCACCTCCCGCACTAGTTCTCAACCGAGTCCTCCTTCCTCGCCCATACAAAGCTGTCGCTGACCACTACACGACTGAAAAGATCGCAAGGCCATACCAGGCTGTGGCCGTTCATCCAGTAGGCTCCAGCATGTTCCTCACTCCACGGAGGTTTACAACCGCCATGGAATCCTGCGCTTCATGCAGAGCTCGAAGTGCCGATGGGTATTTTGACTGTGACACAGTTCTTCTCGTGCCTCGGGCTTCGGCGCCTTCGGTGGAAACACCCTACATGTATGGTGATCGACCTTCCGAGCACCGGTTTCTCAAGCCTCAACAGGTCGAAGCGGAGACTCAGACAGTGCTCCGGCCTGCGAATACTCCAAGCCTTTGATGGAGCTTGACCCATGTCGGTGAGACGTTGGGTAGGAAGTAAGCATTACTTCCGTTGCCTATCCGTGGATTGAGGCCAATTTCCTTGGATAAATTCCATTAAATTATTTAATTCAACTTAACATACAAACTTCAAGATATTTTAATTCGAATAACAGTATTGAGTGGAACGAGCCAATCATTTCCTCCAATAGGGCCGGCCACCGACCACACCAATCTTGACCATTCCGATGAACGTTGCTCCTCCGTCATCCCCCGCCAAAGCATCGGCATCCAAGTCGCCAGTGCCGAAGCGTCCGCGTGTGAACACGGCAGGCTTCGACGGGGTGGATCACCAAGACGACGACGACGACGAAGAACCGACTGGATCTAGCGGAAATGATGTCATTCCTGAAAGTCCCAGCAAAAAGCCGCATACAAGTCCTCGCAAGGAAGCAACCAAGGTATGATTTTCGAGCTACTTCATCAATGGCGATATGCTACACATAGGTTGCATCAACTGGACCTGCGTTCGGAGGTTTCTCGGCATTTGCCAACACAAATCCATTCCAGGTGGGACGTTTACCATGTCTACCCAGCTGAAGGTCATATTTGTAGGCTGTGACTGCAAACAAGACGACGGGCTTTGCAGCGTTTGCTAGTGGTGGATTTGGTACCAAGGCGTCGTCGACAGGATTTGGAGGGGGCTTTGGATCGGGCTTTGGATCAAGCTTTGGATCGAGTGGTTTCGGAACAACATTTTCAAAACCAACAACATCATCGGAGGACGATGTCGAAGACAAGGAGTCCCCCCCAGTCTCATCTTGGACGGAAGCAAATGAAAACAACGCCGAGTTTCTAAACACTGAGGTCGTCTTGACACTTTTCACGTCGATTTATTGCTTGGGTAGGCGGACAAGGTGGAAATCCAAAACTTGGTCATCCCCAAAGTCGACTTGCCAAAGGACTATCATCATAGCACCGGTGAAGAAAACGAAGATGTGTTGATCCATGTACGTCTCACAGGTCTCTCTTCCAATGTATTGACCTTCGTGTAGCTCACGGCCAAGCTGTACAAACTTGTCGATAAGGAATACATCGAGTGTGGCGCAGGACCACTCAAGGTTCTTCAACCGAAGGACAAATCGTCCCGTGGTCGCCTCGTCATGCGTCGAGCGACGAGTGACTTTAAGGCAGGCACGCAGCTTCTTTTGAACGCTCGCCTGTCGTCTGTCCCAAATGTGCTTCCGAAAGGCAAGAGCTTGATCGTGACTGTCCTCGTGGATGCATCAACTGTGACGACGTTTGCCATCCGACTCGATTCGGTCGAGAACGCAGAGAAGCTGCAACAGCTCATCCAACAGGTAGATTGAGGAGTAGTATATTTAGAAGGCTACATTGGGTAAACTTTCTTTGCCGCCGCCTTTCGTTCTACTGCTCTGCCACGCATTTTCATCATGCAAGCACGCGACAGATTCTCCGTAAGCTACAAAGACCGTGGGGTCGTCCTTGTCTGATGGCAAGCGTGCCGCGACGGTCTCGCAGATTTGGCGAAAGCTGTAGCGTGCTGAAAAATGCGTCAGGACGAGCGCTTTGTTTCGAAAGAGGTCGAATCGTCTTGCAATTTGGCCAAGATGAATGTGGCCTCGACTTGTTGCTTTGTCCTCGTCCGTGCCATCGTCAGCATACGTGCACTACAGATCCTGTCATGAAATGGCAGCAAGAATCATGGCATACCTCCGTCACGAGCACTTCAGCACGCATGAAATCGTTCGCGACGTCCTCCTGGTCAAAGAAATCGATCGTCGTGTCGCCCGTGTACGCTACTACTGGCGTCTGGACAACATTTTCAATCTCGACGTTTTGTTTCCGCAATGCACCAAGCTCTCGCCCAGGAAGTCCGACATATTCAGGCTTCAGCGATTTGGATAAGGCGTACGCTACGTAGCCCAAGCTTGCAACACGATGGACTGTCGGGAAGGCCTTGACGATAACTTTTGACGACACTTGTATTGATGCACCAGCTTCGATTCCGACAATCTTGGCTGGAATTGGACTCTACAGGACGTCGACAGGCTTGATGGGATGACTTGGAAGACTCTTACTTCTTGCATAGCACTAAAGCTAGCCATGATCTGTTCTACATGAGGCACCAAGTGCGATGGAACGTAGTACGCCGCTGGACTCATGCCGATCAAGGAGCGTTCTGCAGCATGGGCCGCAATGGCTTGGATGTGATCGATGTGTCCGTGCGTGATGAAGACATTGTCTTGCGAGACTGCTTGAAGGAAGTTGACGCCCATATCAAATGCAATGTTCAAGCTCGCCACGTAGCAGCAAGAAGCTGTTCCAGCCACGGAATTGACATGAATCCTTGGCTCGACTTCCACGACGTATGCCATTGCGACCTGGTTGTACTTTTCAATATGAAGGCGAAGTACAGTTTGAAGTCTGTATACAAACTTCAAATAAAAAATTGGATTAAGCAAATTGAAAGACGACAGCCTCGGCAGTCGGAGCTTTTGAGAGCTGCAGTCGAACTAGAGGTCGCACGCTCGCCATGGCCTCCGCAACTTGCTCAAGGCAGTCTTTGGACTTTGTCTTGACGTCGGCCAGGACGACCAAAGCGCCAGGCTTGGCCATGCTTGCTAGATCAAGGTAGAATTGCAAATTGCGTTGCCGCGCTGAAGTTTCATGGCACACGAAGCAAAAGAGAAAAATGTCAACCTCTTCGAGCTCAGTAACACGGCGATTTGGCTCCGAGTCGATCGGGTGAGTGACATCGCAAGGAGCGAACGAGACGGACACAGCGTCGCCAAAGAGATCGTCGAGCGATTTTGCGTAGCGCTTCCACGAAGTTTCGTAGTCGTACAGAGCACAATGCACAGTGGTGTGTGGGAAAAACTCTCGCTGGATCCAGACGATTCCTGCAGCATCCGTGCCAGGTCCACCGCCAAACGATGCCACGGACACCGTCGACGTTGATGGTGGTAGTACGTATCTCGCCTTTGCAATCAAATCCGACAGGATTGTGTAAACAAGCTGTCCTCGCTTGGTAAATTTGGACGCGAAATAGTCGGCTTGGAAGGCGGCTCCTGCAAACGACACGCCAACCGTGTCGGAGCTTGTCGACAACTGGGACGATCTTTGCCTGGCTTCTTTCTTGTCGTCGCCTTTTCCACCTTTTGCCTTCGCCTTTTGAGCCCGTTCTTGAGCCTGCGAGACTAGAATTCGAGTCGACTCGTCAAACCAAGCTTTTCGAGTGGCTGCGAGGCCACCAGCGGCATTGCCGGAGCTCTGTCGCGTGGAGCCACCTCGACTCGCCTTCATGTTGCTTCCAGTTGATTCATTGGTGGTCAAATACAAGAACAATTGATTTTAATTGGCTTAAATTAATTATTTTATCCAATTAATATTTACTATAAATTAATTTTAGCCAATTAAAATATTTTTCAATTTCCCAAAAGTGCAGAAAACGATCCACAGACGACCCACAACATGACGATTGACACGGCAAACGCGGCCTTGGCGGTGGTTGTATTGCAGCAAAAGGAGCTCCTGACTCTCATAACGTCCTTTCAGCGTGGTTGTGTTCAAGCTCTCATTCCTTTCTTTGCAAAGGTGATCCAAATATCGGATTATCATTCCTGGACATGGGCTGTGTTTGTGAACGACACGTTGGACAAGGCTGAGAACAATCATCGAACGGACATTTTGGGCTTGCTCTGTAAGCATGCGCCTCGTTTTATGACCTTCAGAGTTCTCGATCTTGCAGCTGAACGTGGTGCACTGGATATCCTCCAATATGTGCTGTCAGACCGTCGTTTCCATTGCTCCTCCGATGCAATGGACTATGCCGCTGCTGAAGGCCACTTAGAAATCGTTCAGTACTTGCATACCAAGCGAAATGAAGGGTGTACAAAGCGAGCGATGAATAGTGCTTCATCAAGAGGTCATTTGGGCATTGTGAAGTTTTTACACCTTAATCGACAGGAAGGCTGCACACAAGTTGCAATGGATGGAGCAGCAGCACATGGACACGAAGATATCGTTATCTTTCTCCATGAGAACAGAACCGAAGGGTGCACAACGCAAGCCATGGACTTGGCAGCTCGAAATGGGCATTTGAATATTGTGAAATTCTTACACGAAAATCGACCTGAAGGCTGTACGATTGACGCAATGACATATGCGCTCATGTACGAGCACCTCGACGTGGCTGAATACTTGCATGAAAGGCGTCAAGAAGGGTACGAAGAAGACGCTTTATTCGCAGCAGCTTGGGCAGGATCTCTTGAGACTGTCAAGTTCCTTTGCAAAATCCGACCAGAGGCATTCAGCTCTCATGTCTTGGAAGCTGCAGCTAGCCAAGGTCATGTCCATGTCGTGGCATACTTGCACTCCGTCTACTCAGTCAATTGGATTGTACGCTGGCTCAATGCAGCAAAAACATTTGTCATGAGCCTGTGGCGATATCTTCAAAAGCGCAAGTTTTTAGCTTTATAGATTAATTGTTGATTCGAAAGGCTAGTGCTGCCGAGTGCCATCCGCCAAACGCAATGTCAAAGACAAAGAGGTCCCTCAGACCCGATTCAATGCGTTGGGGCTCCCGAATTGCCACATGATCATTTCGGCCAAGGTCTAGAGCACTCGATCCATTGCCCCACGTCAACACTTGGCCGTTGTTCAGCAGCGCCCCTGAATGCCAGTCTCCAGTGGCTAGCATTTTGATGCTTTCTGTCGTGATCGTCAACTGTTGCTTGGCTTTCCGACGATTGTTTATCTCAAATGTCCGAAGGAGGCGCGACTTTGAGTCAAAAATTGATAGGTTGTAGAGACATGCAGAAACGTGCGTGAAAGTTTGTCCTTGGAGGTCGAGAAGAGCATCCGCGACGAGATCGGCGTTGGAAGCAGGAGGAGAGCCCACTTCACGCCACAAGAAGACACAACCATGCTTGGACAAAGCAACTGTGAAGTTGTCGCCCGCTGCTAGACAAACCACTGGATCGGATGAATCAGTGCTCAAATAAAATGGCTCGATGTCAGCAATTTCCGCTACTTGCTCGATGTGGCACGTCTTTATCGAACCATCAGCGAGTAGCACGGCGACATGGCTCCATCCACCGACAATGCTCTTGGCTTTGGCACTTTCAGCCGATGAAGATTGAGGCGTACAATGCGTAATGGTTGCCCCGAATTCGTAATTTGTGTTTTCGAGCGTAAGTCCACGTAAAAGCAGCACCACTATCCGATAGTGCGCAGCCAAATGTTCGCCCACTGCTGATCGAGCAAGCACGTTCAGGCAGATCAATTTTAGAGCCATTTGTCACGGTCGTGTATTCGTCTAGCATTCCCCAAAACCAAACTTCCCCCTTGTAATTAAGAGCGTGCATTCCAAAACCAGAGCAAGATATGGCTCTGATCGTGCCAAATGCGGTCGTATCGATCGGCGTCGGTGACAGGACGTCGCTCCACCCATCTTGAAGCAGGCGACCATTTTGATTTTGTCCCCACGTGAGTACGACAGTTGATTCCATGTTCTTGTATAGCTCGAGCCATCTCCCGATAAATTGGGGAAACATATGCGTCTTGATGTCAAAGTCACGGACACAAAGTTCTTCCCAGAGTCGCGAGTCGGAGATCAAACAACGCGTCGACTTGCAAGTCGCGGACAAATTCAAGACAGATCAAGCACTCAGATTGCGCGCAATGGACGAGATATTCTGTATAGCGTCCAAAATTAGTGCTAGAGTCGTGGCCTGGTCGGCTTTCCACGGCGGGAGGCGAGGCATGCTGTCGTCAGCCCGCCCAACTTTGACCGTGCATCTTCCTACACTTCCTTCCGGATAAAATTGGTAGAAAGGTCACAATATCCGGATGTCTTTGTGGACACGACAACGAAGCGGCAGACCTAGCTTAGCGCGCAGTGAATGCGGCAAACCTTCTTAGCGTTGTTTGAACTTGGGAACAACGAACTTGCAGGCCCAACTATTGTTTGTGGGATTTCTATGTACCGAGGAGCCCGCAAACAAGCAACCCTCAGTTGTCACCGTCAAGATAGAGCCAACAAAGAACACGACGCTATTTGAAGATTTTCATCAAGACCTTGAGTGCATTGCTTAGAACAGAATGAAGCGTCTAGTTGTTTACACGGAAGGCTAGTGCTGCCGAGTGCCATCCGCCAAACGCAATATCAAAGACAAAGAGGCCGTCTAGACCGGTCTGGATTCGCTCAGGCTCATGAACTTCCACTAGGGCATTTCGACCAAGTCCAAGAGCACACGAGCCATTGCCCCATGTCCACACTTCACCGTTCGTCAGCAATGCTCC